>CM056997.1:113960489-115442989 GCA_029891345.1 Dryococelus australis
TCCTTTTCCTCATGCCCACGTCGTAAGCGTGTCCAGGGACCCCGTTCTTCATTTTGAAGGCACGTTACGTAATACTTTAACACACCCATAAGAATGCCAAGTATAAATATAGGCTGTTCACGGTAAAGTGAGCACTTTTAAGGTTCTAGTTACTTTTCCCCTCCTGCCATTTTTTATCCTTTAACCATCTTTATAAAACATATATATTGCCATGTAAGTAACAAACAGTGCGTGTATATTCTAGTGAACTCATCTAGTGCTAAAATACAATTAATTTAATGACTGTTATTCCTCATGAGACAGCTTCCAGAAGTGCTCACTTTACCATGAAAAGCCTATAATGTCGAAGATACTCCACTTCGTTAACTACACGAACCGTGCCCTTTGGCGCAAAGTTGATTCATTTTTCTGTCGGCATCTTGTGGATCACGAAAATTTTACGAGGTACCCTGGTACCTTACCGCAAAACAAGGAATACTTTCCACTGCTGTTTGCATACCTCTTAAACAGACTAGGCCAGACTTCAAATAAAAGAAATGCGTTTTCCAGTTAATATTTACCAACATAAATGTTGAACATTAGGTACTTTCTGTAAATTAATTGTCGCTGACATTTCTGTAAATAAGAACGTATCAGTTGTAAAAGAAATGGCTTCACGTATATCGGCACTCTCCCACAAACTTACATCTTGGTTTGGTGTATAATTCCTTCTTCAAATGGACAACCAGCCCCTCTGATGGATGCCATTTCAAATACAGCCCCTGTTTCGCTATTATAATTTATAAAATGAGACGTTGTTTGCGTGTACGCCAATTGTTCCACACATTTTCTTGCACACGGCCACGCGCAGAATGTTAAGAGTGACGGACATTGTAAAGCTGCATAAGAGAGAAAAGTATCGAATGAGTGCTAAGTTCTACAAAACTATTGAGAATGCATCACTGGAAATGTTTGCATGTACGTGTAGCTTATTTTCCTCACAGGATGGTTAGTAAAAAGCTAAACTAAACGTACCCAACGCCGAAATAACAAGAACAATCAGTTGGTGTTTATTTAAGTTAGTACAATACATTGTATGGAACTGATGATGCATAAGATAGAGTGCTCAGCCTTGCGAACCAATTGCATTGGCTGGAGTAATAAGGAAACATTTTGTCATTTAAAATAACGTTTGAAAAGCACAGAGGAATGTAGTACAGGCTGTTCACGGCAAACTAAGCACTTTAATAAGTCCTGCTAAAGTTCTACTTGTATGCACACTATGTAATATTCCGCCTTAGATAAAATTAACATTGCCATAGGCCTCATCATTTTATTCATTCGTCGGTCAAGTAGAATTGATCAGTTATTAGGAAATTAAATATTTTAAAAATCTGTTAATTTTTACACTGGATGCATAAAAAACAGGAAGGGAAAGAAATAATTTTAGATATGGCAAATGGTTACCTAACACTTTTAATTTGACGTTAAGATATGGAACTACTTTCCCTCCATCGTTACCAAATTTACTTGGCGCATGTAACTCAGTGCGCCCGTTAATATATATGCAGGTAGGAGCAGTGACTTTTTTTAAGGTTCATTTCAAAAGTGCTCACTTTATTGTGAGCAGCCTTTACATGGTTGGACTTATTCTAAATAACAGGTAAAGATTTACGCTCTCCTGGAAAGACAGCCCCTGCTCTAAGCACGCCTTGTGGAGTCTGAGGATGCAGTTTCTCAACGTTACGACGACAGTTTATTATAAGTAATTGCTTTAATGCTACACGAAAACTGATATTTATTACCAAGGCAATTACATTTATTTTTATTACTATCATAACAATTTTAGTGTATTACTCTCGTATCCTTGCTTTCTCCTGTACACACCGCTGATTTTTCGAGTGGGTTCACCTTCTTCCCAGGTTGTGCTTGAGTCGAGGGCAATCGCGATGGTATATTGTACTGATGGCGAGTTGGTCGATTCCTCGACAGTCAAATCATGTGGGACTCAAAGCTAAATTTCAGTGTGAATAAATTCATAACTTACGGTAAAGGACGAGACGTAGATTCCTCATAGGTGTCATGTAATGTTGGGATATCCACAAGTGTCACGAACTACGACTGGCTGACAGCACTACGAGGGTTGCTAACTTTGACTGAGTGACGTGTTGGAGGATGTTTAACACCCTTGAGTTTCCACTTGTCCGAAGGCCCAGGTCAGGTGGGATGAACTTGTGGGGGCAGTGGGTTGAAATCGCACACATCAATTAAAGCCATGGTTATATTGCAAAAATATAATAAGAAAATACATACAATTGAATGACTGAACTAACTCTAGTATATTCAAAGCTAGAATATATTATATTTATACATGTAGATGTTAAGAACCTAATAAAAAATATACGGAAATAATTTCATAGAAAAACACAAATATAATAATGCCCAGTGATGGTGGAGAATGAGTACTGGATCAAGCTCACTAGTTCTGTTTTGTATCATGACATTATCCCGGCAATCGGCTGGAGTAATTTCGGAAAACGGTGGGAAATCAACATCAAGGTGGTTGGAGACTGAATCGAACCTGCTGCTCCTTTCGGAAGTGAATTCAGTGTCTAGTCGCATTATTTCGCGGTCAGGGGAAAATATCTTTTCCCGAAATCACTCCAGGTGAACGCTGGTGGCGTGGTTCTTTACTGCAGGTAACGTTATTTCTACTGAGGTCGGGAAGCTCAGTACTTTTAGTTTGGCAACAAAAATTTTTCGCCACTAGGTAAGCCCTAGTGTCGCATTGTGTACCCGATATTTTCTATTTTTCTACGTTAAAAAAACAAAATAATTGCAACAATCATACATCAAATATAAAGTAACTATTTAACTAAGTGAAATCTTTTTCTTTTATTATTCACGTAAATTAAAATGTAAATTTATAGGTTACCTCTTTGGAACACTAGCGCTTACTTAGTGGCGGAAAATGTCCTTATGCCAAACTCGACCATAAGAAAAGTCGTTTTGTTCCTAATCTGAGTTATAACTAACCTGGCCGATTCCTTTACCCGTTCCTGCTTCCCTGAGCAACTTGCTTCGTCTACACCCAGATAACACAAGTTTGCAGTAAGCCTGCCGTTCGACTTGAACTTACCTTGCCGAGCAAGATTGTCATATAATGCGTGAGTCAAGCTTGGTTCAAGCATAATTTCCTACGACTGGCAGATACTGGCTAATGGCAGTCTTGCAGATGGCTTGAATTATACTTGCAGCGTGCTGAGGCAAGTTTGCGGCAAATGTAGCTAATCAAGCCTGCTTCAAATTTGACGTGTTCAGACACGTTAGCTTGCTTCAAGTTTGACACGTTGAGACAAGTTAGCTTCATTCAAGCTTGCTCGCTTACACAATAAGCTCGCTGCAAGCTTACGAGCTTGTCATTGTAAGCTTGCTTGAATCAAGCTAATTATGCTGTCGGTTGTAAATGACCTCGCTGTCGACAAGACAAGCCCTAGTATCTAGACACGTATAGTCGCCGCATTCGTGCGCACTCAGTGTAAAAGTATTTTGCATAAGAACTATTTATCACTAGGCATTACCAATACACCTATTTTCTATCTGTTTTATTCATATTAATTATAAATGAAATATCATGTATGGACAGAATATAAGTACAATGTTTAGTTTAACAAAAAAAAGGTACTTTTATGTTAATAAAAGTGTAGAACGTTTGTGATACGTGGCATATTTATGAAAAGGCCAAACACACCATACATAAAAGTTTGATTAAAAAATCCGTGAAGAAAACACGTATAGACTATATAGCTATTGTGCCTACGACCTACCATAGGAAGAGCAACTTGAAACAAACTGAAAGGAGTTCTGTGTGTGTGTGTGTGTGTGTGTGTGTGACAGGCGAGCGGCATGAACGGGTTCCTGTACGACATGCAAGAGTCGGACCTGTCGAGGATCGACTACGAGGGATCGGAGCCGTTCCAGCTGTTCCGGGAGTGGCAGCAAGAGGCTCGGAAGTCACTCACATTCCCGGACGCGCTCTGCCTCTGCACGCGATCCAAGTAAGAGAATACGCCCTTTTGACAAGCCTTGTTATTTGAGGACCACCCCCCCCCCCCCCAACCCACAACGCTCACGAACCCAGTATTTGGTCCAACTACCCACGTTGCGCCGCCTACTTGGTTTTTAGCGCGTTTGAGGCAGGGGAGCGCGGGAGTGATAAGGGCGACACTAACATGCGCGCCTAGTGCTCCATCGCTCTTACGCACAATGCGCTGAATTGGTGTGCAGTGTTTCCGCTGTGCTGTGTGTACCTATGAGACTTCAAGCGGTGACCCTGTCATTTTTTGGTGGAAAGTCTGCAACAAAATTCAATGAAGGTCACTATCATAGTTCTCCATGTTCCTGGCCAGTATATTATAAGATACATCCGTGTGAAAAAGCAGTTTTCAGCTATGTTGGAGGACTCGGGAATAGCATTTATAATGAGCATGATGTATCGAGAGTACGTCGTCTGAAGTGTGTTTTCTTTTCGTTCATCGGTATAATGTCAGGTTTAATGGTTTTGTAGGGAAAAACACGCGTATTTCAAACACTCTGCAACGCTATTAAAGCGTCAGGTATGCGGCGCTCTTAACTTTATGTTACGGTTGAATCAGTGTGAACACACTGTTACACGGACTATAACTGGACATAACATTTTAAGCACTGAGCTCCTTGAGAATCGGCTGTAAGGTCATTCGAGATTTTTTCTTCTAAATTTCGAGGAATTGTTTAGATCATATATCTCATTTTTCTGGAATTTGGTTATCTGAGAGAGGTTTCGAAAAATGCCCCCTTACTGCAGTTGTTAGTTGTCAAATAATTATACTTTTCAAAATTTAACACTCAAATTCAGACACGAGTGTTATAGGTAGGTTCAAAAAGTTGAATTAGCGTCTAAGCGCGGCATACTGCATTTGTGTTACAGGCTACGAAAGGGACAAAAACTACTTTTCCTCTACAGTTTATGGTTTAAACTATTTATTAAATTAATATTAATAGTTTCGCTTGAAGGAACAAAAACATATTTTCCACACGTCTGAACAGTATATTCAACAAAATTCAGAGTGCCAATACTAGCTCACCTGTTTATAAATCGCACTCATACTGAATCAGTATGTTCTGCACACCATACAGATTGCATTAAATGCAATCGAACCTGTACGAACCTGCGCACTGATAAACATGTATGGGTTTGTGACGTCATGTAGTAGTGGCGACCTGGACCGAGACAAACCTGTCCGAACCTGAATGGCCTATCGATAAGGAGTCGGGCGAAAAGTCTAAAAAGGACGTCCGAAAGTCTGCTATTGGAATTAATATTACATTCCGCATGCTTGTATTTGTGTCCGTAGTTGTGATTGATTTGTTTAATTGCTAACTTGTTGCATGTGATTAATAATTGTGACATAATTCAATTGATATTTGTGATTGATTTGTTTAATTGGCAATTCGTTCCGTTATGATATATTTTAGTGGTAAATCGTTACATTTGGTTAGTAATTGTGATGTATTTCGTGTTTAGGTGAGAATTAATTGCGCATAATTGCTTATTTTATTGTGATGTAATTCAATTGGTATTTGTGATCCATCTTTCTTAGGTGGTAATTCGTGTTTTTAGTTCATTAATGTTACACTGATTGTTAGTTTGTCGGAATACATTTCTGGATTTTTAATTGATTAGTGATAAATTATATTTCTTTGCGTGTGAAGTATCTCGTGTTTCAAATTTCATTCGTGCGCGTAGAATGAAGAATTTTAATGCACCGTCATATGTCTTTAGTCTCATTCATGGCAAGTCGTTTTCATCTCTCTTTCGTTTTCATTGATTTGTGGTAAACTATGTTGTATTTGTTGCACCTGAAATGTTACGCGCTTGTCATTTATTGATTTACTGCTTAGTTTCTCTAGTACGTATATGATGCATAAATTTAATGTTGTGTGTTCGGAATTATCGTTTCATGTCGCAGGATTTATAAATATTTCATGTTTTGATAGATCGTTCAAAAATAATTTATTACATTTTACTAAATACGTGTCTACGAATTCAATCGCTCGCTAGACATTATACACCTATGTATTACAGCAAACAGTTCGTCTTGGTACTCACAACACCCCCCTCCAACATCCCAGCTCATTCCTACACTGAGCGCCCAACTGAACGGACCTGTCTTGGTGCTCCTCCCGAACCACTCTCCTTCCCCTCGACCAGCATCCCAGCTTAGTATACACTATAACTATGCCAACGACAAGCATACATTTAAAAAACAAGAGTCATAACTTAAAACACTCGCTAGAAAAGAGTGAGTGAGTTAATGTTGAGATTAACACTAAATACTGCTAAATGTTTTTAATATAAGCAAAAAAAAAAAAAATGGAAATACCAAAAAATAAATTTAACAGGGGCTGTCATTAAATGTTATTCCTCCATGCACACTCATTTTTAAAATAGTTATGTGCGAATATAATAACCTGGGGTCTTAAAATGTTTATACTCAACAAAAGACACTTTAAGGATAAGTTTTAAGGGTAATAAGAAAATTTTTACCAGGAGGTTTAAAATGTTTGCACGGATAAGCATATATAACATGTACTAAAATTCCATGTAATTACTTTGTAACTATGCGAATACGTATACGTTTACTTTCATCGACCTCGCCTAACTCCTTAACCCATACATCTTCATTTGCATTTCGGCAGTCGACGAGTGAACTTATGTTAGCCCCCTTCCCCACTCCAGTCATCAGAGCTTAGTCGTCTTTTGACAGCTGAAGAAGCAACACCTATATCAATGCTCCCCCTCCCCCTCACACACCCACAGAATTTAGTCATGCACCGACCCTCCAACGCCCTTAGCAGTCAACTCTAGAACCATGATGGTGTTAAACCAAGGTGAGAGACAAACTAACACAAATGGCAGTTGAATGCTAGAGACAAGAGAGAGAAAGGAAAGAGAGAAGGAAAGGAGGGAGAAAGAGACAGAAAAATCATTCCTCCCTCCCCCCTGGTGCCGGAGGAACTAAATTATACTACTTACGTCTCCGTTTACATGTATCATCGTTCACAGGGGCTCTCTCCAGCCTACCAGTCGCTTCGACAGCGTTGCAGTGTTTGAAATGCATGTTTAACTTAGATGCTATTATAGGTTGTTCACGCTAAACTGAGCACTTTTGAAAGCCCTGCTTAAAATCTGCTTGTATACACACAGTGTATTCTTCAGCCATACGTGAAAATAACATTGCTATGAGCATTATCACTTTATTCATACGCCATTAAAGTGAAACTGTAAAATTATTTTAGAAAAAAGTAATTATTCTACAAATTAACTATTTCTTCTACTTAAATATCGACCTCCCGGAGCGCAGTCAGTTGATGTGCCGCCAGTTTGGGGTGCGGGAGGTTCTGGGTTTGAATCCCTGGTAAGACATGCGTGTAAGTTTAAGTTAGATTATAAGTTAGTTCATAAGCCGAATGCATTAATTTTTACTTTACAAAGTTTGCAATTGTTATAAATGCATTTTTTTTAATTTCTGCATGTAAACTTATATAGATTAAGGCTCGCTCTCCCATTTTTTAAAAATGTGATAACTTAAGTATTTCTTAATATAGCAGGTGTACATTCTACGAATTCCTTCACGTTTAATTGCCACATGTTATCCACGTATTATCTGATAATTACGACATGGCAAGAACTTCTTGATAATTTTTAAATGATGCTTCACTAATTATGTTATAATTGACAAAAGTCCAAAAATGATGTATATTCTACAGCGCAATATATATTACTAAAGACGTAAGGTTGTAATTTCAAAATTAATGTTCCTAATCTACTGAAAACGCAAGAAATCACTAATTCAAATTTCGTGTTTGGCCAAGCCTCAATAAGTGACCGTGTACACGAGTGATTTAAGTTTTCCCAAAGAGTTCCGTGATTATAACTCCATCCTGGCTGAAATAGTTCATTTAGTATGGTGTTTAGAAGAGTAATTTTCCATTTATGGTTACTTTAAAACTATCTGAAGTGGTACTAAATTTTTACTTTTGGCATATTCCTCCCTCTCGTGCAAACAAAGCTTAACTAAGTCTAGAGATTTACACCAAAGGGACACTGCACCGAATTTGTACGCTCTCAGTTAGACTATATTTTGCATAGAACTATTTCTTAGTAGGATTTACCAATATACTTATTTTTCCTCGGGTTTTATTAATGTTAATTATAAATTAACTATTAAAATTTTCAGATAAAATGTAAGTAAAAGTTCAATTTAACCAAAAATAAGTTACTTTTATTTAAACGTAAGTATGCAGATTGTGATACATAACATAATTTTCAAACGTTTGAGTCAAAGTGTGAAGATAATGCGTATAAACTATATTATATGTAAAGGCTGTTCACAATAAAGTGAGCACTTTATAAATGAACCTTAGAAAAAAGTCACTGCTCCTTTATGCATATTATTTTAATGGGTGCACTGAGTGACTTTCATCCAGTAATGTTGGTAACGATGGGTGGAAAGCAGTTCCATATTTCAACGTCGAATTACAAGTGTTAGGTAACCATTTGTGATGATTTAAAATTATTTCTTTCGCTTTCTGTTTTTTTAATGCATCGAAGTGTAAAAATGAGCAGACCAACACATGAATAAAGTGATGAGGCCCTTGGCAATGTTAATATTACATAAGGCGGAATAATACACAACGCGCATACAAGTAGATCTTAAGCAGGGCTTTCAAAAGTGCTAAGTTTACCGGGAATAGCCTATACCTTAGTTACTCATTGGTGTGAGCCAGTCTTACGGTCCGGTTAAGATTTATTACGCTCAGGTTAGGAACAAAAGGAAATTTCTTATGGGAGAATTTGTCATAGGGAAAATGTCCTTATGGAAGCGTCTCAATTAGTCTTCTGAGGACGCTACTATCGTCATCTCCAATTAACCTAACGTACCTAAAAGCAAGCTTCCAGTGTTATTTTATTTCACAACCAAATCATTATGTGATAGTCACAAAAAAATTAACTTACTTTAGTCCGTGAATCTCCACACCTTTTTGGAAGCCAGCAACGATTCCATTAGCTTCCGTAGCAGTAGATGTTCCCTGCCAGTTTTTATAACACTTATGCATTGGAACTTAATTTTTTCCCCTGTATCGGTCACGGAACGAGCAGTACTTGTTGCGTACTTTCAAATGTAAGACCTTTTTTTCCAAAAAAAAATTCCACGTTATTATATGATGAAATATTTCATTGCTGACAGTAATTTATCTCGAAAAAATTACACTTAGTGTCAGCAAAGAGAAGTCACAGAAACATGCGGGTATTGATCCCCATTAATAAATACCATTCTTTTAAAAGAACTGTGGTGTTGCAAGCTAGTATTCCAGAAAGTAACTTTTATTTACAATTTTAATCTACGTGAATGATAAGGGTAAGATTTTACTTAGTCCCGAAGTTATTTTATATTGAATGTATGATCATTGTAATTATATGGTTTTTAACGTAGGAATTAGAGAAAATCTGATGCACATGACATTAGCTCTTACCTACTAGTGACAATTTTTGGTTGCCAGACTTTTAACATTGATCTTCCCAGCCTGAGTAGAAGGAAACGTAGCCCGGTACATGCAACCCACAGTGCTCTACTAATTTAACAAAAGTTTTGCTACGGCGTGTAAACTGTAGTACGTTTTAGATTCTGTACCGGACTACGAGCTTTTTACTTGGATGTAGCAAACTCCTAGAATGGTAAGTCACTCGTATGAAATCCAATATTTATTACATGAAACTTAAGATAAACTAAATGATTTTCTGCTTTTGACATTTTATTGCTTGCGAAAACAAACCGAAAGGTGATTTTTCCGCAAAGTTTATCTATTTATTATTTACTATAGAAGGGAAATATGCACGATTTGCAGTGCTGTATTTGCACTGTTAGCGCACACCAACGAGCCCATCGCGACGAAAAGTAGAAACAGAATCTACTTCCGTCGTGCTGTTGCAGCTACGATTTTTGTCGTGCTGATCTTGCTATCTATTGGCTGTTTTAATTTTTTCGTCAAGTCGGGGCTGTCGTGTCCAGACCGCCGTGCTATTGAGGCTCCCACATTGGGATGATTGATACTACACTCTAAATACTACGTAAATAGTCAACTGTGAATCAATTTTGTGCAATATTTCAAGTCGTGTCAAAAGAGTACTCTTCCCAGACCATTTTGTTGGTATGACGTCACAGGCTCCGATGGAAGAAATACACGTTTCAAACTCCAATAATCTTTCTTTTAAGCCTCAGAAGACTGCAAAGCTGCCTTCTGAATGGCTACTTTTGTTCCATAAACGAAGAACGGGGCGATATTACTGGGTATATACAGGTTACTTAACCTTCTAGGGGCCGCGGTGACATAGTGGTTAAACTTTCCGCCTCGCACCTAGGCGAACCGGGCTCGATTCCCGGCGGGGTCGCTCCCGGATTTCCGCAAGTGGGAATCGTGCCAAACGATGTCTCTGGTCAGCAGGTTTTCTCGGGGATTTCCCGTTTCCCTCCTCCCTTCTTTTCGGCGCCGCTCCGCACTCACCTCACCTCGCCATCATCGGCTCTCAAGACTTCGATGTTAAGAGTTTCCCCCCACCCCGAAAATTTATTTTCATTCACTCTTCTACTATTCTATAGGCTATTCACCGTAAAGTGAGCACTTTTGAGGCCTTAGTTATTAATTTTTCCCATCAGCCATTTTTTAAATCATTTTACTACCTTTTTAAATAAATATTGCATTGTAAGTAATAAACACAGTGTGTATATTCCACCGCACTCGGAAGTTAACATCTAAGGTTAAAATAAAATACAGGATGAGTATAAAAGAATACCCAACTTTGAAGGTCTATAATATAAAAACAGATAACCTACAACCTTCGTTGACCTATCAAATGAACCGTGGAAGCGTGAAGTTTGTTTAGCATATCTTCATAAATGTTCAATGTGACCACCACGAGCGGCTGTAAAATGAAGTCCCCCACCTTTCCTGAGGAAACAATCACTCTGTAAGCATGTCGTAATAAGGAATTCCAGTAACAGTGGGCTCGTGAAAAAAGAAAGGGCCGAAAACCTTGCCTTTGGGTACAGCGCAAAACACATTCACTTTGGGGGAAGCGCGCTCGTGTTCGGTGGTTTCATGTGGATATTACTGACCCCATATCCGCACGTTGTGCCGGTTCACCTTACCATCTGTATGGAACGTCGCTTTCCCCAAAATGAACGTGTTTTGCGCTGTATCCAAAGACACGGTTTTCGGCCCTTTCTTTTTTCTCGAGCCCACTGTTACTGGAACTCCTTATTTGGACATGCTTACAGAGTGGTTGTTTCCTCAGTTAGAAGAGGCGGCGGGGGGACCTCATTTTCCAGCAGGATGGTGCGCCACACCATTGGCACCTAGCTGTACGCGGATACCTGAACGAGATGTTGCCGCAACGCTGGAGCAGCTGGTGACCAGGCTCTTCATCACTGGCCCCCAAGAAGCCCGGATCTTACCTCGAGCGTCCTTTTTCTATGGGGGTACATAAGGGATCAAGTGTTTCGTCCCCCATTGCTGACTAACATTGACGACCTCTAAACGAGTATTACGGACGCCATCCAAACCGTAACGCCGGACATGCTGACAAGTGTGGAACGAGGATGAGTATCGCGTAGATGTCCTTCGGGCCGCTCGTGGTGGTAACATTGAACATTTATGAAGATATGGTAAACAAACTTCACACTTCCACGGTTCCTTTTATTGGTCAACCAAGGTTGTAGGTTGTTTAGTTTTATATTATAAACCTTCAAAGTTGGGGTATTCTTTTATACTCGGCTTTCAAAAGGGCTCACTTTACCGTGAATAGCCTATACTGTGATGTCCTACGGCCTGTGTCTATGTTTTTAATCTATTTTAAGCCAAGCCTAATATGCGGAGTGTGCCGCGCCTGAGGTGTGTCCTGGCTGACGTCACGTTGTTGTCGGTTGCAGGAGCGGGGAGATCAGCGCCAGGACAGTGATCCTGAGGCGATTGGAGGAGGATGGCTTCGTCTTCATGACGGACCGCCGCAGCAGGAAGTCCAGCGACCTCGTGAGTACCTGCGCTTGTGCCTTAAGAGACTGCGTCACTCATAAAGAATGTTCACGATAAAGTGAGCACTTTTGAAATCATCCTTAGAGAAATGTCACTGCCCCTACCTGCATATATTTTAACGGGCGCACTGAGTGACATTCGCCCAGTGAAGTTGGCAATGATAGATGGAAAATAGTTCCATGACTTAACGTCGAATAAAAAGTGTTAGGTAACCATTTGTGATAACTTATATTTTTTATTTCGCTTTCTGTTTTTTTTATGCATCGAAGTGTAAAAATAACCAAACTTGTAACATATTTTCTTTTCTTATAATTTCATAGTTTCATCTGACCGACGCATGAATAAAGTGATGGGGCACATGCCAATGTTAATTTTACATAAGGTGGAGGAATACACAACGTACATACAAAGTAGAACTTAAGCAGGGCTTTCAAAAGTGCTAATTTTACTGTGAACAGCCTATACAGAAATTATTCGTTTACAGAAAAGTCGGGGTCATTACTGAAAATGTTTCATTATAGATTCATTACGTTGCACTGTTCTGTGCAAATGTTTGTGCCTGATAGTTAATACGTGCTCCCTGTTTGTCATTTAAGAGTGAGAATGAATTACTATATAAAATTTTGTATCAAGTTAATTATTGCATAAATATGCGTTAATAGTTCAAATATCAGGTTCACAATGATGGATGAGGCAATTAGTTAAGCTTCTATTGTCTCATTTTCAATAATCCCACCTAAATTTGAATCGGGAGGAAATAAATTAACAATTCATTATGGCAGATGACATGGGCTCTTAAAGGCTGTTCATGTTTCTATAATTTTTTCTGCGTTTTTTGAGATTTTTGCGATACAATATCAATAATTATTTGATAAAAATTCCAAATGACTTCAAAAATAACTCTCGCATATTTTTGCACTAGAATTATCAGCATTCTAATCCTAAAATTTGTGCCAAACAAATTTTAAAAAATTATACAAGCACAAAGTTCGTTTTCAGCTAAAGTGTTTTTATTTTTTAAGTTTTAGTAACACCACAAATAAATTTATTTGAAATATGGCATTTCGTTCGCCTGTGATTAGAGTTTAACTTCTAGCTATTTTGAATTCAAATTTTACTGTAAAACTTAAAATGATGGCCGAACGACTGTAAGAAAGGCCATGAAATTTCTTCCTTTTATTCTAATGTACATTAACAGATAATTTGAACTGTAGCCAAACATGATAATCATGCAGAATTTTTAAAATTGTATGCCAATACATATAAATTAGAAATTCCTGTATTTTCCGTCATAAATTTTTGTAAATTAATTTTCAATGGTTTTTAATACTTTTATCAACGCACTACTTGATGCAATAAAACAGAAATATCAAATGCCCTAAAAATATAGAAAATCATGTTTGTAACTTGAGCTCCCTTAAAAATGTTGCTCACAAAAAAAAGTTATTTTATATTTGCACAAAACACCGTTCATCTTGTAGAAGTTACTTTGGATTTATCTTTCCTCGCGTGCAAAAAGTTATATCGCAGAGTTTTCGCCTTATTGCGTGACGAAATTACATTCCTAGTGTTTTCGGAATGTACAACTAATGTCAGTGTACCTATAGGCTGTTCACGGTAAACACTTTTGAAGCCATAGTTACTTTTTTCTTTCAACCATATTTCATCCTTTAGCCACCTTTTAAAATAAATATTGCCACATGAGTAATAAACACAATGTGTATATTCCGCCGCACTCGGAATTTAACGTCTAAAGTTAAAATAAAATAAATTTATTTATTATTATTCCAAATGAGAAATCTTTCAAAAGTGCTCACTTTACCGTGAATGGCCTATACCTGCACGTATTTATACGGGCACACTGACAAAGGCGTGTGACCGTTACAGTTAGTAACGACGAAGGGAAAGTAGTTCCATGTCTTGGCGTTGAATTAAAATTGTCAGGTAAACATTAATGACTACTTCAATTATTTATTTCGATTTCTGTTGTTTTAGATGCATGTAAGTTGAATAGTTAGCTAATTTGTAAGATATATAGTTTTCTAATAATTTCACAGTTTCAATTGACCGACGCATAAATAACGTGATCAGGCCCATGAGAATGATAATGTTACACATGGTATAATAATACGCAACATGCTTACAAGTGGATCTTGAGCAGGTCTCCCTTTCAAAAGTGCCCATTTTATCGTAAGCAGCCTATAACAAAATACAGTTACTTTTACGTGATGTTTCACTCTAATACGTGGGAACAAAAGTGAACCAATTTAAAAGTCAACGAATTTCAAAATGACGCTCTCAAGGCGGTCGCCTATCTGGATCTACTGTATTTTCGCGTTTGAGGCCTATAAGTGTGGGAGCGAGTAGGGCGACATTGCCGCATCAAGAGGTCCATTGCCGCTACGCGCCAAGTCTCGGAACTTGCGCGCAGTCTTTTCGTTTTGCTCCCTACAGCTACACCACATAAAGCGGCTACTTTATCGTTTTATTGACGGAAAGTTTGTGAAAAGTTCGACACGGGCTTCTATCGTAGTTTTGATCGTATCCGGGTACAATGTGCTAAGATACAGCAGTATGGAAAAAAAAATGCAGTTTGTAGCGATGATGCAGAGCTCCGAAATAGTGTTTACAGCATGCTTGGTATAGGCCGTTCACGATAAAGTGAGCACTTTTAAAAGCCCACACGTTTGGAATAATAGTCAATAAATATGTGTATTTTAGCCTTAGGCGTTAACTTCCGAGTGGAGTGAAATGTACACACTGGTTTAGTACTTAACATGTCAATATTTATATAAAAAGGTGGTTAAAGGATAAAAAATGGCTGAAAGGAAAAAGTAACTAGGACCTCAAAAGTGCTCACTTTACCGTGAACAGCCGATATCATTGGAAGTGCCATTGCCTGCACTGTGTTTTCGTAGGTAAACACATTAGGGACACATTTAATATATTTATAATAATAAAAGTATTTCAAACATACTGTATCGCTGTTAATTTGCAATTGAGGTGACCTACCTAACAAATTTAACTCGCGGTATTTCAGTGATAACGTAACTGTATAGATGCAGGTCAGATTTTATGTCACAGTAGGCCTATATGCATTTTTCGGCAAGGATTTTTTCTTTTATCATCTCAGTTCCTAGCCTTGCAGTTCACGTGCGTTTAAACAATTGCATTAAGTTTGTATGTACAGCAGTCTAATTAAAAACGAATACTGTGACAGCCGGGAGGCTGCCATATGCATTATTTTTTTATTTATGAACACTAAGTGAATTTGATTGTTTATTAGTAAGTAATATTTGACAGCTTGATCTATCAAAACTGAATAATATAAACTCGGCATTAATGCCGGATGTATTTGATTCAGAAACGTTCGTTTTTAACGTAATTATTTCTAAGAAAAAAATATTTTTGTGTGTGCAAAATTACGAAAATATTACGTATCAATATATCGTTACTGTTTGCTTTCTTCCCACAGGCTGAAGTTCCTCAGGTCTACGTCATGTTCTTCTGGGGCTACAAGAATAAGGACGACGAAGTCATAGCGAGACAGGTGTGTAGGAGAGTGAGAGAGAGAGAATGAACTTGTGTTTGTGAGTAGAAGAAATAAGTAATTCAGACACTAGTGTAAAAATCAATTCATTGCAAATTTGACAGTTGGGTACAAGAAATGATCACATCCAGTACAATGATTTTTTTTTTTGGTATTGTATTTTGTACCGTTTTTTATAAAGTATCCCGAAATGTTTCCGCTTAACGCATATATTCTAATGCATGAGGTTGTTTAACGACCATTGTTTGAACGATGATTTTATTTTGGTGTGTCTGTTGTGGATAACTTCGCATGAAGAAAATAGGCGGGAAAAAATTGCAGGATGTAACTAAGATACGTTGACAAACAGCGGCTCCAGCGGCTCCATATTCGTCCTGAAAAATAAAAACATAAGTTTCAGATATGCTTGTATTCCGAGGAAGGTATACGACGTTAAAATGTTAAGTTGTATTCCGAATTTATTACAAATATCACACAAATCTTTTAAGATGTAAAACAGAGTTTCCAGAGGTTGTGTAGTGTGTAGTTCAACTAAGCTCTGCAACTACAGCTAAACACGTAGTTATCATTGAAATCTAAGGTCGACTACTTCACCTCCCTACCTACCCCCTTCCCGTATAAGATTTGGTGGGGCGGATGCAAAACTGGTTTTGCGATGAGTGATAATATAATAGCATGCAAAACTTAATGGGAAAAGTCTGCAGTTATTACTGTCATAAATCCCGTAGTTTGCAATGATTTCATGCTTAAGTATATATATAAAAAACCGCAGTGCTTAAGGCCCTGTCACACTGTCAAATTTTCGCCTTCGACTATATCTACACAAATATAATAAAGATGTAAAGTTGGTGAGTTTGTTAGAGGTAATCCCTGGAACTACTTATCGGATTGAAAAAATTGTTTTCACTGGTAAGTAGCCTGACCTTCTAGATGTAAACAGGCTATACATCGTGACGTTATGACACCAGGGACAATTTTAAATACAAAACATTTAAATAAATATAAAACCATTAAATTACTATTTTTGTTTGTATATTCACACTAGAAACTATATATTTAAGAAAGAAATGTGCAAATAAATTCATTAAAAATAATGTTGAAATGAATTTTCTTACTTTAACTTACAATTACGGCGAAATAATTATATGAACGTAAGATTTTGTAGAAAATTTAATTAGCTACTAAATTATATTTTTCCCAAACCTGTATTAGTGTAGCAAGAATTGTTAAAAATTTTACACCTAATTTTAAATGAAAATTTGAAAGTTTGTAATAATAAATCTTTTATAAATAATTAATCGATGCCCAGCGAATTGTTTCATTAATGATTTTGTGATTATTTAGTTTATTGTGTAAACAAGAGTTCTTCTATTGCTTGAGCATTAGTTTAACGATTAACCGTTACTAAGACGTACTAAATAATACTGGATATAATTTTTTTGAAAATGCTAATTGAAAAAGGTAATTGAATTTAAGAATAATTCTAGATCACCAATGTTGATTTAAATAGCACTCAACGCAATATTTTTGTATTTGACATGAAATTAATAAAAAAAAATAAGTACAATGTTTTTTATTCCAGGAAAATGTAATAAAAATACCAAGTCGTACAGATGACAACGCGCATCCACATCGAGATTGCATAATCGAATTTTAGCCCATGGTAATAGAACTGCTTTCAATTATGATCGATGGGCATCCCTGAATAAAAAAAAGATCCTGCTTTGGGAAGAGTTTACAGTGTTCATCCTGCCCAATCCGAATGTTTGTATATCAGAATTTTGCTTCATCACGTACGCAGTCCTACCTCATTTCAGTACTTAAGAACTGTGGCTGGAGTGGTGAAAGAAATGTATCAAGCAACTTGCAGAGATAGAGGTTTATCAGAAAATGATAATCATTGGTAAAATACTTTAAGAGAGGCCGTGGTTTCGCATTGTCCATTAAAGCTAAGGGAATTATTTTTAGTGGTACTAGGGCTATTATTTTGCAACCCACCTGAACCAATTAAACTGTGGGAAACGTTCAAAGAGGATCTGTGTGAAGATATTAGACACAAAATTCACCAACAAAATCAGGACTCTACTTTGCCCTTCAATGAGGACATTTATAATGAAGGTGTAATCCTCATATAAAATAAACGGTTAGAAATGAACGACAAAAGTGTGAGCGATTTTGGTTTACCTTTTCCTAATCGGTCATATAATGTGACATTTGATACGATGCTAAGACGTCCGTATGACATCGAGTTGTCAATTTTTGTCAACGAAAATTTTCCGATGTTAGTCACAGAAAAGTCAACCTTATGATGCTATAATTAATAGTTTAGCAAATAATAGCGGTAAAATATTTTTTTTGGGTGCCCCAGGGGGCACAGGGAAAACGTTAATTAAAAATCTAATATTAGCGAAAGTGAGACAACCGGGAAAAACAGCACTGGCAGTCGCCTCTTCTGGGATTGCCGCTACCCTATTAAATGATGGGAAAACGTCACATTCCACCTTTAAACTACCACTAACAATATCTTTGGAGAAAAATTCAGTATGTTCCATAGGTAAAAATGGACCTCTTGGATAATTGTTACAAGATGCCTTATTAATAAATTATGAGGGATGAATGTACTATGAGCCATAGAGCTCAGAAATTCAAATGTACTCATAGGTGTAGTCACTTTTGTTTTGGCTAGTGATTTTCGCCAAACACTTCCTGTCACAGTAAAATGAACACATGCAGATATTTTTAAAGCATGTTTAAAATCATCTCCGTTATGTGGTTCAGTTCAAACACTTAATTTGCGCACTAACATGAGAGCCCATTTAAGCGAGAACAATGACAACGGTTTTCCACAGCAATTGCTCAAGTTTTGAGAAGGGAAATTCCCTTTTCCAAACGCAAATGGTGGTAACTCTGGAATCAAACTTGATGCTGGATTGTGTCGCATAGTCCATAAATTAGAACATCTCGTAGAGACAATATATCCCGATTTAGGAAATTTATTGCAGAGAGATTATCATTGGTTCTGTTCAAGGGAAATAAATGCAATGTTCTTCCAAGAACTTCCCGGCCAAATTACATATTACAAATCTATTGATACCGTCACCGACATTGAGGACAGCGTGCATTACCCTTAAGAATTTTGAAATTTATTAAATTATTCTGGCCTGCCGCCACACAACCTGAAATTAAAGATTGGTATCCCAATAATGGCACTACGCAACTTCAACCCATCTAATATGTGTAATGACACGAGACTATGGATAAAATATTTGTGGATCATCATCATCGAGGCAATAATATTAACTGGGCCTGCTGCAGGACAGCTAGTGCATATTCCACGTATCCTTATGATCCCAACGGATCTGCCAATTCCTTTAAAGCGGTTGCAGTTTCTGGTGAAGGTATTATTTGCTCTCACAATAAAAAAAAGTCCCAGGGACAAACTTTCAAATTTGTAGGAGTAGATTTGAGCAAGGGATGTTTTTCTCATGGCCAATTATATGTCGGGTTAACTAGAGTCGGAACTCCATAAAACCAGTTTATTTTGCTACCAGAAAATAATAAAACAATAAACATAGTATACAGAGAAACTCTAACAAGTTAATATAAATTTAATAAAACCTATGAAAATAAACTTTGGAATAAGAGGTTCGCATTTCCTATTTACGAAAAAACTAAAATAATTTGAGGATTATAGTCTCCTGTACTGTTGATGTAAATTTAATAAAACATAGGAAAAAATAACGAACTAAGTCGCGGGTGGTTGCTATTTAAAATAATTTGTTAAAATTAATTTTCTTACTTTAAGTTGTAATAACTGAGAAAAATTTTTAACTACTTTTAAAATGTAAATTAAAAATTTTATAATAAAATATGTAATAATAAACCTATTAATGCTATTATTATGTAAATAGAATAATAAATAGATGCCCAGCGAAGCGGGCGAGGGCACTGCTAGTTTGACAATTAAATCTGAAGACAAAATATGGCCATCAAAGATTTCCGTCCAACAAATTTGATCAAATAGTCTTGAATGTGTTTAAAAATGTGTCCCACTGTCCAAGTTTTTTTACTGTAAGAATATAATTTTAATTATTATTGAATAAATATTTTCATATTGACATATTGCTTTTGTTTTTCCATGCAGTCCATTACAGAAAGAAATGTAAGGAATGTTTTTTTTTTTTTTTCACTTCTTTATTAAAATTAAAATTTAATTTTTCAGAGATGGTTCCTGCACAATAAAATTTAATGCCTCTGAGTTCGTAATATTTTGTGCAATACTGACTTAAAAAAGCAATAATGCCCAGGCTGATTTTACACAAATGAATTATCTTCACAACCTACTTTTTTCCGGAATAATTGTTTGTTATTTTAGTTTCTTGACGTCAATTTTTGTCGTTCACGATTCTGATTGGCTGAGACCGTCAAACATCAAAGAAATTTTAGAACCGGTCAAATTTTCAAAATGTTTGATGGAAATTGAATCTATGCAACTTTCTCAGACAAATATGACGGCGTTTATGACACTTCGATGACGTCATAACTGTCCAGCTTTATTTGGCCAAAGTTATTGGAATTAGTTTGGCTTGAAAATTTGACAGTGTGGCAGGGGCTTTACAGGCAGGCAACACATATCACTTTCAAGGTAACGGTGTGTTGCAGAGCAGGAGTGCATTAAGAAGTGCCTACATTTACGTGGACTTGAAAATGAATTACACATTAGCGGTAAGTACGCGTAATTGACGCCATTGGCTGAAGCACACATTCTAACATACTCCCCTGAAACTAAGTTATGATCTTTGAGAGGTTTCTGCTAACAGTGAAATTAATTATACAGTGTGTACGGAAATTAAACACCCAAACTACGGGAGCTGATTCCATATGAGAAATAAAGTCGAAAATATACAGGACACCACATACCTAAACAGAATATTGAAGGAGATATGAGCCTATGAAAATTTGGGTTTGAAAATATTGTATTTTGGCTAAATGCCTTGTACTTTCTGACAGCGGTAGGGATTGTGGCGATTTACCCACAGTACAACCCACACGGTTGGATAGGACATGTCTATTTGGAGCTCTATGGAGCGTGTACTAGTGGAGGGAATGTCTTTGATGTGACGTATCACTTCCTCAAGCCGAACAGTGCGCACAGACCGAGAACGGCCAGCATTACGTATGTGTCTCTGCATCATGGGAAGCATAAGTCACCTTTTTGCTTCGGACTCTGTGAGCTTTATAGAAGGCATTCAGCAAAAATAAGTTTTCAAAACCCAACATTCATAGGCTCATATCTCCTTTAATATTCTGTTTAGGTATACGGTGTCCTATATATATTTTTTACTTTAATTTTCATAAGGAATCACCTCCCACGGTTTGGGTACTTAATTTCCGAACATCGTGTATATACACAGTGAAAAATTCAAATTCATTAATTCATTATTGAATTGTGAGTGAGAAACAGCGTGTGGTGTAACGAAATGATGCAAATATAAACAGAATTTCGATGCTGTGTCGCTGCGAGTATGTTCAGACCCGATCTGATGCCGTTGAAAGTGTGTTAGGTTCATTACAATGTGATTATTTTAAATATAGTTTTTACTGCATTCCGTAAGTCCATTTTACTTTCATTAGGTTACCGAAAGTGAAGTAATATCCGAAATGCAGTAAGTTTTGGAAGTGTCAGATCAAAATAGCTTGATTATGGCATCATGCACAAACATTTGGCTATGTATTTTAATTTCCATAATACATTCGTCAATTATGTTATAGTATTTATATACATTTGGTCAAAAAAATATAAATTTGTATAGACATTATCTACACAAGAATACATAACACACGTAGACGTCTAAAAGTACGTTGCAACGGAAAAATGTACCTTTGTACTTAAATAATAACCCATATTACAGCGAATTTCGATCACCGCACTCTACCGCTCTCAGTGCACATTAGACGAATACCGCGTGTTCCGATTGTTCATTGCGCTGAAAATATGCGTACCAAGTGCAATTTCTCGTGTACTGTTTCCACACTCAGTGCAGAAATTTGAGTGCAAGTATGACCGATTAACAAGCTCCCGTTCCGGGCAGTCACATGATAACTGCACTTTTCTAGTTAAGGGCACGCCTAGTACAGTAGATTGGAAAACACCAATACATACACAGTTAAGAAGAGTATAAACTTGTTTATTGCAGCTCATAGCGAGGAATGGTTCTTATGTTTACAGAGGTGAAAGATCGTTGATCCACAAATGTATACTAACCATGTCATATTTTCATCTCTCACTGTACTGTCCTTCAGCAGTAACAAAAGTTTGGGGTTTTGACGAACCTCGGTTATTAAGGAAGAAAAACAGTATGCATACATACAATGTAACGACCAAAGCAAAGTTAAATCACTGGTTTTTATTCCGTCTAATATGCAGAATACTATGAAAACGCTGAATATATAACTAGTTCGATAAAATTAATATTCGGTAGCGAGGCTTAGAGAATTAATTTCTCTGTACACATTTATTTCTTTATAATTATAACAAAACTCCCAAAATATATTTCTACAATAATCTTTTGTTATTTAAACTGAAATGTGATTGTGGCGTACATTTCCAATTTAATCAAATATCATTCGAAAATATACAAATATTATAACGACCTTAGCAAGACCCCGTAAATTATTTTGAGGGCGTTTTAATAAGTAAGGTTCCCTCGTACATGTTATAAGTGTATTGTATGCACTTATTACGTTTACGATGTTGATGTGTTGAACAACGCACTTTTTCTTACTTTTCTACAATGTCCCCTAGAATTTATACATCGATTTCAGCGTGGCACATGCTTGAAGATGTCCTGTCTGTATAAATCAGGGTCTTGATGTAACAAACGATATCACATATTATTTAGAAATCGCCTTCCTCTAACATGTGCCTTTACTGTCAAAAAAAATGTAAATTGAATGAAGCCAAATCCCGACTGTATGAAGGATCCTCCATGATGTCCAATGTCTACAGAGTTCTCTGTGTTGCCCTTGCAGTTTGAGGCGTGACCGAATTACCGGCCTTTCGCTCTAACATCGAAACAGTTAATACTGCTTCAAATCAGCGAATTTAACCGCAGATCTGCTGAAACTGCTTCACTTTAATCAGTGAAATTATATTTATTGTGTAAGTTCCTGGCATTCTTCTTATTAAATAGTGATGTGTACTGGTTCTTAGTGAATTGTACTGGCCTGGCGGCGAAACGTCAGTGCATTCGCCAGTAGATGACGGTTCGTTAACTGAAGGTTCAGTAAAATAATTCTACTGATAGGAATCGCTTATTCATATTTAGAGTAAAATCTTCGTAAAGCTGCAAAACATTTGTCGGTTGAAATTGTTTCTCCACATTGTAGAAACTCAAGTGGCCAACTCGGGTATTTAAGACGAGCTTGCACTACGGTTGGGCCTTAAAAAAAATCCCTTTCCCCCTTCTTGTGGCACTATTCTTTTTTCTTTTCCTATTTCTCCCTGTCCTTAAATCTGAAGGAAAAATCTTCTCTCTCTTACGTATACTTCTGTGCAGCAATGTGATGAGCAGAGTGGCGCAGTGCGGGTCCTGCCTCCATAGCTCAGGGGTAGGGTGGCCGACCAATAGTCGTGGGGTCGCGGGTTCGCACCCCGGCCCCTCCGCGGCAGATCCTTAGCTAGCCCGCCGCACTGGGAATTTGTCAGCAAGCCGGTTTAACTTGAGTTCGTCAACGCCACTTCAACACAACCACAACGGTGACAATAAAAATGAAAGCGTGCTGGACCCATAGCCCAGAGGTCCGTGGTTCGAAACCAGGCTCTGCTATGATGTTAGATTTTTTTTCGATCTTAATTACTTCCATGACAAAAGAAAACACTTTTAATAGAATATTTTAAGGCATATTTTACATCTCTGTAATTCCATTAAAATACCCGAAGTACGTAGTATGTACACGTTTCTTAATAATAATTTTTAAAAAGCATTATTGTATGTACGTATTTTATTGCACGAAAAACTCCGTAACACCAGGTCTCCCATTAATTCTTGAGAGCTATTGCACTTAAACTACACAAGTGCTCATGAATACAAAAAAAAAAATTGCTCGTGCTGTACCATAATAAAACAATTATTTAATTACTAAAAGTATGGTATAGTCAGTCTACATTGATGATAAATACACAAAATTAAAGAGCAATCTTCAAATATGAACATGTCATAAAGATTTTATTTTTCCACCGAAATCACTTTTCATTCTTCCCTTGTGGGCCGCCCAAATTTTTCCACTCGCTGAAGAGGCCGGTGCTTGGTGTTTTGCGTGCAGGTGAAGGTGTGGGGGACTGTGACGGAGCTGCAGAGTGAGCAGTACGTCGACCTGTACGAGAGGGAGCCGCTGTTCTGCAAGATACGAGCGCACATCTGCAACCAAGGCGAGCCGGTCGACTGGCAGAGCCACAAGGACTCGCACGACCAGCTGCTCAAGCAGGTGTCGAGCGGCCAACGGGAGTTGCTCATGCCTGACCACGTGTGAGTCCACGTGCTTTTCACTTTTGCGCTTCTGAAAGACCTGCTTCAGGCTAGACTTCACCTCTTTTGCAAAAGTTCTTCCTTTTCTCCTCATAATATCGGATTCATAGTAATTACTGACAAGGTACGATCATAGAAAATTTACATTTACGAGTTAATATTTTTGTGCATAATTTTAATTGTGTGTTACCTGCTTTTCAAAGAAAAAAAAACATTTGGTTGGTAGGAGTTGTGACACCTACCGCTCGATATTCCGTGAAATTCGATGTGCATCGAGGTTGGGAATCAAACACTAGTCGGTAAGAACTAAGTCAGCGGAGGTAGGTGATCTGGTTTGGATGGATGTGCGAAGCCTTTGAACTTGCTGAGCTGGGGAACCTTTCCCGAGTTTCCTGGGTACCTCGAGTATGGTATCATCGCTTCTCTGCAGACACGATAGAATCATTACTTGCCTCTTGGGACGCACTCGCGAGGTGCTAGGCGCCGGACTTGGCTGGCGCTTCGGTAGGCTTCTCGTTCCTGACCCACTAAGGCCGGGCCGGGCTTCCAGCAGTGTCTCAGTCTGCTGTTATTTCTGCTTGGTGACACGTTTTTAACCTCTCGGCGCTGCTACTTCCACGTTTCTGAAATAAATAATATTAACAAAGTACTTGAAGATAGAGAACTTATCGTCTTACATGGTAGTATAATTGTTTTTTCCCAAATTAACGACAAAAAGGGTTATTCATTCTTTTAATCTGATGTTCCGACACAGAATTGCAATTTTGATCACTAATTTTAATGGGCCACCACATGAAGTGATACTTATAGATCCGAATGGTTTAGTCGCAAGATGGTTTGCGCAACCTTAAGCCCTCGAACGGCACGTGTCACTCTGGAGCGTAGGGAACTGACTGATTTATGGGCGTCGCCGAGGAACTTGTTTTCGTACCACGCACTTTGGAGCGCAGACACCACGCCTAGTGACCACCCGAGAATGAGGTTCATTCGAATTCCACGTCAAAAGTCAGCAGTATAAGTTCCTGCCTTTTTTTTATAAACAGGAAATAACGCAGTGAAAATTAGATACAAAAGTATTAAACTAGTAAGTTGTAAATTTTCTATAATCTGACATTTCCAATAATACACCTGAAACTGGAATTATGACACGAAAACAAAGCATTTCTGAATAAAAGGCGAGCTTTAAGATCTACGTGTATGCACATGTTGTGTATTCTTCCCCCAGATGTGAAATTAACATTACCTTGCGCCTGATCACTTTATTTATGCGTCAGTCAAGTGCATCTGTGAAATTAACAGTAAAGCAAAACGCCTATAATTTAGCTAATTCTTACACTTGCACGCATCTTTAAGAAAAAAAAAACAGAAAGCAAACTAAATTAGCAGTCATTAATGTTTACCCAACATTATAAATTTAACGTTTATACAAGGAACTATTTTCCCCTCAGTCGTCGCCAACGTTACAGGGCGCAAGCAGGTCAGTGTGTGCTCGTTAAAATAGGCTATATGCAAGTAGGATGAGTGAGTGAAGAGATTTGGGCGGCTGTTAACGTCGAGGTCTTTAGAGTTTATGTTTGCAGGTAGGGGCCGTGACATTTTTCAAAGGATGATATCACAAGTGCTCACTTTACCGTGAACAGCCAATAGTCAAGTTGGCCTGTCATGTTCGTACTATTTGTTAACGTGTCAATGACTTATAAAGCAGCCTTTCCCCACTTAATTTTTTTAGGCATGGTCAAACAGCGGGCTGTGAAATTACTTTTTTTGGTGTGTCAGGCATGTCCGGGGTGATCCGCCTTGAAGCGATCGATCCTCCTCGCCCGTGTGAAAAGATCGAAGAAGCCGGCCCAGCAGCCGATTTTGGAGTGGGAAGGGACGGACAGTGGAAACATGTTTGCTCACGGGTATTTGTTACCAAGGCATTCCTGCAAGGGTACACGACAAAAACCAAGGGAGTGACACTGGATAGTGGCGTACAAGTTCTTATTAAGCATTGACTATTAGGTCCACGTGTATACCAATATTTAAGATGCATACAAACTTGAATAATTTGTAAAGTTAATTGAATTTTGCCCAAAAAACACGCGCTTATGATCCCAGTCATATTTCTTTTTATTCGTACAAATATTTTTCACCAAAGAAGTAATACGGTAAGCTACTTTCGGTTTATGAAGCTTGTTGCGGTAGTAAATCCGTTCTGGTGACATCCTTGTTATTTGAAACTGTTTTTCCTTTGGGAGGTTTCGAGTCATTGAACACTGTTCCTTCGCAATTCTTTCAAAGGCGTTAAAAAAAAAAAAGTAGGTAAAAGTAATTTTTAATGTGTTTGCTGTACAACAAATACACATGAATAGTAGGGAAATGTATATTTGTGGACAACAGGACCTGGGACAGGAGTGCAGGAGCGAGGACCGCCATGTTGTGATGTCACCCATCCGCCATATTTTTTCCTTAAAAATTTCCCTTTTTCTCCCAAAGTCGACTATATTTCCCTAAAAGTTTACCTTTTTCCCATTTGCAAAAAAAGGTCCACAGAAATTTCCCATTTTTCCCATGTAATGTTTCAATGCTTGCATGGGATTGGTCAGCTGAAATCACGGGGTAACTTGGTGATTGGCTGGTCGGTGTCCGAACAATGTATTAATGGTGCAGTAGGATTGGTTCAACGTCAATATGACGTCATAAGGCTTGCATACGCGTATATTATAAGCAGTAGGGAGTTCAACTGAGAGGCTTAGTTTGACAACAGCTGTCGTGAAAGATTCCTCGCTTCAGCTAGCTTCTGCCTCTTCTTATCTAAGTCTTATTCTGCATCTGCAATGTCTTCGAGAACTCTAGAGCTGATGGTAGCTACGGCAGTGTCATAGACTTCTTTGGGAGTGATACCTATTACGTCATTGCCGGTGTTACCTCCTTCTTTGACTCCAGAATCTACATCTCCAACAAGCCTGGTCGAGTCTTTGCCTGAACCCCTACATCGTTATCATTGTCACTTTTGTGATAAGGAATTTACTTTCGACCATAATGTACCGTGACATGAGTATTTTAATTGTACCATGAATCCCTGTCGTATGTCATACTTGTGTGACAGGTGCGGTAAGCAGTTCAGCCATAGCGACAGTTTACTTAGACATGCGCAGACCTGTAAAGGTGAAGTGTATTCCTCGTTCAGTACCTCGGTACCAGGTTTACTGCAAGCATGTCTCTTGTGACTTTTTTCTATTTTTTGTTTTCAAGGTCAGGTTACCGGAACCCACTATGGTGGTAGTAGTCAGTAACATAATATGCTTGACGACTTTTATGGATTTTTTCTCGAGTTTTTGTTTTTAACATTATTAAAGATCATGGAGTCAAGGTTAATTAAGGTCATCTGCACCCAATATAGTTTCTAAGATGGCTGACAACACGAAGATGGCTGGCTGGGTATGGACGAGGAGGGTGAGGCCCGTAGACTAATTTGTTGGGTGAGAGGGGGTGAGGGGGAACCTCAGGAAATTTAAATTGTTTAATACATTTTAAAATCATTTTTAATAACACATTTTTCGGTATTTTTTAATTTTTTGGATTAAATTTTTTTTATTTTAATTTTTTGGGTTTTTTGGGTCAAAGATCCACAGTCCTGACCGGTCTGCTTGCCCTATCCCAAGGTCACCTGGGTCGCTAATCCGTCTCACCTGAGTAGCTAATCCCGGTCACCTGCTCAGGAAAATGGTCAATTTCTGGGGGGTTCCTTTTTGCAAATGGGAAAAAAAGGGAATTTTTAGGGAAATAAGAGACATTCTTAGGGAAATTTAAGTCGGTTATGAGGGGGGGGGGAAAGGAAAATTTTAGGGAAAAAGATGGTGGACGGGTGACATCACAGCATGGCGGCTCCCGCTCCTGCCCCAGGTCCCATTGTCACCAAACATACATTTTCCTACTACTCGCATGTTTATGTATTTAACACGTGTGTGTACAAAAGTAACACGTGTAATAAAATTTCGACTGCTTCGTTGCAAAAATCCAAACTCCAAATTAATTGCGAAAATCTTTAACGTCCCTAGGAAATACTATTACAAACGCGTGACTTCTGAAATGTCTGATTTCAGTTTTTTTTTTTGCATAGGTTTCACAAGCTTATTTCAGCTTACAATGAGTTTATCTTTTATGAATATTTGACAATATTGCGAAATACTGTAGCCATCAATGCCGTCTTGCAGGAACAAAGCCAATTTCCCTCTCAAAATTTAAAAGAAAAATCTGTGTTACGAAAAGAATTAGCGGCGTAATATATTAATATATTTTTCTGCAAACAACTTTCAATGAGTCCTAGAATGTTTAAAAACAGTTCGGCGAATGAAAACCAAATAGATTTTAAGCTGTATGGTTGGCAGCAAATAATCGTTTACAGCCCCAAATCTAGCCAGCAAATAAGAATTAAGGCCTAACCTGGGAGTGCAAACTCTTTCTCCTTAAGGGCAAGCTTCACCCGTCATTCTGGATTCTTGGTGTCTTTACTTATTTATATTTATAAACATGAAAATGTCAAAAGTACATCTTTAGCGAACTATCTGTTGACTTTGCGCTGCAGTACAGATATAAAAACTAAACTACGAAAGCATAAATCTGCCACAATATCGATTCTGCCAAATTTTGTAACATAGTTTTATGTTCATAGTTCAGTATTTACGTCGATAGTTAGTATGGTACAGGCATACTTTTGAAGTTTTCATGTTTAACAACATAAATAAACAAGAAAAATCAAGAAACCAGAATGGTGGGTGAACATTGCCCTTGCTCCTAATAAAGACTCTGCTCCACGACGAAATGAGCATGTTTTCTCGGGCAACAGGGTCGTGCGTATTTTGACGTGCAGTCGAAAAGGCAGGATAGTCTCTGCGTACCCACGAGCATGTGACGTCACCATGCTAGCACAAACACGCACCAATGGAAAGGCCGCTTACAAAAGGCACATGGAAAATGCGTCAAAAATGCCATCATGACTTTCCGTAAGCCCAGCGCGCAAAATCCCGAATAAACGATTTATTAAGAACTGGTCCGTTGCAGTGATTGATAGAAGTAGGCTACTCCTAATGTCGTGAGCGAATGAGTGAAGAGATTTGGACGGCCCTTACCAGCTAGGTCTTGAGAGCCGGTTGAGTATGGAGTAGCGCCGGAATGAATAGGTGGGGGAAACGGGAGATCCCCGAGAAAACCCGCCGACCAGTGGCATCGTCCGGCACGATTCCCACATGCGAAAATCTGGTGACACGGCCGGGGAGGCGAGCAGGCTAACCGCTCAGCCATCGCGACCTCTCATAATGCCGTGTTTACGTGAGTGGCCTAAATGTTTTTTATTTTAATTGGGAAATCCACACAATTTTCAGTTATGCTATGGTCCATGTTAATTTGCCAGCAAAAATTACGTTTGTAATACATTCGCAGTTTCTTCACACTTTTGAAAAATCACCCAATCTATGACTTTTTTGTTATTTCGTAAAGATGCCATGTATCAGAAGCGATTTATGTACTTCTGTTAACGTAAAAATACGTTATTTTTTGCTTAAATTAAACTTTTACCTATATTTTATTTATAAATTATTATATTTCATTGATAATCAATATGAAAAAAATGTGAGCAAACAGGTGTGTTGGTAATGATTAGTAAGAAATAGTTCTTATGCGTAATGTAATCATTAAGTGCGCACGAATTTGGTGTATAGTGCTTTTTGTGTAAATTCCTAGACTTGCTGCTTGCATGAGGTGGAGTAATATCCTGGAAGTAGAACCTTAGCAGGACTTCAGAAAAGACGTTATGTAACCGTGAATCGACTATAGCAGCAAAATTTCCTTAGAGTATTGCAAATGGCAGAATTAGTGACAATATCATATCACGTAAATTTCTAACTGTGCTTAAAATATATGCAACTAATATTTAGTTTCAGGAACCCTTTTCAGTCGAAGCTTGCATTCGGCATATGAAGCCCTTGAGGTAATCAACTGTTCATTTCTTAATATCAGAGACATATCAAAAGCTTACAGGATATTGTGATTTTAAAACAGGAAGTGAATGTTAACTGATTTAATATGATTATGTTGTAGAGTGGCGTACAAACTGATACCTGAAGCTGTGGAGTTCTATCACGCCAGAGGGAACAGCATTGGAGATCGCCTGAGTTTCAAGAAGTTGAACGGATGCAAGACGTGGAATATTCAAAGGCTGATGGCTTGAAGAGACGACAATCGATCAGTCTCCGAAGTTACTTAAATTTCTTAAGCTCTGTCCAGTACTCTATAACACTCGTTTGCAGGTCATAGAATATTTATTTTTAAATTTACTATTGAGAAATATTCCTTATGTAATTTAGTTGACATTTTAATGGTTTCCAGGGTCTCCACTGAATAATTAGTTAATTATGAAATTTTATGTGAGTAATGCTGTATATCATAATTTTTTAGTGCAACAGAGGGTTCTTAGTGACCATCGCATGTATAAAACTCGCCCCCAACTCCACAACCATCTCATACATGATGAACATACATCGAAGACGAATAATAATGATAGCAAAAAGTGAATTAGTAGCAGCGTTATGATATCCAGTTTAAGAGGGTAACTGTAAAAAAAAAAAAAAAAAATCCTTTTTTATTTTTAACTACCGGGCAGTTCTCTTTTTTGTTTTCCTCCGCTCCAAGAAAAACATAAACAATTTTCAAAATCAAACAACTTTACAAAATTTATGCAAAAATTTGATTAAAACATTGACATCATAATTCTTTGAAAACTTTAAAAACATGATAAAATTGAGGGGTTACAATAAAAATGTGCCATTACAAACATGTATATTTACACCGCCGATTTTCATCATTGAGGCTAAGCCTCTCAGCGCGGGGGAAGTACAGACCGAGGCCCTTGTCTTCCCAAGCGGTAGTCACTTGAATGGATCAGGGTTAGGGGCAGCTAACCCACCCCGCCCTGACCCCCCATAGTATAGGCACTTTAACCTGGCACGCTCGGCGCTCGCATGTCAGGAGTGTGGTTTTGTGACCCAGTATAGCCCCTGGGCCACGGTTGTTCCTGTATATTTACATAAATATATACAATTTACTATATTCCCAAATTTACAAGTCTCGAGCGAGACCAGAACCCTTAGGTATGATCTCCCCCCAAATGTCCACCGTCACTTAGTTTGCCAGGTAGCCTATTTATAATGAAGTTTTCGCAACCGCCGTCCACCCCAAAGCTGGGGAGAACATCCTCGAAACTGAAGCAGATGTTCGTCCAATCCAATTCAAAGGCGGTGCTGACGTCACAAGGCGACCTCCTCTCAGTCGCCTCAACCGCCGCTAGGTGGAAGGAAACGCCACGCGCTCAGTATAGTTCCGACGTCCGTCGAAACTACCAAGCTCCCGCGTCACTGACTCTAACGCTTCCTCGGCTGCCGTCAACTGGCAACGTCTTCGAAAACTTAAGTACCCATTAGTGGCGTGAAGCAGCGTAACTCCGTTACACTAGTTAATTGTGGTCTCTTGGAGAAACACTTATGTGGAATCAAGTACAGCTGTATGCGAGTTCCTGTTTTGCATATGCTTAATTATTAAAACTAAAGTGTTCGCCTTAAGTGTCTTGTGGTATGTCGGGTATTCACAACACGAATCATATTCGGCTTCACACGTCGGGGTGACTTTCGTCCCTCTTTGTATTAGAAGTACGGAAGTATAAAATTATGTGATCTTTGAATGTTTTTTCCATGACAGACGTCTGCATCGCAATGGCGAATGCCCACAAATCTCAATCTTGTCTAGAATTTTGATTACCGCTATTTCGGACTGTCAGTATATGCATAAGGATACCCGTAACTATAATCCTGCGGTCATTACGTCGGCTTGACGTAATCACTTCAGAATAGTTTGTGATGGGTCATTATGTTTTACTGTAGTAAAATGTAGTTTAATTTTATTTGTTTGGATCGTCATTGCTTTGCGAGTGAACTGTAGACAAGTAAAAATACCCTGAATATGTATATAAATATCACCGTGTTCTTCTGCACACTCTGTACGGGCATATGATTTAAATACAAAAAAACCCCAATTTTGTATACAATAAATCACAACTGTCAATTATGATTAATTGTAAAATAGTTAGTGGCCGTCAAGAACATTTATACAGTAAAATTATATCGTTATTTGCATTTATACGTGGCCAGATTTTCTACAGAGCTACTTTTTTCCGACTCATATCCATCCCGACATGCCATATGAGAAATTTCGCCTTAACAATGGCCGCCTTATTTTTGTGTAGAAATAATTTTATATAATAGGAATTTACAACATTCAAGAAGTTTTTAGGAAAAAGTTGTATGCAACCTCTGATTTTTTGTATGGACTTTTTATCTGTATGTGCTAGTTACTTACAGAATTTTTTCCTAATTATATCCATTCCGTCATGTAGTTTGATATATGTCATCTAAGTACACACCGACTTTTCTATAGTAGAATTTTTTTTATAAAATTGTAATTGTAGACATTTTAGAACAAACTTATGCAACTTCGGAATTCATGCCTCCCCCAGACTACATAAAAAAAATTATTTCTTCAAAATTAAAATAGTATGAATTAAAACAGCCGTGGTAAAATGTATGTAGTGGTACACTGAGGGAGGGCGTGTAAATTTAATGCTAGACAAACAATTGCCTTTTCTAATGTCATAGACATTGGCAGCCCAGTTTTCGTCGTTTAGCCATTATCCCAGAAACGCCTGATCAAAAGAACCTATCAGTGCACTGTGGTGAAGCATTTTTAAATTGTTTCTCTGTACTTTCTCCTTCGAAAAACGATCGTACGTCGTAAGGCAATGGCAAACATAACCGAACTCATTTTTTGTTTCGGAAGCCAGAAATTGGCGTTCTTTGTTGTTTAAAACATCTCTACAGTTGCAAGAACAAACTCAACGTTCTCATTGAGGTGATACGGTTCATGAGGCGGCCTTCTAACTTTCAATCCAGTGTAGATAGGCCCTATAACATGTCAACCATGCCTCGTTAGAGTTTAAACACGGAATGCACTGTACAGTATATTTAGATCGCTTCGTGGCACAGAATAGTTTAGTTTGGCAAGCCAAGCGCACGATTATCAAATGTGACATAATGCGCATTGCAAACAATTTTGGGTAAAATTGATTTAATCATGACATTATAGAGTAGATTCAAATGCGACGGAATGGATCTAGATGTAACTGTTATATATTAAGTATGGTTTGTTGTTTGTACTCAATATATTTATGTAAACAAGTTTTCTGTGTAAAATTTAAACATCCTTCTAGTTCTAAATGATACAATCTTATATGTGTATTCGTTTTTTTGGAATACTTCTGTGATCAGCAATATCACGGGAATCAGAAAAATTATTATTCATCAAATGTATGTTTTATGAAACTACATTTTTAAACCCCCTTGCTACGAATGTCATTGTGTGACTGCGGGAATTAATATAACTATGACTTATTCTCTGTTATGTATTTCTTGTGATAAATTATAGTTTTCTTACTTTCTGAAGAACATAACTTTGTATTAGATAAGTTGCATAGAATAACAGCAAAAGTGGATTTAAATTTTTTGTGGTACCAGATCATTTGTATGCTTTAAAACAAAGTAAAAGTTACATGGGAAAGCAGCAGTAATTTAATTTATGATGTATTAATATAGATGTTTATATTAGTACAAAATCAAACATTTCAATATGACGTACACAAGTTGCAGGGAACAGCAGCAAAAGTGTACTATGTTTTTTTCTTTGAAATCAAAAAAGAGTTTGTACGCCTTACAGAATAAAATGTTTATTCCATACTCGGCCTTAATCTTTCACTCGGAAATTTTCTTCATCCAATTTGCTTGAGTGTGTGTGAATAGATAAACGGTGCCTCACGACACTTGTGTATTGGAGGATGCCGACGGCCAGAACCGCGTCGGCGACCCGGTTGTATTTTGATCGTCGTGGTTAAACAGCATCGGGGGTGGTCAGTACTTGGCGGGGTGACCGCCACATCGCCGCTGGAGTACAAACTCCCAGGTAGCCGTTAAAGGCTCAGTCAGTCATGGAGACGAGGTCTTCGGGCCAGGAACTTTGTACAACAGCAAATGTAACGATACCTGTAGCGAAGGAATCCACCTATATAAGGTTAACACAATTAAAGATTTGAAAAGGTAGGAAAATCCCTGCCTTAGATACACATGCTTTAACGTACACACTTGATAACATATCAACAATAATGTTAATGAACTATAAAAGTAACGTCTTAACTATTATTTGTTGGAGCACTTCTCTCAAACTTTCAAATTCAATTTTCCATCAAAGATATTACTTAAAGTTGTTCATGGCACAATTTTAATTAATTGTTGTGCTCTAGAACAGTTTGTCTTTGTATGAGAATTACTTTAATGGTAGCATATCCGTCCACAAGTAACTTAGAAAATATGTTTTAAATCTCCAATCCCCAAGATGACTGCACACTTTGAAATTTGGACGTGTCTTTAGTTAAGATTACTTAAAATTCTGAGTACGTTTATTTCGGTTTGCAACTTCGTAAGAAAGAAATGTTAGTGTACGTGTCAGTTCCTAGAAATAACGTGAAATCAGACCTCTCTATAGCCTAAATAAAATTAAAGATTCACACTTACGTAAAGGGGAATATACAGTTTTTAGGCTCTTAAACTAGCTTAAGATTTTTGGTCAAATTAAAGGCGATCAGGGGTGAAGCAACATGTTATAATATAATGAAATCCATATTTACAGAGCAATTTATACAGAGAGATAACTTTATATTCGGGGAAGTTTTATATTATATTTCACTTTCGTACCTCAAAGTTCACAAGGCCATGTAAATATTTTACCAATTAGCAGAGACTTTAAATTGTATCTCTGGTCTAATGCGACTGGAAAATTTCAGTCTGCGGTTACGTGTGAACGGGGATGGTACAAAATTGAACAATTATTATTAGTTTTCTTGCGACTAGAATTGATATAAATATTGTTGTGAATAGGATTAAGTTAAATATTTCATTTTAAAAAAGAAACGGGCTGTAGTTTTAAGTGCTCCAAGCCTGGTATGTTAAAACTTTTTGCGACTGAAATGTGTTGTTTTGTAATGCATACTGGAGTCATTCATTTTACTTCACGCCCATTTCCTCAGTCATAGTTTCCGTCTCTGCCCGAAGCGCCGACAATCAACTGTATTTATACTTTGCGACTGTCACAAATGACAAAGATAAAGTTTACATACACGGAATTTGGTCCGCAGTGGACACGTGAGTAGCCCCAACCACCCTCCCAATCGCTATTTCACCCAAGGTGACCCGAGATTGATTCCCGGTCGAGAACTCGCCCTATTTTCGCACGTGGGCATAACACGGCATACGGCTAAGTTTGTCAGCTGGTTTTCGCGTGGTGCTCCCGTCTATGCCACCCATGCATTCTGTCACTGTTTCATCCCAGCCTCACTTCACTATCACGAGCGTCGAACATTTAGTTGTGAGCGACTTTTGAATATTTCAACTCGTCTTGAAGAAGGTGCATCGAAAAAGATATATTACGAACGTTCAAGAACCGTAAATTATTTCCTAAACTTATTTGCGAAAATCATATTTTTTCTTTATGATATGAAGTACGACAATGGACTAAAATTACTTTTCAAAACGAACAAAAGAAACTATATAAATTTCAAATTTGTATATATTTTTATATAAACTTCCACATTGAAGACTTAATACCTTATTCTACAGAATAAAATAATTGTTTATGTAATCAGAATCGCAACAAGATTTTCTTGGAAATTTGTTACATGGTTGGCCCATATTTCAGTTCTACATTTTGCGATAAAATTTTTAATTCAGATAGCCAGAATTTAAAACCCTTATTTCGGGTGAGCTAAGTGTACGATATCAAAGGATTTGCAGCAATTTACTGGGTTCAAGAAACACAAGTTGAAAACAAATGTGATCATTATATATATATATATATATATATATATATATATATATATATATATATATATATTTATTTATTTATTTATTGAACCCGAAAGTTTAAATATGAAAGAAGCTTAGTTCGAACTAAATCACAGTTTTGTTAATAAAGATACATATTTATATAATATCTTGTTACAATATGCGACGCTTTCATAACACTGGCAAATTCCTTTAAACATAGTGTCACTAAACAATCAAACATTACCATTTATTTGTTTCCAAACCACCCTAAAAGCCTTTAATGTGGCAGAAGCATAAATGAAAAATGCCTTGATAATGGCAAAATATTACAACCACCAACTACAAGGTCGTGGAAGGAAAAAATAAATATAACAAACTTCCCAAAAGGCGGTTACTTTCTCTTGCACTCTCATGTATATGCCAAGTAATTTAATACCACGAATTACACTCCTGAAGGTTAACATAAAAGCCTGTGATCACATGGCATAATAAACATTCTAAAAAGCTAGTTTTCAACAAAATTTGCGTGCTCGCAAAAAAATTTAATTTAATTAAGGCAGGTTCACATCTCATCCAACTACCTTCCTGAAACCAATCCTCCTTGTAAAGTAATGGCACTAAATTGTGCTTCTCTATATAAGGAATGAAAAAAATTGCAATTCAACAGCCAATGACCGCAATCGAATAACATTTCACCATATTTTACATTACCAAAGCGAGGTACACAACATGAACCCGCCATCTCGAGTTCTGCATGGAATTGCGTTTCATAACGGACTATCCCTTTTACACTAGGCACTATTAAAATGCGTGTTTGACGCAACAAATCATTAAAAATATTCAGGTACTCAGTATTTGCGTTTCTGAACGAAGTGGCAATCGAGAAACTCAACCCAATAAAGCACTGGGTTCATTAAAACCAACACATGACTAATTTAAAGCTGCAGTAAATACCAAAATCGATAGCACGGCGGCTAACTATATTTAAAGCCATAGCCCTCTAAAGCGTGCCATCGTAAAAAGAAATTACAAACACACACAAAAAAAAAGTTGAATCATTATTAGAAGGCAAGTGGCAGGGTTGCTTCATGCTCAATAGACACTTAAATGGGGCGAACAAATTGGGCCGCAGTAACCAAGCAAATTAAACAGCCAATATTAAACGGCATAACCTACGAAACCACTGCATTCTTGTCACGGCCAAAATCCCGGAAACTTACAAATTTAACTAAGCTGCCAAACCCACTACTCTGCACACCTACCCAAGGAATCAAAACCCCAGCTAACATGAATGTCCTTAAATAATGCACGGGTGCATTCCTCCACCCACCATTTGCCTCTCCTATTCATTACGCCGCACTTTCGCTATAATAAAAAATTCAAGCTTGAGAATTAATGACGTCCACCATATAGTTGCTCTTTAATCCGGTGTGCTGCCCCCTTAAGAAAATGAGGGCCGCGAGTCATCGTACATTGACGGCCAAGCTAAATGATGATCGTCGTCAGACGGGATGAATGGCCAGGCGATGAAATGCCAAGTTCCCGTCGATGGTGAAGTCATATATGGCTGGCAGAATCGGCGGCTGCTGGTGATCGTCGATTACAATGACGAAGGAGAGTGACCCCGAGCTGGGGCTACGAAATATTTGCACTGGCGACTCCTATCCCTACTTCATGTGACGTCGTTGGGGAAGGAAGTAGGAGAAAGAAAGGGACAAGGAGAGCGGAACCGAATGGCCAGGAGCGAGCTAGCGCGGCGCCACCGTCAAGTGTTCGTTATTAGAGCTAGAAGCAAGGCGGTAGCACTGGTTCAGAATGAATCAAGTTTTGGAATTATTAATATTCACGTTAATAAACTAAAATCTAAAAAAAAAAAAAGTTCGTTCTTGAAGGTATCAATTTGCTTCATATGCATTGGAACACTAGATTTAATGACTAGGAAGCGCATGTATAATAGAGCGCGTAGAAATTTTGGCAAGTCGGGAAATTATATTCAAACCCAAATGACTAAAAAGGCCAGCTTAGACTGAACCATATACAGAATGGGGCGGAATTTGACCGAAATACTTTGTGCGGTGATGACTTGGGCAAAATCACGTGGGAAATATATAGGACACCCCCTACCTAAACTGAATATTAAGGGAGATGTAAACCCATAAGGATCGAGATTTTAAAATGTATTTCTGTAAGATATCGGAAACGAAGTAAATTTAATTCACAGTTCTCCGAACATCGTTTTTATGTTATCGGGACCTTCAACTTATTAGCAAACCTTCATAATTTATTGATATGTAAGACTTTGAATTGATCTAGCCACTTTTTAAATTGGGTTCTCTAGCCACTGCGATACTGCGGCCCCACTATTGGGTGCTCTAGCCCCTGACCAGCTGCGGCCCCCTTTTTGGGTGTTCTAGCCACTGAAATACAGCGGCCCTACTATTGGGTGCTCTAGCCCCTGACCAGTTGCGGCTCCACTATTGGATTCTCTTTCCACTGATCTACTGCGGCCCCACTATTGGGTGCTCTAGCCCCTGACCAGCTGCGGCCCCACTATTGGGTGCTTTACCCACTGAGCTACTGCGGCCCCACTAATGGTTGTTCTAGCCCTGACCAACTGCGGCCCCCCCTATTAGGTTCTCTAGCCATTGAGCTACTGCGACCCACTATTGGGTGATTTAGCCCCTGACCAGCTGCGGCCCCACTATTGGGTTCTCTAGCCACTGAACTACTGCGGCCCCACTTGATATATATCTATCTACTCGGTCACTGCGGCCCCACTTGGAATAACTCTATCCACTGGGCCACTACGGCTTTTTGGAAGGTAAGGTTTACAGCCCATAGAAAAAAAAAGAAAGGAGAAATAACGATTTTTTTTAAACAATGCTTTTTTTATGCAGTAATCCTCTAGAAAAGTTTCATCCAGTACCGATTTTCATCCCTTATCATTATTTTTTTCCCAACCCGTTTGAGATATCTCGATTAAACAAAGACTACGTTAGTCCCGGGGTTATTTTTTATATACTGTGTAAATTTGATGTCAATACGTTAAGCGGTTTTTGAGTTAAATCCGTTCAGAGAGACACACGAAAAAAATTAACATTATATATGGCTTAGTTCTCAATTATACTATATGAAAAAATAATTAAAAGTGAACAATCCAAAAATCACAGACATACACTTCTATTATATTTAATAGTATAGATAAAAATAGTCAATTTCACTTAGTTATGAGAATTATGAGAATGATTACGAAAACTAATATTTTATAAACTACTTATTTTTTAATAGACTCGTAGAAGAAATACAGTTGCCAGGGGACGATGAGATCTCCTCCTCCCTCCCCTTCTCTCTTCAATTACCTTTGATAGTAACGCCGATGGGCAGCAACAATTTTACAAAATGTTACATGCTTTCAGTAAATTCATGTGTTGGGCCGTAATACATGTTACTACATGAATTTGCAGTCAGCCAGTAAACAAAATACGATGGAGATTTTAATAGAAAAGATCAACAAAGGAAGAAATTATTCTAAAGCGTTGATAAATACTCAAAAAATATTTATATTATTTTTAATGAATTTATAAATGATTACATTTTCAAGCGCTCAATTTACATATATGATAACGTACGCAAGTCAATGGAATGTTTTGAATAACATGCGGGCGATAAACCAAGAAGCGCGTATCTGTTTCACAAAACATCCCGCCACGCATAACTCTGCATGGCGCCGTGATAACTGCTTTGCGGCTCGTGCTCCTGTTCTTGGTTGTATTGCATTTCTGTGTTTATCTGAAGAATTTTCTAGCTTACTGACCTTGTTTCTCTCACGTGAGTCGGAGTGCGTTGAACGTTCCAGATGGTCAGGGTTACTGATACATAAGGGCGACGGGCCTACCAGCCCCGGGAGTTGTTGAGTGGATGAGTGGCTGGAGTTTCAACGATAGACAACGAGCGTGCAGCGAGAGAAGTGACCAACGGGAGGAAAATCTGCGACTTCGAGCACCGGCGCAGCGAATAGTGCGACTGGCAGGCTGGACTATTGGACTGGATGCATGACTGAAAGACATTACAAATGATGACAACACAGAGTATTATTTATTGACTATAACCAGAGTAATGGCGTTTATTAGTTGAAATGGTTAATAAATATTGCTCTTACTGATAAATAAAAATAGTAATAGTAGATATAGATATTTTTATGCTGTAAATAAATTAAAAATCAAATTGAGTTATTTTATTTTTATTGACACCTCCATCCCTCACAAAATCAGATACGCCCCTAAAGCGCCGCGTAACAATGGTTTCAGAAGTGAGGTGGAGGCATTTAATTTTTAATTAGTTACCTTTAGGCAAAAAAAAATTAAGACTTTTTGGGACAACCATCACAGTGAATGTTAAATAGAAAAATGTCTGCATGCTTAGAAGCACTGTGAGCATTGATCGAGGAGCTAAGTAGCCAAATTATTTGTGCAAAAGGAAGCGTAAACGAGAATGAAGTAGCCAGGTATCTAATGCAAGTGATTTAGCGAATAAGAGAATAGATACTGTAAACGAGAATGTTGACAGGAAAATACACTGTAAATGAGAATATAGACAAAAAATAAACACTGTAAATGAAAATGTAGACAGGAAAATAGAACGTCTTATTGTGTTATTGAATACGAGAATGGGCAGTGAAAATGAAATAGTGGACAGTGTAAGCGACAGGACGGACGGTATCAGTGGGAGAATGGACAATGTCGAGAACGAAATAAAACAGGAAACGAGTGTACTGAAGGAGTGGCAGGAATTTCTTCAGTAACGTAGTCCCACGGCCATCACACCTGCAGCCGAGAAAAGTGGGGAAGCAGTATGAATCGTCACCAGCACAACGACTTCGAAGAGTTGCCAGCAGTTTTGTGGCATTGTTGTCGCGCAGCCAGGAGTGGGGAAGGGTGTCAATTAAGCCTACCCCTTACGACGGCCAGACTTATTGGCAGAAGTACCAATACCAATTTGAAATAGTCGCCACCCTGAATGGCTAGTCAGCCGAACAACGGGTTTACTACCTCGCCGTTGTACTGAGAGGCCCTGCACTGAGCATAGTACGATCTTTGCCAGAGCGATATCAACTAGAGTACCCCACACTGGTGTCGGCCTTGGAGCTACGTTTCGGCGACCGATACCTGCGACATGCCCACCATGCGCAGTTTCGAAGCCACATCCAGCGACCAGGAGAGCCACTACAGGAGTTATGGCAATATATCGTGCGGCTGTCTCAATTGTCTCTGGAAGAGTGCTCCGAGGAGGCGCGCGATATCATCGCGGTCGGCTTCTTCATCGATGCCATTGCCGACACAGAGGTTCGACAAGCAGTACGTCTGCTGCACTCCACAACATGCAGTACGCCCTGGCCCGAGCACTGGAGGTGGAGTGAGCAAGACAGGGGTCCGCACCCAGACGTCAGGTACGGGCAGTGACGCTGAACGAATACGACGAAGACCAAATAACGAAGACACTAAAGGAGTTGCAGACGACTATGATGGACATTACACTGTAATTTTTTTTTTTTTTAATATTACCATACCGGGATATAGAAATGATGATAAAGTGTGTTTGGTAAAATAATTTCCCATGCATTTACACCACGATTCCTAAACTGTTTCTGAAAACGTGAAATGTGTGTGATAAGTTTCAAACATGTTTGGGACTATTGCTAATATACAGTTACGGACAACCGCTTTCGGAAACGTTCGGGTTTCCTCGGCTACACGCAAGGTGCAGCGGGAATATGATTGGTGATTTCGTCGATCGTCGCATGTCTTACGTACGCTGTAGGTAGTTAGCCATTTTATCTGGTGTTTTGGTATTTTAGAAGATTGATGGAGTAGTGGTTATTCTCATCAAATTCCGGTTGCCTTAGGTAAGTTACTAATAATTTATAATTTTTCTCACATCTTTCTTGTCGTAGAAATGCTTAATGCATGTTATAATGTAGTAGCACATGGCTTCAGTTTATCTGTTCGTATCTGTTTAGGTGTTGTAAATTTCGTTAAATGTCCATTTGTAAAGGTATTGCCATTCTTTAGATTGGTTGGTGAACGTGTAAAGTAATAATAAAATGATGTTAAAATCTCGCCTTCGTAGGCTTCCCACACAACTGAATTCCGGGAGCTGAAAAAGTTGCAAAGAAAATTAATACTATGAAAAGTAAAATAAAAATATATAATTTTAATACCTGGAAAACACACACAACCGTGAACATAACTTTTATCATTTCTCAATGTATAACAGCTAAAGTTAATCTACATTTATTTGGGAGAATCCAAAATAATCTTAAATTGAAGTAGGCCTAGCTACCTACCTACCTACATGCTAAGATAGGCCTAGTTGGGGAATAATTATTTTCTGTGTATAACGTTTCTGGTACGCCCAGAAACATTACTTTACTGTAACATAGCCATTAAAAAACCAATTTTTTTTTTAAATCTTGCAGCAGTACGCTTAATGCGAGTAGCCTAATGATAAGTTGTTGTAATAGGGCCATATTTTGTTGAAAGAAATAAATTATTATTCCCCCATTACTAGAAATTTTCCATTCAGAATACAGGTATTGCAGTTACAATTGTTAGTGATGAACAGCATTAGTAAAATCTGACAATAACAAAATCTTATTTTAGTTACAATATTAAGCTTTTGCTTAGTCACTTGGACTGTGGCTACTATTGTTAATTAATGACCAAAGAAATTGTCATGAAAATTAAAATATAGGCTAATGTTTCAGATTTACCAAATAGGTTGTTTTTGTAGCCCCTGTACACTACAGAATTCCTTTGAATTGTCCATAGTTTCATCAAGAAAGTGAATGCAGTTATTGCAAGTACACTGTGTGCTGCTTGAGTGAGAAATTGAGTTATGGCACAGTAATACATGTTTGGCGTTTATATGGGTTGCTTTTGTAAATACCTAGTTGCCAGCTTTTAACTTTTTTAATTGAATAATAATTGATTGCATATTATTTCCTACATTTTCCTATATTTGAAAACATTTATTAGCTGACGTCATCTTAAGTGATTATGTAACTGTAAAAATCAACACTTGAATCAAGTGTGCAGTATAATTATACAGAATATGGGTTCTCCGGCTGGTGGGTTTTTTGGGAAGGGGGGGGGGGGGCTACCCAGAAAATTATATGCATATAATGACATTACTTATCACACAGAACATGAATTTACTAGAGGCATCACATTATTCACAGTACATACTAACCAGATGCGATGGTGGGGAGGGCTACAAATATTGGGAAAATTGGTGTAAAACACATAATTATGTAGGGATAATTTATGTATACGTGTGTGGTTTGCTGCGCTAAATACAGGAAGCCGTAACCTAACTATGTAGCTTCACTATTGTTGGATGACAACAGTGTGTGTTCGTGTGAGGGTAATTCTTGATAATAGGGACTTTTTCGAAGAAAAAAATCTCTGAAAGTGGTACAATTCCACTCTAGTAATTACAACACAAATTTACTAGGGGTATCAACATCTTACAAATAGAAACCTCAAAAATTATGGTGGGCAGGGCTATGAAGATCAGGGAAATTTTGGGGTAAAAAAAATATTAAAAATAGGCTTAGGCCTATATATGTTTTCATGATGAAATTTTATCCCTCAATTTTCGTCCAGTTCATAGTCCTCCCCACTATCGTATTTATAAATTGTAGTGGTAACTTTGTCAATTTAGGTAATTTTCCGTTCAATATTTTAGAAATTAGACATGTTTTCAACATACAATATTACAAAATGCACGATAATGTTTAATTGCAAAACACACGCACTTATTATTTCTCAGTGCAAATGGGCTACACAGGAAAATCATTTATGGCGAAACACCAAGTTTCGCTGATGTGTGACGCTTCGCGTCATCACCAAAAAAAAATTGCCGGCGAGGTTGAATCACTGTTTTGGGGATTTACTCCGCTGCTGACGCTGGGACTCTGGCTCTGTGCATAATGTTTGGCTATGCTTGTACAGTCTTTTTGCAATTTAACATATTTTCGTGAATAAATATTACATCATGTAGCATATTTCGCTCGTTTTACCCCACAATTTCACTGATCTGCATAGCCTTCCCCAATATTGTTTTTGGAGATTCTATTGGTCAAATGTTGATGCCCCTAGTAAATTTGTGTTTGGGTAATTAGTAGAGGGAAATTAGATCACTTCCCACTATATATTTTTTCGAAATAACCCCTATTCTTAATAATTGCGGAAATATGAAATAATTATGTTACTCACACAATCAATAGTACTACGTTGTATCCACGACACAATGTGTACCCTATTCGACGAATTTCCAAACACACTAACATCACTGAACAAATATTATAATTTAAGTAACTCCATGTATATATTAGCACGTAAACACTTGTATTTTCACACGATTATTTGATTTAACACGTCTAACCGAATGAATAGTATTTAAAACTCTTGCATGTTTTCATACTGCTCTATAGGATGTTCACGGTAAAGTGAGCACTTTTGAAATCAACCTTAGGAAAAAATCACTGTGCTTGCCTGCATATATTATAACAGGCACACTGAATGATATACGCTCAGTTAAGTTGGTAACGATGGATGGAAAATAGTTCCATATCTTAACGTCAAATTGAAAGTGTTATGTAACCATTTGTGATAACTTAAAATTTATTCATTTCGCTTTGTGTTCTTTAGTGTATTGACGCATAGAGAAGCACAGATTTGTAAAATATTTACTTTTCTAATAATTTCACAGTTTCACTCGACCGACGCATTAATACAGTTGTAAGGCACATGGTAATGATAATTTTACACAAGGCGGAAGAATACACAACGGACATACAAGTAGATCTTAAGCAGGGCTATCAAAAGTGCTTACTTTACCAAGAACAGCCTATAAACACCTACGACCGTTACATATCCGCCATTAGTTCTGAAAATTCCCACAATTCACTGTGCAGTGTTATGTGCAATGGCTTCGCACGTTGTGTATAAACACCATCTCGGAACCTATTCGTATATGTTGTACTATACGTATATTTTTTATTATACTAGTTATAAATTACGTAGTTCACTCCTCTTGTGAATATAGACAAGGTAAACCTTCGGTAATTCATCAGAATTACATAATCTTCTGACACTGTTTGATACCTGTGTTGTATACCTGTACAACTTCAGCGTCGCGGCATAAATATGCCCCGTATATGAGGTTTTACACATTAAGTATTCATTGCGAACAGTATTCTTACATGTAAAACAATTCAGCGACCCGATATAAATATATTCCACGTAAATTAGGGTATATACGTGTTTTGTTGCATAAACACAACAATCTTGATAACCCTCTTCCCTATCACACTATTTTTTTTTTTGCAGAAAACTACTTGAAGCCCCTCCAAAATTCCTAGTAACTATGATTACTAATAATCATATCTAACATATTCAGGTATTATTTTCCTGATATCCAGGAAAAAAAACTCTTTAAGAATTACCAAGTGTGTACCGACGCGCCGTAGTGCATCGAAACGCACACCCTATTTTTGTTTATATGTAGGGACAGTAGTTTTTCACGATAATATTTCAAGACCAGTTTTACCCTAAAACACTTTTATTCATTTGCTCTTTCGTGGATGGATGATTTCAAATGTAATGTGACTCGAGTGTCTGTCCGTAAATCAGTATCTGAGTACTTCATTATGATTGGCTCAGTCAAACAGTCTTCTCAGTCAAATGCCTTCTCACGTAGGCATGCGTCCAATAACCAAAGGAAGTTGTGGTTGTGGACATAGGATATTGAAGTCTAGTATGGCCGTAAATATTTTCACGAAAAATACCTGCCCCTATTTATATGGCAAATTCCAAACTCTGCGGGGAAAAAAATCCGGCTTGACTTGAATCGCTGTTTTGGTGATTTAACCTCCCTGCTGGTGCTGGAACACTCTGGCTCAGTGCAAAATGTTTGGCTACGCTTGAACAGTATGTTTCAGTGCTAGGCGTTTATTCTTGAATATCAATTAGTCAGGATCACAGTAAAAACTACAACCTGTTCTGACATTAGGTAGGCATAAGATAGCAGTGTAACGTAGCAGACGTTTGAAGCGCATAAAGTTGTCAGCGATGTCATGCAAGGCTGAAAATAAACTACCACGACCAATCAAAAAAAATAGTGAGACATGAAGGGGAAAGGGGAAGGAAGGGAGTCAGAACCTGGAGGAAAGACGAGGGGATCTGAGCTGAGCAAAGAGTACAAACTGCACAGAAGTAGAGGGCTCTAATAACCTTAATGTGATTGCGCAAATTCCGCAGTATATACAAATATGTAGTATATAAAAAGTAAAATATATAGAATATGTGTATGTATATTATAAGGATAGTTTTATATGCATTTTTATAAATAGACATGAATATACAACGTATTATATATGTATAAAATAAATTAATTTACACTAAAAATATAAACACAACAAATGCATGTGTGTATATGTACACTTCCCGTCAGAATAAATGAGCAACGGAAAAAGTTAGTCCCCTTCGGCAATCTTCGGCTTTTGACAAGACGTATCGCCTTGGCTTTTAGGCAACCAGCAACACATTACTATCCAGCCAATCGTTCAGCGTTTTAACTGCGCCAAGAATCTCTTTAGCATCTATTGGAGCATCATTCTGACATCAGTTTCCTCAAGTGAATATAACGCATTTAATTAGGTGAAACAACTCGTCCTGCAATTTATTAAGTTAATGCAAAAACAGAATATCACAATTTGAACTCCTCACTGGAAGTCTGTGTCTCACGCGCAAACACGTAACACTTGGGGGAATTAACAACCAATTATAAAAGCGAGCTGAGCTACAGTGTTGTGCAACATACCGTGTCCAGAAATATTTTAGCGGAATTACCTCACATGAGCTCCACACTAAACGTTCGCGAGTCGTGCAAGCAGGTAACACTTAGCAAAAAGAAAACCAATCATAAAGGTGAGCTGAGCTACGGTGTTGTGCAATATAGCTTGTCTCGAGGTATGTAAGCATCATTCGATGGTTCAAACAATGAAACAGTAAACGTATGTGAAATGAATATAATTACAGACAACTGTAAAAGAGAAATGCATAATTCCTTTGTTAATAATTAAAATATTCCCTATTCTATGTAAGACGTTAAGTAGTTATAGTATTTGTCTTTTACTAATGGTACACAGAAATGAATTTCCTGCTGTCGTACGCATTTGCAAAAATCGAATATCACACTTTAACGGAATATATGGTAATATTAATCAGTAAATAAGGCCACTAAACATTAATTAATCAATAGGCGCATGTTGCACATGTAATTAGTGTATGCGCACATCAAGAATGTTTCTCTTCCAACTAGCTGCTGTCTGCATGAAAAGCCACATCCTATCTAACCGGGCCAATTTCAACCCTGCCAAATCAAATCCTTACATCGGTTTCGTATTATCTACTGTAGCCGGCAGACGTCTGTGCATGTCACCCGCCATTTTACATCACTGGGACGCTACTCCCTCAGCGCGGGGGTAGATCGGTCTCTTGTGAGGGACCTTGGCCACCCAGTTAGTTGTCAGCTTGCGAAGGCGAGGAGAAATTAACCCCCTCCCCCCTCCGCACCCATCAAACATACTTTATGCTGCAAAGCTAGCATTCTTTTACAGGATTCCCAGGGTAGCGCCTGGGAGCTGTTTCCATAGCTGAGTTTTACTCTCTTTTTCCCTGCCTGTACGGGATAAAAGAGAGTGGTGAAGTTAATTGAATTTATCAGCGCGGAATTTTAAAGTTCAGGACTTGTGAAGTACTGTCACGAGCTCCCTGTGAGAGAGCTAGCGACAGTTTGGTATAAAAAGCGGAGGTTAATAGCCAAATGAAGTTAAATTTTCGATATAAGTAGCTTTCCCATGACTGGAGTGGCAAGGGTTTATATAATTAAATTAATTATATGTATATTGAAGTGGTGAATTTAAGTTGCGCGATAATTTAAATCAGTGTAGTTGTTTCAGTTTCAGTAATTACTTCATATCTTATGAGTTAATGTTAAAAACCATTAAATAATCTGATTGGTGTGTCTGTGCATGTCTGAGCGGGCGCAGCGTGTTAAAAGGGCAAACAGATGGTGAGGAGGGGTGGAAGGAGATGCGCACGCAGGTCTGGCCGTACTATCGGCTATTGTACTATCGGCTATTCCACTATTCCACAAACATCAGTTACGGTGGGCTCAGGTAGATATATGTAAGCCAATATAGGACGAAGGACGTTCACAGAGGTACAGGAAATCTATCCTCAGTGTTAAAAATTTGCACTTGAGCACTTTTTTTATGTAAAACCACACATAAACATATACAACTGGAATACTACTTAGTTTTTAACACTCCGTGCAATTCCACGTGAATTAATGTATACGTACAGTTTATCAAATTATAACAAAACAGTAATTTCAGGCCAGTGTTTTTCTTTTGAAACTATAGAAAATGTTTTATATCTTTATATGCACAAAGTCACGAAAATAAGCGTTTTTACTCAAAGTGGACTAACCCGCACTATAAAGAATGCATACACACAGTGTTTATAAAACAAGAAATAAAATAATAAAATTATAATCTACAGCATAATGTTCATCTACTTCACAAATTCCACCCAATTAATCTCTGTGTAAGCATTCTTGCCGTGCTAAATAGTAGTTTATGTGAAATCGTGGTCTACATACGCCTAGGTGTTCAAATTAAAAAGCTCACGAAAATCACAGTAAACATTTATAGTTTATATAAAAAGGCGTTAAGTATCTTAATGCCACCTGTAAATATGTTTTTCCAAATAATGGTGGCGTCAGCAGTGTACCCAATATAAAAATATTTATGTAGCATTTATGATACAGTTATTTGTACTAACTTAACAGACCGTAATATACGTTTGTCTATAATTTATGCCAGTAAATGTTATTCCAAATGCAATGTTCATTAGGAGAAAATATTTTCTCGATAGTGAAACAAAGACTGTGCAAATGTGTAATCCTATTTGAAATTCAATAAAAACTAAAACATTAACTGTTTAAAATTATATGGCTGTCAAATTATTACACAAACAGATTCGAAACTAACGATATCGTTAGGCTGTAGTAATAAGTAAATTAGTTTGTTGGTATTGAACTCAAAGCCACACGTATTTGCTCAAGATGTAGTAGGTTCGATTTCTAGTTGGAACGTATTTATTTAAACATAATATAAAAGATAATAATCTTTGTATTATATTTGTGGTATAAATAAATATATGTTTGAAAGTATGTTATATATTATTTTAGATTTTCTATTTACAAATGTGACAAATACAAACTTGAATGTAATGTTAAATATCTATATATTGCAAGTCCACTTAGTAGGTTAGTTAATTTATTACAAGAAAAGACATGTATTATTTTAGTTACTAGTTTACAAGGTTTTACTTGTAAAAGTAGCATAAAATTCACACACAATTCAAGATTTACAGCACTAATGTTTTTAATTACGTGACAACTTTTTTTTCTCATATTTTTCCTATTGGAAGTGACATTTCCCATGAAAGGTTGACTCCTACGGACAAGCATAAATCACACCCTTACTATACCCTGGATTCAAAACCGGAACTACTCACGCTCAACACTCAACCGACTGCGCCACAGTGGGCAGCCAATAGGTCAACCAGAACACTGTCAGTGGTTATAAGAACTTATTTTAAGTGAACAAAAAGCAGCTTATGTCATTGGAGATAATTTATAAGTTACAATTTAAGTAATATTTTGTTACGCGCTGCAGCTGGCGCCGAATCCCCTGCCACGCGCCGTAATCGGAGACCCACCTCGCCCTCCCCTCTTCCTGGAACGAGATGCGCTCGTGGCTGTCTGCACCTCTTCTGGGAATCCCGCGAATGCCGACAGTGGCGAGACTTGCTGGCGTCACAGACCTCCTCTCGCCTGCTAGAGTTTCCGATATGTTTAGCGACGATGCAAGAATGTTCTGGGTTCTGGTGAGACAGGCTGGCGCCTCATCCCTCCGCTGCATATCACGCGAGTTGGGAAGATTCTAGGTGGCGGCCTAAGACCTATATATACTGCCGCAAGCCAGCGGCCGGCAGTCTTTGACGGAGGCTGTCTGGCGAGTGTGCGCGAGCGAAGTTAGGTGTGGACGACGACTGGAGATTGCGGGACGACGGCGAGTGAGGTGTTCGTGTCTAGAATGGACGAGAGGGTGTGATGCCGACAAGTGAAGCCTACTGTGCGTGAGGGCGCTTGGAAGACTCTAGAACATTATGACTGGCGGGACATGGACTGAACTGAGGTGGGACTGAATGGAAGTGTAATACTGATTTTATTGTAAATATTCGAACTGTCAAATATGGAAACATAAATTATAAAATAATTGAATGGGTTGAGACACTGTCTATTGGGACTGATCTTTAATTATTTACTCTAATTGATTTCTTTGTCCTAATTATAAATTTTATTAATTGGTGTCAATTGTGAACAGTAAGTGATTTCAATTTATTGTGAGAATTTGAGTTTAGAGAATTTCGCTTTAGTTATTGTAAATAAAATAAGGAAATTATAATTAATTATTTTATTTGATTAAGACCTCCACCCCTTAACGAACTTGGTGTAGCCCAATTAATTTCTTGAGAGAAAGAGTGCAACAATATTAATTTGTTGTTCCACACTGTACCTATAATTCACTGCCATATTGGTTGGTATTCGCTTGCCTATATTTGCGTTAAATTAAATGCAGAAACTGCAGATAAAGTTTTAATAGTTTAGCTTAACCTTCATATATCACTCTTTTATTTGGGGTAAAAAATTAAAAATTAAAATATATTTTTATCCTTTTCTGAGTTCTATTTTGTCTTATTGTCTAGCAGTTATTGTACTAAATATTCTTTTATCATTTAATATAGCATTATTATAGTTAAAAATGTTTTAAATTTATTGTTCATTATTAAAATAAATTTATTCGCTGCTCCGTATTGTGATTGATGATTTCGACAAAAGACAAAATTCAAGAATTCTATGTCATCAAAAATATCGTGCCAACAACTGTGGATATGTTACGAAATTACATTCGACACTGACTAGATAGATGACAGCTATGTACGACATTGTGTGTTAATATTAGCCTTTTTTTTTATATTTTTAGACGTAAAACTGCTATGCTGTAAAATGTGTTCAAGTTGGCTTAGTATTATGCTGTCTCAAACCTCTAAATGTTTGCAAATTTTGTAAACAAATAATGTCTTGAGTAATGCATTCCCGTTGAGATATTTCGTACGCCATGCCGTAAACCTTCAGATCAAATATTTATATCCTCCTCTCACCCCCACTTTAATGGTGAAAGATATTATGAAAATGTGGAAAAGGAACAAGAAATCTGTTGATGCTTCAAACCACAGAAAGTATTCCACCTTCATTGTTGTTACTTTTATATAACATTATTTTAATTCGATACTATTTAATATTTGAACAGAAAAATTGCACTAAATATGAGAAAAGCAATTGTAATATATCGAACTATACACGCAGATGGTAAAGAAATCCTCCAGCACACACTGTCACAAGAGCACTGCTACCTGTTGTCGCCAGCAAAAAGTCTCCATGTCTGGTTTTGCATGTGCTGTTACTCAAGACAAAATACTGAATGTTTTTATGTCTGCGTGAATACTGCCGGGATCCAATCTTGTCGCTCAGATAGAGACTGGACCTTGCGAGCTGCAGTCTAGAGAAAAATATTGGACTCGCGTGCACAGACGTTTGCCGGTACCAGTAGATAAGTCTATATTTATAGCCATTTTGGAAGACAGTGCTATCTCAAATATAATGCTTATATGGCATTTCTCAGAAATTTTTCAACCGATTTGGCATCAGTGAAAGTAATGAGAACGTTAAAAAGCTGTATATGGTTTTATTTCTAATGTAGTAACCATTATGTACTGCATTTTGATTCATATCTTCAAGTAAATCTTTGCATGTAGTAGTATCCAAATGGGCAATCTAATAGGGGCTTGGAGCTGCGGGCAAGGGAACTAGGCAACCACCATCTTTAATGATGCCATACGGGACAACTTTCCCGTTTCCCCCCCCAAAAAAATTAATATTTTCCTTCATACCCATGGGGGCCATCTTGGATCCCAACCTGCAGCTCTGTCAATATGATGCCAGGGTGTTGGGACCCTTACACTTAGCGACCTGGCGGGTGCTGAGTCTCATTCTCTATCATTCCTTTCGGGATCTGTCGACCTAGCACTATAATGCGGTACCAAATACCAGCATTGGCTTACATGCTCACTAGACCTAACATATAAGCATAGTTGACTGTAATTTTCGAATCTCATAAGATATAATTGTCAAGTTCATAACACAGGCCGACGATGAGAAGGGTCGCAGGGCCAGGTATACCCCATGTATACTTATAAGCAAAGTTGACTGTAATTTCCGAACCACAGAAGATTTAGTTGCTGAATTCATAACATAGATATCACCCATGACTACAAGGAGATTCGCAGGGTCAAGTATACCCTATAATCTACTTATAATCATAGGTGCATGTAATATCCGAACCACATAAGATATAGTTGCCAAATTCATAACATAGGCATCAAACATCAACAGAACTGTTCACTATTGATAATCACAACCCTAATCCTGCATTTTAAAGTATTTAAGACCAATAAACATGCTAAGGGAAAATTACACCATGCCTATCCTACTTCAGTAGCACAAGTTTTGCATGCCTTAATATGACAATAAGTTAGAGAAAGATCTGGTTTCTCTATCCACCAAGAGTACTTTTATATCACGAGTCATTGCCAGATACACCATTATTCGCAAGAAAAAAAGTCGTAAGTGTTAAATTCGAAGAATTGGAAGAAAAAATTGTTTCACTAGCTCATTAACTCATTGTCATCACCATATTGCCAGCAATGCTTAACATACAGCTCATTGCCAAAAATGAACCTTGATGCAACGTCAGTAGAAATCATCAGCCTTATGAAAACTCCTAAAGAGAAATATTTGTTAAAAGAAAAATCTAAGCAGGTGAATGCTTTCCACATAGTCCATAGTGAGGGAATTGGTGCATCGAGGCAAAAAGGTCACATTTTTCAAGCTCACAGCATTTTAAATCTGTTATAGGTTTCTGTGAACGATGGCATATATCCCAGACCCGCGATGGCTTACCAGCTGCTAGCTGAATTTGTGCAATTGAGGGAAGTTTGATAATGTTGAGCAGTTCTTGCCGAATTTTTCGGATTACACACTTTGGTATCCAATATCTCAGTATCAGAATTCGATGGTAGTGAGACCAGAAATGACATGCACATAAATGTTTGCGAGGAGAAATGCATACATATGTATTGTATGACCCAGCATATGTGGGGTAACATTCCTGATTCTATGAAACATAACGAGATGCTGTCATGATAAAACACCTTATGTGCATTCGGGAGGACCCAGGTTCAGTTCTAAGTCCATACATCCTGATTTGAGTTTTTTTCATGGTTTCTTGGAATCACTCCAGGAATACACTTAGATGGTTACTCAACGTAGGTCATGTTCGATTCCTTCCTCCGATAGTGATTGTGTGTGCTGCCTGGTTGAAAACAAAGTGCAAAATATTTTTTCAACAAATGGCGAAGCTTGTTGGATGCCTACTATGGTGCTAGGCAATTTTACTGCAAACTGCAAAAACAATTTACTTAGTAAGCTATTAACTATACCGTGGGACCTACATACATGTGTATAGTTATGTGTATGTATATATATATATATATATATGATGGCTAGAGTCTTACTGAATATTATTTAATTTCTTTAAATTATAATATAACTGATATACTAAATATATCAAATATATGTTTTTCCTTTACCAACAGTGTTTTGTAAACTTTTGTGAGCAGTACATAACTCGAGATACAAAACATTTAGTTTTAAAATAAAACACAGTTATTTATGCACACATCACACAATATTCTTCTTCAGCATAGCAAATAAAATACAAGGAATTGCTATTACTAAATGAGTTTTATCTCTGAGTCAAGGATGGCATTAGACACATAATATTTGTTAAATGTACCATGGATTTTCATAACTCCATAGTCGTAGGGCTCTTGAGTTGCATGGAGCACAAAAATGATTTTGATTTTTGCACGCATGGCTTCTTGTGGCATACATCTCGACGAGCTGTCGAAACGGCGCTCAGCAGCGCTGCTTGTTAAGGTCAAGGACGTTCCTTCCGATTGGACATGGATTGTGATTCGCCGGCTTTTGGCATATTCCAATCACATACACAGAATACTATCTGATAAGGGACATATTTAATATGTTGGGAATGTTTTCATATGGAATAAGAGTTGTTTGATTTAGGGGGAAACAATAGTCCGCGCCGAATGACCGCTGATTGAGCGGAACGAAGGTTTCCGAAAACACACGATTAATTAGACAATGAGAACCAAGGGTGGTGATGGCGGGGGTTGAATGAAGCTAAATAATTTGCCAATGAAAAATGTGGGTGGGGATGGAGGGAACCTGTGCCATCGCTCACCTGGCGGCATAACCGAGAACATAGCGCTACCTAAACATTGAAAATAGAATCCAATACGGAGGGCGCAATCAGCACCACCTATACATTAAAACATAATTAATTATGGCCGTCACCTGGTGGCTAAATCGATCAATTATACACTAACACCGCATAGGTGATGTAAATGTAAACATATGAAATCAAATATAGTGGCCTATGTATAAACAAAATGCATATACGAGAGGAATTGGAGAGAAGAGTGACAAATAAAAATTTTTTTCCCACAAAACACAAACGAAGCGTTTGTGCCAAATTATAATATCATTGGGCCAGTCATTACTAGAAAACTGTTTAATTTAGAGCTGAATAGACTGATGGACGTTGTTCGCAGAAAGGGAAGTTAACAAATAACTGTGGAGTGAACAATGATCAATACTTTGCTGATGTATGTCCAACGTTTATAAGAACTAGGGACAGATGATGCAGTCTTTTGCAGTGATACCGTAGTTTACTTTGTTTGTTTTGTGTGTCATATTGTACCTCACTAAGTAACATTAAACATGGCTGATTACCTATTTTCTGCCTTTAGGCTAAGCTTATCTACGAATGTCACTAATTGCTATTTATCACTGTCCTTACACTTCTGCCCGTGACCGCATATACGCGACGTTTAAGTTGTTTTTGTTTTCAGACTGAAAACATTCTAGATGCCAGTGATAAGCAGATCTGTGTCTATTAAGTCTGATGTCAGTAGTCTCTACTGGCTCAAAAGTTGTTCAGATTGCATAAGAATTAAAGTAAGGTCAAATTGCGAATATAACTAAATCATTCTTGTGTTTGAAGAATACCACAGAAAGCATTTTCAAATAGAACAGGCCCTAATATGTATATACAGTGACGATCACAAATATTCATACATCCTGTTCCTTTCACGACTTCTGTACAATAAGCAATTATGTTGACACACGTATGCGTCCAGCTGTATTTTGTATTCCATTTCATCAAATACAACAAATAAACATCATTCCTTATAAAAGAAACAAAGTAATATATTACACAAATGTAAATAAAAGCACGTTTTCCGAATCAGAAACTTTCATACACCTTCGTACGAAGAACAAATGTTTTCGTACATCAACATTAACAAAATTAATTCTCCATTTAATATTTAGCATGCCCTCCCTTTTGCTTCAGAACGCTTCTCAAACGCGCTGGCATTGACTTTACTACCGTTTGTATGAAACTAGGAGGAATATTGTTCCACTCATGAAGGATTTTCTCCTTCAAGTTCCGCGTGCTTGAAATATGATGTTTTCATAGCTTTATGTCTAAGTATGCCCAAATATGTTCTATTAATTTAAGTTTAAGGATTGGGGCGCAGTTTCTATTACACGAGGACAATTATACAGCAGCCATATTCGTGTTGCACAGGATTTACGCTTAGTACCATTATCCTGGTAAAATGTGCATTACTACAGCAAGTTGTATGGCATTAGGTCGCAAATTCTGTTTAAACTGGTCAATATTGTTTTATTGATTCAATATTCAATATATAAACATCAGTTCAACTACACATGCACTCATGCACCCTCACATCGTAACTGAACCCCCACAATGCTTGACGGTAGGACGAGAATGTTGGGGATTTGTCTTTTTATTCGATTTTCTCCACACTTATAGCAGACTTTCATAATCGAAAACCTTGAATTTACTCTCATCTGGAAATATTACGTCTGTCCAGTAATCGTTCTGTAAATATACCTTTGCAAAGTTAAGTCTCTTCTTATGATTACATTTGCCTATGTACGATTACTTCTGTAGTGTTCTTGCATTATAGTCACTATTGCTGAACACTCTTCTCACTGTCATTGGTTACAGTGACTTTGAAAGTATTTCGTAGGTCTCTTGCAATAGAGAATGGACTGGTAAAAGATCTCTGACGGATTCACTTCACAATATAACTTCTTCTCTACGCGAAAGTACGTTTGACCATCCACTCCTCGGTTTGTCTCAGCAAGCTTGTAGTTTTATATTATTTTACGATACATTGCACAGTCGCCTAGGTGGGAAGTACTATGGGAGTCATTAGAACGTATGAAAATTTTTGTTACTTGTAACGGTTCGTATGAATTGTTTGGGGTTAATAATTTTTTTGAAACGTTATTTTATGTTTTTGTATGTATGTGTGGACTCAGCGTGTTTCTTAAACCTACAATTTACACTTTGTTTTATTCACTTTGATTTTTGTTAGCAAACCTTTCATGCAAAATGTTTGAAGTAAGATACAGAACAGCGTGATGTTTGTAAATCATTTATCGGCATTGTACGTCTTTTCTACCTCCCACATCACACGCACAGGGACAGAATACATTCAGTTTAACTGCACAAACCTCCTTGCCAAGAGCCTTTCTTTTGTAAGTTGGCGTGTATCTGTCTATGTCGTGAATGCATGCATTTTATAGGCCATGCGTGGTAAATTGATCACTTTTGAAAGCTCTTTCATTTGGAATAATGGTCAATAAATATATATTACTTTAGCCTTATGCATTAACTTCAGAGTGCGGTATAATATTTACACTATGGTTATTACTTATATGGCCATATTTCATTAAAAAGGTGGTTAAAGAATAAAAAATGCTGAAAGATAAAAGTAACTAGTGCCTCAAAAGTTCTCATTTTACCGTGAACAGCCTTTAACAGATAATGTACGTATGTCGGCATGCTTGCAATAAAAAAAAAACAATACTTGAACAGATTTCCCGATTTCTTTACGACACAAAATCGAGCCACATCAATTTCAATGTATTTTCGCCATGGTTATGACAGATATTAACTTGATTTCCTTTTCCGCATGGTCAGAGGCAATTAAAACGCCTTGCCACTCGCCACATGCCTCGCAGCGTAAAGTAATGGGTTGTCATTAAGTTCCTGAACATTGACTCACACTGATTTGTACACCTGGCAACCCTGCGAGGTTCTCGCTCTCTGTACACTCTTCCCTTCTATCGTCGCGTACGCTAACCACGTTTATGGCGCCAGTTCAGCTGCAGTGGCACTTTGATCTGTGACGAACCCACGTAGACAGGCAGGCTGCTTTAACAGCCTGGCCAACTTAGCCTGCGCCATCTAACGGCTGTATATGCACTGGCACCTGCCTTGAGCTCTGCGCACGTCGCTGCGTGTACTGTCCGTAATCATGACAATACATACTGTATGTTTCTTTACGTAGCCTGTATGATTTACATTAGGAAATCGCATTCCTGCCGTCGTACACTCCACACAAAACTAAACAATAATAAAGTATGACGTGTAAATTCTTCGTGAATATAAGAAAAAATACTACTGGGACATGATTACATAATAAAGTATCCCCACGCCAGAGATCAGTTAGTATTTGTTGTACTGGATGCGAAGCAAGATGTCTTACTACTGCATGTTTTAGATAAGGCAACAAAACATTTTGCAGCGTGATTCCAGTAGAGGTTTTTGTATGTGGCGTAACCTAAATTAAATCTCAGGTGGAAGCAAACGTTCGTCCCCCAGACTTATTATTCTCATTGTTTTCTTCTGCGTTAGTGTATGTAGCATGGAGTCAAACTGAACGTTTTTGTTTAAACGGTAGCCTATCTCATTGCATCGCTGAACCAACATAATCTTAAGTGCATATCATAAAGCTATATTATTTAAAGAAAAATGAAAATAATGACATCCACAAAGAATTCTGTGAAACCACGAAAAAATGCAAAGAGACCTAACAGGGTACGCCACTAGTTGTACGAAACACATTCGGAATCCATTTAAACATTAACAACAACAAACAGAAGAAGAAAAAAGGAAACTTTATACACAGCTTATAATATTTAAACCGTTTATTTATTTTTTATGAGACATTTATTTGCGGTCGTAAACAGTTTATTTCGAAAATTAATGTTGCTGCTAACAGTTGTTTAGTAATTCGAAATAAATGACAATCCCTCCGTCATTTCTTGATTAACTTGAAATATTCAATTCACTTTCACTTCAATTCAATGTTAAGCTACTTTTCTTGGAAAAATGAGCTTATATAATCATGCAAATGTCTGCCTGTGATGTACTGTATGTCCCCTCATAATAACATTCGATCCTGTGAAACATATTTCCCCAAATTCGGTGCACATATTGAACTTAGTAAGGACATCTGATTTTTACAATGTTCTGCAAAGCCGTTTGCTTGATTACAAAAGGGTTGTTATTTTAATACAGTAGGGCGCCATTTCATATCTGGGGAATTATTTTGCTAGGTAGAACCAAATCGTGTATTTTCACAGTTAATCTTTTACGTCTTTAATCTAGGAAGGTACGTTCTTATTGGTTTGTCATCGTGAAAACAATAAGCTTTGAACACCATATCTCGGAAATTACACAATAGATTCCTGCAACATTTTACAGGCAACTAGTACCTTTTAGGCCTATAGTAGGCAATGGTACAATATACAACTAATATTAATGTGGTACTTACTATTTTTGCACAACGGCGTCATACAAATATTTGTTTTTAAATTTGGTATATATGTATATATATATATATATATATATATATATATATATATATATAATTCTACTACATTTGATATGAAGAATGTATCGACTAAAGGCATTACTGCAAATATGGCCAATAAATAACCATTTTCATTCATCATTTTGTAATATAGCGCAACCATGAAAAAATAAAGTTATTGTATTGTAACACGGAAAACAATCTACCCATTCCAACCAAAGTTGACAAACAAGAAGTATGCTGATATGAATTAATTGGTTAAGGCATTTAGTTTTAATTGGTGGCAATATAGACATTTTGATAACTATTCTGTATCTATGAAACGGTGTGACCAATTTCAAGCAATCTTTGTATACTGTATCTAATACTATGTATGCCATGATAAAATATGCGATTTAAATGTGTAAGAAACTTAATTGTGACATGGTGACTATGTAAATATTTTAGGTTCATTTGGTATACAGCATGTAGCATACTATTTTTTGGCCAATTTCAACCAAACTTGATGTGTTGAACGTATCACCTACAATTACTAAACATGCTAGTACATTGTCTCTTGTGTCTGCAATATTTTAAGATACCGCTACAACAAGAAAACATATTGTGTCAAATGTCGGAAAACAATAAACATGTTGCTACCTAATTTGGCAAACAAGATTCATTACGCTGACCAAATAAACTTATATGTTTTACGTGGGTCGGTCACTTGTTTTTAACATGGCGACGACATGAACGTTTTGATTACTATTCTATAACCACAGAACTGTGTAACCAAGGAACGAAAAAACAAAAAAAAAGGGGGGGGGGTCATACACTTGGGGGTCATACACTTTTTAAATATTGCACATGTACTAGTGAATGTTATCGGAAATCTGATACAAATAACACAGCATGTTGTAAATAAACAATAGAATGAAATGAGACTTTATCAGTGTGTTAAACAAAACATGTTATATATTACAAAATAACTGGAATAAATAGTTTCTGGACCAATATTGGTACGTTAAATGTGGTTTAACATAAAATAATACTGGCATTATCAAAGCAATTCAGCTTACCTTTCTTTTTATCATTGATAAATTGGGTACTCATATGCGCAAATATACTGACTCTTAGGGTTTAAATGTGTGCATATTCTCAATCATTAAAATATCGACTCAATGAATGAAAACAATTCTTGTAGAACGTTTTATTCTCTTCATTTATGCTCTATAGAATTTCCCATGCAGAAAAATATATGATAGCTGTTTGTTAAAAACTAGATGAAATATTTTGACCGTCAGCCAGTTTGCAATGAAATATATTTGCAAAACTAGGAGGCTCGAGGGCATTTCGCTTGTTTTCTGACAGCGTTGACAAGTTCAAGTGCCAGATAAAAAAAATGTTTACGCTAGTTCAATTACTCGTACAAAATGTGCATATCTTCTTCGCTTTATACGATAACTTTTACAAAGCACAGCCCTCTAGAAAACTGAAGAGCGGGGGTTGAAGGAACTGTCTGTGGCCTTCTACGATACTGTAGCGCAAACATAATGACATGAGCTGCAGGGTTTGTTTCGCTGCTGGATACATTTCTGACCTGAGACCACCTCCTCGCAGTTATGCTCAGGCGAATTCTGTACATTTTACTACCATGGCTATACTAGGCAATCCCACGGCTATTTTCACGCTTTCGTGAGCTGTAAGTGAACTTAAAACATTTTTAACATGCATGTCAGCCCAAAATACCAACCAGGTCAGCTTGCACTATCTGCGTTCAAATATTTTACATAAAATCACATTACAACATTTGACATAGAGGTATTCATGGAAGCAAGATTATTTGCCTTTCTTGCTGACTTAACAAAGCACTGAAATACAAGTTAAATAACTTTAATATGGAGCCTCACTTTTCTCTTGCCGCTTTTACAACAGGATAGGAAAAGTTATTCCTCTGGGAATACCAGCTCGCCAAAAAAAGGGATGTGTATTAAAAAAATTTTAATCGTTTGTAGGAGCTGTGGTGTTGTAACTGTCAGATTACTCGCCTCCCACCACGATAAACAGGGGTCACATCCGGATTTTCATGTGTAGGAAACGTGGCGGGCGTTGCTGTTGGCCAGTGGGTAGTGTCGGGTTACTCTCGATACTCAGTTTTCTGTCGCTGCTCTATCTGTACCTCTCTTCGTCACTATCAGCTATAAAGATCTTAGTTGTTAACCGCCGCTTATGTCTCTCTCATATCACTGTTGTTAACTTACAGCTGTGTTTCACCTACATACAGTATTTCACATCAACATTGATCGTTTAAAGAATTACATACATTTTTCATCTCTGTTCTCAGTTAATGATAATTTTGTGGCCAACGAATATCAAATATTAATTGCAGATGCCACTTAGATATGACGTGAATACGGGTTCTGTACGTGCCTTCAAATTTCCTTATCATGTTTCAACTTGCCGACTGAATTATGATTATGTTCAGAACCATGGGTATTTGTGGGAAACTTTTTTCTTATGAAACTTGCAAATACTCAGCTTCAGTTAATCTTGTGGTCTGTACCACAGAGGCTCCAGTTCCCTTTTAAGTGATAATACTTCCAGCCCTACAATTAAATGTTTGGTGAGCAAATAAAAACAAATAACAAACATGCAAAAGAGAAAACATATGACATGAGAAATTATATAGAAAATAATATAATATATTTGCAGTGTATTACATTTAGTCAAACTATGTTTTTGTTCATCTAATCGATATGTGTAACTAGGAATAACACATTATTAAAAACAATCTCAACAAGTTTGCACCCTAACCTTGCTTTCCAAAGATATTTTTTCCCGAACAAAAAATGAAGTCAATTTTATTTCGTAAGCGGTAATTTGTTTGAATAAATAAGCCAAGTAAACTTTTTTTTTTAACAAGTCGTGCCTAGTACCGAGATAAGACGAACAGGCAGTCAGGTGGTTTCCCCATTCAACTGCTTCATAGTCCGCCTGGCTGTGTGCGGTTGTCACTGTTTGCAGCTCGCACTACTGCTCGAGCCAGACATCGTGGCTCTGTTGAGCTCCCTCGTCCTTCAGTAATGCGATGGACACGGACGGGCGCTGCAACGGGTGGAAAATAATAACGGCACGATTATCTGTACTCGTTACTAAAAGCATTTTCAAAGGTTTCTCTGCCTCCCACCAAGGCGAACCTGGTTCAATCCCCGGCCGGGTCACCGGATTTTCGCAAGTGGGAATCGTGCCGGACTATGTCGTTGGTCGGCGAGTTTTCTCGGGGATCTCCCGTTTCCCCCGCCCCTTCATTCCGGCACCACTCCATACCCACCTCAATCACCCTCATCGGCTCTCAAGATCTCGCTGTTAAGAACCGCCCAAATCTCTTCACTCCAAGTTTTCCGTTGGATGATTTCACACTAAAGCCTGGTTCAGTTCACATTCACATCGATCGCGCCAAACGAAACCGTCCAAATGTAAATAGATATTCGGCATTGCCGTTTCAGTGCATGGGCGAAAGCTCAGTTTATGAATATAGGATTACGACGTAAATGCAGGACAAGAAACTACAATCTAAATATATATTTACTTTATTGTTTGGTAATAAGAAAAGGTAGCAAATATTTTAAGAAATATGCTTAATTTTAAAGTTGTCTCAGAGGTACGTTTTGAAGGAAAGACTGCACACTTGTTCAGTACCTTGCACATAAAGACGATGGCGCATGTGATGCGCGTGTCTGGGTCGTCCTCAGCGTCTCGCTCTTCTCGACAAAATACGTCCTCGTAGGCGGAATGCTTAATGAGCGAGTGATGAGATTTGGGCGGCTCTTAACACCGACGTATTGAGAGCCCTTGAGGGTAAAGCGAGATGAGTATGGATCAGCGCTGGAATGCAAGAGTGGGGAAAATAGGAGATCAGTGAGAAAACCCACCGACCAGCGGCATCGTTCTGCACGATTCCTACATGCAAAAATCCGGAGGTGACTTTTAAGTATTTTTTCTCGGGTTTTGGTTTTCAAGGACATTCAAGGTCATGGGTTTGATTTCATGGTTACCTGCATCCAATATTGCGGACAGGTGATATCTATCACGATGGCGGTCGCCTACCTATATGGTGGTCGCCTACCAACATGGTGGCCACCTATCAAAATGGTCGCCCCTTACACCTACTAAGATGGTGGATGTGTATGGGTGAGGGGTGACCTCTGGAAAGTTCATTTTTAATACATTTTTTTAAGACTTTTAATAATTATTAATTGATTTTAATTATAATATTTTATAGATTTTAAAAATGATTTTGAATACATTTTAAATAATACATTTCTTAGTGAATTTTTATAGTTTTATAAATAATTTTTAATAAGTTGCTAATGACACATTTCAACAATGTTTAAAAATGTTTTTTTATTATTTTTGAAATAATTTTTTAGTCCTTTTAATAATATGCTTCTTGGGATTTAAAATTTATTTTTGGAATTTTGTCGAATTTTCTTACTTTTTTTTTGGATTTTTTGGGTTAAATGTCAAAGATCAAGGGCAAAGGTCCTGGTCCTGCTCTTCTGCCCCTAGGGTCTCTGATCCCGGTCACCGGGGTCGTTGATCCTTGACCCTGGGTCGCTGATCCATCTCACTGCTCTACCAAGGGTCACGGATCTGACTGGGAAAATGGGAATTTTTTTTAGGGGAAAAAGGGACTTTTTACTGAACATCTAAATTTTTAGGGACATTTAGTTCATTTTGAGGAAAACATAAAAATTTTGAGGGAAAAAAAGGGAGATTCCAACATAATAGCGGGCGGTTCCTCCGCTTGTATCCCCATCCCTTTGCGCCAATTAATTTTATATAGTACTCACAACATTACAAATCAAATTGTTATTGTGAATTTATTCATTTTCTGACTTGCACTACCAAACCTAATAAACGGAGAAGAAAGGGTTAGAAAGTAGAACAGATTGGTGGTAAATGATTAAATGTTTTAACAACCACTGCGAAATAGAACTTTAATGTATCAGGATGGACCTTCGTATACGACATACTGGAACTCTGGCTCAGTAACTTTTCATTAGACTGCATGTCATATTACTAATATTTAAAACGTACCTCCACTCTCCCAACCCTTTACGTCACTATAACCTCTGCGATTTTGGTAGGTATGAAGTCAAAGTGCGGGGACTTCAAAGTCAGATGTTGGTAGATGTGTTATAAAGAAAATGCAATTCTCTATCTCTATTTGTGTTCCTATTTCGTACAGGCACTGAAAACGGTCTTCCACCTGTTAAATTTTCGGTTTTTGGCCAACCAATTTGGACTCAAACTTAGAAACTGCAATACCTTACCCCGCAAGGAAGGTAATTATTAAAGAAACATTCATTTAGTAAATATTTATATGTGTGGATGTTTCGTGTGTAAGACAGTCCAAGATAACGCAAGTATCAAATTGGTATATATTTTGCTTATTTTGTAGTTGTGGGACTGACAACGATTTATATATATATATATATATATATATATAATGTTGGCGAATCATATTTGTGATCACGATGTGAAATATTATCAAACAAATGTTAGTTGTGTACGCCACAACGGCTAGCATACGCATAACATAGCGCGAAACACTGAGAGGCCAATTGCTAGAAAGCACACTTACACATGTATCCACCAATCAGTTAAGTGCCTGGTCGGTGTGGTTACTTACCATTACTAGCACGAATCGCCAATGGAGGCAGTTCGGTGAGAAACCACATCATGACAAAACACTTCGAGTTGAACTATCGAGCTTAGATGAAACGGTACTATAGACTGTTCGCGCCAAAGTGAGCTCTTAATACTTTTCTTAATGGTGCTATAACACACACATGAAACATGCTTATATACTTCAGTTCGTGTATAAATGAAAATAAAAACTGAGTTACGACTTAATACGTAATCTTTATTGACATTTGGGTGCATACGTCTATATATAAAATGCGACAGGCATCAAGAAGTGCTCACATCAATGCCAATAGTTTCTTTCGAAATGTCTCTAGTAGCTCGTTGCATGTATTCTATATGTTATTATGTTTTAAAAGGTGAATATTTTGAGTATTTTAAATAACCGTAGATCTTTCAAGAGACTATAATCACTCCCGCAGATAATACTGTAGTAAATTCGTGTTATAACACTTTAATAATCAATAATTATTTACTGTAATCCAAATTTGGTTACTGTAATCAAAATTTGGTTAAGACATGTCGGTGCATGTAAATATGCCTTTACTTTTTGAACGGAACAAAGCAGGAACGGGAAAACTGCGCTGATTATTTTGAGGACATGCTAAACTTTACACACTTATTGACCTAATATACCTTTGCATTGGATTACAGTTAACAAGGCACAAGGCTCACTCAGGAATGTGCGAAGTAAATACGAAACTGGCAAGGGAAGACGTTTAGGGATCACGTGCTTTATGTTTTAGAGTAATATTGGCCACTTAGTGGAGAAACGAACAGTGAATATATAATAGTTGATTGGGTATTCATTGGACTGTAAAGTCTAGACTACAGGTAATTCATTTCAAGACATTTCATAGTCTCTAATTATCATACACATGAAAACATTATTCCATATGATGTATTATTTAATGTTTTTAGTGATTATCACTTTATGTTTTCAAAGATCTCGTGTGTGTTGGCAAGGGTAGTTATAACGTAACACCTCCTTTCATATTTACAATTATGCATGATTTGGAAGAAATTTTTTCCAGTGGTCCAGTGTGGTATGTTCAAATTTATAATTTACAATTTGTTTCTCAGATCTGATACAGGCTAGTTCATAATTCCGAAGGTTTCGCCACTAATTTACTTTAACTGCGTTACATATAATGTGTTGGAATATATTCGGACAAAACTGAGCTCACAGAACTATTATTCGAGTTTTGTATCCTTTTCTCTCCAAAACCATGTGTTGCTGCAGCTCTTAGCCCCGCCCACTCTCCGGCACGTGCCTGTGACTTGGGAGGGGGCAGCCTACCGAACATACCCGAAGGGAACTTAGAAATATTTTCAGCTACACGAGATCGCTCATTTTTTGTGACGAGAAGTGTCACATATTTTTTCTGACACAGTTGCTCTGTGTTCATACCCTTCTGAGAACCAACCTCCCCCCCCCCCCCCCAAAAAAAAAACTGAATATTTATACTGTGGATTGAAGTGGTAACAGAAGGATATACCAAGCTTGTAACTGACGCCGTCTTCATTTGTAATGACAAAATAATTCTAAAAATCATGTATATTAGTTCTAGCTAAGTGAAATACTGATCCGGTGATGGCTACATTTCCGGTGTCTCTCGTGGCCCAAATGGGTGCGACATTTCCTTTTTGTCAAGCACACAGACCTCGCGAAACCAATTTGGCAGGTAAAGTGCATGGGCTCTCATCATTGTCGTGGTTCCATCATTGCAATGACTGCAGTAAAACCGCAAACTTAAATGATTTAAAGAAACTTACTATACTGACAGCAAATTGTTTATGCGTGCTCACGCAAAACTGAAATTAATGTCTTATTATTAATGTAAAACCAATACATATCCACAAATGACAGCAAAATAATAATGTAAAGGACAAATAATAAAAGTAATACGTAACAGGCAAGTTACTGTATCAAGTGTATGAACGACACACGCAACAAAATTATACATTAATATAAAATTGAATTTCTAAGATGTAAAAAACTATCATGACACTTGTACTATGTTATCAATTGAAAAACTTATTTAAGAATCAAGAAAGTGTGTATATTGACTTCATTTCTCGGGAAGATACTTTCTTTTGTTTATTTCTGGATAATGGCAACCACGGTAGTTTTGTAATGCTTTTAGCTAACATTAATAGTTAAAATTGAAATGTAAATAATTTCTCATCTTAAAAAGTCTCAGATGAATTGAAAAGATTTTTTTTTTTTTAACCCGTTACCAATTATATGCACTGAACTTAAATGTAGCAAATGCAGAAATGTAGCAACATAAACAAACTAATATTATTATCGTTATATCATCGTAGCCAGGCGACTATGCTTTGGTGTTTTGTATGTGATTATCGCTATAAATGTGAATGAGTTAGGTACATGTCAATTGTAGCCGAGCTCTTATTGATAGCTAGCTCATACAGCTTCTTTAGAAATACTTAATTCGACATATACACTGCGTAATGTAATCTAACCTATATAATACATGCATTCGCATGTTGACTATGCTGTGTAATTTACAGTCACATTAAATTCCAACGCCTAAAATTTTTTGCTGCCAATGTGGCAGGTATAACAAACAATTAGGCCTACTCAAGAACGCATACTCTCTTAGTTTATATTTCTCAAAAGGTAGTACGTTGTCTTCGTGTACATCCATTACGAAATGTAAACATGGAATTATTTTATATCTGTTGACAATTAATTGTAAATACTTTCTAACTTTTCTTACCTGCAAAACAAAAAAAAAAAAAAAAAAAAAAAAAACTACTTCACTTGCATCAAGAAAGGATGTTGGCAACAAGCACAGCTATAGGTCTACATGTATAGCTAACCAAACCAACTTCAAGATGGTATAGTTTAAATGTTGGAAAATTCTTGGTATAACACCAAATTGTGGCATGTATGTTATGTTAACAATATAAAAACTTGCACTACTCACACTTGGGATGAATAACTACATAAACACAAGTTTACGGTTAGGTCTACATTACTAAACAACACAGTGATATCAAAACGTGTAAATTAATGTACAATTATTGACGGCAAAATTTGTGCTTGTCAAGGCAGATTTAAGAAAGGTTACATGGTTGGGCAGAAGTAGATATGTAGGCTACATATATTTTGAGGTTAGGCCTACATTACAAAACAACCCAGTGATATCAAAATGTGTTAAACTAATGTAAAATTATTGACTGTAAAATTTGTACTTGTTATCAATGTAGTTTTAAGAAAGGTTACATGGCTGGGCGTAAGTAGATACGTGCAGATTTTTAGCGGTTAGGTCTACGTTACAAAACAACACAGTGATATCAAAACGTGTCAAATTAATGTATAATCATTAACGGCAAGATTTGTATTTGTTATCAAGGCAGATTTAAAAGAAAGGTTAAACAGCTGGGCGTAGTTAGATAGGCACAGATAACTTTTTCTATTATTTGTCAAACTTAAGACATAATGTACTTCGTAAACCCACGTGAATATATTAATGTCACATTTCTGCTGTCATTCTCTTACTTTCATTATTGTTACTTAACTTTCCGTTTATAAAATCGCGTTTCAAATTGTCGGATTTATATTCTCTTTTTTTTTACGATTGACTTTACTAACATAGGGCCCTACTGGGGATAGGCGGGAAAAACTGTTCGGGGAAACACGTCTTGAAAACACATTTACACTTCCTCCGGACAGTTACAGTTTAGATTTTCAGCATTTCTGCAACTCGTTCGATGACCTTGAACGGCTTCATATATTTCGACGAATTAAAGAATAAATACTTTTGGCGAGATTTATAATGTCTTCCTGACACTGACTATTCGTACGTTGTTTGCTGGAACTTATGACTTTACACAAAACCACTACAACAAAAATAAACAATCTACAACCTATAATAAAACAATGCGGATTGCAGACAAGCTGAAAAAGAAATGAGAAATATTAAAGCACAACAAGTTCCAGCTTCCAAATTTGCAGTTTGCGTCGCAGCCACTCCACACACGCAAAACCAAGCAAGAAGCATGAAGGAACCACAACAATGGACAGTTGATTTTGACTGTTACGCCGATCACGTGACACAATATAATTATGAGTTACAGTACATGCATTATCTTTAAGCTGATAATTACTACAAAGTATATAAAATAAACTTCAAGCAATTTAAGTAGTCATAGATTTAAACATTGCAATTGCAATAGAGCATTATTTCTTAGATTCTACTTTTCCAATTTTCACTGCCAACATAACTGGGTGTGTTTATCCCCAGCTCTTGCGGTGACACACATGGTTGTACATACGCAGTTGCAGGCAGTGGTTTTTTTTTTTTTAAGGTTGATTTCTAGAGTGCTCTCTTTATCGTGAACAGCTTTTAATGATGGAGGGATGACAGTTGCATGTCTTACAGCTGAATTAAATGAGTTACACATTTGTGAATATTGAAATGGTTTCTATTGCTTTCCGTTTGTTTACACATAAGTATAAAAATAAGCAAATTTCTAACTATTTATTTTTCTGATAACTTCACACTTTTAATTGATAGCCACATGAATAGAGTGGAATGGAGAGATTTAGGCAGCGCTTAACATTGGGTAACATGAGTGTAAAACAATGTATGGAGTCGCGCCGGAATTAAGGTGTGGGGAAAATGGGATATCTCCAAGAAAACTGTTAACCAGCAGCATCGTCTGGCACAATTTCTATATGCGACACTGCAGGAGCGACCCTGCCAGGAATCAAACCTGGTTCGTCTAGGTGGAAGGCGAGTAGTCTAACCGCTACACCACTGTGGTCCCTGCATGGAAGAAGTGATCAGGTCCATGGCAGTGTTAATTTTACATATGGTGTAAAAATAGGCGATGTGCATACAAGTAGATCTTAAACAAGCCTTTTAAAAAGTGCTCAGATTACAGTCAACAGCCTATATATGCTGTGTTTACAAGTGTGAAATTGAGGTCAAATGTGTATTTTTACACCGACATGCACAAATCGGGTGAAATTAAAGATATTTTCAATAATACATAACACCACTATATTATTTGCACATTATTACTATATTGCTAAATGGGTGTTGAAATAAAGGGAAGTCACCAAGGCTGGAATTCATTGTTAAGGGCTTAATTTTTTTTACTGTTTTTTTTTATAATTTTATTTTGTTTTATTGCACATTCAAGATTAAAATATTTGTGTGTGTGGAGATTATAATGTGTTTATTTTATCTGTTATATAATATAACAATTTCTTTTGGAAGTCTGTTAGCTGTGGTAAAAAAAAAAACTTACTTGACGTGCACACTAAATGAATATTAGGTATAAAAGATAATTAATACGTTATTTTAATGACATCTCAATTAATTTAAAACCTATGATACCTTGTAATAATAAAATACTACTGGGCATTTCCATCCAGCGCCAATATTAGCTGTTCAACGAATAATGTTATCGATATCATAAAAGTGTTTGCTCACGTCTCATGCTACCGTCCAGCCAACAGAACCTCCGTTTCACAACTCATATTGCAGACACGTTCTACAATAACCTAGTTAGTTTTGTCACAATTTTGTTGGTAGTTTTTGTAACAGAATTGATTCAGTGACTCGTGTTTTGTATAATGGAATTTGTTTTATTTCTTAATTACCCTTTCGTCAAAATCAAAGCTATTATGGTGCCAAACTATTCATTAGATGTAAAAAGCAGTTCGCTTCAGTATAATGACCGTTTCATCAAGATAATTATTAAATATGTCATGTTTCGTGAAGATTTTTCATCTAAGTTGTACTTGAAAACGAAAGGTCGTTTTCTTATTGAATCTGAATGTGCAGCATATTCATTTGAAAATATTTGGCGGTTTTCGTGTTACACTTGAACCTGTGATTGTAAAATAAAGTAAAATTCTGAGAATTTTGTCAGCGTCAATATCGATTGTGAAAGTGCTTGCTCGTATCTCATTTTACTGTCAAATTCTGTATTTGCCACTGTCCGGTCAACTTATCCTATTTCAGTACCAGTTCAGCCAACACGTTCGATCATAACCTAACTGTTTTGAGCACATTCTGTTGGTGTGTATTTAATATAAATGATGCAGTGGCCCTGTTTTGTGTACTACACATTGATTTAAATGCGAGGTGTCACGCTCAGGGCCGAATTTAACTAGTGGCACACCTCCAAGGAAATATTTTGCCCCCCCCCCCCCCTTTTTTTTTCTGCTATGAGCACAAAATCTCTTATATAACAAACAAACATGTCACATAACTGACATAACACATTTATTCACAGTTTTTCAAACAGTAAAACAATTTTAACCAACAGGTAAGTGGTTTACGTCGTGCCTTTTCATTTGCGAATTTGTTTATAACATCGTCATAGTCCAGTTTCACAGTCAAATCATTTTCAATTGCAAGCACAGAGAGTTATACCAAGCGTTGTTGAGTTTGTGATGAGCATGTGTTGACATCAATATTATTGTAAAAAAAAATTGCATTAAACATTTATAATTTCCCACTAAATATTTTTTCATTATTTTTACAATAGCTGATCTAGTGTACAATCTATTCTATTGCAAATGATCACATTTTTTGCCGCGCCCATAAATTTACCGGTCTGGTCCTGGGCCAATAAGGCCCATGACTAAATACGGCCCAGGTCACACTAGTGTGACACCTTGAATTTACAACGTGTTGTGCCCATCCCGTTAAACCGCGTCCCGTTTACCCGCAGCGACACAAACGCATAGTATGGCACTGGCCTTATCTCTCATTTACTTCACTTACAACACTTAAAACAATTTGTGTTTCATTAACTCAATAAACATAAATAATATTTCATTCCCAAACAAGAATTATTCATAACTGAGAGAGTGAAGAAATTTGGGCAACTCTTTTGGTCTTGAAAGCCGATGAGGGTGACTGAGGTTAGCATGGAGCAGTGCCGGAATGAAAGTTTGAGGAAACCTGCCGACCAACGGCATCGCCCGGTATGATTCCCACATGCAAAGGTCCGGTGACCCGGCCTGGGATTGAGCCCGGTTCGCCTTAGTGGGAGGCGAGTGGGCTAACAGCTCGGCCACCACGGCCCCTAGCAAGCAAGGTTGAAATGTTATTGCTATACATACAATTTGATGCGTCAACCAAAATCACGAAGCACTCGTTCACAGGCAGTCATTGCTAAGGCCATGTCTCAATCTAAAGAGCTCTCTGCTGCACAATCTATCGAGAGCACTACTTCATGTGCTCGCTCTGTGAAATTGAAACAGCCAATCTCTCTGTCACAGCTGATGACAAAAGGTGCAAAATCATGTTAAGATATAATCATGGCCATGGTTATTGGAAGTACTTTGCATATATACAAAGAATTTCAGAATTAATCATTGCACTACTGAAATAACTGTTGTAGTAAAATACGGTTAGGCTATTTTTTGTTTTGCAAATTTATGCTGTCGTGTTACAGCAATTATGGTATGTAACGTGTTGACAGCAATTATTCTATGTAACTGCACACTATGCGAAAGTTATAAAAATACATAACCTGGTAAAACAAAGTTTGTCGGAAATCCTTTTCTACAGGTTTGTAAAGGCATGTTATGCAAGTTATTTCATTGACTAAAACAGCTAAAATTACCAAACAAGTAAAATGTGATGTGATCTTGGCCTGGAAAGCTACTATAACCTCATTCAAAGGCTCAAAACACTATAAACAAATATGGTGAATGGTCGGAGAATGCGAGAGAGCACCAGCAAGAATGCTACTGTATATGTTCGCTCCTCTCTGTGCTCTCGCCGTTTGCATGCTCTCCTACGAATTGAGGCAACCAGACAACGTTCCGTGTGACATCATTGTAACATGTCCGCGAGAGCACAGGAGATTGTTCTCTGGGCAAATTGAGAGTGTTTAATTTCTATTTATTTTTTTATTTTCTTTGAACGGGCAATTCTAACCAAAAGTGTTTGTGATATGACGAAAGTAATGCGTAGATATGAGTGATTAATATTTTTTTAGGTTAATGTAATAATTATGCACTTAAAATTTGTAACACTCATGACTTTACTCATGTGAATTGTTGTTTAGGTTCTTGATAGTGGAGAGGGTAAAAACTTAGGTTTCAGGCGAGTACCAATCGCTTGCGGGAACTATGGGTACTCGCCACCACAGGGTCTCGGTGACTAAAAATAGGGAGTGGGAAGCAGCTGAAAGGTGAGGCCTCTCCCGCTGGCTGGCAGGAGGACACAATTTTAGCCGCTTGCTTACGTTGCAAAATTGGTTAAGATGGCCAGAAATATTACCTATTTTTAATTGTGACCGGGAGTTTGAAAATGAAGGCTTAGAAAAGGTTTATGTAAATATTGAGTCTGCACGAAAAGACATGCGGAAACACTGCCGTACAGTGAACAGTGATAGTGTGGCACAAAAAAATTGACAGACAGTGAACAAGCATTTTGCCCATATTTGCTGTTATTTTAATTTTACTTAAATGTTACAGTCATGTCCCTAATTGATTAAAAAGCACATGGTAGTATACTTAATAGGTGTACAAAACCACTAAGGTAATTATGTACACAAAATTCTCAAGTGTAGGAACAAAAGTTGAAAGGCTGTCAAAAGACAAAATGTGGCTATTATATGGGATGTAAAGACTGATTAAAAGGGACAGCGAGTTTTTGTATTCTAATAAATATATTATGTATAAATGAACAGAAGCTGTATGTGGGTGGTGTAAAACTCTTATAAAACTCAAATGCTAGGGAGTGTTCTTAAGCAATTTCAAATATCTTGACAAAGTACAAGATTGATCACACAAAAATTACTATGACTGTGACAATGTGAGTTACATGATCAAGTGTGCTCTCATGAGGTTGTCCTTTCTTCCTTAACGTGAAATGTATTCGTTGTATTCATGGAAATGTGTACCAATTTGAATTAATAAAGTATAACACATACCATAAGTAAAAAATTCTTACCTGCAAGATACATTTAGTACTATCCATAAACCATTTGCATATTTATTGTAAGATATTTTTTTAATCTTTAATATATACAGATTATATCCAAGACAATGATGTTCAGTCAGAATTGGTTAACATACTATCGCAACAATGTTCTTAGTTATGTTGTGCTTAGTTTGTGGGCAGTTAGCACGTTAATTTCTGTTCATTTCATATGACTTAATTTTGTGATATTCTAGAACTCTAGCATACTAAATTACTACACAATGTAATAAATCCAGAATGATTTCGTACAAAGTTGTGAATCAACTTACGTTGAACTAAGAATTACTGTATTTGAGAAAGTAGGCTAATTATTTAAGTAACTTTTTTTTTTTTTTTATGTTTTGATAGCTTGTAAGTGAGCAAGGTTGCACAGTGTCAAACCACTGGGCTCACATTCAGAGAAATGTGGGTTTCATTCCTGGTTCAGCCATTCTGATTGCAGTTTTCCATGGTTTCTGGCAATTACTCCAGGTGAATGCTGGGCTCGTTCCTTAGCACAGAACATGGCAGATTCCTACCCGATTCCTGCTTCCCGAAGCAACTTGCTTAGTTTCTAATGACCTAGCTGTTAGAGATGTTAAGCCCAACCTATATTTGATAGGTTGGGCTTAACACCTCTAAACTTTCCTTTGGTTAGAGATGAAAATGTTGAGAATGAAATGTATTAATTCACAGTAGTGATTTACCTCCAAAAATAGTGTGTGTTTATGTTAGCGATCAACACATTAAGCAAGTGTCACCAAGTTCTTGAATGCTGCAGCATCACCCAGATTCAAACTGTGCAGTGTAATATTTGTATACACTTCGCTAACAGTTTACTTTTCCTCTTCACCAGTGATAAGTCTCTGCCCTTTCAAGCTGAAGTTGTGTAGAATATTTAAAAATGCAAAACCACATGTATATTTTTACTCTGCAATATTAAAAACATACATAAGTTATATTTCGATTAATTCACGCCGTCGGGTGAGATTCGAGACGAATGGTGACACAATAAATTTACAATATATGGGCGCCAGCGGTGTTTCCCAGTCACTGCACTGTTGAGACTTGGTTCTCAGGGATGCTGTGGGTTCTGTGTGTCCGTCTCACCCGAGCGTACTTACAAAACACCGGTACCCTTTACTAAACATTGAACACTGAAAAATTGGCAGGACGTTGCTGTCACTACAAAGAAATATTTAATGCACTGTTAGCCTTGCTTTTATTTTGCCACTCATACAGAATCGTGCCAGGATTTTTAAGTTTATGAATTGCACTTGGACGTGTCTAGCTAACTCCGTCCGGGTGCTTCCCAGCCCGAAGTTAATCTAGCGCACTCCTAGATGGATGACTTCTCTGTGGTGTTAGAAAACACAATCTCCTCACAAGGAAAGGGTTCGACAGCTGCTAGGGTGAACTTGCGATTTTTCCTGAATACAGGGCGCAGAGAATAATGAAATGAATGAGCTTACACGTGTAATTATTTGGCATTACTAGTGCAAACTCGTCGGGGCGCGTCTTCCAACACGTGGTTAGTGTGGTGAAGACCTATACACATAGCCGGCTAGGACGGAAATAATGTCACCATACAAATTACACAGAATGATACAAATACAACTGGAACAAGATGGGACACGACATGAATGGTCACAATAAACACACAAGCGCGTGAAAGCAAGATTAGATGGAGCGGATGCCGCTGGATAAGTGTTGCAGCGGAGCGCGTGGTGCAGATGAAATTTCAGTATTTCTTCCCAAAAACGGTAAATTGTGGTCAAACAAATTATTATTTCTGTTGAGAAAATTATTCTTTTACAGATTGAATTGGTTTCGGACTTGTAACATGCCGGATGGCAAGAAAATCAAACATTGAAATGACCGCGTGGTCAAACATACAAAGCATCAATTACAAAAATACACGGAACCCTGAATCAGAAATACATAAAACCCTGAGATAAATTATGGCGCACATGATATTACACAAATAAACCCTCAAAGCGCATGGATGGCGCAGATATTGACTTGGTGGCTATGAACCACGTGGTTGCATATGATGTGGCCGTAGAACAATTAAACACGAAAAATACCCTCAAATACATACATAGAATGAAAGCCCTTAATATTGCACGCAGAAATTGTACAGAAATTACACTGAAATGCCTTTAACATAGGCGGATGGCGTCTGATTCAAAGTTGCGCGGGCCGCGTGGCCTCTCAGACATCTTTCCTTCCTTCTCCTTGTTTACATTTTAAAAAGTCACAAGGGCACAAATTATTAGGTTAAGCGGAATCATAATGCTGGGAAAAATATCTGGCAAAAACGTACGCAAGAAAGGTTAACCGGTATACTAAGAATAAACTATGGTAATCTACATCAGTGCAAAAAGTTTGAAGTGCATACGTTACAGCGTCTTAACTCGCCTGACCTTCGACGGCTGCGCTGAAGCAAGCGACTCACGGACCTACCATGGCTGCCTACGGGGTTCACATAAGTGGAAGTGCTATGCACACCGAGTAAAAATTTCATCTGTTCAAATAAATGGCACAAAAACAATTAAAATATTTTACTTTTAAATTGTAGAAATTTTATATTCTTCAAAGGTCCTTCATGACGGCGTTCACGCCGTAATAATACTGTCCTTACTCTTCGTGCAGCGCGCATTTTGAATTCATAACCACTCATTATGCAATATTTTTAAACATACATTTTTAAATACTTAAAACACTTTGGCCCTGGAAAGAAAACAAAAGATACATTTGACACTGCAAATTAATATCCGTTTTGGGAAAGTTCAAATTGGAGCCTCTTTGCGCACGTGCATGCCCACGTGTCGCGTGAGTGGTGAGCGCCGTCAAGGGCTTAATAACGCTGCTGGCTGTTAGCTGGCGTCATAGTGTTAGCTCATTTTTTGTTGCTACTGTTTACTTTAGTAATTATTACTATAGGCTGTTCACTGTTAAATGGGCACTGAAAGCCCTGCTTAAGATCTACTTGTATACACATTGTGTATTCTTCCGCCTTATGTAAAACTAACATTGCCATGGGCGTGTTCACTTGACTAATGCGTCGGTCAAATGAAACTGTAAAATTATTAAGAAAGTAAATATTTTACAAATCTGCTAATTTTTACACTTCAATGCATTAAAAGAAAACCAGAAAGGGAAATAAATAATTTAAGTTATCATAAATTGTTACCTACCACTTTTTATCCGACGTTAAGATACGGAACTCCTTTCCCTCCATCGTTACCACCTTTACTGGGCGAATATCACTTAGTGCGTCCGTTAAAATATACGTGTCACGGGCAGTGACTGTTTTCAAAGGTTCATTTCAAAAGTGTTCACTTTATCATGAACAGCCTTTATAGTCTAGTCATGGTTACTTCCAGCTTTTCTGAAGCCTGGCCTGCTTAAATTCTACTTTCTAGAAATGAATAAACTGTAAGTGAGAGCAATGTGTCTTAATTTGATATGTTTTTGTGGTCTGCCTGTCAATGCTATTTATAATAATTAGGATTGCCATATGTACAGATTTACCCAGAAAAATTCAGATTTTGCTAATTTTGTTCTGTGCATTATTCTTGCATATAACAGCTCAATGTTGCAATTTTTAATTTCAACTGTACAATCTAGCAAAAGTTAATGTGATTACAAATTAGTGATTGCAGCATCCTTTGAAGAAGAAATGTTCATTTGTTTCAAACACATTCATGGCATTTAAATAATTGACTTTCCACAGTCCCTAGATATACGTGGAAATGTATTTTCATGATTGAATATAATCTACAACATATTTTGAAATTTAAAAATTTGTACAATTGGGCCCTGTTTAGTACATGTATGAGACCTTATTAATTTAGGGTGAGTCATAAGAGCAACGTCACCAACATATGTACTGATTTGTCCTCTCTGAATATCTGGCAACCATATTTTATGCTGTAATAATCAGAATAATACATACACATTCTCCACTCATTTTAAATACATTTTGTTTCAGACAGCTTCTGGATATAAATTCATGGCAAGGAGTAAGAATACAAAGCAGCAACAGTGAATTTGATGCTTGCATCTGAAAACTGCAAAGCAGTGTGACGAAATTTACACATCAGTGTACGAAATGTATTTTCAAGTGTCAACAAAAACAGACATTCTTACTTGCTGCATCTGTAGGTACACGGGATGTTATGTAAACTAATTAAAATTGTTTTATTGTTGTGAATAGTTGTTTTTTATCAAAAGAAAAAAAATACTGGTGTTTTTGCAACTTGTGTACATAAACATGGTATATCAAATACATTTGTGGTGTTTGCTTCTGTTTTTTTTTTGTTGGTACCTGCATTTCGTATTATTTGTGATTGGCAGAGAGATTTACCAGTTTTATGGGGATACTAGGTGATCCGGGCGAAAGCTGTTTCGCCTTTTTTTTAAATCCATAATCAATATGTATATAACACCGTCTAGATGATCCCGGCGAACGTTGTTCCGCCTTTTGACGTGCACGTGCTAATCTTATGATTTTTCTGTGTACTTCTCGATTTTGTGTTCGTGCCGCTTCAGTTTGTGCAGCGCATGTTCACGTTCTATTTTGCCTTCTCAATGGGTATGAGCAAAATCGGCTTATAAATATAGAAGTTAGACTCCAGCGCCACCTATCGAAACCCAACCTACCAATTACAAAGCACAATAAAACAATTTCTTTGATATCAACAAACATTTCCTGCAAATATGAGCAAAATCGGCCCATAAATATAGACTACAGCGTCACCTATTGGAAAGAAAGAAATGAAACACAACCTTACTCGACACCTCAATAACATATGGTGTGAATGTGATTTCAATGGCCCAGTGGTTTGTCAGTGATGATGCGGTTTACTCACGCACAATGGATGATATTATATATATATACACTTAATGTGCCATATGTCATATGCAAGAAAAATGGGGGGGGGGGGGGAAGTGTTACATAAACAAAATATCAGATTAGACAAAAAAAAACTTTTTCTTGAAGTAATGCATTTGAGTAAAGGGGAAAATTTACAATGAATTTGTACATCTTTATTGATAGATGTTGCACATTATGCCCTTTCACAGTTTGCAAGTTCCATTCATCATGTACACTGCATTCACTAATTTATACGAAATTAAGTGAAACCGCTGTTGCAGAGAAATAAAGAATACATAAATTATGGATACTCCCAAGTTGTATGCTTAATTTTTTGCTTTCGTAGTTTTTTGCTAGAGTTGCCTCGTTTATTTAGTTAGAATCTTTGTATTGTGGATGCATTCCTTTTAGACTATATGTTTGATATATATCCCTTACACTTCACATTGTATATTAACTTAATCACTTCACACTTCAACAATTTTCTGTGCTTAAGTGCTTAATTTCTACCTCTAATTTATTCGAAATAGACTTCCTAAAATACAGTTCCTACATGAGAACTGTGCAAAGAACAGCTTGCTGAATTGGTAATGTACTATTCCTATATTTTGGTCTTGTAAATTTGCCATCCGTGTATTGACAATACAGGAAATTTTATTATTCCTACACACCTATATAATTTTTAGGAAACTTCCAACGCATACATAGAATAAATAACCTCTGTAGCAGTGTGGTGTAGTTCCTGTATGTATGGCATTCAAATAATTTTGAGGACAAACTTCATGAGGGGGTATGTTTCCTTTCTGTACACACTTCTAGCACAGGTATCATCTGATTGACACACAATAAATGTTGGTGTACAGTCATTTTTAGGGGTTTTACACAGTTCATAACTTAAGAATTAAGACACAGAACTTGGGAATTCTTCATATTCCTTGGCTCATTCTTAAGTATACAATTGAACTTAAACATGAGCAGTAGAGAGTGGCTTGTCCCTGTTCATACTTTGGCCTGAGTCAAGGCAGTAGGAAAATGTAAAAGATCCAAGTTTTGGTAGCTTCAGCTAGGAGGAGATGGGCATCCAATGAAGCACTATGCCTGACTGTACAACGTGTAGAACTCGTTAGTATGCACACTACCAAAATTGTCAGAAAGGTACCATTTGCATTACATATGAAAGAAGAATGCATATATTTAGTATAATTGTAAAATATATTGCAAGAATTTACTTATCTTGCTTTGAAATCATGTAATGAGAGTATGTTTGTAATCAAAGTTTAAGCGTGTTTTCATGCTATAAGCTTTAGAAAGTGCATTTTGTGAAATAAAGTAGTAAGAGTGCCATAATTACTTCGATTGTGAATTGAATTTTTGCTCCTTCATGTTAGCCACAAAAGTTTTATAAGTGAAATGGAATGTGCTTTCTGTAGCAACCAGAATATATATTTTTATTTTTTTATTTTTTATAAAAAAAACTTTCATTAGTATATGATTTTTAAAACATTAAAATAATTTAATTCCAGCATAATAGTTTACAGTGTTACAAGATATATACATTCTTCTTTAATATGCAACATAAATAGCAGTTTCCTGACAGTTTTGGTAGTGTGTGTACTGATGAGGTCTGCATTTCACACAGTCACGCGCCAGGAAGCCACTCATCATCTGCCTGAAATGTTTATTTGTGCAAACTGACTTATTCTTGTTTGGTAAAAATACCACTCTTGTGTATGACAGCTACCATTATGGTTTGTGATGATACCTGTACATATGTATGGTAAATGTACCAAAATTGCACACTGCAGCTGCCAATATGGGATGTGAATGTTCCTATACACATGTCTAGTAAAGGTACCATACTTGTGTACTACAACTGCCAATATGATATGTGATGATTCCTATTCATATGTCTGGTAAAGTTGCCATACCTGTGTACTACAGCTGCCAAAATGGTATACGATGATTCCTATACATATGTCTGCTAAAGTTACTATATGCCTGTACTACAGCTGCCAATATGTTATGTGATCATTCCCATACAAGTGTCTAGTAACAGTACCATACTAGTATAGTATAGTGCAGCAAGAAAAGAGGCAGCGAGAGGCGAGGATATGGCACATTCATAAAACTTGTAAATACCAATCTTAGTGATCTTAGTGGGAGGGGATGTGGGGGTGAAGGCCGATGACTGTTGGAGGGAAGGCCCTAATGTTCTTACATGTACAGTCGGTGAAACAGGATTGGGATGCTATACTGGTGGAGGGGAGCCTGAATGATGTTCCTTACCAAATAGCAGTCAACACTGGAGCGACCATAACATCAGGAAGACCAGACATGCTTGCCCCCCCCCCCCCCGAGCGATCGCCCGACGACAATATGGAATGATGCTATTTGACTACAATAACAGAAGACACCACACCTGTTAGAGGCAAGAGAAAAATAATCTTAAAGCTTGGCGACTTAACATAAAGCACAATATATAAATATCCAAAAAAGAATATGAACATATTTTGGGGATTGATGTACTGTGTAAGCTAGGGATGAGACACCATCTACACCGTGGGTTTCAGACTGATCAAGTCTGCTTCACTTCCGCTACTAGACCAAAAAAATTATTACAATGTCGCTCGAGGTGGACGGGAGCCTCGTCTTAAAATTTTCCTTCGCACCCCGACTCATTCACAATCCAAAACGACGTTAATTAAGCACAGTACCATACTAAGAGTTATCTAACACTACCAACTAGCAAGCCTTTTGAAGGTCTGGTTATTTTATTTTCTTTCGTACATGTTGCTTCAGTTATACACGTGAGTTCACAAAAATTCTCCATACGACGCCATAAAATCTCTATTCAGTTATATGGGCCTTAGCACGCTTCAAAATTGATTTAAACCAATTAAATGTTGCAGCATACATACACTTCATAAAAATACTGCATAATAAAATCGTTAGGCCCCAAGAAAATAATAGTTAATTTAAAAGTTAGAATTATTTTCACGCAAAAGAGGGCTAGCAGCGCATGGAATTAAATGCTGATATAACATAACCAGTCACCACATCGATACCGCCCACGCAATATTTTGGCACTACATAAAATGCTTCGACTCCATACCTGGTTACTAAAATGGTGGATGACTCAAGGCGTCGAAACACCATGTCGGTATAAAACTCCAGAGCACTGCTTCAGTACAAACAAGGCACTTTTCCTTTCGACCTCTCGCTGCAGCGAATACGAGTGGACCCGTTCAATCAGCTGATGGCCCGCAATGCAACTCCACATCATAAGGTGGGTACGGCAGTATTCCTTATTGAGCATGCACTTTCCACAGTGGGGTAAACCATGGTATAATTCGCGGGTCGATCTCACACCGCGTCGAGTTACCACAGAAATCAGTTTACCATGGAAAATATGTTCCAGTCCATTAACTGCAATTATGCACACATCTGGTGGCGAACTTAATGGCGGGCTCACGTTACCAAAAGTTTCATTTATTCGCGCCCGCAAACGCGATCGGTTACAGCAGTATTAAGCCACATCACAAACTTCAACATAGTTACTGCCACGATCTGCGAGATACACGTCCCCCGCAAGCCACGTTACGGCCCTCGCACCGCGCAACATTGTAGCGCTTACCGAAAGCTCTCGTACGTCCGCTCAAGTCACACTCCTTTCTGTAACTGCTACCAGCGACACACTCAACCGCCTAGCCATGTCATAAGCAACGCACGCCACGACCTCAAGCGGCGACTCCCGGAACATAAATCAAATATCAAATATATACAATATGAATATAAATTTGTATAACAATACAACCTACAGTATAAATTCACAATAAATATTATTACTGGCATAAATTATAGATAAGTAGTAAAGATACAATAGGCTGGCTTTTTAAAATTATACACAATAAAATCTTAACCATGTGCAAACTACAACACCAGCTGGCTATTGCCAAGCTAGGCACATAGGAACCAGATGTCAAAAAATACGCTGTGACGATCTACTCGTCACAGGGTGCTGTATCGACATGTGCTAAGAAAGGGAGGAGGTAGAGGCACGCGCATCCGTCCCCAACCACATTCCTGCAGCATAACGTCATGTGGAATACAAGCCTGCTGCGGCCTTGAGAGTGGCATCTCTCTGCTCTAGGGCAAAGGCTAACTTATAATACGACTAGTGGTTGTTGGGAAATGTGTTAAACAACAGCAGAAGCCATAAACAACAAAATGTCACATTGTGCGGTATTTATGTGCAGCAATAGACGGAACACAACAGATGTTAAATTCTTCCGCTTCCCCGCAAGCGAAGAAGATGCAAAGAAGTGGGTTGTTTTATGCAGGCGGTCGGATAGTATAAACACAAAAACAGGTAACTTAATGTAGGATATTTTTTTCACATATATTTTGGTGTTTAAGTGATAACATGTTTAGTACCATTACCATTTGTTTTCTATATTTCAGCACATCTTTGTTCTGTGCATTTTGAAGAGAACTCATATTTCAAATGCCTGAAAGAACAACTTCTCTATTATTCCTCAGTAACTCGAGAAAGTTGAAGAAAGAAGTTTTACCTACTTTGCTGTTGACTAAAACCGAAGGCGAGACAACTGCGAATACAGAACGCCAAGAGCGCCAGAAAATTCGAGCAAGAAAGAACCTTTTACGAGAAATATTACTAGAACAAGATAAATCGAATAGGTGCGCTTGTTATTTATATAAAGAGCAGAAATAACTATTACTTTTATTATTCGAGTTGAGAGATTGAGGTGATTTAACAACTATTGTTCTGTGTGAGTGAGTGAGAGGGTTTTGGGTTTTATGGCACCTTAACAGCGTAGGTTTTTAGCGCCGATGAAGCATGATAAATTGAAAGCACAAACATCCATGCGCTTACCGGGATTCGAACCTGGAACCCCTCGCACCGCAGACCCTCGAGCAAACGACTGCGGTACGGAGGTCGACTATAGTCTTGAGAGCTGATTAGTGTGATTGAGGTACTATGAAGCAGTGCCGGAAAGGAAGGGCGTGGGAAACGGGAGATCCACGATAAAACCCACTGTTAAAGGCATCATCCAGAATGATTTCCACATGCGAAAATCGTAGAGTGGCATTATGTACATTTTTGCAACAGTACTCAATTTAGAAAAATACTATGTGGCTCTTATTGAAAATTATTATTAACATAAACAAACCTATACGTAACCTTCCATCCGCAAATTTTGCAAATCATGCATCTAGAGTTCGAGTCTCTTTCAAATTAAACTACTTCGAATGCAGTTTTTTAGAAGCAAACTTAACTATAAGTACAGTTTTATAATACATATAAAACAAACAATATTGAAGAAGTTATTCCTAAATTTATATTTTAAACAATTTCTAAAATAAACTAGGTCTTAACAAATCTTTGGCAAACCTACTGGCCTAACAATAGTTTGATTAGTTCGATTTCTGTTACAATCCACCAATGAAGAAGTCACGTACAGAGGAGACTTCTGCGCAACCTCCTGCTGAAAACGATGTACCTCCTGTGCTAGACGATCCTCTACGGAAACTGCAGGAGCATATACAAGAACTAGAATCTCAGGTAACCGAAATTATGATAAAAATGAAAGCCTTGAGAAGGAGACGTTTTCTTTGAGAGAAAACTTAGAGACATTAGAATTGAGCCGCAGCAAAGACGTGGAATTGAAAGTAGAGGAAATACTTTATCGTTATTTTACTCCTAGTTAAATACATAGAATGTTATAAAAAGAAAACCACATTAGCTGGTCACCAGAAGACATCGCAGCTGCAATTTATCTTAAAAGTGTTAGTTCTAAAGCCTACAGATACCTGTGTAACAAACTTAAATACCCATTACCAGATATGAGTACTTTGAGAAAATTGGCGCGAGAATCTGAATGCGATGTTGGTATATTGCATAAAAAAATTGGTCGCTCTGATGAAAGCTAAAGCTAAAGACTTAGGCGAGTTTGAAAAAATTTCATTTCTTTCTTTTGACGAAGTAAAAATATCTAGCGACATTTGTGTCGACAGAAAGGCAGGGCAAATATTAGGTCCCCACAAGTTAGCGCAAGTAGTTATGGCGCGCAGTTTGCTTGGCAAGTGGAAACACCCGATCTATTACGATTTTGATAGACCCATGCCTAAGCAGATACTGAAGAATATAATAGCTGAAGTACAAGGGAATGGTTTCCAGGTCGTAGCAGTGGTTAATGACATGGGCGGGGGAAACAGAGCTGCATGGAAACAGCTAGGAATTAACACAGAGAAAACTCATTTCCCAAATCCAAATGACCATACGAAAAAGTTTTCGTTTTTGCAGATGTCCCAATTTTACTCAAATTGGCACGAAACCATTTTTTAGATAAGGGATTTGTAACAGAGAATGGAGAAATGATAGATAAATTGTATGTCCAACATCTATTTGAAAAATCCGCACACGATTTGAAATTAGTACCTAATTTAACCCACCATCATTTAAACGTGAAAGGCAGTGCTAGTCAGAAAGTAAAGACCACTGCTCAGCTCTTTTCGAACAGAGTTTACGAGGCATTGGTTTATTTGGGTAAAAATAATGCAGGCCTATAAAATTACGCAGCAGCGGCAGAATTCATTAAGCTATTCAATGAATGGTTCGATTTTATGAATTCTTCGCTACCTGTCGACGAGTATGGCTCAAAAAGACAGCAACAAGGTGCAGTTATAAATAAAATGGTTGCCTTGATGGAAACTGTGAGAGCAAAAGGAGTAAAAATAAGTTGCCCTTTCAAGACGGGATACAAATAAGTAGTAAGTCATTACAAAATTTATTTGACTACTTGAATACATTTCTACAAGTCCGTTACATAACAACTATAAAATTAAATCAGGATGTCCTATAATGTTTTTTTCTTATATCCGAGGTTTGGGATATCAGAATAGTCATCCCAGCCCGATAGATTTCAAATACAGAATACGTAACTATATAATAAAAAAACACTCTTCTGCATTTTTTTCTTCAAAAGCCAACACTGAAGACAGGGTAGATGAGACATGCTTAACATACACAGATAAGCAGACTTCTAAAAACACCCTAGGCCTCGCATAAATAGGGGAATTACTTCTCCAAAAAGAAATGGATGTTATTTGAAACTTACCAAACACAGGTAGCGCAAAATCTGTAAATGATTCTGTCTGATCCACCCGAATCACAACTACCGAACGAGAATTTGTCCCACGAAGTTCTAAAATATATTACGGGTTATGTGGCCTATCGTTTCAAGAATAAGTACCCACAACTAGGAGACCAGTCCGTGCCATTAGCCTATAACAACTGGTTTGATCATCTTACGCGGGGATTCCTTATTACACCCAGTCCCGAGCTTTTGGAACTGATTGAGATTTCCGAAGAAAGATTTGTAGCTATGCACAGAGATTGCTTCAGCAAAAGTAAAAATATGTCTGACTCTCTTACAATATATTTTAGACATAATGTTTAAACATTGTATGTCATGCAATTTTAAGAAGTGTATATATGTTTAATGTATGTAAATAAACTTCATAATAACTGTATTAAAATGTAAAATAATTTCAAAGTGCAAATTGTTAATGATTTGTTGATTTGTAATTGGTGAAAATATTTACACTCCGCATAAAATTTAAAGATAGTGTAAAAAAGTCTTAGCATACTTTAATTTTAAGTGCTATGTTGCTGAAATGTTTGTCAAACTACTGTTGCCTAAAAGCAGGTTTTCAACCACTATACGAAACCTTTGTTTCAGAGGTGCTTTGTATATAAAATTGATATAGGATGTGTCAGGATGGTTTTATCTCTGTTTTATGTCTGAACAAGAAATTATTTAACATTAAGAAACTTGTTATTTGTGAAATATTGCATCATTTCTGTCTAAATATATTATTTTCAATAAACGGTCTTAACAACCGAGAAGAAAATTTGTACACGGCTAAATCATTTTTAATTGCAATTCCTAAAAATTAAACTGTTTTTAAATGTTCTCTTAGTCATAATTTAATTATTTGCAGTGCATGTTTATTGACTATAGTGTACACCAAATAGCGTTAAGACTACATAACATTATTTTCTGTGTTGGTCAGCGAAATTGACCTCGTCAAGCAGGCGGGTGAGTTAGTCCGTTTTTGTCAGAACCACAGGGCCCTGAATTACATGTGACGTCGTGTGCAGCAGTGCGCGATTCTGGACAACTAACACCTGCCCCCTGCTGTATCGAAACTCGACTTGATGTGCTACAGGTAGGCAGTGCAGAGTTGGTGGTGTCAACAAGGAATGATTTGTCCTCCCCAATTAGCTGCCCAGTAGTCTGTGGTCAATCCACCGCGCTGCCCCCTTTTAGTAACAATGTCATTACAGGCAGATGTCAAAGAAAATTTGCCAGGTGTTTGGGTCTAATTGAGTCAGTAGAGAGGTTGGCATCCTGCCAGGTAAAGTCGTTGTAGCAAAGACTCTGGTATCATCTAAATCTGACAGTTTTCAAGTTAGACTCGAAACTAGTTCCTATAAAGAGTCACCTGTTTAAAAATAAAATTAATCGATTGGGGCATGTTATGTTGGCCCATGGAATAGAAACAGACCCTGCGAAGACCAAAACGATGATGAATTGGCCAACACCAACTTACAAAACTGAAGTGCAGAGTTTTCTGGGACTATGTTCCTATTGCAGTCGATTTGTTCCTGGGTTCACCATGATGGCCAAGTCACTCCATGAACTGGCCGAGACAAAAAGGAAATTCCATTGGACCACTGAGTGCGAAGATGCTTTTAGTAAGCTGAAGGAAACTGTAATATCTCCACCAGTCCTGGGTTTCCCGAAATTTTAGAGTTTTTTTATTTTGGACACTGGTGCTAGTGATATATGCATTGGAGCTGTGTTTATTCAGATTCAAGATGGGAATGAAAGACCGCTAAAATTCTTGAGTAAGCCATTGCATAAGCCTGAGAGAAATTACTGTGTTACACGCAGGGGCCTTAATGGCAGATATTTTTTTCTAAAAACCAACCATGCCTCATTATGCTGGGTACTAAGCATTAAGAACCCCGGTCAAATAGTCCAGTGAATGCAGCACCTTCAAGAGCATGACTTTAAAATACAAAACAAATCAAGATGCCTTCACGGCAATGCAGATCCACTTTCTGGAAGGTCATGTAAGCCATTCTGTCCTCATTGTGAATGTCAGGAGGACAAGAGTGGCGAACCACTCAAGGTACAGAGGACAAAAATTCAAGGTTCTCTATCTTGTGATGGGATACCTACCTGGAGTTATGAGGGTATTAGGAAAGACCATCTGAATGATCGTACTTTGCAGCCATTACTAAAGTGGAAAGAAGCTGGCTGTTGGCCTAATAAAAAAATATATCTTATCTAAGTGCAGCAGTTAAAGCATACTGAGCACAGCGGAATTCCCTTGTACTGGAGAATGGCGTACTTTACATAAACTGGAAAATAATTATCGAAAATACACACACTTACAGTTGATTCTTCCAAAATGCAGGGTACCGAAGTCTTAAAGGAACTGCGTAATGTGGCAGCCATTGAGCACAGGTATTAATAAGACCATCGACAGAGTTACACTGAGATTCTACTGGCTTCATTGTCGGAAGGACGTTAAGAAGTGGTGCCGAATGTGCGATATCTGCACTGCGAGGAAAGGCCCAAGGACCAGGGTACAAGATCACCTCCGGAAATGCAGTATTGGAGCCCCATTCAAGAGAAGGGGAATATATATTCTGGGCCCCTTGCCTGTCACGGAGAAAAGTAATTATATCTTCTAGTGGCCCAAGAATACTTTACTTAATGCCTGGGGTCATTGCCCTCCAAAACCAAGAAGAACGTACTGTGGCCAATGCACACATTGAGCATGTATTCTCGAGGTTTGCGGTGCCACTAGAACTCCATCCCGATCAAGGAAGAAACTTTGAAACTGTGGTGTTCCAGGAGGTAGCAAAGATTCTGGGAATGAGAAAGACTAGGACTACAGCCTTACACCCTCAGTCGGATGGGACGGTTAAGATCCTAAACCACACTCTTGAGCAATACCTGTCGATTCTTGTGGCAGACAACAAAAATGACTGGGATTCAAATGTGACATTGTTTCTCCTTGCTTACGGTAAGGCAGTTCACGAGTCCACGAGTACAACATCGTCAAGGATGCTGTTTGGAAGAGAGCTACGTCTTCTTAGTGACCTGCTATTTCGCAGAGTGGCAGAAGAGGAAGTTGCAACGCCTGATTATGCCAGCGATTACATAACATACTAGTTGGCATTCATGATTTTGGTCGACAGAACGTTAGAATAAATAGTTACAGGATGAAGACGTGGTATAATAAGAGAATGTCGGACGAAGTATTTCAAGTATAACAACTGGTGTGGCTGTACAAACTACAGATGCGAAACGCCTACTGCTCGAAGCTATAGAAATGAACAGAGGGAAAATGTATTTTCTGGGGCAGGAGTCAGGAGGCGGCTTCGGCTTCGACCCCCGCCATCTTGGATTACATCATTTTCGACTGCCATCTTGGATTAAGTCATTTCCTGCGGCCATAATGGACTACATATTTTCAGGCCGCCATCTTGATAGCTAGTATGTCAATTTCCATGCTTATCATTCCATGTTGCCTCTATCATTCCGAGTGTTTTTCCTGGTGCTCCATTTTCACATGCTCTTGCATTCCAGTCATGCGACCACCATCATGTTTTTGCACATCAAGCTTTATAATTACATTCAAGCGAATTCCATATTTGATTCACAGACTTCCCGCTCTATTATGCCACCCCGGCATCCACCATCTGGATTACATTTCTTCATGCTCTATCATTCCACCTCGACATCCACCAGCATGCCACACCATGCTCTATCATTCCAGTCATGCAACCGCCATGTTCGATTCAACCCTTTTGGATTCCACCATCTTGGATTCCGCCATATTATTACTCGCTTCCACTCCACCGCCATTTTGTGCTTGCACTTCATGCTCTATCATTCCATGTTGCCTCTCTTGCATTCAAAGTGCTCCCTATTTTTCTCCGAGTGCTCCCTATTTTTTCTCTCTTGCATTCTTTCTCTTTCTTTCCTATCTTCCTTACTCTTTCTTTGCTATCACCTGTGTTCAATTAGTCGCTCCACCGCTATCTTGTAATTTTTACCACTAATTAAATTTTAGTGATGCCATATTGGATTTATATCAATTCCGCTAGTTAACTGTATAGCAATTTTTTTCTGCTCTTCCTCTTTCAGCACCCTCTTTATCGATGGGCCATGCAGGTTCGTACAGGTTCGTCACAGTCCAGGTCGCCACTACTACATGATGTCGCAAACCCATACTTGTTTATCAGTGTGCAGGTTCGGACAGGTGCGTCATGGTACAGATCACCACTCGTCATCCGTGGACACTGCAGGTTCGGACAGGTTCGTCACAACCCAGACTTACTGTCGCCGCCAGCCTATCACGACTTGCATGTCGCTCCATACTTCTCTCGGTACACACCCATACCATATTTGTTGGAAAAAAAAAAAATATATATATATATATATACCGAGATTGACCTTATGAGCATCAGCTTACTATTTGTAATAATATGCTTGGAACCGGCGAGATTCGAACTCGCATCACCCAGCCTTGCGACTACATACTTTGCCATTAAGCTTTGGCCCCAAACACATAAACTCATATATGGATATGCTATGTGATTGAACCTTTGTTACCTAGTCGTTCAAACAGTAGATACATATCAGCCCGTACGCCACTCGGTACAGATCCATACTATATTGGTTCAAAAAATATTTAAAAGTAAACAGGATGCCTATTAGGGGGATTTTCCAAAAATTTTAAAGGCCATTAATGGGTTCTTAATGTGGATTGAAAGTTTTTAATATCAAACAAAGTGTTTTTAAAGTGTAAAAGTTTTCAATATCATCTTTATTGTTTTATAAAAACTAAACACCATTCAAAAAGCATGGGAGTAATTATTTTAAAACCAAAATTCTTCAAAAATATGTTCAAAATTATATTGTAATGAAATATTCTCAAACAATACATTTTAAAACCAAAATCGTCACACAAAATATATATATATATATATTCTGGTCGACCTAATCAACATTATAGGATCTATAACTATATAATAAAATACACATTATAAAGAACAAAAAAAAGTTTTTATTGTATGTAAATTACAAACACATGTCTAATGCTGTGGTTCATGTCCACCACATAAAATATTATTAGTACAATCACATAACCACAACACATATATATGATGCACATTTTGTATCATTAATGTAGCATGGGTCTCACGCAGATCCTGTAGAATGCCATCCAACATAGTGACTTACTCTTTCATCACATGCCTTATGCGACATATTTCCGGATTTCACGGCCAGTTCTCAGGACTTCTTGTCGTTGACAGATGTGGTGATTCCCACGTACCGCATATAGCACCGTTGCTCAATGGTGGGGGTGTCCACGATACCGAATCTCGAGTGGGTAGGTCTTCGGACGTATGTAGTCGATCCAAAGGCTTAGGCGAGATTCGAGGCAATGGCTCAAACGTTGAAAGTGATGTAACTGGTGACTCTGCTGCGACCTCTGCTTCTGTGTGATCCCCTTGGCTTAGGAACTGAGTTAGCCCTCCATCAAAAACCTCGTCAAAAGATATCTTGCCACGATGAGGACGAACACAAGAATGACGTGAAATAACTACCCCTTCTATTTATATATGTAGACAAAGGTCAAACATAGAGATAACAAAGCTACTTGTCGCGTATGTCTTTCATATTCGCCCATCTCTCTTTGGATTTCGGTAGCCCCAACAATCTTGCCAGTATTTCCCCTTTCTTGCAGCATAATTCCTTCTCAACCAAATACGAATCAGGAAATTTCGTGACCTTTATTTCTTCCAAGCAAAAAGCTCCTCGTATAGGCACGTGATCCATGTCTTCCAAATAATATGTGAACAACACCTTCAGTAAAAGTTGCCATACACGTCGTCATGGGAGTGGACAGTGCTTGTTCAGCCCATCATTCCAAACATTCCACTGTGATAACTGTGATGCTGTGGTCAGCCGAGGCGATAGCCTGTATAGACATATCAAGAAGTGAAAGGAAATGTTCGTCCATCGGGAAGCGAGTGTAAACATTGTGGCATGACATTCGCTAAGCGCGCCGATGCCAGATGTAATGAAGAGAGTCACTGTCCATTTGCCACATTCTACAAGACCTACCCATGTGTTAACTGTTGTGCGTTATATGCAAGTATAAGTGCCGGGAATGCTCACACATGAAATGTTCTGCAAAAAACAGCCACCATTAATGTTTTGCTCGAATGAAGAATGTAGTCTTATGTCATATCTTTAAAATAAGGGTAATGTCTATCAAGTATGTCTATGTTATTCATCCAACAAAACCCCATGCTAATATTATGCCCGCCTCCATCACTAGAAAAAAGTACCATATTTGGTCTATGTCTGAAAAGGATTTTAATATTTATGTATAGTATCAAGTCTTGAACTCAACTACCCATCGATGGTTGTTTGAGCAATACATACACAGATGCTATCGCCATCTTCGTTTCTCCAGTCATCCGCTAAAGTACGCGACAATAATCTACAAGAGTTGCGAAGGTCTTCGACCATCTTCGTTACCCTTGGTGGGGAGGATGCTAACAACGATTATGTTAACGATGATGTTCACTAAGAGCACTCGTGTCGATGCACATGATCGAAGGCCGACATACACAATGCAGACGCACGAGGTTTCGTATCAGTGTTGCTATTGTGTTGTGAACTTCGGTACAAAAAGCTGTAATGTCTGTCAATGGGAGCAAATGAGCTTACAATCACTAGGTTCAAACTCACAAAAAAATTCTGTAGTATGTCACGTACAGTACACTAATCCCCAGTGCTGATAATTTGAAGGCACACATTACCCGGTCTTGTAAAGGTATACATTTAAACCACTGGCCATGTAAGAGACGACGACACTGCTATGAACGCCTACCAAACAACTCGAGTTGCACTGTACATCACATCAGTCGTTGCTATACAAGACCAGACATCGGAAAACTGATGTGGTAGCGTTGGTTAGTACAGCAGAACAGCAAACGATTTTCCCATGTACAGCCCCCATCCGAGTTTGGCTTCAGTACAGAGACACACGAATTCCACTACCAAACAACACAAAATTTGCAAGCATTGAGCAATGTACATCTTATTAGACTAAAATAAAAATACTATGACAGAGTCATGAAGCAGTCTGAGCGACAAGGTCGTCACTGCTACATACCCTTCCAAACAAATATAAAGGAAACTATTTATAAGCACTTCCCAACCTACGCGTATTACACATGCTAATCAAGAACAGGCAGTCCTGACTAGTACGGTAGAATAGCAAATGCTTTACTTACGAACAGATCATAATGAAACCATCAAATTCAGATTACAGCGAACACTTACTGCATTAGCAGTGGAATGCACCAACCATGTGCGATCAACTAACTATCAACATGAGACTCTGAAAAGTAGATAGGTGGCCTACCGATGATGTAGGCTTCAGGCAGGTTTCCACGAGTCGAAGGGATGGTACATACACTAGTCAAGAGTCAAGGCAGGCTCCAGGGTGACACACTGGCCGAGTCACTCATGCAATTATTTTTACGAGAGATGTGCTTGAGATGTGGGTGCGATCTCTCTTGTGTTTTTTTTTTTACTATTCTATATGATGGCCAGGGTATGTTCATTGGTTGACGGGTTTGGTGGCGTGTCGTGACTGTATTGGCCTATCAGTACGGTAGTAGTGCTGTCTGAAATTTGTGATTGGGAAATTGTAGTAGTTGGATTGATGGTAGGAGGAAATTTTTTTTTGATGGGACCGTTTTGTCTTTTGAGTGTGTCATGCCTGTATGGCTAATAAACAGTAGGGCAGGAGGTGTGATGACAGATATGTTGGTTAGTTTAGAAAGTCGAAATGTATAGTTTGAATATTATGTTGGTCAGTCTGATAATATGAATTATATGTAGGCTCATCATTGGTAGAGGTGTTTTGGAATGTTTGTACTGTATGATCTCTCTCCATGGATGTTATAGGTAGTATAACTGACTAGTGTGTTTTTGGTTGGTATGGTATCATTAAATAACTGAAAAAATTGGATGGAGTAACTTGATGGTATTGTCTGCTGGTGCATGCTGCCTGTATGGTTTGGTTCTTTATGGCTGGTATATCAGTATGGTACAACTTATCGTTATGACTTGGTTGTACAGTTAGTGTCTTGTATGTTTGGTATAGCCATTACGTCGTTTGGATGATTTGATCACATGTTCGGTTGTTTTGGCAGTATGCTAAAAGTGTAGCTTCGATGGTGTGTGGGGAGAATGATTTGATAGTGTGATTAGTTTGTAAGGGTAGGATGGTATTGATAAGTTATAATGAGAGGGCAGAATGCTGAGCTGGTATGGTTGGTTAGTATTATTGAATGGCATCTGGGAATTATAACTGTATGGATGTCATAGATGCTTAAATTATTAGTACTGATCTTATGATAGCATAGTTGGAGCTTATGATTGGGATATTTTTATTGGCTCAGCTGCTGGTATGGTTTGTTTATATGTGTAACTGGTGAAGTTAGATGGGTCTAAATGGCAGTCAATCTTGTTGACTGTTATAATTTATTAGTATGTCTGGGGTATAGTGGTTGATATGGTTTGTATCATTAACAGCATGAATGAGGTATGCTTGGGGTTAGGGTAAATTATATGGTTTGGGGTTGTATGTTTTGGTTAATATGGTTACCGGCTGTGGTGGTTTGGTGATATAATCAGATGGCATAGTATGTAGGTATGCTGGGTTGTATGCCTTTCGATGATGTGTGGCTGAGGCACGCAAATGTCATGTTGAAAGGGATTATATATGTTTCGGTATTCAGTACCAATAGGTTATCATTGTGATTTTTAAGTATGTTGGAGGTATGTTACCTTGTACGATATAGTTGGTGGTGATTAATGGATGGTTAGTGGTGGTACGAGATAGGTAGTTCTTATGTTGCATATTCAATCTGATCTGTGTGGTATGACTGAAGTATTCTCGGTTATTGTTTGTTAAGTACACAGTACTCTTGGCCAGCGGTGTTACTAATATTTTGTTTTTCTATGACAGAGGTGTGCTGTTATTTTTTATTGGTATGAATGGTTGATAGAGCGATTTATATTAATGTCTGGAACGATATTTTGGCTGGTTTCTGATGCTATGGCAAACATTTTGGTATATTTTAGTGAGTGTGGGCTGATGTATGCTGAATTCTGGTTTGAGTGGTGCATATATTTCATCTGATAACTGTTGGCAGAGCAGATGGCATGGGTGGTATGGTTGAATTGAGTTTTTCTTTGGTTATAGTTGATGGTAAGTTGGTCTTGTCTGGTATCAGTCAGTAATGACTGTTGGTCTGGTCTATAAATTTGCTTGGTATGCTTGGGTTATCAAGATTGGTATTTTGGGGGACATGTTTTCCAGTATATCTGTCTTGTGATTGCTGGTACATGATGAATGGTGTGGACATTATGTGTTTGATTGATGTCAGTCAGCATCGTGGATGGTATGAGAAGATGTTGATTGTGTATCTGGTATGGGCCTTATGTATACTTTATTGGCTCAGTGCGGGCTGAGGTGCGTTCGAGTTATAGTATGAGTATATTTAGTCTGGTGTTAGTTGGTAGGGCAGATGGCAGGGATAATTGTGTTTCGTTTGGTCTGAACTCTATATTTTCTGTAAACTTGAGTTATAATGGATAGTACGATTGATGTGTTGGGCGGTATGGGTGAATTGAATTTTTCTTTTTTTTATATGTGATGGTATGTTTGATGGTCTGGTAACAGTAAGTAAAGATGGTTTGACAGATGATAGGATTTTTTTTGTGATTGCTGGTATGTATCGAATGTTGAGGACAGTATGTACGTATCGACGAGTCCTATAAGGTTAAGGTGTGCTTGAGTAAAAAATATGTGTTTGGCATGGCTTGTTAGTGTATTTTGACAAGTGCCAATAAGCATGGTGGATGGTATAAGAAGTTAAATGTGTCACTGGTATGGACTGTATGTGTGCTTTGTATGGCCTGTGCGAATGAGTGGTTAAGGTATGCTAGAGTCATAGTGGGTAGTATGACTATTAGGTATAAGTGGTGTAGATTGGTAGAACAGGTAGAATGGGTGTTAGGTTATGGGTTGGTCTCAGATGTAGGGTTTCTCGAGTTATGACAGATATAATACTTGGTGTGTTGGGTGGTGAGGTAGGATTGAGGTTTTCTTTAGTTATAGGCAATGGTATGTTGGTTGGTCTGGTATCAGTTAGAAATGATGGCTTGACAGATGGTAAGAATGCTAGCTTTGTGAGTTGGCCTGGTAAGCTTAGTATGCTTGGGTTAACATGGATGGTATGTTGGGTTATATATTTTCCCGTGTATATTTGAATTGTGTCTGGTGGCAATGACAAACATTTTAATGATACGATTTTGGTGTATTTTAGTGGGAGTAGGCTGAGATATGCTTGACTTCTAATATGAATTATGAGTATATTTAATCAGGTATTGGTTGGCAGAGCAGATAGTTTTAATGAGTTACATAGGCTGGTGTGGTATCTATGCAAGCAGCTACGTTCCACTTAGGAAGATATGTTTGACAGTGGCAGCCATGAAAAATTGTTGTGAAGAAGAATATATGACCAAGGGTTCTGGTTAGGCACTTGCTAGCATAAACAGTCTTGACTGCGTATAAGCAGATTATTCTCCCTGGGTGGTAAGTGAAAGGTGTGGGAAAATTAAAGGTTTTTATTTTTATGTTTGTTGTGTGAAGGTGTGTGTGTATATATATATATATATATATATATATATATATATATATATATATATATATATATATATATATATATATATATATATATATATATACACACACTCTGATGGCTGACTATAATTCCTCTATTCATCGAAAGACAGGCATTAGTCCCAAGGATGTGAAAGACAACTCACTGCTAAAAAAAAAAGGATATAAAGTTGAAAAAGTTTTTGATCCTCGCAAACCAAAAGATAAATTTGGTGAAGTTCTGCGCATAAGCAGACAATAGGGTGTATCTTCCAGGGGATATGCAGGGAACTGGTCTACGGAGCACTTTTGTGTTGTTCACATATGACATAATCCTCGCACATATTATTTGGAAGATACAGATCACGTGCCTATACGAGGAACCTTCTACTCGGAAGAAATAAAGGACACGAAATTTCCTGATACGTTTTTGGTTGAGAAGAAATTATGCTGCAAGAAAGGGGAAATACTGGCAAGATTGTTGGGGCTACCGAAATCCAAAGAGAGATGGGCGAATATGAAAGACATACGCGACAAGTAGCTTTGTTATCTCTATGTTTGACCTTTGTCTACATATATAAATAGAAGGGGTAGTTATTTCACGTCATTCTTGTGTTCGTCCTCATCGTGGCAAGATATCTTTTGACGAGGTTTTTGATGGAGGGCTAACTCAGTTCCTAAGCCAAGGGGATCACACAGAAGCAGAGGTCGCAGCAGAGTCACCAGTTACATCACTTTCAACGTTTGAGCCATTGCCTCGAATCTCGCCTAAGCCTTTGGATCGACTACATACGTCCGAAGACCTACCCACTCGAGATTCGGTATCGTGGACACCCCCACCATTGAGCAACGGTGCTATATGCGGTACGTGGGAATCACCACATCTGTCAACAACAAGAAGTCCTGAGAACTGCCCGTGCAATCCGGAAATATGTCGCATAAGGCATGTGATGAAAGAGTAAGTCACTATGATGGATGGCATTCTACAGGAACTGCGTGAGCTGAACAAGACACTTGCTACAGCAATTATACAAAATGTGCATCAAATACATGTATTGTGGATGTTATGTGGTTTTACTAATAATATTATATGTGGTGGACATGAACCGCAGCATTAGACATGTGTTTGTAATTTACATACAATAAAAACTTTTTTTTGTTCTTTATAATGTGTATTTTATTATATAGTTATAGATCCTATAATGTTGATTAGGTCGACCAGAATATATATATATATATATATATATATATATATATATATATATATATATATATATATATATATATATATATATATATATATATATTGTGTGACGATTTCGGTTTTAAAATGTATTGTTTGAGAATATTTCATTACAATATAATTTTGAATATATTGTTGAAAGAATTTTGGGTTTAAAATAATTACTCCTGTGCTTTTTAGATGGTGTTCGTAATTTTAAATACGGTATAGCGACTATTAAAAAGTTTTGGTACACATTAACAGCACTTTAGTTAATATTAACAGATTTCAATACACATTAAAAGTGCATTTATGACCTTCAAAGGTTTTGGAAAATCGTCCTTATAGGCATTCTGGTTACTTTTAAATATTTTTTGAATAAATATGGTATGGGTCTCTACCGAGAGAAGTATGGAGCGACATGCAAGTCGCGATAGGCTGGTGGCGACAGTAAGTCTGGGTTGTGATGAACTTGTCCGAACCTGCAATGTCCACGGATGACGTGTGATGATCTGGACCATGACGAACCTGTCCGAATCTGCACACTGATAAACAAGTATGGGTTTGCGACATCATGTGGTAGTGGCGACCTGGACTGTGACGAACCTGTCCGAACCTGCATGGCCCATCGGTAAAGATGGTGCCGAAAGAGGCAGAGCAGAAAAAATGACTACAAAGTTAACCAGCGGAAATAGTATAAATCCAGTATGGCATCACTGAAATTTAATTAGTTGTCAATTTACAAGACTGTGGTGGAGCGACTAATTGAACACAGGTGATAGCAAAGAAAGAGTAAGGAAGAGAGGAAATAAAGAGAAAGAATGCAAGAGAGAAAAATGGAGGGCACTCGGAGAAAACCCTTGGAATGCGAGAGAAGCAACATTGTTTGATAAAGTATGAAATTGAGTCACAAATGGCGGAGGACCGAATGCAACTAATCAAACGAATGTTAGTAACAAAATGGTGGAGTCCAAGATGGTGGAATCCAAGATGGTGGAATCCAAAATGGTTGAATCCAACATTGCGGTCGTATGACTGGAATGATAGAGCATGATGTGGCATGATGGATGCCGAGGTGGAATGGTAGAGCATTAAGAAATGTAATCCAAGATGGTGGATGCTAGGGTTGTCTGATAGAGCAGGAAGTCTGTGAATCAAAGATGGAAGTAGCTTGAATGGAATTATAGAACATGAAGTGCAAAAAATAAGATTGTGGTCGCATGACTGGAATGCAAGAGCATGAAAAAATGAGTTAACTCGGAGAAAACACTCGTAATTATATATGCAACATGGAATCATAGAGTATGGAAATTTACATACTGGCGAACAATATGGCGGCCGTAAACGACGTAATCCAACATGGCGGCTGGAAATGACGTGATCCAAGATGGTGACCGGAAATGATGTAATCCAAAATGGCGACAAAATATTATAATCCAAGATGGCGACAGAAAATTATATAATCCAAGATGGCGACCGTAAATGACGTAATACAATATGACGGCCGGAAATGTTGGAATCCAAGATGGCGGCGGTTTAAACCGAAGCTGCCTTCTGACTCCTGCCCCAGAACATACATTTTACTCTACTGAAATGTTAGGAAGGCCACCACAGGATTCTGAATAAGATCAACAATGTGATATCTCGGATTTATCGTCAAAGCTCTCGGGCGAAGTCGAAGGTTATCCACATCGAGACTGGCACTCTACGAAGAGGACCAGATGTTGCAGAGTCTGTTCGGGACGAACAAACTTGAGAAGGAGGCAGTGTTATGTGTTGGATGCTTTCTCCCGCGCGAGCGGACAGAATATAAAGACAGAGTAGCGACATGATAGCGGGCGGCAAGTTGATGGAATGTTTTGAATGACTGGAGGCGATAAACCAAGAAGCGCGTATCTGTTTCACAAAACATCCCGCCGCGCGTAACTCTGCATGGAGCCGTGATAACTGCTTTGCGGCTCGTGCTCCTGTTCTTGGTTGTATTGCATTTCTGTGTTTATCTGAAGAATTTTCTAGCTTACTGACATTGTTTTTCTCACGTGAGTCGGAGTGCGTTGAACGTTCCAGATGGTCAGGGTTACTGATATACAAGGGCGACGGGACTCGGCGCAAGACTCCCGCAAGACTCCCGGGGCCTACCAGCCCCGGGAGTCTTGCGCCGGGACGTGCAGGGCGTCCTGACCTCTGGGCTATGTGTTCTTTGCGGTCTGGTGAGGGAGCGCGTTTTCGAGGTTAGGGTTTCTCCAGTATGCATTCAGTAACGGAGGTGTAACCATGCGAACATGTTCGTTTTGGTAACCATTCAATGAACGTGTTCAAATAGAGCTGCTGTAATATGTTCACACTAACAATTTCAGCGTTTAGTGTGATTGCGCCCTAATTCAATAAGTACATTTAGCACTATGTCCCACGCACACTCTTTAGTGGCACACAGGCAAGTGCACACTTTTGTTTAAGGGGAAGCCGTTTCCGCCATCTTTGATTTATGGAATTTTCGCCGCAGCCGGTAGTTCATATTTTGTTTCTATGTTTTACGACTCGACAAAGCAAAGAACATTCCATTAAAAATTTTTAAAGGCGTAATTGCGTGGGTCTTGCTGGTATTATTTTAATACTTCTCGGTTGTCTCCAGTTAAAAATTCATAAAGCCGGGAAGCAGTAATAATTTGATCAAGTTCGAGGGATATTTCGTTAAAACTGCTGTAAAAAAAGGTGAACCCTAAAAATTGATAAATCAAAGACGGCGGGGGACTGATCCCTCTTAAGGGGGGAGTATCCTTGCTATCTTGGATTTACGTATTTTCCCCATTAACTTATTTTCGGAGTTGATATTTAAAAACCAAGGTAGTCATGACATAGGGAACATTTTATCAGTTATTTCTAAATCCCACTTATTTTTCTTAGATGATTAGTGTCACATCTGTAACCGTAATTAAACATTATCTAATTATTTAATAATTTCAGTCGCACATGGGAAAATACAGGTGTGTTGGAAACCCTACAAATAAAAAAAAATCGTTAAGTAGTCGTCTATGTCATGTCTAGCTTTGACTTATTATTTCTGGTCATACATTTTCATTACGAAGATTTGTAAGAAAATTCGAAGATGGAGTGGATACTACCCCCTTAAGTCACCCAGTCGCACATGGGAAAATACAGGTGTGTTGGAAACCCTACAAATAAAAAAAAATCGTTAAGTAGTCGTCTATGTCATGTCTAGCTTTGACTTATTATTTCTGGTCATACATTTTCATTACGAAGATTTGTAAGAAAATTCGAAGATGGAGTGGATACTACCCCCTTAAGTTAAACTCGGCCTACTAGCAGGTGGCAGATGCTAGTCCTAGTCCACTGTGGGCGTGGCTACCTGTCTCAAGAATGTAAATGTAAATGCGCAGCAACATGCGTGACGGGACGTGGGGGTCCTTGCCGGAGTGAAGGATCTTGGAATGTTGAATATCCAAGGGTGGCCAAGATGACCTCTTGCCCATAGCTGGGAACATACACGATGCAAACTATGAGGAACGATATTAGCCCAAGAAAACCCATCAGACATCTATAATGTTTGCTTCGTCCTACACACTACAAATTTGCGAATGAATCACCTTTATGAAGACGTTAGGTGTTAGATATTCTAATTTATAGCGGGGAAAACCGAATGACAATTTCGGTAATACGCCTTTCTTATTCCTGAATGTTTAATGGTTCCCCTTGGCCAGGTAGCTATTCGGCGGTACTTAAAAAACTCATAATAATTAATAAAATTAAATACATTATTACAAACGTTATTGTATTTCGTAACAATTGATGCCACTGTTTCCTCCAGTTTCCAGGTTTATAATGCACGCTATTAAATTTGTCGTATTGTTCTGTGCAACAAAGTTTGAATATTGAAGTTTTTTTTTGTCCACACTGCGATGTGACGAAAAAATCTTTTTAAGCGCTTATAATTAAAATGTGTCCCACATTAATAATTGAAAATTTACCTTTGTGTTAAATGGTAAGAGTATAGATTAAATACATTATTATTCATCAAATTGTTTGCTGCGAGATGTAGAGACAAACATTTACTTAAAATATATTAGGTACTCTCCTTTTTCAGTAATTCCTTTAGCTCTAAAACATTGTGTTATTGTCCCTTATGGGGAGCCATACGAAATATAAGTGGGAAGTGTGCTCAGAAAGACGCGTAATACTAGTTTAACGTCCTGTATTTAAAATATCAATAACACAACAGTTATAATATGGTTTAGAGCATTCTACATAAAGTACTTTACTGTACTTTACTTCGGGAGTGCTCCAATTGAGATGTATAATTTATTATATAGTTGCAGCAGTTAATTATTTATATATTCATTCTAATAATCCATTTACGAGTTACTCTAAACTCTTTGGTTAGCTAAGTGGAACGTCTCCACCTTAATGCGAAGGCTGATCATCGTAACGGCTCCGGCGAACGGAACCCCTGGCGTTGCCTCTCCATCTTCTCTTGTCGTCGACTGGCTGTGGTAAGACAAGCCCTGCGCTATATGCCCCGCTAGTTTAAATACGGCGCTTATTTTGCCAACATTGAACTGTTGTCATAATACCTCGCGGCTCGTGACCTCGCCGTGTAGTCCTCGCTCTCTTTTCACGTGGGATGGCGCGTTCAGGCAAACAGGAGCGGAAGAGAAAGACAGTAGTGCTATGCAAGCGAGCGGCGAGTCACAAGGGATGTTTGAATGACAGGCGAGCCATAGTACAAGACACGTGTATCTTGTTACGAAAAGTGTACCGCCGAGATGACTATTTTGTGGCTCGCACACTCCTAACCTTCAGCTGATTAAATTTCCTCGTTTATCTGAAGAATGTTCTGAATTGATGACCGAGTCTCTCTCAGCATGACTCGGGGTGCGGCGAACCTTTCAGGTCAAGGGAAGCGACTATAAAAGCGCGTCGGGCTTCCGAACCGGCAGTTACTGATTTGAGTCTGGCGTTTTAGCGATAGAGGACGGGCGAGAAGAGAAACGAGCAGCGAGAGAAGTGTCCAGCAGGAGGAAAATCTGTGGCTGCAAGCGTAAGCGTAGTGAAGGGTGCGACTGGCATGCTGTACCATTGGACTGAACATTTTTTTTTAAGGATAATGTGAGTTAATCGACTCGCATTGAGAATTACTTTAATTGGGGTTGAGATAGACATTAAATATTGCACTCACTGAGTAATAAAAAGAGTAATAGTGGAGATAGATGGATTAATGATGTAAATAATAGCTGTGTGAAAAAATTAAAAATTAAATTTTCTTATTTTAATTTTCTTAAGACCTCCGTCCCTTGCGAGCTCTGATACGCCTCTCAGGTGTCTTTTAAAACTGGTGTCATAAGTGAGATGAAGGCATTCAATTGTTAATCAAGTCAGAAAATTAGCTATCAATTAGTGAATTTAAAACAAATTTTAGTAATTTTTGTAACTTTAGGTCGGAATATTAAGACTCTTTTAGTATAATCATCGCAGTGAATGTTAAGTAGAAAAATGTCTGCAGAACTGTAAGCACTGCGAGCAATACTTGAGGGATTAGGTAACCAAATGAGCACACGTGTTAATAGTCTTCATAACAAAATTAGTAGTTCTGTAATTGATACTGTAAATAGGGTAAATGAAAATGTAGACAGGAACATTGACTCTGCAAATGAAAATGTAGAAAGGAAAAATTAGTGTATATGAAAATGAACACAAGAAAAATGAGTGTAAAAGAAAAGGTTACAAACAAGAAAATAGACATTGTAAATGAGAATCTAGGCAACAAAATGATCATGTAGATAGGAAAATGGAAGGCATTAGTGAGTTAGTGAATACAAGACTTTACAGCATGGACGAGGAAATTGACTGTGTAAATGAAAAAAATGGCCAGTGTCAGTGGGAGAGTGGACGGTATGGAGAATGAAATGTGCGCGATGAAGAAGGAATTACAGGAATTTCTTCACCAGTGGAGTTCTACAATAATAACACCGGCAGCCGAGAAAAGTGGGGAAGCGCAGTGGAAGTCGCAATCAACGTAGCAACCTCGGAGGATAGTCAGCAGCTCTGCAGCACTGGAGTCGCGAAGCCAGGAGTGGGGAAGGGTCTCAATTAAGCCGCTCCTTACGATGGTTAGACTTCTTGGTGGGAGTACGAACATCAGTTTGAAATAGTCACCACTCTGAATGGCTGGTCAGCCGAGCAGCGGGCTTGCTACCTCACCGCAGTACTAAGATGCTCTTAAGGAGCAGCACCGAAATGCAAAGGGCGGAAGAAACGGGAGATCCCCGATAAAACCCGCCGACCAGCGGCATTATCCGGCACGATTTCCACATGCGAAAATCCGGGGCGAGCCCGCCGGGAATCGCTGCCCTGTTCGCCTTTGTGGGAGGCTAGTAGTCTGACCGCTACACCATCGCGGCCCCTTATGCAAATTGACTATCTGCTTTACACTAGGGGATACTGCCAGTTTTGTCAAATTCATTCTCTACTCAGTATGCTACTGGCTGTTTGTGAGGGCAAAACGGGGCTAAAGGATACACATTTCCCAAGTGAATAGGGGTGTCATTGTCAAGTTAGAATACTACATAGTCTGTGAGCGTAGGCTCTGGAAATATTAAAGAAATTAAAATAAATTGACTGAACTCAGAACTATCCCTAGAATTGGGACGATTTCAAACCTTAAACCACATACAATATTTATCAATGAATTTGGGTAATATTTTATAAAATTATTTTCTTCGATTTTTCATTTTATTTATAAAAAAGAATATATATAAATACAACATATTTCCCCACATACAAAATGGCCGAATCACTAGAAAAAGACTAGAGAAGCTACAATTGGCAGATAACAAAGATACTACATTATTAAATAATTTAATTTTCAACAATGGAAAAATTAATGTTTTGGTAGACGTTAACAATGAGCCTTGGTTTAGAGGAAAAGATGTTGCTGAAATTAATCATAATTAATCATAGAGCATGTTGGCAAAAAACGTAATAATGCTTATAGAAACATAAAACCTAATAAATATGTTCGCAATATTGGAAACAATTTATATAAATAAAATGGATTAACACAACCATTCAGAAAGTCTAGAAAAGCCAATACATCATTGGTAAATCAAATTTCTAAGCAACTTAATTTAAACATGAATGTTTTTCAAGAAAAAGAAACAAAATTATTTCCCACATTATTACAAGTTTTAAACATTTAAATTATAAACTGCAATATAAAATAGAAAATTATAGAATTGATTCATATTTTCCAGTTATAAAATTAGCTATTGAGTGTGACGAAGACAGAGATAAATATTAATTATGAAATAGAAAGGCAAAAGTTTATAGAGACACAATTAAATTGTAAATTTATAAGCTTTAATACTGATGAAATTAATTTTGATATAGCTGAAATGGTCCATCATATATTTGTTCATATAATTAAAAATATTTATGCAAAAATATTTTAATTTACACTACATATGTTTCATTAATCCATGAATTATATGAATTATCAAAACCCAACCACTTTACAAATATTTCATCGCCTTTAGTTTTTAAAACTTTTTCGACCAAATGTTCATTAGGAAAGTTAGTTTGCATTATTTCGTATTCAAAAAACTGCCTTTTATTTCTTCTCCATTAATATATTTTAATTATAATTTGGCACAGCAAAATTTAAAACTTTACGAATAGTAAACAATTCTGTTGACCAATTAGCTCTATAACCTTTTTCAATTTTTTTTTATTTTTCAGTTTGCTTACGTGAACAACATCTCCAACTTTATATTTTGGTTTAAAATTATTCACGAAATTTGTTAACAATAATTTTTTTCATATTTTTTTTTTTTACTAACTGCAATTGGTTTCATGCCAATAGTGTAGAGATTTGTGATGTAGTCTGTCACTAAATTATACAAAATATATTTACCCACATGTAGTTTCCATTCAAAGCAAATTTTTCCCACATTATAGTTTTAAAGTTCGATTAAATCTTACACCAATGCTAGCTTTTAATTCAGAAAAAGAAGAAAAATGATTTATATTATGTTTTTCATAAGTTCTTTAAAAATGTTGTTATAAAATACTAGACGATTATCACTTTGTAAATTTTTTGGTTTTCTATTAGCCAATATAGATTCGAAAGCATTAACTACATTCTTGGCTATTTTATCTTTGATTGGTAAAGCAAATGTAATCTAGGAAAAAATTTCAATAATTGTCATAACATATTTGTATTTATTATTAATTATATGTGATATACCTTTTAAATTTCCAGTATCCATTTCTACAAGATCAATTTGCCATAAATCAGCCATGCCATATGATATAAGTTTTCTTCTTGGAAAAATGTTTTGTGCTGGTTTGTATAATTAATTAATTATTTCTTTTCTCACGTTGAGGGAAACAATTTTTTAAGAATGTTGATTTTTTAGAATTGCACAACAAGCATATACTTTTTTGGACTAATCGCCCATTTGTTGTATTTTCATTTTTTATATTATTATTTTTTAGTAACTTTCTTGCACTTCAAACACCGTGTGTTCTCCATTTAATTATATATATATATATATATATATATATATATATATATATATATATATATATATATATATATATATATATATATATATATATAATCTTTGTATTTCACGAATATTCCTAGATTGCAACTGCCTCTCCATCAGCATAAAGAGATGTAATTTTTTTTATTTTAAAAGTTAAATTTCACCTTTGTTAACATCAAAGGGCTTGCTGTGATCAATTCTTGTATTGCTCTTGAAAATGGCCAATTTACTATCAAACATGAGAATATCAGTTACTATTTTATAAATAGTACAATCCATCAACAAAGTAAAGAAAATCTGATCATTATCTAAGTGAAAACATTAAGTCATTTTATTAAACTCTGCATGTAAATAAAATATATGAGATTGGATTAGATTTCGTAATGTAACATCCAAGTCTTTATCAGAATCTGCTTTGATTTTTTCAACTTTCAAATCAACAAGTGTATGGCAATAATTCAAAATTACTTTGTTGAAATCTTGCAATTTATCAGTTATTTCTTTATCGAGATATCTTTTATTGGTGGCATCTTTGCCATCCACAGGTTCAGCCATATTATTAATTCTGCGATTTTGAATATAAACATATTCTGTTGCATAAATATAGACTTTACTTATTTGATCTCGTAAAGCAGAAACAATGGTATTATATTTTGAATCTACATATGTTTTTAAATCAGAAACACTAGTGTTGCATTTTGATACGTCATCATTTTTTAATGCGTAATTTGTAAAAATATAGTTTAAATTTTCAATCTGCTTCTTTTTTTAATGTCTATTTTGCATTATTTATTCATTTTATATAATCAGCAATAGTGTTATTGAATTGAAAAATTAATACTTCTTTTAGAGCATAGTCAGAAACAATAGTTTAATATTTTGAATCAACATCTTTTTTAATGCATAATCTGCTATTTGTATATCGAAAAATCTTTTATTGGTCGCTTCTTTTTTATCTACAGGTTCACGTATATTAACAAATCTTCACCCCAGAAAAGAAAAATACGATTTTGTAAAATCAAAACAAGTGCTTCGCTAACTTTGTAAAGAAGAAACACTCGAATTACATTGTGAATCTAAATTTTTTTTCTTCAGCAATATTATCAAAGTTTTTTACTTAAGGAATCGATTAATGGTTTCCCGAATATATCGGTCATTTAATAACATAGAAATTATTTCGCTAAACTTAAATTCTCTCTCTCTCAAAAAAAAGGCGTAAAACAATTATATGCTGTTCACGTTAAAATGAGCACTTTTGAGCATAGTCTATGAGTCTTGCGGCTTCATGGATGTGACGTTCGGAAATTGGACCTGGTTTTGCATAAATAATACAACTAGTTTGTAACCCAATTGAAAGTAATTAATATAGAAATTTTTAATATTTTCGATTACTTTATTGATAAATATAAATTATTCTTTTTCGTGATTTTTTTTAAACTTAAATTGATCTGAAGTTTGTTTTTTATACCTAGTAGAACCCAGACCCCTGGATGTTATTTAGAAATTTTTTTAGCAAGAAAAATATGTGAGCTTGTTTCATTCATAGGCCATAATTAAAAGTGAAAACCTCAAATCGGCGCGGTTCTTCTTCGTATAAACTTAAAATCGTCTTTCCCAACAACATAAAATGCATAACACAAAAATAACGAATTTGGAATTTGGTTCTATTGTGCATAACTAGTAACTTCCGCAAATTCTTCTTTGAAACTCGGGAAATGGTATGAGCGGCACCGCACAATATTACGAAATGGTCATTTCAAACACAACCTTAGCCGTTTTCCATTGACATTTGTTTTTCAAAAATATTATAAATAAATAAATTCGAAACTTCCATGTTCAAAATCAAAGTAGAAAAACGTGTTCATATTGATGAATACTTTACTGCGAATGTTTAAACTTAAGACTTCGTAGATGACTTTTCAAGACTCTAAATTTTTCTGCTGTGAAACTAAAGTAATGAAGCAGCAGCAGCTCATAAATTGTATACGCTAACGTTTGATTCAAGAAGGTGAAAATGTATATAATTTCTACAGATTAAGTCTTAAAGATTGAGATTTAATTGTGAAAACCATCTTCACAGATGTCACATAAGTGTGATGTACCTCAAAAGATATTCTGTAATTGTTTTTCAAAGAGATTAGATAATTCTATCTTAACAGCTATCTCAAGTAATCAGTAGGAACTGGAAAATTACGCGAAGTCATTTTAGGACAAGCTAGACTTCAAACATATATGCATTTATATTATGTTTTCAATTGGAAGACACTTAATTAGACACGCTTAGGTAAACTCTGAGCTAATAACATACGTGCAGGGAAACAAGCATCAAATCCCGCGCCACCTGGTCTGAGGTCAAACTGACTACACACTGAAGCAGCAGACAAGGAACAGAAAACTGATACTTCAAAATACACACGACACGTCGTTCAAAACGGGAATTCTCCTGCCCCTACACTTACGAGCGACTATCTTCAACTTGTAGTGCCTATTTTGACGCTAGGCTATTTACAATATACCATATAAAAGATAAGTTTAAGTGATGTTTACTACTTTGCGAAATTTCATTGCGGTAATGTGATAAAAATAACAACTAGCGCTCATTATGAACTTGTGTAACGCCACATCATAGCGAATTTCCCAGAAGTGCACTGTGAGGATGAAGTTTACCGCTTGCAGTGCAACTATTCCTCGAGTAATATTCTACGCAAAAAAAAAAAAAAAAAGAATACCTAATATCGTACGTCTGTGATTAAACGCTGAAATGCTCCGTGACGTAAATTGTTCGTTTGATTTGATTTAGCCAGGGATCGTGCCATTGTAACACCGCAGTACTATTCTGCATGGGTGAATCAGGCGACATGTGCATGAATATGTCGACGTAACGCACGGTAGCCGAACCCACAGTCGACGTGTAGCCGAAACGCAGATCCTGCAAGCTGTACCTATTCGTAGCAGGTGAATCAGAGGAAAAAAATGCGAAGAATGAGCGTAAAACGGGAAATTCTTACATACCACTCAATAACGGATAGGGAAGAACACACAAAAGATATTTAGATGAGTAAAGACTAATTTCGAAAAATGTCCCCCCCCCCCCTCCCAATTCTAAAAATAAGAAATACTCAAAGGTGACGGTGTAACCCTGTAATTTTACTCCCCTTGAAAGTTTACCTACACTGAAAAATTCACTAGTGTATTTTTACTACCTGCCACAGGGATGTCCAAAGAAAACCCAGGAAAAAGACCAGTGAAATTTTACTCCCATGAGCAGGACGAAAGCTGATAGAGGACATTATGTCTTACGCCATTTTCGAACTAATAGACTTAGATACACCAAAATTGAATTGTAGATCACGCGTACCGCCCCCAACAAGCCGACACAGCCATTATGCCATAGTTAAATTTATAAGTATACCTGGCCACCATATCCGAACCCTTAGAATTAGCGACGCCATAATTGATTTATAGGCCATGCTTACAGCCCCCAACAAGCCGATACATACCATTATGCCTTAGTGAAATTTATTGGCATACCTGGCCACCATTTCCGAACCGATAGATACAGAAACACCAAAATTGATTTATAGGTAATGCTTACGACTCCCAACAAGCCAATACATACCATTATGCAATAGCTTAATTTATAAGCATACCTGGCCACCATTTCTCATTCGGTAGACGTAGACACACCAAAATTGAATTGTAGGTAATGCTTACGACCCCCAACAAGCCGATACATACCATTACGCCGTAGCTAAATTGATTGACATACCTGACCACCATTTCCGAGCCGATAGACTTATAGACACCAAAATTAATTTATAGGTAATGCTTTTGACCCCCAACAAGCTGATACATACCATTATGTCTTAGCTAAATTTATTGTTATACCTGGCCACCATTTCCGAACCGATAGATTTTGACACACCAAAATTGATTTATATGTAATGCTTACGATCTCCAACAAGCCGATACATACCATTATGTCTTAGCTAAATTTATAAGCCCACCTGGCCACCATTTCCGAACCGATAGGCATCAAAATTGAATGTAGGTAATGCTTACTACCCCCAACAAGCCGATACAGATCATTATGCCTTATGTTATTTTATAGCCATACTTAACAACCAATTTTAAACCGAATCGTAGCTACTACTTGCAACCTCCAACAGATCGATTTAAGCCATTGTGCTCTAGGACCTTTTATAGACATTGTAGCCACCATTTTTGATCTGATGTCATAGTCACCAAATTCGAATCCTAGGTACTACTTGCGATTCCCAATAGGTCATAATGTCTTCGGCCATAATACAGATATACCTAGACTCTATAACTGAACTTATGGGAATAAATGCATCAAAATCGGATCGCAGGAATCTCACCCGAGTCTGAACTGTTTGAAATGCCCTGATACTTCCTAATTAATTTAATAAGCATAGTCCACAACACTTTCCGGTTGACAGAAGAAACCTGTGATAATCAGTTGGTAGGCAGCCCTCTAGGACCAAACCACTCCAATATTTTGTGGTAAGCTCCCTTTATATGCATTACATTTTTTTTATTCGTTAGAGACATTTTCCAAGTCAGTTCGTATAGACATTCAGTTTCATAAATCACACACATGACGTAACTTTCACCGCAACCCACGCACATATGCAACACGATACCTATACAGCTCGTATGAAGAAACCATAAGAGTGATCATACAAACTATCAGATCAGCCATTCCTGACAGCCATATCGGAAGGTATTTGTATAGTGTGTGAACAGAACCAAGCATCTCCGCGTCTGAACACACAGCTGCTAAGGTCGTGTGGCCTGCATAATCTATGATGTCACTCCAGAAGGAAAATAATGCTGAGACTGCTGCTTCCATGCAAGGAAGAGTTTGAGGGCATCTCTGCAGTGGTAACCCGAGCCATTTACGACCCACTATCTTAACTATGCTTTAAACAAATTTTAAAGTAAGTAAATCACATAGCATACATACTACAGCATAGTCTCATCAAGACTAATTCAAATACCTATGTCGCAATTGAATCGGCTATTATATAATCGCTTTCCATTCAGATTACCTACTCAAGTGCCCCCCCCCCCTCCTTTTTCGATAAACAGGGTGTACTAAGTACAGGAAGACTGAAAAGCTTTAGTATGTGATCCTGTTATAAAAAATAAAATAAGAACACATGTGTACGCGACTTATATGTATTTTTTATTTAGTTGATGTTTTATTTATGCTGTCAAAGTTAGAACTGTATAGGCTCTCTTACATCTAACCAACTGTAAACGTTCACTTACACTTAATGTAGTCATTATTTTATTACAAAACAAATTATGTAGAGAGGAGAAGTGATAATTACCTGCTGAATTTTTGCTCCCTATAAAAACAGTATATTATGATTGCTGGAGGGCTCGAAAGCTGTAGCATGTGGGTCAATCATAAAAAATAAAAGAAATACCTTTGAATACACGACTTATATGCACGCAGGGGATGTAAAAATTTCGTATTAAATTTTTACTTACCTTTGGAGAACAGTACACAAATACTGATTAGAAGGAATTTCTATAACTGTAGGGCATAGTAAAGTTACAAAATATAAAGGATGAATTATTTTGCTCTAGCATTAAAGCACTGATATGTATAATTGTCTTATTTTCTTAAAGACTTTATACTTTCCCCAGCATTCGCAATAAGTACAGGCAGGTTCTAGAGTTATCATTAATTATCTGGGTCTGTTAAGTAACAGAAGCAGGCAGGAATGTAAACTATGCTACACATAATTAATTTGCGAGTTATCTAGAAATTCTATATCTATAATTCTAAAATCTATAATTTCATATGTAATTATCCCAATTGAATTTTTATTCATCTTAGAAAATATCAGATAATAGTCGTGCTCCAAGTTTTTTTTGTGTGTGTATATATATATATATATATATATATATATATATATATATATATATATATATATATATAAATTGGTTTCGATACGTGAAATATGTGCACAGATAAATTATGATGAAGTATTAAATCAGAAACTTCGTAACATAAATGCGTTTCACTGTTCATGTACAGTAAGTATATTTATATTTTCTAATGAATATCAAGTAGTCCTACTCTTATAGTGTTGTATGTTCATCAGTTGTGTGGAGACATGAATATCAAATATTTGGTGATGAATTATTATATTTCCTGCTGGTGACCTCATTTAGCTGTTCACCTATTGCCTTCCTAATATAAAAACGAATGTGTATGGACGAAGAGTTCCGTTATTGATCATCCAACTGAATGTTTACATTTATTGGGTGTCACTTTAATCGAATGAATTTGCGCTTATTGTAATTCTAAGGAGTTTTTCATGTCGCATAGTTGTCATGTTTGTAAGAGAAGTGTTCACTGACGGGACACAGGAGTAAAACTGTTACAGTTTCTTCATAATTTCTGTTGATCTAAATTGTTAACACTCCTATGTTAGACTTTCTATGATATTTTGTAAATATTCTCGTTGAGAGAAAAGTAACTTGTCAGTAAGTGTTGAAAATTTATTTTTAGGTATGTGTGACAATTTTGGCCTAATGTGCATTGTTTTGAACACAATAAATAAAATGTTGTGCTATTGTAGGAACTATAATATTGTTTTATCCTAATGACTTTTGCAATGGTGGCCCATTATGATAATACTTACACTGAAACAAATTATTAAAAAGCGTATGTAGAATGCAGTAAGGGAACATACACTTTTACAAAAGCCCTGACACAGTGAGAGGAAAGTTTTTATGTAGATCCTATAATAAACTATTAAGATTTCAATTAACTTTTTATTGAAGTCATCAAAGGCGCAATGTATATTAAACAAGCATTTGCAATGAGGCTTCAGAATTAGCAATGAACATATAATTCGCAACGAGACAGATGAAGGCCTATAATATAGGCTATGTGTACCTTTCAGTATCTACAGAAACGAATTTTCCCATGAACAGACAATGTGTATATATAGAGTAGTAAAAATAGATCAAAAACTCTGCCAGAGCATTGTCAAAAAATGTATAGAAAATACTTATATACACGATATATGGCCTAGCTCTAGTCCTGAGGGAGCTTCAGTCTGGTGTAACAACGAAATGTTTCATTTCCAGGAAATAAAACAATATTATAGGTGGGACGATATGCGTCAGTGGTGGCTATGCAGGTATGCAACAGTGTCTCACCGATAACAGCTCCCGTGATAGTAACAGCCAGGGACGCAACCTTATTTATGTAGAAATTATTCGTAATGCGATGTGGACCACGTTTTGCTCTGCATACCAAAGTTAACAAAACGGTTGCTGTGTTGTAGTTATGCACTAAGTGGAGCCTTTTGGAGACCCCAGCAGCACATAATATCTCAATAGTGGCACCTCGTAATTTCATTATGGCAGGGGTTCTCCGTATCATAGTTGAGTGCCCAAGCAACTCTATAAAATAATAAAATAACACAGACTACTGTCCCAAAATTAGTTTTTTTATAACACGTTTCTGTAGCATTTACGAGGAGAATAGCTCTTTCAAAGGAAGAGACCATATTTCCCCATAATTCGTCGCAGTGACTAATGAAGAAAATTTGTAATTGAGAAACATCCTTAATATTGGCAATGTGTTCGTTTTATATTTTAAAAATTTATACCGATTTTTTCATTGGCAGACAATTCTTGCTACTAATGAGAAATTTTAGAGCGAACCATGTGCTAACTACAAAAACATGACAAACAGCTAAATTCACTTGATAAAACAAAATGGATTTTTTTTTTGCAAAAATATTGGCTTAGTGGTATCAAAAACCATGTAATTGACAATAACTGAAAGTTAGAAACAGAAATTATTTTCATATTGGAATTAAATAAATATATAACATAAAATAAAAATGTACACCTTAATGAATAGTAAATTAAAACGCATCGTACAAAAACATGTCAGCTCAAAGCTCAATTACCAGCTGTAACGTGCGGAAGTGAAACGGGGATGGCAACAAAGAAAAATATATCAATACATGTTGCGGAAATGTAGTTTTTTTTATAAACCTTCTCATAGAAAATTCACCGATGATGATGAACAATTCTTCAGTGAATCTACGATATTTATTACCGTAACTTAAATGCCACAGTTATGTGAATATTATTTAAAAGGCATGCTTATGCACACCAGTCGAACTACTACAGATACAGTGTCTTGAAAATGTCAGTATCGTAGCACTAAGGTATTGAAATGGACCTCAAAATAATAAACGAATCGCCTTATATATTATCACACACGTTGTCGATGTAAAGAGAGGCTATGCCAGCTGCAGAAACAAGCAACACGTTATTTAATCATCCAGGAGACCATTTTATAGCAGTGTTTTCTGAGTGGAAAGAGTTGGTGGCAGCAGAGTATGCTACCTGCTACCTCAACCAGCGGAATTACAGAGGGTCTGAAGGCGGGCGAGTGTGTTGACAAGTGATGGGATTAGCAGACAGCAGGAGGCGATGGTCATTTTGGTTTCTGGTCGCGCAGGTGCAGCAACTTTTCCAGGGCAGAGTGAAGGAAGAGATTTGGACGGCTCTTATCCTCGGGGTTCCGAGAAGAAAAGTACACCTGTCCAGCTTCCAGGTTTGTCCTCAGCGCATCTGCAGGCAACACGCACATTGAAATTCTGAAGTCTGCATATTTTCTCTTGCTAAAAAGACTACGCTATTAAATCAATACACAATATTTTTTCTTCAATGCATTTATTTTTTAAGCCAAAAACCAATATAACTAAAATTTCATACAAACTAAATTATAACACTTTCATCTAAAATAATTTTATTTCTATGTAAACACTGCAGGGCGGGAAAATGAAAGCGTCACACTATCATCCAACTATTTAACTTACTTTTATAGAAAATTGGAAGGTTGAGTTTAACCTGAGTGGAATGCGTACCTAAACACTTTTTAAGTTATTTATTGCCCGTGATATTTCTCGCAAAATTTATTGACACAGAGAACCGTACAACATACATGTTTATTCTAGTAAACTATCCTTTCACCTACATAGCTGAAATGTTTTGATTGTTAATGGAAACCATAAATCTTCTTAATTTGTGTTTCGCGGAGCAGTGCCTATGAAACAAAATAAACTAAACATATGTGAAGTTGTAAAGGTGCAATTGTAGCAGCTAAGTTAAAGACTACATGAAAAATCTGTATTAATCGAGTAAACGTTTATAAGATGAATAAATTTTACGTGATGATTTTGAAATATTTTGTTCCGTTCGTTCTTAGGTTTAAGTGCTGTAACTAAATTAAACGTTTTGCCAGATTTAGCCAGTCCCACAATTTTTGCTCACAAAAAGTTACCTTAAAAAAATATTTATAGTTTATTATATATAATAAACTAATTATTCCTAATAATATGCAAATAATATAAAACAGTATTAAAATGAGCAAACATTTTAGGGTTGGTGAAATCTGTCAATACGTATACTTTCCTTTGTATATTGAATTGCTCCTGAACAAATCAAGGAAGCCTTTGTTTGACTCATCGGTTTTCTTAAAATTTACAAGGTTATATTAGTGCTGTGACACCGTTACTCATGCGAACCTACACTCATTCTGTAAATAATTTTGTCCAAACATTGAGACATTTATTTTGTATTTTAATCACTGAATGCAATGTATACACATTATATGTATTATAATTAAATTAAAACTTATATAATATATCATATAAAAATGAAAATGAACGATCTAATATATTAACAAACAGTTTTACATTAAGAATTTATTGCATATCGTCTATATGTTACAGAACAACAACTATAAGAACCTCACACATTCAAATAGTGTGAGTCTTTAAACATCTAAAAATTACAAATCATTAAATTTTCGGTTAACTTCGTTTTGCATCAAGGTTCTTTTAAAAGTATTGGATGGCAGCAATCTAAGCTGTAAAAGAACCCCTGAAGTGATCAGCCATTTAGTATAATGCATTTAGTTTGTTCTGAACGTCTTCAGACGTAGCACTTAATGCTACTAAATTTTCCCTAAGGGCTGGATGTTGGTATAGGGAATTACCTTTGTTCGCCCTTATCGAGAATCACCTAAAAAGTTAGGTTAGGTTCGGTCATAGAAACACTCTTTATTTTATTTTTGAAATAATTATGTAAGCGCTCCGACCATCAAATACAACGCATCACCTATCTTACAACAGGGCATTTTTGGACTTACCGCATTTCTGACAAGGTCAATTATGAATTTATGCCCTTTTGTAAATATACTTATAATTTCCGAACTGTTGATACTATAAAAATAAATTTCATAACATATACACTGTATCCGATATTCGTTATGGTGGTAAGAGTATTAAAACACTATGGCCTTTCTGACAAGGTCAATTTTGAGTTAATCTCTTTTTATAAATGTACTCATAATTCCTGATCCATTGATGATATGTTCATCAAATTCATAACAAAGACACCGTACCCGACATACAACATCATGTTAAGATCATTTGTATCATTCCCTATACCAACATCGCCTCCGGCACTCGCTCCGCAGGTTAAACCGTATGGCACTACCTACACATGTCGATGTCGATAAGGGTGAAAGAGGAGGAACAGTCTAAAAAGGACGTCCGAAACTTGGCTAGTGGAATTAATGACTGAGGCTAAATATAATATGGCGTCACTGGAATTTTTTTGGTGGTAAATTAACAAGATGGCAGGGGGGAAATGTGTATAATCGAACGAATTGGAGAGACAGGATAGAGAAAGGAACGAGGGTGAGAGAGAAAGATAATGAATGAGAGAGTCAAGATAGAAAAGCAATAGAGGCAACATGGATTGATATAGCATGAAAAAAGACATAGAATGATAGAGCATGAAAAAATAAGATGGAATGATAAAGCATGAAAAACCAGGATGGAATAACAGAGCAGGAAAAATTTAGATGGAATGATAAAGCATGAAAAAACAGGATGGAATGATAGAGTAGGAAAACCAAATGGAATGATAGAGCATAAAAAATCGAGACAGAATGGCGATATGACATCATGATCATATGCGCCTTGAAAAGACGAGTCCGGTGATATAGACACTTAATACTTACGTCTTTAAACTTTTTAATTATAAAAATGTATTTAATTGTATTAAATAGTTATTAAATTAATTAATTCTACAACCCCTCAATGCGGGTGTGTTTCGGAGCATCTCAGCCGCATTGAGGAGTAACATCAGCTACAACTATGAGAAAGTACTTTTTCACAAAGTTTTGGATAATCAAAAAAATTTCGGTAAAAACGGGACATTTTTAGGAAAAAGGGGAAATTATTAAGGAGATACAGGAAATATTGAGAAATAAAAGGAAGAAAAAGGGAATTTATAGAGGAAAAAAGTGAATTCCAAGATGGCACCCTGGATCCCCCTATCCCCCCGCCCCCTTTTTTTCCTCGCCCCGTACCAGGGTTGCCAGAACTATTATATATCTACTATTGTGTACAATTAAATTAAGTATGAAATTGAACCCAGGGAATAGCAGTTGTAATGGGTCTATTTGAAGAAAAGGAAACCATTATTTAACTGCACCTTAAAGCCAGAAAATAAGTACACAAATAAATAAAATTTAGTGAATTTTGCATCATTTGCAGGTCCTAAATAAACTACAACACTAAATGGTATGCATTCAAAATAGAGCCATAAATCTTCCATCTAAGGAAGACATATCCATGCCCAGCTCTAATCAGAAATTCTCAAGTTATATTTTCTTTACAAAAAAAAACTTGAACTTAGTTTACGTCCTGTTTTATTTGTAATTTCAGTGATTTCTTATTACTTATTTACTAGCAATTTTTCCTTATCTTTTAGGATTAATGCGTGTGATACCTCTAGTCATTATTGTACAGTTAACAGTTCAGTGTTCCGCCAATGCTGTGATAGCAATGTGTGTGTTAGTAGTTTTTACCGTTTGGTCACCCCTTACCAGCCGTGACCATAGCAGGTAGCCCCGTTTGGCTTTAACCACAGTGGGAATTCCAGCATAAATGGGACAGCAGATTACACCAGTCTCGACAGCACCCACTCCAAATGGCGGCGACAGTGGTAGACTGGCTGCCATGTGCGCCCTACAGACAACACTCTACTTTTATTTTGCTCGTTATTTCTGCATATAGGCTATTCACGGTAAAATGAGCACTTTGAAAGCCCTCTCATTTGGAATAATATTCAATAAATATATTTTATTTTTGCCTTATATGTAAACATCCGAGTGAGGTGGAACATTCACACTGTGTTTATTACTTTCATGGCAATATTTATTTAAAAGTGTGGTTAAAGGATAAAAACGACCGAAAGAAAAAGTAACTATAGTCCGTTCACGACTGGAGCAGACTTTCTCGGAATCTTTCCTACTCCCATGTTTAAGCAATAGATTTTAAAAAATACGTTAAAACATTCAAACTGCATTCTCTCTCCGTGCTGTACCCGCACCTGTAGCTGTTTGTAGTAACGATGCATGCAACTGACGTCTAAGGTGTTGTTCGAAAGCCTGTTCCAGTGCTCACTTTACCATGAACAGCTTATAACAAGTTTTCGCTCAATTTTATCAATTTTACAATTGGACTGTAACATTTTAAGGAATCCATAGCATCGCTATGGCAAAAATATTGAATTGCCATAGACGTCAGTCTAAGTACGTTTTAATTTTGACCCCAGAAAAGTTACATAGTTGTAAAATGTACATAGGAATATGGTAATTAAATTGGTTACTCACAATGGTCGTTCCCGTTAATACATATAACCCTCGTACGTCTAAATTATCGCTCATACGCATGCTATGGCTAAGTAATTCAACCAACAACAATTCACAAAACTACATATTTACCTCAATCAACTTCACTCGTCTGGCACGACACACGTTGAAACGTGCTTATACCTGCGGTCAAAACACTCATCATCTACGACCTTGTAACTTGACTATGTAGCTTAAAAACAGGACGTAGACTAACATTTTACTAGGTAAATTTTCGGTATTTATCACAGAAGGAAACAAAACTTTCGCATCGAACATTGACAACGCATCAACAAGGGAACACGCCATTGCATATTGTCACTCAGTTTCGCCATCACATCTGAATATACAATTTAATAAATATTTCAATACTGAAATCACGTTTCTGCTATAAACTGCCAATTGAAGCAACATAATGTGTACTAATAACCATTAGATTTTATAAAATCAAAAACAACTTGACTTTCCTGTCACTATAGCGGTGGCTGCTGGGAAAACGTGACATTGCAAAACAGAACAAAGCCACTGAAACCAAATAAATGACACAAGCTGTCCTGAATGAGAAAAAAGAAGACACCAGGAAACGACGTAATGTACCTACTAGTGCGCTACACGGGACGTAAAAAATTAATATTTTCATCTAATTATAAAGATATGTTTTTCTATCATTGTCACACAAAAAAGGAACTGATCAGTTCATTAACTATTCGCATGATTTTAGAAATATTAATTTAATAGTATTTTTAAGTGTTACTAGTTCTTTCTGATCATTCCCAACGTACCACGTTTCTCCCTGATTCGAACTCATATAGACTACAAAGTATATAATATTATTAATTTGGAAACTAAATATATATCAAAGTTTACAATAACCTCATGATGCCGTCCTGAAGCATAAATGGCAGTACAAAGCCATTAAAGTGATAACCGATTTCTTTGTGAACGATCTAAGCATGTTTGACCTGGGGTAATTTTTCAAAGTATTGATTCAAAAAGTGTGAAGTCGACGTGAATGGCCTATAATACAGGCAGGTCCCAGGCTAGTAAATATATCTCTACAATGGGACAAATGGAAATTAAATGGTGGGGAATGGGAGTTGTAACTAATTTTGTTAGCAATAAACTGAGTTTCAAGCTCATCATAATCGATAACTTATCAAAATATAATGTAAAAGAACTCTTCGTTGAAGTAAAATACAACAATTATGTGAATGTTCCGGGCACTTTACAGGCCGCTTAACAATACCGAGAACTATCCTGCTTTTACTGGCTATTGAAAGCTTAATTTGCAAATACGATTATATAATAGTGCTAGGTTATTTCAAGACTAACGTACTGAAAAATTATAATTCCGATGTGAAATACTTAGCTAATATTTTATAAATATCTGAACTTACGGACAAATTCGTCTACGAAAACGCTTGTTAAAAATTTTAGCAAATTGCATGACACAGGTCGATACGGACTTTTGGGTCTTACAGGACATAATCTAGTTCAATTAACTTACTCACTTTCCGTCTCAAAACCCCGTAATGTAAATAAATTAATTCGCGACTATCATCAGATAGTCTCAGTTATTTATACGAGAACAGATAAACCTCACATGGCCTATAGTGTTAGACATTTATAGAAACTGTAAAAAAAAAATATAAAAAAATGGGGAACATCACTATCGCGGAACTATTTGATAGACACACACTTAACAAATTTGTAAGGTACAAAACCTGCAACGCTCCTTGGATGATACTAACTGAGATAATTTAGAAAATGAAAGAACGAAATTAGGCAAAGAAAAGATATATAACACCAAAGACAAGATAATCAAGTCCTTTTTAGAGTATCACATGATAGTGTTAAGTATTGCATATACGTTACGCCTTACTAGAATATTTCCCATGCATTCCTGGATACACCTTGTTACGGATCAGGAGAGCTAACCTGATTGCTGCACCGAACACGGAAACCAGGATAAGGACCGCAGGCGTATTTAATAACAGGAATGTTGTTTAATCAACATGGGCCTTATATTAAGGCGGGCAAAGCAGCGGAAAGGGTCTTACCTCACTGAGTCGCCGCCAAATGAAGATGAAGAGAGAATGGATGTTGCGTCTGCCGTAGGCGAGACTGATACCAGCCGTCGGCAACACTATCAAGGCGAAGACGTTCTTAACAGACTTAAAATAGAGCCGTGGCTATAACTCTTTAAAGTTTATAACTTTAACACTTAAAAGCGCGCTAATAACTTAATGATAATTAATTCACTTTCAGTTCCCACGAGTTGGTAATAAAGTTAAATTTAGCGAGAGTTATGTTAATTATTTCATATAAAGAATATTTAAGATGTGGAGATTTGAAATTAAGTGCCCCCCGTGAGCTATGTTTTCCCCAAGCCAAATTAAAGTAGTTAGCACCTTCTTAATTAAAAGGGCATAACAACCTGCTACCATGTTCTTGAGAAACAGTCGGGCTTTGATCTGGAACCAGGTCAGTCAACGAATGCACAATTTATAAATTCATTAGTACTGAAAAAATAAATGCCGCAGGAGTACATTGTTTAAATATACAAATTATAAAATTATGCACTTCATTTTGTGCTCCCATTTTAACACATATTCATCTACTTTTTGCGATATTCGGCCTTCCTTGGACAATGAAGCGGTTCTAAAACTATCCCTGTCGTAATAACAAAATTCCAACCTGAAATAACATAAGGATCTGCAACCGATTAGTATTCTTCCTGCATCGTCAAAATTAACTGAAAACTTTGGTTAAGGACGGTTAGTCTCGTACACAGAAAGAGAAAATATTGCGTATGAGAAGCAATCGGACTTCTGAGCTGGGTATAGTATAAATATCATGCGATAGTTGATGTGACATCCAGTATTTACAAAGCAGTAAACTAATTATCGATCAAGGGTGAGAATTTGTGAATTCAATGTCAGCAGAACTTCACAGGCTCACAGGGACAGAGAAGAGAATAACCTCTGCATATCGCCCACAGGCAAATGGCCTTGTCGAACGCCAAAATCGAATGATAAAAAATGGACTGCTGAAAATTTTGCTGGAAAATAATACCATGATTGGCCTAGTGCTATCCAAGGAGTGTTGTTGCACACAGATGCAGTAAGCATAGTTCGACTGGCTACTCCCAATTTTCCTGTTATATCAAAGGGACCCTATCTTTCCAGTTGACGCATTAAATGAAGACTGGAGACAAAATGACAAAGAAATCTGTGTATCAGAAAGATTTAATTAATTAATTGTCACTGCAGAACTAAAAAAATATGGCCTCTATTCTGGCCATGAGGACAAAAGTTGATTCGTGTGTCACCGAAGATATAAAACAGTTGCAAAAAAAAAACAGCGTGATATGTATGTCAAAAGACACAAAATACAGCTTAGTAGAATTGGAGTCGGTGACAAAGTTTTGGTGAAAAATGTGCGGAGAGATGATGTGGTGACTATAACTCGCCGTGGATTATGCGAGCCACAAAATGTTAATACTGGCAGTGTTGTTAAGCGAAAGCACAACATTTCACATTTGAAGACGTTCTTGAAAAGAACGTCGTACTCTGGCCAGTCTGAGGGTGAACCATTGAATATATTTGACCAACTCAAAAACACAGCTGACTTTCAAATTATATATGTGGTCAATCAGGAAAACCAAAGTCGCGTTGTCTTTCTTGTTGACAGCAAATGACAAGAAGTACAAATGATTTGGCATTTTTTTCCAACAGCAGATGAAAGTGTTTAATCAGCCCAAAGCTTTAGGTGTTCCCAAAGAAATGCATCAAACCATGGCTGATGGTAATTGTTGGTTTCGGTGTATATCGTTTGTTATATCTGGAACTGAGAATCCTCACATGATACTAAGGTCACGTATTGTTAAATTCATGTCGCTAAGCGAAGACAGAATAAGTGTCTTACAGGAAGGGGTGACAGATTATATTTGTAGAACCGAAATGTTCAATGACAAAGTTTGGGCAACTGAGGTAGAGCTGTTTTCCACTGCCATAATGCTTCAAACTAACATTTATGTGTTCTGTAGAAATAGGGATTCAATGCTAATTCAATGAAATTCAATGCTAATGGTCAGCTCGATTGTAAAACTTCAGAACCCATACGATCAATTTATGTACATTACAAACACCAATCTCACTATGATGCAGTATTGTGTGAAACAGGCTGCATAGCTTAAAACTATTTCGTGCTTGTTGTTAAGTAGTTTTTATAATGCCCAGAAATGCAATTTGCTATGCATAAATATATTCAGCCAACTTTCTGAAGGAAGGAAGGAAGGAAGGTTTATCAGAACCTTTCCTGCTTGTGATTTGTGTGTGTGTGTGCGCGCGCGCGCGCGTGTGTGCAGTGTGTGCAGCTGCCCGTGTTTCCCCAAACCAATTTTTGAAAGCGTGGACCTATTTTTACCAAACTCGGTACACTTATAGCGCTTTGTAATGACACCTCACTTTCATGCTCTTGAACCATTTAGTGCAATTATTTTCAAAATGATGGCAATTTTTAATTTTTGGTTACTATGTCGTGTATCAGGAACAATATTGCCAATTCGAACAAAGTTTGGTGCGTAAACAGAACGCATTGTCGCAAATAAAATTGCAAAAAATTGTCAACTTTGAATCGCCATTTTCAAAGATAGTGGCATAGAGAAAAAAAAGCTGATGCCTGATGTCTCAGCAACCGCTCAACCAATACCTACCAAATTTGGTTTTCAAGTAGTACTATGATAATCAACTTAAGGTTGAAGTAGAGCAATTGCCTTTGGAGCACTGCACCCGACTATACAAGGCGAAGAACTCATTAAAAAAAGTAGTACAGATGCCATGAAAATTGCCAGAAAAATGTGATTTATGCTGTATCTGAAAAAAGAATGTATATCTTTTGCAACATTATAACACATTTTACCAAACTATAAATTTTTTATGTAAAAAATTAATTGATTAAGAGAGTTCGTTTTTTAACCTAATTGAAACACATTTCCAATTTGGATGCTTCAGAAAGCCGAATTTACAAGAAAATCTTCTTCGAGAATGATTGTCATAATATTGTTACAATTTCTCTCTAAAAATAAGTCGGCTAAACCAAGTTCGTTAAGGGTGGAGGTCTTAATTAAATAAAAGTGTTAATTATAATTTCCTAATTATATTTACAAAAACTACAAACAAAATTCTCTCAACTCAACATCGCACAATACATTTTTATGACTTAATGATTCAAATTAATACAATTTTGAATTACCACAAAGAAATATATGAAATTAAATAATTAAAAACCAGTCCCAATAGACAGTGTATCAACCTATTCAATTATTTTATAAATTATGCATCGATATTTGACAGTTCCAATATTTACAATAAAATCCGTATTACATGCCCATTCGATCCACCTCAGTTCAGTCCATGTCCCGCCAGTCCGCAATGTTCTAGCGCCCTCACGCACAGTAGGCTTCACTTGTTGGTTTCACACCCTCTTGTCCATTCACACCACGAACACCTCGTCCGCATCGCACCATACTTATCTTCGCGCCCGCACTCGGCTAGATTGCTTTCGCCAAAGACTGCTGGCCGCTGGACCGCGGCAGTATATATAGTGTCGTAGGCCGTCGCCCAGAAATTTCTCTAACTCGCACGCTGCGCCGATTGTCCTAAATCCCAGAATATTCGTGCGCCTCCTGCAGGTGTCGGCTTCTTCAGCGGGGTTGGAGGAGGTCCTGTGATGCCAGCCAGTCTCACTGGAATATTCTTGTGTCTCTTGTTGGCTTCTTCAGCGGGGGAAGGGGGGACTGTGACGTAAGCAAGTCTCGCCGCTGTCAGTTATTCACGGGCTTCCCAGAATTAGGGCAACCACTCAGCGAGCTCGTCTTTCCGGGAAGAGGGCAGGCATGAGGTGAGTCACCCCGGGCCACGTATAACGGGAGCCGGTGGCAGGTGCTAGCTACAGCCCATAACACTGCCCCCTCCTCAAGTCAGTTCTTTCCGAACAGACTCTCCAACATCAGGACCTCCGTACAGCGCAAGTTGGTCGATGTGGACAACCTTAGGCTTCGCCCAAGAGCCCTGTCGACAAATCCGGTAGATCACGTCATTTATTTGCTTCAGGATCCTGTATGGGCCTTCCCAAGATTTCTGTAGCTTCGGACAACATCTCTTCTTCCTTTGAGGGTTGTACAACCACACCAGCTGTCCTTAAAAAGTATCCTCAGGTATTCTTTGGTCATATCGTGTTTCCATTCTGTCACTACTAAATTTAAGGTGCTTCTGGGAAAACTCATGAATGTTGGTTAACTTCTGACGTAGTTAAATAGCATTTTGTAGGTTAACTGCTTCTTCATCCACTGGACGTCCGAATAGCAGTTCACCGGGTAAGCATAGCTCTCTTCCAAACAGCATCCTTGAAGGTGTTACCCCTGTGGACTCGTGAACCTACGAGCGATATGCCAGGAGAAAAAAGGGTACCGCGGAGTCCCAATCTTTCTGATTGTCTTCTATGAAGATCGCCAGATACTGTTCCAGGGTATGATTTAGCCTCTCGACCATTCCATCCTATGTAGCAAGCCACAGTCAGCAGACTGTGGTTTTACTGCTGGCACTGCTGGATGACTGCTGACTCTGAATACTTATGGGTTTGCACTAATGGCCCTGTTATGGTTGAGTGCTCACAACAGGACACTTGGCATGCCATTTATGGCCCACTGATGGAATTTTGATGGAAATGAAATTGATAGTTGAGAGTAGGTGACCTATCAATGGCCCATAAATCGCTTTCCGACTGTATTCCAGCACTGGCAGCACTTAACTTATCCATTTTTGGGCCATTGATGGCACTTCGCTATAGTTTTCGCGTACTTAAGAGACAGTCGACCGACTGTGATTTTACTGATGGTATTGCTGGATTACTGCTGGCCCAGAAAACGTATGGGTCTACACAATGGTTAACTGCTGGCACCACGAAACTTGGCATGCCATTTATGACCCACTGATGGAATGTAAATGGAAATGAAACTGATGGTTGAGAGTCGGTGCCCTATTAATGGCCCATAAATGGCTTACCAACTGTATTCCAGCAATGGCCGCACATAACCTATGCTTAGTGCTGGTAAAAGTATGGGTAGCCATCTATAGGCCATTTGATGTCTGTGAAGCGGTAAATCTATGGACCATTGCTGGTGCAATTTGGCTAATCATGGGGATTTTTATGGCTCCCACTTTTCGCAGATAGCTTCTTCAAAATACACACACATGTATTTATATATGTGTGTGTCTTATATAATTATAGATTATTTGTAAATATATAGTGGTGGAAATATCTATTGCAAAATGCTGTAAATACAGTGACTGGTATTGAATAATTTGACAAATGTAATGTTTTTCATGTATGACTGCATTTAATTAAAATGAGAAGTTAAAAAGAACCCTCTTTAACCAAATTTAGAAAATTACCATTGACGAGCTTTTGTTGTTTCACATCACTAAAATATTCATAACTGGCGTCTGCATTTCAAAACAGATGAATAGCATCCAGGTGACACACATACTGCTAAAGACTAGATTAAAGGCAAATTTTTGGGTTAACATCGCTATTCATGTAGGAAAATTTCTCTCAATGTCAGGATTTTCTTTATCCACATCTTTATAAAAACTTATTTGTTCACATGGTAAATGTCTAAGACTATTAAATAACTGGTGTAATTAATATTATATTAGTATTTGTTAATAAATCAAGTTCGAATATATTCTAAATTAGTTCATCTAAACATAAGAATACCCAGTGAAGTAATAGTTAGCATACTGGGCTGTCAATGCAGCAGTGTGGGTTCGTGTCCCCTCCTGTAACGGCAAGCATAAGATCTTCATGTCGTATAAGGTGTTTAATAGTAAAGGAAATTAAAAACAAAGAAAAGTTTATATTAATGGTCGAAATAATTATTTTTAAGATATACAGTTAGATATATGGCGAAAGCATGGCTATCAATTAGTAGGCCATCTGATGGCTGTGAAATGGTGCATAGATGGGTCATTGCTGTTGTAAGCATATGGGCCATGCTTGGGCCATTTGTGTTCACCAGACCTGGGCTGGCTATGGGCAGAGTATGGCTAGTTAGTGGTGCCACTTCAGGACCAGCAATGGTGCCGGGTGCATTCCGACTGTACACCATCAATGGGCCATATGTGGTTTTACTACATGGGATCCGACTGAGGGTGTAATGCTGCTGTACGGGTTTATTAATTCCTAAAATCCTCGTTGCCACTAGGAAAAGAGCTGCTTCAAAATTTCGTCTTTGAGCATAATGGCTTAAATCAATCTGTTAGGGGTCGCAAATAGTACCTATGAATTTGCCATAAGGTATGATTATAAAATAACTTAAGGCATAATGGTGTGTGTCGGCTTATAAGAGGTCGTAAGGATTACCTACAATTAAATTTTGGTGACTCTAAGTCTTTCGGTTCGGTAATGATGGCCAGGTATGCTTAAAAATTTTCTATTTCATAATGGTCAGTATCGGCTTGTTGGGGGTCGTAAGCATTAACCACATTGCAATTTGGTGTGTACCTCTTCAGAAATGATGTCCAGGTATTCTTATAAATTTCTTTATGGCATAATGGTCTGTACCGGCTTGTTGGGGCTTGTAAGCATTATCTTCAATTCAAGTTTGGTGTCTCCAAGTCTACCGGTTCGGAATTAATGACCAGATATGCTTATAAATTAAGCTAATTCACTGGTCATTTTCCTTGGCTTTCTTTGGACACCCCAGTGATAAGGAAATTAAAATTCACTAGCGAATTTCTAGGAGGGATAAATATTCACAGGTATTATTTATATATGTGTGTGTGTAAATTTGAATTATTATATTTTCCTTTGTTATTTAGAAGTATATATATATATATGCTTTAAAAACAAAGGTAAATAATAATTCAAATTCATAATGGACCTCTGTCATTTAGCATAGTAGTTCCAGTTATTATGTGTTTGTTTTTGTAACTTGATGAGCTGTTATACAAATGATAAATTGTAATAGATCTTATAATTTTTATTATTACAGCCTCTGAGGCAATGTGTCCATTTGATTCGGTGTTATAGTCACTGAGTCAGTGCGACTCCACTTGGTGGGTGCTCTACCCACTAAGCTACTGCAGCCCCACTTTTGGGTACTGTATCCACTGAGCGACTGTAACCCCACTTTCGAGTGTTCTAACTACTGAGCCACTGCGGCGAAACTTTTGGGTGCTCTAGCCACTAAGCCACCGCGGCCCCACTTGAACGTTGCTCTACCCACTGAGCAAATTTCGCGCCAATTTTGGTTGCTCTAGCTACTACACCACCGCGGCCCCACTTGAACGTTGCTCTACTCATTGAGCAACTCCGGTGCCAATTTTTGGTGCTCTAGCCACTACGCCACTGTGGCCTCACTTTTGTTTTCTGTAGCCACTAAGCCACCGCGGCCCCGCTTGAACGTTGCTCTACCCACTGAAAAACTGCGGTGCCAATTTTGGATGCTCTATCCACTACGCTACCGTGGCCTCACTTTTTTGTGTTTTAGCCATTACGCCACCGCGGCCTCAGTTTTGTTTGCTCTAGCCACTACGCCACCGTGGCCTCACTTTTTGGTGTTCGAGCCACTACGCCACCGCGGCCTCACTTTTGTTTGCTCGAGCCACTACGCCCCCGCAGCCCCGCTTAAATGTTGCTCTACTCACTGAGCAACTGTGGTGCTAATTTTGGATACTCTAGCCACTAACCTTCCGCGGCCCCAGTTTCAGAGTTCTATCCACTAACCCACCGCGGCCCCACTTTTGTTTGCGCCATCTGCTGAGCCACTGAGGCCCCACTTTTGTGTGTTGTAGCCACTGAGTCACTGCGGCCCTACCTGCGGAGGAGTAAAAATTCACTGGTCATCTGACTTCTTTTTCTTTGGCCACTCCTGTGCTTGGTAGTAAAAATTCACTAGTGAATTTTTCAGGGGGGTAAACTTTCACGGGTAGTAAAAGTCCACGGTTACACCGGCCACCTTAAAGCCAATGGTGCACGAAAGCAGTATAGCTACCTGATTTTCGTTATAACTTTTTTTCAGGGAATGTATAGAAATTTTTGGCCCGACAAGACGTAAATATTAATTTTTAACAACTTCTTGCATTGTTAAATATTCACAATCTTCATTATTCTGTGGGCACTGATGAAAGATGAGAAATAATATATTCTTTCCTATCTTCCATCAGTGCCCCGATAGTAGTAATGGAAGTGTATATCTATCAGTGTAAGAAGGTGTTCGAAATTACTCTTTATGTCTTGTGCCAAAAATTTTGGAAAATTCTCTGAAAAACAATTTTTGACCAAAATTAAGGTAAATACACGGCTTTCGTGCACCATTCCCTTAACGACACATTGCCGCCGGTCTTCTGAGCTTACCGAGTCCCATTGCCATAGCTCAAACCGTTTAGGATAATAGCAGTTTGAGAATCGACCCCCATTCTTGAAATTGTACAGTGAAGACGTGCTCGATAGTACATGGTGAGGTGATGGGAAAGTTATAGGGTTAAGGAGCGTGCCAAATTGGGATCCCATAGGTCAAATAATTTTGGAAATATTGGAAATAGAAAATTGACTTCCCATTAAAAATTCAACATTTTGGAAGATTCCTGGTTTGTTGTGATAAACGACGCCTTAAAAGATGCCGCGGTACCTAATAAGTTCCTTGGCCGAAAACAGCGAGCAATCAAACGTAGGAAGCTGCAAAACATCCCCTATTTTCTCCAAGGGTTCCAGAATGTGGTTACTGGTGGCGGGGTTCAAAAGAAGGAGGGAGGGTTAAAAAAAAAATCGGCATCCCATGAAAGTTGTTAAGCTTAAGGTGGGAACAGGCACCGAAATGAGCAATTTTTCGAAGCAAAATTTCCGGTACTGGGAAATTCTTACACATCACTCGAGAATGAATGAAGAAGAACCCACAAAAGAAGTTTCGGCGATCCAGGAAGCAAATTTAGAAAAAATATCCTTACCCCCTCTTCATTTGAAAAAAAATTAAATAGTCAGAGGTGCCTGTATTTTTAATGGCTTAAAACTTTCGGGCCTCTATGCCTGCTTACCGAGTTCCGTGGACGCAGCTAAAATCTTTTAGGAGAAATAGCAATTTGAAATTCTACTCCCTCTTAAAATCTTACCGTTAAGGTGATGTAAACGGTTCAACGTAAAAAAAAAAAGGGAGTCAATGGTCTTAAAATGCATGCCAAATTGAAATTATGTAGCCTGGACCGTTTCGGAGATATTTAGAATCGAATTCCTCAGGCTGGGTGAAACTTCCCCTTTAGAAATGCACAGATGCTAAAGTGCAAGTCTTTAGCGCGAACGTTGTGGAAACGACGCACGAGCGAAAATCGGAAGTATGGTCTATTCACGGTTTCTTCACACTTTTTTTAATCAAACCTTTGAAAAATTACACTATGTATGAAGTGTTTGGTTGTTTCCCATATATGTTATGTATCACGAACGTTTTATACCGGTTTCAACCTTTGAAGTACCTAATGTTTGTTGAACTGAGATTTTATTTATATTTTATCTATAAATTATAATATTTAATTTATAAATAATATGAATTAAAACAGTGAGAAACTAGGTGCGTTGGTGATGCTTAGTAATAAATAGTTCTTATGCAAAATATTATTACACTGAGTGCGAACGATTGCGGTGAGTTGTCCCATTGGCGTAGTGTTCAAGACTCAGATAAGCTTTATTTGCTAGAGGCGGACGAATATCTAGAAAGTAGAATTTTAGCAGGGCATCAGAAATGTGCGAAGTAACCGTTAATGGACTATAGCAAAACTTACCCTTGAGTCAAATGATCCCCGCTGGGAGGGGCGGGAATGGAAAAAGGAATGATATGGGATACTGGGAGGGGAAGCGTCCCCTCAACCCTCGAGGGGGGGGGGGGGGGCACTGCGCGCCCCCTACTTTTGCAATTTTTAGTGTCAAATTTGTGTTCTTCATTAATATTGACAGTTCTCAGGCTAATATAAAAAATTTCACGAGCGTTACGTATTGACGTCACTCATCTCAACATGAACGTGTAAAACGTAACGTGCACGTTCATGCTAACTTCAAATCGCTTAAAATATCGTAGGTCTTCAGCGGGAATATTTAATACATCGAAAGTTATATATAGATTGTTCGCTGTTAATTGGGCACTTTCGAAAACAACATTTGAAAAACAAATTCCCTTCCCTGCTCCCAGTAGCCTACTGATGGCAACGACGCGACGCAGCTAAAGTAGTGCCATAACTTAGCGTTAAATTATAGGTACGACGTTAAAAATAATAGATACTTAATCTGTTTATTTTATGTTTGTGTTATGAGCATAAGAGCAGGAATTAGCGCAATAATAACATTTTTACCTTTCTAACATTTTCACAACTACACTTGGTGGACGCATGAATACACTGTAAAGATACAAATGGGTAAAACGTGGGACCTTAGAAAGGCTTTCAAAAGTGCTCAACCGCGAACTGTGTACACCGATTTCATAGGTATTGTTACCTGTCGCTGGTCTGTGTTGAATTTGGCCCGTCCCGCGTGAGCAAGCCTTTTCTATCATTGTCGAAGTTCAGAGCGGGGGTGTGCTCGGGCCCTTGTGAGGGCCCTTATACCACCCACGCAGTTGCAGCATTTGTATCTCTCTGCGGGCTAGAGGTAATTTTTCTCCCCAGACCGCAGAGAACACAGCCCAGAGGTCAGGACGCCCTGCACGTCCCAGCGCACGCGTGAGCAAGCGGAAGAGGACATAGTTGTTATAATAACGGGCGGCCGGTCAATGGAATCTTTTGAATGACAGGCGAGCGATAGACGAAGAAGTGCGTATCTATTACACAAACCATCCCGTCGCGCATACCTCTGCATGTCGCCGTGATAAACCTTTTTGCAGCGCGCGCTTTCAGCCTTGGGTATCGGGTGTCTTTGAGATATCTGAAGAATTTTCTAGGGTTTACAGCCCTAGTTTCTCTCAGCGTGACTTGGGGTATGTTGAACCTTCTAGAGATTACGGCCAGCGATATTATATGTTTGCGTCGGGCTTTCCAGCCGAGAGTTTTTATGAGAGTCTGGAGTCTGGGCGATTGTGCGATGACGAGCGAGGATAAAAGCGAGTAGTAATAAAAGATAAAAGCGGGAGGAATATCTGCGACTGCGAGTATCACAGCAGTGAAGATTGCAACTGACAGGCTGGACTATTGGACTGGCTGTGTGAGTGAAAGACATTACAAATGATTGCAACAGACAGATTGAAATTGTGTTAATGATGAGTATGGGTTAGTTGACTATAATCAAACAGAGACATTGAGAAGGACTTTAATTCTAGTTGAGATAGACATTAAATACTGCTCTCACTATGAAATAAAAAGAGTCATATTGGAGATAGATCATTTAATGCTGTAAATAATAGCTGCATGAATAAATTAAAAATCAAATTTAGTTCTTTCATTTTTATTAAGACCTCCATCCCTCGCGAACTAGATACGCCCCTCAAGCATCTTGTAACAGTATTTATGTTTTCTATCTTCACTTTGTTGAATGTTGGTAGTTAACATGTTTTGCAACAACCGAGGATGTCATTAAGTGGTAGCATGCCTGCCTCACGTAAAGGGGTTGTGGTTTTCAAGTGACTTTTTATTCCCAGTTTGCTTCCATTAGATTAAGAACCTGATTATACTCGTTGCATAAAATGACATATGCCCATACCTAAAGAAAAAGTTGTAGTTGCTGGCGCCTTTGTTTTCGGCGTGGCTAAATGGCGATAGTGGAAATACCATATTTTGATTTCATGAATATGATTCATATATTTTAGCTCTTAATTTGAAATTCCAACTGGAGAGAACGCTAGCCGCCTCAGTTTTAATTGTTTGAGTTAAGTTATTTCGCTACCTCAGTCATGACAGGATCGCAGCCAGGTGTCAGTAACATGTTGTATTGTGGTGTGGTTATGGGACAAAGAATTTCTAAGATAATAATATAGCAACTAAATTGTGGCAAAAAGTGTACTGTGAACAAGGACGAGGAAGTGATGTGAGAGACTTGGACAGTGCTTGACGCAACTTTGTATAGTGCGAGATCTACCAAGTGGTTTTACATGTTAAGCGTAGCAGTTTCTTAGCTACATTTCACGACATAGAGTACTTTTCGAATAAAAAAACGCTTCGTGCATCTTTTCCCAGGTCTCGTAAAAACAAAAAGAGTATTTTGTAAAGTTTACTATGCCCTGAAAATTGTTGGTAAGTTAATATCTATACATTCAACAAAAACACGAGCTCTTATTAATTTGCTCATACTTGCGCTCTTCAAAGAGCACAAAGTGTTGAGGTTTGTAAGTGGTTCTGTGAATGGTAGCTGAGACACGCCAAATATTAATTAACATATTGCTCGACTGGTATGATGTATACCGATTATTCGCCTTCTGCGCATGTACCCAACAATCACCTACCCCAAAGGAACAACTGTCAAAGTCACATGGTCAACAGTGATGAACGTGTTTTAATTTATACCTTGGTTTCCAAAAGGGGAGCACTTTTATATGAATAAAATACTTTTACTGATTCGAATTTAATTAAACTGCATTAGAAATTGGCTAGAGTAAGTATGAAAACATCTCAAAGAACTTGTTTACTTATTAAACAGTGTTCTAACCTCGAATCCAATCCACACTGTTTTTTGCGGAAAAGCAGTTCAATGTTGGGACAAGGAGACTGGTTGTGCGCAGCAAGCGAGATCCGTCTACCTCATACATAGTCTATGCACTAGGCAGCTGTGCTGACGTCGCAGCGGGAGATGTAGCGGGGATACCTCGATGAATTGTACCAGCCGACGGCAACGTCCCTCATATTCTCCGCAAGCGACAATCCTGGGTTTACCCCGCCGGTAATTAAGCCCGTTACAGCAGTCCCTACAAGCGCGGATGTACCAGCATGTAGGCTATAGCTCTTTCCACAAAGTCAAACCATTCGATTGTGCAACTCATGTCAAAATAAGTAAATTGTGTTTGTGAGATGGGAGTTCAGCTACGGCGTGATAGCTCATATGGCGTGGCAGCCATAGTTCCTGAGCAGTATTACATGAGCCCATTTACTTGAAGTTGTTTTCCGCGTTTGAGGCCGAGAGCCGCGGGAGTAATAAGGGCGACACCACCACGCGCATTATGTGCGCTATCGTCACTACACGTAAGGCTCTGAGCTGGAATGCAGTGTTCTCGTTGTACTGTGTTTACCTATGGGACTTTCAGCGGCGGCCTGTCACCTTACCGGTGGAATGTCTACAAGCTAAGTTCAACGCAGATCACTAGAGTACTTTTGCATGTGTTTGATTTGCGTATTTTTAGATACAGTGCTATGGAAAAGCCTGTTTCAGCTACATATGTTGGAGTGCTCCCGAAATAGTGTTTCTAGCATGTGTAATGTCTTGAAAGTATTCAAGAGGCATTGTCTGAAAATTCTCTTCATTGATGAGCATATTAAGAGCACCTGTAATATTTTGGTAAAAAAAAAAATCTGGGCAGACATTTTGCAACGCAGTTTAATCGAAAGCCAGGCGGGCATCTTAAGTGTGGAGAAGCGACAGAATGCAGTAGTAAAGAAAGAAAAACATAACCCTAGAAAACTCACTAGCCATCAGCTGAATCCGTTAGAATTCTCACATGCGAAAATCCAGACCAGAATTAGGATCAGCCGGAGATAAGTGCCAGTCGCTGGAAGGGGGAGATCGGAGGGAAGAGACGACTGTGTGCTAAATTACATGGCTGCCGAGAAGCATGTTGTTACAAGATGCCTGAGGGGCATATGCGAGTTCCTAAGGGATAGAGGTCTTTATAGAATTTAAATAACTAAATTTGATTTTAAATTATTCACACAGCTATTATTTACAGCATTAATCTATCACCAATATTACTCTTTTTAATACTCAGTGAGCGCAATATAGATTCCTCAGTATTTCTGTTTGCCTATAGTCAATGAACTCACATTCATCCTTAATGCATGTTCTGTCCAATGGTCCAGCTTGCCAGTCGCGCCCTTTACTGCGCTGACGCTCGTTGTCACAGATTTTTCCCTCGCTGGTCACTTTTCTCGCCGTTCACTTCACTTCACTTCCACTTCGTCGCTGGACTTCGGGCGGACAGCATCGTCTTCTGTTTTCTTCTCAGCAGACCTTGCGGCCTTCGACTGTAGCTCTCGCGACACTGGGAAACAACTGCCGACCCGTTGCTCTGGTCAACGGGTCATCTCGAGCCTAGCCTGTTAAGGTCAGCGGTGGTTGTTTCTTACAGCGGTTAGGAACACCTGACATTTTATTAAAATAAAATAAAAAAATAAAAAAATTTTTACACTCACACACACTAACAATCGACCTTCTGAATACACGATCCTGGCTGACTCGACCCCCGGGGGCGGGGATGTGGGCTCGCTGGAGGCGGAAATCCTAGCACCAAATAACACACCACCCGGCGCAGTTATATCCACACTCGGAGAAGGGGGAATAACACATTTTCACCAACCTCAAAACCAAACACATGAATCCCAGGCAGCCGTTATGGACACCACAGAACATCACGACTCAGCACAAAAAAATCTCATGCCTCACAATCTCACCGCTGAACAACAAAAGTATTGGCTGCTGGCAAAACACAATCGCCGCAAAGCATTGTTAGACCAACAGTTTGAAAATGAAACCTGGATTTTGGAAACTAATCGCAGGAAAATATCCCGAGCCACCCGAGAACCGCAGCCCAAGTCAATCGCGGTACAAAACCGATTCGAACCATTAGCCAACATGCCAAATACACAAACAGCTACACTGACTAACACTCAAAATAGCACATCTGTCCCGTCCACCACTCACACTGAGCGCCCAACCCCAAAAACTAATACGAAACCCATGAAACTCATCGTGCCTGACACCTCCACATACAACCATCTTATTGCAAAAATACGCTCAATGAACATCACAGGTACACAAATTTCCCTTGTTCAAGCCGGCCTCCAGATCACGTGCACCTACGAACAGGCGTATCACTCGCTAAAAGACTTCCTTAAAATTGCCAACGTTCATTTTTACACTTTCAGTATAGCAGCAGAACACCCACAAAAAGTGGTAGTCAGGCTCCCACGAACAACCCCTACTTCAGACATCAAAGAAGACCTTGAGGCGCGCCACTACACTGTAATCGATGTGTATCAATTAAAAAAAAACTATCTCAGACCCCAACAACCCTTCACACACCTGGGACGAACCACAAGATATTTTCTGCATTACAGCTGCAAGAAACGACACCCTCACTCCCCTTCTCAACCTCACTTGCATAAACATGACAGCAGTACAACCCCGCCCGTACAAAAAGAGGATTGGGGACATCCCCCAGTGCCAAAATTGCTGGCTTTACCACCATACAAAAAACTTCTGTGCCCTCCGAACTGTCTGCCGTCACTGCGCCGGCCCCCACCCCCACACAGCCTGTGAGAACCTGAACAAAAACCCCAACTGCGTGAACTGCAAGGGGAAAGGAGTGCACGAAGCCAATTCAAGGCTCTGCCCAGAATACATCCGCCTGGTGCAACTTCGACAGGAGGCCGCAGAAAAATGCGAAACCCAACGCCCCACACTTCGTGCACCCCCTGTATTCACGCAGGAACACTTTCCGTCCCCAATCTCAACTAGGAACATTGTTAGGGAAAATGTTTCCTACTCACAGGCAATACGGTCTCAAACACAGCCCCGCAACACACAACAGTCTTCCTCTCCGATCTCAATCCAAAAACCAACCAACCAGCAACCCATTCCACCCCTCCTCCCCACCCCAAGCCAACCCTCTCCTCCCTCCATGGCCCCTCCCGATATCGGCGATATCAGTTCCACACTCACCGACCTCCGAGACCTTATGCGCTTCCTCCCGGAAGCGAACTTCCTTCAATTCATGACTCACATGAAATCCTACATCCTCCTGGGCAACTCCACACCTGACCCACAGATGAAAACCCTCCTGCTCCTGCAGGCCTTGACCACCTACTCCGGGTTCGATTAGTCATGGATCAAACCCACACAGATAGACCCTGTGTCCTCTCCCTTCTCTACTGGAATGCCAACAGTATATTTTATCAAATTTACGCATTAGAAAGAGTTCTAGAAACTTACGGCGTAGAAATTGCACTAATTAACGAAACACATTTAAAACCTAGAAAAAGATTTAACATAAAAAATTACACGGCATATCGAACTGACAGAAAATCTAAAGGAGGTGGTACATTAATACTAGTTCACAACCGCATACAACACCATTTAAATAATGTCCCAGTCCTAGAAAATTTAGAATACACATCCATAAATATTCGCACACAAGCAGGTCACATCACTCTAGCGGGTATTTATAATTCCCCCAATAAACCGCTAATCCCAGCTGACTTAGATAAAATAACAACACAGCCATATCCATTTTTTCTTAGCAGGAGATTTAAACGCGAAACATACTTCCTGGAATGGTAGAGAAAACAATCAAAGAGGCAGAATACTTGCAAATCATTCTAATCAATATAATTATTTAGTTACAGGCCCTACAGAACCGACATACTTTCCTGCTTGTAAAAAATACCAATCAGATATATTAGATATTGCACTTACCAATTTAGATAATGTAAATATTTCATTTGAAGTCCTCACAGAATTAGATTCCGACCACTTACCTATATTTTGTCAGCTGGAAGCAAACATACTTAAACACCCAAACGCCACTCTTCTAAAAACTCCGGTAACTAACTGGGAGGATTTTAAACTAGACCTAGAAAATTTATTTGAAACGCACCAAATAAATATTCCATCTAAAGATCACATCGACTCGGCAACTGAATTAATTCAAAATACAATATTGAAAATAAATAAAAAACACACAAATTTCCTAAACCATCGACAATTTTTAAAACACTCCTTTCCCAAAGCAGAAATTCTTTTAGCTGAAAAACGCCACGCCCGCCACATTTATCAAAAATCTAGAAACCAAGGCGACAAAGAAAAATATTATAAATTAAAGAAAGAACGCCATAATAAACTCATCACATTAAAAATTAATAAATGGGAAACTTTCATGACCGACATAAACAATAATTACAATGATTTCTGGCGCGTCGCAAAAACCTTGCGAGGTCAAACTAAAAAATCAATCTCCCAGCCCATCAAAAACTCAGCCGGAACCCTCTTATACGTCCCAGAGGACAAAGCAAATGCAATAGCTGATTGCTATCAGGGCCAGTTTTCACCTAATGCTGATCTAGGAGAGCCAAATTTTTCCAGAGATGTACAAACCAATATTACAGCTTTTTTCAACAGAACCATAACAGCAAAACCAGAAGCAATAACACTTAAAGAATTACTTGTACTAATTAAAAAACTTAACGTCAAAAAAGCTCCAGGACACGACAAAATTACCTATAAAATTATTAAAAACCTCCCAGCTAATGCACTATTTGCAATACTCAACCTGTTTAATGCAATATTAAATTTCAATTATTTTCCTATAGCATGGCGAACAGCCAAAGTTATCACGATTCCCAAACCAGGCAAAAATCACTCTATCCCAGAAAATAGACGGCCTATTTCCCTACTCAACTCCCTTAGTAAAGTCTTCGAAAAACTGCTTCTAACTAGATTATTAGTACATGCAGAATTACAACAGATTATCCCGGCAACACAATTCGGGTTTAGAGCTCAACATTCCACCACTCACGCCCTCACTAAATTCACCACAGACACCTTAACTGCAGTGCAAAAACACGAAGTCACAATAGCCATTTTCCTAGACATTGATAAGGCATTTGATAAGGTTACAGCAGGTGTCCCACAAGGCTCAGCAATTTCCCCATTTCTGTATAATATTTTTACGTCAGACATTCCCATAACCCATGCCTTAGTACCTATGTACGCGGACGATACCATAATTTACACTCACGATAAAAAACTGCCATATGCTATCCTCCTAGCCCAACTTCAAATAAACGATTTAGAACATTGGTTTGAAAGATGGAAAATTAAAACAAACCCTACTAAATCACAAGCATTATTGTTAACTCAAAGCAGAATCCAGCCTTCACGCCAAATAACTGTAAATAATATTCCAACCCCCTTCACACAAACAGCGAAATACCTAGGTTTAACAATTGACTCTAAACTAATCTGGACCAATCACATTTCAACAGTAAAAAAGGCAGCACTGAGTAAACTACCGCAACTCTTTCCAATGTTAAAAAGCACCAATCTACCCAGACGATTAAAACTATTAATTTACACAGCAATAGTTAGATCAGCCCTTTTGTATGGTAACGAAGTCTGGGGGCACTTAAATAAATTCCTTCTAAACTCTCTTCAAGTCATGCAAAATAAATATTCAAGAATCATAATAAACGCAGCGTCCTACACTACCAACCTATCGATACATGAACGTTTAAAAATTCCAACTATAAAAACACTATTACTAAACCGCAATATAAATTACTACAATAAACTACTCTCGCATTCAAATCCCGCCATTAAACGGCTGGGAGACTACGAACCCGATAAAAACAGAAGAATAAAACGCCCTAAAATGCTTCCCACATAATAACTAACATCTCCTAAACCCGTACACCCGGCCGAAATTCTCCGATCGGTCCGGGACAAAATCCAGTCAGTTTAACAAAACTATCTGGCGCTAGCATCGCGCACATCACTCCGCCTGCTGCTCTCACAGCGAACACACCTCTCTCTACTTCACTAGCTTTTCCTCATCGAGCTGACTGATTAAATATTTTATCCCTAATTATGTCCCCCTAGTTTTTAACATGTTTAATTACAAAACACATGCTAATTAAATCGCAGTGCTGCCTTCTCTCCTCGGAAGACAGAATGTCTTCCGAGGATACAGCCAATCAGAAAATTCCTTTACTATGAATCCCCGCCCACCGACAAATCCTTAAACCCATTGTCCCACACAAATATAACCTTATATATCAACATTTAATAACAACATACACACTCACACACACATACACCAAACATAGTTCCACCTTAAAAAAAAAAAAAAAAAAAACTCGATTTATTAACGTCATAGCTAGAAGAAGACCCTGCTTCCTCTGCCTCTTCCTGACATCTTGCTTAACTTCACGGGAATATTTTATAAATTAATAAAACCAACTTTTTAATAGATTTTACCTAACTCTTAAAGACCTACATTTTTAATTTTCAAAATTCCGTGCCAGTAGGGAACGGAACTCCACCGCCTTTCCCCTCATTTTTGCCTACAAAAATGAGGGGAAAAAAGATTGGAACAACCGTGGCCCAGGGGCTATACTGGGTCACAAAACCACACTCCTGACATGCGAGCGCCGCGCGTGCCAGGTTAAAGTGCCTATACTATGGGGGATCAGGGCGGGGTGGGTTAGCTGCCCCTAACCCTGATCCATTCAAATGACTACCGCTTGGGAAGACAAGGGCCTCGGTCTGTACTTCCCCCGCGCTGAGAGGCTTAGCCTCAATGATGATAAATCGGCGTTTTCTCGCCGTTCGTTTATCTTTTCGCTCGTCGTCTGTCGCTAAAACTGCACTCATCAACTCCGGCTCGGAGGCCCGACGTGCTTTTATAGTTTCTGGCCTTGACCTGAAAGGTTCGCCGCCCCCGACTCATGCTGAGAGAGACACGATCATTAATTTAGAATATTCTTCAGATAAACGCAGAAATCCAGTCAGCTGAAGGCAAGGAGCACGCGAGCCGCGAAAAATTTATCGAGGTGGTATGCTTTTTGTAACACTATGCGCGTGTCTTGTATTACCACTCGCCTGTAATTCAAACATCCCGTGTGACTCGCCTCCCGCTCCCATATCACTGGTCTGTCTTTCTCTTCCGCTCTCTCGTGTGTGACAAAGCACCAGGTGCGTAACACAGCCACCTCCTTAAGTCTGTTAGTCCCGAACAGACTCTGCGACATCCGGTCCTTCGTAGAGTGCCAGCCGGTCGATGTGGTCATCATTCAGCTTCGCCCGAGAGCCTTGATGACAAATCCGAAAGACCACATAATTGATCTTCAGAATCCTGTAGGGGCCTTCCCAACACTTCTGAAGCCTCTGGCAGTACCATTTTTCACCACACCAGTTGTCCTTCTTGAAATACCTCGCCCAATATTTCCCTATCATACAGCATCTTTATCCTATAACTATTTATTCGGAGGCACTGTCGACCAAAATCATGAATGTCAACTAGTCTGTCATGTGATTCGATGGGATTATCAGTCGCTGCAGCTTCCTATTGTGTCGGTCGGCCAAACAGCAGGTCACTAGGAAGGCGTAGCTCTCTGCCAATCAGGATTACCCTCGTGGATTCGTGAACTGCCGATCAGTAAGCAAGAAGAAACAATGGCACCTTTGAATCCTAGTCTTTTTGATTGTCTGCCACAAAAATCGACAGCTATTTCTCAAGAATGTGATTTAGGTTCTTAACCATTCCAAACGACTGAAGGTGTAAGGCTGTAGTCCTAGTCTTTTTCATCCCCAGAATATTTGTTGCCTCTTGGAACACCACAGCTTCAAAGTTTCTTTCCTGATCTGAATGGAGTTCTAGTGGCACCCCAAACCTCGAGAAGATATGCCCTATAAGTGTATCAGTCACAGTGCATACTTTTTTGGTTTGGGAGGGAAGTACCTTAGGCTACATAGTAAAGTAATCTTGGGCCACTAGTAGATACCGATTACCTCTGTCTGTGATAGGCAAGGGGTCCAGAATATATGTTGCCCTCCTCTTGAACAGGGCTCCAACAATGTATTTCTGTATGTGATCTAGTCCCCTGCTTCTTGGGCCCTTCCTCGCAATTCAGGTGTCGCAAATTATGCACCACTTCTCAACGTCCTCCCGACAATGAAGCCAGTAGAATCTCAATCGATCACTGTCAAGGGTCTTATTAATACCAAAGTGCCCACGGGCTGCGACATTATGAAGTTCCTTTAAGACTTCTAGAACCCTGCATTCTGAAAGGATCAACTGTAAGTGAGTGTGTTTCTCTCATTACTTTCCCAGTTTATGTAACGTACACCATTCTTCAGTATGAGGGAATTCCATTGTGCCCAATATGCTTTGACTGCAGTGCTCAGACTAAATATCTCTTCCCATTTTCCCCGACAGCCAGCTTATTTACATTCTTGCAATGGCTGCAAAGTGGGAACATTCAGCTGAGCTTTCTTAATGCTCACTTCCCTCCAGGTAGGTGACCCATCACAGGATATAGAACTTTAAAGTCTTGTCCTCTATACCTTCAGCGATTCACCACTTTTTTATTCCTGGCATTCGCAATAACGACAGAATAGCTCAAATGACATCCTAGTAAGTGCATTCATATTTCCTATTGCTGTATTTCAAAGTCATATTCTTTAAGATGCTGTATCCATTGGCTATTTGGTTTCGAAATTCTTGAAGTTTAGTAGGCAGCTTAACGAAGCATGATAGGTCCTTAGAATAAAATGTCTGTCATAAAGGTAGAGGTGGAAGTGTGAAATCGCCTGTATCATGGCCAGAAGCTCCCTCCATGTAAAACAGTAATTACTCTCAGGCTTATGCAATACCTTACTGAATATTCTAGTGGCCTTCCCTTGCCATCCTGAACACGAGATAACAAAGCTCCAATACCCACATCACTAGCATCAGTGTCCAAAATGAACATGCCCTCACTTTACGGGAAATCAGGACTGGTGGAGATAACAGAATTTCCTTTAGCCTAATAAAAGTATCTTCACACTATGTGGTTCATTTGATTTCCTTTTCACCTCAGTCAGTTCATGTAGTGGCTTGGATATTGTGGCTAACCGAGATACTAATAGATGGTAATAAGCATATAATCTCAGAAAACTCTCCGGTTCACTTTGTCAGTTGGTGTAGGCCAATTTCTTATTGCTTTCTTCTTCTCGGGGTCTGTTACAATTCCACGGGCCGACACTTTATTTCCCAAGTAATTTATTTCCTTTTAGAACAGGTGGCACTTCTTAGGAACCAGTTTCATGTTGGCTGCAGCCACTTTCTGGAATACAGAGTCTAAGCATGATAGGTGATCTTCAAATCCCCCCCCCCGGTTAATACCATATAGTCTAGGCAAACCAGATAGATATCTAAACGCAGTACTTTTTCCATCAGGTGTTCGAAGGTGGCAGGGAAATGGCACAGACCAAAAGTCATAACTTTCAACTGTCAGCCTCCTTTCCCTTGGACACAAAATGCAGTCTTCTATTGGTCGTCTGGAGCCATCTCTCACTGCCAGTACCCACTCTTTATGTTAAAAGCAGAAAATTATTGCGAACTTACTAGGCTGTTCAATGTGCCATCTATCCTTGAAAGTGGGTAAGAGTCTTCTTTTATTAGATCTTTAAGCTGGCAATAATATACAAAAAACCTCAGAGAGCCATCTTTCTCCTTAACAAGAATTATGGAGGTTGAGCACTGACTAATTGAGGGTTATATTACATCTAAATCCTTCATTTACTTCAGAATTCCCTCAATCGCCTCATGCGAAGCTAGTGGCAGTCGTCTTGGTGGTTGCTTTATGGGCCTGACATCTCCTGTATCAATGTGGTGTCATGTTATTTTAGTACTTCCAAGGTAATTTGGTACACAGAAAAAGGCATCCCGATTTCTCTGCAGTAATTCAGAGACAGACTTCTCCTGATGCCAGTTAAGGTTTCTCTTGACCTTATTAGCAAATGCTCTAGTACTTCTGGTAAAGGACATTCAAGGTATTATACTCTGTAATCCTCTGGAACACTTGGAAGTACCTTTGTGATCTGTTTGCAAACACCTATCATGAACCCCTCCTCAAGACGAATGACACTATCGGAAAAATATATCATTTTAACTTGAAAACTTCCAGAGTTAGAAGAGACCAAAGTCCTTTCTACGATTTTACCTGGTAGGATGCCAACACTCTCTGCTAGTTCAGTTAGACCCAAAGGTCTAACAAATTCTTTTTTATATCTGCCTGCAATAACAATTTCACTAGAAGCAGGTAGCACAGAGGGTTGGCCAGAGACTATGCTAAAGTCAACAAGCATCAAAATCTAATTTCCCTTACATGTAACTAGTGTGGTCTCACATGTCACTGTCGTCAAATAGCACCACTCCATACTATCGTCGGGCCATTGCTGGCGGGCAGGCTTGAGGATGTCTGGTCTTACTATTGTTATGGTCGACCCAGTGTTAACAACCATCTGGCAAGGAACATCATTCAGGCTCCCCTCCACCAGTATTGTATCCCAACCCTGTTTCACAGATCATACATGTAAGAACATTGGGACCTTCCCCAGTCACCGACATTCGCCCCCCAAGATCGGTGCTTACAAGTTTTCAGGATGTTTTGTATTGTCACATGCCTCTCGCTGGGTATTGTCCCAGTCCTGCTTTCGTTGTTGCTGCTGTGGGCAGTAGGCTCTCAGGTGCCCTGCTGTTCACATGACCAACACTCCGGTAGTTTGTGTAGGAGAGTCTAAGCTCAGTAGCTTGGACCTTGAGAGCAATGTCCCTCACTACCATCTGCATCTCCTTCATTGTCCTCTTGATGCCATTATTGTCTTCTTAAAGCGTCACTGTTTGTACCGGACTTCGAGGTGCAGTCCCCCGTCTTGCTGACTCCACCTCCAGTGCTCAGGCCAGGGCGTCCTACATGTTGTGAGGTGCAGCCAGGCGTACCGCTACCCGTACCTCTGTGTCGGCGATGGCAACAATGAAGAAGCCGACTGCGATGATGTCGCGTGTCTCCTCGGAGCACCCTTTGAGAGATAATTGTGCCAGCCGCACGATGTCTTGCCATAACTCCTGCCGTGACTCTCCTGGTCGCTGGATTCGTCTTCGCAGTTGGGCATGGTGGGCATGTCGCAGATATCGGTCTCTGAAATGTAATTCCAAGGCAGGCACCAGTGTGGTGTACTCCAGTCGATATCACTCGGGCAAAGATTTTAGTATACTGAGTTATGGGATACTACACGATACCAGATTCCATAAAAGCTTGTGCATGGTCCGCCATAGCGGCCATTATAACTGGTAGTATGGCACCCGTCATTGTATTTCCCGCCTTACACAGATAGATTTCGTACCAAGTTTGTAACTGGGCACGTCCTATTTTTATTGGCAGGTCCCATACCGGCTTTCGTACCTGGCCAATCACATCGTAGCTTTAGAGCGTAGGGCGCTCCCTGTGGCTACTACTTCAAACAATTTGATGAAGAAACCGAAAAGGACGCCTCCATCTTGATTATATATCCCTGAGGGTGATATACTTTCAAATATATTTAAAATATGACGAATAATATTGGCGATGACAACTTTTAATTACTACTTAAAACCTTTCTAAAACTTAAAACATTACCTACTCTATGAAAATATTACTTCGAACTGTTTATCGTAACTAACATATATAAATTTAATAACTCGTGTGTGAACTGGCAGGACAGTGGTACAGTCGTGGCATCTGGTACCAATGTGTAGCTCTTGGGTGTGAGTTCAAAACTCCATCGGACCCAAATTAAATTTTATCATTAAATGTTACATGCGGATAATATCCCGGCACGTAAAGAGAAAAACTGTATTTTGCAACCGGTCAGTTAATTTTCGTCAAAATTAAAAATAACAGACTCGTACTCTAATGACTTCACATCGCTTTCAAGAAAATTAATGAAACTATACTAGTAAGCAATTAATTTATGTTAAAGGCGAACAGTAATATAGCAATATTAAGATGTGCTAGCTAGTGTTTTCATAAGCCTACACAAGTTACTATCTGGTAGTAGTTCTACGAATGGGGTTCATATTTAGTACGAACCGCACACTGCCCACCCACCGAGGGTGTAAATGCTAGTACACAAACTGCTGTCGTGTAATATGAATCTTCCATGGTGGCTCATATTGCGGCTGGTATACCGGCTCGTACACCAGGGCTTGTAGAAGCTTGTACAAGATCCAAGTACGGCAATTAGACTGCCCGCGCAAGGCGACCTGCGCGGAGCATGCCATGACGATTTTGATGGCAGAGAGTCTTTACACGTTGAGTAGGCGATGAAAATACGCCACTTGTTAGTCAGTATGTCGAAAGTGCACTAAATAAAACGTCTGGCTCGGGACAGTATATAGTTAAATATACTCTTACAGACACTCAAATACTTGCCGCCATAAGGGCGTATCAGGTGCTCTGATAATTGAAAAGCCTCGCCACATATGAAAACATTTGGCATGGGTACGTCCCTCGTTTCAGAAATAGGACAGTTTTCAGGGAGATTCAAATCGTTGTCCACCAGAATGTTGTAAAACTGAGAGTCCTTGAAGGTGGTAGAGTCACTTCCCTTACCGTATGCACCAACGTTTGTGGCAACAAAACTATAATTAGCATCATATACTGCCAAAAAAATGAGAGAAAAGTAGTGCTTGTAATTATAGTTGACTGAACTAGAATGATGTGGTTTTATTACTCTAATATGCTTACCATCTACTGCTCCAACCCAATTAAGAAAGTTTGCGCGAATTTTGAATCCTTCGGCTATTTCCAGCCATTTCTCTCTCGTGGGCTCTGGTAGACGGACATATTTTAGCACTTCGCATATGCCTTCACAGACTTGTTGGACGATATATCTAGTTGTAGTATATCCAAGTTGGTAGGCGCAATGAAAGTCCACCAAATTGCATCCTGTAGCAAGTTACCTATAAAATAACGAGAAATGTGTTTAGTGTATAAATATTACCATTGCATTAAATTAAAAGTAAGTTTATAATACGAATCTCTTGTTCTAGATGCAAATCTTCAGAAGAATTGGAAATACATGTGTGATAGTTACAGTAGAGAGAAGAGGCGACAGAAGGACATCAATGGTGGATCAGGTACACTGTGCTACAGCCCGTATGTGTATGCTAGTCAGCTATTTTTCTTTTAAGTAAGTGCCCCGATGAATGTGTGGAAGTACCATACGACAGCGGTAGGTCTGGAAGAAAGAATATGGCTAGCAAGAAGAAGCAAGAGGATGCTGATGCAGATTTAGCATGCATCCTGAAAGCTTCATTGCAGAGCAGAGATGAAGGCGAACAACTGCTTACAATTGATGCTGACAGACAGTTCCTACTGTCTCTGTTGCCCCACACTGTTGTGGTGCCTAGCCAGAAGTACGTTCTATCTATATCCTTTCATAACCACAATGCACACCCTGGCTTAAGGCCCCCAACTAAGTACCATGATCAACTATATTAACTCTTCTAAATCACAACCACCAATTACTTTATCAATGCTCTTTTTATTACAAATCAACTCTGTTCTCAACTACAATTATAAATTACACTGATACACTAAATGTTACTTTACATATATCATTCTGCCCTAAGTTTACATACAGTTCTCATCTACTGCCTTACTTAATGTTTACTGTAATTTACATTTAAATCTTCTCTGATTCCACTGTTACTTTATTATATTTGTCAATCTTCCAGGCTCGTATCACACCCTGCTCGCCCTTGCACTCTCTACTCAAAATCACCTACCACTGACAGCCTCGGTTCTATCGGAGCTCCTCCGTCGGCTCGTGTAGAGGAGATGTGGTGTTGAAGAGTGGCTTGCCCAAACCTGGTCTTGACCCTGCTCCTGGAACACCTCGGCACTGGCTCCTTCCGACACCACTGCTCCAGCATCGGCAGACTCGCTGATCGGGGATCACTCCAGCCTCGCTGGACGATCAACCTCAGCCACGCACCTGGTTACCACTCTCTCAAGAGGGGGGAGGGGGTGTCGGCCATGTTAACGTCCGTGGCCTACCGGTCAGCTCCTCGTCAACGCCTACCTCGCTGCCCCCTGGCCACACTCTTCTGCGAGGCATCGCCCTCGACCACATGCAGGCGTCAATCTCGTGGACAGCTCTTCTCTCACTTGTGCCCGCAACAACATGAAGAAAATTCCTTAACCTCGAAAGCTGGGCACTCAAATAGAGATACTTGATATAATCAGGACGAATGTGTGGATTATGTATCAGGATATGACGCTCCTTGCCCCTATCTAACATAATTTCCAATGTCGCAGCATTATGTATCACTACAGCCAACATACGAATCCTCAGTGGTTCTGCATGTTCATCTACAAGTTTATCACGATACATCCCAAACACTTCGTGGCATACATCCAACAATTACGGCAATGAACAATCCTCTGGGGAAACAGCCGCCGACCAGAGAGTGCACACAGTCTTTTGAGTTGAACGATTCTGTGGACTCTTCTCATTCGGAAATACTTATGATTTTTGAACTGAAGATGTATTGAAATTGGTTTTTTGGTACTAATATTTACCTCAGAAACAGAACTTCTGTCCGTAAATTACCAGATATTTTAAAAGTGATGTTAGTGTAAACGAAATTGTTATGTAGTGTCAAACTAAAATTTTCTTGAGTATTCAATGTGTATGTTTTATTCATTACCCAGGATACTAATTTGACACCACTTAAACTTTACGTTAAAAAATGAATCTTTATTCTTACACTATTCAACTGCGGTGCACTTACAAATATATTTTTATTGTTTAACAGTGATAATTTTACGCACTTCAAAGTCGCTGTCAGTTTCATTTCCGGACAGACATCCTTCCTCATTGGTGTATCACGTCCTTTCAGATGGTCTCGTATTGCAAGCAGAAGATCGTCAAAGTATTGTACGGACATCCTTGCGTAGTTAAAGAACTTTTATTTATGTTGTCTAAGGTCATGATAAAATATTGCAAATATGCCCTTTTGTTAGCGCGTTTGTAACAAAGGATGCGCCCAGAATTTCTTCTTCCTCCTATTTCTACGCTCTTTCATTAAGTACCAAACTGCTGCTATTTGCTCCACATTCACTTTTGGACTGTCAGAATGTTGAAGACACGTCGCTGTGTTTTCTGGTCGTCGCAGCGGCGACGGGTCGTCTAGTGCGCGGGCGCCCTACAACTAACAATGTATAGGCCGTTCACGGTAAAATGAGCACTTTTGAAAGCCCTGCTTCAGATCTACTTGTACGCACGTTATGTATTTTCAGCATTATATATAATTAACATTGCCGTGGGCCTCATCACTTTATTCGCATGCGTCGATCAGGAGAAACTGTGAAATTATCGGAAAAGGAGGCATTGTACAAATCTGGTAATTTTAATACTTCTATGCATTAAAAAACATAATGCGAAAGAAATATATTAAGTTATCACAAATGGTTACCTGGCACTTCTTATTCGACGCTAAAATATGGAACTACTTTCCATCCATCGTTACCAACTTTGCTAGGCACATGTCACTCAGTGCGACCGTTAATGAAATTAGGAGCAGTGACTTTTATCTAAGGTTGATTTCAAAAGTGCTCACTTTATCGTAAGCAGCCTTTATACATTTTTACTATGCCGTGTCTAACTAAGAATAATTTGTATTACTTGAATCACGACCTATAAAATTGTGTACAATTTAACTTTATATGCTGTAGGCTTTGTATATTGCATTAATTTCATTTGTAAAACAAGTCCTATATCCAGAGAAACCATGCTCATATAATTGTATTTGATTGGACAATACAGTAAATATAAAAATACAAAGAGTTCGAATGAAAATGAAAGCAACGTAGACAGCATCTCGAACACAAGCCGGATACGACCAATATTCGTGTACATACTGTAGGTCATATCTTATCGCTAAACGATAAATAAGTAGTTTCCGGCAAGTGCGATTGTTAGCGAATTACACATGATCGGTGTAGCGCCATCACTGATTGTGGATGTGAGATCAAAATTTACTGCTTTGCAGTCACATTCAGGATAACGGTTGCAGAATGGTCAAATTCGGCATTATACTGTATAGTTTAATTTCGTTTAAAGCGGTAGAACGGCGTAAACGAGCATACAAACGAGAATTTTAAATAATATACGACGGTGATAGAAATTCATTTCGTTTCTGTTTCCAGGCGTTAAAACAAAACGTCTGCGGAGCTAGAATTAAAATATTTTGGGTCATGCATGAACACGGTACGAAAAATATTATACGTGACAAGAACGCTAAATCAGTTTGCATGCAAACTGACATATGCTCGTGTTTAAAGTAGGCTAGGCGATATTTTTTATGAAAATAAATAATTTTACCATGCGCGAAACAAAATTTTGTGGAAACTTCCAAATTATAGAAAAAGAGCGAGAGTGCATAGACGCAATAATACGCAATTAAAGATGTCTGACGGAGAGCGTTTTAAACGCTGATACGAAACCATCGGAGAACAAATTTCAAACGAGAACTAAGCAATAGTAATAACGTGATTGGTACATGCTATTATAACTAGGTTATGCCTAGTTTGATAGTTACAAATGTAAGGTATGTCAACTACACGAACTTGGATAATTGTAAGGCACTATTTTAAGAGCGTGACAAAAATAAAAATAAAAAACAAACAAACGCAGGGATATTCTAATCAAATTTAAGAAAAAGTGACGTGAAAATATTCTCCAGGAATAAATAGGTATTTGATAAACACCAACATGTATTCAGAAAGTAAAAAAATACGGCCAATGTAGGCGACAAGCAGGACAGTAACTAGGCTGGGGCAGCAGGGTCGATCCCGTACTTTCGCACGTGGGAATCGTGCTAGACGATGCCGCTAGTCAGCTGGTTTTCTCAGGGATCTCTTCTTTTCTCCCCGTCCTTGCATTCCGGCGTTGCTCCATTTCCACCTCGTTTCACTCTCATCGGCTCTCAAGACTCGTTCATCTCCACTCTCCAGGGATCCCACCATGGGAGGAACATAGATTACTATGTTTTGTAAAGTTTAAAACACCGGTATAATGCAAATACCAAAATAGAACACTGACAATATGAAACCGAAGTTCTGTGATATCGTGATTTATAAAATCCCACGGATTTATTAACCCCTTTTTACCACAGCGTTTGGCCACACCACGTTTTCGTGTATAGTCAACACCAAAACTCTCCTAATTGATATGAAAAATAAATACAACGAAAAAATACCCGATACCTATTGCCCACACGGATTAACGTACACGTAACAGTAAGGAGTTGACCAACTCTCCCGTGTTGATATGTGAGTGATGATTCTGTTTGCATGAAGTCAAGGAATGCTAATCTGAAAATTTGTCATATTAATTGGCCTCCAAAAATTACGTTTCTGTATTATTATTATTATTATATGTTATTTAAAAATGTTATACGTGTATTGATTTATGCAATATGTTATAGATGCATAAATTCTTTCTGTTCCGAGAATATAACGTTTATTACATAGATCCCCATCTCGGTGTGTTGTCTTGGACCCTCAGCTATGTCGCTACGACACTGGCGACAAGTCTGGAGTTCATGAAAAATGTAGGTTGTCTGTAGAACGAAGGAAGTCCTGAGAAACCCGTGATGTATGTGGGCGGGAATTATGTGGTTGGAAAATTATCCATTGGAGCCGTGCCATGAAAGACGAAGCCACATAATCTTCTGGATGTAGCATTGTGCCGTCAATATCCCCATGAACACTTCCAAGGAAGACAGAGAATCATAACAGTTTGATCCTCACACCATGAAGCACGGTTGTAATTCATGTCCTGACAAAACCGGGATTCGTCACTGAAGACGTTGTATGGCCATTCCTCAGCCGCCCATGTCATCCGGTTACGACAAAACTGCAAACGAATTATCCGATATGCCGACAAAAGGGACGTCGGGAATGAAAGTTTTCTTCTGCAATCGAAGTCGCCTCGTAATACTGCGGTTGGAAACAGAGGTCATTCACTAATGATGCTAGTAGTAGAAGGAGAGAGGGGGGGGGGGTCCACCCCACTTTTGATTAATCGGATAATCGATTTGATATCAAAGAGTTAATTAAACTGATCGAAAGGGTTAATCCGATCTTAGTCCGATCAAAAAATTCTTAATCCGATAACAAACTTCTTAAGCCGATCAAAAATGGAAATGTTTAAATTTATTGAAAGGGTTAATTTTTGTTGTTGTACTTCTTTCTTTCTTTTTGGGTTGGGGGAGGGGGTAGCAGGAGCTCTGGCAGTCGACTTACCAGACTGGTGGGTTACAATGTCTTATATAGGTGTAGAGTTTAGTGCAAGAGTGGGTCAAGGCAAATTTTTTATAATTTTTCTAATTTCGAGATGTTTGGAGGAACACACGAGAGAAATTCAGAGTGTTTAAACGATTTATAAGAGTGGCCTAAGTGTAAATTTTATGTTTTTTGGTGCTCGTAGACGTTAGATAGGCGACTTTGAAAGAAGCGATTTACATGTTAAACGATCTGTTTTCGGAATGCAATCAAACGTTAGAGAATTTCAGAGTGTTCTACGTATGAATAAATTACACGCATCAAGTCGGAAATTTTCAAACGACTACATGAATAATAAGTGGAATTACATGAGTCTTTAATGAAACGTGAGTCTCGAGCTTAGAAATATAATTTACAAGAGAGAGAGAGAATTTTAACTACTTGAATAACACGAGAGACACATATAATGAACAACTACTGTCTTCAGACGAAATTTAGCTAGTCAGTATGAATAAATAACACGATTCAGCCTGGGGAATTATATCTTACAGCAAAAAAAAAAAAAAAAACTCTGAATATGATATAAACCAGACACAATAATGTACCTGAAATATTAAAATAAGTCCGTTCAAAGTATGAATGAGTAGCACTTACGCCGAACTGTGAATAGATATGTGTAGCGCATCCGATAGGTAACTGTGTTTAAATTATGGCAAATGTTTATGAAATTCACTGCACTTGTTAACACAAACTGTATTTTCATCTACCGAACACAGAAATCAATTACTTATCTCAATATTGACTAAACACACGAAAAACTTATATTTTTCCAATAAAATACTTTTATATTAAATCGCAGCTATCACTAGAGATGAAGGTAGGTGAGGCTCTTGTAAATTTACGGGAAAATATATTGGTATTATTACATAACTTGAGTTGAATCTTATTTTATTTAAAAACTAGTTTAAATATATTATGTTATCTTCTTCTCCAGACATCATCGTGTTGTATCTTGAACAGGAACTCTTGTAATTTGTGTGTTTGTATGTAAAATGAAATATTTTAAAAAATGTTACTGGACTGTGTTTGGTGCAGACGTAGATTGAAGGCAAGGAGGGACAGAGGTTTTTGCTACCTGCCTCTGTGAAGGTATGCGGGGTTCGTTTTCAATGGATTCCCTTAGGATGTCACTAAAGTTGCCAGCAGCTGGTCGTGTCCTACTCCAAATTCAGCGTCCGAGGTTCTCTCAAGATAAATAACCTGTTGCCTCATTCCTTTGCAAAATTTATTCATTCATTTAGCTATGTTTGATTTTCTGTTTTTTTTTTTTTGTAATTAACCCTCAGCCCTTCAAAGACGCATAGAAAGGGAACACATTGGTTAGCACGCTCGCCTCCCCAGAAGGGTCACAGCATGAAAACAAATTTTTTATTTTAATATTTACGCTTAGACCACTATTAGAAATCGTTTAATCACTCTGAATTTCTCTCGCGTGTTAACTGTATTCGTAAAAATCTCCTATCTAGCACCAACATCCCTCCAAACACCCCAAAATTAGAAAAATAAAAAAAACATAGCCTTAACCCACTATTGCACTAAACTCTACACCTAAATAAGCCATTGTAACCTACCACTTTGGTCAGTCGACTGCTAGAGCTCCAAGGGTGAGGACGTGTCAGAGCTCCTGCTACCCCCTCCCCCAACCCAAAAAGAAAGAAGAAAAAAGTACAACAAAAATTAACCCTTTCCATTTATGATCAGTTTAAGATCGTATTAAGAAATATTAAAACGGATTAAGAATTTTCTAATCGGATTAACCATTTCAATCAATATAATTAACCCTTTTATGTCAAATAGATAATCCGATTAATCAAAAGTGGTGTGAAACCCCCGCCATACTACTGATGCTGCTTTATGTGTATGGCACGTGGACAAGAGAAACTGTTAGACGATGAAATGTTCCTTTCTTCACGTGGTCATTGTCGGTCACCCAGCGCTTTCCCGAAGCATACTGTACGTGTTCTCTCATGCTTCCACTGCGTCTAACACCGACGCACAGTTCGGTCGCAACGGTCCGGTTCACTGCCATCAAGTTCAACGGAACGACAGCAATGCCTCCCGCAGTCGAACTTTGTAAGTTCATATTTCGTCTAACGCATCGCCGAGACAAGCTAGCTGCTCGCTAACGTTAACTCCGGACGTATAGACTACTGCAAGGGCCGCGGTGGCACAGTGGCTACAGCGCTCGCCTCTTACCGAAGTGAACAGGGTTTGATTCCCGGTGAGGACGCTCCCCGGATATTAGCACATGGGAGTCGTGCCGGACTATGCCGCTGTTCGGCGTGTTTAACAAACGAAGTAAGCGCTTTCTTGGTTGCAGTTACAGGGGGCCTATCGTAACAAAACTTAAATCAGTTGTAATATTACCTGTGAAGCATATTTTTCCAACTTTCGTCTCTTGTGAATAATTAATTTTGGATGTATTTAAGGGACGGAAAGAGAATAATCTGTTTACACATATTTATAAAAATAATATATAGGCCTATGTCCCCGTCCACCAGTAATTTTGTTAGATTGCGACTGGCCAAATGATCGACATGTGCACATGTTAGTGCAACTATAAAGTGGAGTGGAAAGGTCAGGGCGGCTCTTAACAACGCGGTCTTGTAAGCCTATGATGGTGAAGCGAGGTGAGTAAAGAGCAGCACAGGAATGCAAAGGTGGGGAAAACGGGAGATCCACGAGAAAACCCGCCGACTGCAGCAGTAAAGAAAGTCGTCGATCTCCTTGAGTGAAATCTCCGAGGCGTGAACAGACCATGATGTTCCAGGTTCGAATCCCCGATAAGGAATGGTTGTTTGTGTGGCGTTATAAACTGAAGTTAAGTTAGCTTATCGTGTAAACCGCACTTTGGTTAGCCCTCAGAAGTGAAAGCGAGGCCATTAAAAAAATGCGCGGATAGCCAGACCTCTCTCTCCTCCGAGTGGCAACTCAGCCTTCCCGGCGGATAAAGGGGATTTTTATTACTTTACTCGCGCTGTAAATCCCTTTATATAACCGGTGCTTGAAGACACTAATGCCTGAAGATATCCCAGGCAGTGACCCGCCCTTCTACTTGCAGCCATTTTGCGTATCTGAGGTGCAGATTAAGACTGCACCTAACATCCGTATTCAATGACCTATTTAACCATTATTTCAGTTGTTAGGGGACACGTATTTCGAAACTACAAACTATACCTCTCAGTAATATACATTACGCTGTATAACATGTATATATGCATATATTAGAACTGTTATCAAGTAATAATGACGTAATTAGTGTAGCTTCATTTGTAAATCATCACTAGATTCTGGCCGTTTAGCAACTTCCAGATAATGTGTGTATAAAATTTGGCAACTACGTTGGAAGGCATTCGTAAAATGTAAACGTGCTACAATAATAAATATTTAGTTATTTAATTGAAAAGAAAGTAATGTCACATAAACGGAAAATTCGAAATCCGGATGAAACCGATTCTTAAGGGGAACACTTTGGATGACACTATAAAGAGCATAAATTGTCCGTCGCCTTTACACTCAAGTCATTTAACATTTTTAATGCTGATTATTAACGCGTTCGCTTTATACCGCTATGCTAATCGGCTTGCGGTTTTTACGCCGATATGTTAAGAGATCACATGTCCCTGCCAACTACTGTACATACTTACGAGCGGCCCCTGGCTCGTCATAAGTTGCGACCTATCTGGGAAATTTCACAGAGCTGCTTGCAATGTGCGGATGCCAGGTCATCTTTATTTAACTCGCTGTTATGAATAAATAGACTCCAACTCCTCACGTGATTCATAACTTATGGGGCCTGTTATTGCTTACATGAGCTTTAGTTTAAATGAGATTATAGGTACTTAGCAAGTTATTGATAAGAGTTATATAATGAACAATATATAAAAGGGGTTTATTTAAAATTTTGAGTGGGACGGACCCCTGCGTTTTTTTGTGAAAGTTGTTTGCGCGAATACACGTATCTCGGCAAATAAATGTTCTGCAAACACAATTTTTGTCAGAAAAGACAAAAAATTACATACATATATATATATATATATATATATATATATATATATATATATATATATATATATATATAACTTTTGTCATATAAAGTGTATTATTGGAAAAAGAAAAATCGTGGAAATGGTCAAATATCACATTTTTAAAGCTTGTCTATGCAGTTCTTTTAAGCGGTAAGAGAAAAGTACAAAGATACGGGGGTAGTTTAATCTGTGGGCTTTCATCGTGGGTAATAAAACCCCACTGTTACACATCTAATTTGCACAGTACAACGCCACGACGGAAACACTACACGCCGTACGCGTAGGAGCGACGAGGCACTAGGCGTGCGTGTTAGTGTCGCCCGTATCGCTCACTCGCTTCTTGACCTTGGACGCGTGGGTCCATCCCATTCTTAAAGTTGTACAATATTGTTTCTACAAAAACGTGATTCAATATGTGCGGCGGGAACTATACATATATACTGAAATATTAATTTATATATTAAATTATACGGATTTAATCAGCCATGTTCTGAGTAAAGCCTAAATTAATTGGAGAGTCTCCACCTTGTTCATGATTACGGAGGCTGAGTAATATGGCGGAAGTCGACGCCTTGACACCGCCATCTTCAGTAATCTCATTCAAATGGCCCGACGACAAAAGACACCGCCCACGCGCTACACTACCTGCGTTGTCCCCGTTACTGGCCGGCGGAAGGGGATTCCCTGGTTTGCGATCTCACAACTAATTTCAGCAATCACGGCCCGTGTCCTGGATAAATTTGTGAAGGTGTGATCAGGCAGTCTGCTCAGCTAAGGCCTGATCACAACTCGTAACACCGTTCGGTCCCAAATTAACTTACAACCTCAAGTGTTGCAACCTTGTGCTATTTCGGATCGCTCTGTACTTTCGTCGAGCGTGTCTGGTGTTGTCAGTATCAGTAGGGTAGAGTGAAGTGGCGAGGTTTGGGTGGCTGTTGACATCGAGGTCTTGAGAGCCGATGCGGGTGAAGCGAGGTGAGTATGGAGCGGCGCCAGAACGCATGGTCGAGAAAACCCACCGATCAGTGGCATCATCCGCCGGGAGTCGAACCCGGTTCGCCTCGGTGGGAGGCGAGAGCCTATTAGTATTGCCCATTTGTAAACGAAAGGTGCAGAAACTTTAATAAATAAAATTACACACAAGGAAGAAGCTGAAAAAAAAAACTGGGCTCTGTTCTTTGTTGTGCTCAGTGCAGACAAGTATATATCCTTTGAATGAAATACGTATATCCTCAATCTTCGACACTGGTACTGAATGAGTTGAGGCCATTGCTGCAATGTGAAAACGATCACAGCTCGAAATCATGTTATATGTAAATATGATCGTTAAAAGTTTCCAAATACCTCATAGAGCCCAGGCAGTGTGCTGTGAGACCGGGAGCTCAGTTTCGGGCACATTCACAAGCCAATCGGAGATACTTTAGAAGTACACATACCCTGCCGTAACGTCCATTACAAAACACTTGTTTTATGTCACATCATAACCAAACAAAAAGCAAATTTAACAAGCTGATCTATTTTTATAAACTTTTTGTTTGGCAACAATTAAGAAAAAGAAGAAAATAAAAAAAAATAACGCAAACGTTAACATCAGTTCAACAAGTGTTTTGCTGCAACATGAACACCGCCTTAATGCTTATAACCACAACCCCAAAAATTAACAATTTGTTTGGGACAGAATTGTACAGAATTTATTTTTTAAATCGACCCAACATATACATTTCTAAATCAGGATTTGTACAGAAGTCATTGCTAGCATTTTGTCATTTAATAATCGTGAACAAATAATTTAAATTTCTTAACTTTCAAATCTATGTTGGACAAGGTACCTAATTTATATCATATATAAAATAATTTAAAAAAAATTATATTTAAACATACATATCCGAAAAATTGAAATGTACTGATAAATGTAATGTACGACAGTTCATTAATTTTAAACCCAAAAATTCAGCATGCAGCATTTCAATTTTCAACGCGGCATTAGACCTACACTGGAAGCTCGTGAACTGGATTACAGCATTCGGCGATAAAGGAGAAATTTGTGTTGGCACGTTCGACAATTTCAGGGGTGCGTTTATTAGTCACGAACTGATAGTATTTGAATGGATCGCCTTGAAAATGTTACATCATCGTTTCATTCTCTTCTTTGTACCCCTCGTGTGCGCCTGATCTTAAAAATTTATTCACGTCAAAACCCAATCGATCTTTGAACCATGCATATCAACAAGGACCCATGTCGACTCTGGGTAGGGAAAAAGGGGGGGGGGGGCGGGTTCATAATGGTAAGGTGCGCTTTCAGCTCGCGTGCATTAGGGCCTGTCTACATTCGGCCGTTCCTGTGGACGTGGATGTGTCCGAAGCTCGGCGTCAAATGACGTCACATTGACGCAGTCCGAATGCGTTGTCCGAAGTGAGCTTCCAAAATCTGACACTAGGTCGCAGTAAATTCGGCACATTTGTTGTTACGTAGTGATGCTTAAATTTGCTGAATTATTGATTATTTAATGTTTACAATATGTGTGATTCGAATATTTATTTATAATAAACGCCATAACGGTTTTATTTTAAATATCTTCTCCAACTTGCATCCAAATGTTATTTTTTAAACTTACGTTTTAAAAATTTTAGCCTTCGAATAATTTCAAATTCAAAATTATGTAATATATTGTGCTCAATTTGGGCTAATTTGTGCCCAAGGTTCAGAATTTGTGCTGGTCCAACATGCCAAATATTCCACTTTTTATTTCGGTGGCCAACTTGACGTCAAATTAGCCACCGCTCACGGAAATAATTGTTCCCGCGAATCACTCATATGCCAATAATTAGTGCTCAATTTGTGCTGCTTATAGCCAGAGTTTCAATATTTGTGTTCGCTAAATAAAAAAGTTATAGCTCATTAACAAATAAAATCTACTCTCGTAAAGTAGTACAATTCCACTCTAATAACTACACAGAACACGAAATTACTACGATTGAAAATTATTTCTAGGGAAACTCCAAGCTTCGCCACCTACAAAAAACAGCTGGCGTGCCTTGAATCACTGTTTTGGGTATTAACTCCCCTACTGGCACTAACGACTTTGGCTCGGTGCGTATTTTTTGGCTACGCTTTAATAGTAATTTTATTTGCGAGGGGGGGGGGGGGCTACACAAGTTGTTAGTAACCCCTTGTTAGAATGACAAATAAAATTACTATTCAAACGTAGCCAAAAAACATGCACCAAGGCAGAGTTCTCAGCGCCTGCAGGGGAGTTAATTCCCGAAACAGTGATTCAAGGCACGCCGGCTGTTTTTTGTAGGTGGTGACCGCGAAGTGGTCACACATCAGCGAAGCTTGTAATTTCCCCAGAAATGATTTTCAATCGTAGTAATTTCGTGTTCTGTGTAGTTATTAGAGTGGAATTGTACTACTTTACGAGAGTAAATTTTATTTGTTAATGAGCTATAACTTTTTTATTTAGCGAGCACAAATATTGAAACTCTGGCTATAGGCAGCGCAAATTGAGCACTAATTATTGGCATATGAGTGATTCGCGGGAACAATTATTTCCGTGAGCGGTGGCTAACTTCACGTCAAGTTGGGCACCGAAATAAAAAATGGAATGTTTGGCATATTTGACCAGCACAAATTAGCACAAATTGAGCACAATATATTACATAATTTTGAATTTGAAATTTAAAAACGTGGTGGGCAACTTGACACACATGTTGAGCACTACCTATCTAGCTGCCTACTTACTTCACCTTACGACAACAAAGCGGAATGGTTCATTCCCGTCATGTAAGTCAGCGACTGCTCCCAGGCAGGCAGTATGTGAATGAATGAGTCAAGCTATGCACTCGGGCGACGAGGAGAATAAATCCGTGGTTCGTTGACCCGGCTCACGAGCCTCGGACGAATAACGAACGAGTAGGGGTTCCCGATTCCGTGCCCAGAGGACCGCGATCACACGAAAGGCATTCGCCATACCGCGTTGGCGCACTCTGGGAGTCCCCTTGATCCCCGAGTTTAACAGCGTCGGGCATGTCTTAGTAGGTATACATAGGCTGTTCGCGGTAAAATGAGCACTATTTGAAAGCCCTGCTTAGGATCTACTTCTATGCATATTATGTGCTCTTACACCATAAGTACAACTAAAGTCAGCTTGGGCATGATCACTCAATTCGTGCGTCGGTCAAAAGTAAATGTAACATTTTTAGAAAAGTAAATATTTTACAAATGTTTATATCCTTACACTTATATGTATTAAAAAACAAAAAGTAAAATAAACTATTTCAGTATTCACAATGGTTACGTAACACTTGAAATATAACGTTTAACACGTAGAACCATTTTCTCTCCGTCGTTGACAACTTTACTAGGCGCGCGCTAGTAACAGTGTACTCGATAAAAAATATGCAGGTATGGGCAGTAACATTTTTCAAAGGTTGATTTCAAAAGTGCTAAATTTACCGTGAACAGTCTTCATTTGAATGTGTGACCACCAATGACCACCATGTTGCGTTGGCACATGGACACTAGTGGCAAAGGCATTCCATCTCTACGGTACAGAAGTGGGGCACACTGGGGTCCGGAAATCTGGGTACGTTATAAATGCAAGCTAGTTGCATTTACTTTAGCGATCACACGAAGGAGTTAAGGCACGAGGAGCACATACGCCAGCAAAGGCGTATGTGCTCCTCGTGAGATTTTATGATGATACGAATTTTGAAACACTGCCACCGTCCCGCAAATTTATGCAGTTGAATAAAATAGTTAAACCTCAATTAATTTGTTTATAGTAGCAACAGTGGGATATGGGAACTTAAACTAGAAAAGTCGTTCAATGTACCCTTGTTTATATATTTAAATATGACAACTCTTATATTTAAAGTCAGTCCGATTGAATAAAAAAAAAAAAAACTTTCGTTCAAAGTAGAAACGATCGGATGAAAATTAGAAATACACGTTTCAAGACTTTATGTTCCTCCTGATGAAAGGAAAATCAAATGGGGAATAAAGTCTTAGACAATACTACATTTCAGTTGAATTTGAATATTTTTTAATCGAACCCTGAACTACAGTAACATTAAACCAAAGATTTAATATTGCACAACCATCGAGTAAGATTACGCGGGGAGTTTGGAAAGATAATACAAAGAATATAAATAGGAACAGACTTCATTAGACCTGCCCTTCAGATGCCAACACTGGCTCGCGAAAATAAATACACTGAAAAAAATATTTTGTGGCCACCACAAATTTTTTTTTTTTTCTGTGTAAAATGTCTTAATACCGAATAAATAGTCCATAAAACACGTGCAGTAGGAGACAGTAGAATCCTCACAAATTCTCCAACTAAGAAAGGGTGCTAAACGAAAAACTATACACGATACGTGCACAATGGTTAAGTTCTTGACGTCCGCTGCATGGAGTGCTTCAGTTCGCAGATAAGTCGACGGCAGCCGTGTGCACTCAGGTGACTGGGGTCGAAAGAGTTCTGAGATATGGACGATCTAACAACGAGGTTCTGAGAACCGATGAGGGTGAAATGAGATGAGAATTGAGCAGCGCCGGAATGCAAGGGCGGGGGAAACGGAGGATCCTCGAGAAAACCCGTCGACCAGCGGCATCATCCTCCACGACTCCCACTTGCGAAAATCCGGGAATGGTCCCCGCGGGAATTGAAAACCCTGTTAGATATGGTGGGAGGCGAGCAGCCTAACCGCTCAGCCACCGCGGCCCCAAGAGGTGACTGGACGTGTGAAAGTTCGCGCCCAACTCCTGGTACATGACTACATTTACGAACACCAAGTTGATCCTATAGTCTTTTAGCCTTTCCGCGTATACCCGCCCGACATTAAACCCAAACTTAAATTATATTATTTTTTGTTAACGACTTCGAACGGAATCTGGTTTATCAGATAAGCGAGAGAATGCCTCTTTAAATGGACACTATACCCCAAGATAAAATTTTTTTATTCATACACCGTATCGTGCCTGTTGTGTCCAAAATTATGATGGATGACCCTCGAATTTCTGTCTACGTTTAAACTTTTATTCTCCTTATTCGGTGTAATTCTCTATTTTGGTTTAAGGAGCTCACTGAAAACAGTATTTTAAATTAACTGTGCAGGTTTAACTACAGAAACCTTAACTTGTGTTTTCTAAATTTACGCATTCTGATAGTGAATTCTGGCTGAAATTTGTGGTTATAGATTACCAATAGAAATCGATCTGTGAGTCATTATATACATTCATCAGTTCACTGATCGCACGTAAAGCTGTAATGTACAGTTCTTCCACGACAAAAATAATTTATAAATGAGGAGTTGAAAGCTGTCATATTTGCAGTGACGAGCTCTTATGAGAAACAGATGATGTGTCAGGCACTCTTTTGGAAATCGCTTAAAGCATTAAAAGCCAGAATGACTTCTTTGTAGATGAGACAAGATAACTTCATTATAAGGCATGTCTGCAACGATCACGTTTCGAAAACCTTGATTAAGTAAAACACGGGAGAACTGTAAGTCAATAAAAAAATATATTCTAAGTCGCAGTAAAAATTACTTCGAGATTAAAGAAATTAAGTTTGGGGAAGTCCCCTATTACAGCTCTTCGAAAAGAACTAGAGATAACGGAATATGTATCAGCTAAAACATGAAGTGATGCACAGTGGTAAGTACAGTGTTGACGGAAATGTAGATAAGTGGCGCGTGTCAACAAGTTCCGATAATTCTGAAGAGTAATGAGGTCACTAGTAATTCTTCAGCGCTCGTTAGCAACAATATTACAATGATAGTAGCCACAAGAATACTGTGTAGGTCTGTAAATTGTGATTTCGGAACGGTAGGCAGTACGATGTATTAATGGCGCGAGGGAAAAAAATCAATTTTAAATTTCGGCCTTTGCAATTATTTTATAACATAATTTTTACATAGTTCACAATATTTGAACCACGCACGTTCACCAATTTTGGTGGCATTACAGTACACCTTTAACTGCAGTAAAATTTACTGCCCTCACTTTGGATGCCACCCGAAAGTCCCCTTAAACGTCGACCAGAGATCATTAGGCTAATGCTCGTTAACAGTACAGGAAAATCAGCTAACGTTAATAAATTACTGATAACTAAAAAATTAGTTTCGGAGCAACCTCCACCGTTGATTTGTATATTCGTTAGCTCGCCTTGTGTGAATTCACTTCTATAAATACATGCAAAAACGTAGGAGGAAGGGTAGCTTACTTTGATTACTTTTCGTAATTTTTCTTTATCAAGTAGCTGCTCACGGTCGATACATGTACTGCAGTGTGCGAACCCAAAACAAAACACGTTCACGTTCACGTTCATGTGGAATGCAAGTGAGAATAGGGATGGTGCACGGCTAGGCTCGTGCGAGACTCAATTACTATAGGCTGTTCACGGTAAAGTGAGCACTTTTTAAGGCCCTCCCAACGGCCATTAACCGCTAATAAATATATCTTATTGCCGCCGCAGGTATTAAATTTTGATGGTAGTGAAATGTATACACTGTGTTTATTGGTCGCATTGCAATGTTTATATCAAAAAGCAGCAGGAAGATGGAAATTGTATGAAAGGAAAAATTTATGAGTGCCTTAAAAAATGCTCACTTTACCGTGAACAGCCTATATAAGTACGTATTATGTACACGCTTTGTTTGGAGACCTCCACAACCTCGAATATCCCACCGTCTTTATATTTCTTATACACACACGTAAAGGCGGTTCAAGATAAGGTGAGCACTTTTGAAATCTACCTTAGAAAAAAGTCACTGACCCTACCTGCATATATTTTAATAGGCGTCCTGAGTGTCACACGCCCAGTAAAGTTTGTAACGATGGATGGGAAGTAGTTCCGTAACTTAACGTCGAATATGAAGTGTGAGGTAAACATTTGTGATAAGTTAAATTATTTCTTTCACGTACTGTTTTTTTAATACATCGGAGTGTAAAAACGAGCATATTTTTGAAATATATACTCTAATAATAATTTCACAGTTTCACTTGACATACGCATGCATAAAGTGACGAGGCCCATGACAATGTAATACATAAGGCAGAAGAATACACAACGTGCGCACAAGTATATCTTAAACAGGGCTTTCAAAAGTGCTCATTTTATCGCGAATAGCCTAAACAACGTAAAACCCAAACTTATCATTTTTTGACGCGCAGAGTTATAATCCGTTCGTGGTTTCTTCACATTTTTTGAATAGAGACCTTTGAAAAATTACCCTACGTATGGCATGTTTTGTTACCTCCTAAATGTGTTAACAAAAGAACCAAACTTTTATTGAAAATAATTTTTACATATATTTGATTAGTAAATTATCATATTTAATTTATAATTAAAATAAATAAAAACAGTGACAAAATAGGTATGTTGGAGGTAATTTTCTATACTTGGTTAAGCTTTGTTTGCACGAGGCGGAGGAATATCCTGTAAGTAGAACTTCAGCAAGGGCTTCAGAAAATTTGGAAGTAGCCGTGAACATCCTATAACTTTGCCACGGCATGCTTTCTCTTCTATGCCAAAAACAAGCATAGACTATGTCCTCCGCTGCTAGAAACTACGATATCCAAATGTGTCACGAGAGCTTATTTAGGAGTATAGGTCGTTCACTCAAAAATAAGCAGTTTTGAAAGCCCTGCTTAAGATATACTTGTAAACCCGTTGCGTACTCCTCCGCCCTATGTAAAATTAACATTGCCGTGGACCTCATCACTTTATTGATGCGTCGGTCAATAGCCCAGTCAAATTAGATCACATACGACCTAAACCCATAAAAAATGATGTAACGCTGAATCTTGGCATAGTGGTACTACTAGTCTTGGAGAATAACATATCAAAATAATCGGACTTTCTCGTGTTCGCGTCCTAAATTTTTAGGCCCTTGAATTTCCCGAGACCTAAGATTTTCACTAATTTACTCTATCGCGTATTGTTATGCAACCGGTAGCGCGATTGAGCCTGGTTTGGTCTCAAGTTAAAGAGTAAATGTTACCAAACATATCGCTGTGCAGTTTTTGTGAAAAGATATGTTACAACATATCTATAGAAAACAAATAATTACACTAAATTAAAATTTCTTTGAAATAATGTCAAACTATTGGCTCTAGCTGCTTTGAAATGAATTTTAGGCAAACATGACTCCGTATAAAAATTGGAGCTTATCGCAGCTTCCGAAACTTCTAGACTTTTTGCTGTTTTCGCCTTGTTACTGTAAATTTGGCTGTCTGCATATCTTGCGCTGTCCTTTGTTTTTTTTACTGTTGGTTGTCTGTGACTGGACCATTATATTTTTGTTCCTTTTATCTAACTGGAGTTTTTTTTTTTTTGCTTTTTTTTTTTTTTTGTATGTCAATTCTGCTGTTGTTGTCTAGCCACATTTATGCTGTCTTTGTTTTTTTTTTTTTTCGTTCATTGTCAGACTGGACCATAATTTGTTTTAAATCCTTTTATATGTCTAATTATTTTGACCTACTGCAGTGTGTGTTTCGCTTGTTGTTTTACTGTTTTCGTATTGCCGTAGTTATGCTGTCATCGTTGTTTATGTGTCAGTCGTTATCTAACTGGATAGTTGTCTCTTGTTCCATGTATGTAATTAAATATTTGATCACATTTTTATTGCATTTGTGTTTCTCACCCATATATTGTGATATTTTTTTTTGTAATTTTTTTTCGTCGTCACTTTAGGGAATGGAGATCCTATCAAAATTTTAATTCAATTAAACCACGCCATTGCCATTAAACCTCAGAAATAATTTTGAAGATTATTTTAAATTGCGAGTTTTAAGCCACTGCCTACGATATTACATACGACCTTTGCATTGGCTATACAGATGTGTTTCTAAGGTGTAGTACATGTATTGCCGCTAGAATGCAGGCATTTACTCTGTTGATTGTCATTGTGTCATATGAAGCGTGACAGTAAATTGTTAATTGTGCAGGTTTTAAAGGATTTTGGACAATGTTTTCTAATAAAATGAACACACAAATGTTCTTAGCGTGCCTGAGTAAATAATATGATTTCATAAAAAAGTTGTCCCTAATGAATAAAAAATATTTTATGAAAGCTTAAAATTCCACCAGAAACTTGCTCCAGGAGCGATGATACACATCCAAGCATAGTGTACAGTAAACTGGTTATAACTTATGTTAAAAAAATAAAACATTTTGATTTTATTTTATAGAAAATTTTATAATATTGACTTCTATCAGTCAGCAAAATATATAATATATTACGCATATACTTAACCACTAACCTACCAGGCTGTACCCTTACATTTGCTAGTTTCTATTGTCATTAACCACACCTAATCTTTCAGTTTGTAAAAGTAAAATATGCCATTGAATCGCAAAGGGGAGGGTTTCAACCCTATAACACCCCTTCCCTCCTCTTTTTATGTATGCCCTTTCATCTGAGTAACATTTTATGCCTATTAATACGTATATATTGAAGATTTCCTAACAATTGGTACTACTAGTTTACAAAATTAGGAAACCACAAGTTGCACCGATATCAAGGGTAACAATAAATAAATATATTTCACTACCCATATTTAAATTCAATTGTAGCTCAATTTTTTTTGTTACATACTCCAGTTCTCAAGGCCAAACACCATTACAAAGGTTCAGCATGAAAATTTCAACTCGGTTCCCACTGAAGTTGTATTAACTGCATTGCGTTCTTCTCTTGAGCCATTCAATATTAAGGCAGACTGCCTCTTTTATGGCAAAAAGGCTTGAGCTCGAACAGAGACAAAGAAACATATTATGGGGTCGATGGAGTCAATGGGGTCATGGGTCAGTATTATGAGAGTTCAGTCCAACAACATAAGTTATTTGTCAAATAATGCTTAAATCTCACTGACGAAACGAAACGTGTTAGTAATTATATATATATATATATATATATATATATATATATATATATATATATATATATAGAGAGAGAGAGAGAGGCAAAGTATATACGCATATGGCCACTGCGGGAAGGACTTTGGATTTTTTTCCATCAATACGATGCAAGCCAATGACTGTACGATGTCTTCTGTAGAGCTTGCCTCTGCAGATGTACCTTCTCCCACTGCTGGAAATCTACATGGAAAACAGTGTTGCTACTGTGGAAAGATCTTCAGCAAAGGCTGCCATGCCCGTCGACATGAGAGAACGATCTGCGGAATGAAAAATTCGAGTGTGATTTTTGAATGCCAATTCTGCGAGAGACATTTTTCTAGGAGTAATGCGTTAAAGAAACATTCTAAAACTTGTAGCACTGATTCTATGCAAGTACAATCGGCTACGTATGTTCCAGAAGATCATAGTGGTACCATGCGGATTGCCAAGCAAGATGTTACTCTACCCACACGCATAAATACTGGAGATGAAGCTATCTCCCACGAATCGCGACATGGAAGCCTATTTCCGAATACTGTGCGCTCCATCATCGCGGGACCATCGGGTTGTGGCAAGACATGCGTCTCACTGAGCCTGCTGGAAGAAAAGAACGGCATTCGGTTCGAGAATGTGTGCCTATACTCCAAATCACTTCAGCAACCGAAATACCAGCGGCTGGCACGAGTACTGCAGGCTGTGGAAGGCATGCAGTGATAACGAAACCGTCGTACCTCCGAGCGAAGCACTACAAAACTCGATATTTGTCTTCGAAGAAATTGCCTGCGAGAAACAAACTTGCATTCAAGAATACTTTAGCATGAGTTGGCACACGAACGTTGACTGTGTGTACCTCGGCCAGACTTATTCGCGCATACCCAAACAACTGCTTCGCGACAATGCAAACATGTTGGTGCTGTTTCGCATGGATGATACGAATTCCCGTCATGTTTACGATGATGATGTTTATACGGACATGCCTATATCAGATTTTAAATATGTGTGCCTTGTGCTGGAAAGAGAAATATGGATGTTTGACGATCGTTAAGGACTGTCAGCTACATAGGGGAAAGTACAGGCGTGGGTTCGATCAGTTCACCGCTGTCTGTTGAGAGGGTTCGTCTACTGGGAACCTGCAAGTGATGTCATCAATACCTCCTGCTACATCTATGGTTGCTGTTTCCGCAGACGATAGTGACGTCACAGTTAATGCTAAAGTCGGAATGAGTGCAGTCCAGTCGGTTTGTGCGGAAGGTGCATTTGCAAGATGTTCGTGTGACGTCGAAAAACTTCAAAATAAATGGTTATCAGCTCAAAATACTGATGAACATACAACTCCTGCTACACAAAAAAGTTAACTGGATATTGAGGATGCAGCGGCATGTGAAGCCAATCATAAATACAGCATTGATGATAACTATGACAGCGATAGTGTTGAAGGCGATGATTATTCCCTCGACGGTCCCACACATTTCCCCAACGAATTTCCTTCGACAAGTGATGTGAAGAAGGCAGAAGACATCGAGTATACTGACGATATGTTTACCGAAGATCCCAACAAACTTGTAGACAGACTAAAATATTTGCTTGATAGGCAACAACGTGGGGATTACTCGACCATGAAAGAGGTGGTTTCGGTCATAAGATTACTTAAGGATCGGGGTTATATCAGTTTAAGTGTTTTCTTCTGAAAATGTATTTACAAAATAATAATTATTTATTATAAAATTATTTGTTTTTTCTTGATTTTTGTGTGTCGTGTCCTCCTGTTGGCCTTTAAGTTTTTAATAACAACAATATGTATTTAAAATATTTAATAAATTAAGCATGTAGTCAGTCATGCATCATGCATGTAGCTATACAATTTATTCGAATAAAAATGGTTTAAACATAGGATGGAAAATTGCAATAGTCATAACCTACTAAGATGGTGGTCGCCTACCAAGATGGCGGCCTCCAGTATTGTGTGGACGAATGACGAACGAAAAAACTAATATGGCGGCCTCCAGCAACTTATAAACAAAGATGGCTACCCCCAGAAGCATGTAAAAATGACGAACGAAAAACAAATATGGCGGCCTCCAGTAACATATAAACAAAGATGGCTACCTCCAGTAGTATGTAAACAAATGACGAACGAAAAACAAGTATGGTGGCCTCCAGTAACATGTAAACAAAGATGGCAGCCACCAGTAGCATGAAAACAAATGAATGGAAAATCAAGATGGCGGAATGAGTATATGTGAGGGGAGTGGAGGCGAGGGAGTCAGTCGTCTTATGGCTTCGAACAGAGGTGAGTAATTGGTGGCGTGGGGGGAGACCTCAGAAATGTAAGTTTTTTAATTAAATTTTTTTATGAATAATTGTTAAGGAAAATTTTGTAGGGAAAAAGGGAAATTCTGTGGGTAAAAGGAGAAAATGGCCGCCGTAGTTAAATCCTTTTTAATTAAGAATTTTTTAAAATAAAATTTTATAAAAATTCTTTTTAACAATTTTTTATTTTTAAACATTTTAATTAAATTTTTGGTAAGATTTTTAAATAAGTTTTTTAATCGATTTTCTAATTTTTTGTGATTTTTTTTTAAATTTCGCATTTTCAAGGTCAAATGTCTAAGGTCATAGGTCCTGATCCCCGTCACCTAGCTCGGAGTCACTGATCCCAGTCACCAGAGTCGCTGATCCCTGTCAGCATTTCTGAAGGGAAAAAATGGGTCTTTCGTGAAGATCCTTTTAGTAATTTTCTAAATAATTTTTTAATAATTTTTAATAATAAATTTTTTCGGATTTTTCTAGAATTTTTTGGATTTTTTAAAGGTTTTTAAGTGGTTTTTGGGGTCAAAGGTCCTGGGAGTAAAGGTCACACGGGTCGGGGGTAAAAGGACAATGACATCCAAGATGGTGGTTGAATGACGTAACAACATGGCGGCTCCCCCGGATCCAGCTCCTATCCCCGATCGTCTTGTCCCAGACTTCCCCAAATCGTACCACTGACATAGTGCATGTGTTAACGTCGTTTGTAGTTAGCGAGAGGTAATTATTTATTGCGGCTGTAATGCCCACATCTCGAGTTTGATCAATTCCAACACCATTCAGTAAGTAGGTATGGAAGTCTGTCTATTAAATGTAGTATGCCATCTCGAACTATTCCTGTAGTTACTGGGTTATTTCCATCAACTGTCTTTTTGATTGTCTCTCTGAACCGCAAAGCAGATTTCGACGGTAAAGTATAAATATCGTGATTATATATAGGAATCAGTATTTCTGACGGGAACGTATAAGGCCCTGCTTGAAATGGTTCATATACATGTATCTCAGTGTTGGTAATAACGTCTTCATAATTTATAGGCTGTTCTACATTAAGAACGTCTTCCATTTATATTCACTTTATATCCCAATTCTTCCAAAAAAAAATTTGTTGCCTCGTGTTAATCGCACAGGCTTCCTAACTGAACTGAACACTTTCCGTTGCTTTTACGTGTTTTGTAGGTACTTTTTTGTGAACTTATTGCCAGACCCGCAAGCTGCCACTACGTACGGAAAGATCGGTGGGCCAAACCAGGGTTCTCTTTGAAGATGGATCCACTGAGGACGGACTCTTGCTGGCTGGAGGCCATCTTCAGCGAACCTCTCCCAACGACAAGTCGGTCGGGCGAGTATCGACACGGCTCCGGTACCGTACTGGACAAATAGTGGAGGTGCAGTCTATAAGATATTCACTGTAAAGTGAGCATTTATTAAGGCCCTTTCAACAGGCATTAACCACTAATAAATATATTTTATTGCAGCTCCAGACATTAACTTATGTTAGTGGTGAAATGTATACACTGTTTATTAGTCTGATGGCAAAATTTATATTAAAAAGTGGTAGGAAGATGGAAACTGAATGAAAAGAAAAATTCAGCAGGGTCTTAAAAAGTGCTCACTTTACCGTGAATCGCCTATAAAACCGAAACAGTTGAAACTGCTCCAAATCAGCGAGTTTGCAGATCTGCTGGAACTGCTCCGCGTTTGAATCAGCAAAATTCTACTGATAATTTGAGTTGCTGCTATTCATTCACTAATTAAACAGCGATTTCTACTAATTCCTAGTGAAGTGCGCTAGACTGGCAGTAAACACTCAGTGCATTCCACTGATTCGTGAGTAGATGACAGCTCACTATCTTAAGATTCAGTAAAATTATTATATTGATTTAAATCACTAATTAAGATTTAGAGTGCAAGGGTAGAACCGCGGCCGAAACACGGCTGATAAAAGTTTCCATAAATTTCACGGAAATGTGCTGGTAAAAATGTATCCAGAAGTGTCCGGAACTCTCTGTCAAATGACGGACACACTGATTTTCCGATTTTCCAAAACGGACTTTCCGTGGAATCACGGGACCTCTCCGTTAATTTCCCAGGTGGTTTCCTGTACTTCCAGTTAAAAAAAAAAAGATAGTGAAAAAAATCTTTAATCTTCGGGGTGTTATGTATGTGTAAAATTCATATTAAAAAAAGCTAAATGACTATATACTTTTGCAAGATTTGAACCTGAGTACAAAAAGTCAAAATGTCGCATTTCTAACAAAAAACCACCTACAACTCTTAAACAATTTTTTTTATCACTTTCGTATTTCTAATACAGTCGCATAAACAATTTTTCCAGTCTTCCAGTCTCTATTAAAGCTAGTGCAAGTGTCGCTAAATGTTACAGACGCCTGATGCCACTTTATATTTTTTGAAATACCTAATAGTTCCAAGGGGCGTGGACAACCTACTGTACGTAACTGGCGCAGAAACGATAAGTTTCTGGTTGCGGTGGCGAAGATAGCATCGATGTAGACTCGACATCGCGTTTGTCCGAAACACGAAGTTATAGAAAATAAATAGACTTTCCGTGCTGTTTAGTGTTTGCGGAGCCCAACTTCGTTTTTCGTCGTTGCGGATTGCGTTTCTGTATATTTATTGTGCATTTCCCTAACAATTTCAGTAAACGGAGTTTTTAACAGTGTGCAAGGGCTGGGCAGTTAAGCTTAGTAGACCACTAAGCCAAGATCTGATCTTTTCAGGGGCTTTTGGAACACCTACTACTACTTAGCACTAAGACCCTTGGCTCTCAGAAATGTCGTTGCCCGGCAGGAGATCTACCTATCCTTTAGACAGTTTTTTTTTCCAAGAATTATCAGAGTTCTGCCGTTGCCCACTGCATTCATACATCGTTCGTTGTGATGAGTTTCACTCCGGATGTCTCCCATCAAACTGAGTTTCAATCATTGTCACCATGAGTCTAACCTCAAACGATCGTACACGAAAGAAAACACCTGACGGAGGACAACTCAAGACTTATCCACAAGGACGGATCAAAGCCCATGCATAACATTCGGTCGCATAGGACGCCGGGATTAGAGTCGCCCTAATTATCTTATCTTGCAATGTACAAGAAAAAATACTCTACTAAACATATTTTAGTCTGAAATAAAATTTCACCATTAGATAAAAGCTTTTAACTTTGATCATCCAATGGCTTTCACCTCTCCGAGGAAACTGAGATAGTTTCGTAACCGGTATATTTTATCCGATCCCAATATTTTATTATGCAATCTTTACGTCCATTTTAACTTTTGAAGTATGTATACCCTAAAGTATGTTTTAGTACATACACAAGGCACAGAGTATTTGAACCATTCCAATCAAAGGCTGTTCACGATAAAGTGAGCACTTAAGAAATTAACCTTAGAAAAATGTCACTGCCCATGCATGCATTTATTTCAATGAGCGCAGTGAGTGACATTCGCCCAGTAATGTTGGTAACGATGGATGGAAAGTAGTTCCATATATTAACGTCGAATAAAACGTGTTATGTTACCATTTTTGATAACTTAAAATTAATTCCATCACTTTCTGTTTTATTTTTTTTAATTCATCGAAGTGTAAAAATGAGCAAATTTGTAAAGTATTAACTTACTTAATAATCTCACAGTTTCATTTTACCGACGCATGAATAAAGTGATGAGGTCCATGGCAATGTTAATTCTACATATGGCGCAGGAATATACAACGTGCATACAAGTAGATCTTAAGCAGGGCTTTAAAAAGTGCTCATTTTACCGTGAACAGCCTATATGAGCTCTTATTGTAGAGCGATTATATTACCAAATTTTGTTTTCGGTTTCTCGTTAATAAATGCACAGGGAAAAAACACACAATGTTGTAGTAAATTTTATGATGTGTGTGAGCTATGGCAAACATCACCCCCTTTCCCCTTCCAACCAAACCAAGTTATTTTCTTGCGTCACCACGAAATCTCTAAAACTGAAGTGAAGACAAAAATCTTTGTAAAGTAATTAAAACTATTTGCCTTTTACTTATTGCGCAGTGCTACAAAATAAAGGTATGTTTTAAAGTTATGGCAGCTGGAGGCAGCCCGACCACCACGACACGACGAAATCTGAATAGCAGCCAATAAAAAGCAAAGGTCACTAGGATCCCAGTCTGACAAATCGCAGCCCCAACACCCCCAGAAAAGTAGATTCTATTTCTAATTTTCAACGTGTCGGACTCGTCGGGGCGGGCAAAAAATGTAAGTACGACATTAGAAAACAAAATGTAGTAAATAATAAACTAATCTACTGCCAAAATAACGTTCCGGTTTGTTTTTAAATACTTTTTATCTCTGGTATATACTCAAATATTCTCAAAAGCAAAATAATCATTCGCTTCATCGCAAGTTTTAAAAAGTAAATATTGATTATTATAAGTATAACTCGGCGTTTTAGACTTTTTACAACAGTCAACTAACATCTCTGTAGCGCATATTTCGTTGGGGTATTATGAACATTGCGTAAAATTTAATATGATGTTCAGTGACGTCATATCCGTCTGTCGTGTTCGTTGGGTTTTACCAGCAGAATTTTACTTCATGCTGTGAAGTACACATAAAATTGACCGCCGTTCCCCTTTACCTGTCTTATTCTTCATAACGCCACCGTTTCGTTTTTATTTCACGGTTTGTATGTGCATGCTAAAATTCTTAGTTTAATGAACTCGCGGTTGCACCTTTCATGCCTCTGGAGGTCACCCGCGCCTGACAGTGTAGCAATCAATGGCCGGGTCGGGTTGTAGCCTACGGCGGTCGGGTTCGGACCGTTGGTGTGGCAACAGTGGAGCGTCTGCTTGCTTGCACACGTGGTGCCGTGCTCATTAAACAGTTAACGCCGTAACAACGTGAATCGGTCTCTCAAGTGTCGGCTTGCTACATCGGCTCCTGTATTATATGTCGACGGATATTACATGTGTCACGATTTGCCGGAAAAGAGTTCGTTCCGCCAGTGAGGAAGTTGAGTAGGAACACTGCAGTATCTGTGAATGTGACAGGAAGATGTGCTTGACAAAGAAGAACAGGAAATGTTCTCTGGTGCTTGAAGATGGAACTGTTCTGTCTGGAGAATCGTTCGGTGCCGAAGTACAAGTAGATGGAGAGATAGGTGATTTCGTAATTAAGTCTTCCCCGCCTAAATGTACATTTACTTGAATGTAGAAAGTGGCTGTTAAATTTTCAGGAAGGTGTTATATAGCATAGCGTACGGCAAATAAAACCACATGGCGTCTTTTATTTATTGAAAGTAACGTGTTGAGCGATGTGTGGCAAGTTAAAAAGCCGATTCTAATAATTTGGAGGGATGACGTTGGGTGACAGCATTACTAAATACATTTTTATACGCAGCAATAATGCTTTACTCTTTTTCTTATAGGCATAGATAAAACTGTTATTGGTAAGAGGTTAATAAAATTTTATACTGACAGCTCTAAAGTTGTTTTTGTGAATATTCCGAAAATGGCTGGCTCTCTGGTGCGTGTATTGATGTGTGCGTTTAAATTTACCTGGTTGTACAGTTAGAAAATCAGCTGTCCCCTCTAGATGTGTTATTTATAATGTTTCTTGCATGGGTTGTTCCAAATATTTTATTGGTTTGCTTTAAACCTCAATAAGCAAGCCTAATGTATGTAAACAAAAATCGTAGTAAAAAAAAAAACGCGTTATCAGAACTGCCAACGTAGGATGAAGTTACTTTCTTTTTTAGTCGTTTAGGCCTGGATTAAAATTATTAACCTGGAACGAAGTTAATAACACCGAGTTACCTTTTTAAAATTGAAATGTGCAAAACCTTAATTTGATTTCGAATGTGGTAGACATTCGATTTTTTTTTACTTGTGTTGTGGCAGTTCCACAGCGAGCGGCTATTTAAATCGGAATGTGTCGGCCGAGGCCTCGCCTGTGTGAATTTTCGAAGGGAAATAAAATGATCGTGTTCAGTGATTACAACTCGAAGTGGTAATTCAAACTTCTTAAACATTTTAAATTTAATGCATTCATGTCATGGCACTCTACAAGGGGCTGCCACTGCTCACAGAAAACTGTATGGACTGCCAAGGAAAAGTTTATTATGACCAGTTTTCTAAAAATTTGGGGTACGAATGGGCATTATTTAACGTAAGTTATAAAAACACTGATTCCCATTTTGTGTAGGCCACCCAATGTGGTATGGGAAAACAAGTTAAGGGTAATTATGATGAATAGGGACTTTTAAAAAAAATTATACAAAATGAGGACATGTACAGACAGCACTGTCATTCTACATCTTAAATGTGTAAATATATTGTTATAACATACAGTGAATTGTGAAAGTGGGGAGAGTTATGAAAATAAGGGACATCAATTTCTTAGGCCTATTGGGGTAAAAGTTGTAAAAACAGAAAGAACATCACGATAAATGTAGGAAGGCATGAAAAATGTTACATTTGCCTCCAAAGGGTTCTAAAATTGTGAATTCCTGCAAAATGTGCACTAGTCTGCATCCCAAAGCATGAGTGATAGCGAGTGTGTAAGGAATGCCAATTGACCTGCCTCATACTATTTTAACAACTATGTACAAAGCAGATTTATTGGTGTACTCTATGCAGTTGCTGTCACTCTCATGCTCCAGGAAGCAGAATGGTGCAAATTTGCTGAATTCACTATTCTGGAGCTAGTTGGTTAGTTCAAAAGCTCAATATTTGCAAACCTCTAATAAACTTAATACAAAACTCAATCACCAACATCTTCAACAAAAACACTGAAGTATATAACTTACTATCCTCAAAAAAGAAAACAGAACAAACATTGAAGTTAGCAGAGAAAATGACACATTTGACCCAAATAGTTGCATTGATACGTGTAAGTAAACAGCCAATTGCCAATTTACAAATAAAGGTAACACTTAACTTCTTTCTACCCATGTGGTTGGCTAAAAGTGCTTCTGAACATTACACTGCAGATTATTTTATTACATACTTAACACTAGTACCTGTGTGATCTACAGGACTGTGACACAGATGGGCGAGACACGACAATAGCGGCAACACTTTACCTGCTGATTGATGGGTGCCAGCTGTGGTTTCTACGCACTGCACTTCGAGATTGTGTGATATCAGGGATGCTGTGATTCTGTGTGCTCGTGTCACCCGTGCGTACTCACTGAACAACTTTACACTTGAGAAACATTAGCTGGGCTGGGTATCTGATGCTACTAAATAACATTCACATTTTACACTGCCGATGTAGATATTTATTGACCAATCTACAGTCGGTTCCAGAATGATTAATAAGATATGTTTCGAACGTGTCTAGTCAGTTCCGGTGGGTGATTTCCCCAAGCACGCGACTCAACTTTCGCACCTCTGACTGGATGATGCTCCGCAGTGTAGGAAGGCACAGTCTCTACAGAGTAAGGGGCCTACAGCCGCTAGGATGGACTGCAGGTGTTACCCAGAGACAAGACACGTAGTATGAAATTAACAGTAACCTATTCCTTTGCAGCTAACACCCACTCGTCGGGACTCGTCCTTGAACCACGTGTTGTGTGACAACGGTTAAACACATAGAGGGCTAGTGCAAAACAATCACATTATACAAGGACACAAAATAACATAAGAAGAAAATAGGGCACAACATGCGATGGAAAATAAACATACAAGTGTGAATTCACTCTTGGATGGCGCTGGATAGGGTTTGTAGCGGACCACATGTGCAGATACAAAAGCACATAATTTACCCGGAAATCCAGTCAATAGTTATCTCAAATACAGAAAATAACGTACAAAAACCCTTAGACCACAAAATGGTAGGGAAAAAGTTAAGTACACAAGCTGACAGCATGGTCAAGAATAAAGTGTGTTTTAAATACGTAAAATACATGAACCCTTATGGAAAACTACATAAAATCCTGAGATAAATTATGGTGCAGCAGATAGAAATATAAATAGTCCTCATAATGCGGTGATTGCATGGATACAGACTTGGTGGTATCTGACCGCATAGCCATGAGCTATTTGGCCGTCGATCATGATATTACAAAACCCTCATATAATTACTCAATAATGTTACCCTTAATATTACACATTGCAATAAAGCAGAAGTTACATAAAAAAATCCTGAACACAGGAGGATGGCATCTGATACACAAGTAGTGTGGGCCTAGTGGCCTCTCCGATAGAACACTATTCTTTCTCTTTTACATCTCAAAAAGCCTTGAAGGCTGTAAATGATTAGTTTAAACTGATAGCAATATGCTGGGGTGTCTGGCAAAATGTACGCAAGGCAAAGGTTAACCGGTATACTAACGTGAACTATTGAAACCTACATCAGTGCAAAAAGGTGAAGTGCTTACGTGACAGCGTCTTACCTTGCCAGCTGCCCTAGGACAACTGCCCAGAGGTAGGGGTTGCATCTACCGATCATGGCTGCGTACGGGGTTCACACAAGCGGAAGTGCTGTGTACGCTGAGTAAATATTAATATTGCAAATAAAAAAGGCACCAAAAGAATTACTAGACATTTTTACGTACAGAATTTAAATTGGAATTTTCTGTAAAAATTATAATTGTGTTTGGAAGGCATTCTCGCCTGAAATCATTCTCTGTTTAGCTCCACACCCTTTGAATTTCAAATGCAATTACTCACAAAAACTCCAAAAATACACACAACACTTTCATAAACAATTTTACCCTTGGAAACAAATACATTTTACAATGACAACTGATATTACATTCCTGGAAAGTCAGTGGTCTGTAGTGGTACTTAGCCACGTGCTCTCACCATCACATGTAACTTTAGCGACGAGTGCTGCCATAGGCTGATTGTGGCTGGCCCTTGGCCGGCTTCACTATTGCAATGGAAAATAATTGCTCTCTACTGTTAATTAAAATTACTGTAAACACTGTGCAATGTACTAAATACTCTAAGGTCGAACATAATTTTTAAGTTAAAAATCAGACTTATTGACTCACAACTCTAATAATTTTCAAATCCTGATGCACTCAAACTCCACACACTATTTACAAAAATAATAACAGTTCACACAAACAAATTCAAAACAATCGGTGAATGCACACACTGCAGTCCACACATCTCTAAATCTGCATCTAATGATAGTACCAATTTGCATATTCCGCCTCACCTTTGTTTGTGTCAGTTTAACAGATTGGAAATAACATGGCACAACACATAAACGACAGATATTAACAGATGGTACAATATAAGTTTTTTCCAACACCACCCACAGAACTTTTTATAAGGCACTTGTAGTTTTTTTATATTGTACACTTTAAAAAAGTCAAAAAATAGGTACAACTTTCATACCGCAGCCTAAAAAAATTTTGGTCTTTTGTAGGAGTGTAGATAAAGTATTATGCATTGTTTTTAGAATTAACTGTAAGTTGTTGCGAGTGTGTGCTTACACCCATAGGCATTTTTCACGAAGCTATGGAGCCAAAATCCCTTTAATTCTGTAACAAAATGTGTGGGTTACTCTTAGTCTCCAAGTATGCAGAAAAACTTTTAAAACACTAATACATCTACACACATCATCTTGAAAACTTACAGTATGCAAGATCACAGCTACCTTTCGTTAAGATGCTCTACCTGGTTTCTTCAGGAGAGGGGCTGGTAGTTCAGTATTAATCACCCAGCTTAAGTACGTGTTCTTGAAAACAGCTAACTGAAAATGAGCATTGTCAGTCAGAACATGGGCAGGAGCGCCAACACCTTCCTGACCTAATATTATAGAGCAGTGACTATACAGAGCATACATGTTCAGCAGCAAGGCCACAAATATTTGTAATTGCTAATATCATACACATTTCGTTTTTGTAAGTGAACCAGTGGACTAAAATATTTGTAGCACATTTTGCAGAAATTTAATATTTTATGTTTTTTTTCTCATAAGTTATTTTTGTGTCCAAGGTGTAAGGTCAGTATTCTTGTAAAATTATACTGTTGATGGTGTTAGTGTTTCAGACGGGCATGGTGGGGTACCCAGAGTCTCTGACAGACCCCTCCTACCACGCTCAGATATTGGTACTCACCTATCCACTGGTTGGAAACTACGGGGTCCCTGGAGATGAGACAGATGAGCATGGTCTGCCATAGTAAGTTCCCATATTTGTACTATGTTGGATAAGTATGTTTTGTTGAAAGTAATATTGTGTCTCCACACTACTGTATATTAAATGGGAAAAAAAAATACTGTTGTATGTTGTGAATGTGAGGTGTGAATGGCATCAGAGTAAAAAATCATGTACATAGTTGGAATTGAACTGAATACCTGTCCCATTATCTCGTATGGTCATGCAGTCCTTAATATTGCAGTATTGTCTTTAAACAAAACTTATGACAATAAAACAATAGAACATGACTACATAAAACACACAACTATTTACTAGTTTATTTTCATCACTTTCCTAATAGAAAAAAAATTTGCCATTAACACACACAGTAATACCTTATATGCTACATTACTTGGTATAGTTGATTCACTGTATCTTCGGCTTTTTCTGAAGCCCTGCTAAAGTTCTACTTCCAGGATATTCCTCCGCCTCTTGCAAACTAAGCTTAACTAAGTCGGGAAGATTACACCAGACGGACAACACACCAGATTCGTGCACACTCTGTTGTAACAGTATTTTGTATAAGAACTATTTTTTACTTGGCGCTACCAACACGCATGTTTTCTCACTGGTTTTATTCAAATTATTTATCAATAAAGCTTTATAATTAATAGATAAAATATGAATAACATTTCAATTTAACAGAACAAAAAGTAACTTTAATTAAGACCAGTATAAAACGCTTGTGAAACATGGCGTATGTTGGAAATAACCAAGCACGTCATATATGGTGAGAATTTTCAAAGGTTTGATTCTAAAAGGCAGAAGAAACAGTGAATGGACTATACTGAAACTAACGAACTTCTCCCTAAACTATTTATACATTAACTGCATTTTGTTTGTTGATCAGTCTTAGTTTGACTGGAAGTACTTCAAGCTCTCGCCATAGTTGCAGTACACCTGCAGTTTGGTGCTTTCATGTTTACACAGTTCATAAATTACAATCTAAGTACCTTTCTCATGTAATTTGCTGTCTCACTTATGAATTCGACCAAACTGCACTGTTCTGCTCTCTTCTCTGGACTCGACTTCTTCCTCTGGTAAAAAAAACTTCCATAAATATTAGTGTCCACAATTTTTTTAGTTTCACATTTTAGGAAACCGAGAGAGAAGGGTGAAGGTGTCTGAATGCTTCTCAGATATAAATATACTTATGCCTTCCGTGTCAGTGGGTCTTTGTGCAGTAATTAGCAGATTGGGCACAAATCACATGCTATGCAATATCAGGTCATTTTCCTCTGTTCCCTGGCAAGCTAATCCAGGCATGAGTTGACCAATTGTGAGAAGGATAAGGGTGTAGCAGGGATGCATGTTAAAACTTGCATCTCAAAATTTTTCTTGCAGAAACTAAGAGTTGCAGAGTAAGAGTAAAGTCCATCATCCTGGAAGGTACACATTCTTTTGGTTTCCCATAAGACCTAAAAAATTCAGCATATTGTTGCAAACGTGATATTGGAATATGTGTAGTCCAATGAAAATAGGTTTTCCACGATATACAATGAAACCCTGTTAAGACGTTTCAGAAAAATACTGAAAAATGTGTACTTATTAAGCAGGAGATTTTCTTAAAAGTGTAGAATTATTTATTTGTAATAGGCAGTGCAAACTTTTTAAAGTATTGTAAGCAGGAACATTTCTTCACAGGGTTTCACTGTACCTGGTTTATTTTCATCCTACTTTCTGAAGGAAAGACAGGCTTGCGCAATCACCTGAATGTCTGTCTGGAATTATGCCCTCCCCCCCCCCCCCCCCCCCCCACAAATTTAAACCCAAGAACCAAATTTCACCAAACTAGGCCCACAAATAGTATATAGAAAGGGTATCTGACTTTTATAGTTTATGATCATGCTGGATATTTATGTTTAAAATGGCAGCAACTTTAAAATTCGGGGTATGGCTTACAATGGAACCATTAAACCGATTTTGGACAAATTTGACATTTTGACACTACGTGATATAGGCCTATGTGTTAAGTTTTGAAAGTGACAGTGTTATTTGTTAGCCATTTTGGAAGAAAGTGCTAATTTGGAAAAAAAAAATGCCATTATATCTTGGGAACCATTTAACAGATTTGAACCAAATTTGGTACATTGACAGTTTAGGCTGTATGCATCAAATTAGAAATTGATATTATTTATCAACCATTTTGGAAGATAGTGCAATTTGAAAAAATAAATCTTTTACTCCTTTGGTTATATACCAGTATAGCCATTGATGTTATTCTATTGAACGTAATGTTGCAGCCATCAAATCAGATAACTTAAGCTTGGCTTGGTTCACTCATGTCGCAGAAGAATTAGACATAAATGATGCCATAAAAAATTTGAATATTTTCTTTTGAGATTTATTGCGGTTTATGTACCTAGTTTATGTACCTACACAGCAGATCTACAAAAAGTTTCTGATACGAGCCAGGCTAATTATAAGAACAGCATTGCAGAATCATTTATTAGTTATTAAAGTCATGTAGCAGTCAAGGCAACTGTGGTCCCGCATGTTGGACAGAGAGCTATCAACTCTGAACTGTTACTGTAAACTGACAAGTGTGAAGTGAGAACTGATAGTGCGAAGTAGCAGGTCACTGATAATAATTCTACAGTGCTCCACCTCCACTCCTCATATCATTGCACCATAAACATACCCAAATAAGAGCATAATGCAGTGCTACTCTTATCATGCATCCCAATTGCTACCTAAAAAGGGTCATCGTGTTGTACAAAGTCCTTTCGGACACTGGTGCCAACCCTGTCGCAACCACTTTCTCACATGAGCTAAACTGCGCTGATATAACAAGCTAATGGATTTCCATAATGTACTTGATAATATAGCACACGAATAAACATCCTAACGGCCCTAACATTAATTTTTAATGCAACTTCAACTACAACTTAAAAAAAAAAAAAAAAAACACTCGTAACAATCACACATTCACTAACACTGCCAAAATAGCTGAAATACTGGGGAAACCGTTACATTCCTTTGCAATACCAAAAAGAAAATTAACTTACTGCTACTGTAAAATCAGTATTACTGCACCATTATAAGATATCAAGAGCACAGAGCTGTAATTATTAAATAAAATGAAGACAATATTTGTTGTTGTATAGGCCTATATAGTTTATCACCCATTAGTTGATCTGTAACTCTGATTTACATTTAGCAATTTCTTATTTGTACTTCTGAATAACCTCCGTTATATGAACTGTGAATAGGGGCACTTTTTCCCCGAAAATATTTCAGGACAAGCTACATATTATAACCATGCAGAGAGGTCATACAGTATAAACATTCTAAAAGCACCTCTACCAATGATGAGCCTGCATACAATTAATATTTTTATCAGACTGACGAACATAATATTCAGGCCATACATTTCCACCTATCTTGAACGTGGGGGTATTTAAGACATTTTCCTCATGTTAGTGTATTTAGACATTCATTCACAAAGACAGTTTCAAGGACACCTCACATTTACGACCACTGGCCACCAAAAAAATTCAGTACCTTGAACCACATGTTCGCGTGTCCCTTGTGACCACTTAAACTGCCGCAGTTGCATCAAATGCACCAGCCACACCGAGCCGCGTCAACAGCTAGAGGCCACAAGTGCATAGTGCAGGTTGACAGGAACGAAATCTACAAGTTCCGGCTAACAGACACTGCTTGACTCAAGAGACCAGTGTGATTCTGCCCCCAGAGATGGCACTATTTTTTAGCTACAGAATGTGTACTGCAGGTAGATGATCAGTAATGCTCTTGACTTACGTGCTTGGTTGCAAGGGACGCCAGGTGCCCCAGTGATGACGATGCGTAAATTAAAACAAAATAGAAATTGGAATGGAATACAGTTCCTGAAATCAGTTTGTGCCTGGTGAGAGGGTTTTCATGCCAAGACACAAAGTTTCCCTAACATGGTAGAATCATCGTTCAATATATTCTGTAATGCACTGCACTGTATGGAAATTTTGTGAACGATTATGGAAACCTTAGCAACCAGCACTCAGTGTAGTGTAACTGTGTTTTAGCTGGTTTGAATCACGGCGGATATGGGCAGCAGGCCTGGTAGTGGGTGAGCATTGTGATGTACCCAGCCACTGGCGACAGAAGCGCACTCTCTCAGAGTGGCTGCGCCAGCACGGAGTTCCAGGAATTTACGGTGTGGACACTCGGGCCCTCACCAAGAGGATCCGGGAGAAGGGCACAATACTGGGACGTATCATGCATGTTGCCCTGGGCCCAGCGCTCTCCATCCTCTCTCTGGAGGACCCAAACAAGAAGAACCTTGTGGCAGAAGTTTCCATAAAGGTTAGTGTTGTGTTAGAACCACTGTAGTGTGATAAAAAAAGAGGGTTAGTAATTCCTGTCAAATTACATGCTTTGAAGTTGTGACTGGAAGGTGTCCATCTTTGGTGGAGGGCAAAATGTTTACACTTTTCAAAACATTGCTTTAATTTTATCTTATCCCCCCCTCCCTCTTCCATCACCCCATGCAAAACTTTTCCCAATATTTCAAGTTTTCTCTTGTTTTGTGTATAGTAGGTCACAGCCAAAGGGAGTACTACCCGGATATGAAGTGATCCCAAAATGAAATCTTTCAAGTAGACATTCCCTTAGAATGAATTAATCTATGTGACTCTCAAATAACCCGATCAAGGGGTGGAAACCCCCATCAAAAACTAAAGACTTATCACCCATAAATGATTGTGATTCAAATCCCATTCAATGCTGAAGAGTTATGTTACAAAAGGTTAGTTCAACTGCTTAGATTCACAAAAGAACAAATACAAAAGGCATTACAACATTAAATATTCAAAATCAAACTTAACTTAATATACAAAATTTCCTCAAATTTGTACCTAGGAATTTTTTTTACATTTATAAAGCGCGCAAAAAAGATGACGTCAAGGAGACTCGAACCAGTGGGTGATCAGGTCACGGTCAAAACCAAGTCAAGGCCACAAGAATTGGAACTATGAAGGTGTGACCTTCCATAGACAAAATATGAGATGGGTTGGGTTAGGTCCCCGGTTAACAAAATATTCTGCTGGCCAGCCTGGCAAACGAAACGTACATACACGAAAACTACAGCTAGGGTCTGCTGCTCCTAGACATGTAGTGAACCCACAAAACTATTTTGAAGCGGAAGAATGGAACTTCTTTAAATGTGAAATATGCGCTCTAGTTACATATTTACCCATATTGGGGTCAGCAAGACCAGCTGTGACTAGTGTCAGGAAACGCTGAATCTGGTAGGGACCAGTCCAATGGAAAGAGTTTTGCCATTCTCTTGTCAACAGCTCTGCTGACATGGTGGGCTTTACACAAAACTAAATCCCTAACACGGAATGAATTGTCAAATCTATTTTTATCATATTTAAGTGCTGCTGCCAAGATCTGACGGATGTCCTTTGAATCATCCAGTAATAAGTCTTGCAAATTCCACAAATTGGACAAAGGATTGTTGGGCACATAGGTGAAGACTAAATTAAATGGACAATTTCCATGAGACTCATGTCTGGCAAAATTAAAGGCCATTTGCAGCCAAGGGAGATGCTTATCCCAACTCAAGAAGTCCGTAACATGAAAAGCTATAAGAGCCGAACGGAGGTTCCGGTTGAAACGCTCTGCATGCGAAGGTGGAGGGTTGTAGGGAGACAGTGTGATATGGCGAATGACATAGGAAAAACACATATCACGAAAATTTCTAGAAGTGAACTGTGAGCCATTATCGGACACAATAGATGTGGGGACACCAAAATTTTGGAAAACACTAGTTTGCAGAGCCCGAATAGTAGATGCCGCATCAGCCTCTTGCAAGGGAATAAGCCACACAAATTTGGAAAAGGCATCAAGTGAATCCAAACTAATAACCAGCTTTTGTGTACCTTGGAATCTGTATCATTTTACTCACGTACCTATCATATTGGCCACTGGAGCCCAAGAACTTGCGCGGCTTTTAGATCAAATCTTTCATGATATAAAATTCAGGTATGCCTACAATTATTTGGATGACCTAGTGATATACTCTTGAGTCATTTGACCAACACCTAATTCATTTCAAAGAGGTCCTAACTCGTCTGCAAAAGGCCAGTCCAACAGTGAACCCCAGCAAGGTTAAATTCGCAGTTCAGGAAATTTCTTTTTTGGGGCATAAAATTTCTTCTATTGATCCTGAACATACTACGTGCATTAGAGATTTTTTCCCACCCAGAGATGTTAAGGGTATTGCTCGCTTCATCGGTAGGGTAGTATAGTTTTTTGGAAAGTATATTCATAGTCTGGCGGAGAAAGATGCCTCACTTAATCATCCATGCAAAAAATCAATACCTCTTGTATGGGTAGACGAACCGCAAAAGGCTTTCGATACTCTTAAGAATGATATCATGAATCCGTTCATTCTTCAGATGCCAGACTTTTCCAAGGAGTTTATTTTGCAAACCGATGCTTTCAGTGTGGCAGTGGGAGCAGTTTTGTGTCAGGAGTTCGATGGTGTCCACCGGCCCATTTCTTTTGCATCCCGGACTCTCACTCCTCAAGAGAGAAAGGCTTCCATTTACGAATTGGCATGTTGGCGTTGTCATGGTTTTTGGCTCATCCATGACAACTGGGCAAAATCGAACTTTGGGTCATCAGAATATCTTCTTTGAAATGTAGGGTGCCGCACATGAGGGTCACAAAATGTAGTCTCAGATGCTCTTTTTTTTGTTGAGTTTCCAACATATTTTTCTTGTTTTATATGGTAAATAATGGGTCACTGTTAAGAACTTTGGAGTCACTGTTCCGGTGACTTAGTTCTTTACTAATACTTGTTTGTGTAACTTATGTTATTTAATGATAATGTTAAATTTGTTATTAATTCCACAAACCTTGTTGCCAAACAGACTAAACTGTTTGTGAGTTATGATGTTCCAGTAAAGATACTGTGTAATAATTTTAATATTTTCATAATTAATTCACTTTTTACAAGATATTGTGTCAGTGCACTATATTTTTAATATTTACATTTTATGAACGAGTAAAATTAAATTTAAGTGTTTTCCTTAATTATTTTGTTACATAATTATTTGTCAATTACTGAAACCATCATTGTTACTCGTTATTAATTGTATGAAAGACAGCTGGTGTTTTAAGCTTTTTTATTACGTGTTCTCTGTACAACATAAGAGTTGATGATTAATGTATTGTTCATACTTATTTATGTGTGACAACTTGTATTTCTCATAATTATATATTTTAAAGAAATCATGAAATGGCACATATTGATTAATCGTTTGGGTTGGCTATTCTCGGAATCGACTGTTGGTCGCATCAATTTCCATAGGCGTCTTTTCTGGCTTTCTCAAGTACTCAATATGGTGTGAACAGTTCTAAAAATTTCTACTCTTCTCCATCTGATGTAGTTTCTTTGTAATCCTGCTAAGGCGGGTGTACCGTGTACACCGATACAAGCATGGGCCATTCCTTCGTCGTCTGATCGTGATGTTCTGATACAGGCCTTTGGAACAGGATATCGTCCTGATTGCAGCATTGCATTATCACGGAGCAGAGCACGCAGGAAATGCTGTCATGGACATAGTTTCTTTGGCTGAACAACAGGCCAAAACTAACTTTTAACTTAACATTTGGTTGCGCATGATATAGGCTTAAACATGGCCTGAACTTTCGAAACTTTTCAAAATCAATTAGTTCTGGGGGAAAAAAAAAAAAAAAAAAAAAAAAAAACCCCTCCTTTTTTTTTAAAATGAAGGTGTGAAGTGGTAATCTAACATAATCGGCCATATGAAAGGGTCATCTTTGTAATAATTGTGTAAATCCTTTTGTTCATGCAATTACTTAAAGGTTATAGTGGGGATCCCCAATTCTTCTCTAAAATTTAATAAAGCAACCACATGAACCTATATTATGTTAACCATACTGATATTAAGGTTATGTTTTTCTTTGTTGCAAAGAGTAAAATAAATAGTTATTGTTGCACCATCCAATTTCTTTGTACTTTTATTATTTTTAATTTTAAATAATTTTTTTTACTTATTACATGGTTGAATAATTTTTTGTATAATATTCCATATGACTACAATTTAAAAAAAATCTAATTTTGATTCCATATTAAAGGGGAGTTTATGCTCTCAATCTCTAACTAAATTACCTCTCTGCTAGATGCTTGGCACCCAAAGAAACGTTCGGCCATTGTTTCTTTACAAATAAAACTTTAGTTGTTAATTAGTGTATGCACGCTGGACGCAGCCTGGTCCACGAGATTCATGTCTGTGCTGGCATTGTTTGGCGATTACTGGCTTTTTGTTATGTTTATTCTTTTGCCATGCTTCCATGCCCCTAAATTAATGCTGGTGCAGCACAACTGGCAGTCAATGCTATGCGTTCGTGCCATCTGCCAGTGTCTTTTAATGTTTGCTTTGTTGTATATTTTATTCCGGCTCCGAACTCTTGTGCGTGCTTATATATTAATGCAGATGTAGTCCTATACCAATAGACCATACAATGAAAAGACAACAGCAACAGGTAACAGATTTCTTTCAAAGAAAATCTAAATGTATTGAAAATCGCGACATTAGTGCTTGTGATGTAAATATTAGTGATAGTTAGTGTAAATATTTCTGCAATGAAGATAAGGGTGCAGTACTTTTAACTGATTGTAAACCAGACCAAACCAGCACTTGCAGTAACAATAGTAAAAGTGATGCTGTGAGCATTTGTGGTGGTGAATCTACATCTTTGTGTACTGAAGATACGGGTGCTGTTCTTCTAAGTGATTCTAAATCAGACATAGCCACCGCAGACATAATTGGAACTTCAAGTTTGCCTACTGTAAGTGGTAACTGTACAACTTTATCCCAGTCTTTGTAAGTATACAGTATCCAACAAAAATTATAAGTGGAGTTGCTTGTTCTTTTAAAGCAAAATGGTACAAGAAATGACCCTGGTTTCATTGGGATGATACATTAGGAACTGTAAAATGTTTTGTTTGTTTGCAAGCTAAAGAGCTTAACTTAAAAGTTATCACTAGGTCAAAAGTTGACCCAACCTTCATTTTTCTGGATTTTCCATTTGGAAAAAAGCTTCAGAAAGATTTTTATATCATGAAAATAGTGTATCTTAGAAAGGTTCCGAAGAAGCTCTTTTAGCTTTCAATTAAAAGTCAGTTTCAGCTAGGTTATCTGCCCAAGTTAGCAAGGAAATGGAAAAAGCTCCGAAAGCTCTCATTACAATTGTTTCAAGTATCAAATTCTTAGCTACTTGTGGTCTTGCTTTAAGAGGCAAACAGGCAAATAAGAAAAGGAGGGTAATTTGTATGAGCTACTTGAATTAAGAGGAAATTAAATACCTGACATTAAATATTGGTTGTTCAAGTAGCATAACTGGCTTTCCCATGATATCCAGAATGAAACGCTGCAATTATTGTCTTTAACAGTAGTGCACAATTTGAATCTAGACATTAAAAATAATAAGTACTTTGCTATTATTGTAGATAAGATGACCGATAATTCAACAAAAGAACAAGTTTCCATTTCCTTACGACATGTGAATGATGATTTTGATGTATTAGAAGATTTCATTGGGTTGTATGAGACATCCTCAACTACGGGAGACACTTTAGCAACGATTATTGGAGTTGTTTTGTTGAGACTAGACCTACCTATAGAAGACTGTCGAGGTCAATGCTATGATGGTGCTAAAAATATCAGTGGCCACATGAAAGGTGTCCAAGCTGTAATTAGTTCCGAAGTGCTTCAGCCGTTCTTTAAACTTAGCTCTTATACATGCTTCTAGCACTGGACCTGAAATTTTGAATGTTTTGGAAAACGTCCATACACCTATGAAATTTTTTAATGAATCTGCCTAAAGAACTCCTATTTTCCTTAATTACAAAGCAGATGATGATCCAGCTTTGACAAAAAATACTACACTGAAACCTCTGGGCCCTACAAGATGGACTGTGCGATCCAAGTCTTTGAATATAGTGAATTCTCAATATGAAACTATACTAAGTGTACTAGACAGCTTGGAATCCAAAGAAATTTTTTTGCAAATTGATTGTTTGCTTTCTTTGAGAAAACCAGCAGTTTATTTTACCTCAAAGTGTTGGTAATAGTTTTTGGTATTACAGAGGAACTTGCTAGAAATCTGAAAGTCTCGGATATCAGTATCACATCCGCCTTGAGGCAAACTGAAATAACTATGGGGTGTCTTACTGACTTTAGAAAAGAGGAGAAGTTCGAGTCGTGGGAGAAAGTTAAGAAACAAGGGGAAGATCTAGATTTACAGCCAGTTAGCCTCCCTCGTGTCCGAAGACCTCTGAAGCGCTTAGAACACAATGTAAATGCATCACCACCAGTACAATATTCAAGCCCCGAGCAGCTCTTGAGACAAAAGTACTTTGCCTTTATCGACAGCATTAAAGGCAAAATCAAATCACTTTTTCAACATCCAGGAGTAGCTATTTATAAGGCAATTGTCGATGTTTTTGTAAAGTCATCGAATGGGAGGTGGAAAACATTACAGATAGAGTGCTACAAATTTGCGAGCACTTCAAGGGGGATTTGAATGTGAGGTTAACGAGGGAATTGGCTATGTTGACAGAACTTACTGTTGGTAGGAAAATAAATAGTTTTCATGATGTGTTATATTCCATAAGAAGAGAACAGCCACAAACCTGAAGATTATTTTCAGAAGTGTGTACTTGTTTTAAGCTGCTGCTTGTTTTACCAGCAGCATCTGCAACAGCTGAAAGAACTTTCTCCGCCCTAAGACGTTTGAAAACATGGCTGCGTTCAACACTTACTCAAGAACGTCTTAAATCACATCGCTGTATTGGCTTAACATCGGGATCTGGCAAAAGGTGTTTCCAACTTAGATATTGCCAACAAATTAATTTCTTCAAAAGAATCGAGAAAATTAGTTTTTTGGCCACATTCACATGTAAACTGTGTTTAATACACAAATACTATTATTTTTATATTAATATGTATAGATACACTTGAGCATTATTTAAAAATATGATTTATTTAAAATTTGAAATTCTTCTACTTGATGGTGTATTGGTGCAGTATTTATAGAATTTTTATAATCTGATTTCCGATATTTGATTATAATCACTAATCGACATCAGTTTCAGTTAACATGTTAAAAAAATGTGTACATCTGTACATGTATTATGCAAGTTTTGAGTAAGTGTCTATACTGAAGACGTTAGTAGATTTTTCTTCCTGTGATACTGCGATACTTCCTAGTGCTTATTTCAATTTATGTGGTGCATAATGCATACACAAAAAAAATTCCCAATCTTGATTTTTGACCTTGACCCTCAAATTACAAACACCTTCCGCCGCCTCTGGTTAGAGCTGATATGAAAGAAGTTAATCACTTTTTTTTTGTCTGTTAACCAGCAGATACAGCTTTCACTTCAAATTCAAAATAACAAAAATTTTAGATGTTTTATATTTTCTTTTTCAAATTTTTTTTTATCAAAATTGCTTTTGCATAATGCTTGTGGCAAAGAAACAAAATCTATCTGTAATGGCTTGAGATCATAATTATCAGAGTTGAGCATCAAATCAGTGTGTTTAAGCCATTCTAAGCTCATTATAATACAACAAAGTTCCATTTCTTTAGCCTCGTTCAGAATTGGGCAGCAATAAAAAGTTGAATGGTTTTCCCCTTCCAGTTTTTTTAGAAGGGCTTTCTGCCAAATTCTGTACTCCTGGCTTAATATAAAAATAATCATTCTGCTAAATAGAGCTCTATTATGTGTGCGCTGCAATATAGGAGGCAATGAATGTACTGTGCTAACTGCTGGATGTGTGTTTTGCCAGTCTCCTGTAACATACAACCCAAATGGCTCGCCACGAGTTTGTGTGGTGGACTGTGGTTCCAAGTACAACCAGCTTCGCTGCTTGCTACAGCGTGGGGCTAGGGTGGATGTAGTTCCTTGGGACCACCCCTTGGACAAAGATGACTATGATGGCCTCTTCATCAGCAATGGCCCTGGTGACCCAGCCGTGTGCTGCACGACCATTGACAACCTGCGTCACGCTATCTCTCATGAGAGAAAGAAACCGATTTTCGGGATCTGTCTGGGACACCAACTGCTGGCTACAGCTGTTGGCTGTACTACTTTTAAAATGAAGTGAGTAGTGATGTAGATGTATGCTTGTACAGTTATTTTTAGCGCTTACAAATTTTCCTAATTTATTTAAATTAAATTGCACTTTCTCGCTTTTGTTGCAAGGAAATTCGTCGCAAAAATTATGTTTTAAGGATCATTAATATTGAATGACTATGAGTGACGAGGCTTTGTGATCATTGATGTGTTCAATGACAGCTTTAAATCAGTCTAGTTGAAATGTGTTGTTTGATAAGTATTCACTCTTTTTATTTATGATAACCATATATTTATCAGGAAGAAAGTACATATAGGATGTTCACAATTAATTGAGCGCTTCTGAAGTAAACCTTCGAAAAATGTCGCTGCTCCGACCTGCATATATTTGATTTATTTAAAGGCACACTTGCCAACATGTGCCCGGTAAAGTTGGTAACAACAGAGGGAAAGTAGTCCCATGTCTTTACGTCGAATTAAAAGTATCACGTTAGCATTTTTTAATACTAATTTTTTTTTTTTGCTAAACAGCGAAACGTTGTGACCTCACATCCATGTGGAAAATTTGTTTGTTAGACTTTTGTTTGTGTGTGTATGTATACAAGTACCGCCCTGTGAATGTGTTTTTGTCTCGTTTTTAAAATGTAGGTAATTAGTAGTCTAGCAGTGTATTCCAGCCATATCAAAGATAATGCTTGTGTTCATAGAAAACACACACATTTAGGTATTTTAAAGTTTTAAATGCTTATTTTCAACAAAAGGTATTTCCAGATGCATGTTTACATAGTTGTTTTGTCATCCGAAAGTTTTTTTGCAGTTTTTTCATAGCAAACATAGATTCAGTTGTTAGTAGAACTTTGGCATAAATCATGATGTTTGACGCATGACAGACCTGGCTGATTAGCTGCCCTTTCTCTGGGTTACTTACTTGATGCTAAGCAAATTGCATTTCTGGATGGTTACGCATCTTGGGGCACTGGTGCTTGACCGGAGTACAGTGCCGGCCTAGTAGACTGTCGGCTTGGCACAAAGTCTGGCTCAGATAGTTTCACTCTGCGTGGTGCAGGCTTAGGTGGTGGTACAGCGGGATGGCATGTCTGTCCTGCGGGTAGTTTTACTACCCATGTTCCCACAGCCGTGGTGGCATTCGACTGGGGGTTGGGGTTTGGGTGCGAGGTGCTTGGATTTGTTTGTGGCCTGGAAGATACTAAATGCAGCTAACGTGCTGGTGGACCCTTCGCTAAACAGTATTTCTGCACTGTTGGTTGGACTCCTGCAACACGGGTTGGTGGCTCAAACAAGTTGGCAGGTGTGACGGTGTGGTGAGCCATCGTAGCAAAGCAGCCCGTTCATGCAAACTCAGTAGCCCGAACCCCCTGGGAAGGATGTGAAGCACCTGTGGATTCTTAGAGATAGCCCTCGCCTTCTTAACCTTTCTCTCAACACCACCCATATGGGTGTAAGGCATTTGGCGCTAACCTAAGATCGGGTCTGCAGCAGATACAGTTGACATAAGAGTGTCAAAGTGTGGGTGCCAGTTGCTACCACCAACACTGCACCTCACTCTTGACTTCTCTACCAGAGGTGGGGAAGACTCGAACTGCAAAGTGTTGGTTGTAGGAACTGCATGGTGTTGTCCCAATGGGGGTTGGTCTCCCCTGCACCAGAGTGTAAACCTCTTGGCACCACGAAGGGAGCTGTGAGGTGGGGGCGACATCAAGCCGGCAAGCCAACTTCCAGGAGATGGTATCCTAGCGTCGTGGCTCTATCGTTTATTGCACGGGGCAGAGAATGGGTGGCCTTCCAAGGATGTTGTGGTGTGTTGTAACTGTAGGTTCAGTACGAGTAAACTCGGTCTCTTGCTGGCTCCATCAGCTCCAATCAGAGGAAGAAGGTTGGAGTGATACTCAAAAAATCGGGTAATCTCAGTGTTTGTTTAGCGAGAAGGAAATAAACATATATGGTGGAAGTACTACCTCCTAATCCACATGGGCTTGGCGGAAGGTAAACATCCTACCGTGAACAGGGGAAGACGCCCTGTGCAAAGCTATGGGAGTAGGCAGTAGCTGGTATGTGTAACATATTATTTCCTCGGGGTGAGCTCTTCTCTGTTGTCCATAAGGGACTGAACGTGTCTGTGTGCTGCTGGTTCTTCCTTAGGTGCAGGTTGGAGAAGATATCCGGGCCCACGAGGAAGCAGTGAAATCAACTGGAGAGATGCAGGCCTCTGCACCAATTGCTTGAGCAGTAACAGTCCAGGAGAGGAGTCGGAAGACTGATTGAGAACTGAAGCAGAACAAACTCTCCGGAGGTCTGGAGAGGGTGTTAGCAGGTGCAAGCCCAGTGTTTAGATCTTTGGTGCGAGCAGCATAGCGAAGAGCGATGGGATCTAGGCATCTTACTTGTGGCAGCATCCCGTTGCACCCTTTTGTACTAGCCTCGGACATCTTGCATGGTCCCGGTGGCTCATTGGGCAAAATTATATTTTATTGTTGGGACGTCTGTCCCAGCCCAGTAGATACAACAATCTTGTAGGCAGCTGCCAGGAATGTAGTTGCCCTGACAAGTAGCAGTCGTTTATTAATATTTATGAAAGACTTCATGCATCATGTTTAATTCATGTTTTCAGGTATGGTAACCGTGGACATAATCAGCCTTGCACCCACCATGCTACTGGACGTTGTTTCATGACTTCGCAGAACCATGGTTTTGCTGTGGATGTGTCAAATTTGCCCGAGGGTTGGCTCCCTTTGTTTACAAATGCTAACGATGATACTAATGAAGGTGTTGTACACACTTCCCTGCCATACTTCAGGTAAGAATATGGGTTTATGCATCTGGAAAACAAAAATTTGTGTTTAATTGATTGTTAGAAATTATAATGAATTTGTAATTTCAGGTATGGATAAGTTAAATTTTTCCCATTTTTCAATTTATGGTTTATCTGTGGCTCTCAAAAAAATGTTCGCAATTGGCTATTTATAAGGATAAGTGATTGAGAAACTGACAATTTTTTGTTTCGTAATATGACCAAGTATAATATTATTGAGGGTCTTCTTAGCACGAAAGTATTGTTGAACTACTAAAAACTAGTAAATGGGATTTTCTTTTTTACACAAACATGGGAGAGATATAGGCTGATCACTTCCACATTTGTGATGCCATTACACACCTGTACAATAATAAAACATATGCTCAGAACATCAAACAGTGTACATTTGTTTGTTATTAGCATCAATTAGTGAAATGTTTGGTGGAAGCAAAGCTGTGTATATAATCCCAGGGTGCCAGGCCATGATTATGCACATGGTCACAAGATGAGCAGAGACTCTTACCAGGGTCATTGCGTTGCCACATGGCAAGACAATCAATACCAATACACAATATTCTTCTCTGTTAAGGCCATGGAGTACATCAACTGCAAATACAAGGAGGCTGGGTCACTGAAGTGTAGGAATTAAGGCCGACCATGTGCGTGTTAGATCCAGAGCCATCTAGCATTTGGTACACATTAAAATCACAACAAAATGTTTGTGTGTGTGGGGGAGGGGCTACATGAACACAAATGCAATCACGAACAACAGTACAAAGGCGCTGCAGCACTGAAACAATTACACGAGTCTTCCTCAGAACCAGCCCGAAGTACACACACTGTGTTACAAAAGAGAACAAATAAGACATGATTATTTAAGGGCCCTGCAAGTCAGTGGAAGGTCCTGGCCGGCTGCGGAGGTGATGTAAAAATGTTTTCAGAATAATTAAAACATCAGTGCGTACATACAAAGTTGAGATATTTGCATGTCACTCAGCATGCCATCCGTCTGGCCCGAGCTCAAAGAAGAAGTGGGGAAGTGGGGACACGAGCCCTTGATGGAAGTGGTGGCCCCATGCAGACCACAGGCATGGATAATGAAGCGGGGTCGAGAGGGAGGAACACATATTACACTAATTCACAAATACCTGCACAGGAGTGCAGAACAAAATAAATACACGGTCACCTTCATTACTAACAAGTGCCTTTTTTGACAGTTTTCTTCGGCCATCAGGAATTTAGTGCACTCTACACTAGGGATGGGTTGATACTACATTCTCACGATACCGATACTTTTTTCGATACAAAATTAAGTGTCGTGAACACAAAACAACTTGGCCAAGAAAATTGTTCATATTACTATTATCGTTGACTCACTTGAAACTATAAAAACCCACATTACACTGGAAACAAATGGTGGAAGGCCTGTAACCCAAACCTCCTTAACCACTTATAAGCCAACAGTCTTCTTCGATTCTATAGAATCATTTTTCCACAGTAAAAGCTTCACGCGTACCACTTATACTACTATTAACTACGATTACGACTCATCGCTCTTCACATGAAGTATACCCTTACTCCAAACCACGTGAGAGTTGTTACAGCAAACCAATACACAATTGTTGTGCGCCGATTAAATCTACCGGGTGGCCGAACATGGGGCTACAAGGTTACACAACCAGCGAGCACACCGCCTACCCTCTTCCCCCCGCTTAGTGCCTACAAGCTGTCAGCCGCTTCGGGCGTGGCTGAGTGCTACCGAAGATCTACGCAGTAAGAACGCTGACAAGAGGATTCTCACCTCCCACACCAGCCTCACAACAGAAGGACTTCACATGCCTTCCCTGCACACTGCTGTGGCAGCCTATACATCTGACTATATAAGTCCGTGCGTGATGGGGCTCCAGCAGTAATTCGTATTTCTTCTCTAGAGTTAACCCATAGCACTCCTTAGTGCTGGGGCCTCCAGTGAACCTAGAGTCTTCAGTAGCCATCGTAGCGGCTACTTCCTGCGATAACCGTCTTCAACACCCATTGAACACGAATATAACCTGCTTCTATAACTTTTAACTTCTTTTTGTTTCTTCCAGACACCTGCTATTAGACATCTTTATTTCAGTTTTCTAGTTCACTTTCCCTGTAGCCTAGAACCAGGTGCCTACACCTGGCTAATGTAGTTTATCGTCAGTACTCAGTCTGCTTGTTGGAGATAGCAAGAGTCACTGTGTTTATTGAGTCCTCAATAAATACAACTTTGTTCTCTATCCTAACGCTTTTATATCTAGAGTAACGTCTACTTCACCCGCAAGGAATAATTCGCACTGTGCACTGCTGACAGAAACCGGGAACTTTTTTAATCCGAATTAGCTTGACTGAGGCCCCCTTCTGGGGACCTCCAGTCTGGTAACACACCCATTAAATGGCCGCCTGTTGCTTCCTACTACCCCGAGCACACAGGTGCTGGAGGGAAGGAACAGAGGAGCCATAGTCCAGTGCCCGAGCTTTTGAAGGAATGCCTCTCGTACAGTCCCCAGATCCCTCTCACCACCCAGACCTTCCCCAGGAAGGTGCTGATCCTAGGTTCTGGTGGATTGTCCATCGGACAGGCCGGGGAATTTGACGATTCTGGATCACAGGCAATAAAGGCTCTTCTTTACCATTGGATATTCCCATGTGATACTCAATACTATAAAGTATAGAGGGTATCGAGGATCTCATCCCTAGTAAAATATCTGGTTAACTGTTAAAATTGTCAGTTTACTTTGCAGTCGTCTGGAAACCAAAGATAACAAAATATATGCAAATATCTTGACAAATTTCTTATACATATGCAATGTATTTGATGGCCGATGAGTTGCACACCACAATATACAGATCAATACACTGACGTTATGTACTGAATCAAAGATTGTTAGTAAAATGCAATGTGATTGTAAGGTAGGTGAGATGTCATTGTCACAATCTGTCGATAGGGGCATGCAAAATTCACATTTGCGATAAAACAAATTTTTATGCGAATTTTTATTTTTTGAAACAAATAAACTTGATTTTTAACTTTTCGCAATAATACTACTACAAAAACGTAGTGAAAAATGCTTTTCAGCTGCAAATATTGTTGTATCAGTTTGATAGCCAGTTTTCATTCCACAGATTCTCAAGCGCAAGATAATATTAATTAAATAAGGGAATAAATAAACTGAGAAATTAGGTTATAATCTGGCTTAACTGCTAGGAAATCACCCTACTGAGGAATATCCCATGGTATTTCGCTGAGCAGAAAAGATACAGGCTTTAGTTATATTTCAAAACATTTGTTCTCTATGAATACAGAAACACCATATAAGGACAAACTTACTGGTTTAACCTCGGATTACATTAGTAAAATAAACACAAAAATCCATAGAGATCATACAGCTCTGCTGTTAGTAACTTTAAAAATTTTCCAATGGTTTCAAGTATTGATAGTAGCGCTGTGAAAGATGGTGGTCATATTGCAACATTGTGTGCCTGCGACAAACAACAAATAATCTTTTGGATGTTTCTACGATTGTAGACATATTTTGTTAATGCATCTTTAAATTTTGTATTGCCACCTGTTCCTGTTTGGACTGATATTGTGTCTGGGGTGTGGGTGAAGTTAGTTTAGTTTGAATATTTAAGCACTTTGTATGACGTAATTTTCTTTTTAAAATGCTGAAACCCACCATAAATGCAAAGCAACGTGCTGCAGAATATTTAAATCATGGCTTGAATGCAAGTAACGATAAAACTATATTTTGTAAATTCTGCAACACACCAGTGACTTGGGACCATAGAGCTTGTGCGTAAAGTAAATTGAAAGTGAAAAAACAAAAAACAATCTGTAACGTTCAAGTTTATAGTCTATATGTCTCATTTAATAAAGTGTTACTGTTATTTTCATGTGGTTTTGTTTGTATTTACATAGTTAACTGTTAACCAAAAATAACACTGTATTTATAAAAAATGAACACAGATTTTTAAGAATAATAACCTCGAATTCTGTATAAAAATAAACACCCAAAGTGCAGCTCCTGTTCTCTTGCTACACAAAAATCACATTCGAACAGCTGATGGTCCTCATGTGGCATACTGTGCATTAAGATTGTTTTTTAAGATTGTTTTTGTAGTCATTGCACTGGTTTCGTGCTAAGTTGTGTTATAAGAGTATATTTTAAAGGTTTTATTTCAAATGGTTATGTAAAACGTTGTTAGTTATTTATCGTTTTGATAAGTAGGCCTATCTGATTTGGCATCCAGAAACCAAGTTGTAATTTTTTTGTGACTTTCGATTGTGATTTTATTATTTTGTATAAACATTGGCATAAAACTCTTGAGACTTTATTTTGACGTGCCACATCTTTTCAACATTACTTAAATGACTACTCATCAGAGTTAGCCACTTAGCCACATACTTCAGTGGATTTTGATTAGAGGTACAGTGTACAAAGTATTTCATTTTAACACTCATTTTCTCATGTCATAACTATGGTATGAGCATACCATAACTTTCGGAATATCTACGATAAAATCAAAAAGAGTACCATAACATTTGGAATGTGTACAGTAATTTTGAAAAGCGTGGAATAATTTAAGTACGAGTGTACCACAATATAACATATTTCATTCATAGCATAATATTCACACATCTGCGAGCACTTTAAGGTTTTTCTAGGCAACTTGCACACACCACAATTATGAATTTTGACATTTATTTTTATGGTACATAATTGTGGTACAATAAAAATAAAAATGGGTTGAGAGTTGTGAGCAAGTGCTGATAAGCACCAGTGAGCAACTTGAGTAGTTACTGTACATGCCAATACATACCACAATTAAATGCTGCACCATAATTTTTCATTTAATTCGTTTTTATCCCATTAATCACTTACGGTATATATTTCACGTACAATAAAAGCAGGTAGAGAGTTGCGAGCAAGTGCAAATAGGCACAAGCGAGCAGATTGAGTAGTTATTGTACATCCCACACATACCATAATTATCTGATAAACCAGTCATGCCCTAGTCCATGTATGCAACGGGCTAGGCCATGACTGGTATATCAGATAATTAGGATATTTATTTAACATTACAGTAATTTCCTTGAAGTTGCAAAATTTAATTAAAAAACAGAAATTGCAAAATAAGTGTGTGCTGAACTATCATTTTCCTCAAAGGTTGATTACAGCTTGTACTGTGGAAAAGTAAATCTATAGAATTGAAGGAGACGGTGTTGGTTTATCATTGGTTAAGGATGTTTGGGTTACAAGTCATCCACCATTGGTTTCCAGTGTAATGCGGGTTTTTATATAGTTTCAATGTGCGTCAACGATAATAGTAAAATGATCAATTTTCTTGTGTAAGTGGTTTTGAGATCATAACAATTTAAATTTGGTATTGAGTATTGTGAGACTGTTTGGTAATGAAACTGGTATCGAGTATCGAGAAAATGTATCGACCTATCCCTAATTTTAACTGTTAAAAGTTAATTAGTTTTATATTTAACTAATTAGTTAAAAATTATACACTTTTTAAATCATTATTTTGAATTGTTAATCCAATGTATGGTAAAATTAAATAGTTCAGTGTGAACTAGTTTTTATTCCTGATTTTAGGAATATTGCTAAATTGTAAGCTACATGTCAACAAAACAATTGATTCTAATAACGTTTTTTATGAAAAACAAAATTTAACATTTATGAGGCCTTAACATAAAAATTTAGAAGTAAAGCAAATAAAAAAAATATTTTCTATTCCCAAATAAATTAGTTTTATGGTATGCTAGGTTACGCTTAACATATTTGGTAGTCTGGTTCTCAAGTTAAACGTGGCCATGACTGATACAAATGTTCTTAATTCCAAATAGTACATCTTTAAAAGTAAAGTGCCTTTTAAGCACATGCCTTTACTTCTTTAATTCTGATTTAGAGTGAGGTAGATTATGAACTGATTATTCAGAGGTGCAGACTGTAATACATAAATGATGCACTAAGCATTCTTTGTGTGGCAAAAAAATTAAAAATTACAGTAACCTTTTTTTTACCTTGTGCCATGTCCAGAAGTTTGCTGCTTTGTGTGTTGACAGTTAATACCATATTGTCCTAGTTGGTTCAGTGCTAAACTCATAAAAGTTTCAAGTGGAAGGAAATGTCGTAAGAAATTATTTGTTACTTAACAGTGTACAGTTCCATCCCGAGCACATGGCAGGCCCTCAAGACCTGGAGTGCTTGTTTGATGTGTTCCTGAGTCTGGCCAGGGGCTGCCACAGTCCAGTTCCCGAGCTTATGAAGGAATGCCTCTCGTACAGTCCCCAGATCCCTCTCACCACCCAGACCTTCCCCAGGAAGGTGCTGATCCTAGGTTCTGGTGGATTGTCCATCGGACAGGCCGGGGAATTTGACTATTCTGGATCACAGGCAATAAAGGCTCTTCAGGAAGAGAATATACAAACTGTGCTGATCAACCCCAACATTGCGACAGTACAGACGAGCAAGGGGCTGGCTGACAAGGTCTACTTCTTGCCTTTGGTTCCAGAGTACGTTGAACAGGTACTGCTGTTACTTGTAACTACTATACTGTAATCACCTTCGTGATATCACACGTGTGTGCACACATTTCCATAACTCCTGTAACTCCTGAAAAAATTTGATTGAAAAATTAGTTTCAAACAGCTCTTATGAAATTGGTTGAAAACTGTTTCGTGATTTTAATATGTACCATACATATCACAATATAAAATGTTTTATTCCAATTGTAACTCAAAGTTAAGGGTCGTTTTATGATAAAAAAATTTTCATTGTGCACTATACAAGATAAAACGAAACAATTCCTTGTTATGGACAGGTGCATTGTGCGAGTTGGGTTTTCTGAACCCAGATATCCTAATTACCTTAAAAGGAGAAAAATAAACAAAACATATATTTAAAAAAGTTGTGGAATTGGGGTAATAAAAACTGAGAATGGGAGCAATCTATGTAGACATACTATTTCTTACATGCAGTTACAGAGAATTTTTTGTTTGTCTTATGTGAATGAAATTTAATTGGTAAGGTTTTTAAAATTTGGAACTAATTTATATCATTTATATTAAAATTTTTATTTATTGTTTTTAATGCCAATATATGTACTATTCATACTTCTCAGGTAATAATTTCTGAGAGACCAGATGGCGTCCTGTTAACTTTTGGAGGACAGACAGCTCTCAACTGTGGGATTAAGCTTGAGCGGTCTGGTGTTTTTGAAAAGTACAAAGTACAAGTACTGGGCACCCCTATACGATCAATCGTTGACACGGAGGATCGAAGAGTTTTCGCAGAGCGCATCCAAGAAATAGGGGAAAAGGTGGCTCCAAGTGCTGCTGTGCATTCTGTGCAAGAGGTGTGTTTATTTTAAATATTGAGAAAGGAAGAGTGTGAATTTTGAAGCCATAGGGGTGGTTTTACTTGGATCAGATTTAGGTTCTGGCTAACTATTTACTTAATGTAGTACAGACTGACCAGATATTGGATTTGATTCTCAATTTGTATGCACGGAGGTGTGGTTTGGTACCCACTGTAATTGGAGAGTTCTTATATATTCTTATTTTCTGTGCATGATTTTTTAGTGTAAAACCAGTGTTAAAAAAAAAAAGTTTTATAGTCACACATTTCTTCACTTTCTGAGCAAGAGCACATTAGTTTTCGTAAGATGTGTAAATCATGTACATACTGATCAGTAAAATTTTAAAAATTTGTTCCAAGCATTGATCCATAATGCTAGCATTGGATGGACAATCCAGGGCTGGATGGATTGTACTTAAAGTATGCGTGTGGTAAATGGATCAATTTTTAAAACATAAACATTATTTCTTAACCTCTAAACCTTTTTTTTTAGTGGCAACATTTTAATTGTTGTTCCACAGTTTCAAAATAATATATTCTTTGCTTTTCATAAGGTATTAGTTAGTATATGTGGGAAAAAAAAAACTGAAATTTTAATGATTAAGGAATTTACATGGTCGACACCTCATTCGTCACAATACTTGCTTGTCTTGCTGAACTGAGATGATAACTTGTGATAAATCTTTCTCTGACACCATTCTTACCCATCCATGTTGCACTTTTGTGATGCTGAGTAGTACAGTAAAAACTTTGTACAAAGTACATAAATGGACTTGATATTGTACACTTAATACTGAAAACTATCATGCATTACTGACTAAAAAGCAGGAGCGCGTCAGCTTCTGTTAGGTTTTTATTCTGTGTCAGACCAGACACACAGGCTCGGAGGGCAGACCGTATCTGCAGGATCTGGGGCTTGGCCTTGACTGTTCCCTTGAATAGGGTAGTGTGGGTATGCCACCTACATGATACGAAGTCTAGCAGGGCTGTTGTCTTACCTCCACGTGTCTTACTGCTGTGGGCTGAGCACTCATCTGTGATGGTTCTGGGTTCAGTCTCCCGACCAGACTGGTTGATGGTGGCGGCATTCGCTGGGTGGCTCCGTCGAGTGGCTGATTCCACGTGGGCAGGCAGGCACCCGACCCACTGTTGGCGGCTGTCTGCAGTGGTTTGGCATAGTCGGCAGGTTAGACGTCCAGTACCAGGGACAAGCCCAGGCGGAGGTACTGGATGACAGGTGAGTAGCTCCGGAGGTCTTCAGCAAGGGGCCAAACAAATTAAGAGGGAGGACTGTGAGGGGAGGCCTCAACAGTTGACGGGCAGCTTGAGCTCGTTCCCGGGGGTTAAGCAGCTGAAGGTTAAAGGTTTGCTAAGCAGTGACTGTTTCTCGGTGAGGACAGCTGCTGTCCTTCTGTCATTCCACTTACTTCCCCTTCTGTGGTTGAACTGCATTTACAAGGAAAAGGTGCTACCAGTTCACAGCTCTACTGAGGTGGCAGGCAACAAAATCCCTAGCCAAGAGTAACCCTGAAAGGTTAGATCTCTCGTCAGGCCTGGCTTCCTTTTGGTGGTTCTATATGGTGGATGGAGTGGGTTAACTTATAAAGGTGATCTAGCCTCATCATTGTGCATCTTGCTAGTATTTGGGGCTCTACTGTACGTGCACATCAGGTACCTTTGCGTACCTGGTCCACAGTATGGGTGGCCATCTAATGTGTTGTGTTTGGGTGACGTACTTCAAGTCCTTTTTAGGAGATAGGCTGCAGTCGTACTCTATTCGAGTTGGAAAATCAGTTGTCAAACTGTGGGTCCCTGCCACTCCATTGTGGGGCGAAGTTTACCAGGAAGTACTTTGAACAGTTCTTTCAAGAAGGAACATACGGTGGTTAGGCTGTAGACTGGTTTTATTCTGTCCAGAATATAACATGGTGACCCATTCTCTCCTGCTTTGAATCAATCCACTTACTAACTTATGGAAGGAGAAAAGATAACACAAAAGACAGGTGAAGAGGCCTGTCTGCTTGAAGGACTAGAGCAACGAATTAGATAGCCGTCGAACAACTGTACCCTAACTAAAGCTGTGTTGTGCTGAAGGGACTTGAGGGTGATATGGGGTGGGGTGAGTTAACGGCAAGTATCAAGGGGAGAGAACAATTACTCTTCAGGGCTGCAGTGCAGTGATTGCTTGGGCGAGTCCTCACAAGGCGGAGGAGAGCAGACAGTCTTAGCACGACTGATGTTAAGGTAAGCTGCTGGTATCAACTGCTGTTTTGCTGTAGTGCAGGGCCATGCACCTGGCCAGGGTAATTGTCTCGGGTTCCATTGGCCGTTGGGCGACTCTGGCAGGGTGGCTCCTCTTTTCGTGGGCGGTGTGGCACTGGCTGCAATCTCTTGGGGTTGGCTGTAAATGGAAGTGTTTCCTTGTGTGCAGGTGGTATCCGCCGCTCACTTAGAGGCAACTCACGTTGCCGACTGTTCTCCTTGTGGGATTTTGCTAGATGTTGCCGATTTATATTATCTTTCTTGCAGAGCATTCCATTCCCCAGGCGTCCGCCTTGTCTAAGGAGGTGTGGAATGCTGGCCTGGGTGGCGGCTAGTCGGGGTACATATCTCTTCTGGGGCATGTGACGCACACGGATGATGTGGAGTTGAAGCAGAAAAATAGTGTAACTACATGTCACCCATCAACGTGGTTGCCACTCATCTGAGAAACTGGGGAAACCACGAAATGTCAGAGAATTTGAAAACTTTTGGGTAAATATGGGAAATGTCAGGGAATTCTGTGATATGCATGTTATATTTGGCAGTTCTATTATCAATTGTGCACCGCTACCACAATTGAATTCAATTATTTTGATGATTTTGGACTAAACGTCTAGGCATTTTTCTTTGCAATTTATTATGTAGGGAGCAATTTTGTAAGATCAGATAAGTTGTTAGGTGTAAAAGTGTGTTACAATGCAAAGACAATTCTTACAGAAAATGAAATAATAGCAAAAGGTCAAGGAATAAACAAAGATTGTTTCTTTGCTGCAACTACGTATCATCACACTTGTACCATGTGCCCTACAAGTGATACAATCCTGAATGGCAGCTACCCAAGCCTCCATTGTGTGTCCTATAGAAGGTGGATATAAAACCCTGTGAAATGGGAAAATATGTACCAGTAAACCACGCCAATGAAACTGCACCTGAGCTCGTGCAGCTGATGCAACCCACACAGCAGGGAGGCCTGTTTCCAGTCACAGAGACAGATGGAACCAGAATAGAGCTCCGTCTACAGGGGAGGTGTCACCCCCGTTGGAACCCGAAGACGTCGGAGATACCCCCAGAACAGAAGCAGAAGAATGTCGCTGCACCACCGCAGATTTGCAGTTGGATTCCAGCAGCTTGCTCTATCACCTCCTGTGCTGGAGCTTGCTGCTCAGTCTACTCTCTTCCGCTCTCACGAGAGACCAACAGTTGATCTTCAGTGACCAATGCCAGACTTCTTCCTGCACACACTACAGCCCCAGAAGAGTAGTCTCCTCGCTACACTTGACACTTGCGATCAAAAACCCACACCCCATACTTCCCCTTCAAGTCCCTTCAGGACACCCCCAGCTTCAGTTAGGGGTTAGTTGTTATCACTGCAACCTAGTTGTTGCTCTGTGTGCTCTTCTAGCTTACCCTTCAGGCCAGGCTCTTCAAGCCGACAGGCATCTTCACCTGTCTTTGCTTGCCTTCTGAGAGTTAATCAGTGCCTTGGTTACAGTAGGAGAGTATGGATCACAGTGTCTTATTCTGGTGTGAGTTGTGGTTAGTTATCCCTTGTAAGTCACCCCACAACGGAGAGACAGGGAACCGCAGATTTAATACCGGTTGACTAATCGTAGTGTGGGACTGCAGCCTGTCTCCTAAAAAGGACTTGAGGTAGGTCTTGAAGACACAATCCATTAGACGGCCACCCATACTGTGGACCAGACACGTAAAGGTACCTGGTGCACACATACAGTAGACACGACCACTAGTAAGACACACGACAAAGAGGCTAGATTTCCCTTGTTAGCTAACCCATTACCTCCACAGTGTAAAAACTTGCCAGAGGGAGTGCCAGGCCTGGCAAGGAAGGATATACCCCTTTAGAAATACACTCTAGCTAGGGAAATCTTTGCCTGCCATCCCGTTGCGGAAGTGAACTGTAGCGCCTAATTCCCTGGTATGTGCCGTTCACCCACAGGAGTGGTAGTGTGTAGAGCGACAGGAAAGCAGCTCCTATTGTAGTTGGCAAGCAAACACTGCTCATGCCGCCCGCCGACTGTTGAGACTTCACCTCACAGTTTCCCCCAGTCATCTGTTTGGTCCTCTGGTGAAACTTCTCAGGGTTGTACACCCAGTTGTTGAGATCCTCTGCCTAGACGTAACACTGGAACTAGGCGTCGAGCCTATCAATAATGCAGAACCAGTTCCATCAACTAGTACCAGTGGACCAGAAGCCTGCAGCAGAGTACACCTCTCTGCCGAGCCGTCCAGCAGACTCCATCGCCACCAACCAGCTGGGTTAGGAGACCCTATATTGGATAAGCACCAATGAGCACCCATCGACTGACAGTGGGAGGTAAGCCAGGGGCTCCGCCAACACCCCGCTCTCACATACCAACACTATCTCAGCTAGACTTTGTGCCAAGCCGGTGGCCTACCCACCCAACGCTGTATAAAGGCACTATAAAGGCTGAGCACCAGATCTTATAGACCTTGCTACAGTAGGGTCTGTACCCCCTTTTCACATGTGCGCTTGATCTAGTGTAGAACTAGAAACGTAGAACTATTGACAGTCACCATCAATGTATTTGATATTACATCTACTGGGTATTTTTAAGATGTACTTCAAATTGAAGTACGTTATATGTACTGAGATTTTACTGTAGTTGCAGGCATACATCTTGTAAAGTGGCATGTTTGCAGGCCCTGGAAGCTGCAGAGAAGTTGGAGTATCCAGTAATGCTGAGGGCTGCGTTCTCGCTGGGAGGCCTCGGCTCTGGATTTGCCAAAAATAGCGAGGAGCTGCGCTGCCTTGCCCAGCAGGCGCTAGCTCACTCCAGCCAGCTTATTATTGACAAGTCCCTCCGCGGCTGGAAAGAGGTGGAATACGAGGTTGTTCGGGATGCCTACGACAACTGTATCACTGTGAGTTAAATTATTTTTTCCAGTATCACTTTTTCCAACGCGATTCTCGGATACTACAGCAGATCGATACCTATACTCAGATACCAAATTTTTCAACATTCCCATGTTTTCTTCAACCTTTCAGTCCATTGCGTATACTGTATGTAATTTTTATTAACTAAAGTAAAATCTTTTTTAACCATTTCCAGATTCTTCATTGTTTACAGCTTTTTTTTTTTTTTTTTTACCAACTTGTAGCTTTTTTTTTATATAAATACTTCTTCCTATGCACAAACTAATTAACAACTGCTTACAGAAGTACAAAAAATTTAATTTAAATCCCTGAATCTTGCACACATTACAGAATATGCCATTGTCGATAACTGTAGGAACATATTTATGTAGCAGAAGTAGATGACTGTACGCATGCCAAGGTTGTGGCACTCAAAACCATCACTATTAGTGTTAGTCAATGCTATGTGGCACAATGCGAAAATTTTAATGTTCTGGTGAAAGTTGACGTGTGCCAGATCCAACACCCCTTTGCACCCCCCCCCCCCCCCCAAGTTGGAGCATAACCTGACTCAGCTGAGTGTCTGGCTACCAGCAATATCGCCACAACTGTGGCCATAATCCACAGTCGGGTAGATGTACACCGAACCTCCGGCACCAGCGATAGGCTGTCTGGAAGACCCACCTTTTTCTGATAAAAAAAATTTGGCCACCTTGTCAAATTACCATAGCTTGGCTATGCAGGAGAGCTTTTACCTTATCACATGCCCCACCATAGAGCAGGGAAGGCAAAGGCTGAGAAGATAACAGCGGCTCTGGCGCAACATTCTGTGGATCAGGGCTTACGGCCAAGGGGTGTATACTCGCTTGTGAGGCACACCATCCAGGACCAGCAGCTTCAATACACAGAGATATAGAGAATGATAGAGAGGGAGAGCTAGATAGAGGGATAGAGTTAGATAGAGAGAGAGATGCTGCAGGCTCTCTCATCCCGCCAAAGACCAAAAAGAGAGACAGTGTGAGAAACAAGAGTGAAGGTGAAGGGGACATTTTTTAAAATAGCCGATTGGCTGTGTGGCAACTGAGTGTGAAGAGAGGAAGACATACCTTGAGTGTGATGGGGGGGGGGTTACAAAAAACCGGTCAGGGTAGAGGGGGGTGGGGTAGTGGAAGGGAGGGGTGCCAAGTGAGAGGGAGAAAGAAAATAATGGGAGGAGCAAGCTGTTTGTGTTTTTTTTGGGGGGGGGGGGGGGGATGTGAGCAGCAAGAGGTAGATGGAAAAAAAAGAAAGCAAACAGACCCAGCTCCGCCTCCACAGGGCGGCACGTAAGTATTGGCCCTTTAAGCATCTAAACACTAGTGATAACCAATTAATTTGTTCTTATTGTTTTTAACTTCCTTAGAAACTAATTTAAAACATTAAAATGTACTGTATGTTGACAAATTTCTGAATATGTTTTGTGGGTAAAATACTTTTTTTAATGCCAATATCTCGTAAATAAGCAGCACTCTTCTTTTTGTAGAAATTTTTTTTTGTAAAAATGTGCCGCTTATACACGTCTAAATGCAGTGATTAATTTACTGTGACACATGACATCTTTCCAACAATGATATTAAGATATTCATCTCATCAGTGAGCATGCCTTGCCACCTTACTCAACTGAGTTTTTGTTGTTGACCCCACAACGAAATGCAAGATTTTAGTTTTTGCTATTGCAAGAATGGACATTCCAGCCTGCAGATTGTATTATTAACCAGCCACTATGACTATGCATCCAAGGCACCGAGAACCACAGCATGCCACTAGGTGGCTCCAGGCTGACCGGCGACTTCACACCTTGAGGAAGCTATGTTACAGCTACCCCTCTACAGCACCGCCCCTATCCAGCTGACTGAATAGGAAGGACCAGCCAGAGTATAAATAGCAGGACGCTCACCCGCTCATGACCAGTCTTCATTTTCTCCACCACATCCTTTGCCGGAGAATCTGATCAGCCTATTCTCTCCACCACAGCTCTTGCTGAAGGTCTTCCCTGCTCGCTTCGCTCCTAAACCTACCCTCTTTCACTGCATTTATGCAGAAGGAACTACCTCTCGTTGACTCCACGCGCCCGCCGCCAAAGTCATCCTCTCCAACCTATCTTGATCGCATTCGTACCGAAGATACAACCTGCCACATCTTCTACACATTGAGACACTGCGGCCCCTTCTGAGCAACATATGCATAGGAAGTGTTATCAGTTTATTTTCATAGCACTCGTCTACCCTGCCATTGTTAGCCTAGGATCAGGTTGCCTCTTCCTGGCTCAGCGTAGGTTAAGCTTCCCTAAGCTCTTGCAAATGTTAGGAGGTAGTACACCACCACTCTGTTTACTTCCCATTAAACGGAATAAAAAGAAGTTTTACCAACTTAAGGGTATCCTTTCCCATAGTGTAGAACCTCTTCCAGTGGACCTCACTCTGCTCAAGGGATTGCAGGTGGCCGGGGAAATTACTCATATGAGCCAAACACACCAGTCGAGTACCCACACGCACCTTGGATAGCCATCCCTTTCTGTGCTCCACGGAGTCCAGAACGGTAGAGCCCCGACACTAGGTACTCAGTCTCTTGAGGCCAGCTTGCCTGCTCAGCTGCATACTATTTCCACTGCGTTTTGATGCCGAAGTTATTGTTCACTGAGTGTGAAAAGACTGTTCCCTCCTGAGACACTCACCCACGTACAGAGAATGTCAACAGCGAGGCCTGACTCTCAGTGCTCACCGCGTTTAGGCGCAGATTGCTGAGATAGTGTGTCCGCTTGAGTCTACAGATGCTACATGTGGTTGCACACTAGGTAGGACCACACGTCACCTGCGGTCACTTCACGGATGTGAGGTGTGTGACTTAGTTCAGATGCCCTATTCCCGTCTGAGTGGTATCTGAGAGAAAGTCAAACAGGTGCTAACCATCTCTGGGCACTTACAGGAGCTTACTTTCCTCCTCACTGCTACGATTGGGCAGTTTTCCTCCAAGGATCAAGCATAGGCGTTGCACCGACTTCAGATTCCAGTAGTACCAGAGATACATAAGGACCCCATCTGTCTGAGCGAAGAAACACACCAGTTGCTTTGCAGCCTTCTTAAGCGGACAGGATCTGTCCTTGAGTCTCGCCAACTCGTATATAAGGGGAGTAGAACCAATGGAACCCAAACAGCCGCCCATTGCAACCTTTGAGCTGTTGACTATAAACTAGCCAAGTTCAAACACATCGGTGAGAGCTGTCCCAGGTCAAACCACCGCTAGATGTTACGCGTCACCCAGGTCTTTCACTGAAGGCCAACCCATTAAAGCGAAAGATCACTCTCACAGAACCTGATTTTGTGCCCTGCCGCAAAGCTGCTAGTTGAGTCATATACACTGGACGTGCACCAGTGCCACATAAGGACTAAGAGAGAAACCCGTAATTCCCACCATAGCCTGACCTAGTATCCAACAAAACCAACCCCACTTAACGTAGTGACAACCCTGACAGCCTGATGCATCGCACATCATCTGTATAATTAATTCCCAAATAAAGTTTTTAATTTCATTGACTTTATTTCACATTGCCATTAAAATTATATTATACTTTTTTGACGTAATTAAGTTATTTACACACATTTTAAAAAGCCACATATACAAGCAAATAATTTATGAGCAGATTTTTTGGTCAGTAAAAATTTCTGGCACACACCTAATTACTATAGTTTGTGGTACACGTTTCTGTAAAGTGTGATATTGTAATAAAACAAAGGTGGTAATAATGTAGCTTTGTTTGTGTAGGTGTGCAACATGGAGAACGTTGATCCACTGGGTATTCACACAGGAGAGTCCATAGTTGTGGCCCCGAGCCAGACACTTTCTAACAGAGAGTACAACCAGTTGCGCACAACAGCTATTGAGGTGATCAGGCATTTTGGAGTTGTTGGAGAATGCAACATACAGTATGCTTGTAACCCTAATTCTGAGGAGTATTATATTATTGAGGTGAGACTTTAAAGACTATGCTAGCAGTTATGTGTGTAAATAAAGTATGACCTTTTTCATGAAAACCTGCGTTATAGATTTTGTATTTTTTTCGTTGAATGAGAGGGAACAGGATATTCCTTTGTACATTTTCTGAAGTTGGTATTGCGTGACTACTGTGGTTAGTGTAACTGCTGTAGTTGCCCATAAGGGAAAATCACTTCTCCCCATCTGTTTGTGGTTAAAAGTCAATAGAGGCTGTGAAAACTAACACCTTGATAAGGCTTGAGATGATATTATTTATAATGTCTCGTGGAAAAACTTTTGTTAAACAAAAACAGTTATGGCGATGAATGGATAAATTCAAGTTGGTGGGGACTGACCCTTAAGGTGCAAGTTTCCATATATTTTGTCTTTGTTGCAGTTGCATAACTACATTAGAATTGTTTTAAAGCATTGAAATATGAATTTACATGAGTTTACTAAGAGGAGGCCAGCAAGTCATAAAGATGTTTATGGGTTTCACTTCCAATACTTTGTACTGTAAATGTAAGCAGTATTAAATTAATTTCATGTGACAAATTTCTCTGGAATGTTAAGAAATGGCTTGGCCTGGTAATTTTCACCTGGAGGGCATGTTATGTGTGGGAAATCTGTTTGAGAGTTGTGAGGCATATCATATGCTTTGAGGCGGTGCTGTAAATAATAATTGTAGATGTGTTAAAATAAATATTATATTTATAATAAACTTTGCAGTGTAGAATAGGGGTATGCTGATGCTCAAAAATTCAAATTCAAACTGAACCTAAAAATGTTTATTCGCATTCATATTGTAATTGAAGTTAGAGGCATAACCATTTTCAAGGCGATGTGACATTTTATCATAAAGTGAATTTTAAAAATGATTACAGAAATTGTTGGACTATGTACAGTTCTTTAACTTTTTGTTCACAATGTATATAAGTAATATTTTGAGAATGTAAACATTAGACTGTACAACCTAACTTAACATACTTTTTTTTATACTGACACGTGACACCGTGTGGCAGTTGAGTTACATCAGTCCCAAGTGTTTTTGGTAGTTGCGAGGGCAGACGCACACTGGTAGGTAATAAGGCATCCTTAGTCCTTTCGTGGTACTGGAACCCGACCAGTGTAAAAGATGGGTCGTGTGGCTTTCTGGCAAGGCACAAAATCTGGGACTGTAAGAACTACCTTGCGCCTAGGTGGGACTGTTCTTACGGGGATGCCTGGGCGACTCGTAACTTGTGGAGGCTGTCTGACCTGCGGTGGTTCAGATGAGCTAGCGTTAGAGCGTGTGCTGAAACTTGCAAGTGCTGGCGGACAGGTACTCGTGATTGTCGGCTATCGCTGGGTTCGGCGCAGCAATTAGGATTCCCCAAAATCGTGGATTAGCTATCCCGTGGGTTTGGTCCTGACCACTTGGGTATGCACTGAACAGGGGGTGTGTTTCTCCGCTTCACTTGACGGGAGGTGTGAAGAGTTCAGGTGTTGCTTCCGACATGGTGGGTCTTTCTAAGCAGTGGATAGCCTGATCCCTTTCCCGAGATTCGAGGTGTGTGAGTGCAGCGTGGAAGGGGCTAAGCTCCTGTTGGTACTGAGAGGCAGCTGCTGACCTTTTAATCTGCTCTTGGATGCCACTCCGACCGGAGTAGGTAATGAGGAAAGAATCACTACTATCAAAACCAGTGTAGATGGACAGGTAATGTGTGGTCCTTTACAGGCTCTCTCTCCTCAGACCCGGAGTACTCCTTCAGGCGTAAGTAGCGCAGTGGGAAGAGCAGTCTACAAGCTGACAAGCTAACTCCAAGAGGCGGAGTACCTAGTGTCAGCGCTCCACCTTTCCGTACACTGAGGTGCACAGAAAGGATGGCAATCCAGAATGCTTGTGGGTACTGTACTGGTGTATGTGGCGGTTTGAGCAAATAGTCTGGTTACCTGCTATCCCTCCAATGGGCCTGATGTCTACAGGGAGAGGTTCTATGTCTGCGGGAAAGATATCCTCAAGTGGATTAAAACTTGTTTATTCTGTTTAAGGAAATATACAAGATGATGTCGCACTACCTCGTATGTATCAATGGGAGCTTAAAGGAAGCTGACTATGCATTGATAGTTGAAGGCGACCTGTTCTGTTCCTGGACTAGCCGGGGTACGTAGTAAACAAAGTGCTATGAAAATTACATAAACTTGCTATGCTAAGGTGTTGCCCTGAAGGGGCCAGACATGTCTAAGTGAGTGTAACGATGACTTTTAGCCAACGGCAGGAATCTTTGGCACCTGGGTGCAGTGAAGAAAGATGAGGTACTGGTAGGAGATTATCTTGGTACCGGGATACGGTAAAGAGCAGAAAGCTAATGGTTCCTTCTGTACCAGGCGGCAGTGCAGTGAAGGAACAGAACAGACTGGGGTTCCAAGGGCTGGACTCCTGTATTTATACTCTTCCTGGTTCGTCCTTGGTAGGTTGTGGAGGGTGGTTACAGCTGTGTTAGCGGTGCTTGATCCTCTGGGCATGTGATGTCACCGGCTGGTGCTGGATCCAGGTCTGCATGTGTCTGCGATCGTAGTAATGTTGCCATCCGGTGGTGAGCAATGGATGATCTCGAAGCATAGTCTTGGTGGCTCGGCCAGTGAACAGTACAAGTCTGGCGTTGAGCGTTCGTCCTTTGCCGTGGGTAGACAGTAAAAGTTATGATGTCTCGTGTGTAGAATCAAACAACCCTTTGGAAATTGTGTGGCTGAGTGATGGCGCACTGATCAGTAGAAGTGAATTAATAAAGATGAAAAGATGTCGTGCATCAATTTGCCATCTCTCCGTTGCAACGGAAACTCATCTGGGCAAAGGAACGAGAAAAGAAATAAAGTTGCTTGTGAGAATGTAGTACTGTCCCCTCAAGAAGAATTGCTTTCTCTCTCCCATCAGCTTCTGTAGTTGTTTCTGGTCTGTGCGTTCTGTGCCCTAGCTTGGGAGCGGTATGCTGGTAGTTATTACTGGCAGGTGCAGCGGGTAGACTGGTTCTCTCTCTCTCTCATTCCTTTTTCTCGTAGAACCTCGGGCAGGCTAGACATACTCCATCTCTTTCTGATTCGTGGAAGGTGGGCACGGTTTCTCCGTTGGCTGGCAGCTGGCGGCCCGGTAACAAGTAGATAACGGTATTTCCTTTACATGTGTGGTGTGTGTGTCGCATGAGTCCATTGTGATACACGGCCTTCGTTTTTAAGTGTGCAGTCCTACATTTAACAGCTGATGGCTTGGGCTCATACAGTTTGCAGTTTACAGATTTTAACCTGTGGAGAGAAGAAGCAGTGCATGTGGACGGCACAAAAATTAAACCTTGGGGAAATAATATGCTCAATGCCTCAGTCGTAAAGGCGTGTGTTTATCTAGCTATCCTGCTGTGGCAGCACTGGTAGAGTAAAAATGACCTCGACCAGTGGCCTTCCATTGTGTCGCACAGCAGGAAAACAAGTTACGTGTGTTGGACAGCTAAGGGGTTAGTCTAACAGACTTTCCGTCATCTCTGCTGACTGGCTTAGAATTTAAAAAATAAAGTCCATGGGCAAATGAAGTTAACTATACACAATACATACGTGCAAACACCACCTACATAGAAATAGAAAATAGTGCATAGAAGAGAAACCCTCAAAGAGAAGCAAGGCACTGAGTATGTTATACAGTATTAGAAAATTTCCACACACTTCATTGGTTTAGAATGTATTTAGTTTGTGATCTCTTGAGGGAGTCAACACACTGCAAGAGTATTTTTAATTAGAAAAGATGTTCAATTATTTACAACAATAATTAGAAAATGTTTGGTGTTTTCTTGAAGTGATTCTACTCAAAGCAAGAAATGTTTATAAAAATGTTTCAAAACTTATTTACAACAATAAATTAAAACTTACAATTGATTTAAAAATTGATTTTACACAATGCTCAGAAAATTTTATGTTTTTTCTTGAGGTGATTCTGTATAATACAAACTTTTTTTAATGAAGAAGGACTTTCAAACATTTCTCAGAAAATTCTTTCTGTCCATTTCTTTTTGCAAGAGATAGTTGGCTTCACATTACATGTTTATGCTTTCTCTTCATTAAGAAATCACGTGGTACTTGCACTGAGGGGTGTCCAGAAGTGTTCACGTTGACGCAGCACACATGCGTTCTCTACGGGCGACTTTACTCCCTCTCGAGTCAATGGGAACTCGGGGCAAGTCACTAACAGTGGCAAAGTAATTTCACGTACTAAGCAAGGAGACTCCACGTGTTGGACAGTCGTATACCTAAACGTGATTAACGCATTTAATTATGGAATGTACGGCCCACCCAGAATCCCGCATGCAAGCGCCACACCCATAAATAAATAGAATATTTTTGATGAACCACTACCCTACGTTTAGCTGTGGAAGAAGTTCCAGCGAACCCACGAGATGACAGCACTTGTGACCTTGTGGCATCACATCCCGCCAGCCTCAGATAGAGGTGTTTTAATTTGTCTTTGCCTCCATGCAAGCAGATAAGAAATGAGCGGTGCCGCCGCAACCCTAATGAACTGACCCCTGCGCTGGAAGGCTACTCTACCCAGCACCCCCGGAAGATTGCTGATAAAGGGATTTTTCAATATGTAAGGAAGTCCGTTAGCATGCTCCAGCAGAGACGCCGGGCTCACCGGCTGCATAGGTCAGTGAGCACTCCCTGGTCTGTGAAAACAGCGCAACCCTTGCAGCTTGCGAAGGCTCGTGCACACTAGCTGACTGCAAGGACAGCTCTCTCCCCAGAGATAATCCAACATCCTGTACCCAGCAACCCCTTACCATAGTCAAATTCCTTGACTCCCATGGTAGCAGGTCGTCGCTATGCTAGTGCCCTTCTGGACAACCCCTTTAGCTGAGGAGATGCTGTGAATTGCGTAAATAGATCAGAGAGTAATTTGGCTAATTTTCTTTTTCATTTAATTATTTGCTAAGCTCACCTTAGTCTGTTTTCACTATGTAATATATTTTTTAATTAATATTTTAACTAGCTTATTAATTTTGTATGTCAGCTGGACATTCCCATTTTCCATTAATGATTAATGTAATCAATATTACGTGAAACTTGAACTTGTCGCCTACTGTAATTTTAACATTAGATCCGAGTTCAAATTATCTTATTAATCATTGTGTCTGAGAATATTTATTGTGCAATAGAAAGATCCCGCTGAGGACTAGACGTGAGGTTTGCTGAACTCTACAGGAGATGGAGCGTGTATAACGCTTAGAGCCCGGAAAGATATGCCACTGCTTCTGGATTTCCGGTGCCTCTGCGTCTACCCTCAGTGGCGTCCTGATACGGGACTGCATATATAAACATTAGGGCCTTGGGTGTGACTGCATAATACACACCCCCAGGACAGCATGCTAGCAGAAATGTCAGAAGGCTATACCAGATGGGTAAGAGCCGTGCCCTACGCCGAGAGCGGCATGCCCTACAGAGGCAAATAGATTCAGAGAGGGGCACAGAAGTTACGAGTGAGGTCACCTCTCAACTTTCCCACACCGAACACACATCCCGACCTATCTCGCCATTTATCCGTTTTGATCAAACTTCACCCTTAAACCACTTACTAGGTGCGTGTTGGTCAGACACGCAACAGGAGCCTGACAGTCCTCCTCGACCGGTAAACCCCACCACTCATGGTTATGGTAGTCCCACCTAAGATAGTACTGAAGGCTCATCTGCCTTACTAGTGGTTGATAAAGTTGGCTTCAGGAAAGACGATCCGGGTTCAACTCCCGTTGGAGGTCTTTCCCAAATCCAGTGTGGCGTCTGCCCCATCAAACTACATTCCTGCATGCCGACCCATGAAACCAATGTGGATAACCCCGGTCTCATTTTCCAGATTACATGCCTCCACCACCACCGCAGTATAAACACCTTCTCATCACCCTCATACCCTCGGGACAGCTGGCATTCCAAATCTTGGCAGCCCTCATAGTGAGGAAGGTTGAACTCCCAGGATGGGAAACAATCTGTTTGCCTCATTCTGCGATTTGACTACCCTTTCACTAGACTGCGTCCTCCCACTAAACGGCCCCCTACTGTACCTTCCACGACCTGCCGGGCCAATACAAAGTTTAACACGGCGCGGTTGGATTGCTTGAGGAACTCGAGAAGGTAGTCAGTGCCCTAACCACCTATCACCAAGATAGGAGCGCGCGTCAACGTGAAACTATGTATGAATAGCGTGGCAGGCCATTGAACTGCACTATCTATGTATGTAATTCACTAAGTAGGTTAGAAGGTTTATCTTACATCTGTTGCGGCTGTTGAAAGTGAGTTTGCGCTGGGATATTACACTGGCGAGCATCCAGAAAAATGTTCAATTATGTAATTGCACCATTTTGATTATTGATTTACGTACTATTAACAGTTACGTGGTTAATGATTTGAATAATGCGGAACAGCGTATTGACTGGTATCAAATTTACTAAGTCTGTCTAATTGGAGCACTTCACTCACTCGGTTGTCTCTTCCTCTTTTGCGGTCGTCCCTGCTTTCTCAATGCCGCATGCTGTGGATACGGCCAGGTGAAGTGGGTGGTGGGCCTCCAGGCTGACTCTCGGTACCGGCCTGGCACCGAACTGGCCTGGCAGGCGCAGGGCCACTGCACTCTTTATGGTGGGTAGCTGTCGTGGAAGCACCGTCCCCGGCAATGGGCGTGGGCTGACCACTAGGCACCGGGAGATGATCAGTGGCCCACAATGTCGTGATGACCTGCTGCTTGGGTGGCCGATGGGGATAGTGGTTCAGTTGGTGCTACCACCTCCTCAACTGCAGGTGCCGGAGTTGGGGAGGGCAGGGGTAACCTCCATCTCGATGGCATGGCTGTGGTTGTCATCCTTTCATCATCCTGTGCTGGCAGATCAGTCCTGGCATCTAGTGTCACCGGGACCTCGGCGACCGTCTGGGGCAGTATCTGCGACTGGCTGTCTTCTCTTGCCCCTCCGGTTGGTGGCACCTTTCCTCGCCCGGGAAACTGCGCTGGTGTGTTGGCCTCAGCATTGGGTAACACTGGGGCCATGTCAGTCATGTGGGGTAGGGGATGGACCTCTTCGCCTACCCCTCCGACTTAGGGCACCTGAGTCAGAGGCCCAGTGGGGACCTCCATCTCGACAGCGCTTGAGTGTGACCCCTCCCCTCGTTCAAGAAGAGTGGCCTTGATGACGGCCTTGACATCGGGCGATGCCGGAACCAGGATGCTGGCGTCCTCTGTGCTGGATGTTATGGCCGACTGAATCGTTGCGCTGTCTAGGTAGATTGCGGCCGAAGGCACTAGCTGAACCAGGAAGGCCTTTTCCTCGCTGGCATTTCAGTAGGTGCCTCCCTTTTGGAAGACGGCATCTCAGTGGCGGCTGCGACTTCATCCGACACTGCAACCTCCACGCTGGTGGGGCCCTTTGAGGCCGGTGCTGTTGGGGTTGCTGGTCGAGGGTGTGGGTCCTGGCGACCAGTTGTCTTGACGGGACTAGGTTCTTCATGCTTCTCAGCGATGGGACTTGATGGAGTCAGTTATTGCGTGGCTCACTGTCCAGTGGACTTTGCCAAGAGGTTTTACTGGTACTGGGAGTCAGACTTCCTTGTCATGCTGTGGCTTGTCATGCTGTGGCTTTTCTGGGGAACTCCCTTGGCGTTGAAGGCAGAGTGCAGACACACTGCCACTCATTTTGGAAATTCCACACATGTCGGAATGGGAAAACTGGCCCCTTGGCTGTTGCAGGCTCTCACCTCTGGCTATAGGTGAAGGTGGCGGGGCTTGCAGGGCGGCAATTGGTACCGGGTCGTAGAGATCGGCTGACTGTTCTGAGGTGGCGATGTTGACTTCTGGGTCGAAGGTGGGTCTTGGGAAGGGCCATATTTGTCCTCTGGTCACTTTAAGGATGCGCCTCTTGTAATCTTCCACTCAGTACAGGTTTTCCTGATGTCCTACAATGTGATATAGGCCCTCCCATTTCTCAGCCAGACTTGTGCTGAACTGGTTGATGGCTTTGCTGAGGGGGTGGCTATGTAGGAGGACTGTTTCATCTATGTTGAAGGCTTGGATCCCAGTGTGAGGTGGCGGGTACTTCTTGATGAATGCCTCTTGTGAGACTCGGGCGTGGTCTGTTCGAGCTAGGGCTGCTAGGCATCTTCTGGCCGAGGCATTTCTGTTGGCGGGCTGTCCCACTGCCACACTCTGGGGCGGTGAAGTGTTTGCCAGAGGAGCTAGCTGGGGCTGGTATTGATCGCCTCATTCATTCGGCATTGTAGGGTGAATAGTATCTTTGGGATGTGTTTATACCAGTGCTTGTGGTCTTCTTCCACACTGAAGTGGAGGTTCTTCAGTTCCTGGTTCCTCCGCTCAGTAGGATTGGCCTCTGGGTGATAGGGAGGGTTCATTCAGGACTCGACTCCCACTCATTGCAGGCCGTTAGCCATTTCCGGCTGGAAAACAAGAGTTCTATTGTCTGTTAGTATGAATTGCGGATAGCCACAGTCCTAAAATATCTCTGCTTCAAACTTACTGATGATGTGGTGGGTTTCTTGGCGAGGTAGAGGAAACACCTCCAATCATCTTGAGAACAGATAGGTTATGGCCAGTAAGTAGCAGTTTTCTTTGGCACTTTGCTGGTAAGGTTCCATCAAATTGGCGGCAAAATAGGTCCAGGGCAACTGGGGCCGACAGGGCTTGGAGCTGGGTGGCAGTATAGTGTGTGCCTTACCCCTGTAGCATGTCTCATGGCTATGCACTTATTGTCGGACATCTCGGCTCATTCTGTCCCATGTGTATTGCACTCCAATGTCAGCTAGTCTCTCTCCAGTACCTGGGTGTCCCACTTCTGAGTGGTTGTGGTGATGTTTGGAGATGTCAGCTCTTTAGTCCTTTGTGGATCCAGATTCTCCATTTGCTTTCTGTCTGACCACTTTGAGACCACCCAACGTCGTCCCTTAGTTCAAACTGCTATGGTTTATTCTACAGGAGGTTCTGGATGTTCCGGTCTTGCTGCTGGTGTGTTGCTATCCGATTCCGACTGAGTTGTAGTTGGAGCAGCTTGATATGCTCGTCAGGGCTGCAGTCTGGAAGCTGGGGCGGAGTCATCTTCTCCCATTTGTCAGCTTTGGTATCTTCTTCTAGGTCAGGTTGGCTGGACAGGGCATCTGGAAGATCATTCAATGTGCCTGGTCTGTGCTGCACTTCAAAGTCGAATTGTCAGGAACATGTCCCACCGTCCGAGCTTGGCTTTGGCGTTCAGCGACTTGCGTAGCCATTGGAGGGCTTTACCATTGGTCTGCAAGATGAAGTGTATGCATTCCAGATGGTATGTGTATTTGCAAACTGCCCAAATAACATGTACACTCTTGTTTGTTTATGTAGTAGCGTTGTTCGGTAGCATTCAGCCGGGTGCTTGCAGATGCTATCACCTAATGCTGGTCGTTGGGGCCCTCTTGGTAAAGTACGGCTCCTAGACCGTTCTGGCAGGCGTCGCATTTGCAGGATTAATGGTCCCTCCCCTTTCGGTCGATGGAGTTTCTTGATGTCTTGAAAACTTTGCTTCAAGGCTTGAAATATGGCACAGTGCTGTGGTCCCCAGCACCACCTGTTTTCCTTCTCCAATAGGCAGTGTAATCTGGCCATTAGGTTGGCTATGTTGGGCACAAACACACTGAGCCAGTTGCAGAGGCCAAAAAAATGGCGCAGTTGCTTCTTGGTGGTTGGCTTGTTGACGTCTTTAATGGGTCTTATTGAGTTTTCTTGTGAATAGTTTCCTTTGGGGGTTACTACAGACCCAGATAATCTATTGACGCCCTTGTGAAGTCGCTCTTTGATAGTTTAGCTGTTATTCTATGTAGTTCCAGTCATCCTAGAACCCGTTGGATTTGTCCGAGTTGCACCTCCCATGATTTTGAGTAAATGATGTAATAGGGAATGAAAAGTAGAATTGGCCTATATATCCTGTAAATACCTCAGCAGACATGCGCTGTAAGGTTGCGGGAGCATTCTTGAGGCCGAAAGGTATAACTCTGAACTGGAGTGTTTCTCCTTCTGGAGTGGTGAAAGTTGTGTACTTTTTGCTGTCAGGGTGTACGGCTATCTGCCAGTACCTTGACTGCATGTGCCGGTGCCACAATTCCCTAAAGTGTACTTCTGAATATTCACAGCCGCACAGGCAGGTACGGTAACTCTTGTTCCTGTCATCTGGCCCTGTAAAGAGAGGTGGACATAGCGACAGGCGGTATTCAAGCTGCTTGACAGGAATACCCAGGTGTATTCACAGGGAGTCTACCATCAGAATTAGATCCAGGTGATTTATGCCTCTGTGTAAACTATATAAAGACCTAAATGACGTGACTCACCCCACTGCCCCCTCCTTCAGTCAACCTCAACAATGGTCTCCGAGATACCAGGGAGGCCTCTATCTTCGGTATGTTGGCTTTAGAGTTTGGATACTGGCAGATTGCCAAAAGTATACTGCTTTCACCACTCCTGAAGGGGAGACATTTCAATTCAAGGTCATGCCCTTTGGATTGAACGTCCCCTCTACCTTCCAACGACTTATGTCAGCAGAAGTTCGGACAAGCTATAAGGCTAGTTTTGCTTTGTGTACTCAGAGACGTGGAGGAACACTGTTCTCACATCCAATGAGTCCTCGAATGACTCAAGATGCACGGTCTTAGGTGCAAACTCACTAAGAGCCATTTTGGGAAAACTTCCATTAATTACATTTTCAACAGAGTGACCCCCTAATGTGATTTCCCACATTCCATGTCTATTCCTACCTTACAGGAGGTGGAATGACCGACCAACAAGAAGCTGCTTCGCCGCTTCCTAGTGCTGTGTAACTGACTGCAAAGTTTGGTGCCTAACATAGCACTCTAAATGGTTCCTCTCTGTAGCCTATTCGAAAAGGAAGCCTGTTTGAAGTGGACCAAGGACCACCAAGGTGACTTCCTAAACCTTAGGAGCTTTACCATCATCACCCATCTACACCGCCCACAAGAGGGAAACCTCTTATTTTACAGATGGATGCATGCCAAGATGGTGATGCATGCCACACTGCTGCGCAGCATGACTGCGTACTCTACGGGCCGGCTTCGGCCCATCAGCGAGTGCTGAGAAGCATGGGGCAAGTCTAAAGCGGCAGACATAATTCCAAGTCGCTACAGGGTTGATTCCACGTGCTGGACAATTAGATACGGACGTAATTAGTATGATTAATTATGAGGTTGTACTGCCCGCCCAGACTTTGACATGCGCTCACCACCCCTTCAACCTAAAATTGTTTTACCCGATGAGCTATGGACCAGCCGACTCCAATATGAACATTAACAATGTCATCACAGGATCACAGCACTCCTGCGCTCAGTGATGTCTCCGCTGCAGAGCCTCTGGTAGAGGAGGTAAACCTGTCGTCAGCCTTCACCAGAGGCGATAAGAAATGTGCAGCACCTCCCACTACCAAAGATAACCAACCCCTGTGTTGCGAGGTTTACTACCCCCGCACCCCTGGGAGAGCCCACAAGATCAAATTTGTACTATATAAGGAACCTTCAAAATGCTCTTGCCAGAATTTGTCGGTCCGCCGACCGCTATGGTCAGTGGACTCTCCTGGGTCTGAAAAGACTCCCACTTCTCCCAGCCTGCAGCTTGCGTAAGCTCACTCCAACTCCAGCTACCAGCTCCAGATCCAACTGAGCCTCTGAGTGACTGCGAAGTCATTCCCTGAGGGCTATCATGTGACGGCTAGGGGAGGCGTGAGATTTGTTGACATAGTGAGAGAGCGTAGTGTATTTTAATTTTATTGAATTGTGTTAGCATTTTTCTGAATGACTAAGAAGTGAGGTGGACACCCCAGCAGACTACATCGCCATGCCCAGCGGGCCCTCCACAGAGAATTATCTAGCTCTAACAACCCTCAGTTAACCACCACAGTCCCAGATAATTCGCCCCTGCTGCTAGTGCCAGAGGTCACTGCACCAGGACCACACCCAATCTCACCCCTCTTAGCTTGCGAACACGAGTCCGAACTCGACTCTGGGCTGGGTATCTGCTGGCCGTGGCGTAGTTACGAATTTGTTAGTTATTACTACCTGCTGAAGCCCTCGTCTATATCAAAACCAACTTCTCCATCCCGTCCGTTGATCGTCCACCAGCAACTACGTGTACCATCTGCACCACCACCGGGAAGTTAGTTAAAACCACTATTCCACCCTCAATTGTGCCGAAATGCCGGATAGCTCCCCCACCCCATACATACATCCCACTGCGCAAACCCACGGGACGGCCTCCCCTTAGGCACTTACATCGCAAATGGGACTCTGATTAGGAAGCATCCAAAGGAGAATCAGCTCATTACATTTCACTTACGCCAACATCCTCACCTTTCACAAGTCATCATTTCATTTATTTTGGACATCTGGCATCCCGGATTTTGGCAGCCTTCACTGTGAGCAAAGCTGTGCTCCCTAGGAGGGAGACTTAACAGTCACGCTCACCCTGGGGTTCGATTCTCCTCAGACTTCCCATCGCCCTTCTGTTAGGCAGTATCCCCCAGCAAGGACCCCGTTGTGGGCCAAACTCCTATCTACCAAGCAAAACACCCACCGAACTATAAATAATTCACCGTTGAAGGGTTCCTTACATCCGACCGGAGGGAATTCAGCATTTCTTTTAAATTAAACTCTAAACTTCCTTTCTCCCCCCCCCCCCCCCAAAGTTAGGAAAGGGACGAATAGGAGGTTGACTCGCCAGCGAGCGAAAGAGAAAGAGAGAAGGGTGGGCCAAAGAATAGAGTACAGCACCAGTGCACCTGCGGCTCGCTCACTGTGAAGTGTGTCAAAGGGTTAGGCACTGTTCTCTACTAGTAGGATGCCTCGGGGCTGCCAAAGGTCATTGCCTAATTGCCTATACCAGCACCCGACAAATAGCACTGAGAGGCATTATTACATAAATGAACAGGAGTGTCTTGTGGTCATCTGGGCCGTACGCAAGTACAGGTACCACCTTGATTGCAAACATTTCCTATTGCATAGAGACAGTAAAGCACCCAACTGGCTCTGTGAGTCACGTAACTGTAAAGCGAAACTTGGACAGTAGGAATTGTTTCTTATGGAGTTTGACTTTGAAGTACAACACTGTCCGAGCAAGCTGAATAACCTCCCAGATGCATTATTGCTTCTACCAGACCTTCAAGGGGACCCAAAAGAGGAGGAAGAGTGGGAGAAGCTGATGCCTCTGTCTGCTCCTACCCGAAACCCTGAAGAGGTTCTGAGACTCGCAACAGTTGCTTATTACAAGAGCACAAGTCTTTTTGTACCAACAGCAGGATCCATATATTCATTGCCTTATTAAAGAACTACTCCATAGAGACTGCTTACGAGACAACCTCATGTGATCTCGTACCAGTCACCCTAAGGCACCCTGGAAAATCAGGGTAGCAAAACCCCTCAGAGCAGACATCTTCCACCATCACCGTAACCACAACCACACTCTTGCCGGACACCCAGGTACTCTGGATACACTGCAAGCGTTGCAATAACGCTACATCTGGGATGGTGTAAGTCATAACGTCCGGCGGTATATCGCAGGATGCAAAACTTGTTGCCGTGGCAAGGCTTACCCTATGTCCCCTCCCACATCAATGTCCAAACGTCCAACCGTAGTATGAATGTATCTGGCTGCCAACATCATGGGCCTCTAATCCATGTAGCACACAAGGGTGGTAACCGACATGTTTTCCCCCTGGGTCAAAGCCTTCTTGCTCCCTAGCCAGGAAACGAGAAATATACTCCAAAAATTAGAAGCTGAGATATTTCCACGCTGGGGGTATATCCGCAGGTCATCGTGACGGACACTGGCACCCCTTTTACAAGTCAGCGGTGGAGGGCTGCTTGTAAAAGTTGAGGTGTGGAGACCTGGACGACACCACCCTACCATCCTCAAGCGAACCCCACTGAAAGCCGGAACCAAGAGCTTAAGAATAGTCTCTGCCTCAGTGTGGGTGAGAACCACTGGCACTGGGATAAGAACATCCCCTCAATCCTCTTCGCCATCCACAGGAGAGAGAATGAGGGCTGTACACGCAAGCCCAAGTCAGCTCCTCTTCAGATACACACTCCGACATTCAGGGACTGGCAGTGGGAAACTACTCCCAGAAACATGCCCACACCTAAAGACAACTATCTGGCAGCCTCGCCCAGGGAGAAAAAGGTGAAAGCGTAGGTGCGGTACATTTTGCGCAAATACACGCCACCTCACACAGGAGTGCGCTCTTTCTCTTTGGGAAAGAAATTCCTCATCAAAAGTTACCCCCTTAGTAAGGCGACAGGCAAGTTTTCAGCTAGCCTAACTAAGAAATGAGTGGGGCCATTCTCTGTGGTGGGGAATTACGAGAATGTGTATTGGATTGAGGATCACCATGGACATACTCTGAAAGTGACCTGGGGGCAGATGAGGCCTTGTCCCAATGAGATCCAAGATGAAGCAGATCCTCTAATCCAGGCCCTGGAATTCAAAGGATAGTATGATACACCTCTGCAGCCTCTTCGAGAGGTCAAACCCTTGCCACCCAGGAAACTCATACCTCCGACAGCTGCCAGAAAGAAGTCTGCCAACCAAACCTTCACTAGGACCGTGACCTTACAACCATACAGAGGCGGAATGGCCGCAAGTATATTCCCCTTTACTCCGCGTTCCTACTTCCCGCTCTCGTCGGTTAAAGTGTGGGAAGACTACCTTGAGATCAAAGTTTATCTGGTTGAGTCCTCTGGACAGAGCTCCCCGTCATAGGCCTCCCCAACCCAGTATCATCGCCGAGGTCGACAAACCTCGCCAAGCCATCAAGTTAGGGGTAACACAAAAACCTCTAACTCCGACCACCACGATGATGTTGGCTGCCACAGTCCATGAGGACTTGGCAGATGTCTGGTTTGTGATGCTGGATGATGCCGCAGCCCTTGCTGCTTCTCCTCCAGCCTAGGATGAGCACCCACTGGAACCAGAGCTAGATGTATTGCTAATACCTCTACCACCGGGCTCTGTTTCATCCATGCCTCATCCAGAGGACATGGAAATCAGAATGGTCGAGGAGGGAGGCGTAACCAGTGGGCCACTCTCTTCCTCAGCTTAAGAGAGTCTGCCACCGGATGACGTCAGAACCTCTGCCCAGTCAGAAGCCACTTCTACACACACACGTGCGCGCACACACACTCTCTCTGCAGGCCCTTCTGTTTTTGGCCACCGGACTCTCCAACCGGCCTGGGAGGAGAAGCCTGGACCCACGATCACACGTGTGGAGTTGCATCCCGTACCTCCAGCCCAGGTTGTCAAGCCTTTGTAAGGTGGTGTAATTGTGTCATGCCGGAGGGGGAGGAGAAGGTGCTATACCACTCCTTCAGACGGCCGCCCTTGTCACATCCAGGGGGGAGGAGAAGAGACTATGAGTCCACTCCTCGTGATGGCCACTCTAGTTCTGACACTTGGAGGTGTCGAGACAAAACACCGGACTTGGTCTCCAACCAGGAAGGTTGAGCCCCTCCAGCTAGCTGGCGGGGTAGGGGTTTCCCAAGAGGTCCTACCTCCAGCCAACACCATGTCTGCCTCTCAAGCCAACACCAATGTCTGCCCCGCAGGTCCAGGAAAACCCGGGTGTCACCCCAATCCATACGCTGGATGGTGTCGAGGTCATTCATTATCTAGTCATCATGTTAAGGGAGTCCCAAGACCCCAACCCCAGGTGACTCCTTCACAAATGTCCTTCCTGGAGGAAGGGGTGACACCCTTAAGTTCTCTGGTGCTTGGCGGCCCCGAGCAGGCCCCCATCAGGGAATCGAATGTCAAGTCTAGCGGCCCAAGGAGATAGAGGCTGGCACATGCCTCCTGCATCAACCAGGTCGCTACCGAGAACCCCCACGGCCGCCCACCGCGAGGTTCATGTGGCCGGATCCAACATGCATGGTTTTCAGGAAGAGGGACCGGCTCAAAGAGAAGGGGGACTCGAAAATCTCACAGCTAATAAATAGCACCATGTGAATTTACTTGCGCAACAACCTACCAATTCTCAATTGGCTGTAACCATGTGTATGTGCTAGTAATCACAAACTGACTCTTTTCAGTAGTCCAATTCTGAAAATCCCAAATTGTAGTCCAATTCTGAAACTCCCAAATTACTGAGTACTTGCATGTGTTGTCGTGACAGTAACAACTGACTCTCCACAGCGAGCCTACACTGTACCACCCCAAGTTCCCGTCTACGTAAACGAGTGAACTGTGAAAAATTAGCAAACAAACTGTGTTCACGTAAACATTGCAAGTAGTAGGGAAATGATGGTTAACGGCATCTGGCACCGTAGCCACCATCTTGTGATGTTATTCTACCACCATTTTGTATGTCATTAACCTTTTACCCATGTCTGGTGACCTTTGACCTTGACCCATGGACTTTTGACCTCAAAAACACTAAAAAAAAACTTAAATTCCAAAAACTCCTCAAATTCTAGAAAATTCCGAAAAAAGTATTATTAAAAATTATTAAAAAGATCCTCAGAAATGACCCATATTTCCCAGAAATACTGACAGGGATCAGTGACCCAGGGTCAGGCAGGTGGTCGGGATCAGTACCTTTGATCTTTGACGACCTTTGACATTGAAAATGAAAAAAAATAATTAAAAATTGATAAAAGAATTTATTATTAAAAAAATGTAATTAAGAAATTGTTTAAAAATAATAAAAAATAATTTCAAAAAATATTTTTATAAAATTTTATTTAAGAAATTGCTTAAATAAAAAGTCTTTAACCTGTTGGCCATTTTTCCCTTTTTTTCCCCTCTGAATTTCCCTTTTTCCCGAAAAAATTTCCTTAAAATAATTTATTAAACATTTAATTAAAAAACTTACATTTCCAAAGGTCCCCCAGCACAACCAATTACTTGCCTCTGTTCGACTCCAGCAGACGACTGGCTCCCTTGCACCCACTCCCGTCACCCATTCTCATTCCACCATCTTGATTTTTTTGTTCTTAATTTGTTTACGTGCTACTGGAGGCAACCAGTATTATTTATATGTTACTGGAGGCTGCCATATTTGTTTTTCGTTTGTCATTTGTTTATACATTACTGGAGGCCACCATCTTGGTAGGCGACTGCTATCTTGGTAGGTGACCACCATCATGGCATACATCACCCATCCACTATTTTGGAGGACAATGCCCAAAGGCAATTGACCTTTGACCTGTGACCGTGAAAATAAAAATTCGAGAAAAATGCATAAGTCAGCAAGCATAACACATTACAGACTACTACCACCATGTTAGATGCAGACTACTTCGACCCCATAACCTTGAGTAACCATGCAATCAACCAGAGAAAATATGCATACAAGTCAGCAAGCACAATATGTTACTACTACCGCCACGTTAAATGCAGACTGCCTTGACCCCATGGCATTGAATGACCTTAAAATTAACCCGAGAAAAAATGCATCGAAGTCAGTAAGCACAATACATTACAGACTACTACCGCCATGTTAGATGCAGAATACCTCGACCCCATAACCTTGAATGACCTTGAAAGACCTTGAAAATAAACCCAAAGTAATACATAAGTCAACAAGGATAATACATTAGGCTACCACCACCATATTAGATGCAGACTGCCTTGACCTTAACACCATGACCTTGAATGATCTAAAAACAAAAACCCTAGAAAAAATTTATGTGAAGAGGCAAATGCTAGTCAAGACAATCCACCTTCCACTCAGCTGCTGTCAAATTAAACCTCTCGGCTTACCTCCCTACTGCTTATAATATGCAAGTGTGCAAGCCTTATGGCATCATATTGACTTTGAACCAATTGTACTTAACCATTAATACATTGTGCAGACACCAACCAGCCAATCACCAAGTTACCACATGATTGCAGCTAACCAATGACATGTGAGCATTGAGACATTACACACAGGCAGGTGGGCAGGCTTTAGATGCTAATTCCTTGATCACATTACCATGCAGTTATATCTTCAACAGTTTCTTCCAGACAAGTTCTTATCCTGTTGTCGGACAGACCCCTTACAAGACTGGCCCATAATGATCTCTGATTGTGGTGCTGACCCCTAAATGACCCATTTGCGGAGCAAAATGACCCAGGCCCATTGGTTGATGCGTATGATGGACTTTGTACTGAACAGTGCAACACCACAACAGCCTACCACCATGCTTCTCGACTGGTCATTTTCACGTGACGACCAATCGAGAAGCATGGTGGTAGGCTGTCGTGATGCTGCACTGTTCAGTACAAAGTCCATGTTGCGCATCGACCAATGAGCCTGGGTCATTTTACTCTGCAAATGGGTCATTAGGGGTCAACACTGCAATCAGGGATCATTATGGGTCAATAGGGTCAGTCTTGTGAGGGGTCGGTCCAACAACGCGAGTCTGTTGTCTACTTTAAGTGTGACCATGATTTATAGGTGAGCGAAGAACTTGTCTGGAAGAAACTGTTGAAGATATAACTGCATGCTAATGTGATCAATGAACTATCATCTAAAGCCTGCCTACCTGCCTGTGTGTAATGTCTCAATGCTCACATGTCATTGGTTAGCTGCAATCATGTGGTAACTTGGTGATTGGCTGGTTGGTGTCTGCACAATGTATTAATGGTGCAGTACGATTGGTTCAAAGTCAATATGGTGCCATAAGGCTTGCACACTTGTATATTATAAGCAGTAGGGAGGTAAGCCGAGAGGTTTAGTTTGACAGTAGCAGAGTGGCAGGTGGATTGTCTCAACTAGCTTCTGCCACTTCACATAGATTTTTTCTAGAGTTTTTGTTTTAGATCATTCAAGGTCATGGTTTCAAGGTCGAGATAGTCTGTATCTATTATTGTGGTGTTACCCTGTAATGTATTATGCTTGTTGACTTTTATGTATTTTTCTCGAGTTTTTAATTGCAAGGTCATTCGTGGTCATATGGTCAAGGTCAAGGTCATCTGCATTTAACATGGCGGTAGTAGTCTGTAACGTATTGTGCTTGCTGACTTTTATGTATTCTCTCTCGAATTTTTGTTTTCAAGGTCAAAGGTCAAATGCTATTGGGCATAGTCTTTCAAGATGGTGGATGGGTTATGTATGCCATGATAGTGGCCACCTACCAAGATGGTGGTCACCTACCAAGATGGTGATCGCCTACTAAGATAGTGGCCTCCAGTAATGTATAAACAAATTACATATGGAAAACAAATATGGCAGCCTCCAGTAACACATAAATAAAGCTGGTTTTTAATAATGGGAAAAAGGGAAATTCCAAGGGGAAAAAAGGGGAAAATGGTGACCGGGGTTAAAGACTTAAGCAATTTTTAAAATGAAATTTTTAAAAATCAATTTAAAACTATTTTCTAAATATTATAAATGATTTTTAATAACAAATTTTTATAAATGTTTTAATTAGTTGTGAATTTTTTCGTTTTCAAGGTCAAAGTCAAAGGTACTGATCCTGGTCACCTGTCTTACCCTGGGTCACTGATCCCTGTCAGCATTTATGGAAAAAATGGGTCATTTCTGAGGCTCCTTTTAATAATTTTTAATAATAAATTTTTCTGGAATTTTTTGAGGAGTTTTTGGAATTTTGTGAAAGGTTTTTATTGTACATCCAAGATGGCGGTCGGGTGACGTCCCAATATGGCGGAGGCGGCTCCGGCTCCATTGTTAGACTCCCTTGGCCGTTAACCATCATTTCTCTACTACTATTGCACTACTAACTATTTCGGACACTTTTTGTTGTAAGTGTTGAAATGGATAAACAACCAGTGAGAACAGTAAGTGGATGAGTAAAAACATCCAGAGTGTACTAAGTGATTGATAAAGAACTTCCTCAAGAAGTCTTTGGGTTGGACCCTACCTAAAAATAAAAATAAACTTTCGGAAAGAAATAATGCATTTAAAATTTTGAATATTCTCTTGATGCATGCCACATTGCTGCGCAGCATGCCTGCTAACTCTACGGGCCGACTTCGCCCCTTCAGCGAGCGCTGAGGAACGCGGGGCAACTCAAAACAGTGGCATACAAAATTCCAGTGCCTACAGAGTTGATTTCATGAAGCTGGACAATCATGCACATGTACATAATTAAGATTAATTATGAAATTGTATGTACTGTCTGCCCAAATTCCGGCATGTGGTCGCCACCCCCTCAACTAAAAATTGTTTTACCCGGCAAGCCATGGACCAGCCGGCTTCGATAAGGAAGTTAAAAAAATCTCCACAAGATCACAGCAACCCCTGCGCCCAGTGACGTCGCAAGCTGCCGAGCCTCCGGCAGCGGAGGTAAAACTGTCGTCAGCCTCAATCAAGGTTGATAAGAAATACTTTACGCTGTCCGCTACCAGAGATAACCGGCCCCCATGTCGAGAGGCTTGCAACCCCCGCACCCCTGGGAGAGCCATCAAGATGAAAGTGGGACTATAAAAGGAACCTTCAAAATGCCCGTGCCAGAGTTCGTAGGCTCTCCGACCGCAATGGTCAGCGAGCTGTTCTGGGTCTTAGAGGACTACCACCTCTCCTAGCCTACAGCTTGAGAAGGCTATCTCTCTCCAGCTCCAACAGCCTGCAAGAGGCTCTTCCCACACCAGCTCCAGCAGCTTGGAAAGGCTAGTCTTCCAGAGGTCTAATGTAGCTTAAACGTTCATTTAGAGCCTTGTAATAATAGGTCTTCCCCAGTGTTTTCCTAAAGCGTCAATAAAATGCTAAAGTAAAATTGTAAATTTTTTATTATTATTTTACCTTGTTTCTCTAGTTACACAAAAAAATTAATTTGATTTCTTTTAGTGCATTTAAAATAAAGTTCGGCTCAATTAACATTTAAAGATTTCTCTTCAGGATAAGTATGAGTGGACCAAACTCCCCAGTGTCACTGGGTCTGAAAGGATCTCTAGTCCGAACGGACATACTCTGACATTTGGGTAAGTCTGGAACGCCCACGCCTTCCTGCAGACGCCTACTAACTCTGGCCGTGGTTCTCTGGTAAGGCCTGCGAGTGGCTGAAAAACTACTCACCGAGGAATACTGATCGACGGCTAGGGAAGGCGTAACCGTTGATTTGTTGCGAGCCTAGTGTAAGTTGAGGGAATTTTGCAGAATAGTATTCAAATGACCAAGAAGAGAGGTGGACATCCCAGTCGGTTGCGTCGCAAGGTCCGACGTGCGCTACAACACGAATTAGTTGTCTGACACCCTTCAGATGAATGATACACCTCAGAATAGCATACTGTCATCGCCTAAACCAGAGGTCACCACGCCAGGACCGCGTCCCATCTCACCTATGGTGATCCCCACACACGAGTCCAAACTTGATTCCGTGTTGGTTACATGTTTGCCGTGGCTCTGCTACGAGGATGTCCATTATCTGTGTGCATCTTCGTCTACCCTGGTCACTGAACAGTATACTCTGTCCCCATCCGTGGACCGCCCGCTTGTAAAGACGTGTACTGCCCGTACAGCTGCCGGGAAATTGATAAAGGTGGTGATTCCACCCCCAATTCCGAAATGTAGGGTTGTTTCCCCACCACACATCGTCCCCGTACGTAAACCTACCAAATCATCTCCACTTGGGAGACAGTATCGCCAATGAGATGCAGAGTAGGGACATCTAAGGGAGGATTGACATATGCTCTTCCATTGTTGACGACCACCGGATTGCTCACAAGTCATCAACATCCCCTCCTGATTATTTTCGTAAACCTTGCACAGCTGGCGTCCAGAATCTTGGCGACCTTCATGGTGAGAAAGGTTGTGCTCTCTGGGAGAGAGAGACACACACCTTTAAGCTCACCCTGGGGTTCGATTCCCCTCTATCCTCCCAGCACCCTTCAGTTAGGCGGAACCCTATCAACTGGCACTGTTGGGTGTGATTACAGACACGTGACTCCAGCTTATATTGTTTGCCAAGATTCTCCAAGGAATGTCATGTTAATACCCCAGGCGCAAGATTGTACTGTCTGACTGAACCATCGCTCCCTCCAACCAAGGCCACATAGTTCCATGGCTAGGCGAGGTAGGGCAACACCCATCCTACTTCCAGCCAGCGGCCAAGATAAGGGATGATAGTGCCTCATCAGCACCTTTGAATTTGGGCTTCTGCGACCAAGGCTATCACTCTCTGCACCCCTGGTCTTCAAGCTCCTGTACAAGATTAGTATAAAAGGGCTGGTGCGGCCAGCAAAAGACAGGCTGTATCTCCACAGCTCTTGTACAGAGCTGGGGGTTGCCATTGAGGTGCACGCTTGGCTGTTACGTCCGCAGATTCCTCCGCTCTTCTTAGGCCGGGATATCTACCAGCTGAAGACACTCACTGACCAGAAGCCACTTATACAGTAGCCTCAGATCCCTCTGCTTCTAGGAAACTGGACCCGCCAGCAGCTCTTGAAGACTTCTACTCCTTCCTTACCACCCCTGGTATCGAGCCCAGAACTGGTAACGGTCGCGACCAAGTCCTCTTCAGAACCACTGTGTGCCCACCAGATGGTAATGCCGGTGTGGACACTACCCCTCTGGTAGTTGTACACTTCTGTTCCTTCAGAACAGCAGGTGATAGGGCAAGTTGTAATGTACTTAAACTAGCAGGTAATTATCGCCTCATTTCCCAACCAGGGTAGAAACAGGTCGCCTTTAACTGGAATTACAGAGGTTATAAACTTCCGTGTCAAAGCAAAGAATGTAGTAAAAGTGTCACCATGTTGTTATTACGCTGTTAAAATAACACGTGATTTTTAACTATTCTCTTTTTGCATCATTTCTTGTGTGTCATCGTGTATTTTTTCTACGTCATTTCAGCCCACTAAAGTGAAGCCGGCAGACCACCAGGCACTAAGTCAAATACACATTAAGTGGCCACCAGAGCTCTGCTGCCATCTAGAAATCGGTAGAGCCTATATCACTAACAGTTCCTCCACCAGGTGAATTGAGCATCAGGCTATTTCCATAGTCCACCACCGTTCTTTATGGGGATGGAATGGAGCTGGATCTAATTCTGATGGTCGACCCCCTGTGGATACCACACCTGGGTATTCCTGTCAAGCAACTTGAACACTGCCTGCCGCTCTGTTCACCGCTCATTGTGGGTCCGGACAAAAGGAGCAAGGGGTACCGTATCTGCCTGTGCGGCTGTGAATGTTCGGAAGTGCACTTTAGGCAATTGCGGCACCAGCTCTGCTTTCATGAGGTAGTAGTTGCACTCTGTTTCCCTTGCCTTACACCTAGAAGGGAGGTAGACAGAGAAAGTTAAGAAGGGCTTCCTACGCCCCCAAAAGTAGCTTGTCTGCAAATCTACTCCTCCAGTTGGACTTTGCACTTCCACCGAGCAAGATAGAGTTCATACCACCTGCCTTACTGACAGGGCTCACCCCTCATAACTGCCTACACCTTTATTTCTACCCTTAATTAAATTTGAAGGCCCTATCCACCCTGTGGTAGAATCCTTCCTAAGAGGCGATAAACCTCCACTAGGGATCACGAACTCTTGGTTTTGTGGTCACCTACTACACCAGTCTCCAGCAGTCAGCATAACTTTGCAGAGCTAGAACACTTCACCATCTATGAGCACCCAAGGTGACTACCAGCCCTCGCCACGCAAGGGGAAAATGTCTCCAGCTGAGGCCATACCAGCTGCACCCCAGCATACCACCAGGTAAAAGCGAGATCAAGGGTCAGCCAGCTCTTAGATCCATGACAGTGGTTCTAGACTTTGTGCCCCTCAGACAGGTTACCAGACCTGTCCTTTACACTGGCGGTGTGACAGTATCTCTCTAAAGCAGCATATGCGTATAGTGATTCTGGCATCACGAGCTAAAACTGTGAAAGTGACTAAGATGTCCTCTTTTTAACTGAAACGTTATGTGACCAGAGTCACTGTAGCTTTTAACCCCAAAAGTCTAAAGTCATGATTTGATGTGTTAGCCCCCCCCCCCTCCCCCCAAACAATAGTTTACCCCTGGGGCACACCTCAACATTTGTCACTAAGTTTCATTTTGTGCTTCTTCCAGCCTCACAGTAACTTTTCATTAACTCTGAGTTTGTGGCCCAGGGCTCGATTTCCAAACTGTTCGACGAATGAATTAATTTTCGGTTTGAAATCTGCAGTGTAAGTATTTGGCTGTGCCATTCACAAAATTCTGGATCATCTCTTGACTCCCACACTATCAAAACAACACTATTGCACTTCATGCTGTGGCTGTGCTGTGGGTCTGTAGCTATGCTTGGCAACACCCCTTGCTTGCAAAGACACAACTGCTACTTGGTTTTTGCCAAGGTGATGATGCCAGCTGCTTCCCCCAAGCTCATTTGCCCGCCATCACCGGCGACCGCTGCAGGGAACAGCATTCTTCTGGGCGCTTGTGCGCACCGGTCCAGCAGTGCATCACATCAGTTACCAAAACCATCTTCTTTGCAAGTGCGGCCACTATGGTCATTTAAGCGCTCGTGGCGAGAGTGCAAGTGCAGAGCAGATGAGTGCAAGGTGCAGCGCAACCACGTGCGCCTGCACGCACGTGCTTGAAAAAGAGATTGTGTGAAATCTGACGTAAGTTAGTATTCATTTACTATGAAACACTCGGGGACGCCAAGTCACGCAAGATGCATAAGAACAGCCCTAATATGTTTTAAGTGCCCCGTGGTTCTCTGTGTAGTCTTTCCTATTTTTCTGTACTTTTCATTTCTCACGTGTTTCATCCCCACCGCATTTCATCCAGTGTATTATGTTCATTAAAGAGTTGTTATGTTTAGTGTAATTGATTATGCAAGCAGTAGAGCAACGTGTATGTATTTTTGACAAGAGTTCTGTGTGTAAGAAAGTAGTCTGCGCAGCTTGCTTGCCCGCCAAACTGGCCAGCATGCCACGAAGGAGAACTTAGTCACTCTACCGTGTCTCGAGGAGGTGGATGTGCTGACCGATGGGGTCATGTTTCGCGCATTCGGGCTGGGCATCAACTTTTTGATCTCGTGACTTAACAGCAATAAACTTTTAGAACTGGAACCACCACTCCTCTCCTTCCCATACAATAACATTGCCTGGGAAGGCTTAACTGTTCAACGTAATTCTTTGTGACCATGTGTCGTTTTACAGTGTTACCTACTGGCGGGATAAGCCCGGTACGTGTTTGCAAGTTGTTTCCTGGAGGAACATTTAATAAAACTCGTTGAACCTACGCAAGATAAATTTTTATTAGGGTTACCTATGGGCTATAGGGGCGCGGGCCCCCACCTTTCCTGCCAATTTATAAGGGTACTATGCAAAGTGTTTATGTGTATTTTCAGTGTGTTTTGTATCTTCGTTTAACTAATTATTGGGTGTGTGAGTCGCCCAAAGACCTCACTGCATAGCAAGCATAGTACTGGTAACGTATTTTTATTAATGACTATGGACGGAGCACCAACGGAAGGATATCGCCGTGGCCGTCGGCACACGACCCTGGAAGAAGGAGTCCTTTCTACAACACCAATTTGGCATTGCATCCCGCAATGTCTGGCGCCCAAGTTCAACACTACATGTTTGGTGAGAAATCACGGTAAAATTCCTACCCGAAGTGCAAACCTTAAAGTTAACCACTTTAGCTCCACCATCTTGCCGTCAGTGGCTTGCACCAGCCATGCAGCAAACACCAGTGGTGCAGAACGTGTTGCACAGCATGTACCAAAAGATGATCACAACATGTAATTGATACATTTTTATTAAGCACCACTTGAAAATAAGAGTGTGACTTTATATAGGCTACTTATTAGCGATAAAATAATGGTGAGGGAAAACTATATTTGCATAGTGTCAGTTGATTTCATAACCTGAAATACACATATCTTGAGACATTTTATACAGGCTTTCTGTATTGCAGTATAATATATTAATGCTCCTGAAACTGAAAACTATATAGACAATTAAGATCATTGTGTGTAAATTTTGGCTGAAAAAGTTTTTTCATTACGAGAATTCCCATGGTACTAAAAGTTTTTAAAAGTGTGTGAAAATAAAACTGTAAAGTGTTTAATCAATAGTAGGCCTTCATATTTTGTAACCTATTCTGTTCCTTTGTTAAAAATCAATTTAAGTATAAGTGTAGGTAAATTTTCAAAACAATGTTTGTATTAGAATTAACGTACACATTCATCTTCATTTTTAAAGGTGTGGTTAGAGTTCAACTATGAAGTATAGACCAGCTGTTGAAATGTTTAGTGAGTATAGTTTCAAGTTTTACAAACGGGTTCGGGAATCGAAGACTGTAGGTGAGCTGTTAGATGAAGAGGGGATTGCAATAAAGTTCATGTTAACAATGCCTGAAGAGCTTGGAAGGAGTGGTGTCAGGACTACAGACACTTGGAGCTGATAAGTTGTCTCTGGAATTTCTCGGACAGAGGATTGAAGACCGAAACAGTTCATAAAGAGAAGAAAAGAAGCAAGACTAGTCAGGATTTTTAACCCATGGCGTTCTATTGAGCCAGGTGAGTGCTGGGGGACTGCAGCGAGACCAGGAGGCAGTGGATTATCTGGGGACACCAGTCACAGGGCCAAGTTCCCTTTCAAGTGCCACAACTGTGGATTTCCGGGGCACAAGAGATAAGTGCTGGAAGCTAGGAGGAATGCATGGAAGATTGCAAAGTACAGGAAGAGGAACAAATGGAATTGGAAATCCACAGAGGAATGCACACCTTGTTCAATATGAATATAACAAGGAAGAAGCATGCATGTATAGTTTCTTGGTGTCTGTGAATGAGTATTGCTTTATACAAGATGTTCAAGGTGAACATGGTGTTTGGGTTCTATACTCGGGGGCAACTGGTCATCTCATGAGGGACAATACTCCTGTAGTAAATAGGAGAAAATTAGATGAGCCGGTGTCAATAGGAGTTGCTAAATCAAAAGTATTTCTAGTGGCAAAGGAAATAGGTGATGTGTTTGCAGAAACTTCTGTAAACAGAAAGATCAGGAAATTTGATATTAAGAATGTGTTGTTGGCAGAAAACCTTACGTATAACGTAATATCAGTTCCTAGGTTAGAAAGCAAAGGATTTAAAATGGTGTTTGAAAACAGTAAGTGGACTATCATGAAGGATCAGAATGTTGTCGGAATAGGGAACCGAGAAGAAAATTTGTATAAAATAGCTGTAACTATAGAAAAGTATGTCAGTGAAGTTGGTGCATGTGCAGTAGGGTAATGCTAAATTGTGGCATGCAAGACTAGATCATATTGGTAATCACAACTTATATAAGTTGTCAAAGGTGGTAAGTGATATTGGAAAAATAGAAGAGGGAAATGAGGATGTATGGTATTTGTACAAAATCAGCTGTGGGTGATACCACAATGTGTCTGACTACAACCTTCGCCCATTGAGGTAGGGCTGACTTACCAGGGTACTCACTCACTGGTCTCCTGGGAAAAGGTGGCATTACCAGAGGGATAGAAAGCAATCAGTAGTAGATGGGTGTTTACATTGAATCAGGGCCAAGATGGGAGGTTAGAAAGATACAAAGCCAGATTGGTAATTAAGGGATGTGCACAGTCTAAAGATTTAGACTATGATGACATTTGTGCACCTGTTGCAAAGCTGACTACCTGTAAGAATTTTGTTGCGTTTAACGAACTATGAAAACTTATATATCAGTTAGATGATAAAAATGTGTTCTTACATGGAGTTTTAAAGGAGGAGGTTTTCATGTTTCCACCTGAAGGGGTAAAAATCAAAGAAGGTATGGTTCTCAAATGAAACAAAATACTGCATGGTTTAAGAAAAAGCCCCAAAGGAGTTGAATTCCAGATATGATGTGTGTGTTTTAAGTCTCTTGGTTTTAACCAATGTCAAACTGATAAATATCTATACATGTACAGAGATAATGGATGCGTTGTGTACTTGCTCCTGTATGTTGATGTGTTTTTATTGCTAGTGGTTCATTAGACAAACCGGAAGAGTTGAAAGAGAAATTCATGTCAGAATTTAAGATGAAAGATTTGAAGTATGCAAAATACTTTTTAGGCATAAAGGTAGAGTGGATAGGTCAGACAATGTGCTCGAGCCAGACAAATTATTTCTTGTGAAGTTGTTAACAAAATTCCAGCTGGAACACTGTAAACCAGTGCAAACACCTTTAGAGAGACAACATAATCATGATGTAACAAAAGACTTTATCATTAATGTGAATCCTTACAGGGAATTAATCGGCAGTCTAATGTAAGCTTGTCTAACCACCAGACCACATATCTGTGCTGCTGTAAACTTCTACAGCCAGTTCCAGTCAAATGCTACTGAGGTGCAATGGGTGGGTCTGAAAAGAGTCCTGAGGTGTCTGAAAGGAACACTAAATTTGATTGTGGTTCAAAGGAAATAGTAATGTACCATTACTCGGGTATACTGATACATATTTTGCAAATTGGCCAGATAGGAAGTCTATGACAGGCTGTTTGAAATATATGGGGATGTCATTTGTTGGGTGACTAGAAAACAACCAACTGTTTCATTGTCTACAACTGAATCAGAATTTGTTTCTTTGTCTTCAGCTACCTCAGAACTGCTGTGACTTATGCAGTTATTAAAGGAGTTGGATGTAACAGCCCATTAAGCCAGTGACCATATTTGAGGGTAATCAGTCGTGCAACTGTGCTTTGGGTAACTGGGAGCAGAAAAACATATTGATTTAAAGTATAAGTTTTTAAAGGAGTATCAAAATAATGTTATTGCTGTCAACTACATTACATCAAGAGAACGGAAAGCAGACCTGTTGACCAAAGGACCATCAACTAAGTCTTTCCTAACACATAGGGAAAACCTAGAAATGAGCATGGTGAATCATTGAAAAGCCTTGTAACAAACCTAGGTAGCATAATGATAAATTGAGGAGGGGTGTTGAATAAATATCAATTTATCATTTATTGTACTTCAATACCTATTTTATAAGTGTGCTCTAGTTTTCAGTGTATGGTACCACTGAGTTTTGTTTTATGCTATTTTTTTTGGAGAGTAGCGAGACAAAATTACGGGAATTGATTAAGTAACATGTAAGTCTGAGTAATTGTGATGAATTATATAATGTAAAGAATATATCCTGTCTTCTTGCTTTATTTACACTATCCTGTTACCCTAGCAGTTGATCTACTAACATGTCTAAATCCATCCTCTAAGGGCACAACCCTAGAGCATTACAGAGATATTAAAGTACAGTACATACAGTATATGTATTGTCAGCTATTCATTGATTGGTAAAAATGTGTTAGTAAATGGTGATCAATATTTGGTCTTTGATGAACATCTACTAGAAAAATTAATGTGTGAAATCCACAAAGCACTTGTCGTAGGAGATTTAAAATTTATACCTAAACTCTGTAGGTGGTGCACCATACATACAGTCCTGTACATGATGCTAAACTCATGTGTATAGTGTCTGCAGAGCATTTTTAGTATTTGGTCAACACAGTATCTGTTGGTTAAATTCCCAAGTTACACAATTTTAATGTTAACAATATCATGTGCCTTGTGTGCAATTTGTAACTTTCTAAAACTCCTCTGAAAATGTTGGTTTGTTGTAATGTTTTCACCAGGTTAATGCTCGCTTATCTCGAAGTTCAGCACTGGCTAGTAAGGCCACAGGATATCCCCTAGCTTATGTTGCTGCCAAGCTTGCTCTGGGCATCTCATTGCTGGAACTCAAGAACTCTGTTACGGGATCTACTACTGCCTGTTTTGAGCCAAGTCTAGATTATTGTGTTGTCAAGATTCCTCGCTGGGACCTTAGCAAGTTCTCTAGAGTCAGCACAAAGGTGAGTTGCCCACTCTTAGAATAGACCCGCATACAAAGAGAAGTCTTGTATTTCGGGCTAGAAATTGTGTATGAAGCAAGATTGTGTCTTAATGGTTACAAGTGCAAGTATTGTGATTGTAGTAAATCATGGTTGTGTATTGACACAACAGTAACCTCACTACTAATCAACTGTTGTAATCTTATAATGACCAGACATGTCAATTAGTGAAGTGTTGACCTTTATATAAACCATTTGCAGACATCAATAAATAGTACAGTATTACATATCTACGTTTGTGTGGGCTATAGGCCACGGAATAAAAATACAATACCAGCCATGCTTAATGCAAAACCCCATAATTTGTGATCTTGCCCTTCAACTTGAAAATATTCCAAATACTTAAATACCTTCTCAGTATAGTATGGTGGGAATATAATGTTAGGCTACTGATTACATTATAAAAAGTAGACAGAATGCACAAGTACTCACAGGGCAGTACTTGTGGATAGACGCACATGCACAAAAAGTTGGGCGAATATATATTCCATGCGGATGCGCAACATTTTGCTGGCTATACCAGCTTCATGAGGCGGCAAGTGGTGGCACAGTGCAGACTGGTGAATGGTGGTATTCCTTGTATGCATTGAGGATATGTACATAACTTAGAGAAAAGAAATAGTAAATTTAGTGGTTAAGATTGACGAGTGACAGCCCCTTAAGGGCAGGAGTGCATTGGCATCTACTAAGTTTTCTTAGTTTTTTTTTGTCATGCCAGACACACAGGCTGGGGGAAGACCTTAATGAGGCAGGTTCTGCAGTATTTGGCGCTTGGCTTTGATTGTGCCCTTGAATAATCGGAAGGGTAGGCCGCCTGCTTGGCATGAAGTCTAACTGGGCTGGGCTTTGATTGTTTGATGTTGCGGGGCCGCTGACTTAACACTTACATGCCCTACTGCTGTGGGTCGAGTGCTCGTCTGCGTGGGTCCTGGTTGTGGTCTCCTGACCCGGCTGGCTGATGGTGGCTGCATTTACTGGTTGACTCCGGTGAGCGGCTGGCTCCGCAGGTGCAGGCAGGAGTCTAACCCGCTGTCTGTGGCTGGCTGAGGTGGTCCGGCATCGTTGGCATGTTTGATGCCCACTACTAGAGGCAGACCCAGGTGGAGGTACTGGATGACGGGGTGAGCAACTTTGGGGGTCTTCATCAAGGGGCCAAAAAACATGTTATAGTGGGAAGGGGGGAGGGGTACTGAGAGGTGAGGCCTCAACAGTTGATGGGTGGCATGAAAGTGTTTCCGTGGGATTAAGCAGCTGAAGACTTGAGAAAGTTTTTTAAGCATTGCTTGTTTTTTTTTGTCTGCGAGGATAGTAACTGCTCATCTGTTGCTCCACTTACTTCCCCTCTATGGGTTAACAACAGTATTTACAAGGGAAAGGTACTATGGTTCATGTCCATGCTAGGGTGGCAGCAACGATACCCCTAGCTTTTTGTAGCCCAGAAGGGGTATATCCATCCTTGTCAGGCCTGGTACTCCTTCCGGAGGGTCTATACGCAATGGATGGAGTACGGTTAACTGACAAGGGTTATCTAGCCCCTTCGTCGTGTGTCTTGCTAGGGGTCAGGGCTTTGCTGTACGTGCGCACATGGTACCAATGCGTACCTGGTCCACAGTTTGGGTGGCCGTCTAATGTGTGGTGTTTCAGGTGATGTACGTCAAGTCCTTTTTAGGCAACAGGCTGCAGTCCTACGCTAGATTCGGCAAATCAGTTAACAAATCGCGATTCCCTACCTTGCGTTTGCAGGGTGGCACCAGGAAGGACTACGTACAGTTCACTAAAGATGGAACAGATGACGGTCAGACTATAAATGTGTTTTATTCCATCCAGAATAGATAGAACACTGAGAACCATACTCACCTGCTGTAAATCAATGCACTGATTAACTTATGGAAGATTAAAGCAAAAGACAGGTGGAAGAGCCTGTCTGCAGGGCGTGCTTTAAAACAAGAGCAAGGAATTAGGTAGCCATCAGAACAACTGTACCCTAACTGAAGCAGGTTGTCCTGAATCGACTGATGTATGACGTCTTTTCAACAATGATTTTACGACTTCATCTCATCAGTGAACAAGCCTTGCCGCCTGATTCCTATGGTGTTTTCGCTGTTACCAGGCATCACAAGATGCAAGATTGTACTGTCTAAAAGACACTCGGACGGACACTCCAGCCGAAGATTGTGCGGTTCATCGGTCGAGCCACTGAGGCTATGCATCCAAGGCACTTCAGTACCACTACATGCCACCAGATGGCTCTACTAGTACGTTTTGCCGCATCTCAATTCTCCAAGCCAGCCAGTAATGCAAATCCTTGAGGAAGCTATGCTACAGCTACCCCCTCTTCATCGACCACACCTATCCAGCTGACTGAAGGGGAAACACCAGCCAGAGTATAAATAGTGGGTCGCTGGCCCGCTCGTAACCAGTCTTCATTTTCTCCACCGTAGACTCTGCAGGGGAACTTGACTAACCTGCCCTTTCCTTCACCGCATTCGTGCCGAAGGACACTCTGGCTCTTTGTCTCCACCGCAACTCGTTGCCGGAACTATCCTTCTACCAGCCTACCTTCACCGCACACTGCCGAAGATCCAACCATCGCCAACATTGTCTACATACCTAGACACTTCTGTCCCTTCTGGGCAACACTAGTAGGAGTAGTACCATTTTCAGTTAGTTTCATCATGCTTATTTACCCTGCCATTGTTAGCTTAGGACCAGGTCTCCTTTACTTGGCTCAGCGTATGTTATGCTTCAGCAAGCTCTTGCCGACGTTAGGAGGTAGTGCTACACCACCCTATTTATTTCGCGTAAGAAGGAATAAACAGATTGTTTACCAACTCAAGGGTATCTTTTCCATAGCAGTAATTCCTTTCCAAGTGGACTCCACCCTGGCCAAGGGATTGCGGGTGACCAGGGAATTTACTCAACCGTCATACACCCAACAGAGTACCCACATGCACGTTGGACGGCCACTCTTTCTGTGCAGCCCAGTGTACAGAACAGTAGACCCCCGACACTAGGTACTCAGTCTCTTGAGGCCAGCTTGCCTGCTCAGCGGCTACTCTCTCCACCTCACTACGGTGCCGGAGTTAATGTTCTCTGAGTTGGGGGAGACTGTTCCCTTCTGAGACACACTGCCACGTTCAGGGACTGTCCACTAGTGGGACCTGACTCTCTGTGCTCACCGCGTTTCGACGCAGAGTGCTGGGATAGAGGTACCACTTTTGGTCGGCAGACAGTACACGTGGTTGTACACCAGGTAGGACGACATGTCACCTATTGTCTCTTTATGGATGTGAGTGAGTGGTTCAGTCCAGATGCCCTACTCCCATCGGAGTGGTATCAGAGAGAAGGTTAGACTGGTGTTTATTGCCTCCGGGCGTCTTCAGGAGTTTACACCCCCCCCCCCTCCTGGCCGCCGAGGGACCAAGCCCATGCGTTGCGCCACCTGCAGATACCGTCCACACCAGAGATCCCCAAGGACCTCTTCGAAAATCCCATATGTCTGAGCGAGGAAACACACCCCGTGTTTGTCGTATACTTAAGCAGACAGAACCAGTCTTTGGGACTCGCCAACTCATGCTTTTGGGGACTTAGCCGGCGGAACCAACCGCTATGACTGACACAACCTTCGAGCTCCTGCCCACTAACCAACATAGCACAAACTTACACAGCCGGAGTTGACAGGTTAAGCAGCCTGTACAGGTTACGTGTCGCCCAGGTATACCTTCTAGAGCCAATCCACTGAAACGCAAGATCACTTTCACAGAACCTGATTTTGTGCCCTTCTGTAAAGCTATCCGACCAGTATTTTACACTGGATATGTGCTGGTACCACATAGACTGAAATAAACCAGAAACCCTTACTACCGGGTGCACGTGACCTAGCACCCACCAGAAACCCTCTTGGCGTACTGACGTTCTCCGTTACCCTCAGGGCGTCCCACATCAGGACTTAAGGGGGGCTATGGATGTGTGGGTTGACGGCATGTGTCGAGTATGGGGCGAATAACAACTCTTCGGGACTGCATCACGTGCTGTAGAAGTCCGGCGTTGGTCGCTGGTGATAGCAGGTCTTTTCTTCACGAGACTGTGTAGAGCAGACAGAGAAGAGAGTCTTAGCATGACTGGGTCTGAGGCGAGGTGCTGGTATCAACTGCCATTTTGCAGGGGTGCAGAGCCCTTTAAACACCTGGTCTGGGGGTTTCTTGGGTTCCTTCAGCCATCGGACGATTCTTGTGGGTTGCATCCTCCCTGCGTAGGCAGCGCTGTGCTGGAGGCTGGTTACAAGGTTTTCCTCTTATGCAGCTAATATCCGCTGCTCGAGCTTAGGGGCAACTTCACTGGTATTGTCAGCTGGTCTCCCCTCTCACGGGATTGTGTTAGGTGGGGGCAATTTATATTACGCTCTTTCTTGAGGTGCATTCCACTCTCAGGGCTTCCGCCTTGTCTTGAAGGTGGAATGCTGGCCTGGGTGGCTGCCATTCAGGGTTCGTATCGCATCAAAGGCACTTGATGCGCATGTGATATGGACTTGCAGGAAAAATAAAATAGCGTAACTAAGCGTCACACATCGAAATAATTCATTAAAAGTTGAGTTTATATACCATTCTAAGAAGTTGTAACAGAAAATTGTATGTAATATTTGTGTGGTTATTTTTTTATTTTAGACATTTATTGCAATTAAGTTGTAATTTATGGGGAGATAGAAAACTCATAATACAGGTATTTTTTATTTGTTTCAGCATCTATTCTTTGTAGTGTGGGGAAAATTGGTGTTTGGAACTTGCATATCTTTATTTACACTCAACCTATTCGTCATTTGAATGGTATACTGTATTCTAAGGTATGAGTCAGCCTGTACTGTTGAAACTTTTTCTGTGAAGTGGTTAATTGCAGCTTGTAGTCACTCAGTGTGATACATAGAATACTGTATCCATTCAGCATAGTAGTAGTAATGGTTGCATGCATGCCAGCAATGTAGAATGTGGTTAGTGTAGTAAAACTTATTTTTTTTGGAGATTCAACCAAACACTACCTTTAAGAGTAAATTTTGGTTACTAAATACAGCAATATTGTATTTTTTGAAATCTTATATAAATGCAATTTTGTTCAGAAATGATTTTGTGAAAAATACTTTCTTGCTCTGTCTCTCTCTCTCCTTAGATTGGTAGTTCAATGAAGAGTGTTGGTGAAGTAATGGCAATTGGTCGGAAGTTTGAAGAAGCATTTCAGAAAGCACTTCGTATGATGGATGAAAATGTATGTGGTTTTGATCCATATGAGAAGAAGAACTCTGAAGAGGAGCTGGAAACCCCAACAGACAAGAGGATGTTTGTCCTTGCAGCAGCCTTGCGTGAAGGCTGTAGTATTGATCGGTTGTATGAGTTGACTAAGATAGATTGCTGGTTTCTGCAGAAAATGAAAAACATAATTGACTTCCAGGTAAGCATTTGATTTACTGTTTGTAGTTTTTAAAATGTTTGATTCACTGTTAATCAACCAAGTTAATGCATGTAGTTGAAATGTTTGGTTCATATCTTTTGATAATGCAACATGTAACCTAAAGGCAATTACAGTAGAATCTCAATACAACGTACACAAAGGGACTTGCAATTTTATACTTAATACTGAAAAATACTTCATACTGAACAAGTATTTAATTATATTACATCTGCAGGGTATTTGAAAGATGTACTATAAAGTAAAAAAATACTGTAAACTGAAGTACTTTATACTGAAATTTTACTGTATTCAAGATTTGGCCAGCTGTTTTGTTTTAAAAAATATCATAGTGCGATGATTAATTTTTTTTGGACTAATTGCAGTATAATTAGAGTTCAAAGGATGATGTTTAAAACTTCATTTTCATGTTACTTTTTCTTAGCTCTTGAAAGTGGCTGATTACTTGCGTGTGTTGACATGTGACAGTCAAGGGACAGTAGTGCATCAGCATCTCTATAGGTGTATGTGTTAGTTCTGTGGCTAGATCAGTTGCACGAGTGTGGGGGTACAGACCATACTGTTGCGAGGTCTGTAAAATCTGGCACTTGGCCTTGATGGTGCCTTTGTATAAAGGTGGGCTGGTCGGCCGCCGGCTTAGCATGAAGTCTAGCTGAGCCAGTATGGACTTGCGTGTGATGATTGTTGGCGGAGCTGGTGGCTACGGCATCTACTGGACGGCTCAGGTGAGAGGCTGGTTCATCTGTGGCTGGCAGGCTTCCGGCTCACTGGTGCTGGTTAGTGGTGCTGGTCCAACGTAGTCTGCTGGCGATGCCTAGTTCCAGAGGTAGGCCAAGGCGGTGGTATTAGACAACTGGGTGTGCAGTGTGTAGCTCCGGGGAGTTTCACCAGGGGACCAAACACATGACGGGGTGGGGGGGAACTGTGAGGTGAGTACTCAACAGTTGGTGGGCGGCATGAGCTCGTTCCTGGGGAGTCAAGTATCCAAAGGCTGGGACAGGTTGTTTAAGCAGTGCTTGCTTGGCAGCTAGGATGGTAGCTGCCTTCCTGTCACTCCACTTACTACCTCTCCTGTGGGTGAACTGCATTTATCAGGGATGAGGTGCTATGATTCACTTCCACAACCGGATGCCAGGTAATGATAACCCTAGCTAAAGTGTATCCCAGAAGGGGTAGATCCTTCCTTGCCAGACCTGGTACTCCCTCCGGCAAGTTTATATGCTGTAGAGGTAGTGGGTTGATGCATGTGCGATTAGCTAAGGCTGGATCACGGTCGTGTGGCTTTGGTTGCACTTTGGTCGGTTGTGCGTGCGGATTGGCTTATGCTTAATTGCGGCTGAATATAGCAGTTGGGCACGTGGCCTTACGGGTTGGTACAAAGTTCTCGAATTTACGGGTTACTAGTCCCTTGGATTGGTCTGGCTTGCGACTCGTGGAGCTAGTCCTAGTCGACGATGGGCGGGAAATGCTAGGGTTTGGTGCCTTGTCGGTTTGCGGGTGAGAAGTAGCGGGATATAGCTGATTAAGTCGCTTGTTTTCGGCTCAGATGGTAGCAAGGACACGACGTGGCACAACACAGTACTTCCTGTTCCAGTCCTTGGATGCCCTGCTCCAGAAGTTACTATTGGAGACGCCTAGCCGGTTCTCGGTCTTATTCAGTAACTCTCTTACCACTGGATTGCAGGTCGGGTGTGTATGTAGTTGTGCTGACGGGAAAGTAGCTGGGTTAATGTCAGTCGCCGTACGTGGTGCCAGTGACCGAAGTAACGCGGCACGATCTCATTTGACTCGACTAGCTGTGAGAGGGGTTATATTAGCCAGCTGACTGGCAGCAAGGCACGCAACTCTTTGCTCCTCTTTCCTGGTGCCGTGCTTCACCTTGAATGGCAAAGAGCGGGTGCAATTACTGAGAACCTCAAAAGGAGCACCACGGAGGAGGATAGCCCTAAATTAGTGTTGCCTGGCAACAGTCTTACCAAATCGAGCTCCGGTACTTCAGAACATCCCCCATGGTTGCGGGGTGATCAGAAGTGTTGAAGCCGTGTGGGTTGCCAAGACTATTACTGGGTGTGCGATCCCAACCAAGGCCAGGCTGTAGTACCTAAGCAAATCCCCCCACCAGCACCCAGGTGCTTCGGTAGGGATACAACTCAGATGTACTCTCTCTCCCTGATTGAGAAGTGTTGCTAGTGGTCATGGCTCCTCTATTCTACTCCTCCAGTACCTGTATACTTGGTAGGAATAAAATAGCTGGCCGTCTAATGGGTGTGTGTTCAACTTGGAGCCGCCTGAGGGGGTGTGTCTAGTTGTAACTAATTTCGGAATAAGAATAATTTCCCATTTCTGATTGGTGTTACTCAGCTTGAGGTTCTCCCAGTAATTGGTGACAGATTACTTTTTGAATGAGACACTAGGGTAAGAGAAACAAAAGAGTGTTTATTAAAAACTTATTAAACACAGTGGCACGTGCTCTCCTGCCATGCAGACCGGTGGTTGGAAGTAATCCTATGGTAGCCAGGTGTAGGTGACCTGGTCCTAAGCTAAGTGGCGAATTTAAGTGAAAACTGACAAAAATTACTTAGATACTAACCTAATTCTAAATAGGGGGTGTCTGTAGGAGACAAAGAAGAATTACGTGTGGTATGTATTTGTTGCTACAGAAAGCGTCTGGTAGCTATTGGCGTTGCTGGAGCGTCCGGTATTGGGGCTGCAGAGCTCTTACGGTGACGTCAATGGTGGCAGCTTCTGGAAGGGCTGTTGAAGGTCTTCGTAGTAGTCTAGACTCCAGCACCTAGGTGTTAGAAGAAGACTGCAGGAACAACTGGCGAGGACGGCCGCGCACAGCCTTATATAGCGGAGCAGTGCATCGTGATGGCCGCAGGGGAGGGCGTGTATTGTCCCTCAGGTAGGTACGAGGCCGGAGTGGGGGTAGCACCCTCTAGTCATTTCTCGGCCTTCGCGTATCCTCGGTGACGCTCATGCATGGCCCGAGGCAGCTGATGGCTTGTAGGCTCTCAGCGTGGGGGTGGAGGGGGGGCGTGATGCGCCGCTGTCTTTCTCAACCCCTCGTATCTATGTGTCTGGCCGCCCTCCCTCCAGAATTGTGGCAGACCGTTACTTCTGTGTACAAAATGGCACGTGGTTTGAATCTCACATGTGTATAAGTAGTACAATAGGGTTGCAGTGAGATGAGTCGTAATTGTTTGTAGTTAATTGGTATAAGCGGCATGCATCAGGGTTGACTGACGAGGAATCTAGCTTCTTGGTAGTGGTCGTGGTTCTACTATACATGTGCACCAGGTACCTTTGTGTGCCTCGTCCATGGTATGGGTGGCTATCTAATGTGTTGTGTTTTGACGACGTTCGCAAAGTCCTTTTTAAGGGACAGGCTGCAGTCCTACACTAAGTTAGGCAAAACCAGTATAAATTCTGCAGTTCCCCACCTGTCCTTTGTGGGATGACACTTACCAGGGATGACTTAGCACAATTCACACTAGAAAGAGCAGATGGCGGTTAAACTTGATGTGTGTTTTATTCTTTCCAGAATAGAACATGGTGACCTGTACTCTCCTAGTGTAACCAAGGCACTGATTAACTCTCAGAAGCAAAAGCAAAGACATGTGAAGGGGTCTGTGAGTTTCAAGAGCCTTGTCTGAAGGGCAAGCTAAAAGAGCACAGAGTGACAAATTAGGTAGTTGTGACAACAACTAAACCCTACCTGAAGCTGGTGTTTGTCCTGAGTGGTCTTGGGGGAGGTGTGTGGGTTTGGTGGAAAGTGCCACGTGTGAAGGGGAATGACGACTCTTCTGGGCTGTAGCGCGTGCTTGAAGTCTGGCGTTGGTGGTTGGCGATCACTGGGTGTTCTTGACGAGGTGGAAGATAGCAGACAAAGCATAGAGACTTAGCATAACTTGTGCCAAGGCGAGCTGCTAGTATCAAATGCTGTTCTGTGGTGGTGCAGAGCCATATATTCTCCTGTATTAGTTGTCTCTCTGTTGTCTTCGGTCTGTGGGTAGCATTGGCGGGGTGGCTCCTATGTCGAAGGTCGAGCTGTAATTGCTGCCATCTCTCTGGGTTGGCAGGAAGAAGGTCTTCCTGTTGTGCAGATCGTATTGGCTGCGCGAACTCAAGCGCAGATTCACTGGCTTGGTTTATTGGTATTCCCTTCTCACATGGTTTTTTTTATGGTGGGGTGATTTTGTGTATTCTTCCTTCAGATGTAGTCCAGTCTCCAAGCAGCCACCTTATTAACGAAGACAAAATGCTGGCTTGGGTACGTGGCGCGTATATGATATGTAGTTGCAGCAAAAAAGAGATAGTATATATACGCATCACACGTCAATCCCCCCCCCCCCCCCTTTTTTTTCCCCTCACTCTCGTGTGACATAGAATCGTCACGTCAACTTTATTGGGTGGCTGATGTCTGACTTGTCACCTTGATGTGAGTGGTGTTTTCTTTTGTCTCTGCCGTTCTTTGGTGCGCTCTCCACATGGTGCTGGCACGTGCTGGTTTTCCTGGTTGTTCTGTCTCTCTCTTTTTTCTGGATAGGTCGCTTGGCAAGTGGCATGCCAATTGCTTTGGCCACCCTAGGGTGTTGTGTTGCGTGAAGGGAGTAACGAGGGTTTCGGGTGAGTGTCCGCAGCCCTTCAAGGAAAGTGAAAATACGTTACGCTCACAAGAAGCAGCTGAGGGCTGGGGTTACATACACAAAGGTTTTACAGTTTAACCTGAAAAGTTAACAGGAGTTCACGTAAACTTTTAAACACTGGGGCAAATTTTGCTATTCCAAACTCACATGGGTTTGTGCTGAATTGATCTCTGCTTGACGTGGTGCTGAAGGCGTGTTAGAAGTGGTTTGCTGTGTAGCCTCCTATGTGGGTCACAGGGCAGGTTCACATTATGTGTGACAGGTTTGAATCTGGGTTGTCGCCGGGCAGGGAGAAGGGGGGTGGGGGAGATTTCATAATGCCCTCTGAACCTTATGTCCTCTAAACTTAATGATTAACCTAGGCTACTTGAATTACACTGAAATACTGTATACATGCATCCACAAAAATGTGTACAGGTGACATAATTAAAAAAAAAAATGCGGCACTCGAAAATACACATCATTTTACTCTCAAAGTATTTATAATTCTTTTGTTTCATTTTAGACAGTTTCTGTTAGGTAGGCTTCCGCCTGTTCCTAGTCCTTTCTTCCTTCGCTATGCAGTTCGTGCTTCTCTTTCCCTTGGGGAGAGTTCGGGGATAGGCCATGATTTCTGGGTTAGCTTTTCAGCTGATTGGCATATTCTGGAAGGGAGGGGGGTGGGTTAAGGAGGGATAAAAGAAATGCACAAACACTAATAACACGAAGCAATATCCTAAAATGCAATGACTCGTATGAGAGTTAGATGTAGGGAAACACACTGCAACTAAACCCCTAAACACACTATCAAGGGCAAACATCTTCAGTGTTGAGATACTCTCTCTCAACTCCACATCAACACAAGTAAACAACAGCTCATCTTTAGCGGTAAATAAGCTCGTATAAAAACACTGTATAAAATAAAACTTCTCAATCCTACATCTCCGACCTATCTTCACAAAAATATGGGAGCGTTCCACCACAAGGTATTTCAAATTAAAACAGCATACTTGTATGGACTACAAAATAATTAGTAAAAAGCGGTTTCCTTCTATAATAATTAAAAATCCATGTTATTTGGCTTTGGTTATAACTACTTTTTCACAAATCTTGTACATTTGAAACAACTGACTATTGAATACATGTGCTTTTTAACCTCGGTCTTTTACATCACTCAAGTAACAAAAACGAAACAATTCTTTCCACGTCTGCTTAGTAATCTCAGAATGCAAAATCATGAATGTACTTCAACTCATTTTACTTGCTTTGCACACTGGAGCACAAATTTATCAACAGGAGGAAGAAGTCTATTTACACCAAAAAAAAAAAAAAAAAAAAAAAAAAAATCAACTGTTATATTCACATTGACAATTATGACCCTGGCCTACCGACTCAATAGAGCTAAACTTTAGTTGACGTCAACTAAAGGCATCCTATACTCAAATAATCAACTTCCTAAGTGTTGTTCCTCACTGAAGTTACGAATTTTCAAGACACTCCTAATTTTATTACTTCTAAAAACAAACAAGCATAAAATCTGTAACTTTTAATGCCACTTACTACAGCCCCTACAATAAAAACTACAACTACGGAACCAAGAGCACCTATCTTTTCAAATGTCAACATGGTGTATGGCCTAACAGGCTCCTCCTACCTGCGACGTCCCTCGTCGACAGACTACTACTGCCTTCTGCTACGACCCTGAGTGACTCATGCACTCCTTGTACCATATTAACTCCTGCACTCTTCGCACGAAGACTGTCCCTTCCGCCATCTCTATGACTACTCTTTAACTTAAAACTTCACCCCTCCACTGCTGGCTTCCATCATCAACAAAGCCGCACCTGGCAGGAAATGTTGGGGGGTAAATGAAAAGGAACAGAACACTAATACTAATAACCACGGTGCAACATAATGAGTATTCCCGGGAAGATAATGTGAACGACCTAACAATCTTATATCCAAAATTCGTTTTTTCACAAAAAGTAAAATGAATTATAAATGTTATAAAAAAAAGTTAAGGCCTATGTATGGAGAATTAATAAAAATTATTTATGAAGGTACAAATTAAAATCCAAACAAACCACAACTATATGTGAAGGGAAAAAGTCCTTAAGTGCATGAACATCTAAACAGATGCAAAACAATTTTTCAAAATTATAACGAAAACCCCAAATTAAAGTAAAATTTTTAAATCATTACTAAAACGCCAAAAAGGACTATCATCTGAACAAATAAAAATGAGAGACAAACCTGACCCCAAAATGACGACCACCAACGGAACCATGCCTATGATCGATCTGAACAAAAAAATGGAAAATAATTCTAACCAAAACAACATAATCCAAAACCCTAAAACCCAACAAAATTATTAAAATAACCAAATGCATGGTAACAAAAAAATTAACTCTCAAAACCACTTAACAAGATTTTACGGGAGTATTTGGTCACACTGTTCACACTTAATTTGTGTAAGGAGGTTCACTGTCTACTGTCTAATTGGTTTGCACTACTGCCTCCTTGAGTCACTTATGATATCTCTGTCATTGCTGCTTTGACCCTTATTCTTTTAATACTTAAGGAGTTTATTTACGTTGTCACTGTTTTTCATGGATCTTTGACTGCTTGCTGTTTTCATTGTGATATCTACCTATACACTATGTGATACTGTCAATATTTAAGATTGACACTGCATTTACTGGCGTTTCTTAACTGTCTGGGGCCACATGGCCGAGCAGTTACCCTGCTCGCCTCCCACCAGCCAGGTCACTCCAGATTTTTGCATGTGGAAATCGTGCCGGACGATGGCGTTGTTCGGCGTGTTTTTTCGGGGATCTCCCGTTTCCCCCACCCTTTCGTTCCGGCACTGCTCCATACTCACCGCTATCTCCCTCTTCGGCTCTCAAGACCTCGGATGTTAAGAGCCATTCAAATCTCTTCATTCACTCACTTAACTGTCACTGTCAAAGCTTTTCACAGCTTCCTTTCCCTTCTCCTCTTCACTGCTTATTTGTTTGGTTCCTTGGGGTTGCACTTTGAGGTTACGTAATACCGCGTGATGTAGGTACGGCCACAGAAAGCTCCGGGAGGGCCACCATGTGGTTTCAAGGTACCTGCTGACTTAACCTTGGAAGGCGGTCCTTCTGTCCGATGTCGCCATCCGGCTCACCGTCACAGCCGGGCTCATCCTTCTCGGCGTGTGGAGTCTGGGCCAGGGGTTCGGAGGCGACCCCTGCCTCGATTGTGGTTGCGGGTGCTAACTAATCTTTCCGGGGTTTGGATCCTGCCAGCTGCTCTATGTTGCCATCCAGCACAGTGACACAGCTGGATTCATCCTTCTGGGTTGACTCTCGGGGTGGCAGCAAGGGAGGTTGTTCTTCGCCTTTGGCCAGCCTCTGCATCGTCGGATGGGGTTTCGGGGATGTGTCAAAGTGTTTCCGGTCCTTTGGGGACTGCCAGGATATCTCGAAGCCACTGGCCTGAGAGTTGCTCCACCCCTGGGTGTTCCTTCGCTGAGTGTATCCTGAAGAGGTGGAGGGAAGTGATAGGTAAGATCCACACCGTGTTCCTGACGGTGCAGCGCTCCCTTGCATTTTCTGCTCCACCTCATTCTCTTTCTGAGGTATTGGGCTTCGAGCTCTGGGGCTGGTTCTAGTTCTCGACTGTCTGACTTTGGTCTCTCCATAGGGATTTGATTCACGCTCCATCTGGGACCCGTCCTCTTCCTCCTCTTCTGCCCTCACACTGGGGATGTCTTTGGCAGGTCTTTCAGTTTCAGGGGTCTTTCAGCTGTTCCCTAGCTACTTTTCTTACCTGTCCTCTTTAGTCTTTAGCTCAGTAGACAATTTCTTGTCTGCCGACAATGGCATAGGGTCCCTTCCACTTCTGGACTAGTCCGGTGCAAAACTTATCATGACCGTGGCTAAGAGGGTAATTCTTTAGGACCTTATCTCCTATGTCGAAGGTCCTTGCTCTCGTCTTAGGCTTTGGATAGTTCTGATCGATATATATATTTTTCTGCGCATCGTGGGCTCACCGTTCGCAGGCTAGAGCTTCCAGTAGGATGGTTTTGGGCTGCGGGAGGATGGTTGGCTTGTGTTCCCGTTACCAGTCACCTGGGCATCTTATTGTTTGTCATGAGATCTGCTGACTGGGAGAAGTGTCGATAACCTTGTTCCTGTGCCGTATGGTGAACAGGATTTTGGGGATGTGGGTATCCCAGTGTCTGTGGTACTCTCCCACTCTGAGCCTGAGGCTTTTCTTCAACACTTCATTACACCTCTCCGTGGGATGGACTTGGGGGTGGTACGGCGGAGTTGTCCAGTTCTCTATCCCCCATTGGTTGCACTCCTGCCACAGTTTGCCAGTGAACTGAGTCCCATTGTCCATCAAAATCGTCTGTGGGTATTCCCAACAGGGAAAAATTTTGGTCTCGAACTTGTGGACGATGCCTCTTGCTTCTTGGCTGGGAAGAGGGAAGGCTTCAACCCACCTCGAGAACTGGTTCATACCACCAGGAGTACCTCCTGGGGTACAGGCCCATCCATTAGGTCTGCAGCTAGGTGTGTCCCAAGGGTCTGGGATGTTGTGGTCGTTCAATCTGCTTCGGTACTGGGTAAGCTTTATCGCGGCAGCACGCTTCACAGCCTGTGACATACTGCCGGATGTCTAGGCTCATTCCATCCCAGATGTAACGTTTCCAGATGTCAAGCAGGGTTTCCTTAACACGTGGGTGGCCGGCCTGACGGTGGTCGTGGTGGTACTGGCAGATATTGGCACGTAGTGAGACTGGCATTTATATCTTCCAAGTCGCTCCTGGGTTTGTTTCCCGCCTACACTATCTTGCCCCTGAGTTCGTACCTCTGTGGGTGCTCGTTTAGTAGCCGCTGAATGTCAGGGTCCTTTTGCTGATAGGTACCCAGACGGTGACAGTGACCTGGAGTTGTTGGAAGCGTGTACTCTCTTCAGGGCTGAGTGGGGTACCTGGGGAAGGGGTTATTCGCTCCCAGTGAACCTCTTTTTTCCTTCCTGGCTGTCGGGTTGGTTGGAGAGAGCATCTGGTAGATCATTCAACAATCTGGGCAGTTTTCCATCTTGAAGTCAAACTTAGTTAGTAACATAGCCCACCAGACGAGCTTGGCTTTTGTGTCCTCGGACGCATGTAACCAAGTGAGGGCCTTGTTGTCTGTCCTCAAGATGGTCTGCCCTCTAGGTAGTAGCGGTATTTCTGTATAGCCCATATCATTGTGAGGCACTCTTGCTCATTGCTGTGAAACTTTCTCTGTCTCATTCAGGCAAGTGCTGGTGTATGCAATCACTTGCAGTTTGCCCTCAGTGTACTTTTGGAACAGGACAGCCCCTAATCTGCCCTTACAGGCATCAGTCTAGGTAGGCAAAACAGAACTTGCCTATATAGCAGACAATTACTTATGCTGAAATTAGTCGTTGAAAAGTAGCAGGAGTGTTTTTCATGCCGATGGGCATCATTTTAAACTGCAGTTTTTCCCTCTTGGGTATGGTGAACATGGTATATTTTAGGCTGCCTGGGTGCATGGATATTTGCCAATATCCTGCTTGCATGTCAAGGTTTGAAAAGATTTTGGCCTCCCTATGTCCCTCAGCGTGTGCTTAAGGTTGATAGCTGGCAGGGCGATAGGGTGAGTGATATCATTCAAAGCTTGGTAGTTAATGCATGACCAAAATTCTCAGTCTTTCTTGGGCACGAGTACCACTAGCGAATTATAGGGTGAATCTGAATGTTCTAACATTCCATCGTTCTTCATGGCTTGGACCTGGTTCCTGATAATCTCTCCCTTCTTCTCGGACATCCTGTAGGGGCGGCAATAAATCAGCTTTTCTTGGGTAAGCCATATCTCGTGTTGGGTGCTCTGGGTCTGACGTAGGGGCCCTCCGTTTCCGAAGGCGTGGGAATACCTAGTATTTTGCGGGGCCACTAGAAATTCTGCTGAAGTAATTTTATTACCAATGTGAATTTCTAGGGTGATTGAATCCACTAATTGCATGATCTTGTCTGGTTGTGCCATGCACACTGGTTTGCCCCTGGGCTGTAATTGGGCATGTTGGCTGATTTTGAGGAACATATAACTACCGGTGGCAGCATAGTCTAGCAGGGCAGAAGCTCTCCTTTTATTCTCTTCTACCTCAATGATTGTGGTATTGGAAGGGGGGTGGGGGGGGGGGGGCTATGGTTTGCTCTGCTCGTTAGTGTTTGAATTGCGGTTTCGGGCTTGTCATGGCCGAAGGTGGGGGCCCGCCGTGCACCCCAGCTCCTTCATTTCCCAACCACGTCTCTCCCTTCTCCCCATTCTTGGATGTCAGATCGCTCTTGTTGCGCATGGCCTGTCAGCTTTTCCCCCTTCCTGCGACCCTGGTGTGTGTGTCTCTCTCTATATCTCTATCTATCTCTCTTTCTCTATCTCTATCTATCTATCTCTCTATCTATCTCTATCGCTCTCTGCTGGCCCGGACAGAACCAGCACTTGGTGAGCGCCAGTGAAGGGGGAGGGGGTTGGAGAGTCACAGCAGGGAATGGCCCTCTACCTTCGCTCGCCCTCATCCTCCTTCCCCTTCTCTCCCCTGGGCTTGTATAGCACGGCCTGTGCTCTAAAGTCTCGCTCATTTACCCCTGCTCTCTCCACAAGTTCATCAGTGGTTTGCAGACGTGGGATTTGTAGTGGATTACAGAGGTTGGGTAAGAGCATGTGTGTAATAGCTCTTATGCAGCTCGCCTTGTTTCCTTCGTGTATTATACTCTTCTACATCTGTACTTTTCTGCGTATTAATATCTTGGCTTCTTCCTCGATTCCTTGGGTGTGGTTGGGGTGCGGTTGTGGAACTCAGTGCTTCTTTGCCATTTAACTGGGTTGCTAACCTGTTGCAAAAGTGATGGATTTGCCATATCTGGCCCACCATTCTTCAGCTTTTCCACTTGTCTGCTTGCGTACTCAGATGACCCATTGTTTATGTGACATGTCGTTCACCCTAAAATCTGGTTTGCATTCCTGTGTGAACGTGACGAGGTCTTCTTGGGGTCGGTCAGCGAACACTGGTAGTTGCAGACTGTCTGGGTTATGGGTTGACATAGTATTGTGGGTATCTGGGTTACCCGGTCTGTATTGTTCTCCTCGTTGACACATCATACAATGGTATACAAGTACGGGGTGGGTAAGTCTCTCATAAGGCCACCGTATACAGTCGGGGTGAAAAACCGGGTTGCAGGTGATACACCTCGCTGTGTATACCATGACCTGGACATGCGATCTAGTCGCAGTGGGCGGCTTGCGGTTGGCGGCACAGTTCACCCCGAAACTCTAAGCCTTCTGTATAGTGGGGTTCGTCGTTCCACCCTAGGGAGCAGTAGTGAAAACGACTTCGGAAATGTGCACTCTCAATTAAGAATTGTCCCCCACTATTGCACGAAGCAGTGCGGCACCTTGTGTCAGTTGTGTTGGAGTTTAGGGCAGTGGAGGTTTTGCCAGTCGTGGCTACGTTGTCTCCCACTTCGAACATGTTCCTGGCTAACTGGATTGGGCATCACTGGGTTCTTCTTGACTCCCTGAAGTCCGGTATTACTGGGGTTTTCTCACTGCCTTTCTTGCGTCATCTCGGGGTCATGCTGATCTGATCTGATCCTGTCTAATTAACCTGGGCCCAAATTGGCTACTTAAGACCCACAACCCTATCTATTGATGTGTGACAGTCAAGGGACAGGAGCACATCAGCGTCTCAATAGATGCAGGTCTCCTAGTTTTGTGCTAGATCTGTCACACAGGTGTGGGGGTACATACGTTACTCTGGTGGGGTCTGTAAATCTGGTGCTTTGCCTTTATGGTGCCTTTGTATAAAGTTGCACTGGTAGGCTGCTGGCTTGGGACAAAGTCTAGCAGAGTTAGTATGGGCTTGTGTGTGCGGGGGGTGGTTGGTGGAGCCGCTGGCTTACCTCTCACTGCCGGGCGTCGGGTCCTCATTGACACAGGTCTGGCTTTGGGTCTCCTGACCCAACTGGCTGGTGGTGATGTCTGCTGGACGGCTCGTATGAGAGACTGGTTCGGTTGCGGCTAGAGGGCTTCCGGCCCGCTGGTGCTGGTTGGTGGTGCTGGTCCAACGTTGTCTGCTGACCTGACGCCTAGTTCCAGAGGTACACCTAGGCAGAGGTATTCAACAACTTGATGTGCAGCTCTGGGGAGTTTCACCAGGAGACCAAACAATTGACTGAGGGGAACTGTGAGGTGAGGCCTCAAAAGTTGGCAGGTGGTGTGAGCTTGTTCCCAGGGGGTCAAGTAGCTGAAGGCTGGGACAGGTAATTTAAGCAGTGCTTACTTACCAGCTCTAGGATGGCAGCTGCCTTCCTGTCACTCCACGTACTACTACTACTACTACTACTACTACTGTGGGTGAACAGCATTTACCAGGGATGAGGTGCTACAGTTCACTTTCGCAACGGGGTGGCAGGCAACGATAACCCTAGCTAGAGTGTATCCTGGAATGGGTATATCCTTCTTTGTCAGACCTGGCACTCCCTCCGGCAAGTTTATATGCGGTGAAGGTAGTGGGTTAACTGGCAAGGGGAATCTAGTCTCTTCGTCATGTATCTTGCTGGTGGTCGTGGCTCTATTGTACGTGTGCACCAGGTACCTTTGCGTGCCTGGCCCACAGTATGGGTGGCCTACTAATGTGTTGGGTTTTGATGGCGTACGTCAAGTCTTTATTCGGGGACAGGCCGCAGTCATACGCTAAGTTAGGCAAAACTAGTATCAAATCCGCAGTTCCCTGCAACTCCTTTGCGGGGTGATGCTTACCAGGGATGATTAAGCACAATTCACACAAGAAAGAGCTGACCGTGGTTAAACTCGTTACGTGTTTCTCTTCTGTCCAGAAAAGAACACTGTGACCCGTACTCTACCATTATAAGTAAGGCACTGATTAACTCTTCGAAGGTAAAGCAATGACAGGTGAAGGGGCTTATGGGCTTCAAGAACCTTGCCTGAAGGGCGAGCTAAAAGAACACAGAGTAACAAATTAGGTAGCTGTGATAACTAAACCCTAACTGAAGCTGGTGTTTGTCCTGAGGGGACTAAGGGTGGGAGTATGGGGTGTAGGTTTGACAGCAAGTGTCAAGTGTGTGGGGAATGACGACTCTTCGGGGCTGTAGCGTGTTCTTGAAGTCCAGAATTGTTGGTTTACGATCACTGGGTGTTCTTCACAAGGTGGAAAAAAGCAGAGCACATAGCCTTAGCACGACTTGTGCCAAGGAGAGCTGCTGGTATCAACTGCCGTTTAGCTGTGGTGCAAGGCCATATATTCTCCTGCGCTGAGGGTGTCTTTGGGTAACTTTGGCGTGGGGTGGTTCCTCCCTTGTAGGCGGAGCTGTACTTGCTGCCGTCTCTCGGGGTGGCTGGAAGCAGGTATTCCTGTTTTGCGGGTGGTATACTCTGGGCAAGCTCATTCGGAGCTTCGCTGGCGTGGTTTACTGGTATTCCCTTCTCACTGGGTTTTTTTTAAAGTGGGGGGCAATTTAATATATTCTTCCTTCAGGTGTACTCCGGTCTCCAGGCATCCACCTTATTAACGGAGACGAAATGCTGGCTTGGATAGCTTCCGTACACTGTTGTATCATTTCTAGAGTACGTGGCACGGACGTGATGATACGTAGTTGCAGCAAAACAAATAGTATTAACTATACGCATCACGCATCAGTGGACTAAAATATTCTGACACTGCTGATTTTAATTTTGTGTGTTACAGATGCAGCTGGAGAAAGTCGATCAGCTACAGTTGTCACATGAGCAGCTTCTGCGAGCCAAACAACTCGGCTTCTCAGACAAACAGATTGGAACTTTTGTGAAGAGCACAGAACTGTACATTCGGAACACTAGGGAGGAGAGTGGTGAGTGTGATATAATTCCATATATTTTGTTTATTAGTTGTATAGCTTTTTGTTGTACAAACTATGTCTGTAGATGGGTTTCAAGACAGTGCACCCCCTTCCTCCTCCTTCCCCATCTGGTAGCACATTGGTTACAGAAGCAACTGATGCTGGGATTATAGCATGTCTATACTATTAATGTTGTGCCAGTGAGGTGTGAGGAACTCTTTTCCAGTAACCCTCTTCCACCACTCCACAGGGGAGAAAGTGAATGGAAGGGGTGGCAGGAGAGTCTTTCAGCAAGTTAAACTGAATGAAAAAAAGGTGAGATTCCCATGTGGCAGGGTGCCTTCCACTTCATCTTGAATCATATGAGTGGTGAGGATGGTGCAATGCTGTCTGCTTTGATTTATCTACTATGTTCCTGCTTGACTTGCACCCTGCTTACTGCCAGCTATTTTGTATGGTACTTTGTATGCTAGAAACAAGCAAGGTGGCACAGATGTAACATGTTGGGAGAGAGCTAGATGGTGCAAGTGAAAGATAGCAAGACAGAGAGGGAGAGAGAGAGAGTGAGTGCTAAAGGGAACAAGAGAGCAAGACTGAGAGGGAAACAGTCAGGGAGAACCAGCAAACAATAAATTTAGAGGAAGGGCATGGAGAGCAATTTGGCTAGGGACAAAGCAGTGATGGAGGCGGGTGAGAAAAGGGGCAAGAGGGTTGAAGAGAGAGGGCGTGAGAGGGTGGGGAGGTAGGGGGAGAGAGACAGATAAAGAGGGAGCAAGAGTGTGCTGGAAAGGGGGAAAGAGGGCATACCTGCCAACTCTCCCACTTTAGGCAGGTGACTTCCGTTTTACCACCTATTGTCCCTTCCTCTTGCTTATAGATTTTAATCTCCTGCTTTTTTGTTAATCAGTTTTGGGTTATGTGATTTTCGATTTCATAAATTTTATTTTGTACAGCGTATATGAATTATGGTAAGTGTGATTACTTGTGGTAATTTATATAGCGTCAATAACCCAAATTTTTGGCCAAAAGTAGCGGAATTAAGCATGCATTGAGATAGTTACCTTGTTTGTTACAATAGTTTCAGTACTGGATTCATAACGTGCTTGTCATTGGTGTTTATTAGCCAATCAGAATTTTTTGCTGGGCGGTGTTTACATGTTTTCGTTACAGTGCAGATAGTCGTGAAATTGATTTTACTGCTCGGAAAATATATTCCTGAGCGAAAAGAGTTCTGTGATAAAGCGTTTTTCGCATGCGTTGTTTACTTCTACTCGTGAATAGGGCCATTCTTATAGAAATGGTGCTGAGTAAGCATAAAGTGAAGTATTTTTTAGTGTATAGGAAGACATTCAGTGAAAAATTTGTGTATTTTATCTTGAAGAAAAGGAGAAAATTTTGCATTCTGCTTGTCGTGATTTTCCCATCTCTCATGCTGGGAAGGATGACGCTGTGAAGAATATAAATACAACGAATCATGCAGACAATGTTCAATGCATGGAATCAAATAAGTTGGATGTTTTCTGTAACACAAATAGCAAAGAGAATAGTGCAATTAATGCTGAGTGTTTGTTCACATATTTTATTTTGGAACACATTGTCCATTACTTCTGCCAACCATGTTGGTTTTCTGTTCAGAAAAATTTTTCCTGATAGTGAAATCACCCAGAAATATTGTTGTTCTCGCACAAAAACTTCTGCCATTGTGACTGAAATAGTGAAATTTGAAGAGATACTTGTGTCGACGCTGCAGCAAGGTATTGTATTTTCATTGTCTACTGATGGTAGCAATGACAGTGATACCAAACTGTGTCCTGTTGCAACATACTACAATGATGACACTTATCATTGAGAGTTCTGTGCTATGTATTTCTGTATTGAATGGTGTTTTCACAAGCTTGAATATTGCCACACTTGTTTTGGATGCATTAAAATCATGGACCATTGCTTTCCAAAATTGCATAGCATTTGGTACTGGCAATGCTCCAGTTATGATTGGTGTGGAGAATGGTGTAACTGTCCACTTAAGAAAAGATGCCTAATGTGTTTGTTATTGGCCCCAAAGCAAAGATCCGGAACATTGGATTCTTACAGAGTCCCGAAGTTTGCTATACTAAAGCAGTGGGCTCTGACAGTTGTAGTACTTCTTAGCTGAAGCAAAGTTGTAAGTTTCCAACACCTCGATGCTGTCGAACTGTAGATATATAGTTACATTCTAAGTGGTTTTTGCTGCTTTAGATCAGCCCCTACCAGCACGTAGAGGCGGCTGCTGATCCAGGAGGAACAGGAGCGGATGGTGTGTTAGTCTACAGGTGTTGAAGAAGCGTCTAGAAGATGCTGGTGGTGGTTGTCGACAATGAAGCTTCTGGTAGCTAGTGATCACTAATGTAGAAGCCTCTGGTGAACGGCAATGAAACCTCTGGTAGGGGGTTTTATAGGCTGCAGGAGCCTCTGGTAACGTCAATGATAGCAGCCTCTGGTGGCTGCCAAAGACTTTTGGCAGTAGAAGGCACCAGCACACACAGTTTTAGAGCGAGCTACTGGAGAAAGAAACAACTCCCGAGTCCAGGTGTGCACACTCTTTGTAGTCCGAAGGACAGGTGCAACGCCGGGCTGCGGTGGGAGGTGTGACATTGTCTCATGACATCCCTCTCATGCGAGGCCAGGGTGGGAATAGCTGTCCTTGGCCCAGCGCTCGGCTTCGTACATATTCGGGTGCGCTCGGTTTTGCCCCGAGGTGGGATGACAGCTAGTTGACTCCCTGCGCAGAGAGGAGGGGAGGCATGCTTTGGGCTTTCACAACCACCTTATTTTCCATGTGTTTTTGAATCACCCTACAGGGTATTTGTGATCTAAGAACATTCGTGAATTCTGTGGCCGGATTTGACTCTGCCTTGGGTTATGTAGGAATACGTGATGCTGATGAGTCGTAGTCGTTTAGTAATTAATCAGTAAGGTGGCATGCGTCAACCTGAACCAAAAAGTCAGAAAACTGTTAGGAAGCAGTGTTAGTAGAACAAAGTGTGTGTCATTTGTCAAGAGAAGGGAGGTTGTCAAGTTTTAACGTCTAAGCTGAACAAGTCTGTTTACTTTTTTCCTTCAAAATGTTTTACCCATTTTTGAGAGACGTAATGAAGCATTGCAATCGTAGAAACCTCCTATACAAATTGCATTCAATTCTGCTGAAACTATACAGAAATATTCTTAAAAGAATTGTGAAACCTATTGTTGTAGAAAGCAGTGTTTCTGTTTTGGAAGTTCATTACCATGATCAAAACAACCAGAAAGAATACAGTGTGCTAATCATAGGGAATTTAACTTCAAGAACTGTTGTAGAGCTAAAACCAAAAGAAAATGCAATTATTATTTTTTCTAAGCTGTGAGAGAATTTTTTGTCAAGAGCATGTGATTATATGATGTACAAGTTTCCTTTAAAAATGATTTAGTAAATGCTAAAGGGGCACAGATAAATGATGTGTGTGATGCATCATTTTTAAGACTCAAATTCTTTGTTTATATATTCCCACTTATTTTCAGTTCTTAATATCAGAAAAATACAGACTGCTATGAATGAATTGCAGACAGAAGTTTGCAAACTACGGCTTGAAATACTTCAAAGATAATTTAGTAGACGAAGAAAGAACTGATGTATGTTCAGTTAAGAAAGATAAGTGCCATAGAAACTTAAAGTATCAAAAACTTTCCAAAGTTTTGCTAAGTATTTTAATAATTCCTCACACTAATGCAGACTGTGTGAGAGTGGAAGCGGAAGCGTGCTAGAGTGGAAGTGGGAGCGTGCAGGGTCCTGCTCTATGGTCGGAAATCTACTTGTAAAAACATCTCTTCTGCCACTACCCTGAGTGGTGATGCTTACAGGTATGAGGCTGAACAGTCAGAGAGGGATAGTAGAAGTTCACCTATGAGACTATACACAGACGTTAATCCGTTATGTATTTATTACCGTGAGAATAAACATGGTGATGCATAGTCTCTCCTATATTCAACAATTGCTTTGATAACAGACTGTCCGTACAGAAGTTAAATAGAATGACCGGTAAAGGTGCCTGTTTGAATCAGAACAAACTTGTTAGACAGTTTATACTAGGTAAAGTCTCGAGCTACACTGTATGTCCTTACAGGACTCATGGTACCACTTACGCCCGGTTTCACCATCATCTTCCCCGATCCAAGATCGAATGATCCTAGTTCCGAACCAGGATCCAGTTTGATCTTGGTTCCAATTTAAAAGTGTTGCACTAATAAAATTTTATGATTCTGGATCTCCGATTCGTCGATCTTGGATCCAAAGTGAGAGATTGAGATTAAGTATGAGACTAATTTTCATATTGGTTCGTAATATATGACGACATGGAAGTAGGCGTATTTTTCTCTTTAGATAGAACTAGATGTGCAATGTTTTATCTGTTTTAAATGAATTATTCTTATACAAATTATACTGAATAATATTCAAGTATGTATAATGTTGTTTTAATTTCCCAAGAAAACAATTGAACGTAGTTCTATCTGTTGGCGTATTTTCTAACTAAATTTGTCGATGACTGCTGATCTTGGATCAAGATTTCAAACCGCCAATTTTGATAGTTCGAAGTGAACTTCATCTCGATCTCCAGTTCAGCTCTGAACTTGAATGGTGCAACAGTTTTCTGTGTCAATTTTCAATCCAATCTCGGATCAAGTTTCGAACCATGATGGTGCAACCGGGCATTAGCTATGTTAAAAGGTTAAGCGAGGTTCTTTACTGACGTCAGAGGTCGAGGTTGCTTCGGCAGCACTTCGGGCGTTGATTGGGGAACTATTAGGGTACTGCGGCAAGTTGTCGGCTGTTTGTGCAAATATGGCTGGTCGTCCTGCAGCAGTGACTCCTCACATAGGTGGTGTTTGCCAGGGGTAACATTGTGGGTACTGTTCCTAGTTGGTGGTGGTTGATTGAATGACAGCTGGTCATACTTCTTTGGTGGCTCCTCAAGGAGGACAAGCTGGCAGAGAGTACCTGTATAGTTTGTGCTGAGATGATCTGCCCAAAAACCTTGTTTTTTTTAGGTACGCTGCCTTATATTTACCCTCGCTACTGATGTCTGCTGGGGAGGCTTCAGTCATCCCTTCTTATTCTGCGGGGCCGGCTGCTTCACGTTGGTGGTTTGTGAAAGGGCAGGGGTAATTTTTCTGTTCGGCAGGCGAATGTCTGACACTTGCTTTGAGGCAACTTATTACATTACATCATTTGTGTATAAACTTGTGCGCTCAGGCTAATTATGAATATTACTCACTTATTTTTCGCTCCATTTCTTACGTGTTCTGGAATTATTATTATTAATTGCTCATCTCTTTCTTCCTCGGTTTCGAACGTGTCCTGGAAGTCCTGCAGGGTTTACAGGCAAGTGGTACCATGTCTTGCACATCAACTGTCACAACAAATACAGCATGAGTGCTTGTGGCTCATGCCTCTCTGTAAACTGGCTTCTCTTTCCCCCGTGGGAAGCTACGACACCCTCACCGGGGGACAAAACCCAAGACTATTACACCTGAGAGATTAATACTACCCACCGTTGCCAGTAGCAATAAAATACGCATGTCAGTCATGTGCCCCCACCTCTACACCTGAACAAAGCCGGCCTGCCTCTAAGCAAGAGCAGTGATACCACCTGCAACAGAGAGCCACCCCACTTCCAGCCCTTACCAACAGAGTGCAGCAAGGGATGACGCCGCCCACTCAGAGAAGAGCCGGGCAGTCGAAGATGCCCGAAGGAAGCCGAAGGACACCAGTCTGTGTTTAGTGCCAGACAACCCTCCAGAATGCAAGTGAATCATTTGTCGTTGAGTTATCACATTGGCTTCCTCTGCCTTGGCAACTCGGCTGCTTGCCTTAACACTGTCATGCTAGACCCTTTGCCGCAACCAATCTATTGCCAGAGAAGCTTGCTTCAACCCCAGAGACAGGCACTCCACTTGGGAATGTCACACCCCATCCCTTCAATACCACCTTAGGTAACAGTAGGGTTTGAGTCGTTCTTACAACTACCTTATTAGTTGCTCTAGGTTTGCTCTTGCTTTAACAGGTCCCCTTCACCTGTTTGTAATGTAACTTCTGCTGGATGCTTGATAACAAAGAAAGCCTAGGAATTAGTAAGTGTCACCATGTTTATTCTTCTGAGAATAAATACTAGGTACTAGTTTGTCGTTGCTGTTAACCCTAGTTTTGGATGCCAAATTTATTTTGGCAGCATGCTGAAAGGAGTCTGCTGTCAAAAAAATATGTGGGACTTGGTGTACTCAGATTCTCTCCTCATGTCAAAGCCAATGTTTACACTCAGTTCTTTGGGTTGTAGGATGGCCTTGTCCTGCCAGTTACATGGTTGCATGTGGCCAGCTGGTGTTGAGCCTGGGGGCTGGAGTTTTGGTTCTCATTCAGGGTAGTAAGAGGGTCTGGGTTTCTGTCAGAAGTACATAATTGTCTTTCTTGGCAACTGTCTGGTTAATGAAGGTGGCAGTTCTGACAGCTTAGGAGTGAGAGGTTTATAAACCCTCCAAGGCTTGATAAATCCTCCAGTATAGGAGTTTTGAAGTGGTTGCACTGTAGGGAATGTCTCTTGAGAGAGGTGATGTAGAGTAAACATAAAATTTGGTTTAATTTTGTTAGATTAGTACGTTTAGCTTTATTAATGTGTGTGGAGCGAGCATCTACTTGAAACTAACAATGTTGCAAACATGACTGGTAAGAGGTGGCTGGTATAATAATGACTGAGAATGTAGACAAAATATTATGTACCACAAATGTTGACGAAATCAATAATATTTGAAATAATACAGCTTAATCACTACTGCATATGTGTGAAACACTACCTTAGTTGTTGCATTGTTCCTGTGTGAAACATTTGAGACCAAATGAGAAAATGCAACAAAATCAATTTACTTAATTATAAGAAAATCCTTTAAAAATAATAAAAACATTTGCAAAGATACAACAACACTTAAAAATGAATACATCTCATTACACGTGAACCAAAGACTCTTCAATAGTTTTCAGTTAAGTAGAAACTTTTAGAAATTGAGATTAAAGTTTTATTGTTGTGATTGATATTTTGTAATGTAAATGAGTTCATAGGAAAGAAAAACCTCATACATAACATGCCATTAATTCCTCTGTGGAGCAGCCACACACACACAAATTATATGGAATGAAAATTCTTTTCACAATTTGTCACTACATTAAACACTTTGTGAAAAATCATAATTTACCATAAATCTTAAATTCTCTCAAAAAGGTAAGTGAAAGAAATTTTTCCTTAATTTTCCACTGGAGTAAAGATGTGCTTGTTGAAGCACATAAAATTGCAACACAAAACACTTTAAAATAGTAATCATATTCCAAATCTACACGTACAGTCGTACACTGATTAGAAGTGGACGTTTATTATTGTGGTAAGAAATATCAGACAAATCAACATCAGACACTTATGAACAGCTATAATTACCATAAGTAATCATTTTCAAGTAGATTTCTTTCTGATAAAGAATACGAATCTGTTGTTGAAATTTCTTTATTTCAAAGACAGCATTATGTGAAAATTTAATTATTTCAGTTAATAATGTTTCTTCTTGGGGAAAAATGTTCATGGAACAAGTTCTTATTAAACTGGATAGATTGAATAAATAAATTTTTGTCATGACTAGCTGGGTCTAGCACAGACTCAATACGGACCTCTAGGTTATGCTCTTTTAAAGAAAAGTTTATCTGGACATTTCTTCTGATGGAATCAGTTAAATAGTTTCAATTAACAAGGAACTGAATTTAATTATTTGACCATACCCTTTTGTACAAGCTTATTCTTGGAAGTTCCATGGTCATGGAATCCCAAGCCTCGATAGGCCAATCTTGAAGTCTTGCAAATTGCACTGAAAATGATTAATGTAGCACTTTCAGGCCTCATCAATAGCCTGCACGTATTTACAAAACTTGTGATGGCTCTCCTCCATCACCTCAGACTTACGATGGGCGATCTTACAAAAGATTTACAAAAATGTTACAAAGGAAAAATTTTCATAACTGACTGCAATCATGTCTAGAGAGAGAGTCCCTGGTATTGCTAATGTGCCACCCTTCCCTTTATTAAATGATATTCTGATAAGGGAATCTTATCTACAAGAAGTTAACATTTGTGATCTCTTAGGATCTAACTTATCAGTATACAATAATCTGGTTTGACAAGAAGAAATCACATGAAATAAAATCCAGTAATGACATAAATCTGTGACATTAAAATGTTAAATTACCAAAAATTCTGAAAAATTAAAGACAGATAATCAAAATAAAACTGTGATAAAATTCCTACTATCATTTAGAGTAAACGAACAAGAAAATATTAAACTGACATAAACATTGAAATGAACTCATATTTACCAATATTTGTCAATGTGAAATGTAAACAAAGGGCAAAATTTATATCTCTATATCAGAAATATTTATTTATTAATAGAAATAAAATTACATAAATCAAAATAGTCTAAAATTATTTTAATCAAGTTGAATGAACTTAAGTTTTGGATTTCAATACTGCTATAGATGATTCGTTATTTGAAAAGTGAGATTTAAAATTTCCAATTACTGATCTTCCCTCTTACAAACATGAAAAATAATGAATTACATGAGATCATGGTCTGATAATTTCAGTTACCGAAGTTGAATTGAATTTCATAGATCAGTTTTATATTGCTTCTGCTAGCTTTGCATGATTTAATTCTAATTCCATACCACTGGATTGTGTTTGTGAGAAAAAAAAATTATTGCTTAATTAATTTGGAAATAAAAATTTCAAAATGAGATTTTAAAATAATTCAATTTAAGTTTCAAATTTCAATAAATAAGACCAAAAATTTTACTACTTTCTCTGGACTTACTACTCCCATGATGATGCAGGCATTAGTGGCATTATCTTGGGGCGCTTCATTGTCAGGAACAAAGCACAAAAAAACACTAATAACTTATGTTCTGGAGTCTCTTCTTTTTACACCCATGCACATTTCAACTGACAAGTATTCCTCTCAAATGTACCTCCTAAGGTTGTGCTGAAGTAGTTGCCCAAATTAATTCAATCTGCAGCACCTAAAATTAACTCTAGTTACTTAGTTGCCAGAAAAAGATTAAAAATGCTTATAAAAATTCATCTCTCAGTGGAAATCACATATGACAGATGATTCTAACGAATTATTGGTTGCTGCTTCGAAATATAACATTTCAAACCAAAATAGATACCAAATAAATGTAAATAACCATAATTTTTGTACTGCTATAATGAGGCTAAAATGGAAACACAACTTGTTATAGTGTTTCAAGAGAAAAAAGAGGATGTATCACTGCCAAATACGTACCTGTTGCTACATGGGCCTTGTGATGCCACTATTATTGTGATATAAGGCCTCTTAGCATCTTTACCCGAGAGAGGGGTGGTTTGCTGGGTACGACTCATGAGCAGGTGGCCATTAGGTGTAATTGTTGTGTGAATGACTGCCAACTTTTAAGTTGTTTATTTGTGGTTAAGTGATCACTAAAAACAATTTGTGGCTAGATAAATGGCCATTGGGAAAAGTCTTGTGTAGGTTCATGCTTTAACAGCCAGCTACCAGGACAAATGTTAGGGTATGCTTGCGGGGTGGCGTGGGTAGTTGCAGTTGTTGTGCTTTTGGGATGGCCGTTCATCTTTACATTTAAGCTTAATCTGTTACTCTCCACGTGATATATGCTGGCATCTACTATGTAAGGCTGCTTCCTGCCTCTGATTTGGATAAGCACTATTCTGAGAGATAGGGGTGTGTGTGGAGACTGAAGTGCAGATCTTCACAAATGTGGGTTGGAAGAGAGGTAAGAAATCCTTTACCTGGTCTGATGTTCTCTCGCCCAGACATGAGAAGCATTGAGAAAAACATGCTGATGTATGTGCCTTGTAGGACAGGAATTCTCTGTTTCATGTTCTCTCTTTTTCCATCCATCCTTTTGTAAAATGAAGTAAGTGTGTGTAAGTGTGAAGAGTATCACTCCTTGCACATCTCTGTGACAGATAAGGTCTCTAGGCTATCAGCTGACTGCTGCCTGTATTCATGTTTTGAATGAGTATTTGGTTAAATTATTTTAGTGATTGGAAATGCCCATGTCAGTGTCGGAGATTGTGATATTTTTTTCCCAAATAAACATATAATTTGTAGTTGGCCCTTAATTCCTAACTTTTGCTTTTATTCATTTTTGGAAGAAAATGAGTGTTTTCTCTTAAATGGTGATTTGACCTAGCTACATTATTCTGATGAGAAAAATTTTTATACCATTGAGAATACTGCCTAACTTTTGTTTCTTTATAGGCACACAATCCATATTTCGGTGCAGCAGGTTAGCCATGAGGAAAGTAAAATATTGTTTTCCATGGTTTCTTTTTTTCCAGGAATTATCCCATATGTGAAGCAGATAGACACAGTGGCAGCAGAGTGGCCTGCATCGACAAACTACCTTTATTTGACGTACAATGGCTCAGAGCATGACATTTTATTCCCTGGAGGACATACAATGGTCTTAGGTGAGTGCTAGCTTCCTAAATATCAATTATTACAGCTTAATTTTTGTGCTTGGGCTTTTAGATGTTTGCTATTGCTCTCTTGTTTATGTTTTAAGGAATTATGTATTTTTTTGTGTGTAACTGACTGTCATGGACTGTTAAGATTGACGTGTAACGGAGGACATTGATTCCCATTATATAGCTTCCGCCACAGCTGCGGCCCTGCAAGGTATATCCGTAATGCTGCTATATGCGACTGGGTCCATGCCTTGATGGGTAACGTTGCCAGTATCCAGGTGTGTCTGTGCAGCAACCACACACTCAACTTGGAAGTTGATTTCTCTATCCCTCTCACTGTGCAGTTAGAGATCGCGAGAGTGCAGCCCAGCCATGCAGGATGTGGCAAACTCTCCCCCCTTCCCTCCACTCCTTTCAACCCTGCTTGCCCCTGGTCGGACCATATGTAAAGGGCTTTGGGCATCCTTTTCAGTCACTGTCACTGGCTGGTCTCATGGCCTCATCACTGTGTTATTGCTGTTAGCCTGTGTTAGCACAGTTTGCTGCGCTGTGACATACGGGCCACTTCAGTACCACGTGTTGGCATCTTTCGTGCTGGCTGTTAGCATCTTTCGTGCTGGCTGTTAGCATCTTTCGTGCTGGCTGTTAGCATCTTTCGTGCTGGCTGTTAGCCTCGCTGTAGGGGTTACACTCACTCCATTGCAACCCGTGATTACCCTTACTTACTGCCCTTATTTCAGCTATTGGGTACAAGTTAGATTGTCTTTGGGACTTGTTGCTGGTCAATAAACAAGCACACAAAGTTCTGGAAACCCTTTCCTTCCTCTACTTGTTTTTCTTAACCTTTAACCCTCTATTTCCTGTTTCATCACCAGTCCACAAGTAATCTTTACCCATATTTTCCATTTCATCACCAGTCCGCAAGTAATCTTTTCCGCTATTTTATGTTTTGTCAGCAGTTTGCAAATAATATTTTCCGCTATTTCCAGTTTCGTCACCAGTTCACAAGTAATTTTTTCCGCTGTTTCCAGTTTCGTCACCAGTCCGCAAGTCATCTTTTCCTCTATTTCCTGTTTAGTCAGCAGTCCGAGGCAGCAGTTGCCTGTCATTCCTAACATCTTTCCCACCTCTCTTGGTGGAGGGAATTAGGTGCAGGAACCTTGCATTCCTTATCTAAGCGTGTTCTGCCATCTAGGTGCACCAGAACAACGCTGAGTATAACCTTATTCCTCAACCGGCAACACAGTGTGGAGATTGAAAAGAGGGTTTCCTCGAAGGCGCTCCAATAACTTCGACGTGTGAGCCCCTTGAGCGGACAGGTCCAACCCAGAGCCAACCAAATACTCCTCCGGCAACACAAACAGTGCGGTGGATGGGTGCAAGTTGGTTTAGCAATATATCGTCTCAAGCAGGAATATGACTAGTGGTTGTGGCTTTACCGTTAGATGCAATGTGTGTACCGAGTGGGTGGCCATCAAATGGTGTGTTCTGACGTAAGAGTTCCCCTGTCTGGGAAAACTCGTAGTCCTACATTAAGCGGCAACTGGTATTGGCAAACCTGGTCACCTTCTCCACTCTGTGGGACACAGGTGTTTATTATGGTAGTCTGGAAGAACTCGAGGAATAATGGGAGAGTAGTTAGGTTCAGAATGTGTTTATTCCGTGAGGAATAAGATGCGGTAGTCCATAATGTCTCCTGTCTACCCATAATTGACCAGAAGTAGTAAACTACGCTGTCCAGGTGAAGGGGACCTGGTGCAAATATGACTGGGGGTAGTATCGACTAGGTAGCTAAAAACAACTTTCCCTGTCTGTGTACGCATCTCGCTGAGGCTTAAGTTGCCCACATCCTGAAGGACGCATTAGAGTAGCCGTTGCCAGGGGTAAGTGACTAAGGGTGGCAGATGACGTCTGGAAGACTTTGCAAGGGGAGGGCTCCTGAAGGTCTGCGGTAGGTGGCGGTGAGCTGAATATCTAGGTAGTAACAGTAGTTGGTCAGTACTCCGGGGATTGGGCACTGTGAAACTATCTGTCCACCTGGTGTTATGGCTCTCAGAAGAGCTGACAAACAACTTGGCAGTGTAGGCGGTGTTAAGTCAGAGACTACGACGAACGAGTGCGGTGGAGTGAGCTGTCTTGGCAGGTGTGGCCCTGAAGAGGGCAGACGATCAATTGGCGTGTCTAACCTCTGCTTCAGTTGAAGGCTATGCTAGCCTGGTGGTGGGGTGTGCTATGCGCACACATCTTGGTTAGAGCTAAGGGATGCCATTGTTGTCATGCGAAATCACTCGGCATGCCCTTAAACTTCTTCGGGGTTGGAGCTAGGCTTCGATTACTGACAATTGATTATTAGCATCTTCTCGAGGAGAAGCTGCACTTAGCAGGGCTTACTGACCTCTGTATTGTTGAAATATAGAATTCTGACACGTCTGTAACTATCTCTGGGCCAGGGAAAATCCTGTAGACACTCTGGTAGAAATTCTGTGCTTCCAAACCCTGTTAATTGTTGCTTGTAGATGAAGCGTGTAGATCAAGCAAAGTTGTTTATTCAATTAGACAGTAAGCATCACGCGTCACCATTGTCTTCCAGACATCACAGATGCACTCTGTTATACACATACAATGGAATTGCACAGGCAACTCCACATGTCATGTTGGCAGACGACCTGATACAAAACACGTTGCTGTTCCACTTATGGCCAATCTCTCCTCTACATACAAATACATTGCGTTGGTAAAACTCGTTTAGATTCAATGATTTTTACTACACTCTTCAATGCCTTTCCACTAGTGTATATTTGTGTTAATTTTATATTTACTGAAGACAGATTGTGTTAATATAAAAATAACAGAGGGTAATTTTTAGTATTACATCTCCATTGTGTCTAAACTTCACTCTTGTTGCCTAATATGATGGATTCTTCTTTGTGAGCAGAATGAATCACTTTAAGTAAAATGGAATTCTATTACAGTATCTGTTAAATGGAAAAACTCCATAGAATAAAGATGTTTGCAAGTAAAAAAGGAGTGGAACTACTTCATTCTAATTAAGAGAATAATTAAGCTGGCTCAAGTGTTTTTACAAATATATAATTAATTCGGAGGTATTCAGAAAAATTGGTAGGTACAGCTTATATTTTACTTTGCTGAATGCATATGAAATTTTAAGGTTCCAAGTAGGCCGCTAAGTCACCAAACATATATGAAAGTGTACCATACAATCAATTCTATTTTCATCGTCCAGAAATTCTACAGGATGCACCCTTTGTGTGGGGGCTATTACAGATGCTGGAAATTGTACTGTTCGCCCCATTGTGAAGTAATACGCTCATTTCTACAAGCTGAAATGAGCTTGCCACTAAGCTACCGAGATAACGTTAGGCAATACCATAGCGCGTCAAGGGATTGCACCATGATTGCAACATTGAAAGCAGCACTGACTCGTTCCGCCTCAGTGGAAATTCCGGCCGGCCAGTGACGTCACGTGTCCTAAGAGCTACCCTCCCCCCTCACAGCCAACCAAAAGCAAGTTGACCAGTATAAATACTGGTACATGATGCTTAATCACCAGTCTATTCTGTTCCTTCACAGTGCTCCTGGTGACAAGAACCATCAACAGCAGCTCGCTGCACCACCTCGTGTGCTGCAATCCAGGTCTTCTAGATCTACCAGACGCTCAACAACGCCTTCATCAACGTGAATACCCTCCAGAGATCCTCCGGAGCCAACCTCCGAAGAAGTAGTCGAACACACGTAATTATCTTCATCCCTTCAGGAATACCAATGCTTACCACTGCCCTTCTGGTGAAAGGTAAATACCTAAAGTCCCTTCTGGACACCAAGATTAGTCAAGTCCAGTTGTTTTCATAGCCTCTTAGTCTTTCTACCTTACGTAGTTCAGGAACACCTCACCTTCACCTGTAAACCGTAGTTTAATCTTCAGTTCACTCGTTGTTTGATAAGAGGTAGCACTTACCAAGAAGTTTATTCCTTCTCGGAATAAACACGTTTTTTTCCAACTAGGGAATATTATTCCAAGTGCGCGGTTCTTTTTTGTATTTAGACGTTGGTTCTATGAAGAATCAAGCAGGAGACTGCGAAGGATTACTTAACCTCACTTTTACTGAAACTTAGTGTAGGACTGCGAGCTCCCCTTCAGGGATGCCCATACATCAAATACATTCACATTAGATGGCCCCTCATTATGTACACCCCGGTGTATAAGAACGGTAGAGCCATCACCATTAGGAATTCAACCCCCAAGGCAGCTGGTTAACCAATCTAAGTTGTACTTCATCCACCGCACTTCTGGTGCCGGAGGAAGTATTTGCTTAGTTCTGGGGGTCTACCCCCTTGGCGACCCACACCCAAGGGTGGTTGTTGTCTGCCATAGTTTAACCCCTGCTCTGTGCCCACACACTCCTGGTGCCGGAAATGAAGGGAGGGTACAGCCTTGGTCTGTCAACCTCAGCGTGAGTTAATAAGCTAAGGACAAACATTGCCTGCTTAACTCTCTTCAGGGCTGGTAGTAGTCCCTTTCCTTATGCCGTACTCCCGTCAGAGTGGTATTCAAAAGAGGGATAAAAAGGCAACTACCGCCTATATTGAAACAAAGGCTTAACTCAAACCCGACTGCACTTAGCAGTCCCATTACGCTGGAACAAGCTCAAGCTGCCCATCACTTAGAGAAGCTCCTCCTCTCAGCATCTGTAACATCCTTATTTGAACCACCCATTAAAACATCAGAGGACATTCGCCCCATTATTAAAACCTTTCTCAAGGGTTAGAAAGTCCCATTTGATATAGCAAACACCTGGATCAGGGCAACCAGCATGACAGTCACCTGGGGCTACCAGCAGTGACAGCCGCAACCGACCCATCAACACACCAGGTCCCAGCAATGATAGCCGCAACCGACCCATCAGTGCACCAGGTCCCGGTGCCAGCACCAACCAGCCACCTACCCATCAGTGCACCAGGTCCCGGTGCCAGCACCAACCAGCCACCACCAGTGCAGCAGCAGGGTCAGCAGCCTTCACAGGCTATCAGTCACCCAGGTATAAAGGTGGAAGTAAGTCCAATCAGATGAAAGGTCGTAGTCACCGTCCCCAATTTCATGTCGTGCCATAAAGTCACTCGACCAGTTCTTTATACCGGCAAGGCACCAATCGGTCAGTAAGTAAGGACAAGTCAAAGTAAACTGGTGTGTTTAACCTCACACCAAATAAAAACAGCCCGACCGTGATATCCACAATTAATCGAAGGACGTCCTGCATCACTCTCAAACATTACGTTATTGGCTAAACATAGGAGGGACACTGTGATCCCAGTAAGCCTCCTAATTGATTAGTATCAAAGTGGGGTAAATCACAGTTTTAATTAAATGCAGTGATCAAAAGGCAATCATAAAGGGGAGGGCAGCCACGTTGGCCCCTTGAAGCCTCACCCTTATTAAATAGAAATTAAAAATATATACTTAAACCTCAGATTACAGTTACACGTATTCGCATGGGGCAGTCAAATTACCTGGAATGGTCCCGGCGATATAAAAGACTGCACAATGGACAAAATTAAAAATACATTTATTCTAGGCCCCAGTTCACGAGTCGTGGGGCAAGGCAACTATGAATAAATTTCAGATAAAGGACAGCTTTCAAACAAATACGAAACACGCTAAAATATTCCGAAAACAGGAAACAAGACAGTTAAGTCTAACCAAAACTGAAATTTAGAAAGGCGGTCCGAAACCACAATTTAAATAATTATCTACCTTTACTGCAAGTTCACAACTACACAAAATGCCACACCATATTAAAATAATTTAACTAGCCCAACTACCTAACCACTGTTCCACGACTCACAGATTCAACAAATTCATAATGCCAGCTGCTCAAGCACAAAGGGTGCCTTATTTGACGTTATTCAAATTAACATTTTATATATGTAGCAGCACCTCTCCAGGACTGTTGCAGGCAATAAATGGCAGTAGAAGAGGAAGATTTACAAGTGTGCATAGACTTATAAACTGTCCTTAGGCAGATAAAACGTGTGATGCAAAAGTGAGGGGATCAGGGGAGGAATTAGGAGTGGAGCCGAGCTGACACAGAGAAAGCCACTTGTAGGAGTAAAAACCTAGTTCTCTCTTATGCCACAGGTGCTGGCATCGCAAAAGGACAGGAATTCAAGTATTCACAGTCTAGTATTTGTAGACAGGCACCCACATAAAGGACGACACATTTTCCGTGCGATCCTGCAACCGGGTGGAAAATGTGTCTTCATTCTTTTTGTGGGTGTGTGTGTGCATGTGTGTGTGCACGTGAATGTGCACCTGTCTGTCGACAAGTACTAGACTGTAAGTATTTGAATTTGTCCTTTTATATACATATGGAATTTTAATTTTGGTTGGGACAAGGAATAGGTTATTCAGGCAAGGGAAGGTGTGAATCAGTCATCTTATTCCTGATTCCTGAAGATTTTGCAGTGAGTTGCGGTTGTCTGATTTCCTTTGAGTTCTCCTCCTTTAGTATCTACTGTTAGGCCACAATTTTGCCATCTTCCAAATTTGCTACCTGCCAACCTTTCCAATTTGGAACATTTGGTGCAGATTAAGAAAATGTTAAACTACAAAGGCTGGTTTAATGTGTGGTGTAGGTGAATATAGTAGATTTTCATGTGTTTGTGTCTTCATGTTCGTTACATACACTGAACTACAAGCAGCTGTGTTAATGACCACGGTTAGAGTTCTGGGTTGTAGTTGTTTGTCATGGCTTCTGTCACTCTAAATATATGCACATGTAGACTATTCCTAGACAGCGGCATGAAACATGAGATTCCTTTAATACAATCTCACATTTTCTTGCGGTTTTCACTTTGCCTGTAGAGATTAGACCAACATTAGCTTATTAGTAAATTAGTGAAATTTGTGTGAATACTAGCTGCTGTATACTGGTTTTGTGCTGTGTAGTGGTTCATCTGAAGAATGATCGTGTTTGCAGGGTCTGGTGTGTATCGCATTGGCAGTTCTGTGGAGTTTGACTGGTGTGCCGTGGGCTGCCTGAGGGAACTACGTAAACTTGGCAAGAAAACCATCATGGTGAACTACAACCCAGAAACTGTCAGCACGGATTACGATATGTGTGACAGGCTCTACTTTGAAGAAATTTCTTTTGAGGTTAATTTCAATGCCTTTCCTTGTTTCCAAAACTAGGTACTTGATTTAGTAAAATATTTTTTTCTGGATTCAAAGTAATCGGTTAATGTTCTGAAACAACTTTTATTTCAGAAACTTGTATGAGAAAGTCCACTGGTAAGACAGTATTATTTCACTATCAGACTTTTTGTGTTTGTTTTGCTTAGTAGTGTAGCAGTGTTGTTTAGGAAACCATATCTAATGGCATATACATTCTCCAAGATAATTTTTTGTATTGTTACTTTATACTCATTGAAATAATAAACTTTATTGAAGGAAATAGATTTTAAGTGGGAATAGTTTGCTTTATGAGTATTCACAATTTTTCATTGAGTTTGGCCGCATGACATCTGGCCAAATGGAATGAAAAAATAATGCTGAGTTTCACTTCAAATACCAGTGTTTACCACGGTACAATATGGCTGCAAACCTCGACACACAACCTAATAATCATAATACTGTAGTACATTAACCCTGAGGAGTACTCAGTAAAGTAATGTATTGTTAACTAATATAGAATTGACTTATTTTGTAGTTTAGCAAAGCAAGACAGGACAAGCACAGGGGCTGATACATGTAAGTGGCCATAGATTGTTGTATATTATTAAATTTCCCAGGTTGTAATGGACATCTACAATTTGGAGAATCCTGAAGGTATAATCCTGTGCATGGGTGGCCAGTTGCCCAACAACATAGCCATGGACCTTCATCGTCAACAGGCTCGCATACTTGGAACATCGCCTGAATCAGTAGATGGTGCAGAGAACAGGTTTAAGTTCTCCCGCATGCTGGACAGGATTGGAATATCCCAGCCCAGGTGTGTCATGAATTCTTGCTGTAACTACTTACTAAAAAGTGCAACAAACTACCTGAAGATATTCTTGAAATAATTTGTATATATAATTTCAAAATTTGTTGGCAGTTCTTAAAATTACAATTGTTATGTAGATCAAGGTTGATTTTTACTCAAGCTGAGCATAATGGGTGGGTTTCCAAAACCACTTTTTTCAACTTCTTTCCAGGACTGTGAAGTTTTTGTTAATTTTTAAGTATGTAAATTTTTGACTCACATCTTTGTTTTAACAGTGTTTCTAATTAGAATTGCTTATTTTATTCCAGATGGAAGGAGCTGACAAACTTGAATTCAGCAATTGAGTTCTGTGAAGAGGTTGGTTATCCTTGCCTAGTACGGCCATCATATGTGTTGAGTGGAGCAGCCATGAATGTAGCACAGTCTAATCAAGATCTGGAAAATTACCTTAAATCTGCAAGCAATGTCTGTAAGGAGCACCCTGTTGTCATCTCAAAATTCCTGCTCGAAGCAAAGGTGAGTAGTTGTCATCACTTCTGTCTTTTCTCTCACCTTGTTTTGTCCTTTCCCCCACTTTCTTTCCTCCTCTCCTCCACTTCTCTTTTCTACTTTCCCCCACTTCGCTTTTCTACTTTCCCCCACTTCTCATTCTTCCTCTCCCTTCACTACTACGTGCCGCTTCACTCTACCCCCTCTCATGCCGCTTCACTCTACCCCCTCTCATGCCACTTCACTCTACTCCCCTCGCACGCGGCTTCACTCGACCCCCCTCGCACGCAGCTTCACTCTACCCCCCCCCCCCCCCCCCCCCCCCCAGGAACACTCCACTTTACTCTTCCCCTCATCACACACCACTTTTCTCTTCCCCTCATCACACACCACTTTTCTCTTCCCCTCATCACACACCACTTTTCTCTTCCCCTCATCACACACCACTTTTCTCTTCCCTCCCCTTCACACACCACTTTACTCTTCCCTCCCCATAGCACACCACTTTACTCTTCCCTCCCCATAGCACACCACTTTACTCTTCCCTCCCCATCGCACACCAATTTACTCTTCCCTCCCCTTCACACACCACTTTACTCTTCCCCCATCACACTTTGCCACACTTCCACCCCCCATCCCACTGTTCTGGTTTCGGGGGCTAACCAAACAGTCACTAAGTCATTTAGTTTAATACAATTACTCAAGTCATTTACAATACGTTAAATACATCTCTTTACAAGAAGTTACTTTATGTTAAAACCGGGGGGAGTTCAATATAATTGTGACGAAAACACAAGAGCACAAACAGATTCAGTTTCAATTTGCGTTTATTTAGTTTTCCATTTACTCAGATCACAGATTTTACCAAATCTTATTAATATTAAAAACATTTAAAAAGGCAACCCTGGCTCCAAATGGCCGTCAAAGCAGTGCGCTCAAATAAAATGATGACAAATACACATTGAAAATATAAATTAACTGAAATCCGAAATAAAGGATTATAAATATATTACGAGTTCTCACTCTATACTCATTTGAAAGCAACAGCAGAGATTAAATTAATTAGAATCGTAATATCTTATTGCCTCTCAATTAAAATAATTCAAGTTACAGAAGGAGAATCTTTACTCTCAAGCACCACTATGAACGTTTAATTTGTTTTATAGGAAAAGTTGACGCTTAGAAAATATTAAGCAGCCAAACTTTACTTAGATTAAAAAACTTCTGTCAAATGGGGTTCCTTAGCATATCCAAAGCCCATCTGACCTAAAAATGAGACGTTCACAAAACATTTAAAAAATACAAATTAAAACTTATTGAAGCAATTCAACCACAGACAATCTCAAATGAATGCACTTGCAGGTGGGTTAATTCAAAGCTCTCAAACTAGCGCAAGTCGATGCGGTCCCAATTCAACACCATGAACTTTTCAGGCGACTTGCAGCAAAGAGTTTAAAGTTTACTTATCATGAAAACGTTTCAAAGAAAAGGTACTATGGGCACCACATACTACAAGTTAATCCAAACTTAAATTTTGAAAACCCATGAAAAACCAAACGGAATTTAGAATGCAAATAATATAGATCTCACATAAAACCCTAACTCGAATTACCAGAAAATTTCGGCAACATGTCATGAACCCAACTCATCATGCGACCCGTGCATTGAAGGATGCATTTCAGTTAACTTAAATACTAGCGAGGTTTAGGCTTTTGAACAGAGTCCACAGTGGACCGATGAGCAGGAATACCAGAGAGGTATTCTCGATGAGCTGACGTGAGTGGAAGTGGACGAGCTTTGCTCGAAAGCAAGCCTCGTCCAGCCAAAAAAAATAAACCAACCAATCACATCACTGTTGCTCATGCATGCGCAGAAGGGGTAGGGGTAACTAAGAGGTAGGCTGGAAAACGGGAGGGGAGAGGAAGCCAAGGCAATTGCAGGTGGAGCAGCAGTTCAAAATCTTTTCACCAGAATAGCGCACACTATAACTCTGGTGGTACAAGCACAAGCTGCGCATAATTATTATTACTAAATTACTGAATTACTTTAAGTTTAGCCTCGCCATTATCTAAAGTTTTTGAACCCTACATGAACGGCTGGACTTATATCACCCTGTCTGTTGCCAAAGGCTGCCTCACATCTTGGCTACTGTGGTTCACGGTACGCCCTGTGTCGTTCCATCTCCATGGTTGGCAGCTGATGCAGAAAGACGACAACACTTGTTGGCCTTGTGGCATTTTAGTATTCCAGCACGTTTACAAACTGTGTTGTTGTTTTCCAAACCTCTCGCTGTACGTGGCCTCGCCCTGAATACTGTTGTTTGTTTCCTCTGCGTGGGGTGTGTCTCTGGCAAGCATAACTATATTGCTTGCCTACACCGTAACACCACTTTGCCACACTTCCACCTCCTATCCCACTTTGCCACTTTTCTATTCCCCATTCAACTTTGCCACATTTCCACCCCACTTCTCCCTCATTTACCACTTTGCACCACTTCTCTCCATTCATTCTTCTTTTCCCTAAATTCCTTTCCTTTCCTCTACTCTTTTTTTCTTTCTTACCTTTCTTTTTCTGCTACTTTATTACTTTTTTCTTCACTTCAACTTTCTCCACTTCTCCCCCTCACTTTATAATATGCCCCATTTCCCCCCATCTTTCTCTTATCCACCCACTTTTTCCCCTTTCCCACCGCTCTTTCCCCTTTCCCTTAACTGTTTTTTCCTTTTATTTTTCTTCACCATTCATTTTATCCTACTATTTTCTCTTTTACTCCACTTCCTGTTTCCCCCAATTGCTTCCTTTTCTCACTTCCCCCACTCTTCCCTCTTCTTCCAATTTTATTTATTTCCCCTTTCTCACCCACTTACCCTCTCCTTTTTTGCACACACTCCATTTTTCATTCATACTCTCTTTCCCTTTTTTTCTCAACATACTCCATTTTTTCCTACATTCTTCCTTAATTTCCACATACACACCCCTTATTTCTACACATGCTTAACCATAGTAAAATTGATAACTAATGTGATTTCGTAATATGCCCCACATTAGACAACACTTGACACTGTTGGCTCCCCTCCTTATTAATACTCTGCAGTATGTTAGTCACGTGTTACGCCAAAAATACGTATAGTTTATTTTCCGGGCTGGGTTGGAGGTTTTCTCTTATTTAAGAAGCCAGGTTTAGGTTTTTTTGACTTAGTGGCAAGTGAAGAAGGGGAGTCAAACCCCAGGGCGAGTTTAACGTGAAACGTTTCCCCTATAGGAGTCTTTGGAATTTGTTTTTTTCTCGCAGTGAAGGCCGCCAACATTTGTTAAGCCAGCTTTATGGGGGAAACCCTTTCCTCCTCCTTTGTACGCTCGTCTTTCCCCCTCCTTTGTATGCTCACCTTTCCCCCTCCTTTGTACGCTCGCCTTTCCCCCTCCTTCTCATGCTCACCTTTCCTCTCCCCCAGATGCTGCCTTTCCCCACTCTGCTATATACTCCCTTTTCCCCCTCCTTGCATGTTCCCTTTTCCCCCCTCCACCGCATGCTCTCTTTTCCCCCCTCCACCACACACTCCCTTTTTCTCCCTCTCCCGTACGCTCCCATTTTATATACAATTGTCAAAATTTTAACAAAGTTTTTGCATTTTATTCTTTTAATAGAGGCTGGGTTTTTCTTTATACTTATGTTTTGACAATGACATTTGAAGTGATATATCATTTCAGGAGATTGATGTGGATGCAGTGGCAAAAGATGGCAAGATTCTGTGCATCGCTGTATCAGAGCATGTAGAGAATGCTGGAGTGCACTCTGGTGATGCAACCCTGGTGACCCCACCGCAGGACATCAATTCCCAGACACTCATCAAGATTATGGGCATTTCCAGAGCTATTGCAGGCTCCCTTGAAGTCACTGGCCCTTTCAACATGCAGCTTATTGCTAAGGTAAGGTTTTGTGAGATACAGTAGTAGTAAAAGCATTTTGAACTTGCTGTGGCAATGCAGTCTTTATTAGGCATATAATTAGCATATTTGAGTGTAGTTGTATGTATATGAAAAAGCAAATTACTGTTATGAAGCTATTGTATTCATTAAAAATAATTGCAGCTTTCTATTATAGTCTGGCAATTTTTCATTTATATTCTTGTAACAAAAACCCAATTTGTTATGCAAATTATGTTTCAAAGTTTGGTTAGCTGTACAATTTACATTAAAATATATCATTTTAGTATCCAATACAGTAAAGCACCATTTTAATGATCATGTTAACAAACATTTTATTATAATAAAGAACTGTTTTGGTCCCAACAAAAGCCTATGCAATACAATGGATTTTTCTTTCATTGTAACAAATTTTTACGTTAAGACTTCTGGCATATTGATATTCACCTTAACAAACACTATGACTCAATTCCGTTCTAATGCCATAGTCAGATTTTTTCCCTCTTTAAGATAATCAAAAATTTTGTAAAATATTGCAATGTTTACAAAAAACATGCTGTGGGGACATTATAGCTACTCCACAGATGTTAACGTACCTGGAGATGATAAACCATGGCAAATTGTTACACAAAATGGCATCTCGTTACTCTAAGCGTCTGTGGCATGGCGGGTGTGCAAAATATGTAGCATCTTTCTCTTGCATTGCAGCAAGATAATTTTCTCTTGTTCGGCATCTATGGTCTATGTGACGATGTTTATTTACGAGTGGCACGAGTTATGTTGTTTTCGAATGTGAATAAATTACAGCACCTCTAGCATGCCATTTAAATTGCTTCAGTATGCTCTGAAATTTGATTAAAGCTGAGTGAAATATAATTTTGTGCCGTATGGGTTATGTTGCTTTTTAATGCTAGTAAATATTTTTCTATTGAAGATACAACTGCAAAAATTGTAGTCAAAGAATCTTAGTAATTTTTTTGGTAAAAAAATTTCTCTTGTGTGGTTTATAAGAGTTACTTTACCTGAAATACGTTATGTTCGGTTCAAAATTTATTGCCACGCCAAAGATCATTCAAAATTTATTGCCATGTGTTCTAGTTCGCTTGAAAAATTTATAGGAGTTCATGTTCCATTTGAAAATATGCTAGAAGGAGCACCATTAACAAACTTTGAAAGGAACTGAAATATTTACTCATGTACAGCATGCCCTTTTTTTCCCAAAATTAAGGAAAATATTTTTGAGGAGTGGTAGAGTGGCAGTCGTAAATTTTCCACTCCTAAACTGTCCTGTGATGTTTAAAGGAAAGTGTAGTGGAGGAGTCTAGAGGATTGCTACCTGGGTGAAAAGGGAAGAGGCAACATGTTTTGGCAAAAAAAAAAACCAGCATGGCAAAATAAAAAGAATCAGCACAACAAAAAAAGACAGCAAGCCACTGCCTAAAAGAAGCAAAAAAAGAAAGCAGGCCCCACAGCTCTTGACATTTCTCTTTTAAGGACTGGCACTGCATAAAAGCACAAAAAAAAAAAGGAAACCAGCTGCCCACCTCAGTTGTTGACATTCTTCTTTTAACGATATGGTTACAGTGACCTTACAGAATGCCACAATATTTTGGCTTTTTGCTCCATGAGTTTTTTAATTAAAATATTTTCCAAATATATTGCAATTGCCACAAATTAATTTAAAATAAAAGAATAATTTGTTACATACTTACTAACAAGGCCCCACAATTGTTGATGCAAATTTAGTAATAACAGTTTTTCCTGGAACTTGTTGCAAAAATCATGGTGTGCACTATACAGGAGTAAATACGGTACTTCACTTCAAAGAAGTTGAAAAATAACAATGCAACACCATAAAAATTACTAAAGAAGTCATATTTGATTTTTTTTTATAGCAGTGAAGACGGCATTATATCTTGAACTCTAGTGTTTAAAACCAGTTGCTATCCTTTATTTAAATTATTGTATACAAAAAAAGTGATTTGCTTGAGTTTTTGAGTAATGACCTTTTCAATTAACATATTTTTTGTGTCGCTTATTTGTGGTTTTCACATACCACATCTAAAACTACTAGAAAGATACATTTCCCAGTGTTATGACCAATTATCTTATCAACCAAATCTAACAAAAATGTAATATTATGTTAATTTTGTACGTATTTTCCACTCTAGAAAAAATTTGGGCCATTATATTTTATAACTATTAGTGGTGAAACTGTGCAGGGTTTTTTTTTTTGTGTGTGTCTCTCTCTCTCACACGCATGCATGCATGCATGCATGCATGCATGCATGCACGCGCGCGCGCGCGCGCACACACATGCGCACGCGCACACGCACTAGCGATGCATTTGTTTGAAAGATTATTTTAATGGAGGTGGATAATTAAGCAAAATATTTTGGACATAGGCTACTGCTTTGATAGTGTATGTCAAAAATATTTTCCTTAATTATTCACTGGCTCGGGTAATTATTCACTGGCGCGGGTATACGATTATCTGTATATTTCTGTTCCTGGCTGTATGATCACATGCAAAGGCCAAGGCCATTATCGAAGAAAACCTTTGCCGCGAATTGCAGTTTTTACGCATGCAATACTAATTTGGTGACTGTGTTTTGCAGTTGGCATTGATATCACAATGGTCAGGAAACGAAAATTATCACAGATACAGTCATATAAACGAAAGTGTGAGTGTGAAAAAAATTACCATGGTTTGTACATTCCAAACCAAAACAACTACATTAAATATGTAAACGTCTTTCATATCCACTTTTTTTTTCTGTATTTTAAAATTTTTTTAATTCCAAGGATTTTACAGGATTGGACCCAATTATTCCAGTATTTTACAGGAGTTTTATATACAGGAACCAGGATTTCAGCTTCAGGGCTGGTGGCAGCCCGAGCTAATACAATTATGACTAGTTGTTAGCCATAAATGTCATACACCTCACTCAAAATTTCTGTGTAGGTTCTTCCACTACAAAGAAATTCAATATTACAAACAGGCAACATTTTAGGTCCCTTCAGATATGTTATAGTAAAGTTTTTTTGTATATGATATTTGCATTTGCCAATATGGTTTGATGGGAAAACTAAAGCAGATATGTATTGTAATACAGGCACAGTTACAATTGTCTTTTGTTTAGTTATTGTAAATAAGTGAAAAGATCAGTGTACTATGTGATTTTTTTTATATAGGACAATGTGCTGAAAGTCATAGAGTGTAATGTACGAGTATCCCGCTCATTTCCATTTGTCTCCAAAACTTTGGAATTTGATTTTGTGGCCTTGGCGACCCGCGCTGTAATAGGAGAGAAAGTGGACTCTGTGGATGTGCTGAGGGGCTGTGGGAAGGTTGGCGTCAAGGTGCCTCAGTTCTCCTTCTCCCGACTTGCAGGTTAGCATGTCCAAATAATTGTGCTGTAAAGAAATTTCACCTGTAGTAGTATTAAGATGATGTATATGTATGTATGTGTGTGTGCGCGTCCTTGTACGCGTACACACTCACACAGTCGACTCTTGATGTATTGATATTCGGGGGACTGCCAAAAGATTTCCATACATTCAGGATTCCAGCAGATGAGTAAGGTTTCTGACATGTATATTGATGCATGACGTATTCTACAATATTAATAAACGACTGCTACTCATCAGTGCAACTGCATCCCTGGCAGTTTGTCTACAGAGTCGAGATATCGCAGCCACCTGCAAGATTGTTGTACCTACTGGTGCGGGACAGATTTCCCAATAATAATTTATTATTTTGCCCAATGAGCCACTGAAACCATGCAAGAGGTCCGGGGCAAGTACAGCAGTGTACCACCACACTTAAGATGCTTAGATCCACCGTTCTCCACTATGCCGCACACACCAAGGATCTAGGCACTGGACTTGCACCTGCTAACGCCCTCTCCAGATGCCCTATGCAAATGAAGAAAGGGATGGCCGAGGAGTATAAAAGATGTGCCCCGGTTTCCAGATAGTCAGTTCTGCTTCAGTTCTCGATCGCCTCTCCTGAGCTCTCACCACTCCAGCTATTGGTGCAGTGGCTTCCACCTCTTCAACTGCATACTTCATCACTCACCTCGTGGGGCCGAAGATCCTCTCCTACGCTACTTAAGGAAGAACCAGCGTCGTCCCCAACTTCACACTGAGACACGTTCAGTCCCTTACAGACACAGAGAGTAGAACTTGCCCCAAGGATTAATTGTACGCAACACAAGCTAGCTACTGCCTCTCCTATTAGTTTTGCATAGGACACCTTCCGCCTAGCCCATGTGAATGTAGGAGATAGTATTTCTACCATCTGTGTATATTTCCTGAGGATCAATAAACACTGATTTTACCAGATCTCTTGACTTTCACTAAGAGTTCCTTCCTTGTGTCATTAGCGGAGCTGGACAAATCAGCAGGAGACCGGGTTTGAACATACTGAACTTACATGTACAACACAACAGAACAACCTTGGAAGGCCACCCATTCTCTGCCCTGGCAGTGAACGGTAGAGCCTCTACATTATCATACCGTCCCTTGGAAGTTGACTTTTCTGCTCAAAGTCGCCCTCCACCTCACTGCTCACTTCGTTTTGCCGAGGAGGGGAACTTCTTGGGAGTCCGGGGAGACCAGTGACCACTGGACACTCACCTTACCAGTGTTGGAAGGCCACCCATTCCTTGCAGCAGGTTGGAGGAACGTTAGAGCCGCGACACTAGGTACACTCTCAGTGGGATCGGCTTGCTAGCTAGAGTGCTCAACTGTCACCGCTCACTTTGTGGTGCAGAGAGGGTTACACTCTGTTGCAGGGAAACCTACCCCTGCGGGACAACATCGTGCGGTTCCTGCAACCAAAGCCCTGCAGCTCGAACCTTCTCCATCCCGGTGGAGTCGTCAAGAGTTAGGCGGTGTTGGCTGCAGTAATTGGCACCCACACTTTGACATATACACGTCAACTGCCTTCTTCCTGCAGCCCGACTTTTGTGCCTAATGCCTTACACCTGTAGGGGTGGAGTTGAGATACGGGCTAAGAAGGCGAGGGCTGTCTCTAAAAATTCACGGGCTATGCATCCTGCCTAGCGGGTTCGGACTGCCCAATCTACGCGAATAGGCTGCACTGCTTAGACGACTCAATGTACCTGTACCCACAGTCATGGCAGTGAATTTGTTCGAACCACCTACCAAAGTCACAGAAGGTTATTACCCCATAGTGCGGGAGGCACTGTTTGGCAAAAGGTCCACCAGTACACCGGAACTGCAGTCTAGCACTTCACCCGCAACCCCCACCCCCAAGTCGAGTGACACCCAGGTAGTGGGAACAGGGACAGTACCGCCACTCAACGAACAGTTACGCCGCCCTACTGCATCACAAGCTAAACCTGCTCCACGCCAGGTGAAACTGTGTTACTCCTTTTGGAATAAACAGTCTTCTATTAACTTCCTAGTACTGATTGCGAAGGTGACTGTAACTCCAACTTCCGTAGAGGTCAGCCCACCAGGGAAGAGCAGAAGACCACCACATTCCCAACCTGTTTTCCAAACATAGTGTAGGACTGTGGGCTCCCTAACTGGGAGCACATACATAAAAATAATACACATTAGATGGCCACCCATAGTGTGCATATGGTGTGCAGTACGGTAGAGCCACAACTATTAGGTCACAATCACAAGGTGGTTAGTCAGTCAGTCCAACAATTCATTCTTCCACCACCCTGAACTGTTGCTGGAAAGTGTGAGAGACTGGGTCTGGAGGTCTCACCCTCTTTGGTCCACACCCATATCGTCAGACTCCCAGGGTAAACCCACCGCTCTAACCACTGCCCTGAACTGTCACCGGTTAGAGTACTCTGGTACGACCCTTGTTGCTTTGACCTCAGCTTGGCTCAGCATTTAGTAGGATTGTTCGTCGCCTCTTTCTCTTTTGCGTGGCCGACTGTGTAACCTACGTACATGCCTTACACCCATAATAGTGGTACCAGGTTGCATAGTAGAAAGACAGCTACCAACTCCTGGTTGAACTTGGGCTGTAACCCAGCCCCAATTGCACTTTGTAGCATAACCCCTTGGGAGCAATCTCAAGCTGTCCGACAGTTGGAAAGGCTTTACCTCCCAGTTTCCTCCTCCTTATTTCAGCCCCATTCAAGAGCGCCGGAGAACCATACCATCATCGTCGCCCTCTGCCAAGGACTCGACATACCACTGGGTCTCGCAAACCCATAATGCCACCTCAGCCGAGCCAGCAGCCCTCCTCGGTCCTCTACCTGCATCACCTGCTGCAGTACCACCTTTGCCCTGAGCCAGGCACAAACTCCAGCAGGAGCCAACCCCATCTGAAGCAGAGCCAGGAGCAACCCCGGGTGATGCCCGTCAAAGGTAAACCAGTTGTGGGGTGCAGGCTGGTAATACGTAAGGTCATTTGGCACACTCAAAACTTTGTACCAAGTCACCAAACCAGGTGCCCCAAGTTGTATACAGTCCGGTCTCCAGTGAACAAACTATGTCAATCTAAACAGCCAGCTGTGTCTCTGACCGACACACCTAAAACTAACCATACTGTGACGTCCCAGTCAATCACAGATGTCATGCGTAGAGAGTTTTCTTGTCACCGTATATGTGGCAACACCTCTTGATTAACTAGTGTAATCAAGCAGAACTATATCAGTATGACCCAGAGATCCATTTCAACTAGCCTAGCATCCAACCGAAAACCAACTAGACTTCAGGGAGCCTGAAAACACCCCATGGCGCTCAATTGTAAGTAGCAGAGATGTCGGATACGGAAACTAGCATAGCCGACCAAGGGAATACAACAAACACCATGGCTGTGGCTACTACTGAACAACCCGAAAGGTGCCATATAGCCATCTACCCTAGTATGGGGGTAAATATCATATGTGCATACTGCCAACACAGCTTCCATTACCTCTGTTTGGGATGGACAGACAATCCCAGGTACACAGACGGGCTAGATTTCAGATGTAGTGACTGCCAATCCCACGAAACTGCAAATTGCAGCTGGCTTACTTGCACTGTGCAAGGAAGGAATTAGTACAGTACAATGCATAGTCTGTGCGCAGACTTATCACATATGCATAGGCTGGTCAGATAACATAACTTAACAGATAATATTGCTCCAGTCTCTGGCTGGGTAGTGGGGTAGTATTAACGTGTTCCAAGTACTTAATATTATTTTTGGGGTTCTCCCCTTAAAATGTAGAATTGCTGTATTGAAATTTCCTGCCCACTATTGCTGGCTTATAGTGTCCTGCTCATCTTTTGACAATTGGGGCACCACCTGTTTCGATTTTCAAACCACTGCCAGTATGAGTTCATCCTCAATATATCCTCCAGGTGCAAGGGTAATCAGGCAGTTAAATTTCCCTCCAAGGAGAGTGCGATCTTTAGGCATAAACCCCATCGGAGCCCATGCTTCCTGACTCCCTGTTGAGGGAACCTCTTAAAATAGCGAAGTCAGCCCCGCTACTCCTTCCTTTTCATAATGGGGTCTCCACTTCGGTGGGCTAATACCAGAACCCAAAAGTGGTCCCTTTCCATTCTCTTGAATTTCTTCACAATTAAATTCAGGCTTTGGGCCCCTCTGACTGTAAATGAGTTGACTGGCGTACCACCAAGCATCACCATCATGATTGCTTATGATTCAAGCTTAGCAAGGGAAGGCAGGTACCTCTTTTGGTAAACCAGGCATATGGAACGCACGGGGAGTTTCCCACTTCTGATAAAAACCTTCTATATTAGTAGACTGGTGGTATTAGTCAAGGAGGTAGTGGGTTCTCTTAAACTAGGAGAGGCTATTAGAGACGCATCACTAGCCCTTTTAAGTTTCATACATCAGCTTGCTCTCTGTTACTAGAGCTGGCAATAACTCCAACACTTCTCAAATCAACTGCTTCTATTTGACACCCCATAGGCGCAGGTCCGACCATAAGAACACAGAGGTAGCATGTTTCTCTTTCGGTCAGCAAGTCTTCCACCAAGCTTTAAGCATCCCAATGAAATCTGCTGGGACCAGGCTGGATTAGGGATAGGCGTCCCGTAGTCAACCATATCCCAACCAGTCCATAGTGAATGACACACCTGGCAACCAAGGACAGGGCGAGGAGGGAGGGTGCTTCCCATAGTCAACACAAATCCCACCAGGCAAAGCTTTACACCCATTACAGGCTGGTGCCCCGCCCAAGTTCCAGTCATCCAGCATGCCACACCCACGCCTTAAGACCCACCAGGGGAGCCCATGCTTTACACCCATTACAGGCTGGTTCTGCCACTTCAAACAGATGTCACTAACAACTGCAGAGTAGCTAAGAGGTGCGTGTATCCTCCCGCCAAATGAACGAATCACGAAACAGAGCCTTGTGTACAGGTGTGAGGTTTACTGACGTGCGGAGGAATACTAACCTGATAATCCTGGCATTTACCATAGCATAACAGCCACCCGGGTTAGCGATAGGCCATAACTTTAGAAGTTCTAAGGAAGACCACATGAAGACCTGATAACGTTTACCTAGACTGTGAAAAGGAACTGCGAAATTACGAGGTTCCAATTAAGCAATGGGTTTGGAGGACCCAGAAGCAATTGAGGGGGAAGAACCCTCAAATGGTGGAATAAATACGGTAAGTTTATCATAGAGAGGGGGGCAGCTGTGTAACCCCTTGCCGCTCGGTTTTCAGGCGAAGAGATAATAGCCCACTTAACCACCAAATTTCATAGCCGAATCTAGGCTGCCGAGGAAGAGGCAGAGGTTTTCGTCAGGCGAAAAACACAGATGTATAAAAGAACTTTCTCTGAGGGAAATGAAGAAAACTGCGTGCGCCACATTACACGCATAATACTTCCAATTTGTGGAATTTACTACAGATTCAGAAACTGCAAGCTGTCGATGAGCTAGTGAAAAGGGCGTGTGAAACAGAAAGTAATTATAAGGGACAAGTCCTGCTAAACAAGACACGTGCCAGTAAATGCCGGGAGACTGATAAGCAGCCCGAGCCTCCTCCTCTCTACCCTACTTGATGCTCCCAAGTGCTGGTTCTGTCCGGAATGGCACTTTAACCAAGATTTCCTCTGTCAAGCAAGCAAGCCAGAGGCAGGCGGGAAAGGGGGAACAATAAGGGCATCTGACCCCCCACAGAGTTAAAGGTCCCAACCAGGCGGGAAACACCATAGTGGGTGCAAAAAGGGCCACCACCACCAAGAACCATGGGCCCATGTTCCTTCAAAGACTAGCTGAAGAAAGTGATCTACCCGAAGCCCCCCCACATAGAGATGGAAATTAATGGACATAGGGCACTAGCCTTACTAGATTCAACTGCTATGGGGAACTTTATAAGAAGTGACTTGCACAGCTAGCTTCGCTTCGCTCATAAAACCGGTTGGTGCACATGGCACAACACAACAATACCCTTAAGGTCGATGGATCAACTCATGGAACTAGAATTTGCCCAGCTTCGTCAAATGTTGGGCGATCATGCTGGAACTTTCAGCCAAGGAGGTTCGCTATGCCAGACGCGTAGCATCCAGCATGAGATTTCGCCCACCACCAATACGCCCGTCTACAACTGACTAAACCGTGTTGTGGCAGACGCTAGGGAGCCGTACACACAAGCTAAGGTAGCATGGATTATAGATTCCTTTGCGAGCCCCCTGTTTATACTACATACCTTGTGTAACCCACTGTCACCTGGCTATAAAAGCTTAGAGAGCTGTACCCCCAACCCCCAGAACCAAGAGTTTGATGAAGCAACAACATGTAGTGCTGGAGCGGCACGAAGATAAAGGCAACTTGATACTAGGGTCTGAAGGAGCTCCAGGCCACTCTGCACTCTACCTTTCTACAGTCTATGGTGAGCATAATGTCGGTACGGCAGTTAGGTGTCGTCCTAGATCTCAAGGTACCGTAACTACGTTTGTAACCTAACAATATTCTGGCAAGGCTAGGGCTTAACTTCATCCTGTTTACTCATTGTTAATGACATAGTCATACAGAAGTTAAAGTTCTGTTCTTGTTATATGTATTGTTATAATTCAAATATTAATGGTGGTTGTAATAAACGTGTTTTGTATAAGGAGTCTTAATCATTAGTTAAGCCATTGACAGCTACTTACCCCCCGTAGGCCTCCCTGTTATAAAGGTTGTGTGTGTGTGTGTGTGTATATTATATATATATATATATATATATATATATATATATATATATATATATATGAGAGAGAGAGTGAGAGTGTGTGTGTGTATCTGGAGTCCGTAAAGATTGAGTGTTCGGAGATAAACTGAAGGTATTGCATGAGGAATTAAAGATAGGGAAATCTTCTTACAGTATGTCCGCCAGAAGACGACTCCTGATTATAGAACAGGTGAAAGCTGTGAAAGAACTGGGGATTGTGGAACCATCTAACTCAACCTTCAATTCCCGCGTTGTTTTGGTCCCTAAAAAAGACAGGCAACTGGGATTTTGTGTCAGCGACAGAGACTTGAATGATGTGACTCGGCCTATAGCACCACTGGCAATCAACCTCGCGCACTCTCTTCGGGATCTAGGGGAGGCAAAATGTTCAGTACCCTATACATGCAATCGGGTTACAGGCACCCAGACAGTCTAAAGAATGCAGCTTTCACCACCCCAAAAGGTGAAACCTTATAATTCTGGGTAATGCCCTTTGGATTAAAGAATGCCGCAGCCACCTTCCAGAAACTGTCAGCCGAGGTCCTCAAGGGCTTCATTGGCCAATTTTGTTTGGCCTATCTTGAAGATATAATTGTGTACTCAAAGTCCTGGGAAGAACACTGTGGACACTTCCAGAAGGTACTTGAAAGGCTAGAATTGCATGGCTTAACCTGCAAATTTGTCTACGAGCCATTTTGGGAAAACCATTGTATATTATATGGGCCACGTAATCACCCCCGAAGGGAACTACCCCCAGGCAACTTCAATATGGGCTATATACGATGTAGAAGAGCCCACTAATAAGAAACAACTACGTCGCTCTTTTGGCCTTTGCAACTGGTTGTGTGACTGCGTACCAGATATTTTGCTACCAAATTGCATTCCTCAACCCCCTACTAGAGAAGGAAACACGTTGGTAGTGGGGGAAGGATAACTACAACATATTTTGTACCCTGAAGAGAAAGAGAAGCTTCCAGCAACTGTGGAAACTCCACTGACTCCAAGAAGAGAGCCTCCTTATATTACAGATGCCTACCAAAACGGGCTGGGGGCAGTCCTATACCAAGAGGACTCGCTGGATGACCCCGGTCATTGCATATGCCAGCACCCATTTGAACGCCACAGACCAGAGATATATTAAAGAAAAAGAGTACCTCGTCGTGAAATGGGCAGTGAAGAACTACTGATACCACCTAGAGGGAAATGCTTCATACTCCGCACAGACGGCAAGGCCCTCCAATGGCTGTGCGAGTCAAGAAACACTAAGGCCAAGTTAGGAAGATAGGAAATATTTCTAACGGAGTTTGACTTTGAGTTGTAGCACTGTCTGGGCAAGTCTAATGATCTGCCGGATGCCTTATCATGCCAGCCATACCTCAACAGGAAGGGGCGAAAGAAGAGGAAGAATGGGAGAGAATGGAGAATGACCCCTTCTTCTGCCCCTATGAGAAGTCCCGAGGAACACATCCGGCTCCTCAAGCTACAAGTCAGTTGATATCAAATCAGCTACCACCAACAGAAAGACACCCAGGGTCTCCTCCAGAACCAACCACAGCAATTTGAACTTTGAGACAACGTGGTCTGTCTCAGAGTGGGCAACCTGGGGCCCCGTAAAATATCTGAATACCACAAAACCTGAGGGCAGACTTATGCCGTCGCCACCATGACCACCTGCAAGCCGGTCATCCTTGCATTAAGGAAACACTTTGGGACATAGGAGAATGCTACACATGGGATGGGATAAGCCGGGATATGCGACAGTATGTACAGAACTGTGAGGCGTGCTGTCGTGGCAAAGCCTACCCTGTGCCCCAACCCGCAGGAAAACCCCATCGGCCTGAACCCATTTAGCGGCCAATTTAATGGGGCAGAATCCCAGAAGTAAAAAAAGAAACTGATACCTACTGGTAGTCACATTCCAGTTTTCTCGCTGGGTGGAAGTGTTTCCCCATTCCATCTAGGAGACCCAGAACAATGGCCTGCAGTGCATGGGGGGTAGACACGTGAACTACCCCCTCATACCACCTACAAGCTAACTCCACTGAGCTGAGAAACCAGGAGCTGAAGAAGAGCCTCCGACTCAGTGTGGGTGAAGATCACCATCTCTGGGATAAGTATTGGCCCAAAATTTTCTTCACTATCAGGAGAAACAATGAGGCAGTAAATACCAGCCCCAACCATTTCCTTCTGGGATGAAATCTCCGCTGCCCAGGTAACTGGCAGGGGGAACAAGCTCCCACAGAGATGCCGCAACCAGAGGACATTGGATAGGCAGCTGAGACCCGGACCTCGAGGGTGTGTGCTGCCCAAGACCATTACATAGCCATCAACCTAAGACAGGGATGAGAAGTTCTCAGATGGGCGAAGCAGTGCTCCTCTGCAGCCACCCACTCAGCAAGGCTAGTGGGAAATTCAGCGCCGGACTCGCCGCCAAGTGGGAAAGCCCCTACAAGATTGTAGGAAGACGAGAATGTGTACTGGGTGGAGGACAACCGAGAACGAATCCGTAAGGCCACCAGAAGACAGGTTCGCCCTTGTACAGCCAGTACCCAGGACCCCAAAGAAGTGCAAACTGCAGACGAAGAGGAAAAAGAAGAGGGGAAGATGGAATATGACCCCTGCCACCTACACCTGCCGAACTTTCACCGCCAACCCTCTGGGACCCAGGACCCAACAGGACCACAAGAGGAAGTGTTCAACTAACTCCTACAAAAGAGGAACCGCAAGTACTTGGGAGAGTAACTTCTGTTAGGATGCTGCCCTCAACCCCAACAGACTTCGGAAGGCGAGTGGCCCCCAGGTTTGGCCGCATAACCCTGACCGGGTCTGAGCTGTCATGAAGGAGCCCCTTAGACAGGGAGCCCCGATTATGACAACTCAGCCCCATTCAGGAGAAGGATGAGGCTAGTCTTGCCAACGAGGCAGGGATGGACGTAGAGTCCCTGCCTCAGACGGCCAACATCGCCACGTTCACCCAGGAGGAGGTGGCACACCACCAGGTCTCAACGCTGGATGACAGCGAGGCCACCTATGCACCGCCTTCCACTTCCAGCCAGGAGGTGGAGCCCAGCCATGCCGACGAGGCAAAGCAGCCCCCCCCCCCCTCCCCGAGAACGTTTTACCTTGTGGCATTTTGGTGCCAGGTGGCCCCGAGACCATAGCCACCGAACCCGCTCCTCCATGATTACATGTTGGACTGCGTCATCCACTCCACAGACATCACACAGTGAGATTGCACAAGCTGCAGGCTGTGTAATTTGCCTTGAAGTTACTATGGCCAGTAGAGTTGCATGCTGTAATGGTTCGCATTGATCCACTTACCCTTCATTCTTTTCCTGATGTTGGGCAGCAACTCTTACATGGTTCTTCCTTCATCTGAATCATCCCATCTGTCTTGCCATTTTTGCAAGGTATCATTCATGATATTTTTCTTATCTTTGTGTGTCAGCCCCCACAACCCGTGCTCTCTCCGTCATGATTCCCCTGTACTTCACCAGCAAATCCCCAGGTAGCACACCCATAGTCACCAGGAGTGACTCATTTGGCACAGTTTTAAATGCTTTAGTTACAGCCAGCAGTGCGGCCCTTTGAGCACTGATGAGCTTCTTCTTGTGATGTACCAACTCAGCCCTGTGATACCACATCACAGCTCCATAAGCCAGCATTGTTTCACACACTGCTCTGTACATAGTTCTTACTGTATTATATGTAAGTCCGCAGTACGTATTCCCAATTCTCTTCAGTTTTTGAAACACCACCACTGCTTTTTTTGGCATATACTCAATGTGTTTGAAGAAGCTCATCTTGTCATCCACGATGACTCTCAGGTACTTCAATTCATGCACATTTGTCACTAAGCTCCCTCCGAAGCGCACTGTCGGAGTTTCTTCAATCTTCTTTTTAACATCATTGTTTTGGTCTTCTAAATTGAGAGCCTTATCTTTACCTTTACAGACCATTCCCATGGCTTCTGCATTATTATTTCGACCTTGTATTCTAGAGCTCTTCTAGAGTCACCAGTAATAACCACTAATTCATCATCTGCATAGCAGAAGACCACAGACCCCGGCATAGAACCCATTAAAAAAACAGTCAAAAAGGATATTCCATGAGATCGGGCCTAGGACCAACCCCTGGGGATATCCTATTGTCAACCTCTTCCTTACTTATATGTTTTTTGGGGTATAAAGGCTTCACCTTTCTCTAAAGAAGTCCTGAATAACCCTATAGATGTTCGCTGGACATCTTTTCATTTTAAGCTACATCGTTTCTGGCCACCAGGCATTGTCAAAGGCACCGGAGATGTCAAGGAAGATCCCAATCACATACTTCGCTGTACTTTCCCGTATGGTCTTATTGACATGTGATGCGAAGTCCATACCCATTCCTTTGAGAAATCTGTACTGTTTTTCGCTCATAGTGCCTTCAGTTTCCAAGGTCATAATCGGCCTTCTGTTGACCAATTTTCCGAAAACTTTTGCCTAGCGCCGGAAGCAACGTCAGCGGCCGGTATGACTTAGGTTCTTCAGGTTTCTTATAATTGCCTTTATACAGTATTCTTAAGCACCCATGTTTCTAAGGGGCAGGAAATACACCGATTTGAAGACAGTCATTGTAGATCTTCAACAATTTGTCCTTAATCCTGGAGTAACACCTTTTCAATATCTGTGCAGTCTGTCCATCAAGCCCAGGGGCTTTGCCATCTTTCATCTCGTATATTGCTACAGTCAGTTCTTCCAGGTCGTATTCTGGAGCATCCTGGACGTCTGGAACTACATTCGTTGACTGTGTCTTCTCTGCATGCTCCTGCCCTCCTTCATCCAGGGAGTCACCTGGCAGGAGCGGGTGGGAGCAGAATCTCCATAGATTTTCTCAAATCAGACACCATCTCTCCATTGACCTTATCTTCATCTTGAAGCTCAGTACTCCAGTCCGCGGTTCTATGTACATCTCTGATTTCTTGGTCTGTTATCGGAGGTTTCTCTCTCCGTCCACCATATATTTTATAAACAATGAGTCTATGGTTACTAGAACTTTCATCCATGACTCTCCAGCTCTGAACATAATCCCGAGCCTTCATGTTTGTCACTGTTATGTCCAAATATGACCTTTTATCATGTGCCTCTGAGACAAACGTTCATAATTCCCCTTCTTCATTAACTATATCCAAATCATTCGTAAGAATGAATTGACTGAAGAGCTATCCTGCCTCGTCTATCACAAGGGAATGCCACAACTCTGACTTGGTATTGATGCCAGCACCAATCATCAATGGCTTACTTCTTAATGTATCTGTCATTATTTCCAATCTAACCAAGTGCAGATTTGTTTCATCCCAAAGCTGAAAGTATGAGGAAACCAACCAACATTCTGTTTTACCCTTGATGACTTGTACTCAGACATGATGGGTGTTTGGCACACTTGCCATCATAGATATATCCATATTCTTGTTGGCCCTCAATACCCCAGCCTAGGGATGAATCCCACCTGTGTATACTGTGCCTTGCAGGCCCACAACAGAATTAAATGGTACATAAGGCTTCTGGAACAGGACTATGTACAACTTCTGCTCCATCATGATCCTGTTCAGCTCTGTAGCGACCACTGCTGACCGCTGCATATTCAACTGCCCGCATCTGCAAGTGCAATTACAGTCCATAGTCTATTCTTGCAAGTTCTACAGACAGGACCTTCCGATATGCAGGACAATCCTTCGAGTCCACCATGTACTCATGTTGTCCTTTCTTGTGGCAATTTATGCAGATGCCCTTATACTCCTTATCACCTTTCTTTGGACAATTTCCACACTTATGCCCAACTTTGCCATATCTTGAGCAGGTGGACTCTTTCTCTCTTCACCTCTTTGCTATGTGCCCTCATTGCTGACACTTTTTATAGCACCTAGACAAAGAGATGTAGTCAAGAAATCTGCAGCTTTCATAGCTGACGTACAGTCTCTCCTTTTCAATAAGTGCATTCCGCACTTTTAGGATCTCACTCCAAGACCACATTGAACCTCTGTAACCCTTCTCCTAGCCCTATGACTGGCTGTGACAGCTCTATGAAATTCTTCAAAGCTAAAACCCCTGCAATCTCCCATGCGGAAATTTTGTCTACGTATTCTGTCAGGTAACTCACTGTTATCTTTGCTTTGTGGTATATTGTATACCACCACCTTGGGGCCCCTTCTCTTGGGGGCCTCAAGTTTTAACCCCAGTTCTTTGATTTTTTTTTTTTCTAGGGTCTTATAGTCTCTTGCTTCAATTAGGATACCACCATTCTTTATTCCTCTCAAATTTGTGTTCTGAAACCCTTCAACCGTTTGATAAAATCCTTATTTTAACTTGTCTCTGGTTTCAATACTTGAAGTACCCTCTTTTTCTGGATAAACCAGCTACACTTTCTTTGCAGGTTTTGGCTTAATGCTTTCTCTGCCTGTTACCTGTGCATAACTTTTGATTCTTGGTACATACTTCCTTTTGTACCTGCCTAGGAATCTCTGTTGTCATTGCTTGCCTGGACTTTTCATTTTGCTGCAGTTTACCACTTAGTTTACCATTTTCTATTGGTATTTTGTCCATGTACTCTTACAGCTGGTATGTCATGGGACAAGCCAATTCACATTTTGCTATTCTTATTCAATAGCCACTCCATCACAGTTGAGACAAGCTCTCTGGCTTCCTCATATGCTCTTTCCATTTTATTTTCTATCCGTTGGATGAAATCATCCTCAGCCAATTAGTCACTCCAGTTTTCCTTTTCTTCGCAGCATAACTGATTCGTGGCCTTGGACTTTTCCCCTGTCAAGATGCCTAGAGCAGGAACCACTTCTGCAGCAGGTATCTCAGAAGGTGTCATCCTCGTTGGTCTTGCCGGTTTCCCCTTCTTACCGACTAGAGTGAACTTCTTTGCATTTCTCCTGGTTGATCTTAGATCAGTATCTTCAACTGAAGAATCTTCAATGCCTTCTGATCCTTTACCTGGCACCACTTCCATATACTCAAGTTCTCCTTTGCCTTTGGATCCTTCATGTTCCTCCACATCCTCGTATATTTAGTGCAGCCAGGAATATACTACATTATCTTAGACACCATTAATGGCATACCAGATTTGTTAGTGACATTTCTTGCCTTTTGGTGTCATTTCGAACTGCCCCCAATCAAACTCAGAATCCAGTAGGTGATGACTTTCACCATAGCCATAGATTTTGGGACATTTTCCTGACCAAAAAGCCCCTCCAAGTCTTTTCGCCTTTCTTTTAAAGGTTTCAGCTTCACGCTCATGCTTAACAACAGAGCATCCTTCATTGAGGTCTTCACCCGTTTAAATGGGCTTGAACTTGATGCAATCATGTACTTTCATCAAAGACCTGCACAACACAAATCACAATAACTCAATACAAAGTTCAAGTTCAATTAATTATATTCTACAGCCCACATGTAAAGTTCACTCTGTTCTCCTACTAGTTCCGGGAGGACCCAACCTCCTGGGCCAGGGGCCTTAGTCCAAGGCCAGCACTGTTCTTTCGTTCCTTCTTAACCATCTACAAGGAATCTCAGAGAGAATTATGGCCACACACAAACTCCTGGCACGAGTCTGGTATACTGTTTACCTTGTAGTCCGTTACTCTACCCGGCCGCGCAGAGGCGGGGAGCACAGTGCCGCATTATCTTCTACCAATTACAGTTCAACCTACTCTCAATTCACCAATCAGATCTACCTTGAGGAACCACTTCTCAAGATGATCCCTTGATGGGTTTTCACTCGCGGCAGCACCATTCCGGGCAGTACCCCGAGAAAACCTCCTGATAGATGGCAGTGGAAACCAGGAACAAAAAGCTGTGCTTTAAAAGGAAAGAATAAAACTTACCAAACAACATAATTACTATGAAATGTTGGCCAACAAATAAAAACGGCACAGTCTCTCTGGTTATAGTCAGTTAAGTAACACTCATCATTAACACATGTTCAGTCTGTCTGTTGCTATAATTTGTAATGTCTTTCACTCGCATATCCAGTCCAATAATCCATCCTGCCAGTCGCAATATTCATTGTACAGATGCTTGCAGTCACAGAGTTTCCTCCTGCTGTCCACTTCTCTTGCCACTAATTTCCCTTCTCGCTTGTCGTCTATCGCTCAAACTCCAGACACTCATCAACTCTTCAACTCCTGGATCGGTGGCCCATTGCACTTATATATCAGTCGCCCGGACTAACTGGAAGATTCAACGCACCCAGTCATGCTGAGGGAAATGAGGACAGTAAACCACAGAACTCTTCAGATAAACATAGAAATTCTATCCGCCAAAGATCAGGAGCGCACGAGCCGCCAAAGTGTTATCATGGTGGAAAGCCTTCGTAACTCAAAACCCTCGTAGGATTACCGCTCACCTGCCAATCAAACATTCCTTTATGACTCGCTGCCTGATGTATCGCTACTCTGTCCTCCACACACACTTTGCTTACTCGGGTGTTGCAAAGCACCAACACGTAACAGTATGTTTGAATTTACAAAAAAAATTAGTGAAATAGAAATAGTTATTGCCATAAATGTGTATTGGGTTCTAGTAGTGTGCCCAAATCTTGCTATAAAGGGGAAATATGAATGGAGGTGTGTATATTAAATAAAAAGGGCATCTATTGTACTTAATGGTAACTTTTGATAACCTACTGTTTTAGGATTTTGTTATTCTGGAAGTAACTTTTGATACACATATGGTTTTTGTCATAGACATCATTCAGTGTTGCCAGGTTATTGTAACCAGTACTGCAATTTTTTCGTGCACAGGAGCAGATGTGATGCTTGGAGTAGAGATGGCATCAACTGGTGAGGTGGCTTGTTTTGGTGAGAATCGTTATGAGGCCTACCTCAAGGCAATGATGAGCACAGGATTCCAAATACCTAAGAAAGCCATTTTGCTATCTGTTGGTAGTTTCAAGGTAAATATAAGGTCTACATAGATATACTCTTTCACATTTAATTTAAGGTTGAACGTGTGTTGCTAGGCTACCAATAATATATAAAAGTACAGAAGCTTAAGTTCTCGAGAGCCTAGCACTTTTCAACTGGTACACACCTGCACAGACGGAAGACACATTTCTTACACAGTTGCATGATCACAACGTTTTGCTGGCTTGGCCAGCTTCATCGGGCGATGAGTTGTTGTGAGTGCCCTATTACTTGCCACCCAATGAAGGTGGCATACCCAGCGAAACATCGTGATTACATAACTGTGTGAATATGTGTGTGTGGACGTGCGTACACGCGTGCAACTTTCGACAAATACTAGTGTGTGAGTACGTGAGCTTCTGTCCTTTTATATATTATTTATTATGCACTTTCAGAATGATTAGTTGTGTACAAGTAAAGTAATATTGCCTTCAAAATTTACATTTTGAAATAGATCAACAGATAGTATAATTATTTGTATTTTGTTAGTGACGTGCATATGTAATACATATAAATTCAGGTTTCTGTGCAGGGTTGAATGTATAATTTCAAACATTCCTGTTTCATTTTGAAATTTTATGAGTTGGTTTTAAGTTATTGCTGGCCTTGACCCAAATAATACTGTATTAGGGATGCACCTGAATTAACACAAAGTGAGAACAGTGAAACAAACTAAAACTAAGATGGCCTTTGACAGACATAGCAACACAAACAAACAAGTAACTTAACTCCATGTTCCACCACTAGGACAACACACAGTACCAAATACAATGTGTACTAATATAGTACTCACACTTCAATATAGAAAGCTGAGGTTCTGAAGTATGCAATATCATTTTGAAACATGTATCAGGATATTAAAAAATAATAAGACTTAATTTGATATCTGTTATTTTACCTGCCCCAAAAAATAAATAACATTGAAAACTAACACGTTACCCTTGCTTTCATTCAGCATCAACAAGCATGGAAGTAGGCTTGCAATAAGTAAGTCGGCTGCGTTACTCGATGAACAGGTTTGTTACTCAGTCTAGTCTGAGGAATTAATGAGTTGGGATGAGCTGTGGTGAAGCAGAATTTGTAGCAGAAGAATGTAGATAGTGGCAGAAATTGAGAAACGTAAGGAAACCCCTAAACCAAAGCAATGATTATTAAACCTGGTACCTCAGTTGGGGAAGGGGAGGGGGTTGCTAATGATTAATCCTGGAGTGAAAAGTGGATTATTCTAAAATGACTGAATGATAACACAAATAAGATAATAGAAATAACCTATTTGTCCAAACTCACTCTCTTCTAATTTATTCTATTTATGCTTATCTAGTACTTTGTGTCTGTGAAACAAGATACTGAAGCATTGTTTTTGTTGTGTGCAGCACAAGATGGAATTGTTGCCAAGCATCAGTGCCCTCCAGAAGATGGGCTACAAGCTGTATGCTAGCATGGGTACTGCAGACTTCTATACGGAGCATGGTGTTGACGTGAGTACATTTCTTTGTCCTTGGTCGCCAAGTGTGTCATTCACTATGGCCTGGTTGGGATATGGTTGACTACGGGATGCCTATCCCTAATCTGGCCCTGCTCCCGGCGGATTTTGTTGGGATGCTTAAGGCGTGGTGGAAGACTTGCTGACCGAAAGGGAAACATGCTACTTCTGTCTGCTCTTATAGCCTGACCTGCACATGTGAGGTGTCAAATAGAAGCAACTGATCTGAGAAGTGTCCCAGCATCACACAGTTCCGTGTAGACCACTGCTCAACTGTGCACAATGTTTACAGGCATTATGCATATGTGGGACGGATACGCATAGCCAATTGATGCTATTTAAAGTGCTGCATTTGAGGAACTATGTTTGGTACCTGTTGGTGTAGTCTCCATACACTGTGCCCTTGTATCACACTGTCTGCCATGCTGCACAGCTTGCTCAGCCATGTGTGCAGAGCTACTTTGGTTTTTTTAGTGTGCCTTGCCTGGTTGAAGGTACATTTTCTGCCACTTTGGCTGTATGGTATATTGCAAGCCCCATCATAGATTTATCTTGTAAATGTTGGAGTTAAGGTAGCAAAGAATAAGTGTGTAATAAAGAGGGACAAGCCACAAGTTGCAAAATTGCAAAAATTTCTATCAAATTTGCTTTTAGTCTTTAAAATTATGAAATATGCAAATCTTTGCGAAATCGTGAAATAATTGTTTAAAATTGACATTTGTAGCAGTAGAAATGTAGTTGGTTGAAGTAAGTGGATTGCAGTATGTAGTTTGTGCTGAATCATTTTTTAGAATGTTTAATCTCTATTGTTCGCTCTGGAGAGCAAGATTCTAGAGTTTTGAAATAGATGTTAAAAAAATGTAATTTATGTAGGTTATCGCCATTGGAATACATGCAAAATTATCTGGATGTTAAAGTTTTTGATTTATTAGTATACATTATAAAGATAAATGTAATTTTTCACAATGTTAATGTTTAAGTAGTATAATATAAATATAAAGAGAGTATGTGTACCTTATATTAACATACAAATGCTAACAGCTTGGCCCAAAAACAAGGAGTGGTTCAGTGCAACTAAATGTTTCGCCAACCTCAATAGCATCTGCACTTTTCTTTCAGTAGTTTCCTATTCTGCTTGGTAATTGTGCTGTTGATGCATGCCATTGCTTTTATTTCATATGAGCAACTCGACCTTACCTTTAATTTGCACATATAGGTGTGTACTATATACAGTGAAAGTCTGTTGTCACGATAGTTTATATCGGCACAAAATACTGTTGCTATAGCGGACTTTTGTTATAAAAAAAAATTTTATTACACATTTTAAAATGTTTTATTTGTGCTGTATATTAATTTTAATGGCACAACCCAAAAAGTAAAAAGACTGATATTAAAATTAAATTTATATGGCGTAAAATTCAATCACTAGCGGAGAACAGACGTGATGCATGCAAGGTTTGGGTGCTGGGAGGGTGGCAAGGCTAGAGATGGGCGAATGGTTCATGAACCGCTCAAACGAACAGACTCGCACAGCAGAACGCGCAAGAGCCGGTTCACAAAAAAAGAACCACGGTTCACTGACACAAAGAGCTCCGTTACTCTCCACCCCTTCTCAAGCTAGGTTCCCGGCAGATCGCGGTTCATGTCGGCTCGCGGTTTGTGGCTCTTCTTCGTTCACTTCTTTTCTCTTTCACGGCTCAGCTCCCATTATGCTTTTCTTCACGGTTCGCTCACTTATTTCTCCACTTTCGCCTTCTCTTTTGTCAACGCCCTGAACTAATGCAAACAATAACAATTCATCTTTCCTTGAGAAGGATCTGTAGTTAATTGGTTTTGCCTGTAATTGTTTTGGACTTCGTTCACTAATGCGGGTCTAAAGAAATTTGTGCATATCCATTTGTACGTACCCATTAATCCATTTTTGTGCAATTTTGTGATATTTAATTTTAGTAGTCGTGTTTGTTCCACTCGGGAGATTTTATTTCTGGTTACGAGACACAGTATCGTGCTTTCAAATTACAACATGTAAGATTGTTAATATAAAAAAATATTTTATTATAAATTTAAAGGACGCTGATACTTTCAAGTACAAATTGTTTATAAATCTCGGAAATGTCCCAAAAATGTTGTTTTGTGTGGAAGATTATAATTATAGCCCAAGGTAATGTCTAGGACAAAATTCGCAAGTTCAAAAGTATATTTTGATCGTCAATGACTATTTTTTAAGAAATTTAACCTTTATAAGTCAAGAACCCCACTGAACCGATGAACCATACAAAAGAGAGTGTTCATTACAGAGAGTGAATCAGTTCTGAACCGCTCCTCTAAATGAATCATCTTGCCCATGCCTAGGCAAGTCAACGTACAATGAGCGCAACTGTCTCCATGCACAAGGTTGGCCAAGGTCATGGCGCTTCCTGTCGCCACGGCAGCGGCTGTGGGTGGGGACACAGATACAGTCAGGCGACGTCTACATGCAAAGTTATTTTGTACATCTGTCACTTGGCATATTTTTTTTGCTAAAATTGAGTGAAGAAATTTTATTATACTATTAACAGTTAACAAAAAATCAGTCTTGTGAGCGACTATAAAAATGCAGATTGATTCACGAGATTAACATTAAGTAGCAAAATGTGCGATAGTTTAGCACCAAAATTCACTCTCACAATCACTCTTTCTTGAAATAAGAATCAATGTTTGTTCGCTTTAACAGCTTGCCCTTATGACAAACGACAGGACCTCTTGGAAAGCTAGCAACTCTCCAAATGTATATGTGGTATTTGCAGGTGTGCAAGGCAGTTACGTAATTTAGACCCTTAAAATTTATATATAAGTACTCGTCTTATACTGTATGATAATATAAAAATATTTGGCAATCTTAAAATTGCCCGACAGGTTGCTACTCTAATTTACATGATGTTAATATTAGTATATAAACAATAACATATTTTCTGAATGTCACGATATAAAAATGTCCACAAATGCATATTCTGTACTATGAAATGGTAACTTTCATAAATAATATCACCCAAACAATTGCAATGTGTATTACCACATACAATGTATACTATATTTTAGCATGTACAGGCTGCATGGAACTGTTTTTAAAGAGGTTTGTTCACCTACGGGAACAACTGACTGTCAACTATATGCTCCCATGAAGTGATGGCACTTGCAGGCATTCTTCAACAGCACAATATTGTGATGTGTGTGACTAGACACCACCCCCCCCCCCCCCTGCTCTCTCACACACACACGCACGTCTCCCCCCCCCCCCCCCCCCCCCTCCCCGATGCCGAGTGTTCCAATTTTTTCTAGTTTCATTTTTCTTAATTTGTGTCTGGCATTTTGTAAGGTTTAGTCGAAACACTATGACGTTTAACTGCCTAGCATGCAATGCTGTATTATTTTGGTGTTATCATGATTTCGAAAATAAAATGTGATATGGCGGTGATGTGGTAATTTGTCAACTTCGAAGTTGTCAAAATGCAAATTACAAAAATACGTCACAGATTTTGTAGACAAACAGGTCACATGAGCATTCTGTTAGCAAAAAGTGCCAATTGGAACACTGCTTCGTGATAATGGAAAACGAACGAGCGAGTTATTGTGCACAATTTAGATTTATGGTTGTAGAATATGCATTTGAACATGGAAAAAGGGCAGTTGTTCGACGATAAAAATGTACGGTGCTGGTGCGGGGTAAAATATACGCTGTAAAAATAGTCCAAAAAAGTGCTTTGCGAGGCAAAATGTGTAAATACCCCAAACTGGAATGATAGGTGTTTAATCACGTATGCACCACTAGAAATAATGGATTTTCTATCACCACAGAAATGCTTCAGTTTGAAGTCAGGGGAATTCCAACTAACAAAAACATTCCCGTAACAGAATTTAATCCGGACGTTCGCCATCGGCTCAATTGCACAATATACCGGCGATCAGATTACCCTATTCTTAGCAGCTTTTCAGTGCAATAATGGCACGTATAAATAATTTACTTGTACTACAGGTCTATTCCTTGACGATGCAGTGCAGGACCTTAGATGTCATTTTATTATGGCCAGAAACGTTTTTACAACTTGTCCATTTTTCCCCCCCAAATGTCTCGTGTATAGACAGCATCCTATATTTTCACGTGAAAAAATACGGTAATTTCCAATGAGTCATTCAAGTAAAAACTATAATCCTTAGGTAAATTTACATTCGATTTTATTTTAGGGACAGATATTCACGTTGCATTTCACTATTAACTTTGGCCAATATTGAAACATTGTGCTTTGGGTTTTCATAAATACACAGTGGCGAGCGCAGAAATATTGAAACATTGTGCTTTGGGTTTTCATAAATACACAGTGGCGAGCGCAGAAGCAGCATGTGACGTAACACAGTCAAGTGTCGGTGCCGGACTATACGGTGCGGCAACGACAGGCATGCTGTGCGGCGTTGCCAAGTCTGCACATGGCCAGCTGACAGCAACAGTGTTGCCATGTTTCACAAAGTTCACGCACGGAAACCAAAACCTTTTCTTAATTTTTTTAATGCAATAATTTCTTCTTGCGTTGTTTTTCAAGGAAACTGCTGAGTGGTGATATTTAAGCTATCGTTATAGCGAAAATAAGCCCACGTTGCATTCGTTATTACAGACTACTTTTTCCCACAGAGTATTTGGGCAATTGATGGTGCCCATGAAAGTTATAGTTATAGCGGACTTTTTGTTATAAAGCATACACGTTACATCGGACTTTCACTGTATGTGGACTGAAAAATATATTTTTTTATCACATTTGGAAAATTTTAGCCATTAAAATAACATACATAAAGTCAGGCACTTCAATTCCATATTTTGCCAAAGGAAAATTACTTGTACATATATTTTGTTTGAAATATTGTATATCATTAAAAAATCAATGAAATTTTTTGTAAAATTTAATGTAAAGAAGAGAAAATGTACCAATATAATGCCATCAAAAATCTTGTGAAAATTTTGACCAAAAAAATAGGTGTATCTACTAATGATGCATTAATTTTGTTTGTGAGTACGCATACAAAGTGTCTACATGAATCTGAAAGTATTTCTCTGAGACTGGCTACTTTTAAGCCAAAAAATTGTAGTTATGTAGAATCAAACATCTGAAGTTAATATTTACTCAAGGATCTACCACATGCTTGCCACTCGATGAAGCTGGCCTAGCGAGCAAAACATTGTGACTGCAGAACTGCATGAAAAATGTGTAGTCCTTTGTGTGTGCGCCTTTTGATAGGTACTATACTGTGAGTACTTGCGCTTTGGTCCTTTTATATATTATTGGTAGCCTATTGACCTACTTGTCAACATTACTTGAAGGACAAATAGATTTTATATACTGCTTTTCCTAAAAAAGGATACTGACTTTCACTTTAAAATCATTTAAATGTTAATGATGTTTTAAGAAAAATAGCAAAAAATGTACCGAAATTACGTGCTCAAAATTTTCTGCTGTGATGCCTCATCTGCTTCAGTTCTGTATAAGCAGATGGTATTGGTAGCTTCCCTGCTCTGAGGACCTAGGAGCATGAGTATGGCAGTAGATTTAGGGGTGGTGACAGTGAATATGGCCCTCTGTGCTTGGGTAGATGCTGGGAGAATCGCAGGCCAAGTATGTGAATTTGCTGGACTGAAGGTCTCAGGTGATGGGGCAAGGCTCCAAAGGTTGATGCTTTGGTTGACATTTAAGCAACCCGGGGGTAACCTCCAGTGCACCCTTGTTCTATTGGCAAGGCTTGGTAAGGTTGGTTGTTAACATTGGCACTCCTCTGACGTGCAGCTTCCTTCCGCAGCAGAGTATAGACTGTGTTGAGCGCCTCTGTTCCAACTCCACAGTCCTTAGCTAAGACCATAGCCCTGTGGTGCAGCATATAGGAGAAAGGGTAACAGCGGAGAAAGTAGGTGTTCGTTAGGCGCTGGCATGGTGGAGGTGAGCAATGTGGGCACAACCTTTCAAGGGGAAAACATCCTGGGCAGCCTCCCAGAAGACAGACACATCCCTCATGGTGCCGTACATTAGCAACTCGTGTCTTCTTCCCAGGTTATCAGGTAGGGTGAGATTATCGCCAGCACACAGTCGCCATGGGAAGGTTCACGAGATGCGGACCCTGTGGTCTACCACTGCCGGCTTTCAGAGAGTACCCAGGGCCTGAAGAGCTGAACATAGGTTGTCAGCAATGCAGGTTGCCAGCAATACCTAACGGGGTGCGCAGTCGACACTGTTGTACGATGGGGCGAGGGTGACCCCAGAGTAAGGGGGTACTCATACTTGAGTGGGTAGTGGTAGCACTGTGGCTAGAACATGCAAAGGTTCTTCAAATTTGGTATGCGCTCTGGCAGAGTGACATTCTGGCAACTGCTGTATGAAGACCAGCCTCGAACTGCACCCATGGTTGGTATTTATACTCTGCACCTATTGCGATCTAGGGAGGGGATTCATGGAGAGGGTGGGAGATATCAAAATCAGCACACAGGTGGCAACAGCAAGGCCACGTACTGCTACCTTTACTTCATATGTGGCATGTGTAGCCTAACTGTTCTAGCGTGGGGGAGGGTGGGAGCCACAGGTATGGCAGAGGCTAGTAGGTTGGCACATGATAGGTATAAAATAGAGAAATAGGTATTCCTTTGCACTGAAGGCGTTCTAAGCTGGACAGAAGTATTTGTACACTAACTCAAAATCACACTTCCAAAACAAAACTAACTCTGCTTTCCTTTTCTCAGGACTCTGTATGCCTGTGAATAACCTCCCTCATCTCTTTGGGCATGGAATACACAAGCTTAAACTTAGTCTGTTCACAGTAAAGTGAGCACTTTTAAAAGCCCTGCTAATTTTCTACTTTCTGCCCGTTGCTTTTATATCTTTCCAGGTTCTTACCAAAATAAGCACTGACGTATGATGTATTGGTAACAATGGGCATTTTAGACTTCAGCTCATCAGTAGCACATGTTGGTTCTATGACAACGGAGTTTGACATTGTTGGCCAACACGTGACCCCAGCGTGTACTGTTAACCCTAGTAAGAATGGATGTTCCTGCTCAGCGGTATTTTATTATTCAATGGCCCACGGAAACTATATGCCGAAGGCACAGAGTACAATTGTCTGCCGCTAGATACCGCTGGCAGTGCATCTCCCTGCTGGTTTCCTTCCTTCTCCAAGCCGGTCGGGGACGTCACACCAGAGAAGCTATACTTTTGCCACTCCCCGCTCGTGCATCCCCTCATCCTCAAAATGCCAGCTAACTAGCAACGAAGTAGCTGCCTGTTTAGTATAAAAGGAGTCCTGAGCTGCGCCTACAAACCAGACTTAATTTCTCCACCGCATACTCTAGTACCAGGGAACTGACCAGCCGGATAATCTCAGCCTTCATTCCGAGCTTTCCAGCTTACCTACCCTCTCTTCACCGCACTTTCAGTGCTGGAGAGACACCTTTCCTTGGGCTCTTACCAAGACAGTTCCTTCCACGCCCTACTTAGTTACTCAAGCATCGTGTCAGGAATCTCGCTTAAGTCATCTACCCCACTAGACACTGGGGCCCCTTCTGGGCAGCAATACGTTAGGGAGTTGGATTTAAGTTAGTTGTTTTTACAGCGCTTAATCTACCCGATCCCCGTTTGCACAGGAGTGGGTCACCTCTACCCGTTGCATAGGATAGCTTCCCCGACAGCTCTTGTATACACAAGAGGTAGTGTAGCATCACATGTCTATTTCATATTACGTGAAATAAACATTGTGCTTTACCAACTCTTGAGTTCCACCTTCCCGTAGACTTAGCACCTTTCCCAGTTGACCTCCTCCTTGAGGGAAACTCAGGTGATCCCAGGATTATACTCAAACGAGCCACCACACTATTCTTATACCCACACACACTAGCAAACTGGCCAACCTTTCTGCATAGCCCAGTAGGCAGAACGACGGAGTCTGCTCCTGCTTAGAGGTACTCGGTCTCCTAACCAAGCGTGTTGATCCAGTGCTTGTTTTTTCCAGAGGGGACGTTCGCTGGATTGGGAAGATTTGACAAAGGCCTACACCCTCTGTCTCTAGTCCAACTTGTCAGTCCGGTGCTTGCCCTCTCCATCGCACTTTCAATACTGGAGGGGTCATTCCCTGGATTGGGAAGATTCGGTGGAGGCAGATATACTGTGTATGAACACATACCCTGCTTTTCCTCTCATGGACGGAGTGTGTCTTTGGGTGTATCCAGATGCCTTTCTCCAAACACGATGTTATAAGACAGAAAGTTCAGCAAACGCTGATTGCCTCCAGGCATCTGCAAGAGCTGTCACCCTCCTTGATAGCTTATGTCGACAGTCTAGCACCCCAAGAGCAAGCGCAAACCTTTCATCACTTGTCAGTACCTGTACCTGCAGTCATACCCAAGGATTTGTTTACAGCCACAGTTCAAGGCAACTAAGAAATTCACCCCTGGGTCTAAGAATTCCTTGACGTACCAGAACAGCCACCAAACAATACCCATTACATGTTTATGCCTCTAAGTTGTTGCTCTGCCCCAGACACCACATCTTATTAACCACCGACAACACACTCAAGCACCTACCGTACGGCCACGCACCATTGCTAAGCCTCTGCCACACGCAAGCTCAGTAGCGTTGCAACGTCCAAGGAAACCAGCAGCACACAACTTAAAGCAGTAAAATCTCACTGCCTGAATCCGACTTTGTGCCCTGCCACAAAGCTTCCATGCCAGTCCTGTACATTGGATGCGCTCCAGTTCCACAAAAGTACTTGACTCACCCTGAGCTAAAGCCGGAGTAGGATGTGCCTGGATTAGCGTCCTACAAAAACCATTGCTGATTGATATAGTGTTCTCCCAGACAACTGGGGCGTCATGTGACAGCACTGCCATGCGACTTTCAGCTAGTGTTTACTTCAGCTTGCTCATATGTTAACTTTATATTCTTTAAATAAACAACAAACAGTAATCTGCACTGTAAACATGCATACGTCAGTTACAAGAAATAATAGATCTATTGGTTTGTAAATATTGATTGATATTTACAGTTCTATTTCTGGTTAAACATAAATGAGTGCGTTTAACTATGGTCAACCCTTCCGAGGACATAAGGAAGTACGTTTGATTTAGGACATCGACAGGATAGCAGAAGATGTAAACATTCTTTTTCCATTATAAAAACAATGCTAAGACGTTTCGCACGTTTATCTTTAGAAACTGTGAATAGCTGATATACTCAACCATTAAAGAAAGGCATGCTTTTGGAGAATACAGTGAATTTACTCCTTCATACAAAAGACAAAGTGCCTTATACAGTCTTTAAATGACATAAGAATTATGCTCAACGTAATTTACGAGCAGAATTATATTACATATATACCTCCCAAATCAATATTTTAATACAAATTTACTTACAAGCAAATGGCGGCCATTGCTATTACTTTTAGGAGTAATGAAAATAACTGTCATGAAACTCAATGGCTGAACAGAATTGATATAAATTTTTTACATCATTCTTTCACAGTAATATTCATCACTCAATGCAAGTTTCATGAAAATTCATCAGACCACGCAGTTTTAAAGCATATAACACTGTTGTTTCTAAAGGCCAGTTTTTGTTTATAAAACTTAAATGTCTACACTGATATGAAAGTAACAACAATATTACAAGTGCAATACCTAGCCACCGACAATGTATTTCATGAAACTGCATCCACATATTGATTGAATGCAGAATTTAACTTTGCCCCAAATTACTTACCTTGAAGGAAGTAGTAGAAATGAGCACTTACTGTTTGATATATCAGCTCTTACAAATTTGGACTATTTGGACAGACATTATAATGCTGTTTTAAGATATTCCTAACCCTAAAGATATGAATCACTTGCAGTAATAAACATTTTTATGCCATTATTGTTTAAAACCGAATGACATATGTGCCAAGGTATTAACTTTATGATTGTAAGTTTGGAATCTCTTAAATACTAAATAACAGACTGATGCGGGACGTATTTTCTACTATTATAAATTGACTTCTACTCATCAGTGCCAACCACGTAGCCACACATGTCAATGGAGTTTGATTGGCAGTACAACTACTTGATGCCAAGAACTTGTACTGTTTACCCAACCATAAAAGACGCACGCCGCCGCCTGAAGATAGTACTGTTCACTGGCCGAACCACCGAGCAAAGTTACCTTGCACTGGAGACATTACTCTCTCATTGGAGTAGCTACAAAACAACAATACAACAGTCACTAAATCACAAGACACTATCATTCCCGTATTTACAAAAACCTGAAATATAAACATCCATCAGTTGTATATCTCCACAGAAGATGAAAGTCAATCATGTATACACACCACAAAAACCTCAACAATCATACCAAGGTAAGTAAACACAGATAAAGTACATTCAATATGTTGCAGAAAGCATTTGTGTAGAAAATATTATGTCACCAGTATTTTACATCCATCATAAAGATCAAAATTCAAGTTATCAACAATGAAAGTCAAAGTGTCAGTTACATGTAACAATAATTTCAACACAGGTACACACATTGCAATTACACAAACCCTGAAACACTTTGGTTACTCTCCAAATCTCTTTCAATATTATAGACAAAAACCCTTATTACAGATAAACATCACCTTTACCATAACAATACACAAGAGAAATAACTGCAATCATTTTTATACACACTAAAACTTTCAAAGAACAAGACAAGATTAATCTGCCCTTTATTAATCCTAACCTCACAAAATTTTGGTCAACTCCAATTAAATTCAACCAAACAATTTAAACAACCCTGTAAATTTGTTCATCCAGTTGAGTGTTTCAAATCTCTTTCTAGGTTAGATGTTTTAGTATAATTGCCCACATTTACTTCAAAAAGTTACTGAGTCAGCCTCACATTTAACCAGGGCATGGATCCAGGTCTGCCCCAAACACTTTATACATAACCACTGTAACATTTAAATTTAATACAAAAAACCTAGGTCAGTGCACTATTAAAAATTGACACAGGCCTGTACCACCCCAACACACAATCTCAGAGTGAAGACTCATACATAACAAACATACTGGAGCAATTCCTAAACCCTACACCTCCAAACTCATCACACTTAACACAACACCTCAACTTACAACCATGTCCAAATAACACAAAATCTAAAAAAAAGAAGAAGAAAATGAAAACCCTCCTTATATGGTTCAGCTAACCTCCAAATTATTTTGTATATTATTTTAAAATATACTTTTGAAATTTTATTTTTCAAAATGTTTCCAAAACTGTCCTCATGATATAGGTGTTTTGAAAACCATGTGACTATTCAGATACCAAAATTTTCAAAACACATTTCAAAAACACTGTTTATGTTCAAAGTTCATTTAATGAAAAGTCTAAACATCTCTTATTTGTGACATAGAAGTCACTAATTGTTTGCAGCACATATTACAGTACACCTACCTTGTATTTCAATTGTACAGCACATGTATACTGCAACACATTCATTTGAGCATCTCACCGCAATACATTTGCCAACAACATAAGTAAAGTTACAATAATATCAAATGCAACAAAATAGACGCTATGTAAACAAGAGTTCTTAATCTAATAATAGTATAAACACTAAAATTACATACATACCCTTATACTCTTGACATATTCACTCTAAGCTTTACACACACAACACTCAACAGAATTCACATCATAACATGTATACAATTTTTTTATGGAAAATTTTCTTTACACTTACTGTTGTTTTGTGCTCACCCCCCAACTCTCTTTTCACACCTGTATAACACACACCTCAACATAGGCAATCACCCTTGCCTCGCATTTAATACCCTAAAATTTGAGGTTAACCCTCAAAAAATCAGTATGGACATAGGTGGCATGGATCCACAAATATGAAAGTGCTGTTCAACAACAATGATCATAACAACAAAAAGTTAACATTAAGGTTACTATAGTCTTCTATCACTTTTTTCAGCGATAAAGAGAAGGGTCGACACAAACCACCCACGGCAGAATAGATAGAAAAAGATAAAAATTGAATAGAAGGAAAATCCAGAGCACAGGTGGTACCAGCTTTACTGAACACTTCTGGTAGCAGATGTCACCCTTTACGCCTGACCTGACAGAAATAACCCTAACAAAATGCACTCGATTAAAATTTACATTTATATGCTGCATGTGATGCTTTAAACACTCCCAGAAAAGAAAGTTGACAAGTTCCCTCTTAACCTAAACACATGAAAACCGTGTATTCATTATTACATGACACTAATTCACACTAGACATGGCCTTGATTACAGATTTACTGAAAAATGGTGTTTCTTCATTGCAAAAATCTGACATGTCTTAATTTTAAAAAATATATAAAAATTGTTGGTACGATGTCCTGTTTTACCAAGCCTATTATTCACTATTTAAAGTATTCAATGTTGTTTCCTGTGACTCATATTTAAATGTCACGTCACTATCATATTCCAAACACATGATTTTTCATATCATATGTGGTTTTTACTTGTTAACAGAGTTCCAATATACCCTACATAAATTACACTTTCAAAACCCTCACAATTCTTGCACTGACACAAATAAAAATGAACAAATGCAAAAGAAACATCTTAAAATTTAACATGACATATACACTAACAATTGTACTTACTTCTTACCTTAACCTATATGGCAGACAGTCTGCTTTGCTGTCACCTTCTTTTTCCTCCTCCACAACACACTCCTCCTCGCCTTAATTTCAAGCTTTTCCTTACTGTCTTCCTTTCATAACCTGTTGCCATTCTCCTCTTACCTACCAACTCATAATTACCCCCTTTTTTCCTAGCTCATTAGACACTTACACAATCTTTTAGTTGTTTTCATTTGGTAAACACATTTGCATTTTGAACTACCAGACATTCCTCCCACTAAGCACTACACAATTTTAATCCTGGGAACCACCCAGACTTAACAGCACGCTCCTACTTCATACATACTTGGCAACATCACCTCTAAGTTGTCACTCTTACTTGAATTTGCCAATTTAATTGCGGTCTCAAATTTCTGAGTCAGTTTCCTTGAAATAAATCTACTTACCCCCCACATCTGAAATTTGCAAATTTTGACCGTCTTTACCCTGACTCTGCAATCTGTGTAACATTGTATTGACAAATTTGTACAACTAGTATTACATACTCATATTTCACTCGTACTAATTCATACTACTTCCGTCTCCACTTCCTCTACAACAACGATGTTTTCAACATTCAATACTACTGATTCATTCTCACCCTCTGCACTCAACTCTACAGTTTCACAAACTCTAACCTCTTCAATTACATCTATCTTGGTGGTGAAAAACTTGTGCCTCCTACATTCATTTATGACCTCATTAGTTTCTCTAATTTGCTTGTCAAATTTTCCCTGAAATTTACTTGTTATTTCAGTTACTAACTCCTGAGATTTATTCTCGTGTCGAACAGAATTTTCTGCAATTTGTTGGAATTGAATGTTAGCCTCGTTAAATTTATGTTGCATTTCTGTTTCGTTTTCCATCAATAGTTGTACAATTAATCTAAACTCAATTTGCCTTTGTGTTTCCTGACTTCCAGCTATACTGAATAACCTTTTCAACCAAAATTACACGTTATCTTGATGTGGATGACGGCTGTTGTAGCGCGTATCTGTTGGAAGACTACGACGATAATGATTGTCTAAATGTTACTTACATAATGATTTATCGTTTGTGGAATTGAACTGCATTACAACTGCAACAGACATCTACTTCTTTCGGCACGTGCTGATGAAAACTGGCTGGAACTGCTGTTATGTGGTTGTGTTGACAGTCACACCACCAGCACAGGCGTGCTGCTTTGCAATATCTTGACATGTCGAGCATTAGCGCGACGTTGTCGCTACCTTCACATTGCTTCTCGTGGTTTTTGTGTCGAACTGCATGCCCACCGTTGGCTTGGTACATTGAATTTATCTGAGGGTTGTGTGTAAATTCTAGCCCCACGTAAGGGCAGCATATTGCAACGTAGCATCAGCTCGCTACACCACAAACAAGTTACATTCTGCATTCAATGATGTTGGGTTCCAGCTAGACTCAGTTACTACGTGCACAGTATATTTGTAATACATTCCAGCTGCGTGACATCCAGCAACATGGAGTAGTGGTAACTAACTGCTTTCATTCATAGATAGCACAAGTCAAAATGGCCGTCGGCCATGGCACTTGCAACAGTTGGCGCCAAGTTTGAATTTGAATCCAAGTACATACACTAATTGACCCAAACCAAAACATACACTGTTGGTTGAAATACATATAAAAACAGGAAAAATCCATGACTGATTCTAAACAATTTATTTTTGGATGGTCGGAAACAGTACAAGTGTGTCAGTAAGACATAAATGACACATCTTCCTTGTTATCTGCTTTTACACAGATCCAAAGTCATAGCAGCAGTTACATGAAGTTAAAAATTTACATCTCGACTCTCGAGGAAATTTATGGAGACAAGAGGGAGGAAAAAGAACCTTCCCCTTGGCGCCTAGCGATCTCCCATACCCATGGGAATTATACAAGTTTCCCCCCCCCCCTTTTACACTCCACAGCACGAATCTAAAAATACACACTTGGCCGGGGCTCGCAGCCTCTTATTGGCTGTTCATTACACCACGCCGCTGTGTGGAACTACAAAAGTGCTGATGGCATGTGAATCATAAAATAAAACGTTATCTTAAAAATGGCGTCATCTTGCCCTGAAGCCTGGGAAACCAAAAATGCCACGTAATTACAGATAACACTAGTATTACAGCCTCTCATTTTAAATCGATAAAGCCCTTACTTCTAAACTGTGGCATGAAAGGAAAAATTTGGACAAACACACGTGGTGACGAATGAAACTGGGGAATTTAACAGAAGGTGAATCTGAAAAACAATTAAAAAGCGATAAAAATGTGTATAAACGCAATGCTACAACGTCACATGCCCAGAGGATCAAGTGCCGCACCCCTTCCACACCTGACCAAGGGCATGCCAGGAAGAGTATAAATACTGGGGCCCAGCCCTTGGAACACCAGTCTGTCGTGTTCCTTCACCGCACTTGTGGTGCCGAAGGAACCATCAGCTGTCTTCACAGCGCTCTTGGTGCCAAAACCCAGGTCATGAGAACCCCTCTTCCCTCTGAAGATCATCGCCAGTTTAAGTCGTCAAACACTTAGACTTTCCGGCCCCTTCAGAGAAACTGAGTACGTTAGGGTTAAGCTGAGTTATTTTCAATGCCGCTTTTCTAGTTACCCACTAGTCTAGAAACAGGTCGCCTTCATTTGTCTAACAGTCAGCTTCCGTTAAGCTCTCGTTGATTGGAGGTAGAGCAACACCACTTTTTTAATTTCCTTACTGAAATTAACTAGTTTTATTCCACTTAAAGGTATCTCTCCCGTAGTCAGAGAACCTTACCTCATATACATCAGCCCAGTCGGAGGGACAGCAGGTTACCGGGAAACTTAGTGAAACTGCGCAAATCCACTAGTGGATACCCTCGCTCATATTGGACGGCCACCTTTTCCATGCACCCAGGTGTACAGAACATACAAGGCCACTTCACTCAGAACATGTATAAAAATGTTTTATTTATTGAGTTAATGAGTACTTCATTCCAGAGATTATAAAAATACATTAAACATCACGTTGGTCGCAAACTGCTATTTTATTGGCACACTAGCGCAGGCCAGAAAAAGAACGACAAACCAGCTAACTTGAATGTTGCATCAGCCAGGGGATGATTTGAAAAAGTTAAAAACACAAATGTTTTACAAGCTAGTCAAATCTTATTCTTAATTACCTATAACAAAATAAACTCAATTGCAGATGACAAATTTTTTTTTTTACTTTTTGACTAGTTATACGTTAAAACATGAAACTACTTCTTGTAGTTTGCTGCCAACTTAACTGCGAGTAGATAGTATTTATTCATTCATCAGATATATGCAGTTACGGACAGTTTTTTTTTTCATAGGTTGATTTCAAGTGTGCTCATTATATCCTTAACCACCTATACCAGTTGTTTTTGCACTGTTATGTCATTCTTGCAACAGTGTGGCCTTCAGTTACTTTTTACTGTATTTATAATGTTTACTTACTCTTTTCTCTAACTCACTTCACAATTACTCAATTGGATTGAGATCTGGAAACTGCTGGAGTTTTCAGTGTGTGTGACATATTGTAAAGCAACCAGAGCCAGACAATTTTGTGTCCTGTGTTTGAGATCTTGTCGTGCTGGAAGTAGTAATTGGTTTCTAAACCAAGTTTCTCACTACTGTTCTTTAAGTTACATTTATGTACTACTATATAACCATATCTATCTATATTCCCCTCTATGAAAACTAATTCCCCTACATTACATGCAGCCACACAACCCCAGACAATAACTTTGCCAGTCATGCGTAATAGTAGTTAGCACATCCACAACTTAGCAAGATCACAATGGCTTGTCATATGATAGCCGATAGCTGCATTGCGTGCGGAAACACACTCGTGACTGAAGGGAAGGGGAACCGGCTGTCGGTGGGATTGACTAGCGCTGACAGGCTGGGGAGGAATTAACTTTTAGATATGCTTTGTTTGCAGTAAAGTACTTATTTTTCAACTAATTTCCCTCAAAAACAGGTCTTAAATGGGAGATAGTCGTGGTGAAGATTGTAAGAGCGAGATTCTACTCTATTTCTGTCTGAATAAAAATATCATCCTCAAAATGAAAAAAACATTAGTATAGTAAAATCATTAAAATTACTCATTACGTTATTAGAAAGTAAATATTTTACGTATTTGCTCATTTTGTATATGCATAATTGGAAAAAAAAAAAAAAAAAATTTAATTATTTACAAATGTTCACCTAACACTTTTAATTCAGCATTAAGACATGGAACTACTTTCCTTCTGTCATTACAAACTTTGCTGTGCACATGCCTATCAGTGTTCTCATTAAAATATATGCCGGTAAAGGCATATACATTGTACAGAAGTTGATACTAAAAGTGCTCTGTTATCGCTGGCTGGCTGGCTGGCTGGCTGGCAGGCATGTAACACAACTGATGTACTACAGCATTTCCTCTCTAGGCAATAGGCACAATACCAAGCGAGTTCGCCACCTGGTGGCGAGATATCAGTCTAAACAATTCGTAAATTCAAATTGTCTAATATTGCACATTCATTCATGTAACCTGTTCATTGTGACTTATCGTTGCTTCTTAGTTACCAAGTGAGGTGAAGCATGGCTCTCAAGATTGGGAAGTTGTACTTCCCTCTTGAAGCACTCCAGAAGCACTACTGAAGTACCCTTGTACAATTTGTATGATGTCAGTCTTTGGTAGTCTTAACCACAGTGATTTGCAAAATTCATGTAAGCTTATTTTTTTTCTGATACACTTGGAATATTGTGAATGTTGTCTAACCGCACTACAGTTTACCCAATGGAGAGATATGCTGGAAAAGGGGAGGGGTGAGTCCTGATATAAGATCTGCATATTGGTTTGATCTATGGAAATGACCTGCAGTAAGTTAAAAGATATAATCTCTCTCTACCTTCCCTTAAGACACCTTTATAGTCTTGGTAATGAAGGTGTGTACTTATAAAATTATTTTTTGCAAATTTAATGTTTCTGAAAATTATGTCATCTTAGAAATTCACCTTTGTGCCACCTGAAGTATTTACCCATTCAGTTACACCTTATTTTCATGATTATAAGCCCCTCGCTATTACAGGTCGCACCCTTATTTCAGAAAACCAAATTTGGGAAAAAAACAATTTTATCCCACAATTGAAAATTTTTTTTGGCAAAAGTCTCATTACATCATTTAAATTGTAATGAATAAAAAGCAACAAACTCTTTCAAACCCTCTGAAAATGAAAATAATGTGACACAGAATAAGTCAAATTTTGAATGTCTCATGCGCACTTGATCAGCTGAGAGCACGTGTAGAAGATATTGATCGGGCAGTGTGTTCACAGTGGTTGTAGGTGAGGTGTTGTAGCAGGAGGATTACCCCGCCATGCCGCTACATGTTGGTGACACTTTTCACGCTTGGCAAATGTCTGTCTTTTAAAGTAATTAATTATATTTTACTGCAAAGAAAATTTGTAATTTTGAGACAGAAATGAATATATATGGTGATTATAATTTACTTCTTCGCTCTCTTTAATAATTAATCATTCAAAACCATGTCCTCTGATTTGCCCTGTTATCAGTTACGCTGCACTCGGCTCTGTGCTTACTTACCCATTATTAGATGGCAAAAGGTGTCGAATAAGCCCTTACATTTTATCAGTTTATTTAAAAGATGCATGTCTATTGAAATAAATTAATATTATCTGATTTTCCTGCAAGAAGTTACTGAAAGTGAACTTTGCGCTTGGTATTGCAAGTCGCTTGATGTTCTTTTTTTTTCCGCAAAGATGCTGCATCTGGTGTTAAATAAATATTATGTTTTAAAATCATGTTAATTTTACTGCCAGATACAATGAAACAACAGCCTTATGGGGAAAAACTACCTTTAATCACAAAAGAAAACATCTTTGCAATAAATAATTCCTTGTTAAAATGTATTGTGTAACATTTTTAGGCAAAACCATTTGCTTTGAAATACAAGCGAAAGGTGCAACTATTTTGAGCGCTGGATAATCTTAATAATCTGTGGCCAGCATGTGAAGGCAAGGGTGTGCAACCGAGAGACGTTTTTTATTTTGCTAGACAACAGCTTCCTCTCTCGACTTTTGAGGGGAGGAAGGAAGATGGGCGGCTGAGAGAGGCAGAAAGAAGGGTGAGAGAGAGGATGCTAGGTCACCACACTGGTTGCTAGGTAACCACTTTCCCTCTCATCAGGCATACAAGGGAAGTAGCAAGCCATCGCACCACGCCATGTCAGATGTGTTGGGAAGACAAGACACTAGACAAAGCACCACAGATCAGTGTGAACGGTGGCACGCGTGACATGTGTGACATGTTTCACATCCAGTTACTAGACGTTTGCATAAATATCCAGCTTGAAAACAATAGGTTTGTTTTATTACATTTATTAACACTGAAAATAAATTTTCCTTAAATGCAGGCCGCATCTTGTTTCAATTTTGGCAAAAAATATGTGGCTTGTAATCGTGGAAATACAGTAATACAAACTTATTATATTTTGAGAAAAGTAGTTGTGCAGGTCTAACAGCTACACTAATGTACAACAAATGTAAGTAGTAGTACAAAAACTGTACACAAACGTTTAGAAAACACAGTTTGTTACATAATCAGAATGGTTGCTATTACCATTGACGCGTGACGCTCTGAGGGAAATGGAGGAATGGCACCACATCACAGAGTATTGGTGGGTGCTAGGTTAGGCGCATCCGGTGGAGGGGGGGTTTAGGAATGACTCGGTCTTTACGAGGTACTGGAGCACGTTCAGTGTAAAGGACTGGTCTTGTAGCTTTGCGGCAGGGCATGAAGTCAGGTTCCGCGAGAATTATTTAATGTTTCAGTGAGTTTGCTGTGGGAGGTATACCTGAGCAATGCGTAATCTATGTACACTCTGGATGGCGTGAGTTTGAACTAGGTGTGTGTGTTAGTAGGAGCTCGAAGGTTGTGTTGGTTGCAAGAATTGGTTTGCTCAGATGAATAGGAGCTTCGAAGTGGTCCTTGGGAATCTCTGGTGTAGATGGTCTTTAGGTGGTGCAATGCCTGGGCTTGATCCCTCGGTGAGAGTTTCACGAGTGTGGTCAGGAGGAGTTTATCCTGCTGACACCCAGTGGCAGTGAGCACCTGTCTAACCTTCTCTCGGATACCACTCCGATGGGAGTAGGGCATTACACTTTCTCGTCTGTGAAAAGACAGCAGGTGACGTATTGTCCTACACTGGTGTACAGTCACGTGCAGTGTCTGCCGAGCGAGGGCGGTATCTCTCTCCCAGCACTCGGCGTCGAAACGCGGTGAATACTAAGAGTCAGGTCTTGCCGGTCGACAGTCCCAGCATGTGGGTGAGTGTCTCGGGAGGGACAGTCTCCCCATCTCAGAGATCATTAACTCTGGTGCCGGGGGCGCGGTGGAGAGAGTAGCACTGAGCAGGCAAGCTGACTTCAAGAAACTGAGTACCTAGTGTCAGGCCCTCCCGTTCTTTTCGTTGTGGTGCACAGAAAGGGTGGCCGTCCACTGTTGAAGTAACTTTTCCCATCACCTGCAATCCTTGGATGGGCGTGAAGTCCACTGGGACAGGAAGTACTACTATAGGAAAGATACCATTGAGTTGGTTAAAATATCTGTTTATTCTTTTGATGGAAGTAAACAGTGTGGTGTCGCACTACCTCCTAGTGTCAGCAAGATTTATGAAAGCATAACCTATGCTGAGCCAGGTGAAGGCAACCTGGTATTACGCTAACAATGGCAAGGTAGACGAGCATTATGTAACTAACTTGAACTGGTACTACTCCTACTTGTGTATGTGCAGAAGCCGCTGCAGTGTCTAGTGGGTAGACAACTTTGGCAATGGTAAGGCTCTTCAGCATGGTGTGTAGTGAAGTCAGGCTGCTAGAAGGATATCTCCGGCAACAAGTTGTGGTGGAGACAAGGAGCTGGAGTTTCTTCGGCACAAATGTGTTAGAGTAGGTAGGCTGGAGCAAACAAGCAGGCTAGTCAAGATCTCCGGCAAAGTTTCTGGTGGAGAAAATGAAGACTGGTCACAAGCAGGCGAGCGACCCACTATTTATACTCTGGCTGGTGTTTCCCCGTCAGTCAACTGGATAGGGCTTGTTGATGAAGAGGGGGTAGCTGTAGCATAGCTTCCTCAATGCGTGACGTCGCCAGCCGGCTTGGAGATCGAGATGCAGCGGAACGTACCTGTAGAGCTACCATTGCAGTGTGCTGTGGTACTCAATGCCTTGGATGCATAGCCTCTGTGGTTTGGCCATAAATAATGCAATCTTCAAGCTGGAACGTCTATTCTTGTCATCTGTAGACAGTACAGTCTGGCTTCTCGTGATGCGTTGGAACAATGAAACCTCTGTAGGAATCGAGCGGCAAAGCTTGCTAACTGATGAGACAAAGTCGTTTAATCATGGTTGAAAAGACGTAGTGCATCACCATTAAAAATATTTTTCACTCACTCAGTGATACTAGTGTATTTTAACATGGGCATTGTAACCATTAGATTTAGGTTTGCAAGACAAGTTTTCTGGAAATTATTGATGAGTGTCTTTGTATTGACGAAAACTGTAGTTACAAATTTTAATAATGGAAATAATTTGTATTATATCTGTTTATTCATAAGAAAACATCAACCTGAAACACAAGGAATGGTATTTTCGGTAACATATTAAAAGTGATTTTTCCATTAATTTAAATAATTGCATGAAGAATTTTGCGGTTTCCATTCCTGTTAAAAATAATGATAAAAATAGGAAAATATGTTAAATACATAAATGTATATTGCAGAATAAATATTTTAAAGTTGTGAAATCACCTTGTGAGGTATGAATATGTACTCGTACAAAAAAAACCCAAATTTATTTATCAAATTTTAAATATATGTGAATTGTGGTTTTATACTCATGCAGGCATTTAGTATATTTGAAGAAGTTTTTGAATACAAAATATTGTTGTGCTGTATTATGTTTAATTTTCTGTATAGCAGATAACACAAATATTTTAATATGTAAAACGATTACCATAAACATCATCAGTACAGACATTGTTAAAAAGTCATAAACCTGACCTAAGCCTAAATTGTAAACTTTTATATAATGTGTTTTTAAGTAAGCCAGCATTCTATGTACAGCTGAAAAATGTAAACAAAGCATTTGACACTTGATATATAGTTGCACGACAGTGTTTTTGTTTACATATCATGGAAGGATACGTAATTCCATAATTCATACTTGGAAACAGAAACTTTAGCAGGGCTTCAGAGAAGCGAGAACTTACCTTAATTGGACTGTATCCCCTTTTGATATACCATAGAAGGTATTAGCTTAATGAATTGTGGCAAAGAGTTTAAGCATTGGCTTTTATTACCAAAAATCAAGATCACTAATATTGGTGACATTTATATACAAATCACACATAAACTTTAATACATTTTAAATGATTAGTAATAACTAATAACTTACTTAGGAATACATTATAGTTCATTTACTCACAAACAAAGGGTGTAAGTACAGATTGATTTTAATTTTTCTACATCCATGTTAAGTTGTAAATACATACAAACATACATACATACATACATACATACATGCATACATTTTGTTTTTATTATAAAGCAATTTTTTTGTTTAAATTAATGTTAGTAAAGTGATATAATGTTCTAAATGAGTACTGTTGCATTACAGTAGATTTCACTTACAAAATTCTATTTTTACTTATTAGGATCTGTGTTACAACACACATTACACACACACACACACACAGTTTAAGAACAAATATACGTCTTGGACGGAATTTCACTTACGATGTGCCTTTGGCAATTTTCTTCCAGAATTGTTTTTGTTAACCTATTGCACACAAAAGTATTCATCATGGACCACTGCATTAGTGGAGTCACTCTTGCTAGTGTGCAGGCTCAGGGTTCAATATGATTACAGAGTACATGCAGTTCTACAAGCTTTGTTGCTATTTATTAAAATGCTGGTAATACAAATCTAGTTAAAGGCTGTTTATGGTAAAATGAGCACTTTTGAAGTCAATCTTTGGAGAAAAAAAGTATTGTTCATAACCACATACAGTAGTATAATATGCAACAGCACTGGTATACAAGCTTCCAGTTAAGTTGGCAGGGAATTAATAAACAGTTCCGTGCTTTGACGTTATATTGAGAGTGCAAGTTTATGGCTACTGAGGTCATTGTTTATTATTTTATATGCATAAGAGCAAGAATTTGTATATTATTAACACGCACAATTTCCTGAAAATTCCACAGTTTTACTTGGATGATGCACGGCTGTGTTAATTTTACATATGGTGGAAGGATACAAAATGAAACCAAAAGTAGATCCTAAGCAGGGCTTTTAAAAGTGTTCTATTTACTGTGAACGGCCTGTAGGTATACTGAGAACCTTGGAAGATAGATAAGCAAGCAGTTTTAAATCTTTATTGAGAACATAATGCTGTCAAACATCAGCAGACACTGACATCAGTGATTTCATATTATAATAGATTGGATTTCAGACTTTAACATCAAAACTTTTGCAGTTTGCACATATAACAGTGTCAATGTCAACTTCAATCGCTGATTGTTATAGGCAGTTGACGGTAAAATGAGCACTTTTGAAAGCCCTCTCATATGGAATAATAGTCAATAAATATATTTTATTGTAACCTTAGATGTTAACTTTCAAGTCCAACGAAATATACCCACTGTGTTTATTACCTACATAGCAATATTTATTTTAAACATGCTGTGGAAGGATAAAAATGGATGATGGGGGAAAAAGTAACTAGGGCTTCAAAAGTATATATATTGACATTTCGCAACAGTGTTTTCTCACTGAATTTCTCACTAGATTTTTGAGAGTTTATCCATTTGAAGACTCAAGTTTATGATTGGTGAACAGCCTTGCTATTTATTTTAAATGACTCCTACAGTACTTAATGTTTTATACAAGTGCGGCTTATGGCTGCACCTTGTGGTGAGCAGAGGAATATATAAGCATACAAAGAAACGAGTTCTAAGAGCTATGAAGTAGTAGAACAGACTTACTTCTGGAAAATATTGCTCCATGTACAGTGCTGGCTTTTTTTTTTTTTTTTTTTTTTTTTATCAGCTTCCTTTTGACTTCAGAACCGAACTGCAAATCAGATCTTCAATACTCTATACTGTGTATTGTATTACAGATGGGTATGTCATGATCGTGAATAAAAGTGTTAACTTGACAGTAGGAGCCCTGAGGCCATCAGAAACTGGTAATTATCTAAACAGATGTAATTATCTTGTCCACTGTTCTTTCTAACAACTTTCATGGTGCGAAACATGTGCAAAACATTGCATGTTTGTCCAAATCACTGTATAAAGCTACCAGAGATCTCTTCTTCCTAAAAAGCACATTATAAATTTTTTGAATGTGTCTGCATACAATTAAAATGAGTTGAATTGTTAATTATGGATCACTTTCACCATCTACATAACCACAATGCTCGTATTGTCACCATGTTAAAACACGTCTGCTGTTGGCATGAAAGTGAAGCAGCATAATTCTAGCTCCCAGGAATCTGGCATTGTGAGGTTGTTTTCAGTGTTCACAATGCTGTCTCTTCAGAGTCCGGAAGTATCTCATCATACTCCTGTTCTGGCACATCTGGTAGATGTATCGCGGGTCTTGTTTCCCTGCCACCTGCCACCTGTGCTGCATTGATGTTCTGAGAGTGCACTTGCGCTAGTGTCACCACCACTGGCACCCTATCGATTTCTGGGTGCTGCAGTGTATCCGTGGGAAGTGGCTTTTGTGTGCGGATGTACAAGGACTCTGTCCCTGAGTTGGAATGTGTCCTCTGAGGCAGGAAGTTGCGGATCCTGTCTTCCGGTTGCATAGCTGTGGAGGTTGTTGGTTTGTGAGATGCCTGCCGCAGCTCTTCAATAATAATGAGAAACTCTCGAGCGGATTCAACCTCTGTTTCTTCCTCGCTGAGAAGCGTGGTGAGACGCTCTGCTTGCTGCAGGTAGAAGTGGGCTTGCTTGGTGGCTCGGAACCTGTTGCTTGCCTTCGCCATCTCTATGAAGTGTCGGATGAATAGTTCAAGGAGCATCTTTCTTCTCAAAGGGTCTGCACCCTTCCTGATTCGTGCCTGCAACAAAACATAACTTAGTGACAAAAAATGCAGAGGGGGAATAAATATTTTAAAACATTTATTCCTCCTTAAAAAGGTTAAGTGAATCCTTTTAATTTTCCTGTCGTTTTTTGATAATGTAAGTTATAACAAGTTAAGAAGGAACAGAGAGGATATTCATTGGCAATAAAGTAAAATCAAGGGACACTGAAAACTGTTGGGCATTTAATTTTTTTGTTTAAATTAATTAATTAATTTATTTATTTATTTATAAAACATATTTTGGCCTTATAAAGGTTTGTGGGGGTATCTGGAATATAATTTTCAATTTTACTACTGCATTTGCAATTGGAAAGATTATGGTATCAATAAATGAAAATGTGTTATTCATATGTTACAAACATAATTAAAAAATCAACAAGTTATTATTTGATTTCAAGCATTGGCATTTAAATAATGCACACATTTTTAGCATTTTCCTTTTTTCAATTCTTAGTCATCCCCCCTCCCATCTTCCCCAAAAAGTATGTAATTACACAGCAAATAAATATAAACTATAGAGAGTTGAAATAGAATGTAACTAGCACATATAACAGCCTACCTAAGTTTTGAAAAATGTGCTCACACAGCCCAAGTTCTACAATATGCATAGCAAATATTGTACACATTACATTGTTCAGCCAAAAATTTTGTTTCAAAATATTATTTGCACCACTGGTAACTTAAAACAGAAGGTGTTATAGCCCCCAAGGATAGCGAAGTAGTCATTAAACTTTTTTTTATCCCCAGTACAGTATGTTTAATCTTTGGTTTACAGCAGTGGGTTTCCACCTTTTCTAATCCATGGAAACTCACAAAATATTTGAAATATTTTACAACTCGCTTCGTTTGCGACCAGTGAATAATAGCTAAATTTTGAAGTTACAGCTATGTAGGCTGCTGAACATCAAAAGTGAAATTTCTTTACAGTCAGATTTGCTATAGCTGTATTTTTTTTTACAAGTCCTAAATACATTTTTTATTGAAACATATTGAATAGAAAACTTTACTTCATGAGCTTCATTGTCTATCGGTCCACAAGTTGTAATACAGTGAAATTCATTGTGTAGTCAAATTGTAAAAGTCACATGCCAGCTGTTACTGATAGTAAGAGTGACTTTTGTATGTAAAACAATCTGCAGTGCAATGGTTGAAAACCACTTATTTATAGGATTGGAGTACCATTTTGGATTCCTGGGCTGATAATGATTTTTGCAGTGTGTGAGCTAATATGATATATTAGTATTTCCTCATTGCATACTTTGTTAGTAAAGATTTACTTTAAAAAAGTTCTAATATAATTTTTTTTTTTTCCTGAGATTGGTAGGACATAAAAGAATATGGTGATTCTGTTTAGTTTCTTACCTTCACGTCTATAGATTCTGTGGATCCTTTTGGAGCTGTTTGTCTATGTACAGAATTCCTGTGTTCTATGTGTTTGTGAGCCTTCTCTGCAAACTTCTGGTTGGGGTTGGCCATCTTGATGCTTTTCCACATGTCTAGAGGGTCGCTTCCTATGTTAGGTACCATCGGATTCCTTGCAGGTGGTTGACTCACCAAAACTTTTCTTCCTAGAGTTGGGTTGTTCAGTGTTACCAGGTTCTCACGAGTAAGGATCTGGTATAGTTTCTTGTAATCGAGCAGTGGATAGAAACTGCCACCGATTTCACTCTTCTTGAACCTGCAATTGGTTTTTAAATCATGTTACAGTTAGTTCCTAGAGCTCATTCAATTGAAGAGACTAGTAGTGACAAAGTAAAAAATGGTACGTTTAACACATCATCGCTCAAACTAGATATTTTACTTTACTGACTTAGCAAGGATTATTTAAATAGCTACGTCAATGAAAACTAATCAAATATAGTAAATAGCAAAAACAAATTAATGTGGTATTAGTTTTTAGCATGTATGTACATTTTAAGATGAAACTAGAACAGGTTAATGTGAAAAAACCAAGGTACATACAGTAACATAGCGAAAATTTTAAATAGAATATGAGGGCAGCGGTGATGCAATGGTGAGACTACTTGCCTCCCATCTAGGCAAACTGGGTTCGATTCTTGGCAGCGTTGCCCCTGGATTTTCACATGTGGGAATTGTGCCGTATGATACTGCTGGTCGGTGGGTATTCTCTGGGATCTCCAGTTTCCCCCTCCCTTTCTTTCCGGTGTTACTCCATGCTCACTTCACGCTCATCGGCTTTGAGACCTCGATGTTAAGAGCTGCCCACATCTCTTCACTCTATACGGTGAACCTCTTTATAACAAAAATCTTCTATAACCTAAAATTTGTGTTCAGTCCAGCTAAAACTGTATATAACACAGAGCATTTTCTACTCTTTATAAATAATTATTTGTCACTTTCTGGAAATAAATCTCTTTATAACCTTCATTTATTTATTTTTTTTTATTTTTTTTTTTTACAAAATTTTATTTAAAACTGTAAAAAAAAAAAATCTGTATTTTTTACATATATCACAGCAATAAAGAAAATATACTGGAACTGTAGGAAGGTGTTTATGATTGTCTCACTTCCTGTACTAAGTATCTTTTTTGCCATAAGAGTTTATATTACTCAAGTGCTCAAGAGAAAATCTATTTAATACTTTTATTATAGAAAAATACAAAACAACCAATGCAAATCAATTTCAGCAGCAATTTAATTCAAAATTGTCTGCATAATGGAAAAAATTAACATTTTAAATAACCTCTCTATAAGAATCCCTCTGTAACACAAAGTTTGTTCCCTTCAGTTTTGTTATAGAGAGGTGTTAGTTTTACTGAGGTGACATTTTTGTTTGTAAACCTGGTACAAAATCATCATCATGCTGTTATCAAAATCATGCAGTTGACTGCAGATGAGTGTTATATTTTATTGTAGATTCATAAAATAAATATTTTACGTTGTGTGTAAATTTGTCTGGCATTAATGGTGTATTTTACTTGTCAACTTTCCATAGAAAAAATGTTACAGGTTGTTCATCGTTAGACATCCATTTCTAAAAAGTGATATGTGTAAGTGAGGTTGACTTGTTGGTGTGTCACACTTCTACACCTGTTTTTTGCGACAGTAATTCACAAGTACGTACTGTGAAAAATGCCACATAATTATTTGCTTTTTTTTACATGTGAGGAATGGTCAAGAGTGAAATGAGGTTGATACTAAGTGAATTTTCTCTTCTAATGTCTGCCTTTAAACAGATTAGCAATATTTTAGTCACTCAGAATATTGTCACATTTAGCTCCAAGTTCGCTTTGACAGTCTGTGTTTGCTATTTAACTACATAATTGATCAATGTTCATCAACACAATTATTATGTATTTCAAAGTTAATGTGGTATATTTACTGACCTGAGATTTCTGATGGCCAACAGCATGTGTGTTACTAGATGCTCATTTATGCGGTAGATTTTTTCTTGGGCTGCATGTAACCAGTCGTCAGGTGTACTGTCTAGCAGGTTATGTTTTCTTACAAAGTAGTCTTCAAGTTTCTTTTCTTGTAAGGCAGTGTATATTAATTCAATAAATTTTCTCATTGTATCTCCAGGTTGGTCTTCAGGCCATAGAGTAAAGTGTTTTTCACACTGCCAGAAAAGTAATGTGCGAATATGTGATGGAAGTAGTCCCAGTTGAGCATCAAGGGGTTCTAGAAAGTTCTTGTAAAGTGTCATGGTGAAAAGATAGCACCTGATCTGTGCATGAGACAGGCACATCTCTAGGTACCGTTCAGCTTCTGGGAATGCCAATTGCCACTCTATTAGCCTCCCATGTCTGTCTCCTTTCTTGAGCATGTGCCCCATGGGCAGTAGATGGTATCCCATCGCTTTAACCCTTTCCACCATCCGTTGCGTTGGCCAAGTGTATGCAAAATTCCCTTCGATCCTGGTATCCCTCACTCGCCACAACCATTCTTTTGCTTGGCTTGGCCAGTCATTGCAATGCAAAGTGGGAATCACCTCATAATGTTCCTCCAACAGATGGCCTTCTTCACTACTAAATTTGTCACAAATAATTTTCGCACAAACTTTAGTTGCCAGTTCAACACTTCCTTCATTGAAGCCAAGTGCTATGGCAAGGCGGTCTGAGAACAAGTCTGCAAAGTTACACATGAACATGTCTGAGTTCAGGAAGTATTGAGACTCAAAGAGCGCTTTCGTCTGATCCTCGCTGTCCAGCACTTTTGTAATTACATGTTGGAAGCATTCATTGGGTATTTCAGAGGAGTTGGTAGGTATGCGTCCAAGTGTACACTTTGCCAGTTCCTGTGGCGTGGTCAGACTCTTGATGGTGCTGTAACTGTATTCACTCGCAGTGTTGAGCTTCAGCAGACTGTGGGACTTGCTGGAACCACCTGATTTGTAGCCAGATGAGCTGTCACTTGCTTGCTTGGAATCTTCATCCATTAGGTCTGGTAGGGACATGCTCTTCGCTTGCAGCTTCTTCTTTGCCAAGACTTTTCTTCCCACTGGTGGACTTTTAAGACCTTCATTAATCTTTCCTACAGTAATTTTTTCCAAAAACTGTAGCTCTCTTTCAGGCATTTGGATGTCGTCGTGTGAGTGGTGGTCATTCATCATGTGTCCTAAACGAGAACCATCATCTGTGTGTATGCTGCTGTCACTAGTTCCAAAGTTGCTGTCATAAATTGGTTCATCGTAGAGAAGCTCATCACCATCATCTAGAACTTCGTATGTTGTGCGCCGCTTTCTGGAAACTATTGTCTCATCGCAGCGCAGCCTCATGTAGCCTGTAAATAAAACACTTCAGTAATATTTTTCAGTAAACATAAACATATCCTCACATATTAATTAAAATACACATAATAAATATAGTTAATAAGTACAGTAGAAAGTTGATTATCTGTATGACGGTTATAAGGACGACCAGTTATCCAGACTTGTTTTGAAAATAAGGAGAATAAATAGAAACTAAATTCTCTTTCATCAATATTTCCTTTACCTTCAGAGGAGAAACAAGCACTTGTGTTGGCTCTTGTGATGTGCCCTTTCACGTTTTCTCAGTAAACACATCCAGGAGGGTATTGGTTACTAGTTAACTGATTTTATTTAATGTTATGTACAGTTTCTGTTTTGGATAAGATTACTAAGTTCTGTGATGTATACGTGATAAATTTTATGTTGTGTGAAAATTATTTTTTGCAAAATCATTAATCTTCATTTTCAATATATTTCCGTTATTCAGATTTTTGATTACGTATTCGAATTACCTTTGGTCATTATTAGTACAAATAATTGACTTTATACTGTACATACAACGTAAAACACTTTGTCAAAGTAAAATTTTATGGAGAGTTTTTGGACTTTGTGGATATTAGCACCTGTAAATGTGGGAAATAAGAGCATTTAAAAATGCATGGCAGTAAGGATGCCAAGTTCCTTTATTTAAACGTCTTTTAATGTTGCTGTTTCCCTTTGCATGTTTGTTCTCTATTCAGTGTGATTAATTTGTTTTTCTTTGACTGTCATGGAAAAGAACTAAGTTCAGGTACTCAGTGACATGGTATTGTATTACACATTACGTAGTCTAAGCATCAAAACATGTTCTGGTGATAGTGGTAAAGCAGAAACTATAATTCATTGCTTTTAGTTTTTTCCCCATAAAGTTGTCATGCAAAGTTGTGTTCTCTATACAGCATGGCCGTTAATTGGACATTATCACATCACATAAAGAAGCATAAAGTGGTTGAAGGTGGAAAGAGTTTGTCAAAAGATAATAGATTTGATGACAATGCAAAGGAATCTGGATAAGGAATAATCACGTGTTGCTGCTGAAGAGGGTTGGTTTGTATTTCATGAGCTCAGACATAACCCCTCTTTTCAATAAATGGACTTAACATCAACTTTATAATAAATATGTTGAATTGCCTACTACACATGGAGCATATATGACCATGATGGTATGTCATGAGGAACTGAAGAAACAACACAGTTAATGTAGGATTGGCCAATTTCGGCTGTCAAAAAGAAGGTGCAAATACAGTTTGTAAAAAAAATATTTGTTCAGTGCACAGAAAGAATTATTTACATTCCACATTATGAATGCAATTTTATACTCCTTGATTTGACACAAGTAAATTTCACACCCATATTCCTTGGTCCCATTTAAATCTTAAAAACACTTTTTTTTTTGAGTAAATTTTTTTAATATGTGCCTAGTTCGTCAAACAGTTTCACATTTCTTTCAAAAAAACATTGTTTTTAACACTAAAAGACAGGTGGAAGTGGAGGCTGTGGTATGAGTGCATGAGGCATAAATAGTGTGTTTAACTGTGTCGAGGTCCACAGACGTTAGAAAGGCAGCATACAAAACTATAAAGGCAGACCTAGATAACGTTTTTTAATGTGAGTAATGATTTTGCCAGATTGATGCATTTATTTTAGACGTCTTGTGCTGCAATGACATGTAAAGATTTACAGTGTAGGACATACCATGGCAGAAATACCACATTACTGTGATCAAATATTTGCTCATGAAGTTAGTTAAAAATTATGCATGTGTAGAATACAAATATAGTTTAAACTCTTAATTAATGTAGCACACAGTTTTTAAGGCGTAATGAATTAGTCCGTTCACAGGTACATCCAACTTTTCTGAAGCCCTGATAAAGTTCTACTTCCAGGATAATCCTCCACCTCATGCAAACAAAGGTTAACAGTCTAGAAAATTACATCAAACGAACCCACATTCGTACGCACTCTATGCAGTAATATTCTACATGGAGAACAATTTCTCACTAGTCATTACCAACACACATTTTCTCTCTGTTTTTATTTGTATTTATTATAATTTAAATATAATTTATAAATTAAATATAAGTAAAACTTCTGTTTAACCAAAAATAAAGTACTTTTGTGTTAACAGAATTATGAAATGCTTGTGATACATGTCGTATTTAGGAAACAGCCAAGCATGTCATATGTAAGGTGAATTTTCAAAGGTTTGATTCAAAAAGTGTGAAGGAACATGAATAGATTATAAATGATGATGGGTGATAAGGGGAAGCAGGGATGCAGCAACAAAAGTGTCCCAGGAGAAGACAGTGTTTAAAATGTAAGTTATTTACTTTGAAAATATTTTTCATATTCTTGTGAGAAGGAGAAACTGTAACATGCATTTTAGAGCTGACACTGACTAAAGCTGGACAAGTCCTTGTTGATAGGAACTGAAGGTACACAAAGATATTTATCGATCTCATATTTTGACGAACCACACGTGTCACGTGATGCAGAGCATCCTAATATTAATACAAGTTACTAACCCCTTATAAAAAATGAGCATCATTTGTAATTTCATATTGATCACTGTGTCAGCACTCTGGATGTAATATTTTTTGCACATCCTGATATCACAGCTAATGCAAGAACTTTGCCAAATTGAACTGCTAAACAAGGAGGAAAATTGGCCTATATTAATTTTTTTACTAGAGATCAAGGCTAAGGTTTGTGGTCTCTCGTCTTGGCCTTCCCCCTCCCGAGATAAAGGGCTCCACCTAGCTAGCACATGTAATACATTGGATTGGGAGTTTTGACAGAAAACATAAGATTTAAAAATGGTTGGATATTTTGTAGTGCTGTCTAACTTGGCAAAGCATTTAAGAAACATTTTGTGCTCAAAGACAAGTTTCAAAATTCTCATTTCAACAAGTGGAGCAACTGTTGGCATTAAAGCTGACATGTTTTGAGGCCTTGAACATGCAAAATAGCTGCCAGCAGGTGGAAATATAGTCTTTGAAATTGGTGTTTACTTGTATACGTGTATCTCAGTAAATGAGTGTTCTGGTAATATGACTTTTTTCCAAGGAAAGGTAAAAAACAATTATCTACAGCTGCCACTTTCTACTTTTAACCAATTAAATATATTCAATGAAGGAAAAAAACATGATTTAAAGCAGTCTTTTTATTGTGTTCCTCGTTAATTTTCGCAATGGAAAGGAGGAAAGTACAAAGTGGTATCTGCAGTTTAATCCATTGGCTTACATCATGTGTAATAATATGCTGCTACTATTACATATCTAATTTGTGAGAAATGCATATCACAGATCCATCTCAATATTTCCCTATAACAAGTTGTAACATTGATGTGTTACAGTTTGTACTAGGGGATACACCTTAAGATGATGCTGTGACCCTATTGGGAAGGATACTGTCATGATTGTGACATGGGGTCAGCAATAGTTACCTCACCTTGTTTGTGGGAGGGCTCGGTGCCAAAGCAGTAGTTGGGCCTATCGACGCTGTCGTAGTGCACACTGTTCATGTTGGTGCACAGCTCAACATTGTCCTGCACGACGAAGAGGCGCTGCGCGGCCAGTGTCTCAGGACGGTGCTTCTTAGGGCCATGCTGGGGATGGAACCGCACGTGCCGGCTGACCGCCTCCAACACCTTGTCTGATGTCACACAGTGCCGAGTGTGCACCGCCAGGTCGGTGCCACGCTCCGCCAAGCACACTGCTGCCATCTCCCTGCGCACACTACTCTTCCTGCTTACTCCGTGCTGTAAACCAGCCATGGGGGAACCGCAGCCTGCGAGCTTAACTCGAGTGGCTCGCCCCAACTTTATAGGCTTTTCATACCACAGTGAGCACTTTTTAAGGCCCTCCTAGCTGGCATAGTAACCAGAAAATTGAATTTTATTGTGGCCTGATGTCTTTTTAAGGGCTATAAAATTTGGATATTGTATTGGTCACATAGCAGTTTTTATACTAACAATTGGCTAAAGGATGCAATAGCTGAGATGAACTTTTAATCACAGCTTTGAAAAGTACTCACTTTTCTGTGTACATTATATACAAAATAATACTGGAAGGGTCCCTCAGTGGCTCTAGAGACATTTTACAAAGACCAGAATGCAATGTTTTACTGAACTTGTTTATGCAAAATAAATATAGTTTGACACTGAGAGTTTTTAATCTTAATAATATTATAAATTGCAAAAGTTTATATGTTGGTTTGTTACTCAATCATGTTGTAACGGCTTGACGGATTTGGATGAAAATTGGCACGGGTAAATTATATTCTGGAATACCACATAGGGTACTTTTCATACCGGAAAAATGAACAGTTTCATAGGGAATATATAAAATATGCCACCAACAATTTGAGTAGATGCTGGTTGGTGGTCTGCCTTTTATATTCCTTAAGGAAATGTTCATTTTTCCGGTATAAAAAGTACCCTATGTGCTAATCCAGACTATAGTCTACCTTTGTACCAAATTTCATATAAGTCCATTGAGCTGTTATGACGTGATAAAAATGTCAACAAACTAAAATAGAATGCAGCTATTTTAATTAGCACTTGCGGACTTCTCCAGTAATGGGACAAGTACAAAGAAGCTTTTTCAGAAGATATCTTTCACAGGATTCAAGGTATTCATCAGGTCAATAATGATCTTATTTTCAGTGAAGTCCTTAAACTGATCAAGGACAAAATCATTTCAATAGTAAGAAAAAATTAGCTGATTTGGAATGCCTGCACCACAGCATGTTGGAGAATTGTCCAGTGATATAATCAGGGAACTCGACTATGGCACCACAGCTTCATAGGTTCATGCTAATGAATTGGAACTCGGTTTACTATTCAAGCAGAGAGAAATCTTAAATAAAATATTGCTACACATTAAGAATGGAGGAGGAAAGCTCTATTTTCTTGATGCACCAGGTGGCACGGGCAAAACATTTCTGCTCAATTTGCTTTTAGCCCAGCTTCGCAAAGACAGAAAAATAGCATTGGTGGTTGTTTCATGTGGTATTGCTGTAATGTTGCTCACCAGTGGACGAACTGCGCACTCAGTTTTCAAGTTACCATTTAATCAATCGTACAACCGAAGAAACTCCTATGTGCAACATTAGAAAGAGAAGCAGCCGCGGCGCTCTTTTGCAGCAGTGAAAGTTAATTGTGTGGGACGAGTGCACTATGTCGCACAAGCAAGCAGTTGAGGCGCTAAACCGTAGCCTGCAAGACATTAGCGGCAACCGGGCACTGATGGCCGGTGTGGTCGTTCTATTCGCTGATGATTTTTGGCAGACTGTATCCATTATTGAAAGGTGGACTCTGGCAGATGAAATGAATGCGTGCCTCAAGGCGTCGCCACTGTGGGCCACGGTGGAGAAGCTACCTCATCACCAACATGCGAGTCCACCTTAATAACGATCTGGAATCAGGTGCGTATGCCAGTCAGCTGCTGGAAATTGGAGAGGTTCACCTGGGAACAGATGCACAAGGGATGATCGAGTTTGTGAATAATTTTTGCAATGTTGTAAGCTTGGAAGACAAACTCATTGCTAATTTTTTTCAGATCGTACAAATAAATATTAATGATGAAAACTAGTTGTGTGAGAGGACATTACTGGTGCCAAAGAGTGATTCTGTCGTTAAAATTGATAAGAAAATTTTAGAGAAAATAGCCAGTGATGCACCGATATGCTGCTCCATTGACACAGTCATGTCAACTGACGACTCGACTACGTACCTCATGGAGTTTTTGAACTCCATAGTTATCTGGGCTGCCGTCCCACAAACTCGAGCTAAAGGTTGGTGTTCCAGTTCTGCTGATATGTAACCTTGATGTTCCGAGATTGTGCAATGGTACCAGATTATGCATCACAGAACTGGGAAGAAATATTTTCATGCAACAAGTCTTACCGGTGCGGCCAAAATGTAAACTGTACTAATTCATCGCATCCCCATTATACCCAACAATTTGTCCTTTCAATTTAAAAGATTGCGTTTCCCATTAAATTCAGCCTTTTTAATGACACTGAGTCACAGGGTCAAACATTGAAAGTGGCCAGCATCCTAAATGCAGTATTTTCTAAGCATTTTGAGATCATGAACCGCATAATGTTAAAATTAATTTCCTATATTGGGTTGATAAGTAATTAAAATAGAAAATATGCTTACATTAAATTACTTGACATGAAAGCAAGGTTGAGGTTGGTGGTCTCTTGTTTGGATTCCCGCCCCCCAGCCCACCCCCTTCACATAAAATTAAGATGAAGCTGCAGTTCTGATCACAGAGTGGAGAGGTTTGGCCGTGTGTGCCTTGAGAGCCGTTAGGTCAAGCGAGATGAGTACAGTATGTAGTAACACTCAAATACAAGGGCGAGGGAAACATGATCTCCATGAGAAAATCTGCAGACCAGCGGCATGTCCGGCACAATTCCCATGTGCTGAAATCCGGGAACGTCCCTGCCGAACCTTGTTTATGCTGTTAGCTAGGTTTGTATGCGTGTGCAGTACTTTCTACAATTTTGTTTTATTTATGTAATTACTACAGAAATAATCTTTTCCAGTGTCATAGACCAGTTGCATAGTTCAAGAAGTACTGTAATGTTTTCTTTTTTGTGACTTGAAATAGTTGATAGTTAAAATTCCTTTTAAATAATGCTTTTAGGGTTTTACATGGAACAGAAATTCAGGATACTCGTAAAATTTGAATTACAGAAAATTGCATGTGGAGATATTATTCAATTAGTGTCAATACTGAACATAACACATCATACAAAAATTGTCCCAATTTTATTACATCATTTACTATGCTGTTTTCACAATCTAAACATGATTTGAGGCCATCTTATACAATTAAAAAATTGTTTAGTAAAAAATATTTAGTTACTTCGATTTGTATGATTGTGAGTTTATATTTTTAAAAAAGTATATATTTAAATGTGTTTTATTATAAAATGTAAAATTTTTCCATCATTAAGTTGCATATATATTATTGTGTCTAGGTTGTCCACGGTAAAGTGAGCACTTTTGAGGCCCTAGTTACTTTTTCTTTCAGCCTAATTTTCTCCTTTGGCCTCACCTTCGCTAGGAAGGGCACTGATTGTGTCAAATGTATCCAAGCAATGTACTTAAGCTTATGTAAGACATTCTCGTCAGTGTAAATAGTCGGCTGCAAAGGGCAGCAATATGGTTGTGTTTTGGTTCACATAGGCGCACATGGGATGTTCATGATATTACAAAGTTAGCAGGACAGACTGTAGTGACCACGACGGTGCGCAGTTTTCCTTCCATGGAATGTTGAGGAGGGTGGGAAGCTCCAAATGTTTGCGATAACGACCATGGTCCTGCGCCCTGCCTCGTGATAACGTGCTGTATGTGTTGGACGCGGATAAGCTATCGACGAACTGAAGCAGATGGGAAGTTATCGTTGGAATGCTGGGGAGTTGTTGGGAGTTTTTATCTTTGCCATCTGTTTGCACGTGCCACGAGGCGAGCAAGTTTTCCAGGAAATGGCGACGGTTCGTTTGCAATGCTGTTGACATTTCACCCCGCGATTTCTGTGAGTGATTATCATTGAAACAAAAAAATCTTGTTGGATATTTTTTCATATTTTGCTCCAGCGAAGCTGCGCTCTTCATTTGTTCATATCGTATCAAACCGTTGCAATATCTTTCCCAAGTATGCCATAGAACAAGCATTTGGGATTGCACCCTGCCAGGGTGTCACGAAGCGAGCGTAAAATCGTTCCAGGCGATAACAGCTTAGCTTTCTGCCCAGTGTAGTGCGACTTCTTTAGAAGGAATTCCGCACATACTTATCTCCTATCGGCGCGATGAAAATTTGCAATTTCACTTGGTGATTTTCGAACCACTGGGCGACTACAGTTGGTGGTAGTACTATAATCAACTACAAACTACACAAAATGTCGAACTTCCGTACTACTTGCCCACCGGCGTCGCACCAAAGTTATCCGGGTTTCGCATGTGGGTAAACATGGCGGACGTGGGCAAGCAGCATGTTTTCTTGGGGTATTGCGGTTTCTGCCGCTCTTGCGTTCTTTCTGCGCTCTATGTATATCTCGCACCACCCTATCAGACGCCAAGAACTAGGATTTGTTAGATTTAAGTGCTACGTGCCCTTATCTGCTTGCCTTCTATCCCTTCATGAAGAAGTGTGCATCTGTTGAATTCGGACATCCTTGTTCATTCGTATCTCGGTGTTGCTTACCTAGATCTCTGAATCGCCATGTAGTTTTGCGTCCAGCACAAAGTTCGATGGAAGCATTTTTCCTGCCACGAGAAAGGTCTCGTGTTTTTTCTTTACTTCTATAAATTTTACAGAATCGAGTAATAGCCCTAAAAATAATTATGTATGTGACGGGCACCAAAAGGAAATGGACGAAAAGTAAGCTGTAGCAAATGAACTACTTAAAACAGCTGAGCACCGAAAAAATTAAACTATCATGTGTTCGAGGAGCATGTGTGGCATGTGCTGAAGGGGATATTCCAAGTTGCATTTGTGCCCCTATTGCGAATTCGGTCAGCGATAACGTAATGTCATAATGCACTTTCCAAGGACACGAAACAAGGTAATTTTCTGGTTAATTCGAACACATCTCTTAGTTGTCAGTGTCAGTAGCGGTGGTCAGAATTCAGATTTCCAGGAACGGTTCCGTAACGGCCAATTTCAAGATGAGAAGAACCTTTCTTTTTAACCGACGACTGTTCTTTTCGGAACGGTTCTGAACATAAAACGTTGACATGTTCAGTATGTTATCGCGGGCGCGTGTGTGTGTGTGTTTATATATATATATATATATATATATATATATATATATATATATATATATATATATATATATATATATATATATATATATATATATATATATATATAGTTACAATTTCTCTCTCTTAGAAATTAAGTTCTTTAGATTTAAAAAAAATAATTATAATTTCTTTATTTTATTTACAATAACCACAGCAACATCTCTGAACCCAAATTCTCACAATAAATTGAAATCACTCGCTGTTCACAATTGACACCAATTAATAACATTTATGATTACGACAAAGAAATCTATGGCATTAAATAATTAAAGATCAGTCCCAATAGACAGTGCATCAACCTATTCAATTATTTTATCATTTATGCGTCCATATTTTACAGTTCGAATATTTACAATAAAATCAGTATTACACTTCCATTCAGTCCCGCCTCAGTTCAGACCATGTCCCGCCAGTCGCAATGTTCTAGATTCCTCCAAGCGCCCTCACGCACAGTAGGCTTCACTCGTCGGTTTCACACCCTCTCGTCCATTCAAGCCACGAACACCTCACTCGCCGTCGTCCCGCAATCCCCGGTCGTCCACGCTTCTTTTCGCTCGCGTACACTCGCCAGGCGGCCTCCGTCAAAGAGTGCCGGCTGCTATGTTGCGGCAGTATATATAGTGTCTTAGGGCGTCTCCTGGAATCTTCCCCAACTCGCGTGATGCGTCGCGGAGGGCTGAGGTGCCAGCCAGTCTCACCAAACATTCTTGCCTCTTCGCTAAACGTATCGGAAACTCTAGCAGACGGGATGAGGTCTGTGACGCCAGCAAGTCTCGCTGCTGTCGGCATTCACGAGATTCTCAGATGGGGCAGACAGCCAAGAGCGCATCGTTCCAGTAAGAGAGGGGAGGGCGAGGTGTGTGTCCAATTACGTCGCGGGGCCAGCGGAGTCGGGGGAACATTCCTCACATCATGAGGATGAAAAAGTATTATATGAAAACGCTTAGTTTCTGTACTGCAGCTGGTAATACATACGGTACAGTGTATGTCGAAATTGTACTTCCGATTCCTTTCCTGGGATCTGTTCTTTGGGATCGTTCAGTGAAATATTACTCATCCCTAGTTGCCAGTTGGTCGCTGTCCAGCCATGTCAGTCTCGGTGCGGCCGCCCTCGGGCTGTCGTAGCCGGTGTTTGCGCGGCCGGCTATCGCAGGTGCTTCGAGAAACTTGCCAATCGGTGAAATCACGCTCATCCGGGCTGTCAGCCTCGTAGAAGCACAGCCGGGATGACCTTTGGAGCCTCGCGCTGCAGATTGTGCGTCAATGAGTTCATGGGGAAATGCTCTTCATTTCGCCACGGAGCTGCGATAAGATAATCTGGAATAGGAGGATCGAATATTGGTGCTTGCCCGTCAATCCATTAATAGTTTACAGTTTCGGCAAATGAAGGTTGGGTTCGTTTTCACGGCCGAGACCTTCACATGCGTCTACAGCGCCCCCATCCCCTACTTCCAGAGTTCAGATCTACAAGCCTTCGCGGAGCCGCGGTGGCTGAGCGATTAGCCTGCTCGCCTCCCACCAAGGCGATCCGGGCTCAATCACCGGCTGGGTCACTCCCGCATGTGGGAATCGTGCCGGAGGGTTTTCTCGGGAATTTCCCCTTTCACCTGCCGTTCATTCGGGTGCTGCTCCATGTTCACACCCTCATCGGCTCTAAAGACCTCGGTGTTAAGAACCGTCCAAATCTCGTCACTACAAGCCTTCGCTCTCGTAACTTTATTATATTACAATATTTATTCAGGATTATATTTTAAACCTTTATCTTTTTTTGTCATCTTGTATCGCTGAGGCGTTGCGCCCCAAACCTTTTGCACCCCTGGATAAGTGCCCATTATGCCCGATTATAAAATCGGGCCTAGACCTTAATTTCCATCAACGGGAGATCATGAAAACGTTTCCTGGTTGTGGGCACTTACTGAACCTCGCCGTGCCTAAATTTTAAAGTGCAGGTAGTGTTATAATTTTCTACATAACTGGTTAGTATGTTCTACAACGGACATTTTTGTCGTATTTTATATTTGGGTATGCGCAGTGTACGATCTATTATGTACACAATTATTGTGAATTGCTATATATCTCTTCGAAATGGCATATCCTTGTGTAACCAGTGCTGCTGTAAATAAACGTTACATTTTATCAGTTATATTATTTTCCCTCTGTGAATAATTTTGAGCCATTTTTTATTTGTTAGTGTTTATAAAAAAACAAAGGGCAGTTGGTATCGGTTTCTTAACGTGTCTGATGCATGCGACGGTCATCAGCTAGACGAAGGGAAAATGGAACGGTTGAGAACGAAGTTAACCAAATTTACATTTGTACCAGCAACATCGAAGAGACCGAAAGCTGGGTGTTCGCTTTGCAGACTTGTATGTTGCGCCACTTAAGTCTGTATCAAGACTAAGGATACCAATCGGTAGAGTTAATTACGAAGGTTACGTACAAATAAAACAGCGATGCGTGTAATCTATTCTCAGTATCTTTACATTTTATGAATCAAACCTTTGAGAAAACACCCCATGTATGACGTTTTTGGTTGTTTCCTAATTATGCCGTATATCGCAGGCGTTTTATAAGTCTGTTGACATAATAGACTAGTCACAGTAAAATTATCACTTTTGAAATCCCTGCTTAAGATCTACTTGTATGGACGTCGTGTGTTCTTCCGCCTTATGTAAGATTAACATTGTCATGGGCCACATCACTTTTTCACTTTTTGGTGCGTCGGTCAAGTGAAAATGTGGAATTATTAGAAAAGTAAATATTTTACAAATCAGCTCATTTTTACACTTCGATGCACAAAAAAAACGAAGAAATAATTTAGATTATCAGAAATGGTTACCTAACGCTTTTTATCCGACGTTAAGATACGGAACTACTTCCCATCCGTTGTTACCAACTTTACTAGTAGCATGTCACTTAGGGCGCCCGTTAAAATATATGCACGTAGGGGCAGTAACTTTTTTGTAAGGTTGATTTCTAAAGTGCCTCACTTTATCGTGAACAGCCTTTAGTATCTTATTCTTGGTTAGATTAAACTTTTACTTTCCTCTAATACATAAATTGTAATATTGCATTTATAATTCATATGAATAACACCAGGAAGAAAATGGATGTGTTGGTACGCCTGATAGTAGTATGGGCGGGAGCGTTTCACCCCACTTTTGATTAATCGGATTAACTCTTTGATATCAAAAGAGTTGATCCTTAATCGAATTTTTATCCCATCAAAACATGTTATTCTTAATCCTATTCCGATTAAATGAAGTGTGTTTGATCAAAGAAACTTGATCATATTTCTTTGATGAAAGAGATTTATCAAATATCTTTGATGAATTTATTTATTTATTTTGGTATTAGTATACTTCACTTTCTTTCTTTTTGGGTGTGGGGAGGGGTAGGAGCTCTGTTCGATGTTGACGGTGTGCTGCCTGGAGACAACTGACCAAAGTGGGGGGGTTCCCAATGTGTTATATAGGTGTAGAGTTTAGTGCAAGAGTGTGTTAAGGATCATTTATCATATTTTTTCTAATTTTGATGTTTGTATGGATATTGGTCATAGACGGTGGTAGATCCGCTAAATATACTGCTAAATATACACTCTGTACATAAAGTATTGAATAACAGCAGCATAATAAACGAACGAACACACAAGTATGTGATGATCACTAAACGAAATCCTATTAGTCAGTATGAATAAATAACAGAAGAGAAGTATACACAAGTACATGACTCACCTAAATGAATGAATTAACAAAACAAAAATGTCCCTATGAATTACTTTAATTAAATGAGTCTTTCGAAACACATTAACAAGTTTGCATGTACAAATTACACATACCTTACACAATTCAGCCTGGTGAATGATATCCTACAGCAAAAAAAAACTCAGAATACGATTTAAACCAGACACAATCACATACCTGAAATATTACAATAAGTCAGTTCGATGTATGAATGAGTAGCACTTACATCGAGCTGTGAGTAGATACATGTAGCGTGTCCTGTAGGTAACTGTGTTTAAATAACGGTAAAAACCTGTAAATGAAGGAAATTTTTTTAAAAGTGTTTATGAAATTCACTGCACTTGTTAACACACACTGCATTTTTAAACTGCTAGGAATTTACTTAAACCGAGCTCAGAAACATGATTTGAAAATCTTTTTGTAATATTGAATTAATGCACATGAAAAGAAGTTTCCCGCTAAAATACTTTCATATTAAAACGTTAATCACAGCTAGCGATTACAGGTGCGATGGTCGCTGGTCCGTAGTTGCGGTAACCCGTGATCATAACCTCGTCGTCTGCCAACTGTCTACCTGCCCAGTAAAGATGCGAGAAAGCTGGTGAGGTATGCATCCATCTAGTCCAAGCATTAATGACCAACTGATGATGGCACTGAGTGTCCAGAGCGCTTCAGATCTGAGCCTTACTGCCTGTAGCAACCCCTTGCCAGAGTACTACCCTGGGCTGCTCTCGATTGTCAATTTTTCGGCACTGTAGCAAGATGGCATCAACTGCCTACTAGCATTCAGATCGGGGGCCCTGTCTGCTTATATCCACCCGGTCCCATCCGCACCCCTCAGAACCGGCCAGAGTCCAGGATGCCAGCCATCCCTTACACCCCCTCCCTGCCAAGCTGTCTCTGCAAGGTCCTGAGGGTCAAGGACCCCTCCCACCCCTAGTCACAATGGTGACTTGCCTTGAAATTTAAGTTTTCTGAAGAGCTCTGCTATCGATCGAGCCTGGTGTTCGCAAAAACCTGTTTTACACACCCCAGCTTCAGTCCTGAGAAATCTTTTTTGTATTTCTTCGTTAATTGGCACCCCTGCATTATTTGTATCATGACAACACAACCTCCCCCATTACAGTATTCAGAGTGCGATTTTCTAGTGTTGGCTTCCCTGCTTTAGCTCGCCGGCCCATAGCCCTCTGGATACGTACTCCGAGAGATTTCCCTTGACTCGCTGTCATTTCAACCTTACACAACAGGTTGATTATATGAGCAGTAAAAAGAAAAAATTACAAGTGCCTGAAACCACGTTCCCTATATAAGCTTCAGTTTTTTTTTTAATTCAAACAACTTTTAACTATAATCCAAGAAACTTATAAATTTTAAAAACTTCACAAATACAAACATTCTTTATTCATTTGTTAAAACAGAAGTTTTTTTTATAACAAACCATATTTTATTCATTCATTAAGAAATATTTTTTTTTTACTATGAATTCGTTGAATATTTATTTGTATAGCAGAGAAAAAATATTGGGAGAGAATTGTCCATCTCTTTTAACGAGATCTCGAGAGTCGATGAGGATGAAACGAGGCGAGAAGGGAGAAGCACCGGACCGGATTGTGCGCGTCAGACTAGGGGAAACGAGAGAGATATCCAATAAAACCCTTATATCAACGGTAACGTCTAACATGACATCCACATGCGAAAAAATTTTGTTTTTATTGTGTGACCCACCTGGGGAGGCGAGTGTGCTAACCGCTCAACTGTGTTCCCTCTCTTTTTATGTCTAACCAAAATGTATTCCATGTAACATAAAATGTATGTATTTGAATTTATTTAATATGTTAACAGTTTTTGGCATAAGTTTAATGTAACAGTGCGTAAAAAAGTAGAAATAATGTTTTTCGGAGTTGGAATACAGCAATGTTCAACGTTATTCTTACTTTTTTCTATAAGGTCCAAATTCTTGTAAATTCATTGGAAAATGATGGTATTTTAAATCCTTACAGTATATAAGGAGGGATAAATTAATTTTTTACCAGTCTTAACTCCGCATCTGCTAAGATCACGTGTGCGTGTGCATTGCAGTAGCATAAATAATGATGCCAGGTATCTACTACAGGGGTCCGGGAAGCGTCATCATCAAGGGCAAGCATTGATAATGTGAACGATGCCAGTAGTCCACTACAACAGGCGGTCACTGCAACGTCGACTATAACACCAGACATCCATCACGTCTACTACAGCTCCAGGCGTCCACACTGAGAATGATGCCAGATGTCTACTACAACTTTGCTTCATCTAGAACATCAACGCAGTATCTACAAAGCATTTCATCTTTGCATCAGCTCGCAACAGGTACAATGCATAAAGGTCACTGTGACAATTGCGACTCTGAATGCATTGAAACGTTCCATATTATTTGGGAAGGCGAAAACCTTATTGAGTTAGTGTTTCCAACTGCAAGTGTTGCTGCAAGAATTTATAATTTCTTTTTTCAGGCCATGAAATAAAATTATTGTATCTGTTCCTGGCCGAACATTTAATAGCCGATGAGGATATTGTATTCTATTTACCTTGTGAAGACTGTCCGTACGGTATGTCTGCCTTTGCTAATGATGAGAACTTGCAACATATGCGGAGGGGTTGTACGTCGCACAGGTTGGAACAACTTCTAGAAGCTAGAATCATTCCAGATATAGCAGTGGGCTCATCTAGAGTCGATGAAGTATATTCCGAGGCGAGCACTGTCAGCGTATAAAATTTATATGAGAGAGTTTTTTTTTGTAAATAGTGTAAAAAGAAATTAACATACAAATGATGTTACGCTCAGGGTTTCGAAAACTACCAAGACAACTCCTTAGTAATTAGGAGCTTGCTATTTATTATGCAACAGACTTTAATGACTCAAAATTATTATGCTTTAAATCTCTCAGACCTTGGCACAGTTTAAAACCTGAAGTTAAAATGATGTTTCGGGAATAGACCTAAGAGATACATAACCTGAAATGGGACTCTGGTGACATAGCTTATGAAAATACGCTTTCAATATGTAAATTATACGTTACTCGAAGACTATTCCATATACGTGCTTGGAAAAATTTAGAAGGGAATTTTAAAAACTTTAACGAATGCAGAAGTAATAAATATCAGAAGATACCATGGCTGTTCAAGTATTAATTCAATAGTCAACAGCTATAATACAAATCACTGTGAGGAATACACATTCTGCTCACAATGTAAAAGCGAATCTTTAAGAGAATATTTTTACCAACATCCTATGTGTAGAGATATTAATTTTTGGAATAAATACTTTGTTCCAGGTACCGTAAGATTTCGAAAAAATGGAGAAATTCTACCCAGAGAAGACGTACTCCACTATTTTTCGAGGATGTGTAACGGAAATTAACATTGGAATTTCGCAAATAGTTTCGGAGAAAGCTTGTATACAGAACAAGTACTGTGTGAAGAAGACTGTCTTGTCTTTAATATGCGGCCTGGCAGCGAAATGCCTTGTTCTTCTTGGGACCTATGTTTTAAAAATCGCATTGCAAAATAACCAAAGAACTAGGTTTTCATCAAATGAAATATAAATTGATTAGAGAATTTTATGACACCACCACCTTATGGACTGAAACATGTAATAATTAGGAACACAGGTGGACTGTGAGGTTTGGAACAGCATTTTTTTTGTCTGTAAATTTGATCTAACAAAGTTATCATTGAATTAATTGTAACTCTAATATGTATATATATACACACATATATACACATATTATATATATATATATATCAGAGAGAGAGAGAATCACACACATTTTCTGTTACAATGGAGAGGTTCTACTCATCACTTCAGTACACTAGTGTTACTCCAGGATTCAGGCAAGTGTGGTTTCGATTTGAAGATGAAGGTAGTCCACTATAGATACAGATGTGCAATGGAGATGAACATTGGCGTTTCTTGATAATCAGTCAAACAGAAACTTTTAAAGTGTTCGACATATATTATGGGCGAAATGATTGTCCTTTATATAATTTATGTCCTCACAGCAAGCTACCTTATAACAAAGATAAACTATAATTTGAAGCTCACAGTGGATACATCACCAAATGCAAGTCCTACAAGAAAGTGAAATACAGTATGCAGAAGGAGTGTAGTTGCTGTTCTCTTACTACAGTTTGGACAGAACAATGCAACAAGCAACATTATACACAATCTATGGGGCTGCAGAGCTGATAGGACGTCCGACATTCCAGGTGCAGCAGATTATCGATGAAAATTTAGACCTTACCGAAATGTCGGAGTTCTGTTGTGTTCAACAAACCTTTGTACACTGATGTTGCCTTTCTCGAACTTTCAAAATTAACTCTATACGAATTTCACTATCTGTACATGTGTACAAAAATTTTTCAGCTGGCTTTGCACCTCTATTGTGACACAGATTACCTAATCCATTCTGTTGCTTGTGATGACATCTATAAAATAATTACCCCAGATTTAAAGGTGTTGTTTGATACATCCAACTATGTGCTCGATAACCCACATGGATTCCCTCTTAGGAACAAAGGCCATACCGGGGTGATGAAAGATGAATGTGCTGGGTGCATAATCACACACTTTGTTGATTTATGTCCTAAAATTTACGCATACGTTGTTACGAATGAGCAATGTATGTTTAAGGCAATGGGTGTAAAACCCAACATGTTGCAATAACTCAGGTACAAGAATTATTGAGATTGCCTCGAAAATTGCACAATGGTAATGGGGACCCAATATAAGTTCCATTCGCATTTTCATCAGTCTACACCGAACGCATAATAAAGGTAGTGTTGTCAGGTATGGATGATAAGCATTATGTTGAGGCAGATGGAATATCAACCTTACCTTGGGGGCACTATTGAATACCTGAGTAATTTTTTTTCTCCAGATATTAATTTCAACACCACAATAAAATTTATAGACCTGGCAGCACTACACACCACCAAGGACATCCATCTGCTGCCACCACACGCACCTCCTGTTCTACACTCATCATAGCTGACTACACCAACTCCAAATTGTGTCACCACTCAATACTGCTGCTCCCTGTTTGCCTAACAAATTTACTACTATCTTCGATATCTTTATCCCTTGTCAAGAAGAAAATGAAATTCACAGTGGAAACTGCGTGCATGTGAGTGTTTTTTAAGCAGTCCTTTTGTGTGTGTGTGTCTGATAAATATACTGTATGCGACACCTACAGATGAACTCTCCACGGTAAGCGTCTCTATACCTTCCACAGGAAATTGTAAATATTGTATATCATTAGGAAGGAGACTTCCACCAAAATAAATTGTTTTTTATAAATGTAATTTAGAAGATAGATTGTTGTACAGAAATCTCTTCAATTGTGTTTTAGTTTGTGTAAATGTTAACTTGATTTGTTGGAAAATGTCTTTTTTGAAAAAAGACAACTGATAAATGTGTAAACTCAATGTTTGTTGTAAAGAGTTGTTCCTTTTTTTTAAAGATAAATCTGTAAAGTTGTGTGTGTATTAATAATGAATGTTTGATGTCAAAATAATGTCTTTTTTGTAAACGTGTTGTTCAGTAAGTATCACTAACTTGTGACTCATAATGTCAGAGAATAATATTTTTTAAATATTTTTGTTTTTATTTTAAAGTGAATAATTTGGTAAAAGAAATTTGTGAATAATGAATTGTTTGTTGTAAAGTGAATATTTTTGTGTGGTATTGTAAATACTTACATTTAAGGATAATTTTTGAAAAAAATATTTTATAGTAAAATGTTAAAAATTAATAGTGTTTGTATTTTTTTTAATACCTCATGTCACTAACCTTTTTTCAATAATAACTAAACATCAATGGTGACAGGCTGAGTATAGGTCACAAAATAAAAACCTGCGCTAAAATGAATAAGTTTTGCAAAGGAACGAGGCAGCAGGTTAAAACTTTCTCCACTCCGGCTGCCTAAATTGAAGGTTGGTGTAGGAGACACACTGCTCTGCTAGCCAACTTATGTGACATCCCAGGGGTCATATTGAAAGTAAGCCTCGAATACCTGTACAGAGCCAGTTACAAAAATACCACTGACCGTCCTTGCCTACAAGAAAGTTTCTCCAGCTAAAACTTTACGTCTGCACCGAACGGAAACCAGCAAACATTTCAAATAAAAAAAAACTATTTCATTGTACATATACACAAATGCAGCTCTTCAAGATAGAAAACGATGATGCCTGCAGAAGAAGACAAACACAATATAATATTTTTAAATTAGTATTTTAACAAAAAATAAATAAAATTCAACTCAAGTTATGTAAAAATACGCGTATATTTTCCCTTAAATTTGCAAGAGTCTGACCCACTTTCATCTCTAGTGCTAGCCACGATTAATGTTTTAATATAAAAGTATTTTATTGGGAAACTTTGTGAATTTCATAAACATTTTTAAAAAATTCTTCATTTAAGAGTTTTTACTGTAATTTAAACACAGTTGCCTATAGGACGCGCTACATGCATCTTCTCACAGCTCGATGTAAGTGCTACTCATTCATACATTAAACGGACTTATTTTAATATCATATCATATCAGGTACGTGGTTGTGTCTGGTTTAAATCGTATTCAGAGTTTTTTTGCTGTAAGATATCATTCACCAGGCTGAATCGTGTAAGGTATGTGTAATTTTACATGTAAACTTGTTAATGTGTTTAGGAAGACTCATTTAATTAAAGTAATTTATAGGGACATTTTTGTTTTGTTAATTCATTTAGGAGCGTCGCGTACTTGAGTATACTTCTCTCGTGTTATTTATTCATACTAACATGATTTCGTTTAGTGATCGTCGCATACTTGTGTGTTGGTTCGTTTATTATGCTGTTAATATTCAAAACTTTATGTACAGAGTGTATCTTTCGCAGTCGCCTATCTACCACGAACGTCTATGACCAATATCCATACAAACGCGTAAAAATTAGAAAAAAATATTATAAATGATCCTTACCACACTCTTGCACTAAGCCCTACACCTATAAAAAAACACTGCATCCCACCACTCTGGTCATCGCCTGCAGGACACCACACCGTCAACATAGCACAGATACAGAGCTCCTGCTATTCCCTCCCTACACCCAAAAAGAAAGAAAATTATGTATACCCATAAACAAAATATTAAAAAAATTCATCGAAGAAATTTGATCAAACACGCCCGATTTAATCTGAATATGATAAGGATTAATTTTTTTGATCAGATTAAAATCGAATTAAGGATTTGGCCCTTTGATATCAGAATTAATCCGATCAATCGAAAGTGGGGTTAAACGCCCCCGCCCCTGCTACTCCTGATAAATGTTTTAATGTAAAATATTTCTGAATTGGCCGCTCACAAATGCAGTGCAGCGTCCCTTTGTTGTAATTTTCTCGACTTGGTTAAGATTTATTAATGTTTGCATGAGGCGGAGGACTAGAATGACAGTAGAACTTTAGCAGGGCTTCAGAAAAGTTGGGAGTAACGATGAATATAGATTTGTACCAGTTTGGTATTACTATTTGAGAGGCAAATGTAAAAGTTGCCAGATCTGCAGTTAATGCGGGATATCCTGGAGCGGAAATCAGCAGGCGAGACGTATCAACCTCCAGACAAGCATCTAAATGTTATATTGTTCCCGTTGTTAAAAAAAATTGACTGCGTCTATAATACTTGTTTCGCAGTTTCCGCAAGTCTAGATTGAGAGGTAAGTGGAAACATCACAGACATTCACATTTTACAGAGGGATTCCAGCTCAAAACCTCGCAGACTTTTGCTTGTAATGACATAGGTTTTCCAGTAGACTAATTCATATACGAAGAAGTATAGCCTATATATAATTTTAATTTTAAAATATGGTTTTACGTTACTGGTGTAGTTGTGCTTAGGTAATACAACAGTCACACTCACTGCGGCAAATTTCATAGGCGGTAGGCAAGGTGGTTTTTTCGTGCCAGATGTTAATTTACCCTCATTTAATTACAAAGAGCTACCTGGCTCGAGTGAAAAATAAAATTTACTTTGCAAAGTCGCCTGCTTGTGAAGAGTGTATTAACGTACGAGACTCAATTCTATTGTAGCTAATACTACCCGAGTACGATTCCCTTGAAAACTGGCCTAGTTGGAGAGATTAAGTTTATGGCGTCTTCTTAACAACCCCATAATTAGAGCCGAGGGATTATTTTAAAAACCAATAATATTCTGTTAAGACGTTTTTACAGCCAATAACTAAACGTTTTCAAACACTTGTGTTGAATTATTGTAAGTGACATCTAAAATCGCTGCTGCTATCGTTGGTAATAAAGCGAGCGAGGTGGAGCAGTGGTAAAATATTGGCCTCTCATTCGGGAGGACTCGAATTCGATTCCAGGTATGTTCATCCTAATTTCGGTTTTATAGGCTTTTCCGAAATTACTCCCAGGCGAATGGTGAGACGGTCGCTTATTAAACGCTGTTCACGGTAAAGTGAGCACTTTTGAAATCAACCTTAGAAAAAAGTCACTGCCCCTGCCTGCATATATTTTAACTGATGCCCTTGGTGACATACGTCCAGTAAAGTTGATAATGACGGATGGAAAATAGTTCCATATCTTAACATGAAATTAAAGGTTAGGTAACCATTTGTACCAACTTAAATTATTTCTTTCGCTTTGTACTTTTTTTGTGTGGCAAGTTTAAAAGAGAACAGATTTTTATTTTTTTTAATGTTTCACTTGATCGGCGCTTGAATAAAATGCAGGCCCATTTCAATGTTAATTTTACATAAGACGGATGAATACACAACGTGTATGTAAGTAGATCTTAAGCAGGGCTTCCAAGAGTGCTCGTTTTACCGTGAACAGCCTTTACAGGCCATGACAGACTCCTTTCTCATTCCTGAATGTTAGTGTTTTCCTACTGAAGGTCTATGTAAGCGTAATGGTGGCACCACCGTACCTGCTCGTCTTGGAAGTGCCCGGACCTGTATCAGTTCTGCTCTTACATTACATAGTGTGCGTGTGCTGGTCATGGTATTGCATTACATTCCTTAATGGATTTCACGTAGGCACGTCCACAACTATGGGATATGCCAGCAGGATAATGCACCGTGTCATCGGCCTAAATTTTCTACTATTGGTTCGATGAGCGTTCTGGACAGTTTCAACGACTTTAAAGGCCACCTCGTTCGCCCGAAGTGGATCCAATAGAGTATTCATGGGACGTGGTGGGGAGTTTCCTTCGCACCCAAGATCTTGCACCTGCAAATAGCAGGGAGCTGTGTGTCAGTCTCTCTCCACGGGTGTTTCGTCCACTTGTGGAATCGATGCCATTACGAGTTGCTGCACTTCGCCGTAGGAGAGAAGGGCCGTCATTTCACATCACTGGGACGCTACTCCCTCGGCTCGGGGGTGGATCGGTCCCTTGTGAGGGATCTTGGCCACTCAGACGGTCATCAGTTAAGTTGTGGAGGGAAAGAGAGGTTAACCCCCTCTCCCCCCTCGTCCATTAAAATATATTGCTGCGTACAATATTTACAGAATTCCCAGGGTAGCGCCTGGGAGCTGTTTCCAATTGTGTTTTACATGCCTTTCCCCTGCCTCTACGGAGTAAAGGTAAGTGACGAAGTTAAAATTAAAATTTAACCTGTGCGGAATTTTGAAATTCAGGACTTTTATCTTGGCTGTCGCGAGTCAATACTATGGGCTGTTCACTGTAAAGTGAGCACTTTTGAGGCCCGAGTTACTTTGTTCTTAGCCAATTTTTTTCCTTCCGCCACTTTTCAAAATAAATATTGTCATGTGAGTGATAAACACACACACACACACACACCTCTCTCTCTCTCTCTCTCTCTCTCTCTCTCTCTCTCTCTCTCTCTCTCCCCCTCTCCCCTCTCCCCCTCCCCCCCTCCTCCTCTGCACTGGGAAGTTGACGTCTAAGGCTGCCATGAAATATATTTTGACTGTTATTCCAAATGAGAAGGCTTCAAAAAGTGCTCACTTTACCGTGAATAGTTTATACCCGTATCTCATAACTTGTGGCATGTCAGTGTAAATAAATATAATATTGTTTTTAAAGAATCATGTTCAGGTAATCTAATTGTTACGTGTACTAACTCGTTGCTCATCAGGGCATCAGACGACGCCTGTGGCTAAGGTCTGATGTGCAGGTGTGTCTTGGTCACGTGCCCCGTGTTCTCCGAGGGGAGTTGTTTTACTGTCCGGCTTAGCGAACGTGCTGGGCGTGAGCTAAATGGGTTATCGCTGTTTGTCTTTTCGCTGGCGGTCATGTTTCCTTTATCGGGCTGGTGGTGCAACGAGGTTAATCCGGCCTAGTCCGTCATTGTTAACTGCATCCCGGTTGAACGTGGTCACACTGCCACACGTGTCAAAAACGTTATTTTTCGAGCCCACTCACCGGCCTTGAAAAGCTGTCTGAAGGAAGGGAGTGCATCTAATTCTTTGGGAATATATTATAGTAATTTAATATTTACGTAGTCCCAAATGTTCACTCTTACCGTTTTTCATTCTCGTCTTACAATGCTATCTCTAACGGAATCAGAAACACCGTTCAACGATTCAGTGTAGGTGCATTTGATGACTGTTGCCCCCCCCCCCCCCCCCTTGTTTGACACTTCCTTACTTTTTTCCTCTGAGATTGTTTCTTAATTTGTAGTTTTACGAGTTAAGTATTCCTGTGTTTTTAACAATTTGATAACGAAAATCAGTTAACTAAATTATTATTTATTCTCCTGATGAAAGGTTTCGCTCAGTCAAAAATCACGAGTTATACTTTAGTTGAGGTGTGATAAGCTATACATAGTGTATTTATTTTAAAAATTAACGAAAATATATTGATGGAGTTCGACTTATTTTGAATATAAAGCCAGTTTACAGATTTCAACATCTTATTGCTACCGACTGTCATAATATTGCGGACTGAAGAGAGGGAAAAATATTGAATTGCGATATCTTACTGCTCCCTAGATTAGTCAACTTATCAGACACTATTAATGTTTGGCCATTAATGCTTTATCTGTATATGACACACTGTTTCACAGGTTTTCCTTGAATGCATCATACGGTTAGTTTTTTTAATTATTAATTTTTTTTTGTTAAATACTGACATCCTGTGTTTTTGTTTTGGTGACATGCTGCACCTCGCTTTCACTAATAATTAAATATTCGTGGTAAAAATAAATAAATTTGTATTTACCAACTGTTTTTTAAATGACCGTGTGTTTATTTCGTTCTTTAGCTAACAGAAATGGCATCAGGCCGATTGACTCATTTACCTGGTGTCCCTGCCGTCATAATGAAACTTCTTGAAGATAACAGATGTTACGACCTTGCCTACGCGAAGTGGCGTAAAGCTGTTGGTTGCACGTGTTTACTTGTCGCTCGCCAAATCTTCGTTTCAAACATTGTCGCAAGGTAATGCAATTTTAATCAACTCCTAGTGGCAGTAAGTACCTCGTAGAACAGTTCTGCGAGTCATTGGCTCAGACTTTGAACGAGTGCTTTCTACAGTACGTCTCATGCATGCAGTAAAGTCTACATGCTAGATAGAGACCGACTATCAACAGTCAAGAAGTTACGTTGTTTTGAAAGAATATGTACATACATACAAAAATACGCAAAAAAAAATTGTCACACAGTGTAGTGGTGTGTAAATATAAAATCCTTTGATTACCTATCGACTGCAATCTGAGAACGCACAATATAGTAGTTTACATGTCAGCTTCTTGTGCTACTACAGAGAATAGTGTTCGTTATAGCACAGTTACTTAAAAAAAAAACCGCACTTTGTTTACGCCTTTAAGGTATGGTTTTAATGGATAATATGATACTAATGTTTGGTGAATTTGAATGTTCTACTTGAGGGACGCCTGTTTTGGTTCCCGACCGGCTAGAAAAATGGACGAGGTGAAACTAGATGGTGATACAGAAACAAATGAAGTCGTGTGCCAATTAGTTTGACTTTTTTTTCTTTATGCATTTGGTATTTTTCAGTTAGAACATTTAATGGGCCGAATAAAATAATAAAAAAAAAGTAAAACCTTTATTAACCAATGATTATGCAAAGGAAGAATATATATTTCGTGAATATTTCGGCAACATTATTTAACGAAGTAGGTATAACGAATATGATACACATCTCTGTGTATTCAACTTTTAAAGTCAGCAAAGGTAACACACGACAGGATTTGGCAATTTTAAGCTTCGAATCTGACAAAACTCTGATTGCAGATTACGAAAATGTGCAATCGGTCTTGTGGCGGCCATTTGGTTCACAAAAAAGTAATAGAACGCCCGAATGCAATGCTAATGGAAAGGAGATGACAGAGAAACGACTGAATGCATTGTTTGGGGGAAGGGGGTGGGAGTAGCCCAGAAAGCCGACTGGCCACCTGCAGCGTCCGCCATATTTTCCACACCCGATGATCGAGACTCAGATCCGCGGGGGAATCGAGTGAGTGAAGAGATTTTATCGGCTCTTAACAACGAGGTCTTGAAAGCGGGGGAAACGAGAGATCACCGAGAAAACCCGCCGACCAGTGGCATCGTCCGGCACAATTAACACTTGGGAAAATTCTGGGGTGACCCATCCGGGGATTGAACCCGGTTCGCCTTCGTGGGAGCGAACAGTCTTAACTGCTCAGCCACCGCGGGTCCCCAGTTGCCAGGAGTTTCGAAATATGCCGTTGGCGATGTGCAAAGACGATGCTCGCTGCATGATTCACGAGATTGAGTCGAGTGTATGGGGAAAGTACCGCTGGTGACGCCCACCTCGACAAGGTGTGTGCGAGAAACGAATGCCGACTTGTCCTTGTTGGATTCACGACTATAGTCCATTCACGGCAACTCCCAACATTTGTGAAGCCTTGTTAAAGTTATAATTCCAGGATATTCCTCCGCCTCGTGCAAACAAAGCATGAGCGAGTCTTTGAAAATTTCACCAACGGGACAACACACCGTATTCGTGTGCACTCTCTATAGAGTACATGACTGATGGGAAGAAGAACCCTGGACGTGGGAAATGTGGGGTTAGGGTGGTATATTTGATTCACGATAACTTCGGCCTTTTCTGAAGCCCTTTCAAATTTCCCTTTTTGGTTACTGATTACGTATCCTTCCGCTACATGTAAACATAAACACTGCCATGTGACTTCTACTTTTATAACTGTCAAATGCGTTGGTTGCTGTTTACAGCTGTTCAAAGAATTATGTCATATTGCAGAAACCATTTCCTACGAATGTTAACAATGTAAGCCTATAACAATATTTAGGTCAGCTTTGTAACTATTTGTTACACATGATATAGCACGTTACACATAATACACATTAATATTTTGCCATGATAGTGTTTGTTACAACTGTAGCGTAAACAACAGTAGTATTTAACCTGTTGTTGTTAATGTGTTTGGAATAAAAATGGGCAACCAGTCCAACGAAACGACGCAGTAAATTCAAGCACGCAACTCGTGTCGCTTATTTATTGTACATCGACAAACGTAAAATATAGTGGTGAACACGCAAACACATAGGCATACCGTACCATTTATTCTGCTAATATTTACATGCATTGGTACTTATTGGTTTTTAGATTTATTTTATTATTTATTTAATTTTATCTGGGCGGGTTTAGTATTTCGTTGGGATTGTTGCAGACATTCAAAACACAGAAACGTAACCTCTTTACACAACTGTTTTCCAAATACCTAGCGCAAAGGTACGACGTTGTGATAAACAGATCTGAAGGTAAATAATTAATTTCGTCATAACATCAGTTCATGGTTAAAACGTATAAATTTAGCACACATTTGAAATCCGCGCACGCGCGCAACCACGGACGCACGCACGCACGCACGCACCCACCCACGCACGCACACGCACCTGGCCTGCGTAAGATTACAACGCAGCCACCGCGTCTTTTCATTTCAACACATTTCACTCTGCCTTGGAAACACACATATGTCACAACATTGTAACTTCCTTAGGATATTTCAAAAACACGAGTACGAACTTAACTCTTAATTGAGAAACACGCCGTGTCATTATACGTCGCCCGCCGCCGCCATATTGGGAACGCTTTCCACACCACGTCTGCCAACCTACTGGATTTTTAAGTGGTGTTGCGCAACGAGCTGAGTCGCGCCATCGCATCTAAAGTATATCTTTGCATCTAAATAACATATATGTTTATAAACAATAAAATCTCGTTTCAGTTGTAAATTACAATCTCAGACATCATCATTACTGTTACTGTAATTAGTATCAGATGTGCTGAAATTAGAAATAACAAAATGTATACCTTTCCTACACAGGTGGTACGATCTTCCCGAGAGAGAGAGAGAGAGAGAAGAGAAAGAGATACACGCTCTGCTTCGCTTATTAAACATTTATTACGGACGGAAAAAAACACCAGCCTACACACGGGAATTTGCGCGGATATTTTTAACTGCAGCAATGAAATGTGTTTCCGTCAGTGCTACCTAACAATACAAATATATAAATTGGCAATGTCTAATTTACAAATAGTATACATAAAATGAGGTTAAAAAAATATTAAAACTGTGAACTATTTCTTACCGGCCGCTGCTCTCGCTGTTTTTAATTCGTATTTTATACGAAATAAATATTACTGGTTATATTCGATACTAAGGCAAAGTTTCATTTATTCAACAATACAGTACTCTAAAGTTAATCACAGTGTTAAATATTTGTGGAATACAAGTTATTGGAAAAACAAATTGACATAATACGCCTAGGTTGATTTTTCAAAGGTTCGATTTTAAAAGGCCGAATAAAGCTTGAATGGACTATACAGGCCAGTTTCAGGAAAACCGGTGGAATGCAGTTGTTAACTCTTAGTCAGAGGTATGTATGCGATGTCTTTTGAAAACATCAGATTCGTGTTGAAAGCTTGGTGTTGCCCAGCTAAAGAAAGTCCGTCCAGGGACGTTCCAATCAGTCACGAACAGTATTAATATTATGCATAAGAACTATTTCATACTAGTATTTACGTACTAGTAATTACGTACGTATTTTCTCACTGGTTTTTATTCATATTAGGAACTTCTACAGAACATTCAAAGAAGAATTGTCAAATTATCAGGCACCTAGTTTCTGTTTAAAACGTCCGGATGGGGCTCTGGAAACAAATAACGAGGAAAATTGTAAGTTCCCAGCAAATTACTTCAAAGGCCTTCTAAGTTGTGAGCACCCCAAAGAACAACTCACCTTTGAAAAATCCATTCCAAATCCAGAACCTCCCACATTAGAGGTCGAACAAATTATTAGTGAACTCAAAAATAAAAAGCCCTGGGGGAAGACGGTATAATTGGCAAAATGTGGGAAATAGGTGGTAAAAGTTTTGTTCATAAATTTCATGCAATTATTCAAGATATCTGGATCAAGGAAAAAATCCCTGAAGACTGGAAATGTGCACTAATACACCCACTACACAAGAAAGGGGATAAAGCAGATATTAATGACAGAGGGATTTCCTTGCTACAGATTACTTACAAAATCTATCAAAATCCCCTCTCACGAGACTTGAAACACAAACAGATCTCCTTATTGACGAATATCAGGCAGGATTTAGAAAAGGCAGGTCATGTGCGGAACACATTATTAATCTCAGAACTGTCTTACGAATCCGTAAAAGCAGACACAGTGATCACATTTGTAGACTTAAAAAAGCACACGACTTTATAGACAAACACTTATCAATATACTAGAAGAATTCAAAGTAGACAGAAAAACAAGATAATTAATAAAACAGACATTAACGGAAACTACCTCAAAAGATAGGTTCTTAGGCGAAATGTCTGAACCTTTTGAATTCAAAACAGGGGTCCGACAATGAGATGGACTATCACCCCTTTTGTTCAATTCTGTTCTGGAAAAAGTAATCAAAACCTGGGAAAAAGAAGTCACAGGAATAACCATTGGCAGACTATTAAAAAATAAACTTCACTTGCAGTGTTTGGCCTTTGTAGATTATCTAGCAATTCTCTCCAACAACAGGCAAGAAGCAATCTACTCCCTTGAAAAACTCCATGGAATTTCAGCCAAAACCGGACTCCAAATCTCATATGTTAAAACCCAATATATGGAAGGATCCGCTCGGTATCAAGATGGACAACCTATGAAAACTCGATTCGGCGAAATCTCTCTAGTTCTAGTAACTGAATTAAGGTACCTAGGAGCAATCATTCAACCTTCAGGATTAAATTGCGAAGCAAACAACGAGAGAATATCTAAATTACAAAAAGCTTATAGAATCACCTAGAACAGATATAATAAAAAGTCAATATCCCGAAATGCAAAACTAAGACACTACAACACAGTAATCAAACCAGAGGCATTATACGCATCGGAAACTTTTATTATTGGGGGCAGATCACTAATTAAAGATATCTAAAAGCAAGAAAGAAAAACTTTAAGGAAAATCTTTGGCTCAGTCTACAGGAGGAATCTGGACGAAAAGGAAATCTCATGAGTTCTATCAGTATTCTGAGAAAATTTCAGACATTTTCAGAAAAAGACGACTGAAATTCTACGGTCACATTGTAAGAATGAATAACAACAGACTGACCAAGAGAATTCTCAACCTTGCCATCTCAATGGAAGTGAAGAACAATTGGCTGCTTGAAATCGAAAGAGACCTCCAAGAAATTGGAGTCACAGGAGACGTCATACAGGACAGATGCAGATTCGAAACTCTGGTCAACAGCCATTAATTTGCCAACAAACCGAATATGAGAGGAAAGAACACCTGCACAGAGGAACGTAGGAAGGACCTGAGTGAGAGGATGAAGAGATTTTGGGAAAAGAAGAAAGCAAACACATCAGCTAAATAAGTTCAATCGCGCTCCTCAGTTGGGCATAACGATAGAAGAAGATAAAGAAGAATAAACACAATAATTAAAGATGGAATATAAATAAAATTTCAGTTTAACTAAAAATAAGATACTTGTATGTTCTTTTATGTTAACACAAGTATAAAACACTTGTGATACCTAATTTAATTAGGAAACAACTACCATGTCGTGCGTGGGGTGATTTTAAAAAGGTTTGATCCAAAAAGTGTGAAGAAACCGCGAATAGGCTCTATAGACTGTTAACAGTAAACTGAGCACGTTCAAGAGCTGTGCTTAAGATTTACTGCTAAGCACACTGCATATTATTGTACCATAGTTATGTAAACTAGCATTGCTATAGGTGCGATCACTTTGTCCGTGCGTCGGTCGAGAGAAACTGCGAAATCATTAGACAAGAAAATATTTTACACATTTGATAAGTCGTACTCTTGCGTGCATTTAAAAAACAAGTAGCAAAAGAAATAATTTTAGTATACACAAATGTTTATAGGCTATTCACGGTTAAGTGAAGATATTTGAAAACCCTCTCATATGGAATAATAGTCAATACATATATTTTATTTTAGCCTTTTAAACGTTAATACAGGGAGCGAGTTTACCCTCCGTTGCGTCGTCGCCAATTTAAGTGGGGCGCATGCATTTGGCAGTGACCATTTTTCAAAGGTTGGTTTCAAAGTTCAGTTAACCATGAACAGCCTATGTCAGTGAAGACTGTGAGCTAGTACCGCAGCTGACATGTGTTTCGTGTGATGTGAAGGAAGTGGTTCTTATAACGACCGTGTATTCTTTAGGGGAAATTTTTAAATTGAACTCGCCTCTTTGCATGAAAGTATTCGTACAGCTGTATTTTCTGCCTTCAATGACGCGTAACCGTACTTTCTTTTCCGTCGTGTTTATTGAGGTTTTAAATTGAACTTACAGTATGTCACATTTTTATTCATAAATTGCCTTTACCATTAGAAAAAATATAATTTTTTCACTAGGTTATTGGAATTATTGTATGAAAGTTTTGTATATTACAGATACGTGCAACATGTAAAAAACCTAGTTCAAAAAATATTTCCGTTTAAACTCGCTCCCTGAGAAGAAGAAAAAAAGCTATTTGTTTCCCCAAACGAAGGCAACTTTGCTTTCCGTACACATTTTGTTGTTTTATGGCTTTGAGCCTAATGTAAACAACTGTGAGACGTGTATGTTTATGTAGTGCATTCCCGATTGGTAGCGACTTATGAAAATCAACCTTTGACAAAACACTCTAGGCATAACATGTCGCCTGTTTTTTTTCAATAACCTGTATTCCACAAATATATAACACTGTGGTTAACTTTAGAGTACTGTATTATTGAATAAATGGACCTTTACCTTAATATCTTCTATAACTTGTAATATTTATTTATTTTTAAAATATTAATTAACAACAGCGGGTGCAGCGATGTGTTGGCAACGGCCGGTAAGAAATAGTTCACAGTTAAAATATTATTTTAACCTCGTGTTTAGTATACTATTTGTAAATTAAATGGTGCGTATCGAAATATTTATTTATTTATAATGGCAACATATCTCATTTTTACGGTTTAAAATAACAGCGGAAAATATCGTGAGTAGGCTATAATGGTAAGATATTGTTTTATCGAGCGAGAAAGCAATTGAACTGTCTGCTGGCGAGGCTTGTCGTACTCTTTCTCTTTCTTCGTCTCTTTTACACTTTGGAAATTTCATTTCACTAGTAAGTAAAGAAATTATACACGTTTTCAATTACATAATATTTCATACTTAATGATTTTTGAATTTGTAATTTACAACTGAAAATATATTTTGATGTTTGAATACGTATTTTAATATATTTAGATATGATGGCGAGGCAGTTACGTAGTGAAGCGGACCTGATGAGCCATGACGTGGCGTGTTGCTTTTTGTCAAATGAAATGTAAAGTATTCTTACTCCAAAGGATACTTAAAATTAATACATCACTTTTGTAGATGTCGTGTTTTTTAAACCTACCTAGGCAAGTTACGATGTTGTGATAAATCTATTGTGACGCGTGTGTTTCGTTAATCATTGCGTTGCGTGTCTTTGTACATCGTCGTCGATACGCTGACCCTGTGTGTGCGTGATTTCAAATATTTGATTAGCACTATTTATACGTTTTAAATGGGAACTGTTTTTATGACGAAATTATTTATTTATATCCACGTTTGTTTATCACAAAACAATCGTGTAACGTAATTTGTCACAATCCCAGAAGAAAGATACTAAGCCCAGCCCGATACATTTCAATAAACCTAATAAACAGTAAGTAGCAATACATATAAATATGAGCGGGATAAAAGTTATCGTAGTCTTATTTGTGTGCATGTTCGCCGCTATCTTTTAAAGTTTGTATGACAAAAATGAGAATCGCAAGTTGCGTGCTTGAATTCAATGGGCCTTTTTTCGTTTGGTTGTTCCTTCGTTTTAATATTTATTCCAACTGAGGCCGTCCTTTTAGAGAAATGACCCAACACACATAAATAACAAAAGGATAATTACAATTAGTACACCCCTTTACCACGCAGTTGTAACGGTGTTAAACACAGTCGCGGCAAAATACCAACGTGCATTACATGTATTGAGCTACGTCGTGGAAAACATATGTTAATGTAAAATAACATTAAGAACTGTGTTCAATTCAGCCATTTTTAAAAAGTCCTAAATCTGACCTAAATAATGTTAGAGGCCTAAACTGCGAGTATTCATACGGAATGGTTTTTGGGATATGACACGAATTCTTTGAAAAGCTGTAAACAGTAAACAACACATTTGACAGGTATAAAAGTAGAAGTCATATTTCAATGTTTATTTTTAGGTGTAGGGAAAGTATACGAACATATGTACACACACAAAGGAATGTAAGCATTGATTTTGACAGATGCTACATGGCAGTCACATGGCAATGTTTGTTTACATTTGGCGGAAGGATACGAAACAAGCCTGCAAGTAGATATTTAGCAGGGCTCCCAGAAAGTTGCTTCCAATGGGGAATGGACTATAGTTGGTTATTCCTGTTTCACATACAACCTGTATTTGTCTCAAGAAAATGAGTATAGAAGGTACTTGATTCCGAGCTGAAAAAGATTGTAAGTTTAGCGTTTAGAGGAATCTTCTTAAGAAAAATAAGATAAATCGTGAATATGAATCGCAAAACTGTTTCAGTTACTAACATACCAAGAAAACCTAAACAGAAACTCCTGGCGTGCAAGCGCTCCTAAATTACGCTCCAAACATGACATTGCTACCGGTAGTAAAATATCCTCTGTTGAACATTCATGGGCATATCTGAAGTCTCGAGTATACAGTAGAATTATTTCTTTCGTGGAGGAGCTAAAAAGAGTAGGGACTGAAGAATGGTACAGTATTAGTTTTGAAAGGCGTGATCTAGAATAGCAAAAAAAAACTCCATGCAGCATAGATGCGAAGGAGTTGGCTACTTTAAAAAGTGTTAGAACGTCTGTTTGGTGGGTTTCATTTATTAATTATTGTCAACTGTATGAGTAACATTCTGGAATAGACATTGCAGCTTCCTTAATTTTATTTTGTATTTTGCGTTATCTTCTTGCAGGAACGTTTTACTCGTTTATACAACATTTTGTCAAACGAACGACACAGAACAATTAATTTGTCTCAGAAAAATAAAGATATTGTCATAAAATCGAAGTATATGATAATAAAGTGATATAATGTATTTGCAACAAAGTTATTTTAATAATTATGAAGTAGGCTTTGATTTTAAGATTCTGAATACCTAACAGAATTTAACCTCTTAATTAATTTTTCTACAGTGTGTAATGGTACTAGGAACATATTCACCATCATTTCTGATATTGTGTGTCATTTTTCAGCACTATGGACAGTTTTCTTAGCGAATGAGGATGTTTAGATGTATTGTACCTTGGAAACTTCCTAATAAATATCGGTTAAATTGGCCGTGGCTCGTACAGTACGTACCATCATGAATGATAATATAGTATGCAACTGAGTAAAACCATGTGCTCATTTCCAGTTAAAATTGTAGGTATGTTGAAAAGGGAATGATTGCCAGTGATAGTAGAATATGTATTTCATGATAACTAAGGGACTGTCCGCCAATATAACCATGTGTTATTGTTTTCTCATAAAAGGAGTTCTAGTTTGATTGACAATGACTCTGTATCAGCTAAGAGCAATGACAATCTAATAAACGCACGTTTCAAAATTGGCGAAGCCTAAAAAAAAATTGTAATTTATCTCTCTGAAATTGTATATTCCATGAGTACGTTGTACAATTTAAGGTGTAGATAGCCGGGAACTTAACCTAATGTAGGGTAAAGCTAGGAAACACTTTCGAGAAATAGTTTTTTTTTTTTTCCCCTAAGGCATTTCCTCTTGTATCAGTTATAGAAATAAAATGTTTAAGTACGACAAGTACATTTTAACAAAGCAATGTGAACAATGTAGGGAGTGGATTACATAAGATAATAAAATATGAAGTTCCAGAGAACTGAATAATTGTCTGCAAGAGAAGTGTACCGTTGTTGTTACAAAAATTTGGTTTTTCCATTGGCAACGTTAATATTTTCACACAGGCAAAACATGCACATCTGACAGAAACTAAGGTTGTTTCCGATTTTTCAGTATATGCGTGCAAGTACATGCATGTGCTTAGAGCAGTTATGTGTACTTGTTGAAACTATTCGGTTATGCCATAGCCTCTTTGTGTTAGACTGGTCGCACATTCTGGCGGAAATATAAGAAACTGTGACAACCGAAAAATGCAGTGCATGGTGTTGTATGTACGTTACGACAACTTCTATGGTTATGCATAAAAAACACACAACCATATAAACATTTATTATATATATTTTTGTCTCATGGTTCTGTACCTTGAGATCTTACTAGTTAAAGCGCTGAAACATGGCTTCAGCCGGGAATGAGAAATTATTAGGAGCATTATTGGGCACTTATTATATACAGGAGGGAAATGAAAGGCGGCGCAGAAATATTGTTGTACACTGGTTGCTTGGCAGAGCAGCAAGAAAACAGGTGTCTGTTGTTTTGAACGAAAGTTAATACACAAATATATGCCTATACGAGTTCTGTTTTTGGTCATTATACACTTTGAGTACAAATTGTACATGAGATAAAAATAATTTCAGGAATATAAAAATTCTTGCTCCTCGGTATCCTCAGGTTATGTTTATGTGTTCAGCTTCTCTCGATTTCACAAGTATTCATACCACACCAATAGTCTTGAGATATTGCTTTATCACGTCAGTGAAAGATTGTAAACAAGTTAGGGCAGTAGTAATGGGATTTGTTGTATTATCATGTGTAAAGGTGCATTACACAGAAACTGGCATTCTTTCCTCGTCCCTCGTTACGTACCTTACCATGTGTTTGAAATATACACATTGATAACAAAAAGAAAGAAAAATACAATTCAATGGGGTTTTTTTTTGTGATAACTTGGAAATGCGGATTGCAGTTGTACTATTATTTGTAAGCACACACCTGGGAAATAATGCTGTATACTTATACAAAACGCTCAGAATGTTATTCATAATTGGAAGCCAATTTATTATACTGACATTTATTTACACGTACAACAGAACAACATTTTGTAAATACTTATTTTATTAACTTTGAAAACTTGAGATCTTTATAACCATAAAACGTACACGTTAATTTTCACATCTGAAATACAATGTGGCGACTGTCGTAAGTACGGAAGTATGTCCAGTAAATATACAATTTCAAATACTTGCCAAGTATAGAGCCTGTATGTACTATATTGGGAATTCGGACAGCGCTAGTATATACATGTGGTGTCACTTCCGGAGACAGGTACGCACTAGTACGCATTCCTTGAGAATCCGTAAACAGCTTAAGACAGAAGTAGCAACAACCTCGCAAACAATATTTTTTGTTGAATCAGATCAGTCAGTTGATTGATCATTTGCCGTTCGCGATATTTGTGATTTGAATAGGCGTGCGCACAGGGTGGGTCAGGTGGGTCATGCCCCCCCCTCCTTAATATAGGCATTCAATATGGCAGTTCACCTACTTTATTGACCAAGTACTGCTACCACAAACTAGCGTAGTAAACCTTTGAACAAAGGTGGTTTGTGCGAGAGTTCATGCCCATTTTAAATTTGTTGAAATTACTTGTGTATAGCACATTGTTTTAAAATCTATGACAATTATGGGGACAGTATATTAGTATGTAATACATAACGGAAATACTTTACAGAACAAGAATAATTTAAAGTGAATGTTTTCGAAACATAGCGTAATCTATAAATGTAATTTGCATTTCATGATTCGGTTAATTTAGTGTATCCGATGTTTGCGTTACACAATTTTTACTTGACATTTTTTCGCCATTTTACTCATTGCAGTATATATGCAACTCGTATTTGTAAATATCATTCCCATAAAAGACAATTGTGTCTTGTCTCCACATTAAGTACCTCACCTCCAAACATCGTGTTCATGCTGTCAGATTGACCGGGAATAGTGTGACATAGGAATTACACTGACGCATAGAGTGATGGACAGAAGTATTCGCCCGTTTGCATTTACAATAATAAAGTGTAATATATCCCATGTTCCGTGCATAGATACACAATTATATTACAACAGATGGAAGAATCGAGGTCATTCTACGTGTCTATGCGCAACAGTTCCAGAATCAACAAGTAAGTATGCTAAATTATCAAAGTATGAAGTTGTGTCCCTGAGGATGCCTGGACAAAAGTATTTATTCGTCTGACGTTTACAAGTTTGCATGGGATCTTTCCGCTAACACGTATCAGTTCTGCGGCTTCAGTTGAGTTTCGTGGTCAGGTAGTGAAGGCTCGACCTGCTGCACGGAACAGTGTCGTGAGATGGGGAGAAAAATGAAGGAAACATCCGTAGAAAAAGGGAAACTATAACAAGACAGATCAGAAGGAAAAACGTGTTCTGATACCGCAAAAATTGTGGGACGATGATGATCGACCGTTAAAAGTGGTGTACAAAGATTTCAATATCAAGCAGTGCTCGCCAGCAAGGAAAGAAGCTGCCGTCCGCAGTAGCTATCACATGGGGAGCAAAGGTATGTGGTGAGTTCTATTAAAAAGAATCCAAAGACGAGTTCGTCTGACATAAGAGCTCAAGTGAACAAGTATTTACATGAACAGGTCTATTCACAGAATGTACGAAAGGTTCTCAATTGTGCTGGGTACCATGCAATGGTTCTACGAAAGAAGCCCTACATTAGTAAGACGAGCAGGGCTAAACGACTGCAGTTTGCGAAAGAGTAAACATAAAGATACTGAATTCTGGGAGAAAGTTTTATGTTCAGATGAATGTTAATTCAATATTTATAGCAATGGTGGTAGAACGTTGGTGTGGCGCAAGCCAAACACGGAGCTTGAACAACAGAACTTGCAGACTACAGTTAAACAAGGAGGTGGTGGGGTCATGGTCGGCCTCAGGAGTGGGTAAACTGGTTTTAATCAAAGGGAATATGGACAGATTCGTGTATCTTCAAATACTCAAAAAGACAATCTAAAGAAGAGTGCAGCAAAACTAGGCCTTGCAAGTGATTTTTACTTTCAACAGGACAATGACCAAGTAATGGCGGAAATTGTATGTCTGGTTGTTTTACAACACTCCACATACTATGAAAACACCTCGTCAGTTACCAGATGTGGAACTGATAGAACATCTGTGGAGTGAGTTGGAGAAAAGACAGAAAACACCGTATCACCAGCAAACCACAACGGAAAGAGTTCCTTCAGAAAGAATGGTACAATAATGGCTCGAATATTACACGGAAACATGTGCATTCCATTCCAAAAAGGCTTACAGCAATAATAAACAAGGAGCGTATGCAAGCAAAGTATTGAAATCAATATTAATGGTCTTGTTTTATAATAGTCAGGGAATGGACGAATATTTATGTCCACACAAGAAATGTCCCTCAAGGAAATGCAATGCATTATTTTCTTTTTCTGTATAAAATACACTCCTTTTCTACAATCGGAATGTTTCATTTATCAATTCCTGTCACCTCTGCTGACAATCACGTTAAATATTTCCATTTTAGGAGTAGTATTGATATTTCGCTTACCATTCTCTTTGGACGAATACTTTGGTCCATCGCTATATGTCCGAGAAAACGAAAATACTTTCAAATCACATGTTACGCAGTACGTAGGTAACGGAACATCCAAACGACACTATTGTCCATTTCATATAAGTGGTCTCAAATTTGACAGTTCTAAGAAAGTAGTGTCAATGGCATCTGGGTGGCTATGTATCCTTCCGCCATAGATGAACTCTCATTGAAGGTGACTGTTTGCATACAAACACCATGTGACTGCCAATACTTCTAAACAAACATATGACTGCCTGTTTTTGTAAACAAACTGCATGTTCCTCCTCCTAAATTTTAAAAGCTGTGAAGGGCTGTTCAAACAATTGCAGGTTGGCAACAATCCTATTTTTTTTTAGTTTATTAATATTTAATGTAAATGACTAACAGCCCATGCAATAAGTCTATAAATTATTATTTTTTACCTTGCAAGAAAATGAAATTGTATTTTGATTGTTAAACGAATAAAAGATATCTTGTGTTTTGAATACACTCTAAATATATTAATGACAACTAATATTGTCACACTTACTTGAAGTAAGTTCTTGTAAACATAAAAATTTAGCATGGTTTCCACAAACACCAAATACCAAGATCCCCCCCCCCCCATGAATGCACAAATACCGAAATAAACCCCACCCCCGACCTATCCTTTTCGAAGACAATATACATTCTTACATACAGGCTATGCCTACTATAGCATTAAAAGTACATATTTCAGCTGCGTGGTATGATATGACAACAAACTCTGTACTGCTTGATACTTTTATGGTGGTTATAATTCTCAGGATGTTAAAGTATATCAGGTAGCCAAAATAATATTTAAGCAAATGTTACTTAATTTCAGTAATTTTAATAACTCCTTTAGTAACTCAAATGTTAAGTATTGCAGGTCTACATACAAAATACTTTAATAACTTTTCTCTAATACCTACGTGTTCAGATTGTCATGCTGCAAATAAAAACATATTTCTGACTAACTCAGCGTTGATATTTACACTGAAGTTCAGTCGCACAACCTCCCTCCTCAAAATTGCGAATACAGTCCTAGGCTTGTTCTCACCTAATGAAAAACTGTTTCATTTCAGAGATGTTAAAAGCGCTCTAGAGAAGCAGGTGTGACCGACCCACAGCAGCAACGTTACGTACACACTAAAAAGTGTGCTCCACCTACCCAAGATTGAAGACATCGTAAAGTTAATTTTCCTTACCGATATATTTTGGAATGTCGCAGTTCTGCTGATGCGTGAGACAGACACTTCTTTATGGTGTTGGAGCACCTTCGTTGGGTGTTTAAATTGAAAGAATTTTGTTTGATAAGCATGCTGTAATTTACTTGATATCAAAAAGTTGTCTTTCCGATGTAAATCCTGTTTATGTGCATTATTCTTCCGTTACTCTTACAATATTCTTAACAATGTATGTTACAAACATATAGCGCTTTTCATTTGCAAAACAGAAATGCTCAAGGCGTATATTGAAGACTCCAACGTTGAAACCTACATGCCATTATGTTACTTTCATGTAAAACCGTATTTAAAAACAGGAAAAACCTTTAAATTTATTTTCTAACGAGTATCCCTGCGTAACAAGCTTTACACATTTTGTATACATTCTAAAAAAATACAAGTGATACAACTTACAAGTTTGTATGGCCAGTAAGCTTTTCATTTTTAAAACCTCCAGAACCCGTGTATTAGAGTTTGTCAATAATAACACAGAGAGATGTTCATAGCAATTAAATGTAGGCCCAATTAGGGTACCATCTTTATTTTATTTCGAGAGAAAAAAGAATAAGTGTTCTGGGGAGGGGATTTAGTTTATCGTCTTTCGTGAGACGGGATTGTTTTGGTGTTCTTACGATGCCGGAATCTCACAGCCCCAACGCGCACGACACGACGGCCAACAGCCAATGAAATACTAGATATATCGTCGTAAGCACGATAGATTCTGTCGTCCGACCAGCAATTTTGGATTAGAAATTATTTATTTTCTTCGTCGTGTCGTGCGGCACGACATACAGCATGTACAACATTGCAAAATGAAATTGTATTGCAAGCTTTCCCTACAATGGTAAATACGCAGCTTAAAAGCAAAATAAATTGAAAACTATTTGATCTAACTCTTAAAAATAATTATTTTACTTTTGTATGCATTAGCGATGCCAATTTTTCACCATTATTTATTACAAATTTCCCTCTTGTTCGCCGCCTTTGAGACTAACGTAGCCTATCAGTGCCTTCTAAATAGTTGGGTTAAATGCCGAGAGCGTGGTGTCGGTCGTGCTGTAAATTCAAGTAGTCACATTGAAATGTGTCATGGTTGCGTTTGTGGTCGTTTCGTGCTGTGTTGGTCGGGGCTATGTGATTCCGGCATGAGTGTGTGACATTTTGAGTTGCATATTGTTTTGATGGATCAGTGGAAAATTTTGGTCGTATGGAAATAACATTTAAATAATTTAACTTCGAAAATTATAACTTTAATGAAAATACTAAACGCGATACATACGTCGCTGTTCGTATTCGTACAAATGCAGCAATATATACACGCACTCACTTTGACCGAAGTTAATCATACACTCGAATTTACGATGTAGACAAACAAATATTGTTCACTCACTACAAAAGTGTGGCATTTTTGAGGCAACGTGCATTTAAATAATTATATTAACGGTTCACAAATGCATTTACAAAACACGCAAACTTACTGTTGTAACCTCTTGAACACGTGTTTTTCTATGGCAATCCTTGCGAGTTTACTTCACTAAAATCACGTTTGTTCGTCACTAGCATTAAATAATTTATTTGCAAAATCATTCAGTAAAATCAACACTGCGTACGTTTCATGATACAAACAAACTTAAAATTATATACGGAAATTATATTTATGTTACTTCATTGTGGAAGGCGGTTAGGAAAATGGCGAAACGAGCAGTTTAATGACATGCCGATCAATATTACATTTCACTCAACAAAACGCACTACAACGGTTCCTACAACCGACTATGTTTAGAAAAGCAAATAAAAAAATAATTAACTTCCGATTAAATATTCCGACAACACCAATAAGATATTCGTATAAGATGAGAAAAAAAGCGCACGCACAACTGCCTTCACCGGGCTGGAAACATAAACATGGGCTAGCCATTAGCTGGAAACGTTACGTATGTGTCGACATACTCTGTCATAAATGCTGAACATGTTTTTAAAGTCCCGTTACTAATAGCCAAGGAAATTAAATATAGCTTTGGAAACATAATTTAAACCATAAATGTTGTAAGTATAATTAAAATTTTAAATTACAACTTTTAGTTCCGAGTACTATTTTCTTCCAAAGACATCATCAAAATAGCCAACCTAACAACACGGATCCCGCAGCAGTTCATCAGCTGATACAACACTGTAGGAGCGAGAGCATTTACTGTTTACATAGTGTGTGGGTTGGTCACATTGTCTGTTAAATTTGAGACCACTTGTATGAAATGGACAATACCAGCAGTATTTTCAACAAGTGATTTCCCCCCCCCCCCCCCCAAGACTTTCACCTGAACTGCTGGAGAGAAGAGTTCAAAAATCTATTAACAACACTTAGAAAGCTCATGTGCAAATGTATATATACGTGTACATGTACAATTCTCATTCTAGTCTACATTATACATTAAACTTAGTGCCTCCCCCCTCCCCTCCCCGTACCATTTGTAATGGAAAGCGAAAATCTTGATGCTTGGATGCACTCAAACGATATTCGTTTCTAATCTGTGACATTTTAAATTAATTTAAGTAGGCCAGGGGGTGGCCGCTATGGACTGCCATTTTTTATTCTCGGAGCCAGTAACCACGTAGGAATCTTTGTTTACATTTTAGTTCTCTGAATGTGAAATGTTTTTGCAGAACGTTGTAACATAGCAGAGTAGTGGTAACTGTAAATCACAGCCTTCGTTCTCGCGCCTGCACGTATGAACAGATAACGCGCTGTGCGTGGGTGCTCAACTGATAACGCCCGATATCTAGAAACTACTATACTAGGTGGAAGCCGATAGCACAAATCACGAACTCAGGTTACGGCTGTAGTGAGACATTATTAGAAACTTAGATACATTATTGCTATACCAGTTTGAACTGGGGCGTATATTGCTACTACTTTAAATTGAACATTTAGTCAGATTAGGAACTATTTTTCGTAACCCGTTGTCGGTATTACTATCAATAATGTTGTTACTGTTTTCGTTAAATAATATCCAATTGCTTGCTGAATGTTTTTCAGTGTTTTATTGTAAAAGTGCTCGGTTAACTTATGAGCTAGGTATAAACAGCGATTCAGTGGAGCTGTAGCACTTGTGGAATCAACGTTCCAGTTTTAATAGTGTTCCTCCATTACACGTACGATGTGTTATTTTGTGAATTGTAACGTCATGCTTACTAAGGTGCCAGGTTGCACCAGAAATGAAGCGTAATCCGAATGTATGTTGTGGGACTTCCAAAACTGGCATTCATACACCTATACTATAAATACAGTGGCTTACATAATATTCGGCCACCGATGATTATCGCAGTTTCATGACCTAATGTTACATTAGAAATGAAGATAAATACAAAACATATTGGACAATCATTCTTGTGTGTTTCGAATGAACTGAAACAGTAGCCAATAACTGAAATGAGCAGCGCAAGTTAATGAAACACATTATTTTGTCCTCGCGTGCTGCATAAGTATGCCACTTCAATGTTCGTCCAGTTGAGGGTGGACGTGTGGCACAGGCATGATGCACATTGCGTTCGAACCTCTTGTCATTCCCTGCACTCTCTCTGCGCTGGGTAGCGTTGTTGGTTGCGTTAGTCGGGTTAATGGGACGCATGGGCAAGAAAACAACGTTTGAACAGCGGCAGCTGGTAATGTTTCTTCAAGCAAAGAAGAAATCTCAACGAGAAATTACGGAGCACTTGAATCTGCCGAGGTCCATTGTCGGAGACATCATAACAAGGTTTGAGAAGGATAATAGATTCGATACCTCGAAAACGACAGCCAAAGAAACTAAGCTAGAGAGAACATCTAATTATCAGGAAAATAAAGAAATATCCGAACATTAGTGCTTGCAAACTTACCTCGGAGGTACTCAATGAATGTGGAAAGAACGTCCATCCAGAAACCATACAATGAGTTAAGGAAAATAATTGCTAATATGCCACAATGCAGGCGTACTAAAAGCCTGTTTGTTTAGTTTGCAAAGAGGATTATGTTTATATGAATTATGACCGAATATTAAAGTGGCGTACTTATGCAGCATGGGAAGACAAAATAACATTTTTTGTTCAGTTGCATTGCTCATTTCAGTCACTGGCTAATATTTCATTGAAGCACACACGAATGATAGTGCGACGTGTTTTACGGTTATCTTTATTTATAATGTAACATAAGGCCATGAAACTGCGATAATCATTGGTGGCCGAATATTAATGTGAGCTACTGTAGATGTAGTGAGTTAAGTCAATCTCATTATCGTTATAACGGATGTTCCTGCGCGGGGGAAAGGGAAGGGGATGGCGGATAAGTAGGCACAGTTTCTGCGTGCTGACTCGACATGCCACTAGAGGAAAGTTGATTTGTTCGTCCGTCCGTCCGTCCGTCCATTCATTCGACACATTCCTTAGCGTAACGGTCAAACTGCATTACTTCGGTCCTGCCATCCTTTATACCTTTCATAATTGTGAACACCATCAAAGCTAATAGTTCCACACACACATTTCAAGTGTAATTATTTGGGTAACCAGCTGAAAACATGTGATTGCATGCGCTTGCGAAGGTTTGCAATTTGCAAGTGTATAATTGTTGTTCACTTATCCGTACTGGGCCGTTATAGAGAAGTAGTTATTTGGCAATAGCAAGATTGTCTAGTATATGTAGATAAAAATTGCCACTATTGGTGAAGATAACAATGGTGGGCATTTTCGCTGCTGTCATAACTTTAAACGCATCATAATGCTTTCGTTGTATTTCTTACGACTCTTGGCTAATCTGAAATGGTGTGTACAAACACTAATGCGGAAGCACAGATGGCTCAGCATTTTTGGGGTACATGACACTTGATCCCCTTAAATGCTGCTGGCAAAGAAAATTTTTCTTGTGATCAAGCCACTGATATTGCTGCAGCAGACCAAAGTCTTGGTGTGTCGTACTGTTTTGTTCGTAGGGTAATAATTACTCGATGAAATCGAAATGTTAATTTTGTATAGAACAAACACATCGTCGAAGGGGTTGTTTCAACTAATAACTAGTGCGAGACTCATTCGTATCAACAGAATTGTTTTGTATGACTTCGCCTGTCCGTCACCTTGCCCAAAACGGGGTCAGGATGAAGCAGTGAAAAATGAACGTTTTAGACTACAACACAACACTTTATTTTAAGCCAGTAAAGGATGCTGAACTTCCCTCCTCATTCATGGCTACAGATTGGGCTTACTGACATATGACATAAAATCAAAACTAATTTTGTTCTCTCACAATTAATCTTTCTCTATTCTTCTCTCCCCCCCCCCTCACTCACCATATCTCTTCTCCCCTTTTTACCCCTTTGCGTCACTCTCTCCGCCTCTCATCCCTCTCTCTCTCTCGCTCTCTCTCTGCCCTTCATCCCTCTCACGGACCTTCTTCATCCCTCTCAACGCCCTTCTTCATCCCTCTCTCCACCCTTCTTCATTCCACTCTCTGCCCTTCATTCCTCCCTCTGCTCTCTGCCCTTCTTCGTCTTTTATCACCGCCCCTCTACATTCTTTCTCCCCACCCCTCTACATTCTTTCTCCCCACCCCTCTACATCCTTTCTCCCCGCCCCTCTACATCCCCTATTCACACATCTACATCGTTTCTCCCCGCCCCTCTACATCGTTTCTCCCTGCCCCTTTACATACTGTCACCCCGCCCCTCTACATTCTTTATCCCCGATCCTTTACATTCTTTATCCCCGCCCATCTACATCCTTTATCCCCGCCTCTCTTAATCCATTATCCCTGCCACTCTTAATCATTTCTCCCCATCCCTCTTAGTCATTTCTCCCCCTTCACTCTTAATCCTTTCTCCCCCTTTCCTCTTAATCCTTTCTCCCCCTTTCCTCTTAATCCTTTCTCCCCCTTCCCTCTTAATCCTTTCTCCCCCTTCCCTCTTAATCCTTTCTTCCCCACCCCTCTTAATCCTTTCTCCCCACCCCTCTTAATCCTTTGTCCTCCTTCCCTTTTTCTTTTCTCTTTTCCGCTTTCTCTCGTTATTAGTGGTACTTTAACAATATTTTCAAGTATCTGTGACAACTGACACTGACATACATCTGCGATTTTGTCACTGCCCCAAAGATTTTGCCACTGCCACAAAAATGTATATACGTCGCATATCACTAAAAAGAGCGCTAGCACTTTTGGTTTAAAAAATATAAGTATGTAATCATGGTTATGACCGCATAACAATAGTTTATTTGAAAGCATCAGAATTTAAGTGAAAATGTGTAATAAATGTTACTTTTCTAAGGATTTGCTATCCCTATCTTTAAGATTTTTGTTGTTTTGCATAGTAATTCTTTATTTTATACAAACTGTGATAAATTGCATACAAAATGAAAACATTATAATTTTATGTATTATACTACTGCGGGTGGGGCGAACATAACATTTAAATTAAAGAAATTCGTGTGAATACATTTATTGCCATTTTAAACCGAAACTTTGGTCACTCAATGAATATTTTGTTTAAAATCACTCAGTCTCCTTCTCTTAGTAAGCACGCAAACTTTACTAACATGTCACAGGCAGCTGAAATGAGCTGTGACAAGCTAAACAGGTATCACAAACCTGTGAACGTGTGTCGACTATACGATATCACAATCACAGATAGTTCATTGACTTTTCACAGATATATTCTGTGACAAGGGAATATCTGTGACAAAGTAGCAGGTTGTGATTTATTGGCCATCTCTACCCTTTATGAAAGAAAGACACTTTAGACTATGTAACATACGCTTCTACACTTGAGTAAGACGAAGTACGTTAACGCCTCTCTTGATACTTCATTATGTTCATACTAAACGCTGATTAAGATACTATTTCGTGTTCAGTAACGTACAGAATGACAGTGGTCTTCTCGTAAAGGTGTGTCACGAGACGAACTTCCCTGAATTGACCGGCAAAGCTAAGTGAAGTCATTCAAGTTGCATAAGCGTGTTTTGTCGTACAGAAGAACTCTGCCACAGTGATTGCGCGCTCCCTCGGCAGTCCCCTTATCGGGTGGCATTCCACGGCGGTTATTGTAAATTTATATCTGACCTCGGACTTCGGAAACGCACGATAACATCTTTCCCTGGAAATTTGATTTGACTGCAATTCGTCGCGCGTAGTGTTTGCATTCCGTAGCCTTCTCTCGTTCAGTACGGCAAGGAAAACATTATGTTCTTCATAAACAGCGTCATGCACCTGCCAAATGACCATGTACATACAGTAGGTTGAGCATGAATTCGACCTACTATTTGCGGCAGCTGAATCTTCGTGAAAAAATTAATTGAAAACACATTCACAGCTTCACACCCAAATCGTTCCTAAAACAGCATACGCCTTAAAAGTTGGCGCTGGACTTTTAATTTATTGCAAAACAATGATTCCTGTTGCTGCTACCAGATCATTTCACAAAAAATATTAGGTCTGCCACACTTATTTCGCTTTTCATTTCGTGACTTTGTTGCACGATTGCCCGTCAGTGTTTAAGAGAAAAGCAGAGGTAACTTTATCTGTATGTATTAAGTTTTTTTATCCTCGTCGCTTTTTTTATGCTCGCAAAGAAACACTACGCGGCCGTTCTCAAGAAAGTTACGCATCAAATTGCGTACTTCCTTATCTAGTGTGAATTTCATACTCTGATAACTAACGCAGCATCCTCATTCTGTTTGTCTGCCACTGGTGGTGTTGGTTACGGTTGCAAAGAAAACTTTTTGCAATACCCGACAAATTATAACTACATTTTTACTTTCGTTTACCTGGGATGCAAGGATAATATGATTTAATAGGGTATTTAACTGTTTACTCTGCGAAATGTACTTATTAATGTCTGCACATATTTCCCGTTGTAAATATTTGACGCAGAATAAATAAAATACTGCTGTATCCAAGAGACCGCCTCATTATTTTGGCTTTCAATTGGACAACTTATGATTTCACTGAATCAGGGATTAATATGATTTAATATCTCTCTGATTGACAATATTAGGTGGTGATGTTGCCCAAACACTGTATATTCCGGTAATTGTTTGGTTGTTAGTCGGCATATCTGAAACATTTGCTCGCAAAAATGTAAAGATTATTTACTAATCAAGTATGGTAGGAGCGCATCGACCTCTAGGTTAAACTATTTGAATGACAAACATTTAAATTTTTTCTGTTTTTCATTTTGTATCAAATATATTTTGGCATATTCTCATGTTGAGGGGAGACGTACACATGTGTACTTGCACGCTTGGAAACGAACGGTGATTTCACTTGGACCTATTGTCACTTTTTTCCAATGAAAAATTGTTATTTGTAGTAGAAGAGGTCTGGTGTCTGCATTGAATGTGTAAGCACAACTACACTGTAGTAACATGTAAAGTGTAGGGCTATAGAGTATGACACACATTTATTTAAATTGTGAATATTGTGCCCTTTAAAGTCATCAATATAAAAACGAAGTAATGGCTAGCCTAATAAAACTTGAAGGTAGGTTTGGCTTCATAACATTGGCTCATCTAAGGACGTAAATGGCCATAAAAATACTAAAAAAAAAATTGTTTTAAAAAATGTGTTGCTGCAGAGCGACCAAATATATTTCTAAAAAATTTTAAAAACTTAATCTTGAATAAACTATTGGTATATGAGTAACCAAGCTGTCAAATATGAATAATAAATATTTCCAATAATAAGGGGGAAATCGGGGAGATAAGGATAGAGAAATAGAAATCAAATATTAACACTACTGAAACTACATGAAAAATCGACCATAACAAACAATATGTGACAACATTTACAAGGATCAAAGTAATACTATCCATTTGTCAAAAGTTTAAAATTAAAAAGACTGCAAAAGAGACGAGGCACTTAGTGGAAGAAAGGAGGGTAATCTCCACAAATCGAGTAACGAATCGAGACTGTTCGGGAAATGTGCCATGTCCTCGTCCTCATGAGACTATGCTCCCATTTATTTCCTCTTTCCCTCCCTCCTTGGTAGTCTAGCTGTGTTGAAATCGGCTTAGGCAATTGTCCTGTTAGAATTCGAAGGTGATATCGCAGTAGTTTTAAAAGCATTATATTAATAAAAAATATGGTTATGCATTTTTGTTTTAAAATTGTTGGATATTAAATGTGTGCAATATAGCCCTATTCGGAATCTTAATTCATTGTTCTCTAGAATAATTTTAAGTACGCCGTAAAGCTCTTCCAGACACTAAATAAACATTCATTATTTCATCAATACACTTATACTGGCAAATGTATTGCTGCATAATTACACTGCTTAACGCGTGTACATGTAAATGAATTATACTGGTAAATAAGTTAGAAAAGCAGTGATTGTATATTTAATTTTATAAATAGCAATATCCTTCACAAAGGATGATAGCTTATGTTATAAACATGCTGCTTATTTTGCTGCGCAAATTAATTTAAGTTTAATTAATAACAATTACAGATTACTTAATGGGAAATTCATGTTTCTGTGTGATCGATTAAATTAAAGAAGAAATAATATTTTTGATTCCTGAATTTTTGCACTGCAGGAGTTGATAATGAAGCAGTAGCATTCCGGTTGTGTGTATGCAGTTTTGGCCCCAAAAGGTTGGGAAGAGTTCGGCAAGCCTCAGTGTTTTGCTTTGTTTGAGGCAAATGTCAGGCCGCCAGGCTAGTATTGTGGAGCTTGTCACGGCGTATGACTGATTGGTTGTACGACACAGGTGCAGTGGAGAGAGAGAGATATGGAATGCTTGGCAGAATCTCTCTTAATTGCTTTCCCAAACTTGAGTTACTAACTACCTTTAATCTGTAGGTAAACGCTGCCATAAAACAGTGAGAAACAATTTTGAGACTTGCTTACTTACTGGGCCTCTGATTTCTTGGTTTGGTTTTTATATTTGTACCACGCACTGTTCAACTGTTACACATTAACTTATCAGTGATTACTCTTTCCTCCGAAAAAAATTGAGCGTGTAGTTTCTGCATAAGTGCACGTCAAAATCACAATTTAACTGTGTTAGAAATGTACAAATAATGAAAATTAACTCACGCACAGCAGTGAGATAGTTCAGACTAAAAGATGTCATGAGCTACTTCAAGACGTCTATAAAATGAACAAAAAAATGTTTTTGTATTTTCAAAGAATTGCTAGAAATAAGGAAAGTGTTGCATATTTATGATTTGTAGCTGCCCCTGAATATTTTTAAAATACATTTTGCTAAGGATACCTTAAAATGAATTAAGACAAGACCTTCCAGTTGCCCTTGTTAAATTTTCTATAAAAAGTTTGGTCTTTTTAATATATATATTACAAAAGCCAGTAAAATGTTGACCTTGGCGTGTCATTTTGCAAACACCATGCGATCTAAAAAATGTCTGAGGATAAAGTAGTCACAGATAATGCGTACAAGTAGAACACTGTGTGCTGAAAACATAAATTTACATTTTCCTTGGCCAGCACCTTAAATTTTATCAAGAAAATCCTTAGAAGCGAAGCTTTAAAAACAAGCAGGTGAGAAGGAAGCAAGTTGTTTATATATATATATATATAAATAATTACTAATGGTGTTTGCATGTGAAAGTGCACAGGATGAAAATTTTCAACAGATCTATTTACAGTGTACACAACAGAATGGTGAACTTATGCATGAGGCATAATCGAAATGTAGTTCGCTCGGGAAGGGAAGCAGCGAAAAGAGAAGGGAGCACGTGGATAAAACCACGCTCCAGTATTTTCTGCTATATTTTCCAGCATCTGGGATGGAGGATTAAACCGAATGCCTTAGAATCTAGTGATTAACCAAAGAGTAGTAAAGTAATAATGCAATACACATGTTATATGTGTTAAAGTTTGTCGGCTATATCTTGACTATGCTTTTCGTCTAATTCGAGCTTCTATACTTTTTTTTTTGCCCTCATGGAAACAGCGTGTAGGCCCTAATTCCTGCTGTTTTCATAACATCGTAAGTTTCGTGGACAACTGTTGCAAGCAATTTAATTCTCTCTTCCAAACAGTACATAAGAAGTGCGGAACATAACTTTGAGCCTTTTACGTTACCACTAGTACAACTTTACATATGTTTGGGAAACTGTATTTGCAAACTTGATGTTGCACAGTAAAGTCAATTACTGAAAGCAGAATTTTTGTTACAGAATATAAATCCTATAACCATTCAAGTAAGATGTTCGGTCTAAGTCAATCAAGTGGTTTTCTAGGCATGACATACCATGTATATAAAGTGGGTGGACATGTTTATCTTTAGCTGGCGGGTTGTCTCGGGGTACGTGCTTTTCTCCCTCTTATGCATTCCGTTGCTGCTCTGTCTTCACCTCACTTCACCCCAATTTGCACTAAAGACCTAGTTTTGAACGCCTTACAAATTTCTCTTTAAAATAGATTTGTGTGTATGTGTGCGTGCACGCATACAAGAAAGCAGGGACCTTGGCCACCCAGACAGTTATCAGTTAGCTTGTGGAGGCGAGGAGAAGCTAACCCCCCTTCCCCCTCCAGATCCCTGCAGAAATACTACATGCTGCGGAGCAAACATTACGTTACAGGATTCCCAGGGTAGCGCCCGAGAGGTTTCCATAGCTGTGTTCTACTCTCCTTTTCCCTGCCTATACGGGATAAAGGAGAGTGGTGAAGTTAATTGAATTAATCAGGGCGGAATTTTAAAGTTCAGGAATCGTGAAGTACTGTCACGAGCTCCCTGTGAGAGAGCTAGCGACAGTTTGGCATAAAAAGCGGAGGTTATTAGCCAAATTATGTTACATTATCGATAGAAGTTGCTTTCCCATGACTGAAGTGGCAAGGATTATTATAATTAAAATTAATTATTTGTGTATTGTAGTGATGAATTTAAGTTGCACGAGAATTTAATTTCCGTGTAGTTTCAGTATTTTACTTGATATCTAGTGAGTTATTGTTAAAAAAAAAAAAACCTTAAATAAGTTAATTTGCGAGTAACTGCATGTCTGAATGTACTGTGAAGAGCGACTAAAGGGGTAGTAAGTCATGTAAAACATGTTAACTCGTGGATGTCTGAGAGTAGTATGGCTGGCGCGATGCTGGTGCTAACTAGTTTTGTTAGAGGTGGGCAATTTTTGTCCCGGACCGATCGGAAAATTCCGGCCAGTTTCGGGGCTTAATTTCGATTAATTCGGGCTGTATATGTACGCTGAAGGCGTTAATTAATATTTTAAAAGTCGTTTTGAATAAGATTCCGTGTGGTTTATTATTCAAACTTGTAAAATTCGAAAACAGAGCCAGGAAAACGCGTCGCGTCAGTGAAGCTAGGCTGTAACTTTGGCCAGAGGGCCCTGATTGGCCGAGAGAACTTGTAGGGACGGGGCTTACGAAGTTGCTCAAGAGATGGCAGCACGGTTGTTATTTTATCGTGAACAGCTTTCATTTGACACGGAAAAATTAAAGTATGTTAAAAGATGTTGTAAGTAATGTTATTTAATCGTTTTAAATATATAATTAGTGCTGCACAGCTTGAAATTCTAGTTCTGGCCATATAAAAGGCTAAATAATTTACTGAAAAATTAGGTGCTGTTCACTGTCATAGTCAATTGTTTTTTAAGTAAATTTATACAATTTTAAGGAAGTTTGAAGTATCTAGGTGGCCAGTAATGTCAATTAATTATTTTATTAAAGTAGTTACTGTTTTTGCTGAGGGCAGACAAAATCTGTTTAACAATGCAGAACTATGTGCTGCAATCAGTTGGTTGTGACTAGAATATTTTCGCGATTTTGTCGCTCATCATTGTGATTAATATTTATGTTATGTGTTTCGGAGTCGCTCCAGTACACAGTAGGGGGCAGTGGTTTTTTGCGGGCGTTGTTGACCGTCTAGGGGGCCGCAAATGACGCCATGGCTTCGAGGAGTAGCCAGGTTCTCTCTTGTTCTGATACTGAGGAGTTGAGGATGTAGGGGTGGAAATGTGCCATTAGTGAGGCGAAGTCGCATGCTCTAAGGAATTCCATGAATACATGGAAATCCTGCATAGCCCTTCGCATCTTGCCGTGTTGGGATGCGGGCGAGACCCCTTATTTACAGCAATGATGCCATCGTAGAAGAAAAGGATCTCCGTCCCGTTATCGATTCTTTTTTACGCCGTTATCTAAAGTAACAGTCAATCATGTATAGTGGAACTTGCGACTCTTTTTTTTTTGTCACTGTCCAACTGATGGGAGGCTGTCAGTCACGGAGTGCTATCTGGACATTCGCGTCGTGATTTCGCAACTTGGCAATCGGAGATAACATGAACGCCCAGTTCCATAATCACAGTTTTGTTTGCTTTCTAGTTTCGTCACACGTACTAGGACTGTGATTGACGTTGCCCATTTAGTTTAGTTCCGTTGCAGTCCCGATAATGTATGACTAAGGGTTTTCGCAATTTCACGATAACACCTGCTTTACTTGTAGAGATAAATATCTTCCGAGTTGCTTCACAGACAGTTCGCGTTTCTTGCGTTCCTTTCTGACCATAACCTCTCGCTACCGGGGCCACGGTGGCTGAGCGGTTAGCCTGCTCGCCTCTCACCAAGGCGATCCGGGTTCAATCCCCGGCCGGGTCACTCCTAATTTTCGCATGTGGGAATCGTGCCGGACGATGCCGTTGGTCTGCGGGTTTTCTCGACCCCTCTCATTCCGGAGCTGCTCCATACTCACCTCAATCACCATTATCGGCTCTGAAGACCCCAATGATAAGAGCTGTCCAAATCCCTCCACTCACTCACACTAACGCAACACTGCGACAGCTTTCCTGAGGTTGGCGATAACACCTGTGTGAATATACAATATCAGATGACTGTTACATGGAGTCGCGTTACTATCACAATACTATTTGATTGATTAATTCAAAATTTATTTTTGTGACTAGGGAAGATTGATGGGACCTGGGATGGGGAGGTAGCAATATTCACAAAACACTGCTTTGTAAAAATTAATATAAAATAAATTTTTTCAAGATTTAATGTCAGAATAAATGTAGCAACTTTAAATTTTATTTTAAATGGTGAAATTTAAAGATGGACGAACTGATAAACAAATTTCTAAGAAGTATTTTTCACGACATACAAATAACATGAACAGATATTTTAGATTTGGTTTTTTGCACGCATGAAAATCATCGTATTAAAAGCACCTTGTCTTCCTAACAATTTCACAATTGCAGGTGATTGCTATATGAGAAAATGTATTTTATATTTCCGGCAACCGTGAATAATTTCGTCTACATATTAAGTTGTATTTGGCATATCAATTTAAGTGCTGATTATAGTTAAATTTCTGTGTTTATTTTCATAGTGAGTGATACCAGCAAATAAAAAAAATGGACTTGCTCTACTTGTGCTCTAATCCTCCATACGGGAAGGATACATAACGGGCAAAAGGGCTTAAATCATAATCAGGGCTGTCAACTGAGAACAGCCTATAATATTAATATTTATTCCTTATAAATTCATTCAAAGATGCTAATCTAATGAGTGGCGATATTGGGAAGGCACAAACTAACGAATTGCACTGGTATTTAGGCACCTGGATTGGAAATGGCAAATCACGTGGGGAAACGAGTCGGCGCAGTTGGTTGAGATTAACTCCGGCGACCTGCCTAATGCAACTACGGTATGTTGCTGGGTAACCAAACGCGCATACACCGTGGATTGGAACAGAAAGGGGGAAATCAGCATGATTCCTCACGGGCTTGTGTACCAGTGAGTGTTCAGATCTATATAGGTTGTTTACGATAAAGTGAGCACTTTTGAGACCCTAGTTACTTTTTCCTTTCGGCCATTTTTTTTTAAATCCTTTAATCGCCTTTCTGAATAAATATTGTCAGAGATAACAAAGGCAGTGTGTATATTCCGCCACATTTGGAAGTTACAAGTCTAAGGCTAAAATAAAATGTACTTATTGATTATTATTCCAAATTAGACTGCTTCCAAAAGTGCTCACTTCACTGCGAATAGCCTATACTCGTAAGCACTGATGTTGGGACAATCCAGTTGTATAGTAAAGTTGCTTGTGGCTGAAGTCCTTGCACGTAACTGCAAAGTTTCAACAGTAATGTTGGCTGGGAATTATCAAAGGTGAAGTATTAATAAGGGTTGTCTTATAAAAAGTGTAATTTTTAAATAGGTGGCTGTGGGAACTGCTTCCTGTTCTATTACTCTCCTTTTATTCGCCCTAGACTAGAGTTTGACGCCTGATTGACACATCAATTTAATCTTTTTTTTTTTAGGTCCATGGTAATATTTATTTTTGTTTGTCGCGGAATAAATCACAACACGTCGAAAAAAGAGGACAGAAAAAATTAGTAGCGTTTTTAAAAGTGTTGAGTCAACCTTTATTCGACCATAGACAACAGTAGTTAAGTAGTGCTTATTGTAAGGTTGCCCGCAGATGACGTAAGGAAGTAAATACGAGATGTATTGGTTTTCCGTTCCATATGTACGTTATGCACTCTGAAAACAGCTGCCCTAAAGGTGATATTGTGTGACTTGCGAACTAATAGCGAGAGACGTAGCTGCGTAAGTGGGAGAAAGTGTTTGGAACTGCTGAAGTAGTGTTCGGACACCAGAATAGGGATGAGTTAACAACTAATCAGCCTCTCCCTTGACTTCCATTCAGAATTTGTCAGGAGGAAGTATTTGTGTTGTTTTTACAAGTGTATCTAATCTCCAAATTCTCGATAGCGTGTCAAAAGCAAGTCGATAGTTGTGGCCTAATAATAATATCGTTTGATAATTCGTGTCATTTTCCGTGATTGATCGTTTCCGTTCTCCACGATATAGGCGCCATTGTTTTCTTTAATAAACTGTGGGGAAAACCTATTAAATTTTTGTACGTTAACTTGATGTTTCGAGTGATTATATAAAGAAAGTAAGTATTCACGGTATAACCATCATAACTAGACTCGTACAAATGTAGCTCAGCTTGGCGGCCAAATCATCCTTATGTGGTAAGTGTTCCCGCACTTGATGCTCGGAAAAACAAACTGGTTTAACATACCAGTGTTTCTCCTATTTCGTTAATCTTTATTTTGAGCAGAGCTGTACGTACTATTACAAGGATATTGCCACCAAAAGTGTTGATTCTCATGCGACAGCAATGTTGCAATGTCTAGCGGCTGGAGAATAGCTCAGGACCAGGGTACTGGAGATGCCCGTTGCAGTTTTCAAGTTGTGTGTGGTTTGAAACTTGACAAAAATAAACTATTCCTCGTGGTACGTAATTACCTTCGCAATGTGAAAATTGCCGCGTCGCTTGAATTCGGTTATCGTGCACGAGATGGCATTCAACATATTCGCTGTTTCCGAATTCAGTGGATGCGTCCATTGCTTACGCATCCCTATGTCCCTTCGTACATGCATCCATTGTGGAAATGGCTGCATTGAAGGGATGTATAACATCCGAATTCTGCTACAGCTAGAGAGCTCTTAGGTAGCGCTAGCTATAATACCCTTTTTACTACTTAGAAGTTGTATCTTTATTTGTGATATCTATGGGATCTCGTAATGTCAACAATTTACTGCAGACGAAAACTTTGTTAGAGTTGAGACTTGGGGTTTTACAATTTCTGCTTGACGATGGTTGTAAATAGAAATGCAGATTTCTTGTAAATAGGATATTATATGTTTGAGAATATACAAATTACGAATGCATTTGTTGGAACTGATTGTGTATAATGAAGTTGATTGCTCGGTCAGTATTTTAAACAGCATTTTATTTTTTGCTTTTATGCTGGAGTGTTATTTATTCGCCGTTAAAATATATATAAAAAAAACAATGTTTTCATCAATTTTAATCAACTAAAAGCAAACTCACAGCCACACCACGCACGCGAAATCAGTGAAAACAGTAATATAAACAAATAACGAACGAATTCCGTAGCTAAGGGATGTGTGGATGCGACAGTGGATGCGAGTGTCGTATCCCTTAGCCTTGGCAGTGGACACGTGAAGAGATGCATCGGCATCCCTAGTGAGAATTCCGAAACTAAGCCAATATGGCCGCATCCACGAGAATGCATTTTCTATGGATCCCGTGCCCTAAGGGATCCATTAGGCCAGTATTCGGAAACAGCCATTATGCATCTTGTCGTTGTGACCCCAAAATCATTTCTACAGAAAACAAGAAATAGGTAGGGTTTAAAATAGACTTAACGGTAACACAGTTATATCGCATGGGTAACTGAGCTTTCAGGGGAAAATGACGGCAAAATACTTGCTCAGAAATCTTTGAATCTATGTAAAAGTATCGGTTACTTATATTAAACAACTTGATAAAAAAAAAAAGAGGGCAGAATATTTGCCATTTACGAAACCTTCCTTTAGGATAGTGGAAGTATAACTCGCAAGGAATTAGTGTTTAAAAATGATGCAGTATGTTGTAATTGTCGCAGGAACCTCGTTCGGATTTATTTTTTATTTTGAAAGCGCAGAAAGTCTTGAAATTTTTATTTTATATCACTGATTTAGTTGACGATGCTTTGCAGTTCGATTGTAAAAAAAATTCAGGAGGTATCCCCCCCCCCCCCCCCCCCCCAGGAAATGTTTTGTAAAGATAGACTCGTAGGAAAGGGTTCGAATTCGCTGTTAGTTATAGTCTGCTATGACCAAACTGCTACGCAAGTTGACGCAAGACATGGTTGTTTCTGGTCACGTCTGAAATCCTTGACTCGTGAGTACAAAGCCCGATGTTGTCATTTAAAAAATGGTTGCTAAAGAGACGTCATAAGTACTTCGTTGCCGTTGTAAAAGTATCATGAAGTAATGATTATTTCTGTGATGTTTATTTTTGGTGGTGGACAACAGTTTTATTAATTATACTCTGAAATAGAGCCCAGATTACATGCATCATTAAGACGATTTGCGCCTCCCATACACCAGTTTCTCTCGGGACATCTGTGAACAGTTTTAGATAAATATGTATATAATTTTAGGCATTGCAACGATAAGAAAATGTTGTTTGGAATATGTCGGTATAACGATCAGTTACTTATCGGGACCAATAAAAATGTGCGTGTGTTGAGTGATATTGGCGGCAAGTTGTTACGAGATGCGGAATATAGTGTCAGCGACAAAATTTTGTCTTCCAGGGAGGGACTTTCCGTATTGGATATTGATTTTTGCTATTCACAGTGTAGGTCATGAAATCCACTTCCTGTGCAACACGTCATATATATTATCATGTACTTTTTTTTTTTACACGGAAATCATTTGTAAAACTGCAAAGAGTTTTCTTGTACAATCTGCAAAGCATTTCCAGCTTTGTATTACAACTGACATTATTGAGACGTGTTCATAAAAATGCTTTATTTCTTCTAGAAATCAAATGTGATGAATTAATAACCGAAAACAACTAAAAAATAGCAAACAAAATATAATTTACGAGAAAAAAATTCACCCCGCCGACACGGGTATGAGAACCCACATCCCTTGCATTATTAGCCAGCACCTTTAACCACAAGACCAACTTCACTTACAACACTATCGCTTATTTTTACTGTAAATATACGTTCAAGAACATACAAAATTATATTGAACTTATATGGTTAAAAAGAATAGGTATATTTATTTCTTGTTAAAGAGTTCGATTGTTGAGTTAAGAGATAAGACGACTCAACAACGGGGTATAAAAAGCCGAGTCAAGAGTTCTGTGTACCTAGGAAACACTAACAAATAATTAATAACACTGTTGTCTTAAGTGTTTTACGTAATTCAAACTTGCAATACATTTCTTTTTGCACGCAGCTACACTTTACATCACCAATAGTTTTTGCACAAACAGCTATATACGGTTTTACGTTGTTGAGTGTCCGCCATATTGCTGAAGTTTGTTGAAACGGATCAGTATAGTACAAACATTTCCTAAGGTCGGTTACAAACACAAACCTTGTAGTTTTACAACCGAGTAGTTTTACAAGAAAAATCTTTGTACTATTAAAAGCATTTGTAAAATTTGCAAAGAATTTCTCAGAAAAATTACAAATTTTTTTTAGTGTGTAGTGACAGGGTTAAGGTTTAGTTATAGAATTGCCAGAACAGGTATTTTTACGTCACTTGGACTACTTTAATATGTCAGTATGGCGGCATCAAAATGGACCGAATAGCCGAATAGGCATTTGTCATCGATCGGGCTACTTGTATAAATTAGTTACGCACTTTACGTTTTAAATATTTGCCATTGCTGTCTGTGGGTTTCATAAGTGTGTTTCTGTTTTGATAACCAAATTCTAAAGAAATAGAAAACTCCGTAGTATGTCATTATATTTGTGTATAGGGTGTTGATGGCTAACTGAGCACTTTCGAAGCCAACCTTTGAAGAAATGTCACTGCCCCTACCTGAGTGTATTTTTACGTGTACACTGACCGGTATGTGCCCGGTGAGGTTGGTAACGACGGAGAAAAATACAATTTTCAAAATTGCATAGTTTATAGTGAACATTCTATAACAATGATCACATCACTCAATGGGGTTATATCCAGTGTAAAATAACCGTTTCGTCCTCCCTTTGCCCAATGCCTGATGAACACAATTCCCATGCGTTAGTCTACTATACGCAAACTGGGCATGTTTTTGAATTCCATGATATAAATAGTGCAAAATATCCGTGAATTATGTATCCATTATATTAAAGGAAAGTGGTATTTATATGTGTATTAAGAAATTGTATCATCGTATTCGTTTCGCAGGGTAGTTCTGGTTTTAGGTGATTTTGGGCTATCGAGATGGCAAATTAGGCGACTCAGTTACATAGTTATCTTTCAAGCCTGGAACTTGATAGCTGAAGTACTGTGAATAGTGTATTTGCGAAATGCGCTATTGTTGCACCGGATAAGCTGACACAGACTTCGGCGAGGAAATGAGATTAGATAGCACCGTAGCTGAGTACGTAAATTTCTTCATCAAAAAACCTGGTGTCGTGTACACGTCACCAGCCAGCTATTTGTGTTAAGTTTCAGGCTCCAGAAGTGCAGCAAAAGTGTTTACGTCATGCTTCTCTTCAAAACTCAAAACACAGCAACACCAAATAATCCAAGCAAACTGTATTTGTCATGTTCTTCATAATGCAACCAAGCATGCCCTAAAATCTCTCCTGTGTGTTGTACAAAGTTTGGTTCTGAACATTTTAACGAGATTTCACGTATGTCGGAATTGAAAAATTGTTTTGGATACGCACACCAGGAGTTCTATCAAATCCTTCATGTTCCAACTCGATGTTTGAATCTTCTCAATGCAGTTTATCGCGTACTTTTAAATTAGACTCTAATAAAACAGTTCTTCATTGAGAAAGGGGAAACTTAGCGTGATTCAATTATATGGATCTTCATCCAAGAACAGCCTGATGGTCTCTCTGAGAAGCCTACAGTTCCCGAATGTTGTTAGTATTTTGTTAAAACATTCATGAATATCCTTAAAGAATATTTTAACTCTTGAGAAAAATACTTTTTGGCCCCATTGTATCCGTTAATGTTAGACTTAAAAATTATTTGGAGCATAGATTGAAAGATGTTTGACTCCAACAAGAATTGTAGTACTGAAAACACATTTTTTTGAACGCATACAAAAGGGCGTTAAATTATTTGGATCAATCATTTATTTTTATGATAATGCTGCATTCAAATTATTTTCGGCGGTAAATCTGGCAAAGATGCTTTATTTTGAAAATTTTCTTCGCGTTGAGGTGTTTTTAGAAACAAGGATGGTGATGAACTATATAGCGAATAGTGTTTGTTTTGCTTATATTTTGAGCATTTTGTTAAAACAGAGATTAGCAGTGCTGAAAAAATGGTGCACCTTTTGTGAAGTTACTTCTGCTTCCAATTTGCTCACTATAGTAAAATGTGTATGGTGTATTCCCTGTAGCAAAACATTTACTGAAATGGTGTTAAGTGTTAATTAATAATTTATGGACAAAGTAAAGTAATTGAATGTCAGTTGAATGAGTAAAATTAGAATTATGCGCTCAGCATAACTTTAATTACTTGCCATACCAATATTTTTATGCGTTGGTTTTACAGAATAATAATTGTCTGAAAACAGCAAAATCAGATACGAAATATATTTTTAAGCAACAACAAGCATTGTTAACTAGTAGGTTGGCTAAATATGTAAATGATCTTGTGTACTGTCTTAAATTAGTTGTTACCATATATTAAGTTATATTTTTATCAGACTATTGTAATAAGTCTCGCTTGCAGTTATATTAAACAGAAAATCAAGTTCATTATTTTCCTTCTGAGAATTTGGCAACTATATGCTTCTCACTAATTTAACGAATTGCCTAGCATTCGGTCAAGTGTGTGCGTGCGTGCGTGCGCGCGTCACACACACGCGCGCGCACACACACACACTCTATAGGCACGACCTGCGCAGATCATATCTCAATGTCTTTAGAACAAGATAAAATCCCCAGTTCTAGTTATATGCATTAAGTTGAACGTATACTTATAAATTACAATCGCTTACTATTGCGGTATCAATGGAGCATACAAACCTACTTTTCCCATCCTAGTAAAAATGTTTGTGATGTACGGTCTGTAAGGACTTAAACCCGGGTAAGTAGTGTTTAAAATAAAAGCATGATAAGGTTATACCAGTGAATAACATTACGTCTGAGATTCGAAGATGTACGAAATATGTCACATGTCTTACATTTTCCCAGAAAATACTCTCTTGTGTTGTATTCGTGCGTACATCAAAAGGAACATATTTCGTCCAAATTTTCGAAAATGTTAGGACAGAATTTTATGCTAGCGAGTGTCTCTTGCACCCTTTCGCATTCTCAGTTAAAGTTTTAGTTGGGTGTATTAAGGGTGGTCAGTCCCTGTCGAATAATTTTTATAGATTTTCTGCCCCAAATTCGATTCCAGGAGGTGCATTACAATTTTTGGCATGACAAAGCATGAATAATACCTTCGTTAATGTTCTTGAATTGTTACAGCTTCTCTGCATTTGATATTTTCTAACCTGCAACAGCCGAGGTAAAATAATTTATTATTATATGAGAGCGACTACAGGGGTCATAGTAGCTACGGCAGTCTAATTGAACAGATTTTAGAAAACTCGTTAAGTTACATCCCATGTAATGTCGTCCGAAAATATCCATACAAAATCCACGTTTGCGGGTAGTAGCCGAAAATTTAAAAAATAACCCAAGATGGCGGGGCCTGATCCGCCTTAAAGGTTATTGTTGATATTTGAATACGTAAATTGTGGCTACTCACAAGTTTTAAATTTAGCTATCTGCCACCACTACCAAAACCTTTCATTCTTCATACTGTCGCGTGCTCGCTTCTTTGAATCTTGCCACGCCCCGCCTGTTCCCACTCGAGCTAGTGTGCGATAATCCGAGGAGCGCGCGGAGATTTACAAAGACGAACTACCGCGCGTGCCAAATAAACCTGTCGGGACATGCGCGCTCCCGACCTTGAACGGATTGAATGTATGGAATCGATGCAAGAATGTTTTGGTCGTGGCCCTAGCCCCTCTCAGCGTGACTCGGTGTGCGAGGAACCCACTAGATCGGGCCAGCGAGACGACTTAAGCCGACAGTCTGGAGTCTGGAGGATTGTGGGTAGTGGGAGCAGCGGGCTCCCAAAATGTCAGTGCAAGAATGACCTATGTGCCATTTCACAAAAATATGTGTACCCCCACCACCCCTTCCCCTCCACTGTCTGTGTATCCCCTGCCCCGGAGGTGTGCTGTGATTGGCCAAAGTGGGTTATGCCCCGTCCGCCAGCTCTCCCCATCCGTACTTCCCCACCTGTACTTCTCCTACGAGGTGTGTTGTGATTGGCTGTTTGTATTACCCCTTCCTTTGCTGGAGGTGTGCTGTGATTGGTCGGATGGCACCAGCATAGGTCCTTCCTGTTCAGATGTCGACAAGCGATTGAGGTCAGAATTGTGCAATGACCATTACGGATTTGAACAATAATAATAATGACGAATTTAATATTGACCCTTACAAATCGAGTAATGAATAATTACGAAGTACTCACAAACAGTAAAGAGCAATTGCACATTGAATAATAAGTACCAGGACATTAATTTGAGTAATTAAAATCAATATGTACTGAGATATTAATTAAAGTAATTGAAGTCAATAAGTACCAAGAGCATAATTATAAATAGAGTTACTAATTGAACAAGTATGTGTACAGAGATTCTAATTGCACATCCACACCCTATCGTGTCTCACTGCAGACTGAACTCAGATTGTATTTGTTATCAATTATAAACCCTTACCAGCTAGCACAGGGCAGTTATGTATATAATTTATTCAAAATGGCGGCGATGCACTTGCACTTCCCCTATCCCACTCCACAGTGCCTGTCTCACTATCAGTGCAAGTGCATTTAAATAAAATTGATTAATTAAATGCAATAATAAATTATTTGCAGTTGTGTATCAGCAATGAATGACTATTACGCATGCAGAGAGAGAGAGAGAGAGAGAGAGAGAGAGAGAGAGAGAGAGAGCAGGTGTTCTCAGATTGGGAGGTGGAAGTAGCTGAGCGCTGATGATGGTGGATTCCTGAGCCCCCCCCCCCCCCCCATGGTGCTGTAGTGTGACCACTTGCCACATCACCACCCCGCTCCCATGCCTACTTCAATTGTAGCAATTGTACTGCCCCCCCCCCCCGGGGTCTTGGCTGAGTGCTTTCACCCTCCCCGCCTCCTGTTTGCCCTTCAACCCATGTAATTTTTCCTTTGATGCAGTTGTGCTGCATGGCTCCTGGAGTTTATTTATTGCTTGACGTCCTTCCGCCCCTCTCCCACCCTCCTTAGAGCTATAGCATGACACTGCCGGCAGCGGAATTTGAAGATACACCTCAGGATGCACTTTCCCCCCTTCCCTACCCCCTGTGAGTGGCCATAGATTTGAAGGCGGATCTGGCGGGCGTCGGTCGGTGTCAGACTGGCTGGAGTTGCAGCGACTGGTGGTTGGTTAGGGAGGGTACTTATCTATTTTATGTATGCATTTGTGTAATTAGCAATTATGTAATGAAAGTAAGTACACATGTTGACTGCTCGGGAGCTGAAAGGGAATGCATTTAGGCGTGGAGCACCTCGATGGCAAGTGAAGAGTTTGAAAGTACACATGCAGATGCATAGAGGAGGGAGGGGAGGGTTGAATACACTTGGTTAGGTCGTATAATTAGGTTATTTAATTGTGCAATAACTTCGTATTGAAGTACATATTGTAGGTACAGGGAGACTACATGTCGCCTTGAATAAGTAGTTTTTTATTTAGAATATTTAATCTTGCATTATTAAGCACATTGAATATTTGATCGAATTCTTCCATGTACCAAGAGAGTACATACCACAATTATAAAGTCTAATTGCATAAGTATGCGTACAGATACCCTGTTGCGTAGGATTGAGGTAATTAAATCTTGCCTGGAATAAATAATTAGAATAATTATTTCTGTGCACTTGTGAACTTGCATATGCAGTAATGAATTGTTGAATTATTACATATTACAATGAACAATTACTAAGTACAAAACCTCAATACACGTTCGTTTTCTAGCAGAGCTCTCTCTCTCAACTGACAAGATTTTCGAAAACATGTAATACAAATACCTCCACTGACAAGTCGCAGTACTGGCAAGAGCTTACTTCTTTCACACACAGCATTATTCCCTGGTGGCCATATTGGTACACCTTTAATATGAGTTTTTTTTTTTTTTTTCAACCTCCAATGGGGCGTAAAATGAAAACGGGAATGAATAGGAAAATTCTTTTACTAACCATGTGATATACTTCTAAAAGTTATTTCACAACATAATCACCATGCTGATAATCACCTTGTCGTATCGGTGCACCAGCTTCCCAATACTCTCTTCAAAGAATGTTGCCACCTGCCTGTTGGCCATGTCGTCACAGTGTCGTGCAGTTCATCATTGGTGTTGAAGCGCCGTCCTCCCAGCCACTTTTTTAATGTCGAGAAAAGATAGAAGTTACTCGGTGCCAGGGCTGGGCTGTAAGGTGGGTGATCAAACACTTCCCATCGAAAACTTGCCAGAAGTTGTTGGGTTACCGCAGCACTATGCAGTCGGGCATTGTTATGAAACAAGACAACACCCGAAGTCAGCATTCCTCTCTGTTTGTTGTGAATTGATTGCCGACTACAGAGGGAGAGATGACCTAAGGCCCGGGGGGTCCACTGGCATCTTGCGTATTCCTCTGGGGGATGCGAGTGTGAGGAGGAGGAGAAAATTTCTATTGTATGTTTTGAATTCGTTCCGACTCGTCAAGGCTTGGTGTCTTTCATGATGGCTGCTTTTGCTTTACGGGAAATATATTATATAACCAAGGCTGGCTGTCAACTCGTGCGTCCCTGGAGACCCTATGAGTGCCTTCCCCGGACCGGTGACTGGCGTGGACAATGACCTGCTTTAAACGCTTTCCGACTCAATAAGATTTTGTCGCATCCTGCTCAGTGTGCCGGTGGCTTTCACCTTACGTGAATGCCTTTTATTGGAGCATGTTAAAATCTAATGTTATATGTATATCTCAGCACCTGCAAAGAAGTAATATTGCAAGTGTGTATACATTATTGTTATTTTATTTGCACAATAAATAAGTAATTTTTGCTTAATAAGTAAATGGGACAAGTGCTCGATTAAATATTTCATTGCTGCATAAGCATACACAAACATAGTCTCTCGAGAATTATGCAAGTGCACTATTAAATTATATAATTACTCACTTGATGTTAAATATTATACACATGGAGTCGTTCTAGATCTGTCGTGATGCTGTTATAAAAAATTGAATAATATATTTTAAATTAATTTCAGTGATAATTAATTCAATGCTATATATAATATATATATATACACACACACAATCGACCTAAAAGTAATTGGGCACCTGTCCACAATGTCTGCTCGGTGGTTGTCACCCTGTTAGAATCTCGTAGGGCCACCTCTTGTGGCTATAACAGCAGCCACCCTGTCTGGTATGCTCTCTACGAGTGTTTGCAGGACATCCATGGCGATTCGTCGCCATTCCTCTTGCAACCATTCCATGAGTTTAGCAATGGATTTTGGCTGCACCTGACGAGCCCTCACACCCAGCGATCCAGTTCGTCCCAAAAATGTTCTATAGGGCTCTGAGTGGGCCAGTCCAATCCGCAAACATTGTTGTCGGCGTACCACTGCATAGTAGCTCTTGAAACATGGCACCTGGCATTGTCATCCTGGAAATAACACTGATCCATTCCGTAAAAATGCCACAATGTTGGGAGCATTTCATTATCCAGAATGTTACAATAGGCCCCTGTGTTCTTACTACCATGGATAAACACCAGCGGTTATATATATATATATATATATATATATATATATATATATATATATATATATATATATATATATATATATATATGGATGTGAAGCACTGCGAACGCCTGTCGCGCTCACAAAGTGATCTCGAAGGGTTCCAGACATTACCTAACAATTTTCTAAAATAAATTCCCCAGATTTTATATATTAATGATGTACCAATATCGGCGCCAGGGAATGCTGCTGTGTGTGAAAGAAGTAAGCGCTTGCTAATATGGCCGCCTGTCGGTGGAGGTATTTGTATTACATATTATCGAAAACATTGTCAGTCGAGAGAGAGCTTTGCTATGGAACAGGCATGTACAGAGGTTTTGTACTAAGTAATTGTTCATTGCCGTATGTAATAACTCAATAATTCATTACTGATATGCTTGAGCGCAAGTGCATGAATTTATTTACTCTAATTACTTATTCCATGCGCTATTATATTATCTCAATCCTATGCAACAGTCTCTTGGTACACATACTTGTGCTATTAGACTTTGTTATTGTGATATATTCTCTCTCGGTACATGCAAGATTTCGATTAAATATTCAATGCATGTAAGAATGCACAATTTAATATTCTAATTTTAAAAAAACTATTTATTCAAGGCGATATGTACTCTCTCGGTACCTGTATATGTATTTCAATGCTGCATATGCAAGGGTGTAGATACCCCAGTGCACATGCATGTGCACATAATAAGTTATTCCATAATTAAATAATATAATTACACAACCTAACCAAGTGCATTTACCCCTCCCCTCATACCCTATGCATCTACATGTGCACTTCCAAACTCTTCACTTGCCATCCAAGTGCTCCACACCTTAATACATTCCATTCACGCTCCCAAGCAGTCAATATGTGTACTTACTTTCATTACATAATTGATAATTATATAAATGTATACATAAAATATATAAGTACTCTCCCTAACCAACCACAGGTCGCTGCAACTCCAGTCTGTCTGACACCGACCCCATGACGTCTGCCAGATCACCCCTTCAAATCTGCGGCCACTCGCAAAGGGGAAAGGGGAGGGGAAAAAGTGAATCCAGAAGTACATCTTCAAATGCCGCTGACGGCAGTGTCATGCTATAGCTCTAGGGGTGGGAGGGGGCGAAAGGGTGTAAAGAAATAAATAAACTCCAGGATTCGGGCGACACAATTATGTCAAAGGTAAAATGGCATGGTGGTTTGTGGGCATAAAAGGGGGGGGGGGTGGTAAAAGCACTCAGACAAGACCCCGGGGGGTCGGGCGGTGCAATTGCTACACTGGAAGTAGGGATGGGGGCAGGGCGGTGATGGGGCAAGCGGTCACACAAAAGTGTCATGGGGGGGGGGGGGGGGGGTCGGGAATCCGCCATCATCAGAGCTCATCTACTTCCATCTGCCAACCTGAGAACACCTGTACTTGGCGCTTTGTCTTCAAATGTAATAAGTCATTCATTGTACCATATGCAAGTGTTTGTTATTGGTATTTGCATTTAATGAATCTATTTTATTTAAATGCACTCTCACCAGAAATGCACTTACACTGGTGGCTGGCGGTACAAGGGGAGGGGGGAGTGAAAGTGCATCGCCGCAATTTTGAATAAATTATATCCAGTACCACCCTGTGCTAGCTGGTAAGGGTTTATAATTGACAAATACAATCTGAGTTACGTCTGCAGTGAGGAGCGGCAGGGTGCGGATGTGCAATTAGGGACTTTTTATGTGTACTTGTTCAATTGGTAATCGTATTCATAATTATTCTCTCGGTACTTATTGATTTAATTTACTCTAATGTCTTAGTACTTATTATTTAATGCGCAATTTTTCTTTACTTATTGTGAGTACTTTGCAATTACTCATTGCTCGATTTGTAATAATCAATATTCAATTCGTAATTATTATTTTGATTATTCAAATTTGTAATGGTCATTGCACAATTCCGACCTCAGTCGCTCGTTTACCTCTGAACAAGAAGGACCTATGCTGGTGCTCCGGAGCTCAGTCCCGCCGGACTCGGAGGAAGCAGGGCCACCACAGCTGCTGAACCCCTCACCTAACCTATCATGAGTTCAGTCCAGGGCGTATTATCTCTATAGGGATCCTGTTAACCGTCAATTTAGATCATGACCAACCGCAGTTTCATTTCCGGTGCTAGTGTTATTTACTTCTGTCCACTTCCACCCTTGTAAATTTTCTTATCGTGTTTCAGATTAATGACGGTCATTCCTAGATTGTGTTTAGGGCTTACTGACAATGCGTATAAGTATAAATAATGAATAAAGTACGTGCTGTGATCTGCAGGATGACGTAGTGCTGTGTTTCAGGTTGCAAGGACGAATTGGCAAGTAAAGACAGGTTTTCTGATGTTTATTATGCACATCGGTTCGAATTGTGGAAGCGGTTGATAGCGCCGCCAAAATGTAAAGAATTGAATAATGACGATATCTACAAGAAATTAAAGAATTGTAGTTGGCATTTTGGGAAAGAGTGTTTTAACCCTGGTATGAAACGGTTGAATCCTAATTCCGTACCTAACCTGAATTTGCCAGGTAAGAATTATTATTGGTACACCACAGAATGTGTGTGTGTACTTTTTGAACTTCATTATGTTACGTGTAGGGTAATTGTGTACAATATTTATCGCCAATTTTATAAGTAGACTTGAGTGGTTCGGTTTCTGGCATTTTGTTTTATTCTTTCCAAGTATCATATTACAAGTCCAGGTTAACTAAAATAATGATTATAAAATTGGCGTCAAATACTATATGCAATGATCCTACGCGTAACATAAGCAAGCCCAAAAAATACACAAAAATAGTGTACTAATACTAATTCAGGTCATGTTTCGCCCAATTGCAGGCGATTATTTCGTGACAACGCGACAGAAATCTCTGGCACGACTGACTTTCTGAATAGAAATAACTTATAATTAAGTCGGGGGTGCGACAATTGTCAATAAACGAGTGTATTTTCTTGCTGAGTGGTGGCAATGTTAATATGGTAACATTTGTAATAGGTCTAACATACGAAGATACTATCTTGTTGGTATTGTAGGAATATTTTATCTCTAAATTATTTTTTCTTCTTTCTTTAAGCATACCGTAGTTGGTTGTAGGTACCATTGTAGTATATTGTTTTGAGTGAAAGGTAATATTAATTGGCCTGTGTTTGCCGTTTCGTAAAACTGCTCGCTCCTACCATTGTTCTTACTATTTTCAAGGGGTTACGAATTTTACAAACAGTTAAGTTTGTGTGTTTTGTAAATAATGTATTGGAAGGTACGAATAATGCTGCACTTTCAACACTGTTGTAGTTTGTAAATAATATTTGTTTATTTGCCTAAATCGTAAATTCAACGAGTGTAAGGTTAACTTCGGCCAAAGTGTGTGATGTGCGTTTGTACTAATGCATCTGTACGAATATGAACAACGATGTATATATCGCATTTTGTTTTTTCATTCAATTTTCACTCATAAGAACATCAAAACAATGCCGTCTCACCGAAAGACGTTAAACTAAAGCCCCCCCCCCTTTTTTTTATTCGCTCACCGTTTTCTTTTTCCCTCGAAATAAAATAAACAGAACCCAAACAAACATAACCAAGCAAAAATAAAACAAGTTGAAATGCCAACCTAGTTATAATAATATCCTATATCGATATAGTTAGGCCTATGCCATTTTTTCCAAAACTACTAAATATAACATTCATGTGGTTTGTGTTGTGTTAGTTATTATTCTATATTAATTTTGGTAAACACAGTTGGTCTTCTGCAACATTTTTGTATTTTCAGTCATGAGTGGTCAAAATATTGTTTTTGGTATCGCATCGCAGTGTTTTCTTTACAACCACAATTTACAGTCGTTTCACACCTGTCGCGTCACGCCAATGTAAATCCAGTATGAAAGTACGAATGAGCGCCATTTAAAATCTGAAACAAAATAAAATTTAAAAAGAAAGGATGGAAATAGATAAAAACATGCGCTGGAAATAACTACGGTTGGTCTTGAATTAAAATTGCTGTTAATGGAATCCCTAACCCGGGGGTTGGGGTTGGAGGTGGTACACACATTTTTGTGAAATGGCACATAGGCCATTCTCCACTACTATCGTGGGGGCCATTAGCACCAGATGTGCGAGGACAGCGAAGCGACGACCCAGCAAAGCGACGATTGACGGCGACAGTGACTGGGAGCATAGTTAACAGTTGAAAGTTGAGACTGATGGGCGGAACTATTGAACTGGATGCGGCATTGACAAACATTTGGAATTACGGCAATAGACAGACTGAACATATGAATAATAAGTTTGGATTGACTATAAACCAATAGGCTATATAGACATTGAGAAGGACTTTAATTAGAATTGAGATAGACATTAAATATTGCGCTCACTGACGATAGTGGAGATATGTTGTAAATGATAGCTGTGTGAAGGTTTAGAGCAGTATAAACAAACTAGAAATCAAATTTAGTTATTTAATTTCATAAGACCTCCATCCCTCACGAACTCCGAGACGCTCCTTTGGCGTCTTGTAACAGTAGGCTATATTTAGTTCATATAAATAGTTTGGATGCCGTTTATTTTTCATTAATCCTTATGGCATGTATATATAAATGAATTTTCAGCGGCGGAATATTATTCCGCACGTAAAAACTTTCAGGTATTGGTGTACCGGAATAATGGGACTGGTGTTTTCCTTGAAAACATCGCCCAGACGATCGCACATGCTCCGGCCTGTCTCCGCCCAACAGTGCACTCAGGTGCCTTATCATCCTATGATAATGGGCATAGACGCACTCTGCCGTTGATGTGATGAACCAAGACTTGGGATTCGTCAGATCAGGCGACCATTTTTCAGTAATACACAGTCCAGTGTCGATGACTTCGTGCCCATGTCAAGTGCTGCTGTCCATAACGTGCAGTCAACATAGGGTACGAGTACGAGTGGGTCTTCGACTCAGCATCCCATCCGCAGAAGTGTTCGATGAACCGTATACTGGCAAACATTTTCCTGGTCACCACTGTTGTACCTCTGTGCGATTTCTCAAACCTAGGCCCTACGGTTTCTCTGTACAATACGCGAAAGCATCTACTGCTTTCTGGCATCAATGAGCCGTTGTCGACAGAGATGGACGACGTATAGTTCCCCCATCGTTGCACCTTTTTTTTTATACGTGTTCACAACAGCGGCACGAGAGCATCAAGACATGCCGTTTAAGAGATTCTGGTACCTGGTACCAAGGTGCCGTGCCATCACAATGTGACCTCTATCAAACTCAGATCAATAGGCCGCTTTTCCCATTCGGACGCCGTAGATACGACTTAACAGCGAGATTTTATTTTTTACTGGCGGGGTTCCCCATATCCCGCCACGCTAGCGTGAATCCCTTCATAGTTCTGTGAACCCTCCAGTATACTTGTTAGTTAAGGCTGTTGACAATAAAGTGAGCACTCTTGAAATCAACCTTAGAAAAGTCACTATTCCTCTGCATATATTTTGACGAGCGAACTGAGTGACATGCGTCCAGTAAAGTTAGTAACGATGGAGGGAAAGTAGTTCTATACCTTAACGCCGAATAAAACGTGTCAGGTAACCATTTGCGATAGCCGAAATTAGTTCTTTCTCTTTCTGATTTTTTAATGCATCTAATGTAAAAATTAGCAGATGTGCAAAACATTTTCTTTTTTAATAATTTCACATTTGCACTAGACTTACTCATGAATAAAGTGATGAGGCCCATGGCAATGTTAATTTTGCATATGGCGGAAGAATACACAATATGCATGCTAATAGATTTTAAGCATTGCTTTCAAAAGTGGTAATTTTACCGTGAACAGCCTACAGGACCCTGGATGCGTCTCAGGGCATCCCTTTACGCCTTAGGTCGGGTTTATTATTTTTAAAAGGGGTGCATGCCTCGCGGCTACAGCAGGGTTGTCTGGCGGTCATAGGCACACCCCGAAGGAAGAAGTGTCTTATTAACAGCGAGCCTGTAGACCTGCCCTATATGTACCATGCTGCCAGCGCTTCAAGTGTAATCCTTTACACGAAAAATGTTCCCGGGTCGGTGTGGTCATAATGTAATGGCTTTTCGGTGTGCGTATGCGTGTGTGTTTTTGTGAATACACACACTACTGTCTGAGATTGGAAAATAAGTTAACATAGAAGAAAAAATAAATCCTATCTGAAATATCTAATAATGTATTCGCTAGACGTATGTACAAACGTGTTTTTCTTTCAAGCTGAATAAATAGAAAGTTCCAAGTACTTTTAGAGTACAGAGTTTCCCAAAATTTTGCTTACGACGGGGCTAAACAGTATCGTCATTACCGCAATAGAACGCGCACACGACCACGCGTAAAGATAGCCGCATGCGGAGTAAAACATGTAACATGACTCTTACCAGATGCTCCCTCCGAATATGATACATCTTATATTACGGGGAAATGAACGATCCCTAGGACAGTAAAGTGTGATAACCTGATAAAAGAAAAAATCTTCAGTATTTCATCATATTAACAGATCTGCCACCAGATTTTTACAGAAATCGCCAATTTTTCGAACTGTCGTATATGTGAAATCTGTCCACTAGGCCATCTTCTGAAATTACCAAGGCTACAATAAAATATATTTATTGACTATTCGAAATGAGGGCTTCAAAAAGTGCTGACTTTACCGTGAATAACCTATAGAAGTTTGTACACGGCCAAACACGGGAGCAGGTATCGTGTAATATCGGCTTCGTTTTACAATTCGGGATTCCTTTAATATTTGAGGGGCTGGTAACCACCGAAAGAAAAAAATTAAGTTCCTGAGAAACTACGATGCAGTATGTATAATACTAGTGCATTGTTGTGAAGCGTTTTTATTTGAAGCCGAACGTTAAAACGTGATTTAATTTTCACCTCTTAGCTACACTTTGTGAAGTTGTGAGCAGGCAGACAGCCGTTATCAGTATGTCGCTGATTGATCATTCTGTAGTTTTTTAATTCTACTTTTAGAAGCCCACCGAGCGTGTTTTAGATGTGGCTGAACTATGTCAGCTACAAGCACTTTTCCACTTTTGCCTCGGCTAATATTCGTGTTTATGAAAGCAATGTGTTGTAGTGTTAACTCTCCTTATGTCAGCTTTATTGGAGTGTGTTCTGTTGTTACATTCACGTTTATAGCCAACTAATATGAATATTAAGATTTTTTTTTTAAATTTATTTTGGACAGAACATACTAATAAAACTCCTCCCCTTCCTTCGCAGGCTTTACACCCTCCTGATTATTGCCAGAATACTAAAACCTACACACAAATTATATAAAGTAATCGGTGAACATTTAAAGGCCCCTGAAACGACAGTAACGAACGCTTTTTTAAAACTTACAGTGGTACTAGTTAAGTTTTTGTAGCATATTCATTACCCAGTTATTGTGGAGGCTTGCTTTAATGGGACAGGAATACTTTATATCGGGTCTGTGGAGACTCGCCCTTAATATTTCTGGGGGTTATTCCTTATGGGAAATTAGAACTACACAACACGAATTTCTGCCTAGCTCAATTCCTACGGTAGATAGTAAACATTCAAAATCAATTTTTTAAATGTTATGTTTACATAATATTGGAAATAACGTGATGTTTAAGTACAATTTACGGGGTTGTGTTACATGATATCGAGATCTTTAGCATGTCAACAAACTGTACCCCCTTCATTCGTGAAAATAAATGAGGCGACGAGCAAGTCCTAAGTAAATAGGAAGTCCTCATGCAACAACTGCTCAAGAGACACAATTTCAGTTTTAAATGCTCATAAAGACTCTAGTGCGATTTAATGCCTAGCACACATGGAATATATTAATAATAATCAATTTAGTTTGTCACGTTGTTTCCAATATTTGACAAAAATGCAATTTATGAACATCATTTTCAAGGGTACTGTTGGAAAATTGTGCTGGGGTGTAAATCGCCTTGTATTTCTCTAATCTCAACCAGTGAGAATTTCACTGTTTCAATCAGTCAAACGTATCTGACTGATACAACAGTCACTTAAATTAATTTAACTGATGAACCAGTGAAAAAATGCCATATTTCCTTCACTGATTGATTCACTAACATTTTAATGCCTTTCATTTCGATTTTATGTAATCGTCACAGCGCCCTGTTTGAAGGTTTAAAGTGCATTTATTGTGATGAAGAGTGTGCTCTCATATATACTATTCGTTTAAACAACCCTAACGGTACCAATTAAACCAAATACGAAAAGTATGACGTGTTTATTTATTTCTTAAATACGCCCTGTATCATAAGCGTTTTATACTTGTGTTCATAAAAGTTACTTTTTTTTCTGCTGAATTGAAATGTTATATCTTATCTATAAATTATAATGCTTCATTGATAAATAATTTTAATTAAAAACAGGGGAAAATAGGTATGTTGGTAACGTCTAGTGAGAAACAGTTCGTACACAAAATATCATCACAACTGAGTGCGCACGAATGTGGTGCGTTGTCCGTCTGGTGTAATTTCCCAGATGTAAAGCTTAGTTTGCACGAGGCGGAGGAATATCCCGAAAGTAGAACATAAGCAGGGCTTCAGAAAAGGCTGAGTAACCGTGAATGGATTATACAACTTTCAAACTACACGATTTCGCAGCGAAACATGACATATATTTTACTCTCGCTGTTTCGACTTGGCTTGATAGCTCAGATTCCTGGCCCCATTGCTCAGGGGTAGGGTGGCCGACTTGTAGTCGGAGGGTCGCTGGTTCGTGTTCCTATGCCTCCAACGCGGCAGATTTTCAGTTCGCTTGTCGCACTGGGAATTTGTCAGCAAGTCGGTCTCACTACAGCTCGTCAACGTCAAATGTCGCAACAACGTCAAATTAAGGGAGGGGGAAGGGGGGGGGTGGCAAGGCAACTGCTTATAGTCTAAGGGTACGCGAGTTCAATCCCGGCCACCTGCGAAACATTTTTTACTTTTTTAAATTACGGTAAATTGCATAATATACATAGCAAAATATCGTAAATATGTTTATTTTACGTAATTATTTGCCTACATTCAATGAAAGCAATATTTAATTCGCCACTGCAGTGGGCCGTCACTTTTCAATCAGTGAAATTGTTTCACGTCACTAATTCAATCAGTGAATTTTTTTTTTTTTCCACTGAAACAATCAGTGATTTTTCCGTTGATCCTAAGTGGGGCTATTTTCACTTATTATAGGAGTTGAATTTCCGAATCAGTGGTTTCCCATTGATTAGAATTTAGAGTGTATTTCTGCTTCATTTTCGGCAGTAAACCGCCGCCTGAAAATTTCGAAAATGCACTTGTCAGATAGGTAGATTTGAATGTGGTTTTATGCACAAAAAAGGTATAATTACGCTATCGTATACATCAAATTAATGTTAATAATCTGTTTCATTACTGTTTCTACCATTCCTTGGCTTAGAATTGGCATGAATGTTCATTCAATCTGAAAGGGATAATTGCGAGGTAAGATTAAAGGTATGCGTTTCAGTCGATCCAGGTAACACAAACTCCTTTATTTGTTATTTATCAAGGAATAACTGAAAAAAAGGCACTCGTTCGTTTGGAAGATTTGTTACCAGCACAATTTCCCATGAATGATGATGATAACGTCTAAGACTTTCGATCCAAGCGTGAAATTTCTGTTCGAAATATGTTGAAAATACGTACAAATTGTGTGGCTGTTGCAATTAATTTTTAACAGAAGAGGCCCCGTTATAGCACTGCATTTATATATTTCGCGACTTAAATTCATTAAATCATGAATAAAAATAGCCATGAATTTTTTTGAAGTAGAGTAATCCTAATAATATTATAAATACGAAAGTTTGTATGTTTGTTACTCAATCACGTCGTCGTAACGGCTCAGCGGATTTGGATGAAATTTGGTACATTATATTCTGCATGAGCACATAGGGTACTTTTCATCTCGGAAAAACTTAACAGTTTCTTAGGGAATATATAAAAACCATTTGAGTAGGCGCTGATTGGCGGTCTGTTTTTTATATTCCTTAAGGAGATGTTCGTTTTTTTAGGATGAAAAATACCATATGTGCCAATCCAGAATATTAGAGTAATAAAAGAGGACAATAAAGCACTTGGTCATTATAATTAAGGTTTGAATTTCGCACGCGGGTAGAGCTGCGGGTAACAGCTAGTCATTTATAACTGGGTTATGTATTCCGGTTTTTTTTTTTTTTTTTCTCCAAACATAATGGCTTGTAGAATGTTTTTCAGCCATTGTGTTCAGAAGTCGCGTTACACCATAATTCTAAAGCGGTAATAGGCCCAACTCGAAAGTTAGGTTTTGTTTTGCAACAAGTGTATAGTCTTACAGTAGTCTTATGTCCCCCCCCCCCCCACCCATCAAATAAAGGAATTCTGTTATTGCACAGTTGGTTGCGCAATAGACAAAATTTTTTGGCTAGCAACGACACTTCGATCAACATAATACCTCTTAGTAAAATAACGAATTTTAACCGTGGGTGTAATCACCAATACGTTAATAAAACTAGCCCCAGGTTTTGTTTGATTATCGCGTGTAACACCACAAGTCAGGGGCGAAGCCGGGGGGTGGGGGAGTTTATCGGGATATACCCTTCCCCCCCGAAACGAAAGTAAAATATTAAAATTTAATAAAAATATGATAAATTGCAAGATACTCTTGATTTAATCAAGATTGGACTTCCTCCTGTAATGAGTGGTCCATAAAAACTTCACACTTAGAGCTCTTAGAACTTTATTCTTTTCAATTTAAATATTTTAAATTGTAAATAAGTGTATCCAATTTTTCTATTTATAACTTCTCATATTCAATTGGATTTTCTCTCTGTTTATTTATATAATGTATAAAAGAGTTTGAACTTTCGAGATATTTTCTGTGTACTGCTATCATAAAGTAGGAAGAGGTTAATGAACATTTTGTAGTTCTATCTCTGTGTGTTAGCCCATTTGTAGTAAATAAATTGTTTGGCAAAAAATATGTGAAATTTTAATTATTTATCCAAATATATTACATTTATAATACCCTTTAAGCTTGAAGGAAGTTTGTAACATTTAATGATTCTTCCATCTCTGTATATTAGCCCACATGATTGTAAGCATCTTATTAGACTATAAACATTTAAAATTATAACTTTTAAAAAAAATATATAATAGGGTGTTTACATTTCTGTGTATTACCTCCTTAATCGTAAATAATTTTTTTAAACTAATGAAATACAATATAATATAAATTTTATTTTTTCAAATATAAGAACTTTGTAGTCGCCCTCAAACATGAATGAGGATTATATAATTTAATATGTTGTCTTAGTATGTTAGTCTATTGATTGTACAACTTAAGAAAAATGAAATATTAGACATTTGCAGTCTTTCTTGAACATAAAGGAGTTTTATAACATTTTGTGGTGTTATTTTTGTATATTAGCCCATTGGTGTGTGTGTATGTATGTGTATGTATATATATATATATATATATATATATATATATATATATATATATATATATATATATATATATATATATATATATATATATATATATATCTCAAACACAAAACACTTGTAATCCAACTTAAATCTGAAACATGTTTATATCATTTTGAAATATACGTCTTTAAAACTTTAAATTTCATAACTTTTTTTAATGCAATGCATTTATTTCCCTTGATTATGCCGGAGGTTTAAAGCATTTGTAGTTCTGTCTCTTTATTTTAAGCCCATTGGTTGTAAATAATTTTTCGACAAATTTTTCCAATATTTGCCTTTAATATAACTCAAACATAGACATTTTTAATCCCCTCCTCCCCCGAAAGAAATTCCTGTGTATGCCCCTGCCACAAGTAGTTCAGTTAATTAGGTTATGTTAAATAAAACGTTCCACTAGTAACGGTATGGAATAACTGATAGTTGAAAAGAAAGAATAATACTGATAATTTTTGTGCAATTAAAAAGCAGTGATTTTCTTACTTAATTTTTGGAGATACAAGGTCAGAGATTAATCCGTTCCATCCCCCCCCCCCCCCTTATTTTTCCTTCAACTAAGAAAACAGTTTTAGGAGAAGTGATTACAGTGTTTTAAATTTAAATTCTTAGCTATGCTGTATAATTGCGTATTGTTTTATTAATACGACGAGAGTTGTTTGAACCGTTGTTCTAAGTTCTGAATTTATTTTTATATTGGACATTTTCTCTTCTACGCGCGCTACTCTTGTTGCTTTCATGCAGTTTTATTGTGCTTCAATTTGTTTCTACTTTTTGATTTATTTACCGACACTGTGGACGCTTACGACCTAGACGACGACGTGTTCCGCAAAACTAGTATTATTTTGTTAGTTTCGTTTATGTGTTTGACTTATTTTACACATTTTGATTTTGAAAAACCATTATAACAAAGAAAATAATACTTGCCTTCTTTTTTGACTGTAGAATATTACGCTTTCACAAAGAATAAGTCTCCAATATGACGTACCCAGTTCTGTAATCTATGCACACGTACAGGATAAAACTAGATTCATTCCAGTTACTAAGAAATTTTCCAAATTAATAACTTAGACATTTTTACGAAAAATCACTAACGTAGATGCCATGTTTACAAATATAGTGACAGCTTCTTAGGGCTGTAGCCTTTATGTTTAAGAATGCAAACGTTGATGTTGGCTTCATAAACGTTTTTTCGTAGCGTAACCGTAAACTGCCAGCCACGTAAACCCGAGTGCGAAGCGCTGATGATGCGAGGATGATTCCGATAAACTCTTTCCCGAACGCCATTTTGTCGCTCTTTCTGTTGCTGTGTGCAGCCTACGGCAAAACACTGCTGTCGGCAAAACACTTCCAGTTGGCTGAAACTATCGTCGTGGCAATCAACAGCCAATAGCCATCGCGTTACTGTTTCTATAATCTTTGCGGCTCATGAGAATGCCACAAACTTGGGCCTTTGCGTGTACGACGTGACGATTTTTTTTTAGGTATCCGTCGTTCTTAACATCAGTGCCTTACGTTATAATGACCGCTAATAAAGAATTGGTTCAGGAAACCTTCCACACGTGATATAAATGGGACTTATTTTTGATCGATTAAGTTTTATGAGTAATCGGCGATTTCATTTTGAACCGTCTTATCTAGAAATTACCACAATATGGTGATCTCGCCTGCAGTTGGTTGTTTCCGTGGTCATTGAGTGTTCGGTCATTCGCTCATTATGCCATCGGATTCCAATATGCTTCATTGAACATGTTTTCAAGCTGATTCTGGCGAAGTTCTGTGCTGTAACCTTCCCTCACTTCCTGGTTATTACCTTAACAGATTTCCTGGGCGGAATATATTCTAACATATATTTTATGAAGTCATTAATGACGAAATTGAAGGAGGACTTCATTCACAAGAGTTCATAACTTTTTTTCCTGTTTGGAATAGCATATATTTCCAATAGTGTGGCCCCCCAAAAATATTTAACAGAACTGAATTTAAAATGCTAACGAAATGCTTTATACATTTCGGCGAAAATTGTGTACAAATGTGCTTCTTGCGTTTAGCTCATCGAATGGTCTGGGCCCTAAGTTTTTGTTATTCTTATTAAACGACTCGAGTATTTGCACGCGTAACAGAATCACGGTTATACACTTGAGTGTTGTTTGTATTTAACTAGAGTACAAATATACAAACATCAATAATATTATACAATCACAACACTTTTCAACATTTCCCATCAGAATTAAATGCCAAGCCAACCCAAATACGGTTTGGAAAAAAAAAGGGGGGGGGGGGAGAGAAAGAAAGTTTGTATGTTGGTTCGTACTTTCGATAAAGTACAAATGACTATTACAACCTTTAATAAATTACTGTATCGGATTAACATTGTGGACATTTTCAGTTTCGTGCGTAATATTGTATATTTAGCTACTGTGTCTTTCTGTGCGTGTTTGATGTGCGTTGTCAGCTTATTGCATTATTTCGATTTTTTGGCGCTGTTCCATACGCGTCTCAGGATTACTGTGATGATGACACTTTACCTTTGATACCTCGCCACTTAGGTAACCCTTTCTGCTTTATTTTCCTTGTTTAATTAACATCGTAATTGTATACCAATCTTTATGTTAATAATTATTTAGAGTTTCTCTCTAATGATTTACTTTAAAATATACGTCAGGAAATGTATGTACATATTTGTCCGGGACACACGTGCTGAAAGCGAAGTGAGCACCCTGTTATTTGTGTCGCATACTTACCTGAAATTAATTGAAAACGTATTCCCATTAATTCTAAAGCTTTTATAGAACATTTAATGAAGTTACTATGAACTAAATATTAAGGGGATCCCTTCTCCACCATGTTGAATTTTTTTGCTTGTTAATATTTTTAAAAAAGAAAATTTGGAAAGCGCCCTAGTCTATATCCAACTAGTTACTGATTGACCTTACACTCCAGTACAGACATGAGGCTGAATACGAATTCGTATTTGTGTCACAATATTTTGTAAAGGTTTTGGCAGGATTAAAATTGGGACGAATTATGAGTTCGTAGTTCCTTTGCCCTGTCTGAATCGCAGTAAAAGGCCAATAGATTAGTGGGCATAAGGTTACATCGGGAATTTTGTTTTTGTAAAACATAGACAAGCTAGAAAAATGAAAGATTTAGTATGGCAGTGGGGGAATGTAGGTTCCCCTTTATTGTTCGGTTCACGACCAATTTCGTGTACGTAAAAGGCGTCTCGTCTGCATGGAACGTTTACGAAAATGTGTGCTTCACAATGAATGTACGCGTCGTATGTTCAACCAGTTACACGAGACTAGTAATTAACTATATTAGCAAATATAATCATTTAGAGGTACTATTAAAAAAAAAAGACCTTGAGTTTTCTTTTAAAAATTAGATACGCAAATAAATACAATACTTATTCTTTTCTCATTTACTTGTGATGCTTAAGGCTTTACGAACGTGACACGAAATAAAGTATATCGCTGTTTAAGTCGAGGATGTTCGTACGTGCGTAACGCTATGACCGTCGACATTTTTGTAAGAATACCTGTTATATCATTTTAATAAGTACAAGTTCATTACGTACACGTTTTTCGTCGCAAACCGACCTTCAAGACTGAATAGTGACGTCAACGTGAAACGGGCATGCAAGATGACACTGCGACTGCAGCCCTCAAGAAGATGGGTACCGTACTCACTTCTCGAAGTTCTCGAAGAACTGCACGGACATGAGCAAGTTGTTGAGGACGAAGGACTCCAGGTCAGTCCTCAGCGTGCCTCGGATCCTGTTGACGGCCTCCGCCTCTATGTCGATCTTCGGCGCCGGCGTCTCGTCCTGTTGTCGGTCGCCGACATTCTTGAAGGCCTGCTTCGTGCGGCTGCCATCGTTGCGCTTCCACTGGTGGCTGCCGTTCGTCGCCGACGACGACGACGACCTCTTCAGCTTGCGGATGAAGTTGCCCATCGTACCCGCGCTCACCGTCTTCTCATCACAGTACCGGAGAAGTTTCAAAATACCACGTGGCGTCGAGCGATCACTAGTGTTCGTACACACTTCCCTGGATTCGCCGTAGCAACGAGAACGGAAGCAAACAGATGCACCTTGCTCCAATTCGATCCTCTTGTGTGTTACCGCTGCGTCGTTGTCTTCACGCCTCCCCTGCTCCAAGTATCCCGTGACGCTGGCTCGGCCAATCACGTGTCATGGGACCTCCCTGCTTCGAGAATGCAGCTCTGCGCGACTGTCCCGACTGCCACGCACTTTCAATCTCGCCCAAGTGGCTTTGGCGTAGGCGATCCGTCTCTTTTAAAAAGACGGGTTGTAATCTTATCGGGCGGTGGGGTTCTCGCGTGATAAACCTGACCTCCCTCCATCCCCTCCTGAAGTTGCCTTCAAATATGCGCGGTGCATGTGTTGTTTTCTTTCGGCAGAACAAGCATGACCCGGATTATTTCGCGCCGGAAATAATGCCAGAAGTCGGAAGCAATGACCCTCTTAATGTTTCTTTAGAATTTCTTTGTAATAACTTTGTGTGTAACATTGTGATTATAAGCGCGCATGCGTGCATGAAAAGCTTTAAGAAAGTTGAAATGAGTTAATATGGTTGTTTTAATTCTATGTTTTTTTAATTGTGACTAAGGACATTTTTGTTTTTGGGAATTGATTCTTATAATTGGTTTTACCAGAATCAAGTTGTCTTTCACACACTTGACTTAATTGCGGTCCTTTTCTCGACATGCCTTTCGAATCTCCGATAATCATGTATTCCATAAATCTTGGAATCGTTTTTTTAAGATTAGAGGTTTTTAACGCGCCTGCTTTAAGTCTGCTAATCAGGAAACTGTATACATGCTATGCTAATTTGTAGGTATATGCTATTACAAGATACAAGAGGGCGTGTTTGAGTTCTTGAAGGATGGAGGTCCTAGTAAAAATAAAATAACTAAGTTTGGTTTTAATTTATTCGCACAACTATTATTTACAGCATTAATCTATCTCCACTATCTCTGATTATAGTCAATTAACTGTTACTCATCATTAACACACTTTGTTTGTCTGTTGCCATCATTTGTAATGTATTCCACTCACGCACCCAGTCTAATAGTCCAGCCTTCATCATTAACACACTTTGTTTGTCTGTTGCCATCATTTGTAATGTATTCCACTCACGCACCCAGTCTAATAGTCCAGCCTGTCAGTCGTACTCTTCACTACTCCGATGCTCGCAGTCGCAGATATTCCTCCGCTGGTATTTCTCTCAATGCTTTTTTGCCATTCCGTGGTCTGTCGCCAAAACTGGCGGCCCGTAGTTCCCGTCGCACTGTTTATACTCGGCTGGCATTGACCTGGAAAGTTCAACGCACCCCGAGTCATGCTAGAGAAACTAGGATAAATACAGACACTCAATAAAACCAGGGCCAGCAGTACCGTCGCAAAAATGATTATCGTGTCGGCTCGCTTTTTGCAACAGATACACTGTTCCTGGTTTATCGCGCGCCTGCCAATCAAAACATTCCATTGACTTGGCGCCGCCGCTATAATATAACTGCTCTGTCTTTCTCTTCTACTAGCTCGCATGGAACAAAGCAGCGAATGCGTAACAATATAATTAGTCAGTCTGTGACCTACCGGGTTAGAACCTGGAACCTCATGGTGCGAACACGCCTTGGCGGCGTTCTCTGCCACACAGATCGCCCCCCACCTGGCCCATATTGGACATTGCGATGCATTTGGCGTACGACAAATATCACCCCATTATTTTTTTATTAATGCCTTAAAGTTTGAGTACTACGGTAGGTGCAGATATCCCTATATATGCTATAAATATATTGTTACATGGACGCCTGTGGGGCTATCAGAGTTCGTGAGTGACGGAGGTCTTAATGAAAATAAGAGAACTAAATTCAATACGTATATTTATTCTCAATGTACAGTCAAACATATGTTAGCTACCAGTCGGAGCGTCCTGTTGAGCGCAATATTTAATTACTATCTCCATTTCAATTAGTCTTTATCACAGTCTTTACTTTTCTTTTGCTAATATCCCTTAAACTGCTCCAATTATTTTTGCACGTTTAGTTAAAACTGTCTATTTCCATCGTCCCGAATGTCTTTTCACTCGCGCATCCAGTCCACAGTCCCGCAGATCAGTCCCACTCTTCACTGCACACAAGCTCGCCGATGCACTCTCGCAGATCTCTGCAGTCGCCCCTCGCCGCTCCGGAATCGCCCTACTGTCGCTTAAGGTCGCACGAGACGCCAAACTCTCGGCTCTTAATTCCTGCCCTCTCAGAGGCCCGCATGTGGTATTTATACTTGAGATAGGTGCCTTATAGAACTTTCTCGGCAATCCAAGTTATTCTGGGAAATGTTATGGCTATGGCTACTTTCGTACATGATAAATTGAGAAATATGAGCTTCTCAGGGTCAGCGAGGTGCGAGTTGCGATAAGTGTGAGGTGACGTCCTTTATGATAGGCCGCTCGCTTCGTCTAATATTACAAACTTGACCTCCAGCTCTCGTCGCCTTCCCTCGCGAAGGAAACAACGGGCAGCGACATACAACGATATATTAGCTTGCATCCTGAGTCCCATTTTTGGCTATTTCGACATTATTGTGGATTCATACTCTGCAATGGTAGACGTTTCGTTTGAGTATAAAAAGGGCCAGCGTCGCACTGTTATTGTGGCAAATAAATTCTTGTAAAGTTTATGTTGATATTATAAAGGGCCCCGAGTTCAGGACACAGGTCGTTTGTGCACTCATCAAACTAATGCTGCATTAAAAAAAAAATTAAAACTATGTGTTAATAACTATGGAGTAACACGCGCACATTGAAAGTCATTCTAATTTATCGATTCGAAATGCAGATGGTTAATTATTAATTACAGCCGGTGAAAACACGCGATAAACCTGCAGATAAGAGAAAATTGGCTGCAGTCTTTACGCTTCTACTACAAGCATTTGTTTTGTATTGTTTGAAGTACTGATGATAGGTTTCATTGTGATCGTGATAGTAATTGTGTGACTATTATTTTTTAATGAGTGCGGAGACTGCTGTGGGGTGTAATCAACCATGAAAAGCGTGCAAACGAGACATCAGGAATGATACTGACTACATACGAAACAGAATAAAATCATCCAAGATAAATGGATTGGAACATACAAATTATGCAGGTAACGTTATACCTGCAAAATTTAGTGGAAGCCCGTGCAAATGCCATGCAAAGTGTTTTGACAAAATTAGTGAAATTGACAGAGCTCTCATTTCGACTAAATTGTTAGACACGAATACGAAAAATGAACAGGACGTATTGAGTGTGTTGATGTTGATCGCCACCGACCTAGGAAGGAAGATGAAACTGTTGACAAAGTGATACTGTATCACGGGACGCCTGAGGGGCGTATCTGAGTTAGTGAAGAATGAAAGTCTTAATAAAAATTTTAAAAAACTAGTTTTGATTTCTAATCTATCCACACAGACAATTTAATGCTCTAAATAATAGCTGTCTCCATCTTTACTCTTTTTATTTAACAATGAGCGCAATATTTGTCTATTTCAACTCTAATTAGTCTTTTTTAATTGTCTGAGTAGTTGCAGCCAATTAACTCATAATCATTATTAACACGTGTTCTGTCAATCTGCTGCCACCATTTGTTATTTCTTTCACTCGCGCATCTAGTCGAATAGTGCAGCCTGCCAACCGTGCTCTTCACTGCTTGATACTTGCAGTCGCAGATTTCCCTTCCGCTGGTCACTTCTCGCACTGCTCTTCTTCTAGCGCTCGGATCTCAGCCACTCATTCATTCATCCATCAACTACTCGGTTCGGAGCCCTGTCACTCTTTAATATCGTTCGCCTTGACCATCTGGAAGGTTCAACGCTCCCGAGTCACGCTGTGAGAACGAGGTCAGTAATCCAGAGCATTCTTCATATAAACACAGAAATCTATACAATCTGGGTCAGCAGCGCGAGCCGCAAAGAAAAAACGATTTTTGTGTCGGCTCGCTTTCTTTAACAGATACACGGCCACCGGCCTATCGCTCGCTTGTTCATTAAAAACAATCCTTTCACTTACAGCCGCCACTATCATATAACGGCTGTCCTTCACATCCACTCGTTCACACGGGATGCGAAGAAGCGAGCGCGTTACAATAATATTGCTTGGTAGGCTCGGCAAGTGTACAGTCTTTCCGAGGTGCATTTTTAAATATCAATGCAGTAAGTGAAAAACGTGTTGGACGCCTTAGAGAACTTCTTAGAGTGCACAACCCTAACTGATCGTAAAGGTAAAACAGAAGTGGCAATGCTCTTCCAGGAGAATCATTAGTTGAGGTACATAAATACATAACCTCTTTGCCTGTGAAGAATAGTCATTATGCAACCAAGACTTGCAATATTTGAACAGTGGCCTCAAGTTAACGCAATGCATGTCTTGTCAAGGGAAAAGCATGCTATTCCCAAATCAAATACGTGTATTGCAATAAAGTATTTCGTGAAAACTTTAATCCTGTCTTTGGACGCTCACAAGTGGACACATGTTATATGTGTCAAGGAGTTTACATTAAAGTAAAAAGTAAAATCCTCAACGATACAGTAAAACATGTTGCAGTTGCGAAACTCATGGTTCACAAACGACGAGCTAAGAAATTTTATAACTGTTTGCAATCCGGCAAATCTCTTGTTTACATTAATCATAAAGGAATAGCCAGGAAGGGACCGAATTAAGTATGCTTGTTGTTACTTGCCTACTTTAATGAATTTGTTTAATCAGATATTAAATATATCTGTATCTTCAGTGATAATTGTCATGGGCAAAAGAAAGGATATTAGTGTCTCCCAAACGATCGTTATTTTGGTCTTTTAGGAGAAAGCTTCGCAATACCGACAATGTATACACACTTCACGAATACACAAAACTCATCTTGTATTCCAGTTCTCGATCAAGGTTTACTTTCCATGAGGTGAATACAGAGGAAATCTTGGATTTTAAGTCGTGGTGGCCAAATGTCCACAAAAAGCATCTGCGGAAACACAAGAAAAACAAATCCCACGAAATGAAAAAATTCCTTTTAATCTCTCATCCTTTCATTTTATGAATTTCTTTACAGTGTATATATGAAAGGCGTAGTTGCTGCATCAGAATACATACGACGACTATTTCATCACAATTTCATGCTTAAACTTGACGCACGACAGGTTATTCCACCGCAGCAAGCTGTGTATCTTGTAAATTGTGTACCGATAAATTTAAATAAAATGGAAGACAATAGAAAATCTTCACTGTATGTGGAAGATGCCGAGGTCTATCATCTGTACTGGGAAGACATTCTCCAGTGGCCACAGCATGATGCAGTACTAGCACACGAAAGTGTTTAACATGTGACCTGTACATTCCACTTTCAAGGGCCAACAGTGCTACACATTTTGTGAGTTTTTTAAGCCTAAATACGCATGTTTTGTTTCCTTGGCGTTTTGTGTAACACACTATCTCAAAATGTGCGTTTTCTGTTATACATTCAATATTGCGTCTGCTTGTTTTGTATTATTATACGTGTAGGCACTTTTCGTTAGTTTTAAAGACAGCAGGATGAACCATTGGTTGTGAGTCACACTAGTCAGAGATAATATGTATGAAAAACTGTACCTCGTTGTAGCTTTCTTTTAAAATCAATGCAATATCGAATCTGAACACAACCCACATGTTTTACATTGGAAATCCGCATGCTACTCTAAAAATACATTTATTTTTCCCATTCATTACTGTGAATTGCAGAAATTTCTTGATTCTATGAACTTCAACGAACCATGCACTGAATATTTCTTGAGTTCTTGCTTTCAGTCTCGTAAGTAACATGCATTATTATTAGACAAATGTATCAAAGGGTAAATATTAGACACTACTTGACACACTAGTCTTGTAAACAGGTTTTCCCACTTTACCGCATATATGATGTCTTGGACTTGGACCCTTTCTGTAATCATCGATTCATGTAGAGTAGTGCTTGCTGAAAAGTTTGCTTTCACAATAAATGCATTTTGAAAGCCCCATTCTATTGCAGAGGCGTACCAGACGAGTATTTCAGCAGAGTATTTCACGTATATTTGTTTCAATCCTTCAGATACCGAAAGGGAGAGAATATTAATTCTATTACAGAACAGGTGAGTCGATTCTTGAGTTGTTAAGAAATAACTTCGAAATATTGAAACAATTTTTTTTTTTTTTAAATTTCTAAATCACAATCTTACTTTGAAAGGAAATTATTCGCGAGTACAAATTTCGAAGTGCGGAGTTTTTGCATGAAATTTTTCTCAACATCGTGTACAAGGCGATGAGGATCACATGCAAGCGAAACAAACAATAGCACACAATAGTCCTCCAGAGAAAATAACTTTAATGCAGAAATACACACCGAATGTAAAATAGTGAAAATGGGCCCACTGGAAAAAAAAAAAGGATGCTTGCTTATATTACAGTGGCAGAAATTAATTAATTTCGCTATAGGCATTTTCAGCTTCGTACCTTTGTAAAATTGCGGCTAATTGTGAATAGCCATAACCTCGTATATTAAAAACCACCGTGGCTATGTTATGAATCTTATAGACTGTCTCGCATATAACTTTATTAAGCTGTTTAAATAACCAGAATCTGATACATTTATTTCTAAAGAACAAAATATATTAACATGCTGAAACGGTTGCTACACAAATTTCACATTATTAATATTATTTAAAAGACAATTTTAAATCACGTTTTGAAATAGACCACCAGATAGCGTTGTTAATGTGCAAAGCATTACAAAACAAATATTTCAAATGAGCGAAAAGGTTATATTGTGGTGTTTATGGTACGTAAAATGTATGGGGAAGCAATGCTGGCTATATGTTTTGAATGTACATTTCACCTCTGTGGAATGGTAGGATTCAGAATGGCGAATGAGTAACGGGAGCGTGGTATGTTCTGCTCAAGTGTGCAAGAGTGGCGTAAGTGCTGTTTCACATAAATGTGTTTACCTCCTTCACCCATCACCGCATCCCTCCCCCCGCCCCCGCTCGTGTTTACCCCCTTCCCTGCTTCTGTGTCCCCCTCCATCCCCTTCCCTAAGGTGTGTTGTGATTGGTTGTGCCCCTCCTTTCCCCTACTTCTCCTACAAGGTTTGCTGTGATTGGCTGTTGGTGTTACCTCTACATGCAGAAGTATTACCTCTCCTTCGCTGGAGGTGTGCTGTGTTTGGTCGGCTGGTTCTTGGATCAAGAAAGGTATAATGGGCATTTGGGAGAGATTTTTTTTCTTTGGAGTCCAGAACATGACTGAGCTCTGGATGTGTAAGCGGAGGGGAGAGGTGGTTAGGAGCGGCATGGGTGTTACTTCTTCGAAGTCTTGCACACGAGTGAGCTCTGGAGCAGCATAGCTCCTTCCTGTTCTGAGGTTGACAAGCGACTGAGGTTTAAATTGTGCAATGACTGTTAAAAAACTGAATAATAATAATAAGTAGTGATACATTACAGTCACTCTTTTCTCTCAAATATTTGCAGTTAGGACTCTTGTTAAATTATTCCAGCACAAGATATTTTTTTATATTAAAATTTTATTTTTTTATTTTCGTTGTGTTTAATCTGAGCACTGTATGTAAATTGCCGACACTCTTTTCTCAAGAGTTTTATAAATTACATGTGTACACTCTGTTTAAAGGTAAGGTAAATAATAATAATAATAAATGGCACAAACAATCTATTTGAAATACTTTTTTTAATAGATCCCATTTTTTTCAACAACCACAAAAACAGTATATTGACACACATATATTCAAATAAAATTTGTATACATTTTTTCCCGCACTTATCGGCAGCACAGTTTCTTGACAAAATAAATTATCTATATACAACACTTTTTATCGATCATATATATTTTCGTTCTCAACACATACACCACATCTTTTTTTAAAAACAATTATATACAATACTCTTCTGGGTCCAGCAGTGAATGGTCTGTATTGTGAAATATGGACGTCCATATACATTACAAGCTGCATTACCCTGTTGCTGCCGCCCCTGTCACTGAACTCTCCAAGTTGGCTAGTGAGCTGAGGGACGATGACATTGTCAAACAATTTGCCTACATCGGACGAATGCAGGACAGGGGTAGCTTTAAACCAGAAGTAAACTGTTTACATAATGCCTTCCTCGACTGCCGTGCTTTTAACATACATGACCGCTGTGGAAATGTTAATTTTAATTGGCAGGGTGTTGCCTCAACTAAAACCTGAATAAGGGTCCTGTATCTCTCAAAATATTGTGAAAAATTTGTGTTAGGCCCAACACTAACATTTTAAATTCTTGTATCTACGAGTCTACCTCCGAATGCAGTGGCCAAAATGACATATTGTAAATTAGGCAGCAAACTCTCCACTGATGAGGACTAGTCACAACTTGAATCAGATTCCGACCCGCTCATGTCAGAATGACGTTCTGTATCCGATCCAGAACTACTTTCTGTATTGGACACACAGAGTTCTTTTAACAAGCTGTTAAGACACTGATGCTAGACCGTGGGGGAGACGACATACCACACCTAACAATTCCCTCCCCTTACTCACCAATACCAGCAATCAACCCACAAATTCAGGATCAGTAACTAGAGAAAAAATATATAGCTACATGAAACAATAGAGAGAAATACCTGGAAAAAAATACACAAAAAAGTGTGTGTGTGTGAAGTTAACACAGTTCGCTATTAAGCAAGACTGTCGAATTAATACAGACCTCCATTAAGTAAACCCTATATGCAATACTTTTCCCCACTGTAAGCAAAGCTACAAATATCGAATTAAAAACCATTGAAACAGTACACACATTTCTCAAGTAATAACCCTGCATCTAATTATTTTTACCCTGAAGGGGTTCGAAACCCTACCCAGGGCACTTCACAACCTATTCCTTAATCAACTATGCTACGAAGCACCCCCGAAATGAGAATGTTTAAAACATGTAGATAAAACAAGTTAAAACCTCCATTTCATTACATTAAAAATCCTTTGTGTGGTGAGATAATGTCCAGTTCTGGTGGGCAGTTGTTGCATGAAGTGCCACTAAACCAAAGTTTCAACAACCGGTAGTAATGTGAATAGGTATTGCAGAGGCTGCAAATGTTCATGCTATGATGGTTAGAGACAGACTCAGCTCTTAAGTATATTCAAGCTCGGAACCCAATCATCCAGTTCGACAGTTGGGGCAGACTGACAGACTTGGGGAAGTGCACCCTCCTTTTATAGTCTCCACTTGACCCCATTTCAGAGAAGGTGTATCCAAACCCGTTTTTGCACAATAGTGATTTTTACCATCAACACTACTTTAATGCCTTAATGTCATTGTTTGCCACTCAAGTAGCCTGAGATTGTGTAAACCCTTTCCATTGCACCAAACTCATGTTTTCCATAAGTAATAATTTTATCAGCCAAGTACATATCTGACAAATGTACTTTATGTAATTCATGTTCGTAGAACCCACCAGTGATTGTTTCGCCATCGTAGCTTTCAAGGTAATAAACTCTGGGGAAGAAATGTCTCACTGAAATAATTTTAAATATTTCATATGGCCAATTTACAGTATATTTCTTCTTTTCAGACACACCTTTTGCTTTATGAATTCGGACATATTGCCAGTTTTGAACTTTGGTTTCCTCTCAGCAATGACTTTAGGATTATTATACACTGTCTTTAATAAATCATTATTTTTCACATCGATGTGTGCCATCTTGATTGTTCTGTGAAACCTAGTATTGTAAAATTTTACCACCTTAGGTAAAATATCCAGTCAAATATAACTACCCCGAAAAGTGAAGTATTTGTAAAGTAACAGTTTAATAGATTTGTGAAAATGCTCGGTCACAGCACATTTTATTCCAGAATAAGTGACATAATGGTTGATGCCATATGTTGTCACTAACTTTGTGTGAATTAAAGAAATCTGTCCCTTGGTCTGGGCAGAGGTGATGAGGGGGCCCTTTCTTTTAAAACACTAGACATTGCAGCAGCAACTTGTTTCCCACTTTTATTCTTCACTGGAACCACAAATGCATATTTTGAATATACAACAATTACAATGTACTTGTATCCTCGGTTGTGTTCAGAAATTAAACTCATATCACACATCAGCTTCGAAAAGATAATTTAAATCATGGGTAATAACTGTCCTTCTTGGATAATTAACTCTCGCAGGAGCATGTAATTCAGTGGCAAGCTTGTTGAACTTCATTTAGGAATAGATATACCCACTCTCGGTCAACTCCTCTATAATTGAAACAATTTCATTAGTATGCGAGTTTGTGTAGTATGCGAGTCTGTTTTGAGGCTATAAGTAATTTCAAATGAGACAATAATTCGTTCGGGTTGTCCCAAAATATATGTGAAATATTATTTTCAACTTCATCTTTAAATGTCCCACTGCTAACAATTTCCCTCAATAAATGTAATTTCGGGTTATCTTCGTCAATACTATTTCAGCGATAATGAGCATTTGTACGTTTGATACCTGCCTTATATTTATCGAAATAAAATTCAGAATATCCAGTTGGGAATTTTAAAAATAATAATCCAAACATTCCTTCACTTGCATCAACAACATTATCGCCTATTTGAAAAATACTTAGTTATCCCATCAAGTTTGTACACGTTGTGTTTTTTAAACCTACCTAGGCAAGTTATGGTGTTATAAATCTGTTTTTCCACTGCAAAAATAAATACACCATAACGTGTCCCATGTCCGCTGCATGTGAAAGGTATTGTTGTGTCTGCGCCGTAGTCGTTACGCTGGGCCAGTGTGTGTGTGCGTGTGCGCGCGCGTGCGTGCGTGCAGAGAGAGAGAGAGAGAGAGCATATTGGACGCGCGAATTTTCAAAATTGTAACCGTAAATTTTTTATGATTAATTATTAGAAATGTCTGTTTTATCGATCTCAACATTGTAACTCTGCCGCAGGTGTTTGTGAAACAATAAACACAATCGTGTAATGTGATTATGTTTCTATGATTTGAATGTTTGCCACAATCCCATCAAAATATTAAGGCCAGCCAGAAAATTTTAAATAAATAATGAACTAAAAACCTAGTAAAAGGTCGGTGCCAATGCAAAGAATTGTGAATGTAATAAAGGTTACGGCATGCCTCTGTGTGCGTGCGCATATTTACCACTACCTTTTAGGTTTGTTGCTGCTACGTACAGAAAATAAGCGACACGAGTTGCTGCTTGAATTTACTGTCTCTTTTGTCTAATTGGTTGCTCCCTCGTTTTAATATTTATTTCAGCTAAGGCCGTCCTTTTAACGAAACAACGCAGCACCTATCAATAACAAGAGGTTAGGCAAATACTACAATTCGTTTCTCCACAGTTGTAACAGTGTTAATCACAAACACGGCAAAATATTAACGTGTATTATGTGTAATGTGCTACATTTAGTACAACAAAAATATTTTAACAATATGTAAAATAATAAACAAAACAACTTCGTAAGTACAGACAGTTAAAAAGTTATAATGCTGACCTAAATATGGTTATAAGTCTAAATTGTACACATTCATATGTAATAGTTTTGAAATATGACAGAATTCTTTGAACAGTTGAAAACAGTAAACAAAGCATTTGACTGTTGAAGTTCGGAAGTCACATGGCAGTGTTTTTATTTACATGTAGAGGAAGGATACATAATTTGTAACCAAAAGTAGAACTTTGGCAGGGCTTTAGAAAAGTCTGAAGTAACCGTAAATTTATTTAGTTGCCCAAAAAAATATATTTTGAGTAAACAAAACTTGAAAAGCAACAAAATTAATTTTGTTTAACTAACAAAATACACGCTTGAATAAACAAAAAAAATCTTTGTGTTGAACAAAAATAATTATACTGTTAACAAAATATTTAGTTTAATCAACTGTATATTGGTTTGGTCACTCATACGATTGCCTTCGTTTGAAAATATAGCTCGGGTGTTTGTCATGTTTGTGATAATTAGGATAGTAATGGTGTTTGTTAGCGCATTTATTGATGCTTAATAATGTTATAAAAATCTAATAAAACAAGTGGAACAGGACACTAAAAAGTAAGACTGTGAAACTTGAAATATTTATTTACAGGTGTTATCCAGTATTTATGCGTTTGAAATACTACAGTCTTCTCAGTATACACTTTAGCCAATGGCCTGAGTTCAGATCTCGGTCAGGCTTTCAATTTTTTTTTTATATTAACCGAAACTGTTTAGTGTATGTAGAGCCATACTCCTGAGTTGCACCAAGCATATCGTAAAGTTCGGGGCAACCAAGTAAGGACAATAAAGTAACTTGGTTTCAACAACAAAATGTTTAGTTGTCCTTATACAAACAATTAATCTGACTGCGCTAAACAAACTTTGGGTTCAACAAAACCTTTTTATTAGTTAATTTTTTTCTCCCTTTTATGTAACTGCATAATATTGTGTGGTCGTTGGAGACGGAAAACATTGAACTATTCATCTTCAGCCTAGCATATCATACGATTAAAGCTTGTGTTATTCTTTAGCATTTACGGTTGAGGTAGTGTTAATTGGAAAAACGTGTTTGATGATAGTTATTTTGACGCCCCAGTTGATATAAAGGTGTCGTCCGTATTATGCAATGATGTTGGGACTATTTCTAGCTGGTTAAACTGAAGTATGTTTCGTCTGGTATTTGAAATATAATTATCAGTGGGTTAGGTTAATTCGCCACTAGTTTATCGCTATTAGATATATTCCGTTATCTTTTAATGCGTGCTTGTACACGGAGATAACCGATAAATATATATTTCTCCTGCCTATATTTTTAATTGGTGTAAAGTTTTGTACTTTCTCTATGTCCGACCTGGAGTAGTTTGTGTTTCACGTCAGCTACTTTCGACAGTCGTGGAGTCTTTGTAAAATTCGTGTATTCTGGCCTCAGCTTAATTCTCGAGCACTGATGTTAACTTCCGTGGAGTGTAAATATATGAATCTACTGCGCCAGAAGGTTGGGAGACGGAATAAATGTCTGTGTTACAGCTGTATATATTCTACGAATGCCGGTACTCGAGCACTGGCCTCCGTTCGCTGAACGATCTTATCGATAGAACAGTGCGGAATGAGCAGTTACATTGAGTTGCGGCAACACTTGTGCGCACATTACACAATACTTTCGAACATAATGATCACATCAGTCTTGTGAACGTGCTATTAGGTATCGATTTTATTATTAATTTTGACTATATTCTTGTTGTCGCGATCTGATTGCATTTTGCTACAGGACTGTTCTATGGTGTATTATTTGTGATCATCGTAGGCCCCGTAAATGTTACCCACACAGTCGAGTATCTTCGTAGGACAACGATCTTACTGCTGCTGCGAATCTCGTATTGACCTTTTGGCTCCCGTGACTTATCATTATAAATCAATTGTAATGTTTGAAAGAATGGACATATTTATTTTAATACTTCCTGTATGTAGTTCAGATCACTAGCTGTTTTATTTAAGCCTATGTTTCATTTTGATTGTATAATAAGTGTGAGTATTTATTTATATTATATGGAATGCTATAAAGATGTTTATGATATTCCAATTTTTGTTTAAAGGCTAAATTATAGTTGTTTCGTTTATTGCCTTTATATGCAGTATGAAAGTAAGAGTAATTTAACAATGCTCATATTAAGAAGATTGTTAAAATAAGGGAAAGTTGACGGAATTTTTCTGATAACTGCGACGATAGGAAAAAAAAGAGAAAAAACACGACATTAGCAAGCTGTTCAGAATATTGTCTTGCAAACATAATCTTAATTTTCTTCATAAAAAAAGAACATGCAGTAAGAACTCTTTCCAGTTGAACTGTCGCAATTTTTTTGGAATTGTGTGAAACAGGGGCTCGTACAGAACTATGCTACTCAACAGATAAGTTTCATTTTTTGCATCATCATGCAACTTTTCACTGGCAAAATTTCTACAGCCAAGCTTACTATTTTGTTTTGTTTACCAACCTAGACGTTATATCTACGTAAAACTTGAGATAATTAATTTTTATTCTTAATTATCTACTGCTGAGTAACTCAAAGTTAAATATATTTTCTTATAACTGCTATAGAGAAATACAATAAATACTTGCTAATGTACGTTATAAGGATGAGAAATTTCCTGAAATTAATTTTAGTTATAATATTTGAGTTAATATTCTTTTATTTTATTTAAATTTTGATTTAACCTAATTAGTGTTTCATAAATTTGTTTCGGCAGTCATAAAATCCTGTGTAAAGCCAAGCTGCATCAATGTTATTCATGTAGATTTCAGAAATACAAATTTTGGTTGTATTTCACGTTTGGTTTGTACAGCAAATTTTACAGTTTTCAGCATGTCTCCTGATGTATTTATAGGGGATGAAATCTTATATTAGTGTGCGAAACTCATCATTCGTTGACGTTTGACACGTTCATGCCGGGCAAGACTAAATATATTTCCTAATACAGCTACATATTGATTGATTATTCTTGGATAATGTGTATGGCTAACAAGAATTGAAGACTGCCAGATCCCTTAATCTCGAGAGGTGCAGAAGCTTATATATATATAATAACAATTTAGTTTCGCAAACTAATTTATTTCGTCCCCTATAGATTCATCTGTAGACATGCAGTAAAACTTGCTAAACAAACCAAACGTGAAATACAACCAACATTTGTATTTCTCAACTCTACATGAATAAAACTGATGCAGCTTGGCTTTACATTGGATTTAATTACTGACGAAATTAATTTATGAAACACTAACTTGGTTAAATCACTTACAAATAAAATAGCAGAATATAAATTCAAATATTGTAACAGGAAAATAAATTCCAGAACCCAGATAGAAATGCATGGTAATAAGAACATAATCCCAGAAAACTCCACTTCAATTTTGTTAGTTGGTATTGGGCAATTCTTTATTTCTTTGGTCTGTTCCTTTTCCATGGGCTGACACTACATGTCACAAAAAATGTATTTTCTTTTGGAACATGTGGCACTTCTTAGGAAGTTAGTTTCAAGTTGGCTGTGGCCATGTTCTGCAATACAGAGTCTAAGTAATGTAGGTGCTATTCAAATGCCCTCCCTTCCAACAATATCATCTAGGTAAATCTGATAGGACATTCTATTTGTTCTACGCAAGAATTTTCTGGAACATTTGGACGTATCTGTGTGACCTGCTTGCTATCATGACCTATCATGGCCCCTTCCTCGATACGAATGGCACTATCGGTCAAACTGATATTTCTGTCTGGAAAAGTGTTAGAATTAGAAGATACCAAAATCCTTGCTACAGCGACTTTACTTGGCAGGATGTCAACCCCCTTTGTTGGCTCAATTAGACTCAAATGACTGTCACATTTTCCTTGGCATCTGCTTGTAATGAATATTACAGTAGAAGCAGGCAGCACTGTGTGTGACCACCTAATACTGGGCAGTTAATTGGGGAGGACAAATCATGCTATGCTGATACCACCAACTCTGTACTGCCTACGTAGTACATCAAGCCCCAAAAGATATTTATCCTCTATTTATGCTATTTAAATATTGTGCTCTATGCTAAATTCACCAAGCTTCAAGATCACTTTTCTCTTTCTCCTCTAACCGATGTGGTCTTGCCTGTTACTGTAGTCAAATAGCACTGTTCCGTGATGTCGTTGGGAGATCGCTGGGGAGAAGGCCAGGGGATATCTGGTCTTACTACTGTTAGAGTCGCCCCACTTTCGACAACCACGTGGCAAGTAACATCATGCAGGCCCCCCTCCGCCAGTATTGCATCCCAATCCTGTTTCACCGACAGTGCATGTCAGAACATACGGGCCTTCCCTCCAGCAGTCGCCGACCTTCGTCCCCCCAAGATCGGTGTTTACAAGATTTCCGAATGTGCTATATTTTCACCTTCCTATCGCGGCCTCTTTTCACGCTGCTGCTGCTGCTGTTGCTGTTGTGGGCAGTAGTCTCTCAGGTCCACATGACCAACACTCTGGCCGTTTGGGTGGGTGGAGGTGAAGCTCTGTAGCACGGACCCTGGGAGTGATGTCCTTCAGTCATCTGCAACTTCTTTAGTGTCTTCTTCATGCTGCCTTCGTCATCTTCGTTCGGCATCACTGCCCGTACCTGACGTCTGGGTGCGGCCCCCTATCTTGCTTACTGCACCTCCAGTGCTCGGGCCAGGGCGTCCTGCATGTTGTGGAGTGCAGCAGACGTACTTCTTGCCGTTCCTCTGTGTCGGCAATCGATTAAGAAGCCGATTGCGATGATTTCGCGCACCTTCTTGGAGCACCCTTCCAGGTAATTGAGATATCTGCACGATGTCTTGCCATAGCTTCTGCAGTGGCTCTTCTGAACGCTGAGTGCGCTCCGCAGCTATGCATAATGGACATGTCGCAGGTACGAGTCGCCGAAATGTAGCTCCAAGGCCTACACAGGTGTGTGGTACTGTATTCGAAGTCGTTCTGGCAGAGATTGTAGTATGCTTAATGTGGGGCCTCTCAGTACAGCCTCGAGGTAGTGAGCCTGGCGTTCGGCCATCTATTCAAGGTATCTAATATTTCTAACTGGTTTTGGTACTCCCGCCAAGAAGTCTGGCCATCATAAGGGGCGGGCTTAATTGTGACCCCCTTCCCCACTCCTGGTTGCCCGACAACAATGCTGCTGACTAATCTCAAGAGATTGCTGTGTTGGTTACAACTTGTACTTCTTCCTCACTTCTTTCGGCTGCCGGTGTGGTGATGTGGAATTCTGCTGCTGAAGAAGTTTCTGCCATTCCTTATTCAGAGCGCTCATTTCACTCTCGATGCTGCCAATCCTTGCACTGAAAATGTCCACTTTTTTATCTACACTGTCCGTCCGAGTGTACATAGTTATCTATTAAATCTACATTGTTCATTATTTCATACATACTATCAATTCTCATGTTCACTAACTCGCTAATGCCTTATATTTTGTTGTTTACAGTTCTATTTACAGTGTATTTTCTTGTCTGTATTTTCATTTACAGGGTATTTTCTTGTCTATTCACACTGTGGTTTACAATATTTACAATTTCATTTACACTTTCTTCTACACTATTAATCTGGGTATTTGCAGTATCATTTACACACTCTTTTACACTACTAATTTGGGTATTTACAGCTCCGTTCACACTCTTTCATACTATTAATTTTGTTATAAAGGTTATTACCAGTTACACTCACTTGCTACCTAACCCCTCAATTAATGCTCGCAGTGCTTCCAGTTCTGTAGACATGGTTCTAGTTAACATTTACTGCGATGGTTGTACATTACAATCTTAATATTTCGGTTTACAAGACATAAAATTAATTAATTTTAAAATCACTAGTTATAGCATATGTCTAACTTAATTTACAACTGAATGCCTTCATTCCACTTCTGACACTAGTGTTACATGACACCTGAGGGCGTATCAGAGTTCCTTAGGGTTGGAGGTCTTGATAAGAATAAAAACTAAATTTTATTTTAATTTATTGACACAGCTATTATTTACAGCAGTAATCAATCTATCTCCTCCATTACTTTTTTTTTTTTTATTTCTCAGTGGATGCAATATTTAATGTGTATTTCAACTCTAATAAATTGTCTACAATTTGAATTATTTTTCGTACAAATAAAGTATAACAAATAGTGCGTTTCAGTCTTAGATAGCAGTAAAAAGTACATGACGCGCGCTTTTTCCGGATGGCTAGCGATTATCAACAGCCAAGAAGTTATGCTTTGTAGACAGAATATGTTCATACGTACAAAATTACGCAACAAATATTGTCGAATTGTGTGGTAGTGTATAAATATAAATTGTTTTATTAGCTACCCACTGCAATCACTATATCTACATATATTTTAAAGGGCGCACAGAGTGACATGCACCCAGTAAAGTTGGCCACGATGGATGGGGAAGTAGTTCCATATCTTAACGTCGAATAAAAAGTGTTAGGTAACAATTTGTGATAACTTAAATTATTTCTTTGACTATCTGTTTTTTTATGCATTGAAGTGTAAAAATGAGAACATTCATAAAATATTTATTTTTCTAATAATTTCACAGTTTAACTCGACCGACGCATGAATAAAGTGATGAGACCCACGGCAATGTTAATTTTACATAAGGTGGAATAATACACAACATGTATACAAGTAAATCTTAAGCAGGGATTTCAAAAACGCTCATTTTACCGTGAGCCTATTGTTTTGAGTGCACTACGTTTGGGTCCGCACGCTCTCTGTTAACTTTTTTTTGCAGCACTCGACTTAAAAAAGCGACGTGTTAGTGTGTAAACATGTACGCACACAGATAACCACGAGTGTGGTGTAGGTAGCTCTTGGTATTCCATTAGCAAGTGCAGTGTCAATATCACACACTTAATGTTGAGCAAGATTTTTAAAGATATAATTGTGGAATTGAGCTCGGCCTTGCGAGTTTGTTCTTTCGACATGGAGGGGCTCGATGTTAGGTGAGCATAACAAATATTTCGTTGCCTATTTTTAGTAATATAAGTATCGTGACTGTTAAATATTTTTGAATAAATTTTTGTGAGAAAATTTGAATCGATTTGCAATAAGTTATATTTTTGATTACTTTTTACATGGCATCACTTAAAAGGTCACGTAAATGCATCAGAGGTTTAATTTTCTTTTTGTTTTTATTTAATTTTCTTTATAAGAAATTTTAAATCAATTTTTAGTAGACCAGCAACCATTTACCTACATTGTAGTGTAAGTACACGATCTGTTTGCTGACAGGGTAATTGGTAAATAGCCAGTCAAATGTTCTAGTTTTTGTCCAGACTTTTGCTATTTATGAACAGCGCACATCGTGTCTTTTATCCCTGACATATTAATTAAATTTCTGCTACAGTAATACGTTAGCGTTGTTATGAAAAATCACATATTATAAGGCGCGATTTTTTTATTGTGAAGAAGAAAAGCTTCCTCTTAAAATGCAAGTGACCCCCCCCCCCCCCCCCAGCGTTTTTTCCTCCATTCCGCCCTGCGTATAGGCATGTTAACGTTTTACACGTATTACAAATTTCATCACTGGTTGTTTATTAAAAATAGTTTAACAATAGGCGCAGATATCGTTGGTATCGTGTGTGCGAATCAGAGTTGCTAGTCGGGAGATATTGTTAAGTCGCGCCTCGAAGTACGTGGTTTTGTATTTTTTTTAAATGTAAGTTGGTAATCCTTGCCCCGGGTAGGGTTACACGCGTGTACTGCTGTAGATGTTAACAAACGGCAAAGGAATGCTCATTCTTCCAATCTTGTACTCGTAAAATTGGATATGTAAACGGGGTTTAATAAAATTGTTGCACGCACTTTGTCGGACACTATTCTTTTGATGGATCATTTCGTATTTGGAAATTCTTTCAGATTCCCATCCCCCCCTTTTTTTTCCTCGGCCCGTAAAATGTTTGAGCTTGCAAATATTTCAGGGTTATATACTTATTGCAAAATAGACGTCGAATTGCTGCCTTAATTATTTTCTTGTGATTCCTATTGCATAACTTCAAGATGTCGGCAGTTGCTGTGTACCAACTTATTTGGCTTATAGCTTTCGTTGTATTCTGTCGTGACGTTACGTAGTACTGTGTAATGGTACGTGCTGGATTGTATCAAGGTAAATGACGAATACTATAGTCAATTCCCCACTGGAAGCAACTTTCTCGGAGCCCTGCTAAATATCTATTTGCAGGCCCGTTTTGTATCCTTCCGCCAAATGCAAATACACGTTGCCATGTAGCATCTGTCAAAATCAATGTTTACATGCCATTGTGTGTGTACATGTGTTCGTATACTTTCGCTACACCTAAACACAGGGCCCATAACAGGTCACTTTTTTTATATTTTTAAACTAAAAGTCACGTTTTTCTTGGTTTTGATTTTCATTTGTTTAAATAATAAAAACAATGTAATTCAGGCCTACATATCATTAGCTCTGGTCTTATAGGTCTCAATAATTTGATTTATTTAAATTTGAGGTTACTATTAAGTCCCTATGAAGCAAATCTGTGTGTTCAGAATATGGTCCAGCTTGTTTATATCCCAGGTTGTTGCATTTTATGTGGCAGGTCTGTGAGGTATGAAATGCAGTCACCAGTATTGGAAGTCCTGTGTTTCTGTTTATGTGGATAAAATGTCATACTATTCTAAAAGTGTTCGTTTTAGGTGCAGATGCTATTTTCTTTGTGTATGCAGTATTTGTTTGTGTGTTTGGATTGCGTTGTTATTTTTATTTTGTCCATATATTTAGTGTGCCAACCAAGTGCATGCATCTAACATACTGGCATGTAAATATATATTAACAATATCACAATTTATCTCACAATAGTCTTTTATTTCAGAATTGTGGTTGGCTTTCAAGACTTAAGTTACAGTACAGTATCTTGACTTTTATGCTTTTACTTTACCAATGGGGAAGTGCAATTTCAAGGAGTGGCTTCTAAAAACTGATGTTAATGGTCATCTTTACTCAAGTTGGGTGAAAAAATTTAGTGACACTGAAGGATTTCGCATAGTTCGTGAAACAAAGATTAGTGTAATCAAAGGAATCCAAGGTTTATCTCAACATGCTGTAACAAGTAGGCACAAGGAAAATGCTCGAATTAAGCTAGAACCTCGTCAACTTCAACTTACTGCTATCGCCCTAATACTTCCAGTACGTTCAATACAGAATGAGGGAGAAATTCTTGTGATTTATATCTCTCCTGTGTGAAACCAATTTCATCTTGCCGTGGTGCTGGTACAATAGCAGTGTACAGTGCTAAGGACTCTGCAACAAGAGCAGAAATAATTTTGACTTTGAAAGCTTTAACCTCAGATTATGGCTCTTCGTCTTATGGAATTACATATACATTTCGAGCAAGTTTTCGTGTGGCAGTTCCTGAGAATTTTTCTATGTCTGCAGGAAAAAATAAGTACCTGATAACAGATGGTATTGGACCTTATTTCAAAGAAAAGATTGTCGAAGATGTACTGCAGTCACCTTGCTACACGATCCAGTATGATGAAACCACCAACAATGCCGAGAAAATAGAGCTCCAATTAATGGTTCAATATTGGTCGAATTCCAGTAATCAGGTAAAGTCAGGTCATATAGAGACGTGTTTTTCTTGGGCAAGGCAACTGGCGAAGATCTTGTCAAGCATATCAACTTAGCAATTGGCAGTGCTCGGCTACCCAGACATTCATTGCTCATGATTCTATCAGATGGCCCAAATGTAAATAAAAAAGTTCAACGTTTCATAATGAAGATATAGAATCCATGCGCAATAAGCAGCTCTTAGACTTAGGGCCATGTACAATTCATACTGTTCGTAATGCTTTCCAGAAATGCCTATAAAAATTTGGACGGGATATCAGTGATTTGACCATTGAAATATACTATAATTTCAAAGATTGGCCCTCCAGACGGGAGGACTTTTCCCTGAGCCAATCAAAACTGTCGCTGCCAAAACATAGGTTTGTGAAACATGTAACTTCAAGGTGGCTGACAATGACAGGCACATGCAAAAGAGTTTTAGAACAATGGGATGCCCTGATTGAAGACCTCTTGAAGTTCATCCCTCAAAGGAAGTCCAAGGAAATAAACATTGAAAAGTGACTTCTACCTTTATACCTGTCATGTGTTGTTTACTATCTACAGCTTTTCAAAGAATTCTTGTCATACTCCAAAAACCATTCCATACGAATATTCACAGCTTAGGCCTCTAACATTATTTGGGTCAGCTTTATGACTTTTTAAAAATACATGGATTGACGGCAGTTCTTACGGTTATTTTACATTAACATTTTTTTTTTCCACGACATATCACAGTACATGTAATGCACTTTAATATTTTGCCGCGACTGTGATTAACACTGTTACAACTGCGAGGTAAATAACTGTAGTATTTATCCTTTTGTTCTTGATGTGTGGGTTATTTCTTTAAAAGGACGGCCTCAGTTGGAATAAATATTAAAACGAAGGAACAACCAGCCAAACGAAAAAGACACATCAAATTCAAGCATGCATCTCGTTTTGCTCATTTTTGTCTTACAAACTTAAAAGATAGCGGTGAACATGCACACAAATAAGCGTACTGTAACTTTTATTCCGCTCATATTTGTATGTATTGCTACTTACTGTTTATTAGGTTTATTGAAATTTATCGGGCTGGGTTTAGAATATTTTTCTAGGATTGTGGCATATTACGTTACTCGACTGTGTTTCAAACCCCTTAGTGTAAAGGTACAACATTGTGATAAAACAGACGTGGATGTAAATATTAACTTCGTTATGAAAACAGTTCACAGTTAAAACATATAAATTGTGCTAATCAAATATTTGAAATCATGCGACACGCACACACAGGGCCAGCGTATCGACCACGCTGCACAAAGGCACACCATTTCACAAGCAATGATTAACGAAACACACGTCACAGTATATTTATTACTGCCGTGGAAACACAGATTTATCACAACATCGTAACTTGCCTAGGTTTAAAAACGTGTCTACTAACGTGATGTGGTAATTTGATGTGTTTTTCGGAGTAAGAATAATTTACGCTTCGTTTGGCAAAAAAGCAACACGCCATGTCATGGCTCGCCATGTCTTCCAACTTCACTTGGTAACTGCCCCGCCATCATATCTAAATATATTAAAATACGCATTCAAACATTAAAATCTCTCTTCAGCTGTAAATTACAAATTCAAAAATCATTATTTTGCTGTAATAAGTATGAAATATGCTACAATTGTAAATATTTATAATTTTGTTGTTTACTAGCGAAGTGAAACTTCCCGAGTGTGAAAGAGAGAGAGAGAGAGAGAGAGAGAGAGAGAGAGAGAGAGAGAGAGAGAGAGAGAGAGAGAGAGAGAGAGCGCGAGCGAGCGACAAGCCTCGCCAGCAGACAGTTGCTTTCTCGGTCGAGAAAATACATCGTGCCATTACGGCCTGCTCACGATATTTTCCGCTGTTATTTCAAACTGTAAAAATGAGATATGTTGCCATCGGGGCTACCTAAATATTTAAATAGGCACAGTTTAATTTACAAATATTGCACTTTAAAAAACTCGGTTAAAATAATATTTTAACTGTGAACTATTTCTTACCGGCCGTTGCCAACACGTCGCTGCTCTCGCTGTTGTTAATTCATATTTAAAAATAAATAAATATTAGTCATAGACGATATTAAGGAAAAGTTTAATTTATTCAATAATACAGTACTCTAAAGTTAACCACACTGTTATATATTAGTGGAATACAGGTTATTGAAAAAACAGGTTGACATGTTAGGTCTGGAGTGTTTTTTTCAAAGGTTGATTTTCAAAAGTCGCTTCCAGTCGGCTATGGACTATAGACTCTCCAGACATACATTAGTAGTCGCCCACAGCGTAATTGGTTGAAACGTTAATTTCTATGCGAGTGGTTGTGGGTTTTTGCATCTGATAAGGCGTTGATGCATGTGTGCCATTTGTGGATGTTAATTTATTTTTGTTAAGTTTGCAACCCTACGCTTTCCTTTTCTTGTGTTGTGGCATTGAGCGGGAGCGGTAATGAACATCGTAAAAAAAGTTTGTAGTTGTGTGCAAGCTCTATTTTTTTTTAAACAAGTTCCTGCAAATTGAAGTTTAACTAATGCTCCGTCATACACACAGAAATAAACTCTTTTGCAAATTAAGTTTGTGCATGCGCGAGCTAGCTGTTCAAACATTAATGTAGAAATTAAGTTAATAATGTTGTGATTTGAAGAGTGAGTTTCTGAGTTTTGCTTTGCAGTGACAATGTTATAACTATTTCGTACGCCTATTTCATTATTTGAACGAAACAGACTGGTTTATAGTTAGAAGGGAGAGGTCTCTGCATGTTGTTTGCGCATTTAAGTATGTTAAATGCACGAGGAAGAATAATTTGAACTTGGTACTACGCAAAAACCACAGTTTAGGCTAATATTTGACTATGCCTCGGTGGCATTTTGTGCGCTAATACATTCAAACTACTGTCTTCGTACGTTGTAAATTATAAAAAAAAAGGGGGATAGCATAGTGTCAGAGTTTTACACGTTAATTCAACCCAAACGAGAATGGTACATTTAAGAATTTTTTGGGGTTACTTTTTTAGTATGACGCACCCGTGTTTCCATAAGCATCACTTGGCTGCGTAACGCTCTCATATACTTTGCACAAATAGCCGTAGTGCCGGAGTTTTATTGCATACTGATTTGTTGTTGTACTCTGTATTCGTTTATATAAATTTTTATTTGCAGTTAACGAGGATTACGGTTTTGTGTACAGTAAGTGTAATTAGCTGGCACGAAGACTATTTAAAAGTTATGAACATTCTTAATAAAGAATCATGGGATTCAGAATGCTTCAGGACTCTCATTATTATTATTTTAGTTTGTGGTTTTAATTATAGGAATTATTACAACTTGGTTGTTGAAAAATTTTCTTATAATTCTGTGACATTTTGCTCTCGCTTTGACATAAGATCGAATCTTAGGTTAATGTACACACACGCGTGTAATTACTAGATAAGAAATGCTTTGTTGGTTAGTTTGTCAGTGTTACAGGTCGTATACGTATGTAATAATGCAGCTGTGAAAATACTACTACGAGATTCCATATACAGAAAATAATGTAAAGGGCAAAATATTTTTTTTAATGGCTGGGCGCTCTTTATGTTTTTACCTTGACTGATTTTCATATAGCACCAGTTAAGAAAACTATTTTTAGGCCGGCACCTGCTGCCGCTTGATATATTAACGGTTCACATAAGACGGCGAATAATTTTACCTGATATTGAAAGCATTATCATTGTTATCGAAACACTTTATCTATGGAAAACAAAACGTTTTTTTTTCTTCTGAAAAGTATTCTTGGAATTATCTGCCTCTGTAGGAGCGCGGTATGCAATTCCGCCGGGCAGGCAAGCGTGGTTGTATTCTGTACGTCCCGGCGTTTCCTTTATTGCTGTTCTTTGTTTATGTAAGTTCCACAGAAGCAGGTTATATATACACAGTTATAAGCTGTTTTGAAAGCCCTGAGTAGGATTTTTTCTTTTCGTAGCCTTCTGCCATACGTAATACGTAAAACTAACATCGCCATGGGCCTAATAATCACTTTATCCATAAACAGTACAAGGTAAACAATGTAATCGTTAGGAATGTAAATGTATTACTGTAGTCCATTTCGCGGTTTTCTTCGCACTTTTTTTTTTTTTTTTTTTTTTTTAACCTAGCCCTTGAAAAATCATCCCATATATGTTGTGTTTGGTATTTGTTAAATATACTATGCATCAAGCGCGTTTTATACTTCTGTTGACATAAAAGTACCTTATTTTTGGTTAAATAGAACCTTTGTATCTATATTGTATCAATAAATTATATTTCATTTATACTTAATATGAATAAAAACAGTGAGAAAAAAGTGTTTTGGTAATGCCTAGTAAGAGATAGTTCTTATGTACAATAGTATTGCACTGAGTGCGCACGAACGCGGCGTGTTGTCTTTACGTGTAATTTGCAAGTTAATTAAGCTTTATTCGCATGAAGCGGAGGGATATCGCGAAATTATAATTCAATCATGGCTTCAAAAAAGTTGGAGGTAGCCATTAATGCATTGTAATATGAAAATTCGTTTCACCACAGTAGCTCAATTGCTATAAATTTTAATATTAAACTCTCAGTATAAAGGCAAGTTTTTGAACTATTCATTAATTTTCTGCCAACTTGACTAGGAGTATGCGTGCCATCCTGTACTCATTAATACGCAGTCGAATCACATTAATATCACATTAATGCCGTCTGTTGCGCGTAGCCCATGACATATGGCCCGTGACGTGGGCTGGTGAAGCGGGGATATAATTCGACGTACAGGCTGGCTGTACACAGTGCGTTCCTTGCTGTCATGGGTAAGGGAAGTGATTTAACCGAGTTGCAAAAAGGGATGATAATCGGCTTTCGGGCCAAAGGGGGCAGCGTTTAGCAAACAGCGACATTTGTGAACTGTTCGCGTGCCTCTGTGGTAAAGGTGTATCGTGAGTGGACGACTGGCACCATGGGGTATAAACGTCGTGGAAATTGCGGAGCTCCACGCGCCAATGAGGTTCGAGGTGAACGTACTCTCGGACGGTGTGTGATAGTCAACCGACAGGTTACAGTGTAACAGCTCACCGTCCAAATGAACCAGGGGGCATCCAGACACGTGTCTACCGCAACATTTCAGCGAACTCGTTTGCTAATGGGGCTCCGATGTATACGGAGGGTGACTGCACTCATGCTAACACAGGTGCATTGACGGAAACGACTGGAATTTGCTCGACAGTACGGTGACTGAACCGCTGCTGATTGTCTACGGGTAACGTTCTCCGACGAGTCACAGTTCAAGCGTCATAGAACATATGAACGTCAGCGTGTCGGGCGAGAAATGTCTGAGAACTGACAAACTGCATCCATTGCTGGACGAATACAAGGCGGTGGTGACAGTGTCATGGTCTGGGGGATGTTCTCGTGGAATTCTCATGGTCCCATCATCAGTGTGGAAGGAAGGCCTCTTGATCGATTTTGTTATGAATCGATCCTCGGTGATCATGTCCACCCGTACATGAGGATTGCCTTTCCTCGGGCGGATGGGATCTTCCAGCACGATAATGCTCCTTGTCACATGATTAGAAATGTCCGCACGTGGCTGGAAGAGCCCAATGAAGACTTCAAAGTTCTTCCCTGGCACCCAAAGTCTTGATCTCAATCCAATTGAACATCTGTAGGGCCACCTCAAATCGTCGTGTTCGCTGTTTCTCCTCCACCACGCACCCTTCAACAGTCATGGGACGCACTGCAGACAGCGTGTATCCAGATACCTGTGAGCACAGACGACTTCGATATACAGTCAACCCCCCTGGCTCGTGATTTTTGGAGGCCTAGAAGGTAGCGCTGCCAAACAAGGATGTAACTAACTAGTCGGGCACAGGACTGGTGTTTCGAATAGTGTGAGGTATGCGAGACTGAATTTGTCCGGGTAGGGGGGGGGGAGGAGAAACGAGAAGGCGCAACAGGCCCAAGGGAGTGTCAACTGGACGCTAAATCCCTCCCTACACGATAACCAATTTCTGCTACCTTTTGTTATACCCATGGGCACAACAGGAGTCATAAAAGGTTATCTAGCAGAAGAGAAGAAATAAATGCATCAGTTCATATTCACACGTTACGTGCTAACAGAAAATTGTAAATGGTACGCGAAAACAACTCGCAAATGGCAGACATTCCGCAGTTGGCAGTGGTACAAATGCATTCAAATATTATATGTGGGTGCTTTGTGGTACATCCAGAAAGTACGAAGATTATTAATTTTTCTCCTGAAAACTGCATTAATTTAAGTTTCTGAGTAAGAGTACTAGACGCTTAATGTATGGAAAATGATATTCGTAGCGGCTCTCCTTATGTATAAAAAACAAGGTAATGTGTTCACATTTATATACAACGGACATTTATATGACTAATTGAAACATTATTAGGTAATGTGTTCACATTTATATACAACGGACATTTATATGACTAATTGAAACATTATTAATATCTTATAAATGCGAAAGTTTGTATGTTTCTCAATCACGTCGTAACGGCTTGACGGATTTGGATACAGGGGTAGATTATATTCTGGATTAGCACATAGGGTACTTTTCATCCCGGAGATATAAATAGGCAGGATGTAATTTTTGTTGCGAAATATAAATTTTAAAAGTTAATTGCAAACAAGGCATACATGATATGGAAACATTTCCCGATGCAGGAAACTTCTCCTAAACAATTCGTGAAGAATACATTTTGTTTAAAACGCCTATCTGTGAAATTAACGCACAGAAACGAAATTCTTTATCATGAAATTCCCTACTTAAATTTCGCAGCTGGTAGCCGATAGGCAGTGACCTTAATGTTTTTAGCATGGCCTCAGGCTGCGCGCGCAGCTACCTCCCCCTTTGTCGTACACACCCTGCTTCTCTTAAATCCAGCCATTAGTTGTGGCGCTAACAGTAATCTGCTCTCCGCTCGATTGTTCGTAGTCGAGCGCACTGACATGCCCGACTTTGCGATTAGATCGTTCTTTTATAGTTTCACATTATATATTACATCTTGAAAAATATACTACACAACTACTTCTAGTATTTGTTTATTAACTGCAGCCATTCAGATAACAAGAAAGCCACAATATTGTTGTGTCTTAGGCTGTATTTCTATCCAGAAGACTATCCCCACCTGGGCGAATTGAGTTCGATTCCCGGCGGGGTCGCTCCCGGATTTTCGCACGTGAGAATCGTGCCGGACGATAACGCTGGTCCGCAGATTTTCTCGGGGATCTGCCGTTTCCCCCGCCTTTGAATTCCGGCGCTGCTCCATACTCACCTCGCTTCACTCTCATCTGCTCTCAAGACCTCGATGTTAAGAGCCGCCCAAATCTCGCCACTTAACTCCACTGTATCCAGAAGAAAATGTAGGGCAAGTTTGTCGTTTTATTATTTTTTCCTAGTTAATGTTCTCTGGATTGTATATGTTTTGACTTGAATGCAAACAGGAAGCAATTTATACCATCTGTATCAAATGCCGTATGCTCAAAACATTTTTAAGATAATGATATCAACGAGTCATTGCGTCTGAAGGAGGGCAAGAAATTTTTGCCACGCTGCTCTACGCATAAAAGAATCCAGGCCGGAGCGTATTCCTACGTACATTCGTAATCAGACTGTGTGTAATTATAGCTCCCTCATCTAGTACAGTAATATGGGGTGATACAATATGGTTTCAAAGTACAGGTACGAATTATTTCATCAGTATCCTAGGACTTGGAGTATAGTTAATCCGTTCTGAATTAATTATACAAGTTGTATCTTTCTTCTCCTAAAACATATAAATAAAAGCTTTCATTCTTATATTTAACAAAAAAAAACTGTATCGCTTGATCTTACATTAAATGGTAAAGTGATACCGCCTTAATTTTACACTAGGTATCACCCCAGACATGCTATACCGTTACTTCCCACTTTTCTGGAGCCCCGCTGAAGTTCTACTTTCAGGATATTCCTCAGCCTCGTGCAGAAAAAAGCTTCGCCAAGTTTAGAAAATTACACCTGAGAGACAACGCACCACATTCGTGCGCATTCGGTGTAATAATATTTTGTATAAGAACCATCTCTTACTAAATATTACCAATACACCAGTTTTCTCCGGTTCTATTCATATTAATTATAAATGAAATATAATGTATAGATAAAGTAAAAATTCATTTTAACAGAACATAAGGCACGCTTGTGATACACGACAGGCAACAACCGAACACGTCATACATGAGGTGATCTTTCAAAGGTTTGATTTAAAAAGTGTGAAGAAACCACTAATAGACTATAACCATGGAGCAATTTGTAGTATAGAGCCAATGGCCGTTAAGTATCGAAACTAAGCGCGTACTTCAGATGTCAGGTGGGATGCACACCGTCTGGTATGGCGGTGCGTCAAACTGGATGTTCCCGATTTCTTTCCCGTCTTCATTCCGCCGCTGCTCTATCCTTGTATCATCCCTCATCTCATCATTTTCCTGACTGATGGAGAACGATAAGCATGTCCCTCAGGACAACCGGTTCCCTTTTGTAATCCATGATGACTCTGCCCGTGCCATTTTATGCCAAATGTTCGATTTGACTTGGTGTAATTTCAAGCAAAATAATCTAATTCCGATTCCCTAGTTTCTATATCATATATAAAAATCGCAGTGTTTTTTCTATAACTGTCGCAATATTAAGCTGTTTTTGAAATACACAAAGTAGTAGGGAAAAATTCTCATATAAAAAAATGAGCCACCTCTAAAAAGCTGCGTAATCTCACAGAGGGAACTCTAATTTTTCTTTATTGTTAAAAATATTTAAAGTTTAATATTTTTTTCTTTCAAAATGTAACTTTTGCTAACGCATTTTAAAATGGAATAAAAAGGCACTTTTTTTTTTTTTTTTTTTTTTTTTTTTTTCCGTCAAACGGTCCCTAACTGCGCACTCCCGTGGCAGAACTTGAAAGTATCGGCAGATTTATTTTCTCCGTGAACACGCCTCGCTGGTGTGGAGTATTGGTTTTCGTTGTGGTGTTGTGGACAGGAATATTCCATTATATGTCACTATATAAGCACTTGATAGTGTCTGTCTGTACTTAAGTAATATTGTGGGTGCAATGCTAATTACAGCGCACTATTCATGGTAAGCCCTATTTATAGGGCTCAGAGAAAGTCACTAATAGTTACTTTTTTAAGCTAAGTCACTAAAGTCGTTTTTTCTGCAGTTTTGCCACTAAAAGTTACTAATTTTGACACAAAACTGTTGAGGCACAGATAACAGAAATTAAAGCACTGTACATAACGTACTTTGTAATACTGTCAGTAATCAAAAGACGGCATTGTGAATCATTCAGAATCCTCTCCTTTAAAGTTCGGCCACGTGTTTGGAATAACTGTATATGACTTCATCTCTCACTCTCAACATTATTTGTGGGCATACATCTATCTCCCTGCAATTACAGAATTTACCCATCATTTTCGCAGCATTGAAGACCTTTGTATTCATCTGCAAGTCAGGTTTCGTCGATCTTCGTGGACTAGTCTCTCACACCTAACTAAGGTGAAGCAATAGTTTCAAGATCGACAGTTCCTTTGCATACTTTGAATGATGTGTATATCTAAATATAGAACGCCTCGCGAAAACTGCTGTAACTGTTTGAGGGTGCACTTATGTATTGTATTTACCAATGTTTCACTACAAGTTATTGGAGGGTATTTTGAAACTGCCCTCTAGCATACATGATAGAAAACTAGTTACTAAATTTGTTACTTTATGTATGATCTGTGGTAACTAAATTAACTATTTGTTTTTTATTTGTGCTCTGGACCCTGTATTTATAAAATCTCTTAATTTACCGAAAAATAAAAATAAATAAAAATCTGCGTGTTGCTGTGTTTGGGGCACGGCCATGGGTTTTACGTGAATATACTGTTACGTGTTGCTGGTTTGCATCGCATACCCTCGCCCCGCCATGCTCGTGAGGGCAAAGGTATGTTTGAAGGTCAGAGTTGTAACGTAAGAACAGCGTTGCGATCTTCAAAGGCCCTCCGCCACGTGCAGCGTAGCGCTGCGATAATTCTATCGCTACTCGTGCGCCCCAGCAGATAGAATTTCTGCGGTTACCCGAAAGATTGTTCTGGATCACTGTCACTGTCTCTGAGAGTTGAGTGTTTGGAAGATTGTGCAACCTTGAAGCCAGGTTTTACCATGGATGGGCGTGTAGGGAATCAAAGGCTAAATTCGGACAAAGATCTCTCAGTAAATTTTTGTGATAGTATTTTCAACTAGGTTTTTTTTTTTTTAATTGAACGCATCTACATCTGTAAACCTTTTAAATTTTGAATGCACTTTTTAATTATTTATAACATGTCACAATTTTATAAATAATGAAAACGTACATTTGAAATTAAATTAAAACTCGGAAGGTTTACTAATTTAGACGAGTTCAATCTCTAACAAAAAATCTTTAGTTGAAAATACTACCGCAAAAAACGACTGTGCGATCTTTGTCCGAATTTAGCCTTTGAGACCCTATACGCCCATGCATGGTGAAGCCTGGCCTTTAGCGACAAGAGGGCGAAGCGTCGGGCCAGCAGAGCGTTGATTGATGACGAAAGGGACCAGTGGGAATGAAATCTGCGTACTGCGAGCATCGGTACAGTGAAGGGTGAGACTGACTGGCTGCACTATTTAACTGGATACTTGAGTGTAAGGCATTTGGAGTCATGGCATTGGCAGACTGAACATATATAAATAACGAGTGTGAATTGGACTATAAACAATAATAGACGCATGGAGGACTTTAATTAGAATTGAGATAAACATTAAATATTGTGCCCGCTGAGAAATAACAAGAGTAATAGTGTAGATATGTAAATTCCGTAAATATTAGCTGTATGAATAAACTAAAAATATAAATTTAGTTCTTTTATTTTTATTGAGACCTCCATCCCTCACGAACTCTGATACGCCCCTCTGACGTCTTGTAATATTATTTTCTTTGGGATATGCCAATGAAATGAAACTATAGGCTGTTCAAGGTTAGTTGAACACTTTCTAACTGAGCTTTTAAAAAATGTCACTGCCCTTACCTGCCCGCGTCCATTTTAATGGGAAAATTGACGGTCGTGCGCCTAGTTAAGTTGGTAACGACAGAGGAAAAGTGAGTTCAATATCTCAGTTTTGAACAAAAAGTGTTAGGTCAACATTTGTGACCAACAAAATAATTTATTTTGCGTTCTGTTTATTTTTCTAATAAGTATCAGCAAATTTGTAAAATACCTATTATTTTCTAATAATACCATAGTCTCACGTGGCTGACGTATGAATAAAGTGAACAGGCCCATGGCCATGTTTATCTTGCGTGTGGTGGAAGAATACACAATGCGCGTACAAGTTGATCTTAAGTAAGTCTTTCAAAAGTGCTCTGTTTACTGTGACCAGCCTATAACGAAATGGATACTTGGTTTTATGACCTAAATCGACAGATATAGGCGAGATTTTCTATTTGGCACCAAAGTGGTGCATTAGCTCATCGGGGCATTAGCTCATCGGGGCCGGCCGAAAATTCTCGCCCACACGTAAAATGACCGCCAGTCGCCTAACTCAGTGTCGCGTTCGCATATTAGTAATGTACACTCGATCGAAAGAGACATTTATTTCAATCGCGTGATTAGTCACTAAGTTATAGTGTCAGAATGGATCACACTGCAAACTTCGTCGTTTCCGTCCTGGAACTCCATGTGTTGGCCTGAGGGTCAAGACGAATTCGCGTCAAAATAGAATAGAATGACCACCAATTCAGACACTACGCTGGTAATGAGAAACTAAGACGTGGAACTACTGTACTTAATTCTCTACCAAGGGAAATGAACGTAAGAGGCTGGGATTGTTTCCAATCGTTGGCCAGCTAACGGTGACCAGCCGTAGTATTGTCACAGAGTAGATAAGTATACAGAGACCAAATTGAGAGTCGGTTCCTTTGGCGTGGGACTATCAATTAGAATGGCTGCGCTAGACTTTGGTACGGGTATTGTCTGGTTGGCTACTCCGTGCAATGAAATATTCTTTGTCATGTGCTACCAGTTGGCAATTAACCTTACAAGGCGCTGATTGACAAACCGTGTTCTGGCATGTTGCCATATAAGCAACCGCATCTTGCCGGCGTGTGCGGCTGAAGCTTGTGGTATAAGCAGCTGTTTGGACAATGTATATATTGTTACAATTTTCTCAAAGTAAGTGGGTTAAACTAAGTTCGTTAAGGAATTCAATTAAATAAAAGTGTTAATAATAATTTCCTAATTTTATTTACAGCTACAACAGACAGAATTTTCTCGATTTAACATCTCACAATAAATTGATATCACTTACTGTTTACAATTAATGACTTCAATCAGTAGAATTTATTACCTCAAAGAAATTAACATAATTAAATAATTAACAAAGAATCAGTCCCAATTGGCAGTGTATTAAAACCTATTCAATTATTTTATAAATTATGTGTCCATATTTGACAGTTCCATTATTTACAATAAAATCCGTATTACATGTCCATTCAGTCCCACCTCAGTTTAGTTCATGTCCCGCCAGTCCGCAATGTTCTAGCGTCCTCCGAGCGCCCTTGTGCTTCCCCTCGTCCCTTCACACCACGAACACCTTGTCCGCCGTCGTCCCGCAACTGACCGCCCCGCACTTAGCCAGATGGCCGTTGGACCGCTGCAATATTTATATGGTCGTAGGCCATCACCCAGAAAAATCTCTAAATCCCGCGTTGCGACGAGGATCCTAATTCCCAAAATATTCTTGTCCATCCTCTAGGTACATTTGTCGGCTGCTCCAGCAGGGGGAGGAGGGGTTGTGACGCTAGCCAGGTCTCGCCGCTGTCAATCATACTCCCAGCTGCCCTCCGGGAAGACGGGGCAAGGCAGCGAGCGTGTCTGTCCTTGGCAAGGGGAGGGTGAGGTGGGTCATCCCTCCCCCCTTCCTCCCTGCTGAACATAGATCCTGACCACACATAACGGGTGCTCATGGCCGGTACGAGCCAAGGTCTCTTAAACAGATCTTGGGTACGAGCTACAGCGCGTAACAGTATTATTAAATATTAACGGCCCTGCCTACCAAGCCGACAGTCGCGAACTTCAAATGGGAATCAATGTTAAACGACATTCCTTGTCATTGCGCCAATTTTAAAGATAATTATTTCAAACGAAAAACATGTTGACGCGATTTTCTCAGAGAATATTGCTACATAAAATTGTTTTTTTGGGGAAAAAAAAAACATTTATCCATCTTTTTTTTTTTTTGTTATATGTAAATTTCAATATTTACATTTTATAAAAAAAATATATTGAAACAATTCACAATATCTTAACGTAGCATCATGTCTTGAGAAATTTTACGTTGGATACTTTTTGTTTGAAATAGTTATCTTTAGAATTGGTGCAATGAGAAGGACTTGCGTACAACATTGATTCTCCATTTGAAGCTCACGGCTGCTATCTTGGTAGGCAGTCCCGTTAAGTGGTATTGTTCACTGTCCCTCGCGTGTTACCTAGAAAATAAATCGGGTATGTTATAGCTCAACAGTTCACATCACTCTTCATCGCAAGGGGCCGCGGTGGTTGAGCAATTAGATTGCTCGCCTCCCACGAATGCGAAACAGGTTCAAGCCCTCGGGCCGGGTTACTCCGAAATCGTGGGAATCGTGCCGGACGATGCCGCTGGTCGTCGGGTTTTCTCGGGGACATCCCGTTTCCCCCGCCCTTGAATTCCGGCTATGCTCCATTCTCATGTCTGTATCAAGACCTCGTTAAAAGCTGGCCAAATATCTCGGCTCTGCTCTTCGGCACGAGAATGATTGGTATTTATTGAGTTCGGGCGTAACCGCACGTGTTGCTGGGAATGTAAAACGTACCGACACATGCACACGTATACGTACACTAGGTGCAGTAGGAACTTCGGCAAGCTATTACGAAATAATTAACACTCATTTGCATAGAGCTTTCGTTTGATACGTGTCCGTATAATTGCTCCGTAACCGTTTTTATGCAATTCTGAAATAAGCATATTTAACAAGTGTTCAACAGCGCGGTAATTTTCATTTTTGGCCAATTTTAGTCAAAATTTGTTAAGCTGTTTGTTAGCCGAGACGTGTGCGTGTGCCCCGAATCCACAGAGCACCTTATCGTCTCAATCTGTTCGCTAATGCGAACAAGACAAGCAATCTCCGCAAGAATTGATAAGATATTCGAGGCGAAGACGTTCGCTAATTGAACTATTAAAAACTACAAATTGTGGGAAGAGTCGTAGAATGGTCGTGCATGGACAAGTTGTCGATTTAACTTTATGAATCCGAATCGATATAGATTTCTCATCTCTCGCTTTTCCACGCAGTTAGACACCATAATATTACGGAAAAATGCTGATACACTCCAGAACTCTTCGTAAAATTACGGGGCCGGTGGTTTTTCAATAGCAGACTTTTCTATGGATCTCAACGAACTTCCCGTGAATTAACAGAATCTCTTCGAAAATTTTCTGGTGTTTTTTCTATAAACAGGCGTTACACTTTGTAAAAGAAAAAATTTCTTTCATGTCATTTGTAAACGTACAATATGTTTTGGAGATTGTATCTGTTATCACTTATCTACGCATTTCTTGTGTCAGCGAGGAATATAAATGTTATTTATTAAATTGTGACATGCATAATTTTTCACATTTTCTTGTGATATTTGAGAATTTTAAATACTGCTTACAGTGAAAGTTGTCTGAGGCTATTTTTGATGTTTGAAGGAGCACGCGCAAGTGGCATGGATGTCTAAACTGCCGCAGAAAAGACAATTTTCTGGTTTCAGTGGCGTAGAAAGTTCCGTTCAGACTCGGCACTGTTCGTTACCGAAATCCGAAGCTATATAAAATACTAGGACATTCAATACTTTGCATTTACGGAGCCCATCTCTGTTTCCCGTCGTTACGGATCGCGCTTCCGCATGTAACTATATGCATTCCAGTAAACATTTCTGTCAATATACGGACATTTTTACACAGTACGCTCTGTAAGTCAGTCAATGAATTAGTGTGGAAAAACTTTGCTCAGTAAAGGTTTATTGCACGCCTAGAGCTCATAAATCACTAGCGTCTTTTTCTCGCTAACATGACATGTGTATAACCCGTTAGCTGGTTCCCCATCCGTAGTTAAAGCGCGCGCGCTCACACACACACACACACACTCACTCTCTCTCTCTCTCTCTCTCTCTCTCTCTCTCTCTCTCTCTCTCTCTCTCTCTCTCTCTCACTCACTCTCTCACTCTCTCTTTCCCTCCTCCGACGCCCTCTTCTCATTCTCCCACCCACCTCCATTGTTCCATCCCGCGCACAGTAACTGTCAAGGAAAAAGTGACTCAGTTACTTCATAAGAAACACAATGCTCTCTGACATTTGTAATCTCATGAGAGGAGGAAAATACAGATGGTGGTGGTGCTTGGTGAATTTCTTCACTAATGCATTGCCTTAACTATTTATTTAAAGCTTGGTACGAAAACTTGACTATGTTATGTACGCAAACGAGAAAAAAATTAAAGTTTCTTTTGTGTATAAAAAAATACATTGTATCAGTTTTTTTTTAAATATGGAATTACCTAAGTATGCCTTCTTCAATCGGTTAAAACCTCAAGGTAGGCCCCATTCTTAGGCCAGAAATTTCTTTGGATGTATAATTATTGCGAGAGTGTTGCCTAATGGTACCTACTCTTTTTGCCAGACCAACAATGAATGAGACGGTAATTTCATAATAATTTATATATACATACACACACACACACTGGTTTAGATCCGCACAATAAACAATACCAGCAATTTGATGACTACTTCATCCTATCTCATTTGTTTCCTACCCGATGGTTCCCGTCTTGATTTCTCTGTGAAATGGTAGATATGCTTGATTATAAGTGTGTTATATAAATATTGAGAACAATTACAATTTTGAGGATTGAATTATCACAGACTTTCAAAAATCGTTTTACAGTCTAAATAGTTAGACTTTGTAGCGCCTTATAAAAGTATTTTGACGCATGCGCTACATCGTGTGTTTTGGGGGGAAAAGTAATTTGTGATGAAAATAATATATATTTAATTAACTTCTGTCAGTGGAGCATGTCGTCGATGTGTGATTTTCAGTGAATTAAACTCTGGACAAGGGCATAAGACCGTAAGAGCCACAAAATCACTCAACTTCATCACATACAAATCACGCAACAACATGGTAAAGAACATAATAAAATCTGTAAGTATATAATGGTGTCCAACTGACTCACTCATTAAATCACTTATCACACTCATGTTCACTCACTACACTTGTGCTCAGTCCCTCTCACTCATGCTCATTCCCTCACTCATGCTCAGTCTCTCTCTCATGTTCAATATGTCCCACTCATGCTCAATAGCTCTCATGATAATGCTCAATATCTCTCTCATGCTCACTCTCAATATCTCTCATGCTCACGCTCAATCTCTCATGTTCATGCTCAGTCTCTCATGCTCATGATCAATATCTCTTGCTCAATCTCATGCTAATGCTCAATCTCTCTCACTCACATTCAATCTCTCTCACTCATGCTCAGTCTCTCTCACCCATGCTCAATCTCTCACCCACACTCAATCTCTCGCCCACGCTCAATCTCTCTCACTATCACTCAAGCTCTCTCTCTCTCCCGCTCAAACTCTCTCTCCCGCTCAAACTCTCTCTCACTCTCTCTCTCTCTATCTCGCTCAATCATGCTCAATCTCTTTCTCTCACAATGCACAGACCAAACCACAGGTCATAAAAGCATGAAAAATTAGGAATATCTTTTCATGGTGCAGGCACACAATAAGAAATGATTATTTTAATTGATCCCCAAGAGGGGGAAAAGTGTAAAATGTTCTTTAGAGGACTCCTCAATAGTTCAATGAACCAATGAGATTTTGTTGTGTTCTTAGCTTCAAAAGGTAGTTTCACTAATACCAATTGCAGGATATTTTTGGAATTTCAGCTCCTAAGGGTTGGTTCCACCAAGCGAGAAAAAATATTTTATCGAGTTTAAGAGCCAGTTTGTCTCTAAATTTTAACCACCGAATTTACTTAATAAAATCACATTATCAGGATAATGTTATAAATTATAAACGAATACATTGAGTTCTTCACAAAGAAATTTTGGAAGTGATGGGAAAATGAATTATTTTTAAATTATTAGTGTTATATTACACAGTAATAAACACAATAGTATCTGGAAATTATATAAAAATTAATGCAATGATAATTGAAAAAATGTATATTTATAAAAAAAATATTGCGAAAGGGTAACTGCAGTGATAAAAATTTTACTATACAAAGCATTTTTGTTATATTTAAATACATATTGAATTTGTTAGTTCATTACTGTCATTGACTGCACCTGATCCGTCACTAAAGTGCACTTAATTTGAGGTTATAAATTCAGATGAGGTTTGTTCAATATTCCAAAACATTTATTCTGTTACTCTGTGTGCATATGAATTTTAAATTTGTAAAATAAATCCTATCAATAATAGTACAGCTTAGTTTAGATGTAAGAGACAAAACCATTCAAAAATGCAGAAAAGAATTAATATCAACAACACAATTAAGTTATCATTCTAAAGCAAGGGGGAAAAAGTACACTATAAGAACTTGCGCACATTTACTGATTAACTTTGGTGATTGCTAACTACCAGTGTTAGTCCAGGTAGACTTTCTCGTGTTTTTCTTTAAAGGAGTGTACACTTGTGCTAGTCACCTTTTATAAGAGTATCTTGTAAGAAAAAATTGAAACCATCAATAATATTAAATATTGTGAAGATGGAGCATTTCAGAAAAAGCAGTTTTTCTGTGACATGGATATTCAACATTTTAACTTGGCACCTCACTTATTTTGGATCATGATAACCCTTCCCATCACTAAATCTTCCAAAACATTTTCCTCTCTACAGTAAATTTTTTGTTTTGTTACTTCTATTCCTGAAAGTACCATCTTGATTTCTCATAACTATTCATGAAATTGATTTAAAATACAAAATTTCACTTTTGAGTGTACTATCGGGGATATTTTTTCATCAAATTGAGGTTAATATACTCTAGATTTTCTCGTGGATGGGTAAGTCATGGCGAAAGACGCATCACTCTATCTAGGTAAAAATCAAAGTTTAACCTTTTATCTTTATAAAATTGTCTAGATTTTCCACTGACTTTGTCAGTTGGTGAAATTAGCCCCATGAGGGTGAAAAGTCGTAAAATGTGTTTTTTAGAGAACTCTTCAATAGCTCATTCACCCAATGAGGTCTTATTGTGGGCTTCACTCCGAAAGGTATCCTGCACAAATGCCTAAAAACAAATTTCAGGATTTTTTTAAATTCGACCCCTGAGAGTGTGAAAGGTGGCAACATATGTTATCAAGAACTAATGCGATTAGATATTGTTATTCTCTTTGCTTCAAATGGCTACCTATCTATAAATGCCTAAAATGTATTTTCGGCATTTTTTTAAACCAGTCATTTAGCAGACGACTAGAGAAAAAATTTATTTTTAAAGACTCCTCAAAAGCTTAGTAACCCAATAAGATATTATGCTGTTTGCTTGAAATGTTGGCTATTTAAATGTCTAACAACTAGTTTCAGGATTTTTCTAAACTGCAATCGCTAAGAAGGTGAAACAGGTTTGAACATGTTTTCAATTATATTACCTATATCATAACATGTCCGTTCTTGTAACCGTTATACTAACATGTTGTGTAATTACTTATCAAGTGAAAAAAGTATGGATAGAAATGAAACCTGTCTAGAGGAAAAAGTTGTCAGAACTCATCAAGACGTTTGTGATTTTCGAACATAATGTAAAATATTAAGATAACTAAAGGACCAGTGAAAAAATATTGAGTTGATTGTAAAATTGTTATGAATAAAGCAATAACTTCACCTGCCTTCAATATGTGTAAGTTCATCCTAATTGGAAACATTATGTGCATCACTAAACTAGGTAAAAACCAGAAAGTCCCAGAGGTGAACGGAGTACTTGAACATGGCACTGCATGCCTGAACTAATATATATATATATATATATATATATATATATATATATATATATATATATATATATATATATATATATATATATAATAAAAGTGCCTAAGGACAGGGTCCAGAATAGTTAAATATTACTGCAAGTTGTGACAATAGACATATAAAAATGAAATTGGCAAGTGTACTACAGAATAATTGAAACCATATTAGCATGCTGCAAAGCTGCTTCCTATATAGACCCCGTGTTAATAGTGTTGTACCTTGGCAGAAAAACTAAGATTAACTTGCAGATATACATGCTATTATTAACTATCATGACATGTTTAATAGGATGACCAGCAAAGAATTTCTGTGTATCTTATGACAATTCAGAGCCTGGCGTGGGAACATAAAAATAACTTCATTTGATGCCAAAGGAATATCTTAAGGTGTCAGTCAGGATGTCTTGTGTCATCCACTTCAGTGTGTACATTGACTATTTTATCAATGAATGACAGGGGATTGTAATAAACAAGTATTACAGCAATAAATGAATGCAATATTGTTTACAAACACCTATTACATATTCACAGACTTTGAATATAGTATAAGATATAGTTGGGTTTGGTATGCCTGGCGAAGACATAATTTAATGTTTTTCATATTGTAGCTGTCGATTTGGAAGGAAACTAAACTTATAAGGATGATAATGCTGAATGAAGCAGCCAGAGGCCAAATTATCAAGTCCACTTACTAAACTGTAATATTTATTACATGGAAGCAATTAACACTGAAAATTAGCTTATGCAATTACAGCAACTTACAGGAGATAACCTTCTAATTTAATAAAACAGTGGATCAGAAGCCTTAGCCCCCACAGCTTTGCTAATAAAGAGGATTGTTAAGCCTTTGCAACTAATATGAGACTTCAGTTCGGATTTGGAGAGTCATTGGTGCAGTAATAACTAAAACTGCTGTAGTATTACGAACTAACAAGGAGGATAGTTTCAACCTAACTAAAGAAATTTGTATGGAATATATTTTGTGCTTTACTCATGTTTACACGTAAGAAAATAATCAAGTTGAATACCCTCCGATTGCAGAAATTATCGTAAATATTTTTTATTGAATGATTAAATGTAACTTCCTGTTATTAAATGTATATTGAATTATTGTTCCAAATCAAACTGAAATTCACTCCAGCTAGTTACATTTAGGTTCACCAGCAATGGGTGAGGTGGATGCATGAGGGGGGAAGGAAGAAGGGGTTGGAGGCTCTCTAAGGGGACAGCATGCCGCAGGCGCAGGTGTATGTAATCCATTCACAGTTACTTCCAACTCTTTTTTAAGGCCTTGCTAAAGTTCTACTTCAAAGATTTTCCTCTGCCTCATGCAAACAAAGTTTAACTGAGTCTAGAAAGTTACACCAAAGTTACTCCACACCACATTTGTGTGCACTCGGTGTAATAATATTTTGCATAAGAACTATTTCTTACTAAGTATTACCAACACACCTCTCTCACAGTTTTTATTCATATTAATTATAAGTGAAATATTATAATTTTTAAATAAAATATAAGTAAAAGTTCAAAATAACCAAAAATACCATATATTTATGTTTACAGAAGTATAAAACACATGTGATACAAGGCATATTTAGAAAGTAACCAAACATGTTATAGATAAGGTGATTTTCAAAGTTTAGATTAAAAAAGTGTGAAGAAACCATGAATAAACTATAGCAGCAGTGCAACAAAGAGTGAATGGTACTTGCTGTAGGTTAAACATAGTGCTCAATTCCCTCCCCTCCTTATGCGATGACCCTGTGTGTTCTGTTGCACAGAATCTTGAATCAAGTGCCTTTATTTTCGAGGTGCTGTGTCTGAATGCTGGAGGAAAAGTCCCAGTCTCTTGAAGTACGTAATTAAATTTGACACCACAATCGCCCTTCACCAAGCCAGTGGCTGACTGGTGTATGTTGTGTACATGGGTTATGATTGTGGGGTTTATGATCGCAGGGTGTCGTATGAAGTAGTGCAGTGTATATATAATATGGAGTGTACTGAGAAGCATGGGGCCACGGGCACACAGAATGTGCCATTTGAGGCTACATCCTACCAGTAGATGGTCTCTTATTTCAATTTTTTTAAATCTGCTTCTGAGATAGGGGCAGTGGTTGGTGCAATGGCTAGAGCGCTCACTTTCCAGCAAGGTAAACCAGGTTTGATTCTCGGTGGGAGACTTTTGCACGTCATGATCGTGCCAGACAGGTTTTCATGGGGATCTACCATTCCCCCCATCCTTGCATTGCAACACTTCATCCTCATCAACTCTCAAAACCCTGTTGTTAAGAGCTATTCAAACCTCTTCACTGCACTACTGAGATACATCTTCTATTAAAGTAAAGAATCACGCAGCACTACACCGGTACATCGTGGGCCTGCAACTGCAGTTCGTGAATGTTCCCATGTTGTTAAAAGGCAAATTAATCTTGAACATAGTACTTGAAAGGAAAATGTATACTTTTAACGTGGCTTGGTCGCTGGTGAGGGGTTGAGTATGCCAGATTTGAGAGAAACCCTGATTCATGACTGCAGAAATTTAAGAAAGATAGTAAAGTGTTCCGTAGAGCACCAAATTTTCTATTCACGGATGAGCATGTGGACTCCTGTTCTCAGGGCGGTAGCAGTTCGACAACCACGTGGCGTTCCCCTCACAAACACGCGTTAACTAAAGAAAATTAAGAAAGAGTGCAGATTGTACAGTTACACAGTTCATGTAATTAAGCACGTGGCTGGAGTGGGCCAGATCCTGAAGGTACGAAACGTACAAATAAATAACACATAGACTAGGATCACAAATAGCTAAATTGAACAGAGAAGTGATACACTCGCTTATAATAAAGCTACCCTAGCCTTAAGCGGGCATGGCATTTAGGCCTGCCATAGGCCAAAGTGGAAAAAAGTACTGTTAAGCACATAGTAGAGTTACTGTGTGAAAATCTCTGGGTTCGCGAGTCTGACGTTGATAAGTTTGGGGGGGGGGGGGGGGCATATTTCGTCCCCCAGTCGTATTTAGGCCTCTCTGAGCCCTCAGGAGTGTGCTCTCTTGTTCCAAAAATTTGTATATTTACTCTACAACTATTTATAGATAAATACTATTTCACTTGAAGAAAACAAAATTATTTTCAAGTTGAAAAAATAAAATTGCGGCAGTCGGCAGAAATAGAATTTAGAAAAAAGTGTTCCTAATTTCGTCCCCTTTACTTTTTTCCTTTAAAAAATTTAAATAACACAATCTACATTTTCTGTTTCTAAAAAAACCTAATATAAATATTTATTTATGTAGAAATGTAACACAATTGTTAGAGACTTGAAAAAATGTACACTTTTTTTGCCTTAAAAAATAATTAGACTTGCAAAACATATCTGATTACAGAAGTTCAGCCTTCCAAACACTTATCACAAATAAAGTCCTTTTTATACTGGGACCTGCAGCATAGTTCATGGTACCAGATAACACACTTTGTACAGCGAATCTATTTCTCACCATGTTTATCAAAAGAAACAGTTTTTCTATGAATAGAACATTCAGCATCATCATCATTATCTTCGTCATCATTTGACACATAATCAATGTCTACACTACTGTTACTGGAAACCCTTACAGATTTCCATTTTTTTAATCTTGGTAGTTTTTTTTTTTAGTGGAGCAGTGTGTCGTTTGCTGCACACCATGTTTCGTTTTGCTGCAGCAACTTCAAAACTTTGTTTGTGGGGAGAACTTGTCACCACAACTGCAGAACCATGTCTTTTAGATGTTGATGGCTGAATCAAATGAATAGCTATGATGTATTGTGGGCTGACTGCAGGAGATGATGGAGGGTCGGTAGCAATTTCTTCAACTTCATTTGTTTGCTGAGCATGGGTCACAACTGCAGAACCACGTCTTGTAGATGTCGATGGCTGGATCACAGGAATAGCTCTGATGTGTTGTGGACTGACTGCAGGAGATGACGGGGGGTTTCTAGCAACTTCTTCAACTTAAATTGTTTGTTGAGCGTGAGCCAAAAAATCCATTTTACTGAAGATATTAGTATTGTAAGGAACGATGCCAGTTTTGCGAAAACCAATCGACTGAAATTTCTATAGTTTCCACTATTACGTATGCTTCAGAAAACAGCCTAGCAAACTGCAGATTAGGTACCACACGACCAGGGTTGCTACTAAGCCAATTTTCAATAGCCTGAGCATAAAAAGTTTTAAAGGGGAACATAAAATCAACATCCAGAGGCTGGAGTTTGGCTGTAGAGTGCAGTGGTAAGCTGACAATGGAAACTTCATTTTCGCAAGCACAGTCAATTAAAATGTGGGAGTAGTGTCCATGTAATATTAAAACAACAGGATCTTCAAGCGACAGTTTGACTGTCAATATGAAATGCTGGAACCATTTGAAAAATAGATCGCCAGTGATCCACCCAGATTCGTGAACACCCCCCAATACTTCCGGGGGGAGCCCCATCCATAAGTTCTGCTTTAATAACTTTTCTTGGAAAAATTATCATTGGAGGGATGTATTGGCCTGCTGTCGACATGCACATCACCGCAGTTACCAATGACCCCGTTTCAGCAGAAGACATTTTGTGCACTTCTCTTTTCCCTTTCATTGCGACGACTTTTTAACTCTTGTGCTGAACAATAGAAATCCCTGTTTCATCAACATTGAATATTTTTAGAGGGCTGTGTTTTACTTTTGCTAGTTCTGGCTGTAACACAGAGAAAAACTTGTTTACATTTTCTTGACTGAATCCATTTATTCTGGCAAGAGATAATGGCTGTGGTTTCCTTAGCGACAACAAAGGATGTTGTTTCAGAAACAGATGTAACCATATGCAACCAGCAGCTTTATTTTCAACTGAAAATGGATGTTGGATGTTGTTGCGTATTGCAAGTTGAAATGACATACGATGAAGGTCTTTTACAGTTAGACCATAAAAATGGCTTTCCATGGTCGTGCAGACTCCACGAATTCCTTCTCCAATGTGTCCGGCAAAATTGGTTTTCTGCCAATTTTTATGCTCACTAATTCTTCTGCTGTTAGGTCGCCCCTTCTTTTAACACAATCTTTCAATGTTGTGCGAAATATGTTGAAAGTTTACTCGCAGATTTGTATCCCATTTTTTTTTTTTTTTTTTTACTGCACGTATGGCTCTCTGTATGGCCTCTTTATCCCATGTCTTGCGTCTCACCATCTAAGAAATAAAACAGAAAAAAATTATAAAATAAACTATGACCTTTAAAAATATGTTCCAAATTTCGTCCCCTGGACGAAATTGGGAACCTCAAAGGGGACGAAATTAGGAGCAGGCTCTGCTTAACACTCAAAGCCATTTCAGATACATAAAAAACAATATATGGCGTCACCGCAAAATATTTATCACCCAAAGTTTAAATCCCTCATAAGTGAATGACATAGATTAAAAATAATATTTATACCTATTTTGGACGTAACATGTTACTAAAGTAGATGTTCTCAAGAACTTACCTCATCAGAAAACACAAAAACGTTGTCAACAATCAAACTGCTGTGATTACACTATCTGCGCTGTAGTGGGATACTAACAAGGTATGGTTCTAACAGTTCCTCGTGCTGTCGCCAGGTTGCAGCAGCTACCAGGCAAGATACACGAGGGGACTCTTCATGTCACGGGTAAAACGGGTCGTGGCCCAGTTCACTGATCTGTTCCTGCATGAGCGGCTGATGCACAAGCGGAGCATCAGTGGGCTTCATCCTGAGCAGGACAGTGAGGGCAACATCACTTAATTTTTTTCTTATAATATGTAAACAGTGACATGACCATTGAGTGGCAGTCAAGTAACGCAAATACCACATAACTTAATAAAAAAAAGTCACTACAACAAAAGGCCAAGAAACGTCCGTACAACAAAAGGCTAAGAAAGGCTAATTATTGGGAAGGATGTGCCCTCCCTCTCACCCCTTAGATTACAATGCTTGTGTCTGTATAACGTGTGTTTTAGATGCCAGCAGAAGTAATAGCTTCAGGTTGAGTTGGGGTGATATGTTGAATTTTTAAGTAGAAACTTGACTGGCTGTCACGTTATGTGATGCGGCTAGCGACGGGTTTGATATGGGACGACATGGCAAGGCTAATGAATGAACAGTGATTGGTGGCAGTTATATACATCTGTGGTTACAGTGTCCTGCTATGTTTCTTTTCCTTCGATCATCCAGAAATTGTAACCACTAACAAATGGTATAGAACTATTGTCAGATGATTTTGTTAAAAAAATTTTTGTACTTTGGATTTTTACTCATTTTTAGTGGTTTCAAAATTACAGTCCCATTTTGAGTACTCAGATGTGTAATCATAATAAGAGAATGCATAAATGAACAGTATTCTAACTGGCTATGGTATTTTCCTAAGTCAAAATCTTAAGTTATGTATTAAAAAATTAATATGAGTAGATTGGGAATATTTTTCAGGTACACACAATATGTCCTAGTCCAAGGAGCAAAGAACAAGCGTCGAATGCTTTTCACACTATTGTCATTCCATTTGAATATTGGTCATGTCGGTTTTAAGTGATTTTGACTTCAATATATGGTGTCCTTAAACCTTTGGTTTTGAAAATGGAAAAAAAAAAAAAATGGGTTTAACATTTTTTTTTTTTTTAATTAAAAGAATCCACAGAAAAATGTTATTTAATTATCCTTAATTACCTTTGCTCTACTTTTGGATTACTGTTATGTTGGCTTTAGCTTTATGGTTCCATGTGGGAGGTTAAGAACAGGTATACTGTTCATGTTTGCTAGATGAGCATCAATATCTAGTTATTAAAATGTAACTAAGTTTTTTGCCATTTCTGTGTACAAGTTTAATCAGTATTCAGTTGCCAACAAAATGTGGTGAACATTCACTTTGTAAGCACTAGTGATGCAACTGTGTAGATGTATCATACTGAAACAACCCTCAATGGGATGGTATATGTAACTTCAGCATATTGTCACCTTGGAGGCAATGTCATATCAGAGATTGATTTCTTATCCAAGGGACAGACCTGCTGCTCCCGAATCCGCTGAAGAAGGCATTATGATGGTAGTGGTAGGAATATGAGAAGGTTGTTCTGAGAGAAACCCAGAATAGTGTTTAGAATAAATAAGCTAAGAACTTAGAAATAATAAAATAAAGTGAGAAAATTGGAACCATTTGATAATAACTTCCATTGGTACCTATAATTCTGTAACAAAAAGTTTATGCAAGCAATCAGCCATGAATCTCGTAAAGGAAATAACAATTAATCACAATACTGACTGTTAATTGTTGTATGCAGTGCAGAATGTTTGAAAGTTCTATAATCTAATAATATGCTATACGAGAATTAAAATGTTTACAAACATAGTGTACTTGCTTCTAAAAGAATCTAGATTACTTTTCTGTAATATTTGTTGGTTTCATGCACAAACAGGATCCTGGTAATATTTTTAGTAGTGATTTGTCTTGTAATGTTGTTGTGTGGGTGTGCAGGTGGAGCCAGTCCAGTGGACGTTTGAAGAGTTGGACAGCCCGTCAGGTGAGCCGAGCCACCTTGCAGACTTTTTGGCCAAGAAGCACTTTGACCTGGTGATCAACCTGCCCATGAGAAATGGAGGAGCGCGGCGTGTCTCCTCCTTCATGACTCATGGCTACCGCACAAGACGGCTTGCCGTAGACTACTCTGTGCCTCTTGTCACAGATGTCAAGTGCGCCAAGCTGCTAGTGGAGGTTAGCAGAACTTTTTCCACTCTCATATAGCATAGCTTCTTTTTGGTTGGAGTCCTCAATGGCAACGTGCGGATGCATCTGCTCAATGTGATTAGGCCAGAATAATGATGGTTCATGCCCAACGTCTAGCAGGACCCAATTTATGAGCATTATGTTAGTACCCTAGTGGTTCAGAGCCCACTATTATCCAAAAGTCTATTTAGTACTAACCACTATGTGCACGTCAGTGTAATGGGAAACCAGTACTTTAATTTCATCACACAGGCTAGTGTCTTAAATGTATTTTAATTTTCTGCTTTTATAAAGTAGCATATCGTTGCTTTAGAAATATCACCTATGTGACATTCATTTAACTATTGAACTCAGGTGGAATTTTCAGTGTTGTTTTATAAACCATAGTGTGTGTAGTTCTGCAGTTTTGTTTTTAATAGCGATCAAAGCACTAGGTATCTTATAAGTAATCGGTGAACTTACCCATAAGAATGGGTAAGGACAGTAACTTTGCGTGGATACGGAAATCTCTTTTTTTAATTAAAATTTCTGTTCAGTTGTATTTTTCTTGCGTGACTACATGTAGATGTTATTTATAAATTTATTAAATTCATTTTATTTGCCATCCAAAAATGTTAAGCTTCATAGGATGACACAGTGTAAGTTCTAGAGTAAGGACAGAGATAAGTAAAATATTGTGTACTAGATATTATATTACACGTCTTTGAACCAAATCCAGGGCCAAAGATTGAGCACCGGTAATATATCGGTGGGTTGATTGCCAGTAATTATATTAAAAACAAGTAAAACTATTTGCTTACAATTGCCACTAAAATATTATCACTTTCCTTGTAGTTCTTTTGTTGTTGGATATGATCATCCTGGTTCCAGTAGGTTACAGTTATTTTGTCAAATATGTTGCACATTATGTAAATTCTTTACCTTTTACAAATGTAGAAGGTGTTAATTTTTTTTATATTTTTTTATTATTAGTAATCTCCCTCCAGAAATGTTTGTAGAATTTTTCACTCCTATTAACTTAAATATTTACTGAACACTTTTCAAACAAGTGACACAACTCTTTAAATTTCTTTCTTGGTCATTTTAATATTGCTCTTAGTTTACAACCTGTAAACTGCACACTTGCATGAAATTAAGTTTGTAAGATTATTTTTTTTCATGTTATGTGTTCAGGACATGATAGAAAGATTTTATCAGTCCCTTTCAATAAACTTTTAATGGTGTTGAAATGTTACAATTTTCTTTATAAAAAACATTATTTGAAGAATGTCAGTGATTGGATTATCTGACACTTCATAACATGTCACAGATTACTAACTGGCTGGTACGAAATGATCATAGCAAAGTGCAGCATTAACCACACTAGTCATTCTCATTATCATTTTTAAAACGTGATAAGTGACTGTCTTTATACTGTTGCAGAGTGTTTATCTTACTTTTTACCTACAATTCACTTTGTGATCTGCGAGCAGATGTTTACCGAGTAGATTAAATTTCATTGACTGAGCAGAATTAAAACATTTGCTGTAGAAGAACTCCTTGTTGTTCTCCTTACTCTTATGATCTGTGTAAAACTAGCTTAATATTATTTCAGCCATCTTAGGATTTACTTTGTACAAAAACTTTTTCCTTCTACGCCTTTCAGTTGTAGCATCTTTTAAACTATTTTGGAAACTTTACGATAGTTCTACTACAAAATAATTTTTTTGTATTTGTTTACTTTATAGAAAATAAATAAAACTTTTTTTTAACAAACAAATCAGAGCAAACATGAATCGGAAATTGTTAATCAGAAGATACAGTTTTTATTTTCTTGGGAAACACTTATGAGCTGATTTCTCAGAATTAGGCTTTTATTATATGTTGTTTATAATGAAGTTTCCTGCTGGTACATTTACAAAAAATAAAAAGCACTTAACATTATTAATACTGTATTAATTTCTTCTGCACAAATGATTTGGTTTCCTCACTTTTTTCCTTTGTTTTTTTCTCCTTCATTTTCTCTTTTTCTACTTTATTCCTTTACTTCCTCATTATCATATAATTCTCTCCTTTTTTTTGATATGCCAGTAGTATGGACATGTTTGACACTTAAATATCAACAGACAGTATCACATGATGTCATCTCAAGTGTGACAGGTGCTTTATAATAAGTATGCAAGAGTACAACATATTATAGCTATGGACATATTTTTAAGACTTCATGTGACATTATAACATAGAAATATAGCCTATGAACCTGTGTTGGATATTTGTAGTCTCAGTTTTGCGTTAGTGTTGAGACCATTTCCTGGATCGCATATTAAGTCAAGAGTGGTTAGATGATACAGGAATCAGTTGGAAATTTTTAGAGTTCTAGTGTTTTGATAGAAATTTACCATGGCAGTAGGGTACTGTGCCTTAATCCTATTTATAGATTTCAAGGGAGAATCATGGAAGCTCCTAAATAAATTGATAAATGTATAGAATAAAACATTTATCAAATGGATTTGCCAATCCCCATATTGGTATGGTCATCCCATGTTGAACACCATATTTTCACATGACATTTTCTCTCTGCTGAGTGTTTATGGTGGTTGCAAATAGGGGAAACAATAGTTAGGTCTAACAGGTATAATTAATGTCATAAGCCCATGGATAGCTCATGTAATAGAGAAGGCACAGTACTGATTTTGCTATACCTCAGAGCATTTTATCGTGGGTAAAGGTTGTGACAGTATCATCACTTTGCTTTATGTCCTGCAGTACTTGTACTGCACTATTATTCATTTAAGTGTGTGGTGAAAAATTTAATGTGTAATAATTCTAAAAGTAAATGGTTCAGTGTTTTTGTAAATTTAAAATTTGGTTTTCATTCGAGTTCACTCTCGAAGTAAGTTACCTTATTTCCACTTTATGGTGTCGCTGCTGTGTCACTTTCAGGTTCCTAATTATGCGACCATGGAATTCTTTGGAGTTTTGGTTATTTACCCTGGATATAGAACGTGTTATGAGGCACCTGCAATAGTGGTCATGTTTTTGGCCCACCGATGGCTGTTGTGTTGTCTGATTGCCTAACAGCAGCTTGGTTGTAAGTGGTCCTACGATCCCTCATAAGTGCAGGTATACTGGTGATAGCTTTATTAACTGTGGTACTTGCATAAATGCTTAGCTGTATTGGCAGTGTATTGGTAGCAGAGGTGACAAATGGGCTGGAATCAGGTGCTAGAACTATTGCTGCTGGTATTTGGTATCTGCCTGCACACTGTAAAAAGTTAATTGGTTGGGGCAGGGATCTCAGAGACCCATATCCATGGCTAGGCAGCTTCATCGTAATCACAAATATGACCGAAAAGTTTGGCAGGCTCCGTGTGTTCTGTGGATGTTAACAGTGGTTTGTGCTGAAATTTCTTCAGGCATACACCCACACATTACATATGGCAAGGGTGAAAGTAAAATGAGTGATCATCTTTTATCATGGATGCTGAAGGTAACTGATAAACACAGTATGCCAATGCGATACTTTTTAGAGATAGACAAGGTCTCTTGTGTGGACACCTTGCAGGAAAAAGCTGGATGAATAGGCTGAGCTGCATCTGCAGAATGAGGCCCTGCCTGGTAGACTGATATATATGAAAGTTGCTCATGTGATGCTGGTCAACAGGTGATTGAAACCTGGCTAGTCCATCTGTTTGACAGCCCCCTTCCACCATCACTTTTGGTTTCCATGGTGAGGTGCTGCAATGACCATACACTTTGAAATATTTCCTCCTTGGTTCTGGTCAAGAGGATGTCAAATGTCACCTTACAACATTCCCAATTAAAGCGATGGTAATTGTAGGCATCATAAATTGAAAATAGTTTAGGTAGGACATAACATATTTTAGTGCTAAAAGAGAGCCCTTTTTCTTCAAATGGGCGAGTTTGAGCTATTGAGTTAGTAGATATAAGAATGTTATTGTTATGCGCTCTCTCCTTTGCATTGTTGTCCTTGACATGTCCTGTGCAAGTGAGTGAAAGAGAATGACAGAGTAGTAATGTGAGAAGTCTGCTGAGATTTTCAAAGGTATACCACTGCCCGTTCCACTGTGATAAGCATATTGCAACTCGTGTGTTTCTGACCTTCAGCAGATTCAAATTCTGATATTTTGTAGTTATCCAGCAGATTGGTTCTGACCAGTTGCTCCAAGTTGTTATATATATCTACTTTCCATTTCCTGCGATTTTCATTTAATTTGAAGCCTTCCTTAATGGTGTTGCATTATTCACCCAAGAGTGTATATGTGTGTACAAATTAAATGAAAATCGCAGGAAATGGAAAGCAGTGCACGATATACAAATTAATAGAGTTTGAGAATGATTGTGCATGTCTAGATGCAGCACTGTCCTCTGAAATTACATATTAGAAGTACATAAATATAGGACTATAGAAGAGCTGGACAATTATAGTTATTCGTCGGCGAGTTAAAAAGTTTCGTATTGAAATTGGTATGCCTCCTTAACGTGAAAGGGCATCCGTTGAGCATGTTATGGAGTCCTGCTCATGCAGGACATAATGCTACAACAGCGATGCATGTGTGGCAGCAGTAGATTGAAGAAAACAGGACAGGTCGAAAACCTGCTACTGAACCACAAAATGGGATGACACACATTCACCCATGTTAGTGACAACTGTTTAGATTCATCTTGAGCGTTTGCTTAACATTAGAACACTGACGAAACAGGCCTGACATTGTCTGCTTCCGCGGTTTTGATTGTGTTTAGTTCGCAGATGACTGCATGCTGGTTCGCAGAAAACTGGATGCAGCATACATTCTTTTGTGAAGGATTCCCTTAAACTTGAACTATCAACACCTCAGTGTACAATGGGCTTACAAACACACTGATTGGTGTGCAGCGTACAGTAGCATTTTCTGCTATAGGGCTGCAAGGCTGCATCTCTCCCCTCCCTGCTCTGAATTATTTGTGAATTACAGTAAACAAGTTTTATTGTCGCAGCTGCTCTCAATTTAAAAGAAACTTTACAGTGATTGCAAGGTATGTTTACGTAGTTTGTACAGCACTAAGCTGGGCAGTGTGTCTGGGCTGTGGCAGAGGCAGCCCGTCCGGCCGTGCTAGCGCATACGCACACCAGTGCAGGACAGGGATGTGGAGTAAGGTTAGCAGGGAAAGGGGCTTTATCACCCTTTGCACGCATGGGCTGCAAGACTGCCAGCTCTTACAGGCTGTCGTGGGACGGGCAACCTCATGTTTATATTGCTTTACTGTCGTCGAACTGGTGATTACTTCAGGTGTGAAGTGAATCATTTAAAGGTTTGTAGCTATGTTATTTTCACTATAAATGAATTAAATTTAACATGAACAGAATAAATGTATGTTTGCAAGCTATTTATTTTTCTTAATTATCACTATAGGAAAAAAAGAAATGAAATACAAACGGCTGCGTATTAATGACTTAATTAATCAGCCTTAATCAAGTAGGCAGCAGGTAAATAAAAGAAAATTTAATCATGGCATGTCTGATAAGCACAAATGGCTGTGTGGATATGAAACAAAAAATGCTCTGTTTAATTTTCACGAAAAGTACGTAAAAATATTTTTAACTTATTAAATTAATTTATTTGTAATGTTGCAAATATCTGTGATTTAAAAATCACAAAATAAAATGGTGGTAATATTTTATTGGTACAGTATAAAATAGGGAATGAGAAAGAAGATTACCACGTTACAATATTATTTTACCAATAAAAAATTTTTAGACAAAAGAATTGTATTACAGGATTATTTAAAAAGGATTGTGCAAAAGTATAGCTGATTTATCCATTCGCCATCCTTTTTTAATAATTCTGTGTACTGAAGTGATAAAAAAAAATGGAATCTTTTATTTTCAATTTCAGTAAAAAACCTAAGTGCTTGATGAAAATTTAAGCGAAATGGAAATTTGAAATTCACTGAACTTTCAGTGCTTGTCTAATGTTCGTTTAGGAGTATAACAATGGGAAATTTTGTTTGTCCATTTGTCATTGTTTGTTTACTAAAATGTTACAGCAATAATTTCTTGAAACTTCATTCAAAATTTTTGCAAGAGTTATGTGATTTAACTTCAAGAATTTTATTGCAACATTTATTCCTGCCTTATGCAATCCATTAATGTCTGCTATTTTTTACATGTACTTTAAGGAAATATTTAGGAGTATATTGTTATACTGTATTGCCACTAATCACACTAGGTAAGTTTTATTTCACAATTTTAATTGAATTCAGTTTGTTATATGCCAGTTTTTAGTTGAAAATATATATTAACGAAAAATTTAATGAAATTTTCAGGTTTTCGTTACATTCATTACAGCTGTGTTCTCATAAAATAATTTTTCATTTTAGTTACAGTTTCATGAAATCCAACAACATATTTTTCTTTTTGGTTTTGTAAAACAAAACGTCACTTTTGTATAACCCTAGAATATTGTAAAGCATACTTTCACACTTAAAAATTAAGTAATTCATTAACACACTTTCCCTCTCCCTTTACTTCCTACCCATTCGATTATTCAGTATTGCTGTGCAGCCCTACCTGTGCTGAAAACCACAAGCCGCAACTGGCAGAGTATAAAACACAAGTAGTGTTTTCAGCTTTAACTTGGATTAAAGTGATGCCCTTAAACACATTTGATGATACAGTGTTGAACACCATCTTCCAGACTGCATTGTGTAACATCATACTGCATGAACAATGGGTATGATGGTTTGGGGAGCAATTGGGTGTCGCAGATGATCTTAGCGGCTACAAATTGTGGGCATACTCAACAGTGATCCCGACACCAGGGAAATTGCAGAGGCTGAAGTCATTTACTTCCTTCAGCACACTCCTGGAGCTACATATATGCCAACAAGGTAACGCCCAACCACACATTGCTAGTAATATCAAGGCCGTCTTATAAGTAAGTCTGGTTCTACTTCTTCCCAGGTCTGCATGTTCACACAATGTGTCACCTGTTAATCATGTCTGGGATTCTGCAACTGGCCCCTCTTTCTCATCCAGCAGCCATTACCTATGAACTGTGGACTTAAGTAGAAGCAGCATGGCAGGTAATTCCTCAGGAACACATCCAAGGCCTTCTATCCCACAGCATGTGGCAGCTCTTAATTCTAACCTATGGAGTCTTTGCAGTATACTGATATTTTACATGTAATCTTGTTACATTGCTCTGAAACGGTAATTGTTTGTCTTTAATAATGTTAATAATTCGGGTAGTAAAGATCCTTCTATTCTGATGGTTCTTCCATGAAGTTGCATTTTTCACAAACATGAGTGTAAGGGATCTAGTGACTGGTACACAGCCAAGCCACTGGAACATTTGCAAGTAATTTTTAATTACCATGTTACTGTTATGTTCTTACCACTGCAGTACAAGCCCAGTGACTGTTGCAATACAAGAATAGTATTCTCTAGTGAAAAACCAAAGTTTTGGCAATGAATTTCAAAGATACCAAGGGAGTTGAATTGTAGCTGATGCACAGAATGGAATACAATGTTTTAATGTTAAAAAAAGTCTACTTGAATGAAGGTTTTAAAGTTTCCTTGGTTAACTTTAATAATTTTGCTATTTTTTTGTAGTCTTTACTTTGTTTTACCATTTGCAGATATAGGTAACCTATTTTATGAATAATTACGTTTATAACTGCTCTGTGTGTGCTGTCTAACGTCTAATAACTGGCTCACGTTCTTCGCTGTCTTCTCACACCTGTCGCTTAAGGTTGCACAATCCTCCAAACACTCAACTCTCAAAACTGTCAGCTCGGAGGCATGCTGCAGCTTAAATAATTTTGGTGGCTTGATATGGAAGGTTTCCTGCGTGTTCCACTGTGATAAGTATATCGCAACTCTTGTATTTCTGACCTTCATGACTGCCGTCACTGTCCTATTAAGTAATATATTTTTATGTAACCTGCATATGTTCAATGGCTGTTTTTCTGCATTTTATTTTTTCAGCAGTGGTATTGAGCTATCTAGCATTGTCATATTATGCTCAGTGATTGCAGTTGGTTAGTTTATTACTATTGTAGTTTGTCAATTTTATCTTTCTTGTGCATACAGTATATTGCTTGCAGAGATGCTGTTTATTTTAACAGTTCATTTTATGTGCACTGTGTAGATCATAAACTATTACACTAAGTGGATTCAGGTGGGCAAAGTGTGTTAGATTGACTCAACAGACTTCAGGGAGTCTTCATGTTGCTAACACAGTTAATTTGGAAGAGTAAAACTCTTGTACTACATAATGCATTTTTATCTCATAGTAATAGTATTTGATATTAAACCACCATTGACTAGTTACTCCTTGACCTTTATTTTTTAAGCAGTACTCACCCAATATACGTAGTTGTTTGTTGTTTTCACAGTAACAGCCACATTTCCAATATTCTCTACCATCTTGTTGCATGCTTTGTTATCAAACCATAAACTCAGTACGTGCATGAGCTTTGTACTTTACAGTTTTAGCTATGCTGTTGCAAAGCATTGGGGGATCCTGTGTGTAGTTTGGTCATGACATTACAGCACCACATTCAAAGAGGCAAGAATGTTACTTTGGCAAGTCAATGAAATTCCTGTTGCTTTTGAAACTGTGTCTGTAAAAAATTACATAAATCTGTTGTTTCCATTAAAATCTCTAGCAGGGCACAAGACTCACTTCATATGGTTCTGAGTTTGACCTTGTGCATGTAATTCCCTTTTGCTTTAATGCTTTCCAGAGTACATGCTGGTAAGTTTGCAGTTTTTGTGATCTAATAATATTTATGTAATAGTCCTAATAACACCTGCATATTAGGTAACCATGTGATACTTGCCACTTAAATAAATTAGTACCCACATTTTGTTTATCCAAGCATGAAATCTCCCTCATTTCCTGATGGAGTGCTGAACTTCTATCATACCTTATTGGATTAACGTGTTAGTGAGTTTTTATGGTTTGTCTGCCATCACCATTTAAAAAAGAAATTGGTTTTTTGATATCTAAACAAAATTATTCAATGCTTGAAGCGACTCTTAGAAATGTGTGGCACTGGTATTCGAATACCATTCTGATACTAGTGTTTGGTAAATCTGTGCCAGTATAACTTTAGTAGAGTTTGATGTGCCTTGGTTTAACACTTTAGTGATAATTATTAGTTTATAATCTAGTTATCAATGATAATGGTTATTTACCAAAGCTATAAGACTTTGATGATGATTGCCAAAAGAAAAAATTGAACGTTGATGTTTAAAAATATTTATAGCTACCTGCATTTATAATTACTTAGTGAAACACTAAAATCAGATACTGTAAAGGAATGTGTTGAAATTGTCAATCTCCCACCTGCAAGCATGTTCTCCCTTCTGTTTTAAGAACTGTAGAAGTTCAGAGTCGTTGCATACTGACTGTCCTCTATAATGGAAGATAGCTTGCTATAGATCACGTGCAGTAGCACAGAACAGTGTGGTAGTTTCACCAAATTTGTAACCAGAACACACCAATATATTTTTCATGGGATGCCTGAGAGACGTATCAGAGTTAGTGAGAGATGGAGGTCTTAATAAAAGTAAAAGAACTAAATTCAATAATGGTAATTATTCTCACTGCTACAAACAGTCACACACTTATTATCTACCAGTCTGAGTGTCGTATTAACTCAAATTATTTTTATTGAGTGCAATATTTAATTACTGTCACCATTTTAATTAGTCTATCACATTCTTTACTCTTACAAATGTCCCTTAAACTGCCCCAGTTATTTCCACACGTTTAGTTAAAACCATCTACTTCCATTATCCTGAATATCTTCACTCGTGCATCCAGGCCACAGTCTCTCAGATCAGTCCCATTCTTCACTACACACAAACTTGCAGATACATTCTTGCAGATTGCTGCAGTTATCCCTCGCTGCTCTGGAATCGCCCAACTGTCACTTAAAGTGGCACGAGACCCCAAACTCTAGTCTCCTAATCACTCACTCCTCAGAGGTTGGCATGTGGTATTTATACTTGAGGTAGGTGCCGTTTAGAACATTTTTGGCAATCCAAGGTTTTCTGGTTAAAGGTAATGGTGATGATGATGACATTCCTGTGTCATAAATGGAGAAATATGAGTTTCTCGGGGTCAGCGAGGCGCAAGCTGCAATAAGTTTATGGGCATGTGCGGCGGCATCCTTTATGATAGGCTGCTTGTTTCGTCTAACGTTATGAACTTGACATTCAGTACTCTGCGCCTACCCACGCAAAGGAAACACCGGGCAGCGACATGCAACACTGCCCTCTCCTCAAGTCTGTTGGATGCATCCCGAAAAGACACTGCAACTTCTGGACCTTCATAAGAGTGCCAGACAGTTGATATGGACAACCTTTGGCTTCCGCCCAAGAGTCTTGACGACAAATCTAAAAAACCGCATAATTGATCTTAATCAGAATTGTGTAGGGGCATTCCCAACATTTCTGTAGCTTTGAGCAGTACCCTTTTCTCCTCTGGGGGTTGTACAGCAACACCAGTTGTCCTTCTTGAAATACTTCACCCGACATTCTCCTATCATACCGCGTCTTCATCCTGTCACTACTTATTCTAAGGTGCTGATGAGCAAACTCATGAATGACAACAAGTCTGTTACGTAATTTGCTGGCATAATCGGGGGCTGTAACTTCCTCTTCTGTCGGTCTGCCAAACAGCAGGTCACTGGGAATGCATAGCTCTCTTCCAAACAGCATCCTTGACGGTGTAACCCTTGAGGACTCGTGAACTGCTGAGCGGTAAAGGAGAAACAATGGTACCTTTGAATCCCAGTCCTTTTGGCTGTTTGACACATATCGACGGGTACTGCTCAAGAGTGCGGTTAAGCCTCTTGACAATTCCATTCAACTGAGGGTGTAAGGCTGTAGTCCTAGTCTTTTTCATCCCCAGAATTTTTGTGACCTCCTGGAAGACCACGGCTACAAAGGTTATTTTCCTTATTACAAAGGAGTTATAGTGGCACTCCAAACTTCGAGAAGACATGCTGTATAAGTACATCCGCCACAGTTTGTGCTTCTTGGTTTGGGAGGAGAATGACCTCAGGCCAATTAGTAAAGTAATCTTGGGCCACCAGTAGATACCAATTACCTCTGTCTGTGACAGGCAAGGGGCCCAGAATATCTACTGCCATCCTCTCGAACGGGGCTCCAACGTTGTATTTTTGAAGGTAACCTCGTCTGGTCTTTGGGCCCTTCCTCGTAGTGCAGATATTGCACAATCTGCACCATTTGTCAACATCCTCCCGACATTGAAACCAGTAGAATCTTAGTCTAACTCTGTCGAGAATCTTAACACCAAAGTGCCCATTATCTGCCACATTATACAATTCCTTTGACTTCTGGAACCCTGCATTTTAGAAGGACCAATTGTAACTGTGTGTGTTTTCCATCATTACTTTCCCAGTTTCTGTAAAGTACACCATTCTTCAGTACGAGGGAAATCCACTGTGCCCAATATACTTTGACTGCTACGCTCAAGATAGATATCTTTTTCCCATTTTGGCTGACAGCCAGCTAGCTTCTTTCCACTTCAATAATGGCTGCAAAGTGGGATCGTTAAGCTGATTTTTGTAATACCCTCATCACTCCAGCTAGGTAACCTATCACAAGATAAAGAACCTTGAATTCCTGTCGTCCGTACCTTCGGCGATTCACCACTCTTTTCTTCTTGGCGTTCGCAATGACATCAAAATGGCTCATATGGCCTCTTAGAAAGTGCATCTGCATTGCTGTGAAGGCGTCCATATCTGTGCTGTATTTCAGTCATATTCATGAAGATGCTTTTTTCCATCAAGCTATTTGACCTTCGGGGTTCTTGAAATTTAGTTGGCAGTGTAATGAAGGTAGGGGTGGAAGTTTGAAATTGCCCCTGATATGACACAGTTCCACTGCCTACATCACTGGTATCAGTATCCAAAATGAATACACCCTCACTTTTCATAAAACCCAGTACTGTTGGAGATATCAGAATTTTCTTTAGTTAATTAAAAGCATTTTCACACTTGGTGGTCCAAAGAAATCTCCTTTTCGCCTTAGTTAGTTCATGTAGTGGCTTGGCGATCGTGGTGAGCCTAGGTATAAATTGATGGTAATAGGCACATTATCCCAAAAAACTCAGGACTTTGGTTTTTTTGGTTGGTGTCGGCCAATTTATTATTGCTTTGGTCTCCTCAGGATCTGTTTCAATTCCATTGGCTGACACTACATAGCCCACAAAATTTATTTTCTTTTGGAACAGGTGACACTTTTAAGAACCAGTTTCAAGTTGTCTGCAGCCACTTTCTGGCATACATTCTGTAAGCAAGATAGGTGCTCTTCAAATGTCCTTCCTGTCTCAACAATTTCATGTAGGTAAACCTGGCAGATATCTAAAGGCAAAACTTTTTCCATCATGCATTCTAAGGCAGCAGGGGCATTACATAGCCCAAAAGGCATAACTTTGAACTGTGTCCTTGGACACAAAATAAAAATGCTGTCTTCTCTTTGTCCTCTGGAGTCACCTCACACTGCCAGTACCCACTCTTCACCTCCAAAGTAGAAAACCATTGCAAACCTATTAAGCTGTTCGGTGTCATCTATCCTTGGGATAAGAGTCTTTGTCACATTATTAAGCTGGCGATAATCTACACAAAACTGCAGAAAGCCATCTTTCTTCTTAACAAGTATAATGGGGGATGACCATGGACTAAGTGATGGTTATATAACATCTAGATCCTTCATTTCCCTCAGAATTCCTTCAACTGCCTTATGCAAAACTAGTGTGTGTCGTCTTGGTGGCTGCTTTATGGGTCTGGGATCTCCTGTATCAATGTGGTGGCAGGTCACAGTCTGTCTAAGGTCATTTGATCCACACAAGAAGGCATACCTATTTCTCTGTAGTAGTTCAGAGATGGCCTTCTCCTTTCACCAGTTAAGATTTTATTTTGTTCGTACTAGCAATTAATCCAGTACTTCTGGTAAATTACATTCTATTTGTTTTACTCTAGAATCTCCTGGAACATTTGAACCTACCTGTGAGATCTGCTTGCACACACCTATCATGGCCAAATTTTCTCAAGACCAATTTTCTCTTTCCTCTAACTGGTGTGGTCTTGTCTGTTACTGTAGTCAAATAGCACCATTCGATGCTGTCATCAGTCGATCACTGGGGGTAAGGCCTGGGTATGTCTGGTCTTACTACTATTATGGTCACCCCAGTGTCTACGACCATCTGGCAAAGAACATCATTCAGGCTCCCCTCCACAAGTATTGCATCCCAATCCTTTTTCACCGACCATACATTTAAGAACATTGGGGCCTTCCCTCCACCAGTCATTGATCTTCGTCCCCTATGATTGGTGTTTACACGTTTTCCGAATGTGCTGTATTCTCATATGCCTCTAGCTTTTCTCGGCTACCGATGTGGTGGTAGTAAAATTTCACTGTTGCAGAAATTTCTGCCATTCCTTCTCCATTGCATTTATTTCCTGTTTCGCATCATTCTCAACACTGTCCATCCTTTCATTTACCCTGTCCATCCTTTCATTTACACTGTCCATGTTCTTATCAGCATTTTCATTTACAAAGACAATTTTTTATCTAATACCTCACTCACATTAGTTATCTGGCAATTTACATTCTTGCTAACACTAATTACAACACTTTTTACATTGTCGTTCACAATACTGATTTTGCTATTTACATCTTTCAAGCTATATACGCCTGCGCTCACACTAACCAGCTGGCTACCTAGCCTCTCAATTAATACTTGCAGTACTTCTAGTTCAGCAGACATTTTTCTAATTAGCATTCACTGTGAAGAATTTACAGAAGAGTGTTAATTACTTTCAGAAAGTTATTCCAATTAATTAATTTGTTTGAGAAACACTAAATACTTGCATATAGCCTGACTTTATTTACAACAGATTATTTAATAATTCTGTCCATCCCACATCTGACACCAGTATTACATGGGACGCCTGAGGGGTGTATCTGGGTTTGTGAGGGATGGAGGTCTTAATAAAAAGAAAAGAACTTAATTCAATTATTATATTTATTCTCAGTGCTACAAACAGTCAAACACCTGTTATTTCTATTAACTCTTATTCTTATTGAGCCCAATATTTAATTACTATCTCCATTTCAATTGTATTTATCACAGTCTTTATTCTTGCAACTGTCCCTTAAACTGCTCCAATTATTTTCACATGTTTAGTTAAAACTGCCTATTTCCATCCCAAATGTATTTTCACTCACGCATCCAGTCCACAGATCAGTCCCACTCTTCACTACACACAAGCTTGCCAACACACACTCACGGATTGCTGCAGTTGTCCCTCGTCATCCCAGAATCGTCCATCTGTTGCTTAAGGTTCCTCTTCAAAACTCAAAATTTTTGAACATTCATGGTTTGTGACAAACTGTTTTAAAAGATACAGTGGTGTTGGTGCTAAATTTCAACTTGCTAGGCTGAAACTGTGGCAACTGAGAGCAATCAAATGTAGAAAGTAGCAGAATATCTCCTCTGCCGTAAAGCTATTTCCTTCTAGGATTTTGGGTGAAGGCATTGGTTGGCTGGTTTGTGTGGGGGGGGGGGGGGGGAGGGGGGAGGTGTAAGTGTGAAAAGGAGGTTTAAAAAAAATTCTGGCATTCCATGATATTTGTAAAGGATAAGTGGGGAATAGGCATTGAAAGTAGCAACTTTTTGAAGCAGAATTTTTTTAGTACCCAAGGTGATACTAAAATAAAAACACCTTGAAGAAGGTGAAAAAAAGTAGGACAATTGAGCATGATTGGGGATATTTTTACACAGCACTCGAGAATGGATGGGGGAGAATCCATAAAAAAAAGTTTAGGGGATCAAATTAAAAAAAGTGTGTGTGTGTGTGAAATGGCTAGAGGTGCCAGTTGAATTAATAGCTTCCAGAAGCACTTGCCACCTTAATAGATCAAACCTTTCGGGCTCTTGAGCATTCCTGCCAAGTCCCATTACCGTAGCTCAATCATTTTAGAAGAAATAGCAATTTTAAAATTGACTTTTTTTTAAATCGTACAGTTAAGATGAGGTCAATGGTACACTTTGGGACAGTGGAAACTGATGAGCTTAAGAAGCATGCCAAATTGGAACATTGTAGGTTTAATCATCTCAGATATATTGGAATCAAATAAAATTCCCTTAAATTCTCAACACTTTAAAAATTCCGTAGGCTGGGTAAAACTCTCTTAAGGGATGCCGCAATGCCAAATTGCAAGTCACTAACACAAATGGGGTGGAAACAATGCACTGACAAAAATTGTAAGCGGCAAAACATAACCGCTACACCAACACAATCTGCTTTGAGAGGGAGGGGATGGTAAGAATGGGGATGGAAAAAGGAAGGTTTGGGGTAGGTACTGAGGGGGTAGCATCCCCCCAACTCTTGAGGATGGGGGTGCTGCGTAACCCAAAACTGTACATTGTTCAATGCCAATCTTTCATTGTTCATTAATATATAGTAAATTTTTCAATCTCATCAACTTTTAGTTGTGGAAGAGGCAGTATGTTATTATTGGGCTAAAGTGCTGGATATAGCACTTGCATAGGCAAACACACATGGACAAACTGTTGACATTTGCATTCAGCGGTTAGCCTTGACTGTGCATTACCTAGGTGGTACTTGCCTGTGTAGGAATAGTAGTTGATAACTGGACTGAAGAAGCTGACTGCCCACAAATGTGAATGTGATGTCTTCTGAAAATCGGTGGTTACTTCGTAACGTGGCTTGGCAGCTTGAGAGAGGTGAGGGATACCTAGGTTGAGAGAAACCTAGATGCATGGCTAGTTATTACAGAATAGTTGTAAGTTCCGGTAGGGTGCCAGTTCATCTGTATTACGGGTGAGCACGTGGACTCTGGCTCTCAGGGTGGTAGTTGGTTGACAACCATATGGTGTATCGCTCTCGCTGGTCACGTTTATGATTAAAGTACAATAAAAGTAACTGATACCTGTACATTACATAAATTAGCACATGTACTTACACTCTGAAGTGGACCAGAACCCAGGTGAAATTAATATTAAAATGAATTAAGATGAGAAACACTACACTTACGTATATTGATTGAAAGAGAGAACACGTATACAATCAATTACGTGAAGTCCCTCGAATAAAGTGGGCATGGCATACAAGGCCCACCATCGTTTGACACTGAGAAAAGCACTGGTTAGCACGTGAACAGATTAAAGGGGTAAAATCTCCGGAGTCGCCAATCCCTGGAGATGAGAGTGCATGCACGGGGGAGAAAAGAAATGAATTAAATATTTGAATTAAAAGACACTTAATATTTCAGCTAAAATCACCAGGCAAGAAGTTGGAAGTTTGCCCGTGACACGAACGCATGCACTCTCTCAGGCCCGCCAAACTAGACTGAGGAGGATGGCGTGGAGATACCATTACCAAGTGGAGATCTCCTGCCAGATCCGTGAGGGAAAAAGCCATTACACATATCTTACATACAAGCACATGTAAAGCAGAATACAAAGCAGCAAAACACTCTGAGGAATTAGGATAGTAATTCCGACACATTATTATTTATTTCAAACGTCCAGTGTGTCTGTTGCTATGCATGTCGGGGAAATTGTAATTACTTGGAAAAAGCCTGAATGGACTTGCAAAAGAAGTGGAAAATCATATAAAAATTACACAAGACATTTGATGTACATAAAACTCTTCAATTACACTTCAATAAATTAATACATTAATTTAGTGAAAGCTGTAGGAATTTGAGTTTGGGCGCTTGGTATGTCGGCTGCCAGAACTACCATCATCATCTACTGTTTATGTTACTGAAAACTGAAAACACATACACCCTTTTAAATAAAAAGAAACATAGCATCAACTTTCAAAAATTAAACATTGAATTTAGAGTCTCTTCAAATGTAAGTCTCTTTTACTACGTAGGCCACGTGGCCAGGCACTCTTTAATTAATCATGGAGCACTGAGGGGAAGCAAACGGGAGATAACATCTAGACTCTGCTTTTAGGGGATCACAGCACTAGACCATTTAAACCACAGACACGCTGGTTCTCCATTGGCGAGGCGGGTCATTCGGATCACTAAACGACTCACTTAACCTGTTTTGCGTGAACGGTATTGAGAACCGTGCACTACACGCACTACCATGCCTGGCTGATGCACAGCCAGCAGCATTGGTCTACCTCCCAAGCAGGGCTGTGAGGGCCAAGTCATTCTACACAACATAAGTACATAGCTGCATTGCAAGTATTTGAAGCCAAAGTGTGTGTGTTTTCAGATGACAGATGTAAATAGAATGTGAATTGTGGTACATCTGATAAATTACAGCTAGTTCACTTTTGTTTTATGTTAGCTTTATGGGTTCGAAATGGAGTATCTTGAAAGCCACCTATTGATAGATTTTTAATATCATTGTCTACCTCCATTGCAGAAGTCATGAATACATATTCATACTATGAGTACATGGATTCAGATCCTTTCGTGTCAATGGATGTGTGTTTGTTTTTGTGAGTTTAGGTTAGTTTAGTATATTTTATAGTTTAAAAAAAAAAATTAATTTTCTTAATAGTTCCGCTCAGAAAAGAGGCCATCACATCCTATTATTACAGTGTAAATAGTTTGCAAATAAATAAAGCATCTGAATACTTTGTACCCATTGTCCTTGTTGTCACATATTGGTATATAAGTGTTTTGTTTATGATGCTGTGAAAGTTACTTTGATAATAATGCTAGAATTTAAATTTTTAGCTGAACATTAGAAGGAAAGCAGAAAATATGTAAGTTGTACTTAAATTTGTGTTAGTTTTTATAGTTTTATAATATAATTTTTGTTATAGTGAAAATCATATTTACAGCTAAGTTAGATAAAATAACAGTTATCTATTTCAGTAAGCTAATTCACTGATGTGTGCACCTTAATAATTCTGTTGCATGAAAAGCTTACTTAAACAGACAACTCATACTGAACATGAGAAGCAATTTAGTTCGACTGCTAAATTGAATTTGGGAATAACAGCATTTGAGTGTGGTGTGTCCTGTGTAGGTGTGCATTTTAACTAAACATGTTTAAGAATTAGTATTTTGCATATCTGTATAATCTATTCATGGTTTCTTCATATTTTTTGAATTAAACCTTTGATAAATCATCCAACGTATGATGTATCTAGTCATTTCCTAAGTATGCCAAGTATGGCAAGTGTTACCTTTGTTAATATAGAAGTACTTGTATCTTATTTTTCATTAAATTGAAGTTTTACCTATATTTTATTTATAAATTTTCATTTACAATAAATACGAATAAGAATGGTTAGAAAACGTGTGTTGGTAGCTTCTAGTAAGAAATAGTTCTCATGCAAAATATTAGTACAACTGAGAGTGCACGCATTCGGTGCATTGTCCTTTGGTGTAATTTTCTAGATTTATCTAAGCTTAGTTTGCACAAAGTGAAGGAATATCAGGGAAGTAGAACTTCAGCATAGCTTTAAAAAAGTGTGAAGTAACCATGAATGGATTATAGTTTAATATGTTTGTAATGAGAGAAAAAGAGTGAGGGGGAGAGAGAGTTGTGTGCATGCATGCATTCATGCACCATTTCTAGCTTGTTGCAGTGTCTTTACATATGAATTTTGTAGTTCAGTTGGAAGCATGTTGTGTGTCCACTAAACTACACTTCAATGATGAGAGACTTTCATGAGAAACTAGTTTTCCTGCAAGTACATCTAGACCTAATATGTTCTACCACTGTAGGTTAGTACGCACACGTGGTGGTACGAGGCAACTGCTCTGATAGGTGTGTATTTTCTTTTTCACAATAAGCAGGAAACACAATCATTATGTCTGTATCTGTGAGTAGGGCAGATGTCGGGTGCATGTACTAAAAATGGTTTCTTCTCAGGGGGAAAAAGAACATCTGATATTCTGAAAATTAGTTCAGAGTTTATTTCAATAATCCTCTACACTATCCTATATCATAAAACAAAAATGAGTAAATATGCATACCTTGAACTTTCACCTATTTATTCAGCAAATAGAGTCCACATTGCAGCAAGTGATAGAATTTTAACGAGATTTATCAATATATTACTTTTGTGAAACTGAGAAACAGTTTGCATGATTCACTACACCCACTTTGACAATATACAGTAAATAGCTTACAACACACATTACTTAGTGGGAGGAGGTGCCCATTTGTTCCATTCTATTTCAATTTGTCAACTTAGTACAAAGGCATTATATGCAATTATACAATTATGTAAAGTAGCCATTGTAGAAATAGCATATTGTCCGAAGATTTTAAAATCAAAGGTTTCCTATAACAGTACCTGTTTACCAAAATTTGTGATGGTGTAGGGTATTTGTGGAGACTTTCTAAGAAGTCAAGTAGAATCTTAAAGCAACAATATACAGATATATTTGGCAAGCAGTGCAATATCACTTTGAGCTTTCATGCATCACTAAAAGTTCCATTAGTCCATTCAGTCAATGTGCTATGTATATTAATTAAAACAAGAATCAAGTATGTTTGGTTGTAATTTAAAATAAAATATTCATGTTCACCAGCTGTATGTGTGTTAAAATTTGCCTTGAGTAAGAGAGATTATTTTGATGTGTTGGAATAAAACAAGCATTTTAAAGTAACCCATGGACCAGAGTCAGACTTGCAAGTAATATAAACAGTTAAGACTGCTAATACTTAAATTGAATACAAGTTTTTTATCATTTTCCACTTAAGACAACTTCAGCTTGTCTGAAAAGTTTCTGAACATATGGAGTGAAACCACTTGAAAATTCCAGGAAAATTGATGATGTGATCTTTGAATGAATAGTGCAATGGGGGTGAATGACAAGATGGAGATTTTTGGACATTTGCCATTGCGATGCAGATGTCTGTCATGGAAAAAACAGGACTGAGCACGAAAAAATACTTAAAAAGTACTTAAAGTATTTTTTCGTGCTCAGTTCTGTTTTTTTTTCATGACCGACATCTGCATCACAATGGTGAATGTCCAAAAATCTCCATCTTGACATAAAATTTACTTCTTGAACAATTGTCCCAATATTATATATTTGGATGTGTATACTGTAGTTTGATAACCAAATTTGTACAATTGGTAAGCTTAAACAAAATCATGTTGAAATTGGCTCATATACTTATATACCATGTAAACAATTACAAAATTATTTTAGTGAACATCATTACCAGTGACAAGATTTTTTTAGGTGCTACAATGTTGAAACAAAATTCTTGTCTTCAAATTGAATTTCAGAAACTTACTCATAGATGCACTGCAAGTTTGTTTTGTAGGTTTGATAACCTTTGTTTAATGTTTACTGTAAAATTTTGCTTCACGTCAAGATTATCAATGACAAGCACAATCCTGAAGGGGTGAAACATCCGTGAAATTCAAGTGAGAAGAAAATAATTGATCTGTGGATAAAGAAAGTATGTTTCACCACCACACAATACTGACTTGTAACTTACACAAAGTATGACAGCTCATTGATCCCAAACCAAAATTATTTAGTACATATTATGTTTGAATTAAATTATATATGTACATAATGTTTTGTTAATGTCGGTTGGATGTTCCCAGGCATACTTCATACACTTAAAATTACGAAAGCTTGCCATTTGGGTGGGGGGAATATACGTCATGTTTGAAAACTGAAAAGCTGGCTACTTTTTACACTGCGTGAATTTCAAGTTTAATGTGATTATTTTTAAATTTAAAAAGAAATGGAAAGGTCAGTAAACACACTAGAAATACATAGACAGGTGCATTATCTCGTTCAGAACATAAACTCAAAAATGTTGTTAGGCCATAATATTTTTAGTACAGACTCATTATGTAAAAAATGTATTGAAACATTTTAAAAAATTACGTTTTTAAATGTTTGAGTGACATTGAAACTCTGCTTGATGCATCAGACATCTCCACATGTAGTTGAAGTATTTGTTTTGTGTACTGTACATAACCTGTCTTCAATAGATGTTTGCTTCATTTTTATTGTGATTTTGTTAATCTGCAAATGCTGCGTAATACCTTGCTAGTTGCCATTGTCAATGTCTGGCGCCTGTCTCTCTCTGGCAGTATCACTTTTTATATTTCTCATGTGTAGTCCCACCTGATAATACAATCAGGTGACATGTAGTCTCCCAATATTCTGGTGCACATACTTAATCCGGTAGTGTTCTGAAGAATTGTTCCCAAAATGTTTTGTAGAACTGATAAGATTCTTGACATAAATATTTGTTCTTGGTGATATCCATTAACTCTTTGGTTTTTTTTTTTTTTTTTTTTATATTAAATGTCCCATTTATGTGTGCATCAGTTTTAGTTTTAGCTCTTCAAAGATTATTGCCATGCAAACAAATGTGTGTCTAAAAATATGAAGATGCCACCAAGCTTCCATCCAATAACATCATTGTTAAAAACACACATAGCATTACTGTTAGAGTTAAGTTACGAAAAAATAAGTGTCATGCCTCAAATTTTGTTTCATGTATATGTGCTCTAGTTTCTAGTTTAGACCTACTGAAACTTTCGATATGATTGCAGCCTTTCATGACCTTTGGCATGTACATTGTCTTGGCTTTATAGATGAGTCACTTGGAAGTGATAAGGTTTGCTTTACTGCTATGACATATTCAAAAGCCACGACAACTAATTAAATGGTGCTGTAGCATAAACACAGTAGTACCACCTTGACGTAATACTAAATAAAATTTATGAAAAAAAAGTGCAAATATATTTTGTAATGGTCCAGTTATTACAGATTTTGAGGGAACATTTAATTTTCATTTTTGTTTTTGCGAGGCTGTGCAATTGCTTTTCAGTATTTCAAGACTTTTGGCAGTATTAGTATGTGTATTTATCGGTTGGTTTTTCAGGGCTGTTGGGAAGTTCATTGGTGTTTTTTCATTTAGAGTGCATTCAGGAAAGACTTGTCTTTTCATTTTGGCACAGTTTGGCTCGCAGGGGAAAGTAGTTATGATGGGGTTGGCACCAGTGCCTGAAGGAACTCTTTGTACTATGTGATGCCTTTTTAGGTAGCGATCAGGATGCATGGTAAGAGTAATGCTGCACAATGCCCTTAATGGGGTATGTTTATGGTGCACTGGGGAGTTATTAGCAGCAAGCACCCACCGCCACTTCTCACATTATAGTTGCAGTTTGTCGTATATAGCTGCCCATCCAACATGTGTGACCGCGGTTGCCACGACGGCCATGCAACGTAAATCATTTATAGATTCTATGATGCTGTTCTCATCATTTGCCTGGCTCATTGAATTGCAATCTGTTTCTGCTATGTAAAGTATGTTAACTGCATAAACTCCAATAAATTTTGGAGGAAAAATATTAACATTATATATAATGGCGCTGTTATTTACATCTCGTGCTTCTGGCGAGTGAGTGAACTGAGCTGAGTTTCAGTGACCAATGATTTATGACAGCTGAAACTTCAAAATTTTACTTAATAGTGTAAAAGGAGAATAAATCCACATGATGCACTTAAGGTTGACCAAAAAGGTTACAACATTAAAATTATAACCAAAATACAGATATTGTTTGCACTTTATTACACCCATCGTAAATGCTTGTTTACTTTCATGCTCTTTTGACTTGAGAATATAGTGTGTAGTGCTCTCTTGACTTGAGAATATAGTGTGTAGTTTCACCTCTAATTCAGCATAGTTTGGTATCGGCAACGTAGATACTCTCCTCCGACATTAGGGCTGTGCTACTAGCTCTCAAGGTCGGCCGTCTGTCAACATCTTGGTTCATTCAAATACAGCATTGGCTCCAATAAAAATCCCAATAGATGCAGCCAAATGATAATGTAAAGCTATATAAATTCTTACATGTTGCATTCATCATAGTTTTTTTTATATTTCTCAGGATTTTGTTTCCTCTTTCAGGGTTTTATGTCGTGTACTGCTTTATATAGTTTTTCTTGTGGCGCTCTCCTTTTAGCACTATGGTTTTCTGGCTTTACTGTATGTTGTGTATTTTTGCCTACAATTTGCGATGGTACATTACACTACTCCCTGTCAGGCTTTTATATCTTGACTCCATTGCTTTGATATTCTTGTTACCGGTGTGCTGGAACACTTTAACTTAAAAATAATTAATGGAATTTATTAGTAACAATCATTTGGGGGTAAGGACCCATCAGATCCACTTATAGGTGCAACCGGAGCTCTTGTCACCTGGCTTTTAGAATTGGCTATTATGTGACATGTTCTTATGAAGACTTCGTAGTTTATAAAATTCTACATGTATGCATTGATTGATATTCTGTGGCATTCCGAACCACAAAGTTATGTTTTTAAGAGTTGAAACAGATGTATTTTTTCAGTTTTGACATCTACAGCCACCAATGGAGGTTTTTGAAACATTACCTAGTCCAGATGATTCTCTATCCAGTACAGCTGTGCATGTACTACAGCTGTGCATGCACTGCAGCAATTTTGGGAGCCTAGGCTATCTTTCGTGCATTCACTAGATACTATGCCAGCTACTGAACCACAGTTTTTGTATTGAGTTTCATAGTCTTAGGAAGGGGCTATGGTGGTGTATTGGATAGATTACTTACCTCACACCAAGGCAAACCTAGTTCGATTCCCGACGAGGTTTTCCCCGGATTTTCGCATGAAGGAATTGTGCCGGACGATGCCGCTGGTCTGTGGGTTTTCTCTGTGATTTAGTTTTCCCTCGCCCTTGCATTCTGGCACTCCTCCATACTCGCTTCGCCCCTTCATTGACTTTAAGAACTATCAAACAATCTCTTCACTCTTTACTCACCCATAGTTTTAGGGCTTGTATCAGTCTTTCAGATTGTATCCTCTGTTCTGTTTCTTAACAGGTGGTTCAGGAAATAGCATTCTGTTCGTCACTTGTCTCTGATCTGATATAGCACCAGGGGATAGTTAAACACCTGCCAGCCCAGCAAAATATATGTTCAGCAGTATTCCTACTGGTATAGTCCATTGACGGTTACTTCCAACTTTTCTGAAGCCCTTGTTAGGTTCTTCTTACAAGCTATTCCTCTGCTTCATGCAAACAAAGCTTTACTGATTCTAGAATATTACACTAAACGGGACAGCGCACCGTATTTGTGCACACTCAATTTAACAAAAATTTTAATGAGAACTATTTCTTACTAGGCATTTCCAACACATACACTTTCTCCTTGTTGTTTTTTGCATATTTATTATAAATTAAGCATGAAAATATAGATAAAATGTAAATAAATGTTCACTTTAACCAAAAATAGGACACTTTTACATTAACATAAGTATGAAATGCCTGTGATACATACCATATTTAGAAAACAAGAAATATGACATACATGGGGTGTTTTTTCAGTGGTTTGCTTCAAAAAGTGTGAATATACTACGAATAGACTATAACCTCTGTTCAGGAAATTTAAGTGACCATCTGTGGTCGCCACCTTACCAAATCATTGGAACTTGTTAGGGGCCCCGGGGGGGATAGTAATCAGACTACTTGTCTTCCATCAAGGTGAACCAGGTTCAATTTCTGTTGAGGTTACTGGGATTTCAGCACATAGAAACATGTTGGACATTTCAGTTCAGTTTTCCTGGCGTCTTCCCGTTTTCCCCGCTTTTGCATTCTGCTGCTGCCCTGTCTTAACTCATTTCATCCTCACCAGTGCTTAAGGCGGATTCCCTCCCACCATTCTTGGCTTTATCGATTTTTCACCAAATCTTCTATTTCAGAAGGTGTATTGAAATTTCCCACATGACATATCCTAAATAACAACTTCCCAAACTTTATCGAACTGCCACATCTTTGCTACATTTATAAATTTTTAGCTGGTAACTGTTGAGGCGAAACGTGAGAATATTTCTTGCGAACAATTACAAAGGCAACAATACCAACAGTATTCAAGAAATACTGACCTCAGACAATGCACTGGGGAATGCTTTGTGCCCTGTTGTTCCAAAAAAAAAAAACATACAAAACTGTATTTCCAGTGAGTGGAAAAAATTCCATAAATCCAAGATGGCGGGTGGGAAGACCTTGCTGTTAAGTTTTGATTCAAACCTCTCACTTAACTGGTTAGAGCTCTTAACTCGCTGGAATTCGTCACTCCCATGAAAATGTTGGTGATACTAGAAGAGTCTTCCTGAAGGCTACCCCTTTTATTGTGCTCAGTGGTACATATCAGGTCAGCATATACTCCAGCTCACCAGCATTTCTTATGCCCCATTAAAAATAGCACGTTGTGTTTTTTTTTTTAATTTTCAATATTACTATACTTTCCTGGGAAGCCAACCTTATTCTTCAGTTCAAACTGTTGTTGGTTTCTCTGATAGGTTCATCTCTATTCAACTCAAGAAAATAAATGCCCACCATCTAGTGTGCTTGCCTCGCAGCATCCTGTACACCTAGGTGGAGGGATGGAATAGACCCACCATGTAAGATTGCGAGGTTCACAGTGATATACCATTCCCCTTTGTCACCTGCACAAAAGGATTACTCGGCTGAAATTTCTGTGTGCGACTCCCACACTGAGGAGAATCTGCTCTTGACGATGTAGCTAGTGTGCTTATGCCGAGCACATCACCACAGCGACAGTTAGTAATGGACTATTGGCATGAGGCATTGTCCAAGAACCATCTATAACAGCACACCATGTCACAACTATTTTCATATTAAATGTGTGAGATAAAGTTAAGTAATTAAACATGTTGTGTTTTGAGATGCTGTGAAATTCGGGTTTACGTGGTGCATACGTGGAAATTCCCATTTGGCTGCACTCCAAACATCAGAATGCAAGGTTGTCGAATAAGTTATGTTTTTAGTTAGCCGATGTCGGAATTCATTGTGTAAACGTTGAATGTATCGAATGCGACTTTTTGTATCACAAATTGTCCCTAATTGTGACTTTTTTTTTATAGCTTTCATGAAGCCTTCTAGTTAAAATTGCATCATACTCACCTACACAATACATTTCTGTTGATGAACAAATGGAGTATTGAATTATCACATCCTGTGGCATGTTTTGTCGCTCTGTAGTTGGTTGACTTGAGGCCATTCATTTGCCAAAGTGTTAAGTTGTGGCTGGTTATATTTTATGTTTGGAACTACATAATTATAATAAATTAACTTCAAAAAATTTTTAAAATTAATCTTTTATGTATAAATTCACTAAAAAGAGAAAAATAATTATAGAAGTAGTTACATAATGTGTAGAAATTATAAGATGTTGACAAACAGTAGTAATAAATTAATTGCAAATTAATGTTTTTGTATCAATTCATATTTAATATATAAAAGCTTGGTGCAGTTATTTAGAGTATTAAGCAAGATATATGCTTAATGTGCTTATGCAAATTATGTATGCATTCTATGTTGTGAATAGTTTAAAAGCCTTGTGCAAGATATGTGCTTACTAAAGGTATGAAAATGAGGTATACATTCTATATTGCGAATACTAAGAGCTCTACGTACAATTGATGCATACTACACTTACGTAATGAGGTATATGTTCTATATTGTGAATAGTTAAGAGCCTTACGCTAGATATGTGCTTACTATGCTTATGTTAATTAGGTATAAGTTCTGTATTGCACCAAGATTTTATATACTAAATATAAATTTATAAACAAAAATATTAATTTGTAGTAAAGTTTACTACTACTATTTGTCCAAGTCTTAAAATGTATACACATTATGTAACTACTACTATAATTATTTTTCTCTCTTTAGTGCATTTATAAATAAAAGATTTATTTTAAAAGGTTTTTACAGTTAATTTATTTGTCACTTTTTAATCTCACTATTTTTTTATCGACATGTGGCATCCTGTAGAATTTGAGACAAGTACAATAAGTGAGACTGGTTTTGTTGGGTGCTGAATTAGGCGCACCCTATTCTGATGGGGGTTCGGCAATGGAGTCTAGTCCTTGCGGGGTACGGATGCATGCCCGGTGTACAGGACTGGCTTGGTAGCTGTCCGGCAGGGCACAAAGTCTGGCTCTTGCAAAGTAATTTTGCGCTTAAGGTTGACTGCCCTGGCTTGTATACCTGGGCAACGTTCAAGATTATTACTTTGGCCAACGGTGGGCACAATGATAGCGCATTGACTTGCTGCAGGTACTGGTGTTGTGTGTTGGCGGTGGTCATGGGAGTGGAGACGAAGCAACTGGTTTGAGAAACACAATAGTTTCTGTGTGTGGTTGGTCCGGTTGACTGGGGTAAGCTACAGTCCACGGGTGTATTTCTTGGCCTACGTAGACTGGCTCTGGGAACAGATCCTGGGGTATTTCCGGTGTAACTGAATCTTCTAGGTGTCTGAGAGCTTGAGCTTGTTCCCTGGGGTTGAGTTGAGCGATGGAGGCTACTAAGACAGAGATTAGCTTGTGCAGATGCCCAGAGGATAGTAAAGTCCGTTTCACTCATTCTCTCAATCCAATGCTTTTGGAGTAGGTCATTTGGATAACACAACACCCTTCATGTCTTGTGAGGTGAAGGCAGGATCCGTGTGACTATACAGTGTTGAACCACGTGTGGGCCTTCGACTAGGCAGACACCCTATTTCAGCACCTGGCACGGAGGCGTGCTAAAAGTCAAACCTTACCGTCGAGGGTCACTTCGTAGGTGTTGTCGTAGCCGAGTCTTCTCAACTCGGGGAACGCTCATTATCCGGCACTAAAAGTGCAGTGGAAGAGAAACAAGCACCGAGTCAACAAGTTGGTTTGGAAGCAGTGTACCTGTGTGGGCTGCGCCATTCTATCTATGACATAGATAGAATGGGTGTCATAGATAGAATGGGTGGCCAGGTTAGGTGCATGTGGGTTGGTAAAACTGTGTGCTGGTTTGTCTTGAGTACATTCCCGGGATTACCTGCGTTCCCCTTACTTAGTGAAGTCAGTTGGGAAAGGTGCTAAGTCTACAGGAAGTGTGGTACTCTGGGTTCCATTTAAACACATGTTTTATTTCCTTATGATGAGAAATAACACCTGATGGTGTACAAGCTCTTATGTTGGCAAGAGCGTGTGCAGGGAAGCTGAACTATGCACAGGCCGGTAGAGGTGACCGTATTCTGAACTAACAAGGGACAGGGCAGCCTAGTTCTGTTAAAGCAACTTTAGCTGACATGACTCCCTAACCATTGTATCCCAAAGGGGGCTAAACCTAATAAAATTGAATTTCTTACTTTAATAATTAATACACATTTTCCTTAAATTAAACTTCTTATCTCTATGATGCCCTTATCACCGTTTTCGCGTAAACACAAACCTTACTGTCTGGAACGAAAACCCTATCCCCCTGGAAGTAAGCAGGTGGGAGGGGGGTCCGCTACCCTGAACTCGCCCATTTCCTCAAGAGGCACTATTGATTCCCCACCAGGCCCCTTCCCACCCTCCGTACAGTTTTCACGTAAACGCGAACCTTGATTATAATTCAAGCAATACAGCAAAAAACATTTTCCATTAGTTTGATTTGGATTATTGACAGATAATGACAGTGATGAAAAAATGCATTATTTCTGGCAATATTGACACATTTCTACTGTTTGCTGTCAATCACCACATTTTCTTTGATTTGATTGTAAAGTATGTTTCTGATCTCTTCAGTTTTTCACATCACGTCATTCAAAGTTGAATCAGCACTTTCAGTGGCTCTTGGATCCTTTAACAGACTGCAGATGTGGCGCTATTGACCTTGTTGAAAGTTAGGGAGTTTCTACAAACCCGGTCAGTTCTTGCAGATTGTGTTAATTGTGGACATATGCATATTAGTGAAATTTTTTGTTACTCTACCAAACCACAGCACTTACGTATTCAAGGTATGAACTGTAATTTTTTTTTGTAAGTAATGGTGGAAAAGATTGTTTGGGTTGATATTAGGTTTTGTACAAACTTTCACATTTGATTATACAAGCCGTTTGAATCTGATTAGCTCTTAAGTTAAGTGGAAGTAATTTGGTTATTGTTTGGGCATCATCACAACTAGACAGGACTTCTTATGCAATCATTCTTTTTCATTAGTGAAATGTGTTTTGTTTGTACAATGTGTGTTACATACTGTGTTTAAACATGTAAGAAAATATTAAGTACATAAATACATATTTTATGCTGTGCACAGGCATTGCGTTTGATTGGTCGAGCACCTGCCATGAAGACGCATACAGACTGCATGACGTCACGCCAGCTGGTTAAGCTGCCAGGCTTCATCGATGTGCACGTGCACATGAGGGAGCCAGGGGCCACGCACAAGGAGGACTTTGCCTCAGGAACAGCCGCTGCTCTCGCTGGGGGCATCACCATGGTTCTCGCCATGCCCAACACTAACCCTGCCATCACTGATCATCAAACATTCACCTTATTCAAAGAGGTAATGAACAAGTCATGCCACCATTGCAGGTAGAGTGGTTTTAATACAGAACACAGATTTTATAATACTTCTATGATCACCCCATTATTCTCATTACACGTGTCCAGCAAAAAACCATTGCACATGTACACAGCACATTTTGAAAACACTCCAATGATCTTACACTTTGTATACGATGATGGAGGTATTTTAAACTTACTGGTTCAGTGTTGCTGGAGTGCAGGAATATTTAAGAGGAAATAATTTTGTATTTTATTGCTTGAGCAATGTATAATTTTATAGTATAAATCTATATTGTAAAGGTGTTAGCATAGTTGATTTTGCATGTATTTTACCAAGATCATAAGCATCTGTAATGTTCAAAATGAAAATTCTTGTGAAAATGTTGGCAGTTGTGTGTTAAAATTGATATAATTAAATTTTTTTCCAGGGGGCATGGTGGTTGCTATTTTTTTGTTTTTGTTTTGTAAGTACTAGGTCAGGTTGTATAACTTTTGTCGTTTTCAAGACAGAAAGATTTAGTTCCTCTGTGCATCTTTAAAGATTCAGCATTGTTTAGCATAGAATGAGAAATAACACACAATTATGCATTTATATTGCTGGACACATGCGCGGCGGACTTACCACGTCGCCATCTTGAATCACACTGGCATCAGGAACTACTTGCTGCGATGCCATTGCCGTAGAAAAAAGTAGATCTCCGTGGAAGGATACACAAGTCTGATTGCATATTGCACAATACGCAACATACTGCCCGCCGAGACCGGCAGAGGTCTCCGAGATTCAGTCGAACAAGTCACAACACAGTTTTACATGCTACAGATTCTATACATATTTACATGACACCACTGGCAGAGTTCATTATGCAGGTAGACGATACAGCTTGTGTACTGGCCTACGCAGCTGTCCCTTGTTGGTGCGCACGTCCGCCACTCTGATCACACTGTCTCTTCCAGGATGAATGTTCACCACTCTAGCTAAGCACCAGCCAAAGGGTGGTAAGCACTCTTCTCCCACAAGAACAAGATCTCCAACTTCGAGTGCTGGCTGTTGTGTTTGCTACGTACCCCTAGGTTGCAGCTGTTGAAGGTATTCTCCATACCATCGCTTCCGAAACTGGTTTGCTAATGCTATCACCAACTTTCACCTTCTCGATAGATATGTCACTATTTTCATAGGACTCTGGTACAGCTACCAGAGGTCTACCAATGAGGAAGTGTCCAGGTGTGAGGGTGATAGTCATTTGTGTCTGAAGACAGTGGAGTCGGGGGCCTGAAATTGAGGACTGCTTCAACTCTAGTATAGAGCGTAATCAGTTCTTTCACAGTGAGAATTTGGTTCCCAATTACTCGCCTGAGATGATATTTAGCAGATTTTACAGCAGCTTCCCACAATACTCCTCGGTGAGGACTGGCAGGAGGGAGAAAATGAAAACTAATTGAATGGGCCAAGGCAAAGTTTTCCAGTAGTGGAAACTGGAGGAGCTGGGTGAAAAATCGCCTGAGCTGTTTTGAAGCTCCTATGAAATTGGTCTCACAGTCAGAGTGGAGATGAGCACACAGACGTCTCCGCGATACAAACCGGGTAAGGGCTGCAACAAAACTGTCAGCGGTCAAGTCTGTAACAACCTCAATGTGTATGACTTTCATCACAAAACAGATGGAAATGGAGCGATATGCTTTCTGGGTGACCATGTGATGCAGCTTGTCGAGCCTTATGGTGATAGGTCCAACATAGTCCACACCAGTCCATTCGAAGGTTCCAGCAGATGTGACACGTTTAGAAGGCAAGTTGCCCATCAATGGGAGATTGTTTAAAGGCAGACAACGTACACACTTAAAAACTCTCAAACGAACCAAGGACCGTGCTGAGAGAATCCAAACTGTTGTGACAAAAGTGATTGCAGCAACTGAGGTGCTGCATGCAAATGCTTAATGTGGTAATGGTCTACCAAATCTTCAACAGCTACTTGGTTTTTAGATAGGATGTATTACTGAAAATTCTATGTTGGCATGTGACAAACGGCTGCCCGCCCTGAGCACACCATTTTCATCCAAGAATGGTGCCAAACTCTGCACTCGTGTTGAGCAAGGTTTCCCCTCTTTGAGTTGTTTCAAATCCTCTAACAAATGCTCCTGTTGGATACATTTGCATACCAAAGCAGTGGCTTCTTTCAGTTATGCAGGAGACAGGATGTCACTGGTACAAGGCTGTTTCCTAATGTGTTTGATAAAACGCTTTACATATGCCATGACACAAACCAGCTTGGGCCACGAGGAAATTTGTTGCAATACTGGAAGTTCTTCAGAAGTGTCATGCATGGTAAGTAATGCGAACTGAGAAGGCTTTGATTCTGGGATCTCGTCCATCTGATTAATTGTGGACACTGGCCACTGCCCTGGAGGGTCGACTAACCAGCCAGGGCCATGCCACTATAAGTCATGCGAGATGAGTTCATGAAGCAGCATGCCACAGGTGGCACAATCAGAAGGATTGTCTTTGGAAATGGCAGGTTTCCGTAGCTGGGGAGGGACCCAGTCCTGGATCTGTGCAACACGATTCGCCACAAATGTTTTCAATAAGTAGGGCTGGGTCTTTATCCAAGTCAGAGTAATACTGGAATCGGTCCAGGCATTAATAGTAGTGACATTTAAGTGCTGTACCAGGAAGGCATGACAATAGAGCATAAGTTTGGTCAGTAAATGAGCACCACACAACTTTAATCGAGGAAGAGACACCTGCTTGAGTGGAGCTACCCGTGACTTTGCCAGGATGAGATGCACACACACATTCTCTTGAGTATCCACACTCCTGAGATATACAGCAGTTGCATAGGCTTTCTCCGAAGCGTCCGAGAAACCATGCAGCTCCACACTGACCACATCAGGACACATGAAACAAGGCAGACTAAGTACTTCTAGTTCTATTAGCCCATCAAAGAACTGGTTCCACTTCTCGAAGGCCAGAGATAGAAGAGGGTTATCCCAACCTAAGCCCTGAGTCCATACCCACTGTATTAGCATCTTAGTCCACACAATTATTGGCTACAACCATCCCATAGGTGCTTATATTCGTGCCATTTGTGAAAGGACATAGCGTTTGGTTGCAACCCCAGTAGTGATCTTCAAGTGATAAGAAAATGAGTCCTTTTCTGGGTTCCAGTATACCCTGAGAACATTTACAACAGGGCCAGATGAGAAGTCCAGATCTCTAGGGGTTTCCCGATGAGTTACAAGAATATCATCGAGCAGCTGAGGCCAATTGCTGGACCACTTCTGGAGTTCGAACCCACCCTAATGCAGAAGTTCAATCATCTGGGATTTCAAAGTGTGTGCTTCCTCCATGGACATTGTTTTCGTAACAATATCATCGACAAAAATATGATCGTGAAGAACAATTGCTGCAAGAGGATACTGGGCACCCTCATCCAAGGCCAACTGGTGTAGTGTTCGAATAGCCAGGAATGGATAGGGTGATAGACCATAGGTTACCGTATTCAACTGAAAAACTGTAAGATAAGGGATGGATTGTCATGCCAGAGAATGAGTTGGTATTGTCGGTCAGCCTCATGGATTAAAATTTGCCAGTACATTTGCTTAATATCACAGGAGAATACTACACTATACAACCTGAATCTCTAAATAACATCACAGATTTCATTCTAAAGTTTGGGTCCTGGAAGCAGAACGTCGAGTGAGACCCCAGTGGTGGTTTTGGCACTACCATCGAATACCACCCTCAATTTGGTGGTTGTGCTAGACATTTTTAGAACACCATGATTTGGAATGAAACTTTCTGCGGTCTCCCTAGCATCAGTCGGCTTGGTGGAGTGAGCATACACCTTTATATGACCTGACTCAGATTAGTCTCATGAAATCTGTGTTCGTGGTATTCATTTCAGGATGTAATGAAAGTTTCTTTTCTAAAGACCAGAACCTACGTTCAGCATTCAAATATGATTTCCCAAGAGATTGAGCCTGAGGTTTAAAAGGAAGACAAACCTTATATCTCCCCATGTCTTTCCGCGAATGGGTGACCTCAAAATGTTTCTCGCAGTAGTCGGCATCTGGCGACTTTGCATTAACACATGGTGTTTCTTCAACTTCCCTAAACCGCTTTAGAGTCACATCTAACGGATCCTCCATGCCAATAAACATTGAGATTGTCTTGATCAGAATCGGTACATGACTCTGGGTACTCACCCAGCAGTGTACCCATTCAAACTGAGACTCCAGCACCACAGGCATGTGCTGTCCTAATTCTAACCTGCCACTCAAGCACACATGTGCATAAACATCGGCACCTAACAACATATCAATTGGAGCAGGTTTGTCAAAGTGGAGGTCTGCCAGAGGAAGGGAGCCCAATTGGATTCGGACATGCTGATCTACAGAAGCCCGTGGCAGATTGCTAGTGATCTTTGACACAACAAAGAGTTAGTGATTGAAGGTACACTGAGGCTCCCTGGAGGATTGTATCTTACAATTAATCATTCCTTTCAGATTTACAGCACCTTGAGAGAGGCCAAACACCCTTTCACATGCCTTATGTAGAGGCAGAGACAGTACCTCTGCAGAGGCTTCAGATATGAAAGATGCCTGAGCTGCATTATCAAGCAGACAGTTCATTACATGAGGTTTGTTATCGGCACCATACACTTTGACAAGAGCTGTAGACAATAAAACAGATTTATGATTATGGGCTGACACACATGCAAATGTACTGCTTAGACCCTCAGTGCTGGCAGAAACTTTGTTTCGAGACCCTGAAGTTACATTAGACCTCACATCGATAACTCTGGGCATTTGTAAACCCTGTGAGAGGTGTTCTGACAAACTGGGCAAGGCTTAGGTACTTAAGGTTCAGAATCTGTAATGAGGACCGACCGTGGTTGTGAGGTTATGTGACCTGATTTGGTTAGGGATGTGTTCCGATACACTTGACCAGCCCCAACTTTGCTCACATCAACTGCACAATCCAATTTTGCGACCCTTGATTGCAGAAAATCTATAAACTCTGAAACAGTGGGAAATGAGTCAGTATTTTCTGTGCATGAGTTTTCAAACATTGTTCTGACACCTACATCTAATTTGCGTAACAAGAATGTGGCAAGCACTAGAATATTTTGTGTTATGTCGCAATCTATCCTTTCGAGGGCTCGAGCATTTTCACTGAACGTGTTGATAAAGTTTCAAATGGATTGGTGTTTTGTGTAGTCGACACTAGGCAAATTGATAATCCTGTTAATATACAAGGTGGTGAGTTTTCTCACATTCTGGTATTGGGATGTAAGAAGTTCCCAGACTACTAAATAATTTTCTGCAGTAACAGGCAGATTTTTGACCAACTGTAAAGCCTCCCCCTTGAGACATCCTAACAAGTACTGGAATTTTTCTGTGTCGACCAATGCTTGACTGTCGTGAATTGTAACTTGATATAGTTGAGAAAACATTGGTCACTCCTCCCACTGCCCTGAGAAAGAGGGAAAAATAATTTCCGGAAGTATAAGATTTTCTGATGTGGAGGCAAGATTTTATTGGTTGACGAAGCTGGCACAGCATGAATGGACAAGAATGAGGTTATGTTGCATGGACGTCTGACAACATTGCAAAGAAAGACTCGTGCTTCAAGGTTAGCACATTTTCGTCCAGGTTATTTGGTAGGGGATCAATTCGTAAAATTTGTTGCACAAAGAATTTACTTCGGACTCGATTGCATTTTGCTGTGCGCCGAATACATTTACTTCTTGAACGGAATTTACCGTGACTTCTGCCTTAACAAGAGCTTGCACCCTTTCATTAATGTGTTTCAGCTTGCTCTCCTGAAACTTGAACTTTACCAAAAATATTTTTAATCCCATGTCTAGGACCTACTAATTGACCACACAACAAACAAGAAATTATCAACTCTTCATACAATATGGGAATACAGCGAAACAGATGTCAAAAGCTAGGTTAGGACATCTTGCATACATTCTTGATGATAAAATGCTGTTTTGCTCCACAAAACACGCTGCAAACGGGATGCTGCAACAAGACAAAAAAAACTACTCACCCATGTGTTCAGCTCAGGCTGGTAATAGAACATTACACAATAATACAAACAACTACGTGGTTTCCCTGGAATTTCCACGAAACCGCAACACTTCTTACAAATGTACTGGACAGTGATGAAGAAAATACTGGTTCTTTCTTGGGATATTTCTGTGATAAGTGGATTCAGAGCGGCAGCGGTAGTTTGTGCACACACGTGAGATAAAACTTTGATTATGCAGAACACTTAAAAAGACTGAAAAACATATCACATTCACTGTACGGAATAAACGTGGGCACGAATCTAGCCCGAAGGACCAAAATGTTTAATAGAAGGAGAAATAACACACAATTATGCGTTTATATTGCCGGACACGTGCACGGCGGACTTACCAGGTCGCCATCTTGAATCACACTGGCATCAGGAACTACTTGCAACTACACCATTGCCGTAGAAGAAAGTAGATCTCCGCAGAAGGATAAGCAAGTCTGATTGCATATTGCACAATATGCAACAGCACAGTTGAAAGTGGTGTATTTTAATTTAAATATTGACCAAGTTAAACATGCGTGTGTGTGGTTACCGGCTTGAGATGAGATCAACATGAATTTTATGAGTGAAAATAATTCGCTTAGTGGGTCTGACTGCCCCACCAGAATGAAATAACTGTCATTCCTGTCTATTAGAAATACTGGATGAGGTGTGATGAGGTACAGGTGAAGTAGTAGGAAAGTGAAGATGCAGAAAGAAATAGGTGTGCTGTAAGAAAACAAACACACAGTGGAGTATATGCTACAGTACCCACATGAAAATTTCTGTGTGGAAAATTCCCAGTGCACTAGAGCTTAGGACTGAAAAAAAGAACCCAAGCAGGGAGGTTTAGTACCAACTACATTTTCAAACAGCTCGATAAGCGAGGCAGGTATTTTGCACAACAAAATGTATTACTTTTTAAGTTTATGAAGGAAAATTGTATTCTGTAACTGGGAGTTTGCCGTATGCTGTAGTTGATGTTTAGGTTCTCTACTGCCACAGTTGTCATAAGGTGACACTTGTTTTTGAGCAAACATGACTAATGACTCGTGACATGTTCTGTGTTTCACCTTATTTCACCTACTTGTGGAATACTGACCATACGTCATGGAAGTTGTGCCATAAATAAATATGCGAAGTGATAGAAAATTTTGTTTTAAATTATAAAACAGATTTCCTGCACAACACTACCTATAAGTTTATACTGGTAGTGTTTATAGCCACTGTTGCTAGTGAAATTTTTCTTTAAGGAAATGTGCGTTTGTTTTTTCCTACAGCTGGCACAGGCTGGTGCGAGGTGTGACTATGCCTTGTATCTCGGTGCATCTTCTGAAAACTACAACACCATCACAGATTTGGCACCAGCTGCAGCCGGACTGAAGATGTACCTCAATGAGACATACACGACCTTACGGCTTAATAATTTGTCTGTGTGGAGTAAGGTAGAATATTTTGTTGCTTGCATTTATCTGAGAATATCAAGAAATATAAAATAGCATTTAATAATATTTTATTTATGTTCTCTGTAATACAATTGTACCTATGAAATGTTTGCTTTGATTCATTATAAACTGAACTGTTTGCAGCACTTTGACTTATGGCCGAAAAAGTACCCTCTGTGTGTGCATGCGGAGAGCCAAACAACAGCAGCTGTGTTACTGTTGGCAACCTTGCACAGTCGTCCTATCCACATCTGTCATGTTGCCCGAAAGGAAGAAATACAAATCATTAGAGCAGCAAAGGAAAAGGTAATATATTAATCATTTTTATTTATGATTTAGTTTGTAAAATGCAACAAAAGATTTTTTGCAAAAATATTGGAATTAATTGCAAAAACATTGGAATTAATAAAAAAAAATTCTGCACTAAATAACATGTAAAAATATGAGAATAGGAAAGTACATTCTTACATTAACTTTATCATATGAAATATAAAAGGCCTCTTCTCTCAACATTTTCTACGTATTTATTGTATGCACGAATGCTGTGTTAAATCACCTATGTGGTGTAGGAAAAATTTCAGGAAGTGAAATTGTAATTGGCTAGGTAATTTTTTTGTTAACTCTGTTACTAAATGTTGACACGTGCCGAACTTCTCCGTTCTTTCGAATTAAGAGGTGACTTCACTGATTGCCCTCTTTGTCCCGGCTCCCATCTGGGAAGTTTTACTATCCTCACAACCTTAGCTGTCAATAGGTGGGATGCCAGCAGTCCCAAGGGGGATGAATGAATGAGCAAATGATTAATCGAGGTGATTGTGGGGATGATCAATCTGGCAGGGATGACGGAATTTATCCGCAGCAGCCTCGTCGGCCGGTGTGCGGGAACAAAATTAGCCGGAGATTTGCCACGTGGTTTAGGGACGACCTTCAGTGGGAGTTGAACCCTAATGAATTTCCCGGAGGCTAATCTTATAGGGCATTTGGTAGGCATCTTACGATGTTCGAAGGAGCTGGGGTGACCGAAACAGGGGCTGCCGGAGTTTCCGGTATGTTAATGAGTACGATGGTCTCGGTGGGTTCCGGAGCTACATTTTCCCACTCGATTTTTTCAGGTGGGCACCAACCTAACGAATGATCAAGAGGACCCTTGTGTCGCTGGTCCTACTATATCATAGCAAATATATTCCACTGGCTCTACAGGTAGTAGTTCAACGGGGTTTGATGAGGTTAGCAGATTAACAGGGAGTGCTCTTCTTGGCGTGTCTCTCACATCATCGCTGGCGGCTCCCAAGACCACCATGGTTGTTATGCATTGAACTTTACAATGCACCAGGAAAACTATTGTACAAGTAATGTAGGCGACACACACAAAGTACTAGTTACATAAGATTTATTACGTGAAATAAAAATAATGATGAGGACGTCACCCAGTAAAATTAATACAAAAAAATACAATATTAGACCCAATAAAAAATTCTACATACGCAATTCACAGCGTATGACAAAGTTAAAGGGAAGTCTCCAGGGGAACGTTAATCGCGTACCGACCTGCTACCACGGGAGTCACAGGACGTTGACTTAAGGTGAGGGTAGTGGGTACAGGTGGTAGGAATTCGCAGTCTGTTGAGTAGTGACTGGTGTGGACGAGCCTCATCCAAGCTGCAGGAGCTGGAGTGCTGGCAGCCTTCCCAAGCTGCCAGCTGGAGCGGATGGAGTTCGAGCCATCGCACAGGCTCTGAAGAGGGAGGAGAGTCTTTTCAGACTGGGTTGGGCTCGCAATCCTATTCAGCCGGCAAGCCCAGCATCTCTCGCTGGACCACAGTGCTGGACATCTATTTATACTTAATTTCTGCCAATCAGCAGTTCTCTGGAGTTCGGGGGGTAGCGTAGCCTTCCAACGCAGGGGTTGGTTTATCAGAGCACTGGAGCATCTAACATTTCTTATCTCCTGCTTGGAGGCGACGACGAATAAAAACACCTTTGCCTGAGGCTGGCTAGCCGAGATATCACAAGGCCACGAGGGTGCTATCATCTTGGGGGTTGATTGGAACTTCTTCCACGCTACCATAAAGGGTTGTTGCGCTTGCATGTAGGAAACTGTGCAGACGGTGTTTATTTTAATTACTTAGCTTCATTACAATTACATACTCGGCTGTCCATGCTAGTGGAATCTCCGTGCTCAATATGTTTGTCTCGTTCGCCACTGTTATGACTTGTCCCGAGTGAAGGGTCACTCGTAGATGGGACAAAGTCGCCCGTAGAGAGCGCAGCTGCGCTGCACAGCATGCTGGCATGCATCAGTGTGTAAAGAGCTTGCAGTTAAAAGTTGGTACGTCTCGTGTAGCATAGAGAAGAGAAATATCAAGCTTGCACTAAGCAGCAGACTCGCAAGGGCTAGCCAAGTGCTTTAGGTGCTTGTACTAACTGTGGCTGAGAGCTAGAGATCCATCAGTGCCATCCTAGGTGTGGATTCTCTCTGTAAGAAACTGGGAATATTTTGGTTCCTGCGTTAGTAATGCCCTTACTGCCATCTACCACATCTGCCAGGAAGCATAGAACAACACCTTTTACACCATTCTCCCCTCTATATATATATATATATATATATATATATATATATATATATATATATAGATATATATATATATATATATATATATATATATATATATATATATATATATATATATATATATATATATATATATATATATATATATATATATAGATATATATATATATATATATATATATATATATATATATATATATATATATATATATATATATATATATATATATATATAAATTCGAATTTAGATGCTGACAGTCTGGAAAGACACAGGTTCCCAAATTTTGTTATGCATCCACTGCTGTTAGACTTAATGCACACGTTAAGGCAAACCAGGTGAATCACCTATACAAACACTGCAACTGCTGTACAGATATTTCAGATTTGTATATATGCATGCCTGGCTGGGATGGGGCTCTAGACGTTGGACTTGTTAGCGTTGGGTTTGAACCAAACTTGGCAAAATATTTTTTTATTGATAAAAGTGGTTTTGGATATAGTTACTGTAGTGGTCTTATATTGTGATGCCAGTATCGCGAGAAACATGCTTGAGACAGGGACCTTAATGTCTCGTAGGTGCCCAGCTGGTATACAAGATTAGCCTAGTGGGCTGTCTTGTCGGAACATGTCTACAGCCCGTCACGACCCTTCGCCTTAACTGACTCTTTACCTGTGGTTTGCTGGGTAGAGGAATGTTCCTCTTTGATGGCAGGTTCAGCGGTTTTGCAGGTGGTTGGCCATCTGGGTGACTTATTGGCTGTGAAGATCTATGGATCTGTTGCTGGCTGTCGGGTGTTTCAAGGAGAGATTGGAGTTTGCACAACCATGGATTAGCTAGACCAATAGGTGTTTCCTTCCCTCTTAAGAATGGCTCTAAAATTTGGTGAGGAAGACTTTCAAGTTTAATTAATGGGGGAAACCGTAGTTGTGGTAAAAGAGAGGGGTGAGACCCTGTTGTGTTGCAGGCATATGAACTCTGCCCTGCTAGTTTAAATTACTGCCTAGGGCAGTTGCAGAAAGAGGTAGGTAAACTGTATTACCTTCAGAGGCACGTAAAGCCTTTTTAAATTTTCTCTGCGCACCTCCTTTCCGAGAGTACGGCATGAGGAAGGGGACAAAACAGCCCACAGAAGATAAGCTGGTGCCTATTTCCTTACTGTGTACTTCTGGATACCCAGACTTGTGATGATGGGACAACACCTTGTGCTCCTATCATTCAGCTCTTGTGAGCGGTTGACAGAGCATTAGGCAACCCACGTCACGTCACCAGGTATGGTATCCACAGGAGGTCGATCAGCCTAGAATAATTCCAGCTCCTTTCTGCCCCTGCAGAAGCGGTGGCGGAGAATTCAGTCAGGTCAATTCTCCTATTGGAGGAGTTTCTAGTGATTCAGACTCTGTCAAACTCTTTACCAGATTGGCAGAGCTAGAGTGGCCTCTTAAGGCATGGTCATATGTATCTCTCTCCCCCTCACATTCAATCTCTGCCCTACACCCTTCGCTTATCCGTGATCGGACCATATAAAACTGGCTTCGAGCTGCCTCTTTCGTTTTGTAAACAAATTCTAATGCCAACATGACTAAGGAAATGACAGCTCCCCTTATCAATTTTTCTCTTCTAGTGTTTCAAGCATCCTTTAATAAAGATCTTCCTTTCCCATCCTCTGTTCTTTGATTTCTTTTTCTAATTCGTAAATGGCATACAAGTTTGCAATTCTTTTCTATCAAGTAGTCTTTATGTTGTCTATGCATGTTTCCGTCCTCCCTTGTTGTTCAGGTTAAGTTAGTATAGGAGGTAAGAGGTAACCATGGCTCCTGTTGCAGCTTTGTTTGCCTAATCCCAGTAAAGCTTCAAGCATGTACCCTTGAAATTAGTAGTATAGGAGTTACCCTTGCACCAGTAAAACCCACATATACTGTACCACAATGGGTAGCTGCACTTGGCAACTTATGTTCTGGTGTTGTGGGCCTCTCTAAGTGGTGCATAGTTTGATCCCTCTCCCGAGATTCTAGGTGTGTAAGTGCGATATGGAAAGGGGTAAGCTCCGGCTGATGCTGGGAGGCAGCTACTGCCCTTTTAATCTGCTCTCGGATACCACTCCGACGGGAGTAGGGCATAATAAGGACAGAACCACTATTATCAAAACATGCGGAAGTGGAGCAGCCAATCTGTGGTCCTCTATAGGCGTACAACCATGTACCGTCTCCGTCATACCAATGCTGTCTCCCTATCTCAACGCCCAGCACTGGGAGTGTGGTGGACACTGAGAGTCAGGTATCACTGGCTGACTGTCTCAATACGTGGGTGAGTGCCTCCAGAGGCTCTCTCTCCTCAGACCCGGACAAGTACTCCTTTTGACGCAAGCAGCGCAGTGGGAAGAGCAATCTCTAAGCTGACAAGCTAACCCCGAGAGGCAGAATACCTAGTGTCGGGACTCTACCGTTTCATACATGGTGGTACACAGAAAGGATGGTCATCCATAATGGTTCTTTTGGCAACAGAATGAGGTCGGTGAAGGAACAGAACAGACTGGCATTCCAGGGGTTGGGCCCCGGTGTTTATACTCTTCCTGGCTCGCTCTTGGTAGGTAGAGAGGGGTGGCAGCTGTGAACTGGCACTTGATCCTCTGGGCATGTGATGTCACCGGCTGGCGCTGGATCCAGGTCTACATGCGGCAATCGTACTAGTTGTGCCATCCGGCGATGCACAAAATTACTTGGATGATCTCGAAGCATAGTCTTACTGGCTCAGCCAGCGAATAGTACATGTCTGGTGGGAAGCATCCGTTGTTTGCCGTGGGTTAACAGTACAAGGTATGATTTCTTGTGGTGTGTTCTGCATCAGTGGTCTTAACAATGTAATAGGTTACTGCTTATAATCTGCATCTCTTTCGTTCATCAGATGAACATCAGTTTTCATGGTACCCCAAAATCCTATACGTTACCTTTTGGCATGCTAACTTTCAGTATTATAACCTCTCAGTCAGATAAAAATTAAATTTTGGTTGGCTAGTTTTTGTAGTTTTTTGCACTGCGTTTTTTTTTTTGCCCCCAAAATAATTCCCTACATTATTCATACATTCAAAACCATAATGAAATAAACAAAAAAATAAATTGAAAATGCAGAGATGTGATACCGTGCATATAGTAGAGTAATTTGTTAGTTTCATGTGCTGGATTCCTTCAAGGCAGAGATTGTCAGCCATATTGTGTTTTAAACACTGTTTTGTTTACTAGTAGCTACTTCAAAAAAGAATTTAAATCTATTTAAGATACACTGCTATTTAACCTATTAAGAGAGTGCATTATAGCAGGCCTAACTCAGCTTCCGTATAACATCTGTGTTTGTGTATGTGCACATTCATGCCATAAATGGGAGTAAAAAGGAAATAATAATATCGGTTTATCACTCCAGTTTACAATACAAAGCGGTAAGTCGTTTAAAGCATTAACTTACAAAATTTCTGTTCACCTTCAATATGCTAACAGTGTGTGCAGTGCGCTCGTTCTCGAATAATTACCCAAAATTTTCTGCAGTGGTGCTGGAGGACAAAGCGACAAAGTTTCTTGTTACTAACTGATGGTTAGTCATACTAAGACAGAATGGAGATTTGTGCTCGGTGCATATCTTTAAAGACATTTCAAAATTGTCTGAAAACTGCATTTTTAATGCAGTTTTTATAGAATTATCAATAAATTTTCAAACAATGTTGAACACTTGTACCCTTTATTGAAACTTTATCACTGATTTCAATGGCATGTGATACATGCTTTTAAGTTGTGATACATGCTGTTAAGTTCAGTGCCCAAGATGATAAGATAGAAACAGTATGATGAGAATTTTGATACCCAGTGGAAGTTAAGGGATAAAATAAATAAAAATGGTGAACAAACTTGTAGTATAACAGTCTGTGAAGAGTACAGTTTTTCCACACTTACGATTTTTTGAATAATTTACTGAGAAAATTTATCAAATCTATGAATGGTGGGTGTGTCATTTGTGTTTGAGCACACAAAAATATTGACACGAACTATCCGCCATTAGTTCGTTTAGTAATTGTTTACCACCATTCGCAGCGCTTTTTTTTGTGTGTGTGTGAGTGCGCGCGTCACATACGGTGTGCGAAACTGTCTCAAGTAATACAAATTATAAAGTGTTACTGGCGCTAACAATTAGAGACCTGAAAAATTCACTGATTCATTTGGAGGCAACCTTGAATTGAAACACCTGTATTTTAGCATTACTTCTGCAATTGGCCTGTGACCTATTGACACGTCCTCCAGAACTGTAGCTATCTTATGTATTCATAATTATCACAGTAACAGATACAGTAGTTGCATCAGTATTGGTCGATCCCTTCTTTAAACTAATATTGAGGCTAGCCTGTCAGCTGTCAGGTTTTATTTCTTTTGCCTTCCAATTGTTTTGTTGTCACTGACAACCATAGTTACGAACCCTACAGTGAAGGCTGTTACAGAACTTGACCATCTTCATGGACATGTTAGATGGTGCACTAGCCTGGCTGCAGAAAACACTATCAGAAATAAATGTTGGTTGTTTCTCATGTTCAGTAAGGGAATGTTTCCCTTTCTAGTATTACATCATTGCATTTGTAGTATTGTCTGAGTTAAATGTGGTCTGTGTAGCTTTGAGGGCAATGGAAGTGTGACAGTGCACCTGTAGACAGGTTGTGATGATGTCTGTGTTGGCAGGGCTTGCCAGTGACGTGCGAGGTGTGCCCGCACCACCTGTTCCTGTCCCAGAAGGACCTGCTCAGACTGGGTCCCAAGAAGGGCAGTGTACGGCCAGTGCTTGGAGATGAGGAAGATCAACAAGCGCTCTGGGACAACCTGGACATCATTGATGTGTTTGCTACTGACCATGGTCAGTTTTTTCATTTTTCACCAGTGCATTATTTTTTTTTGATGACACCACGAGGAATGTCATTCTCTCATCTAGCCTCACCACAGCCTTGACCCCCTCCTAAGAAGAGCCGTTATGCCTTACACGCCACAGCATGCCTTGAAGCCCAGTGTTTGCTTGCCCAGCAGTTGCCGCTTGCTGCGCTGCAACCCACTTCATATCACCTTCGCCGCTCTCTAACCTTCTAGCAGTCTGCCCTGAAAAGGGAAGTAGCCACCACTTACTTTTACTCTCCTCTCCTTGCCCCTCTCTCCACACCCTGCAACCCCGTGCTGACCCTGTGTATCGCGTATAAATATTACTAGCAGTCCTCAGTTTAAAGCTGTCTCGCCTCAGTCTAACTGCAGAACGTCATGCTGCCCAAGTGCTCAACGAGAAGCCTTCTCTCCTGCACAGAACATCACGATGCCCGAGCAGCCATCATCATCTTCATGTTGTCACTGTCTTTCGCAGTTCTGTTGAGAGTATTCCTCTGCACGACACCGCCTTGCTGCCCACCAGCATGCCAAAGCCACTGCCCTTTCAGCTACTTTGTAGCTCTACTACAGCTATCACGAGTATGAGTGCCGCTGACTTGGGGTCACCCTCGCCCTCCGTGCTGTCACATCTTCCGAGACTAGGCAATCACAAATTGGCACCCTAGGATCGGCCCTTCAGGCATCAGTCAGGGTACAGGCTGGTTTATGTGTGTTTGATTGAGCAATAGATAAAACAGGCATAAATGTGACATGCTTGCGTTGTCTCTTTCAGCACTTTGTAATTCCTACACTGTCTCCTCTGTCTTTCCAGTTTGTCACCTGTTCTAGTAAGACTACTAGGGTTAGCCACGAGCCGAAACTTTGTTCCTTTTCTATCTTATTGATAACTGTTTTGAAGTGCATCTTAAGAAGCTTGCCTTCCTAGGCCTCACTAGAGCAATTGTCTCTTGAACTATCAGAACTCCGGCAGATGCGTGGTCCAACAAGATATGTTTCACTTACCATGTCAGCTGTTTGGGGCAATATGCGAACCCCTAAGGAGCCTCACTCTCCATGACACCTGGGTTCGCTAGCGATGTTTTGCTCACCAGAGAGCCCCAGGAGTGGACGTCCCTTGCCCTACTGCTGTAACCTACAGTTTCATGCTTGGGTCCACTAGCAACACTCCGCTTGCCAAGCAACTGAACTGAAGGCCAGTCGATCAAGCTTCCAACCTTATTTGACCTACACACCCTACTCTCCATCAGGCTGTGTCTACTCCTTATTAGTCACCCACTATCTACCTATCAGTGTCTACCATCAATCCACCCTCCTCGTCCTTATGCCACACAATAGGGCTGGGGGGTATGACTGCCAAGCTGGGGCTAGCCCAGGTTGGGGTACTGAAGAATGGTGGTTCAGTTGACGACCAGGTTTACACATGGAAGGAGGAGGCCACCCACCAGAAAGTGTCTGCAACCAGCTCGTTGAGCGCCCCTACCTGAACCTCATCTGGCACATACCAAGTGCAGTATCTCCACTACCGTAAACTCTGCTGAAGAAGACAGTGACATTCGTCCAGCCGTCCAATGTTACTAGGGTAATCGGGCCCCTTAACATTACACCTGCATTCACCCCTACCAGAGTACACATTCACTCAATGCTCGCAAGCGCACCACAAACCACAATGCTCAATCATAGAAGTGGCCAAGCCTAGCAACATAGGCACCAGGAAAACCTTATGCAAGTTGCAACCACTGCTTCACCATCAGGCCCACGGTGGCTGAGTGGTTAGCCAGCCCCTCCCACCACAATGAACCGGGTTCAATCTCCAGCCTGGTCATCTGATTTTTGCAAGTGGAAATTGTGCCGTACGATGCAGTTGGTTGGTAGGTTTTCTCTGGGATCTCCCGTTTTCCCTGCCCTTTCACCGGTGCCGCTTCATACCTTAAGTCACCCTCATCAGCTCTCAAGACCACAATGTTAAGAGGCCCAAATCTCTTCTCTCTCTCACGGCTTCACAGTTGCCCAGGGGGCAGTACCTTACCACCACCTTCTAGCAACCAATCCCACTAAAGGTGAGCGACGGGGCTACAATGAATTACCTTTTTGAGATGGCTACTATTTTTACATGTGCAGGGGTTGTAAATTTTTTTTTGTGTTACTTGTCTGTGTCACTCTCTCTCTCTCTTGGACTAGGTTTTCGAAAAAGATGCTGTGAAAAATAGTGTGTTGTATCATGTTGATGTGGCATACATACTGACATATTTTGAGACAACTGCAAGAAAATCTACACGATTTTGTTGTCTCTGGCCTACCCCTATTCAACTGTTCAACTAGACAACGTATGAATTCCGTTATACGCACGCAAAAACGTTTGCTGAAAGTGAAAATAATTGGACTATATTGAAAACTCATTTTACTTGTCTTCAATATTTGTATACCTTTGTGCTTCTCGCTGGTGCTGTGGCCTGGCACTGCAGTAAAAATAAATTTTTCATTGCACTTATGAAAGAAGAATTTCGTGCATCTGGCGTTTGGATCAAGTGGCATTATGGCACCTGTAGTTTCCATTCCTGCTGTCGGCAGAGCTGGGCACTTGGATCACCCTCCCCTCATGGCAGGGGTGTGTTCGTCATCTGCGCAGAAGGTCAGCGCACCGTTCAAACGGCTGTTTGCATGACGCAGTGTCGTCCTTATTTGGACATTTTGGTAGATAAGAACTTTCATTCGCCGAACATTACTTATATCCCTCTAGGGCATATTAATTTATGATATTTCCCACCACCAAGCGTAATGATGGTAGCTCCTAATATGGTAATACTTATTCGTGTTGGCTCCTGTATTTTCAGAGTCAAATAATGACTTTTCACTGGGGTTTAGAATTTGTTCACCCCTCCAGGAATTAATTGAAATGTAACAGTATATATACTTTATCTTAACGCTCGTTCGAGGTCAGACGTTCGGCCTCGAGGGAACATCATACATTAGAAGTTATGTAACTTAGCACTTTACTTCTATTACATGATAGGCTCTTCAAGCAGTAGGTCATGACGTCACTCTGATGTAAGGCTAGACACCCTAAAATGTGTTAAAACTTTTCTAAGATCAATTTTGTTTTCAGATATTATTATGATTTCACTCTAAGAAATGAACGACTGTTAACATTTTTAGTATGTGTCTGTCGAGCAGTGGTCTGGGTGTAAAAACCTGCAGTTCTAATATTTGTATTTTTCTCCTCGAAAGTTTTAGGCTCTCTAATTGTGAGCAGTTGCTTTTGTCAGTGGACGATAAGAGAAAATCAAAATCTATTTTTGCTCAGTATGTAATTCAATGGCAGGCAAGTCAAACTCAGCCTGGAGTTTAGGATTTTTAATATTGCCATATTTTATAAATTGCGAAGAATGGCCAGATGATAAAAACTATGCAAGATTTTTCTTGTGGAATTTTAGTGCAGGTTTTAAAGAGAGATATTCCAAGTAAGACTTATGAAAATGAAGGTTATGTGAATGGATATAGAATTCAAGTTAAAATATGTGCATTTGCGTTTGGTTGGCCTTATATAGCCCGAGAGTTGTTTGTTATGAAAATAAGAAAGTATATATCTATTTTCCATGCTGGAAAATTGTTGATAAATATTACAGAGGCGTTATTATTGTAAAATGCTCTTTTATGATATTTTTTATGTCAGTATGGACCTGGAAAAATTTTTCACAGAGAATATTTTTAAATCTCTTAGGTTTTCAAGGCATTTGTATTAGAACAGAGAATAATTTTGAAATCATAGTTTTTCATAGAAAATGTATTGTAACAGAATATTTTTGAGATCTTAATGTTTCTTCCAAAAATATGTGTAAACTATATTTATATACATATCAAATCTATGTTTTGCATACAAAAGGAGTGAAAATAGAACTGAATAAATTAACGTTCTTTACACTTCATGTTTTTGAACTTAGATCAAATTAATCATATTCCTGACCTACTTGAGAATACCTTTGTGTTGGCTTTTGCCATTTGTTTACTATTTGCTCATATCATTATTTTTGGGGCTCAGCCTTGCTGCATTTTTGGGTCAAGGAAGCAGCAAGCATCTGAATTCATTAAATACGACTTCACCTCATCTTCACGTTGATGCGTGCCACTTTTCTGTTCTACTAAGCCACTACGTTTCGACTTCTTCACGTATTTCTACATAACCTGTGGGAGAGTTAAATCCGGCAACAGATTTGACGAGTGTTCTTAGATCGCCACAATCCCAGTGGACGATTCTAAAGACGTGTAAAATGTTTGCGCAAGCCAGCAAGCATTCCCCCCCCCCCCCCCCGCCCCTTGTCCTGCACGACTAGCTAACAAGCCGTCACCTGCTTCAGAGCGTCGGGTAGAGGGTAGCTACTCCCACCCAGGCCTCGCATGCGAGGGATGTCATGAGACGACATCACTCCTCCCACCGCAGCCCGGTGTTACATCTGTCCTATGGCCTATATAAGTCCGCACACGCTCGGGCTCGGGTGTTATTTCTTCCTCCAGTAGCTTGTTCTAACACTTAGTGTGTGGGGGCCTTCTACTGTCAGCAGTCTTCGGCAGCCACCAGAGACTGCTACTATTAACGTTACCAGAGACTTCTGCAGCAGTGACCCCAACTACCAGAGGCTTCATTGTCGACAACCAACACCAGCATCTTCCAGATGCTTCTTCTTCAACACCTGCAGACTTCAGCACGCCATCCGCTGCTGTTCCTTCTGGATCAGCAGCTGCCTCTACTTGTTGTTAGAGGCAACTACACTCATTGCTTTTCAAGTATTGGTAACTCTTTTTATATGACGTCTCTTCTAGACACTCCTAATAGAGTATCTGTGACCAGAGTTGTTTTAATAGCAATCAACGCTACTAGCTATCTTGGTTAGTTTAGGAGCAGGTCACCCACACCTTTCAAGCATAGGATACTTCCATATTCACTCTTCTTGGTTAGGAGGTAGCTCGTGTCATTGTATTATTACTTCTAATAAATACAGATTGTTCCTTTCATTAAGGCTATCCAGTCTAGAGGTATTTCCCTTGACCACTAGAAATAATATCTACTGTACGTTGTCAATCAAAACCGGGTATTGCTGCACTATTATGAACCATAGAGTAGGACCGCGGAGTCCTGTCAGGAATCTGTATGTCTGAACACACACACATCCCATTAAATGGCCACCCATTCTATGACACAGGGATGGAACGGTAGAGCCCTGACCACTAGCAACTCGTCCAACAGGGGCGAGACAGTCACCACAGGTTGTGTTCTACTAGTACGCTTATGGTGCTGGAAGCGACATTTGCTTGAGACTGCAGACCTAACCCCTGTTACGACCCTCGCCCAATAGTGGAAGGAAGGCGGCCCATACGGCTTAACACTAGGTCTGTGCACCAGTGGCAGGGGACTGATTAGAGCACTGAGCTCGTGCCGGCAACTAATATTGTAAGTACACCTATATAGGGATCTGTCTCGAATTCACGACAATCGGGAAATATCTTTAAGTGTTAAACCAACCTCTACGCCTTTTGGAAAAGGCAGAGGAAGGAACAAAAGGCGGCCTATATCGCCGCCCAGCTAGCGTGCATATTAGCAACGTCTTCTCTTAACAGGCAAACAGAATGGGACAACGCTCAGCTCACCTGTCCTCTGGAGAGATCATCTCAAGTCTTTACATATATATTTTTCCTGCGCACATTCGCATAGCGTGCTCTTCTTAACAGTACTGAGGTAAGATGTGATGGTAACCACCAATATCTTTAATAAATTCAGTCCAAGCATTCACGTTAATTCCAACCATTTATTCGCCTTTTGGGCTACACAAAGAAAATACAAAATATGCATCCATATTAAATGAAAGCGATACTTCCGAAACATAATTATTTGTACCACTATAATCAGACATAGCATTACCTGCACCTAAATAAACAGCAGAATTTGCTACAATACCAGTACACCCACACACACTCAAAATACCTTCCCAGTTCTTAGCTGTAATTATGTCACTAATAACTTTATCTGAATATATTCTAGATTTTGGATAAAACAGAAAAGTCCAGGATCAGCCCTCTTCTACTACTTGAACCTACTCGCTCAACATTTATCATGCAAATGGTGAAACTCCGCGGCAGCGCTCCGTAGCTAAACGCTGCCGCTACATGCTGAGACCTTATCACCGCATGTACTTCTGGGCCCCACCAAGCCGTCATTTCCGGGTGATAAACAACTTCCGGTTATAACCAAGCGCAATGCACTATCGCAACTGATAACATCCTTTTACATGCAACACACACACATAAGTGCAAACATGTTGGCCAAGATAAACATTTGATACACCAACTTAACAAACATAATTACTCCTTTCGGGTATGTTAAAGGGATCAGATTGAGAGGAAAAGTGGGGGGAATGAATTTAACTCTTCTTGCATGTCTTTTGTCAATCTAATGTTATTTATATATATTTTTGTATACCATGTTGGGTGTTTCCCTAAGGAAGCTCCATAAATTTCGCTATTAATTTTAATAATAGAAATTTTGAAGGGTGCACTTTTTGAGTATCTAGTGTGATGTCCTTGATGTGTATTTATATCACTCCATCTATTTAATAGCATAAAATAAATGTTCAAATATTCCCCCCTCTTTAATATAAAGAAAAGGAATACAAAATATAAGAAAAAAGTCTGCAATACATTTTGTACCTACAAAACCTTTATTTACAAAATAAAATAATAAATTTCACATAATGATGGATTGAAAACCAATTTCACATGACCAAGAATATGCATGTCGCCAATAGTACCAACTAATTTCCGATACAACCAAATCTGATAAAGTTCCATCTTCATCTTCTTACATGAATACATAGACTCATTACCAAAAATGCTAATTACAGCAGTATTGTCCGCCTTGCCCTCATGAACTAGAAAAGTCTTCCAACAGATTGTCCTGTTTGGATCAATCTCACTAATATCCTTTGGTGCAGGCTCCTCCTCGACGTGAAAGCTTCCTTAGGTAAACTCCCAACATGGTATACAGAAATATATATAAATAACATTAGATTGACAAAAGACATGCAAGTAGAGTTAAATTCATTCCCCCCACTTTTCTCCTCAATCTGATCCCTTTAACATACCCGAAAGGAGTAATTATGTTTGTTAAGTTGGTGTATCAAATGTTTATCTTGGCCAACATGTTTGCACTTATGTGTGTGTGTTGCATGTAAAAGGATGTTATCAGTTGCGATAGTGCATTGCGCTTGGTTATAACCGGAAGTTGTTTATCACCTTGAAGTGGCGGCTTGGTGGGGCCCAGAAGTACATCCGGTGATAAGGTCCCAGCATGTAGCGGCAGCGTTTAGATATGGAGCACTGCCACGGAGTTTCACCATTTGCATGATAAATGTTGAGCGAGTAGGTTAAAGTAGTAGGTGCGGGCTGATCCTGGGCGTCCAATAACATCTAGCCTGTGCCAAAACCAGCTGCCTGATCTAACGTAGCCAAAATCACTTTAAACATAACTATGTATCTATAATCTGATATGCATCAACGTGGGCATCGCGTCATCTTGAGCAGGGTTTGAACACATGATGACTTGCTAGCAGAGTCCACCAGCACTCCCCTAGGCGAGGGGCATCAGAGGACATGGCAGTCAAGGCCGTCTACACCAGCATGTCAGACGTCATGTATCTGTTAATCACACCCCATGTGTAATAGAAGCCAACCAAGCAGCCCAGCACTGCCCCTAAGCTCGCGGGAGTGATGCGACCCACATACGAGGAAAACCGCACTTCCAGTTTCCCCAAGAGATTGTGGCAGTCGCCGCTAAGGGAGGAGCTCCAGCATGAAGATACCCGATCGGTCGAAGGGAGCTGAAGGATCCGCAGCTGACTGCCTATATAGGCAAGCACACAGCCCCCGAAAGGCCAGTTGATACTCAGCAGCTCGCACCAGCACCTCGTGTGCTGGAGCTCGTTGCTTACACCACCTTCCTCACAAAGGACCACCGCTACCTTCAGGACATCTTCCAGACCCTCACCTAGCAGCCCCCGAAGAAGTCTTCAGCCCCCTTTACACTCACTACTACTTTGGTAGTGGAACCCCAAGTCCCTTCTGGACAACATGACATGCCACAGGCGACATACATTCTGCTGTAGCCTCTGCCAAAGCTGCGGCCCCCCTCTAAGAAGAGACGTAGCTGCCTCATGTCGCAGAGCTCATCGCACGAGGTTACAGAAGTGCTGCATTGCCTCCTGTCAGCCCGAAACCCACAACACCAAGAGCCTGTCATCCCCTCCAGCCAGGCAGTAAAGGGGAAGCAGCCAGCCATCCTCGCCGCCTTTGCTTGACTTCATGTGTCTCTCTTCTCTTCCACGCTACAATCCTCGCAGCCCTCGTGCTGGCCCTGTGGCCCAGGTATATATAGGACTCACAGTCCTCAGATGCCGACACGTGCAACTCTCCAGCAGAATGTCACTTTGATTGGCTACGTCTAGACTACTTCAACACTGGCTGACTCATGCAACTCGCTTGCAGAACATCACTCTGCCCAGATGTGCTCTAACACCACTAGTATCTTGATCCAAACGAATCACTACACGTCAGTAGTATTTGCTCACCATCATCCAGCTATGTCTTCGGACAAGCCAAACAGCTGTTTCCACAACTTACCACGCATTCAGTTAGTATGTGTCAGATTAATCATTGACTTGGGGTTACCATTACCCCCGCGCCATCGTGTCTACCATGACTAGGGACTGCACCGTGGTTGGCATCCTAGGTCGGCCCCTCAGGCCTTAGTCAGGGTACAGGCTGGCGTATGTTTATTTATTGCTTCAACAATAAACATTCATAAACTAAGCTGGTTGTGTTATCCTTTCCACGCACTTTCGTTCTGCACCTAGTTCTTGCTATTTCCTATTTTAGACCCATTACCTCATATACTCTTTATGAGCAGTTATGTTCTGAACCCCTGAAACCTATCCAACTCTGCTTGGAACATCCATCACCTTGGAGTGGAGGTTTTCACTCAGCTGTGCCCACGTTTCTTTGGGTGTTTAGGTCTGCCGGCAATTTCCCGCCCAGCTGCCTACTTGCAGAATGTCAGCAGTCGACACCTGAAGGGTATTCTGTCTTTACATACTACGTGTAGCTATGGTGACTTCCTACCTTACTGCATAACATGAGAGCAGACTCCCTAACCCTACTATTGTAACCTACGATCAGGAGCTCCGGTCTGCCAGCGACTTCTCACCCATCAAGTTTATTGTCTGGAGACCAGGATTTGGGCTTGCCTCACTATCATACCCTCCACTTCCTGTTTCCTCCAGGTAGTATCTTACCTCTACTGGACATCTACTATCACCCCTTCTTTACTACACCTGTATGCCACACCACAGGGTGGGGTGGGATAAGGCGACCAAGCAGGCTTTGGCCTTGGTTAGGGACTAGTTGGAGGCAGACAGAGTGCTGCCAGGCTTTACGCTTGGAAGCGAGAAGTAGCAGCCAGAGAGAGGGAAACGCCATACAGTGCTACCCATATGCCCTTCACCTATAGTGGAGAGCCAAGGGGGCAGCTACTGTCTCCAAACCTAGCGAACTGAACTGCAACCAGTGCCAACTGCCCTCTGAAGTTTTCCCCCTCCGGGAACGAGCTCAAGCCGTCTGACAACTGGATAGGTCTCGCCTCCCTGTCCCCCCTTGCTCCCTCTTTCAGCCCTCCCACAAGACCACCGGCAAGCCATGCCCAATCGTCAACAACATTCGCTTGGGACTTCCAGTGCCTCTGGGCATTGCCAACCTGTGCTTCAGAATCACCAGAATCAGCAGCTTACCGTATGTACCAATCAGCTTCGCCAGCCGCAGTATCACCACCGCTGAAGGACCGGGCCTTAGTTCCAGCCAACAGCAGCAGCAGCAGTGACCGGGCCAGGAGGTACCCCGGGTCATGGCCCCCACAGTACGGAGAACTGCAAAATACTCACACCAGACTATGTACTGTGCTGCCAGGCCACACGCCCCAGCCTGTACAGCAGCTAGGGTCCAAACAGCAGCCAATAGGTAAAACCCTCACCATAGTCAGTTAGCCCATGTGTCTGGCTGGCACAAAGAACTTTATTTGACATTGACAATGTCAGTCAAACCGACATCACGTGTCAAAGTATTACAAATATATATGCTCTGAAGTTATACTGTGTGGAAAAACAGTAAGATAATGTTATTTTTAGTTCCCTCTATTTTACTCTTTACAATGGTATACAGTAATTTTTTTTTACTTAGTTTACTGCCCCAACATTGTACATTTTCCTCTATACTGGTAGCTACATTTTACATATTTTCCTTAATTCATGAGAGAAATGTAAAATAATTGGTTTCCTTTTATTTGTTTTTAAATCAGTATGTAGTTAAATGTTGTTTTCTGTGTTTGTGCAGCGCCACACACACTGGAGGAAAAGACTGGGGAGAAAGCCCCTCCAGGGTTCCCAGGACTGGAAACTATATTGCCACTGTTGCTGACTGCTGTCCACGAGGGTCGACTCACGATGGAGGTCGGTATGAGATGTCAGCTTGCCAGGAAATTGTTAATAAATTATCCATGTAGTTTGCTTTCTAGAAATGAACTGCCTTCAATTACATATTTTACCAACACACAAGCATTAGTAAAAGAATTTTGAATAATTTATGCATACTTGGCAAGTCTCTTCTTGGTTTTTTACACATGTACATGGGACATATTCGTGTCCAACCTCTTAACAATTACAATGTATACTTCTTGTGGTCTAGTATGACGCATGATGTCTTTCAATACATATTAATAAACGACTGCTATTCATCAGTACAACCTTGTCACTAGCAGTTGTCTATGGAGTTGAGATGCCGCTGCCTACAAGATTGTTGTATCTACTAGGCCGGGACTGTCTGAGTAATGGAATTTATTTTCGCCCGATGAGTGACCGGGACTATGCAAGAGGCCCGTGGCGAGTACAGTAGTGTGCCGCAAGATGCAGCCACAATTATGATGCCTAGATCCCACAACTCTTCACTACGCCGCTAGCACCAAGGATCGAGGGGCTGGGCTTGAACCTGCTAACCCCCTCTCCAGACGCCCCATGCCAGTGAAGGAAATGGCGGCCGAGGGGTATAAAAGGAGATGCGCCCCGGCCTCTGGATTGTTAGTTCTGCTTCAGTTCTCGATCAAGTCTTCCAACTCTTCTCCCGGGCTTTCACCGTACAAGCAATTGGTGCAGAGGCCCGCACCTCTCCAGTTTACTTCACCACTTCCTCACGGGCTGAAGATCTTCTCCAACTTGTACCTAAGGAAGAACCAGCGCCGTCAACAGAGCAGCACACTGAGACACATTTAGTCCCTTGCGGACACCAGAGAGTAGAGCTTGCCCTGAGCAGTAAGCTTCACACATGCACTATTAACTTCCTACTTCTGCAGTTTTTCACAGGGTGCCTTCCCCTATTTCAGTTAGGGTGTTTACCTTCTGCCAAGCCCGTGTGGATAGGAGGTAGTACTTCCACCATCTTTGTTTATTTCCTTCACTGTAAATAAACATTGATCTTGCCTAACCTCTTGAGTATCACTCCGACCTCCTACCTCTTGCCATCATCGGATCTGACGGAGAAGCAGGAGACCAGGTTTGCTCTTTCCGAACCTACACCATCATCATACCAAAACATCCTTAGAAGTACACCCATTCTCCACCCCATGCAGTGAATGGTAGAGCCATGACACACTAGGATACCGTCCCCTGGAAGGTGGCTTGCCAGTTTGAAGTCGCCCCTTCCTCGCTGCTCACTTAGTGGTGCCAAGGAGGGAACTTCTTTGAACCTGGGAGACCAGTGACCTTGGGGACACTCACCTCACCATTATTGGAAGGCCACATGTTCCTTGCACCTAGGTGGGAGGAACGGTAGAGCCACGACACTAGGTACACTCTTGGTGGGATTGGCTTGCCAGCTGGGGTGGACTTCTCTGACCACAAAACTCATGGTGCAGAGAAGGTTTAGACTCTAGTGCAGGGGAGACCAATCCCATTGGGACAACACAGTGCAGTTCCTACAACCAACACTTTGCAGCTCAAGTCTTTCTCACCTCCAGTGAGGAAGTTGATTGAGGTGTGGTATTGGCGATAGCAACTGATACTTACATATTAACGCGTGCCCACTTAGACTGACTGGCAAGTTTCTAGAGGATTTTTCCGCTATACCAAAAGCGGGATGGTTAACTCTGGTTACAAGGCGCGAGGCGAGATGTGTTGGTTACCGCTTACTTACACCGTCATCTTGGGTGTTGTTGTTGATATGGGTTTCACCCAATAGTACCGAGCTCGGTCCACTCTGAAGCAGTGATTCCAGTTGTAGGCTTCATGGCTCCAGAAGTTCGGGTTTGCCCAGCCATGTCTTGCCTCAGTACGGTTTAATAAACCTCTTACCACAGGGTGGCATGATAGATGAGTACGAAAGCAAGACGACAAGTAGATTACTAGTACTTGAGCAGGCGCTACTGCTTGGTGCCTAAGTTGGGCGGCGCGGTCCCATTCCGCCTGCCTTTCCTGCATAGGAGGTGGTAATTCCATTCATAGTTTGATAGCAACGTGAGCTAGGTATTGTTTCCTATGTCTTGCCACTCCTTACTTTGTAAGACATAGAGTAAAATGGTTTGACAGTTTACGTAATGCACTTAGACAGTAACAGTTGCTACATTATAACCCAATAGTGACTTTCTGGCATGAGCTCAATAAAGAGTCCCCACTGATCCCCCACGTATGCGGGCTGATTAGTGACGTTGAGACGTGTCGACCACCAAGCCTCTATTGGTTATGCGTTTGCACAGGGTTGAGCGGCAAACCCTAGGCTAATGTCACTTCAGCACTGAATTAGTGTTCAAAGCGAGAAATAACCTAAGCATGTAGGCCCTCCCTGTGTGAAGGTGTTTCTAGTGGTTGTGGTGTTGCTGTTTCTCCCTACCAGCACTAAATTTGTGCTCGGGTGGCTGGAAAGAAACAGGTAGCCATCTAATGTTGATGTCAACACACTGCCGGTTCCTGTTGGCAGTGCACGCCGTATTCCATCGCTAACTGTTAACACAGACAAGTACCCTGTAAATGAAAAGCGGAAAAATAGTGAGCAATGAGTGTTTATTGAATCATCAATGTACATGTGACCCGTGCTATTTCCTACCAAACCGTGGAGTGCTGAAGGTATCTGAGGTTCCAGGATTAAGCGACCTGGTTCTAGGTTAAAAGGGGAATAGCTGGTTATAGACGATTGTAAAGTTAGTTAAAAGTTAAACTGAGCTAAGTAAAAGGTGTCTAGAAGAGACAAAGCAAAGTTAAATATGTATGTACGTGTTTGCTGGTTGTCGAGACGTGGTAAGTAGCCGCTGGGTGCTTACTTGAAGCTTACATGATCTCCGGAGGTCCCAGCACTGAATTAGTGCTCTGGGATGTCACGAGAGAGGATGCGAAAGAATGACTCCTGAGCCCGGCAGCATCTGGACTTATATAGATGAAGCTTGTTGGCTGCCGGTGTGGGCTGCTGGGTGGGTGAGCATCCTGCTCTGGTTGGTGTGGGAGTTGAATAACTCATGTCAGCAGTAATCAGCGTTTCTGCTTTGTGCCTCATTGGCGGTGCTCAGCCTTCTCTGAAATCAGGGCAGCTTGGTGGCTCTCAGCGCATGGATTGGCTGGGGGGTGGGGGACTGCGTGCCTGCCGGGTTGCATAACCTTCAGGCGAAGATAATTCGCTCATAAGTTCCTTTTACCGGGTAGAGAAGGTAGCCGAGAATGTATCTAAAAAAATTCTCTGTCCTTGTCTCTCCGTCTGTAGTAGTGGAAGTAGAAACAATTAGCAATGAATCGTAATCGAATTTGATTAGTAATAGGAATGGCATGTGTCAACTTTAACTCTTGACACATCGACTGCCTACCTCATGCACATCCGATCTTAGGTTAGAGCCTAATGCCTTACACCCGTAGGGGTGATGTTGAAAGGAAGTTAAAGAAGGCGAGGGCTATCTCTAAGAATCTACAAGGGTGTAGCATCTTTCCCAGCAGGTTCGGTCTACTGAGTCCACATGAGTAAGCTGCTTTGCTGTAACTGCTCACTGTTCCAGTACCAACTGTCACGACTACCACCATGTTTGAGCTGCCCATGCTGAAGGATACCATCCAGTAGTTCAGAGATCCTGTTTGGCAAAGGGACCACCTATGCTCCAACTGTACCTAAGAGTGTCATGCCAATAACAAACCCTAGCACCTCACACGTACACTGCACCCTCCAGTCAAGTGCTATTATGTCTGAGGGAACAGCGCTAGTAAAGTTGCTTGCAGGAGAGAGACGTCGTCCTGCTAGCGTTAATTCTGTACCGCCACCTAAGCATGCACCACGCAGAGTAAAACTGCCAGGGCCAGACTTTGTGCCGAGCCGGCAGCCTACTAAGTCAGTACTGTACTCCTTTCGGGTCCAGTGCCCAGAGACTAATAGCTACTCAAAGACGTGATTCGCCTAGATTCAAACAAGTAACCCAGACACACGGGCAGCCAATCAGTCGGGACGCTCACGTGTCAAGTATAGTCTGCAACTTGCAGTATTTTATATTTGTGATTATGAAAACAAAGTAAGCAATGTTTACTAAGTTTGGTAGCGTGATGTCTCAGTTTCTCTGAACTTTTCAAATTGCTTTCCAGGGGAAGAATTTCACAATGATGGTAGTTTTCACATTCTGATAATAAGTTCCTATAATGTTTCTAGTTACTCTGAATAAGAAAAGGATTCCTTGTTATTTTTAAAGTTTTTGGTGCATTGCCATGTTTTACGTAACTAATGCCTGCTTGTTTTGCTCATATAATGTGTTGTGTGGCTTTATTGTTTCAGTGTGTTCTATAACAGTGTACGTGTAAATTTTGTAAAGAAACTTGTGATGTACTAAGTCATCTTTATGTGCATGTATGTGTTATTTGAAAGTAGGGTTAAAGCAAGTGGGCATCATAAAATAACTTTCTTAGAATCAGTCTTTGCAAAATGTGATACTCGGATATTGTTATTGTGGAATAGAAAATCCAGTAATGCAGTAAGTTCTTGATTAATGGACATTTACAGACACTCAGTGTAACGGACACTATTATTAGTGTCCTTTAATTTGTATAACAGATTCAAAACTTCTTTAACAAATGTATACACATCACTACTTTCAGCAGGCAGGGAATCATATTCTTGTGTACCGTTTACCTAGTGCCGCATGTGTGAACATAAGTGGCATTCTTCCACACCTCTATTAATTTATATTCTCCAAGTGACCTGCTTTTCCCCATAGATGCAGCAGGACTGGAGCTGGTAATCTGTCACAGCACATGTGTAACCACATTAAACCTAGAACCATTTTTTTTTTTCCTTCAGGAAGGAAACTAAATTCCAAGAGATCTTGTAACTGACTATTGTTCTTTTTAAATCATAGTGCATGATTAAAGATATATCAGTAATTACATTAGGCTATCTTTTAGGAATTGCATTTATTTTGTAATTGTATGTTAAAAGTAGGGTTCTCAAAATTGATTCGACGCTACCCTCGATTATTACAGGTATTGAAAAATCGAGAATCAAACACTTAATTGTTATAAATCCTTGTACACTTTCTCATGAATTTTTTAGTTTATGTTGCACAGCAACAGGTCTTAGGGTTTTCCAAATAGGCTGAACCTGTACCGAACTCGCATGCGTTGACCGGAATTAATGTATACTTTTCCCGACCCCAGCAAAATTCCTATTTATTAAAGTTGAAAATGTCCACTACTTTCAATTTTCGAATATTTTATTTATTATCCATTGTAAATTTTTTCATTCCCGTCACTAAAAGTTGCATTCAATGATGGTTCGACTATAAAAGAATTAAGATAATACAGTAGAACCTCGATTATCTGCGATAATGCAGGGGAAGAGAGAGTCGGAATATCTAAACTCGCGGTTAAACCAGTCATTTTTATCTTAATGGCTGTCTTGTAGCAGAAGGCTATTATTAGTAGTTGGCTGCCTCACATCACTCTTATCACCGATGTGGTTTGTAGATGAGAACGATCCTTAGCTGCAAGCTCCTAGAGTTACGGGTCAAGTCGCTGCTGCTGACACGGAACATTTTTCGTACCGTACATATTTCCTGTTTGTGAAATTTTCGTTTTCGAGGTAGTCAAGATAGGAAGCAATTTTTTTTTTTGAGTTTACCTTTACCAAAAATTTCCATCTTTTTTTTTCTTAAAGTGGGTAATGTTAAAGTTTTCAATGTACTCAGGATTTTATTTACTTAGGTGTGAAGAAAATGTCTATCGATGTGTGGAATTATTTTTCAGTTGATCTCAGTTATGCAAATTACGCATTTTGCAGTTTGTGCTCGGCAAAAATTTCATGTGGTGGGGTTTGTCGCACAACTAGTAACATGAGAAAACACTTAAGTAAATATAATGAGTACAAGAAAATTGCCAATAAAAATGTTTCAGAAGATCTTTTGGGCAAAAATGTGTGTAGTAGCAAGTCATCCAGTGTCTCTGCAACTTAAAATGTTCGGTAGAAGCATTTTCATTTAGCAGTGCTATATAAAAGGTTACTTGTATTTGTTTCATTACTGAATAGTATCAATATTTGTGTACATATTGGTTAGCTTCATAAGTTGATCTAGAATATTGCATTGAAAAGTGGGGAACTTTTGTTTAATTTTTTTGTATAATATTTTGTCTATATTGATTTCAAATAAATCATAGATTTAACAAAAATACTAATAAACTTGTTAGGTCTAATTAGGTAAGTGTGAATGTTACAAAAATATAGGAAATTAACTTCACTTAGCAGACCAGAAAGTCTTTCCTGTAATTGTCTTCATCTTTGTGTCGGTCTAATTCAACCTATAAAACAAAATTTCAAAAGGATACATTGACTGTAGGCACATGTTAATAAGACTGTTGGTTTTTTTATTTTGTGTAAGATAGTTATTTGCAGATATATTTGAAATTATCTGAGATAATGAAAATATTGTAGACACCTTGTTCATAGTTCAGTTGCAGACAAGTTTTGTCCTGAAATATAATGTTTGAGATATATGTGAAATGCAGGCGTTTCTGCATGATCAAGGAACCTAACGTTGGCCGCTAACAATATTTCCTATGAATTAAATATAATTGAATAAACTCTCTCTTTGCATAGTTGACTCTTCTCAGGAACATAATAACGTGACCATTAAACAAGGACTTAATTGTACTGCAGTTGTTTTAATTTTTTTCTGGGAATAATTTTGGTTGTTTTTGAAAAATTGGTGTGCATAGCATTTTAAATAAATTTTTTGAAACTGTGCATGAAATGCTTATCAGATAATTTTCCAGATTTTTTAAGGGTCCTTTTTGTAGGCAGTATGAAAGAAGTAGTTAATAATATTTTAGTGTTTACTAAACCTTGATGATAGTGTAAGAGTGGTATGTGGTCACATAATATAGTGATGCATGACGTCCTATTGACTAAGGGGGTACGTCATTGTCAAAGTGTTATGGTGGATGTGAGGGCAGACACATTGGGGTGAGGTTCATCTCTTGACATAGCGTGGAACAGGAGCCCAGCTAGAGCAGAGAACTGGTCGTGTGGCTTTTCGGCTGGGCACAAAGTCGGGTAGGGAAAGCACAATCTTACATTTAGGAGGAATCACTCTTGCTTGTATACCTGGGCAACTGATGGCCTTTGGAGGCCGCTGGACCTGCTGCAACACTGGAGTTGATGAGCTGGCACCAGTACCTGGTGAGTAGGTGGTAGTCGGCAGTGTTAGTCCGGATTGGCTCAATGTGCTGGTATCCCCTAATCGAGGGGTTTGCTATACCATAAGAGACTTCTTCACCACTTAGGTAGGGTAGAATCAAGGGGTGAGTAACCCCTAGGAGTTGGACTGGCGGTTCGAATATATCTGATATGGAGGCTGGTGGGACTGGCCTCTCTAGATAACGTGCTACTTGAGCTCTCTTCCAGTGACTTAGGTTGTTAGGGACAGTTCGGTTGGGGTTAAGCTCTTCTGGGTATTTAGAGATGGTAACAGGCTTTTTAACCCTCTTAATAGTACCACTCCAACGGGAGTATGGTATGAGGAAAAGATTCTCTACAACCAGTCCCGGAGGTGGAGCAGGTGACGTTCAACCCTATCTAGTTGTAATTCCACGCACTGTAATTGATAGACCAAAGCTGCCCTCTACCCCAGTATCCGGTACCAGAAGCGCGGTGGATACTGATCATCAGGTTTCACAGATCATAATATGTGGGTGAGTTACCCAAAGGGTTAGGTCCTTACAGCCAGGAAAATGCTCCCTCCGGCACCAGAGGCGCAGTGGACGGAGCACAACTTGGACTGATTGTCCAGTCCCAAGAGGATGAGTTTCAAGTGGTTGTGGCTCTACCGTTCTATACATTGGGGTGCATAGAAAGTGTGTCCGTTTAACATGTGTGTGTGTTTCCGATGTAAGTGTTTCCTGAACACGCAGTCCTACACTAAGTTTGGCAAACTGGTTAGAAAATATCCCGGTCTCCTACTGCCACTTGACGGACCTGATGTTTACTAGGTAAGGTTCTAACACTACGAGAATAATATCCTAAGTGAGTAAAACGTGTTTATTTCTGTGTGATGGTTTGTAGTACCTCCTATCAACAAGAGTTTAACGGAAACTGGCTATGCCAGATAGGTGAATGTGACCTGTTTCTAATCTAATGGGATAGATAGGCAAAGTGGCTATGAAAATAACTCAACTTTAACTAATGCTACGTGTTTGTCCTGAATTAACTGAAAGGTATTTAAGTGTTTGACGACTCAAACACTGGGAGATTCTGGAGGACGTCTGCAAGGAGCAGAGAAGTCTACGAAGCAGATGAAGACCTCGAGACCTGTGCTTCAGCACCAGGAGTGCAGTGAATACCAGGAGAGAGATGAATGGTTCCTTCGGCACCAGGAGTATGATGAAGGAATAGGACAGACTACATTCCAAGGGCCGTGCCCCAGTATTTATACTCACCTGGCTCGTCCTTGTCCTGGTGGAGGGAGTGGTGGCATTAAATCCTCTAGGCGTGTGACATCACAGACCGGCCGAAGTTCCAGCTGCTGCATGTCTCGGCAATTTATTGTACTGGTGCCATCCCTCGGCACTCTATAGTACTAGGTGACTTTGAAGCATCATCTCGGTGGCTTGGCTAGTGAACAATACAATTTCCTTGCAATATGAGCGTGCATGTTTTACCGTTGGGTAAACAGTACAAGTTATTGGCATTTGGAGGATTGTACTGTCAATCAAACACCATTGGGGTGCGGCAGAGTGGCGTGCACTGATGAGTAGAAGTCAATTTAATTAAGTTGAAAAGACATCACACCTCAATACGCCCCCCTCCATTGTGACGGAGACTCATCTGGATGAAGGAAGACAAGAAAAGAAAAAAATTTCACTTGAGAGATGGTAGAACTGTCTTCTCAAGAAAAATTTTTTCTCTTTCGATTGGTTTCTGTATATCACTCTGATCTGTGTGCTGTGTGCTGTAGGCTTCGGAACGGCGTGCTGCATGTATCACTGCAGGTGGCAGTGGACTGTATCTTCATCTCTCTCTTGGTTGCAGTCGGGCAGACTATACATGTGCGTTCTCTCTCTGACTCATGACAGGTTGGTGTTGTCTCTCTTAGCGCAGCAGCTGGTGGCAACCATGTAGCGATGTCTTCTCTTTCGTGTGCAAGATCAGATTCGCATAGGGGATCTGGTAACTGTGTTACGCGACCTCCTCTCATATGTGCCGCCCTACATTTAGCAGCTAATGGCTGTGGTTGCGTATGTAATACATGGTTAACAAATTTAAGCTGTGGAAAGAAAGGCAAGACATGAACGGCACATTTAATAAAATTGACACTTGGGGAATTATAAACAAAGCTCCACTTGTAAAGGTGTGTGTGGTTCTAAACTAGACCTGCTGTGGTGCCTAATGTGAAGTAACTTGACCCCTACCTGTGGTCTTCCTTCGTATCATACAGCAGGCAATAATTACGTGTAACAGGTTGCTAAAGGAGTGTCAATCGAGACCTTCTGTCATCTCAGCTTTGCAAACGAGTGCACTAACAAAATGAAGTTATAGTTATAATCGGTTATAGAAAATGAAATTGGACTATTACAGTCGAAACTCGAACCATTGAACCCTCTTAAATCGAAAGTCCGTGTCCAACAAGCTTTTTTGTGATCTTGACCAAATTCCTATGTTAATAATGCTAAATGTCAGTTTTTGCGGAACTCAAAACTTAATGTAATCTGCATCGATCTAACAAAAATTCCTGTAGCTTCGCCGAAAATTACATGCTCCGATAATTAAACAACTAAGTATTAACAAAAAAGTGTAAGTCACCTGTATTCACCAAGTCATACAAAGTTGGTATACCATACATTATGTCAACATGCACAAGTAATACTAATAGAAGTCGCAAATAAAATAAATTTTCAACACACATTGTTTTGCTTATGTCTCGCCTGCCCTGCATTTACTCCTATTTATGTAATTTACCACTTCTGAAATAACGTGTTGTCGCGATGTCATACTTAACTCGTACTTTGTAATAAAAAATAACAACAACAGATGTCTCAGACTACACATTGTGTATTTAGAGAAGAAAAAAAAAAGTGAGAATATTGTAAATATTGACGTGTGCCGAGCTATCTATGACTGTGCACGTACGTTTCGTGCCAGCCACTCTCACTGCACACGTCTGTTGGCGACTGGGAACAAAGTTGCTCACTACTGTGGCGGTAACAAGCTTATTTGACGAGACTTGGACCAGCTTCAGTGTACCTAACTTACTGATGATTGCTTCAGTTGGAGGTTGTGGGGTAGATGCTGGCTGGCTTGAACCGACGAAGCTGGTGGAGGGTTGCTGTGCATGGATACTGTGTCGCCCTACACAGTGCTGCTGATTCCACGCTGTTGACTCCTGGCCCCAGAACCTGGGGTTGGCTGTCCCATACCTTACCTCGGTATCCTGTAGAAGCCCTTGAACCACTGGGTGATATTCTCTAGTGATGTAAAAATGTGGCGGGAAATGTATTCAAATACTGGAGAGGAAGGCCTCTCCAGGAGTCGGGTGAGTGACGCTCTGTCCCGCTCAACTTGCCTACTAGAAGTAGGCGGGGCTAATACACATGGTACAGGCCGCCTTTTGCTCCTCCCTCTTGGAGCCTTGCCCTCTACTAAAAGGCATAGAGGTTGGGTAGACATTTAAGATATTCTCTGTATATCGTGAACATGTGTCAGGTCACTATCTATGTGTACTGCCAATAGCAGGTGACGACACGAGTTCGGTGCTCTAATCAGTCCCCCCGACGTGGTGGGCAGGACCTAGAACGTTGAACTGTGTGGGCCGCCTTCCTACTACTATTGGGTGTAGTTCGCAACAAAGGTAGGCAGTCAATCTCGAGAAAATATCTCCTGGCTAACACCGTAAGCACTCTCGTAAGATACAACTCAAAGAGCCTGTCTAGCCCCTATCGGATGAGTTACTAGTGGTCAGGGCTCTACCGTTCTATGCCCAAAGATCTATGATGGGTGGCCATCGATTGGTGTATGTCGTAGAAGTATGGATTCTTGATGGGCCTCTGCAGTCCTACACTCTGGTTCGTACTACTATGAAAAACCCAGTCTCTGTTGACAACGTACAGCAATATGTTTCTAGTGGTCAAAGGAAATATCGCTAGAACAGATACTCTTTGCGAAAGGAACAAATTGTATTTATTGAATGTAATAAATACAAGTGATGCGTGCTACCTCCTAACCAAGTAGAAGTTAGCATGGAAGTAACCTATGCTTTACAGGTTTCTAAACTCCCCAAGTGCATTGACTGCTATAAAAACAACTCGGTCGCAGCAAGTAGAGGCGGCTGCTGGTCCAGTAGGAGCAGCAGTAGAAGGTGTGGAGTGAAGACGTAGATCTTCTGGTAGCTGGTGGTGGTTGTCAACAGTGGTAGCTTCGGGTAGTAGCTGGTTTTAATTGTCGACAATGAAGCCTCTGGTAACAGCAGGCTGCAGAAGAGCTTCTGGTGATGTCAATGGTCGCAGCCTCTGGTGGCTGCCGAAGGCTGTTGAGCAGTAGAAGGCCCCAGCGCATGAAGTGGAGCGAGCTACTGAAGAAGGAAGCATTTTCAAAGTCAAATCGAAAACTTTTGTACCTTCAACTTCATCTTAAAATCAAAAAATATTAGAGTGAAAAGTTGGAGATTTCCACTAAGTGTTTTTTCCACTGAAACTACTGTCAAAACCAGCAGCCACTATCATTAATATGGGTTTGTGGATATTAGAAAATTTGAATTGTTGCAAATAGAAATTTACGAATTATTCACATTCAAACGTGAATATACTATGTGAAAACTGTGAATACATTCCTCTTTGGAGTGGTTGTAGAGCTGTGCCGGCCTTTATGAACTTTGAAAGTTTTCCCCTGTAAAGGGGCCTTTCCACTGACTCGTGTTCGGCGAACATGACGTCACTCTTGATGTTACAGATGGGACGCATGCAGGACAGCGGGCTGTGAAAAAGCTTTATTTGCTGTGTGTCGTATGAGGGGATCCGTCTAGAGGCAATTCTGCAGGTAGCTGTGCATACATGAAAGATGCCGACGGAAAAACCTTTGTTTGGAGAGGGAAGAGACACACAGTGGAAACAGCGTCCGCACATTGTGGGTCGTTTCCAAGAAGGGCCGGCCTTTCCTCCCTCCCCCTTCACGATACCTTGGACAGTGGAATGCTACATCTGCATGCCATTGCTGTAGACTTCTCACATCGCATTCTGGCTCCCAAAATTTTCTATAAAATATGGCTAAACTTTTTTCCCCTATTGCTGTTGTTTTCCAAACAGGCAAATTCGGCGAGGATAATCTGGAATATTGTAAGTCATTCAGTTTCAACAACTTCATAAACTGCCTGGTAGTTAACTTCAACAATCTTTAGGCTCTTTCACATGATCAAACTTCACTTCAAATCTTCCTCATAATTATTGAATTCTATTTATTGAATCCTGTATGACGTTACTTGGACGTCATACTAACTGAAATTTGGTCTTTGAAGCCATTGAATAACTCTAATTTATCCAATGTTTTCCTTTAATAACATGTTCTATGTTGTCTTTAATCAAATTTTTCAACTAGCTTTCCGAATCATTTAAAAAGTATAAATACAAAGTGTTGTCCCATAATACAGTATTTGATGAGCATTAAACAAGAAAAGTATTTGCATATATAGTCCATTCCCCATTGGAAGCAACTTATTCGGAGCCCTGCTAAATATCTACTTGCAGGCCCGTTTCGTATCCTTCCGCCAAATGTAAACAAACATTGCCATGTAGCATCTCTCAAAATCAATGTTTACATGCCATTGTGTGTGTACATGTGTTCGTATACTTTCGCTACATCTAAAAATAGACATTTAAATGTGACTTCTACTTTTATACATGTCAAATGTGTTGTTTATTGTTTACAGCTTTTGAAAGAATTCGGTCTTAAATTTATTTCAAAAGACATTTTGTACGAATATTCTCAGTTTAGGGCTATAACATTATTTAGGTCATCTTTATGACTGTCTAAAAATGCCTCAATTAACTAGTTCTTATGGTTACGTAACATTAACATATTTGTTTTCACGACATCGCACATTACACGTAATGCACGTTAATATTTTGCCACTACTGTTAAACACTTTTACAACTGTGGGGTACTGAACTGTAGTATGTAACTTTTTGTTATTGATATGTGTTGGGTTATTTCTTTAAAAGGACGGCCTCAGTTTGAATAACAAAGGAATAGAGTCCAACGAAAAAGCAACATTAAAATCAGCACGCAACTCATGTCGCTCATTTTTTGTTAGAAAACTTAAAATATAGCGGTGAACATGCACACAAATAAGTCTACCGTAACTTTTATTCCGCTCATATTTATATGCATTGCTACTTACTGTGTATTAGGTTTATTGAAATTTATTGAGGGCTGGAATTGGTTATTTTGTTCGGATTGGTGGTATATCACGTTACAAGACTGTGTTTCAAACACCTACCAGGGCAAAGGTACAATGTTGTGATAAATAAACAGATGTGGATGTAAATAAATAACTTTGCCATAAAAACAGTTCACATGTACAACGTATAAATAGTTCATATTAAATATTTCAAATCATGCACACAGACAGATCCAGCGTAACTATCACTACACAGCCACGCCACACTATTTCACACGCAGCGGTTAACGAAACACACCTTAACATTATATTTATTACTGCCACGGAAAAACAGATTTATCACAACCTCGTAATTTGCTGAGGTAGGTTTAAAAAACACAACGTCTTAAAACGTGATGTGGTAATTTTAAGTTTTTTTCAGAGTAAGTATAAGTTACGCTTTGTTTGGTAAAACAACAACACATCAAGTCATGGCTCGCCACGTCTGCCAACTTCACTTTGTTTCTGCTCCGCCATCGTATCTAAATATATTAAAATAAGTATTCAAACATTAAAATCTCTCTTCAGTTGTAAATTACAAATTCAAAAATCATTATTTTGCTGTAATAAGTATGAAATATGCTAAAATTGAAAACGTGTACAATTTGGCTGCGTACTAGTGAAGTGAAACTTCCTGAGTGTGAAAGAGACCCAGACAGAGAGAGAGAGCGCCAAGCTTCACTCAGCAGACAGTTGCTTTAAAGCTGCTCTCGCTCGATAAAGAACACCGTACCATTATGGCCTACTCACTATATTTTCCGCTGTTATTTTAAACTGTAGAAATGAGATATGTTGCCATCGGGGTACCTAAATATTTCAATAAGCACCGTTTAATTTACAAATAGTATACAAAAAAAACAAGGTTAAAATAATAATTTAACTGTGAACTATTTCTTACCGGTCGTTGCCAACACGTCGCTGCACTCACTGTTATTAATTTATATTTCAAAAAGAAATAAATATTACAAGTTATAGAAGATATTAAGGTTAAGTTTCATTTATTCAAAAATACAGTACTGTAAAGTTAACCACAGTGTTATATATTTGTGGAATACATGTTATTGAAAAAACAGGATGGCATGTTATGCGTATAGTGTTTTTTCAAAGGTTGATTTTCATAAGTCGCTTCCAATCGGGAATGGACTATAGTTATTTTATACAAAGTAAATACATAATGTTAGAACAAAAATGTTTGTATCAATTTCGACAAGTTATTTTCGTGTAGTGCATGGTTTGTATTGTTTTGAAAAATAATTCCGAACATAAAGGTATTTTTTAACTGAAATATATATATAAAATAAAAGTGTTAGTTTTAACTTTAATATTTATTGAATACAATTTCATGTGTGAAAATCTTTTCATAACTCTGAAGTATTCTATTCTATTTAATTTAATGAATTGAACTGCATGAGTATTCAATAATTCGAATTCAACTGATTGAATTTTATGAAACACTTGATAGTGTTAAATGGTCTTTTAGAGTGTTATTAACACACAAAAGTTTCATGATTTTTTAAAAAAAAATCTTATACACAAACAGCTGTGAAAAAATACAGATTCCTTGGTGTCCGTTAAATAGCCTAGCGATAAGAAATATAATTTTACTTAAACTCATTTAATGAAATTAGTTGTCATCAGCTAGGTAATAAATTGCATATATTTTGAAGTTACATGCATATTGGTACAAGCTTTGTGATTTTATAGAAAAAAGTTTGTTCTAAAAAACTGTTAAGCGGAAATAGTAATGTATTTTTTACGGATTATTTGTGTGGGTGCATTTTTGCAAAATGTGTATTGAGTGTTACAAACTACCGTAACTTGATTGTCAATGTTAGATCTACATATTTGACAGAGCTTCTGAGTTGTAGTAACTAACTGCAGTAAACCACCTTATGCAATGTACATGTACATGGAACATTTTTTATGAGTTTAAATTTGTCGGCTCTTTTTAGACAATTACGTCAAGTTTCAGCTACTAAAACAACATAAGCTGCTGTAACGCTAGTATGTACTTTTACCTCCCTATCCATGTTGACTGACTAGGATACACGCCTGCACTGCAGTTTCTGCTTGGCTGGGATACACGCACAGTGGAAATGCCCTCTGTGCATCTCTCGGGTAGAAACCCTCCTTCACCATGAGCATAAACGGGCCATTGTGAGGAAGCGGGTTGTGCGTAGACTGAACTGCAGTGGAAAAGGCCTGATCGTGAGCAGGCGGACGTCATCTCGGGGACCCCACAAACACGTGATGTCACCTAGTGCGTGCGGACACGCACCAGTGGAAAGCCTGCTTAAGGAATCATACTGGTAACATAAGCATCAGTGGGAAAGATGTTAAACTTCCAAGGTTTTTCAAACAGAATCTGTTGTTTTTATGCCAAGCTCCACTTCATGGAGATAATCTTCAAGCTTGACATTAACGAGGATGGGTCAGAGGGGAAAAAAGAGGGAAGGAGGGACTGTTTTTACTGCTGTGCCTTTTCCTTAGTTTGTTTCTTTATCTTTCTCTTTCTTCCCCTCTCTGTCTCTCTTTTGTTAGTCCAACCAGATGTCAGGACATTCCTGACATCAGCAGACGCCACAGCAGGCTGTGGAAAGTTCTTGTAGTGGTGTCAAGCCAATCCTCCTAGCCAGTGTTCTGGAGATCAGAGTCGCACACACCAGTGGGAAGGCTGCTTAATAGGAGGGTGACAACATAACACAAATACAATGTGGATTTTCTGTCTCTAAAAATTCATGTTTCTTTGCCTGTCTAATTGTGACATTGCTATTTTGTCTTTATGCAATTTTTCGTGTCATTTTTGCACCCAGCCACACCAGCAAACCAGATGTTGGAAGAATGGATGATGATCAAGTCTGTATGTATTGCTTGTCAATATGCATGATAAATATTTTATTTTGGTCCTTTGAAAAACTATTCTTATAGGTTACAATGTATTTAGGTTGGACTTACGTTTATAATAACAAAAATTTATTATGTTTTCAGTTATAAATTGTTTTCCCACAGGTTAGTAAGATTTATTGTATTTATTGTAAGTAAGTTAGTAAGATTTATTGTATAAGTACTCAGTATATGTAAATTTGATATATCATTTTTGTAAATTGTTTCAAGATGTGTACATATGAAGTTTCCCCAATATAGTGAACATAGGAAGTGTTCCCTTCATATTCATTATAATAAATGTTCTATTATATTTACGATTTCATATGTAACATTTTCTTGTTAAAAATTCATTCTATGCCATGCATTTATTTTGAATCTTCCTGTTCATTAACAAATATTTTATACCAACCCAAATGTGTATCAAAGAAAAGAACTAGGTTTAGAGTATTATATTAACCTAAATTCAACTTAAATGTAAGCAAAAAGCTTTTTAATTCTTTGACAGCACATCAGTGAATCAGCATTACAGAATCGGCACATCAGTGATTCCGATTTCGGCACATCAGCACAGTTTTGTGAATCGGCTTTACTCTTTATTCCTACTCATTTGAAGATGTTCATTAAAAATTTTATTCCATAGTTATTAGAGCTGGACCATTCCTGATCATGATAACTAGTCATTTTTATGAATGTTTGCCATTTCCCCGGCAGTAAATAAATGATGATCAGATCCCAGTAGTGGTATGTTATAGAATAACTTGTTTAGAAATGTCATAAAAACCAAAATTATTAAGAAAAACCATAACACACATTTATTTTCACTAAAGCATTTACCAAAAGAGTTTTTTTTTTCTTCCAGCCAAAGTAATAGGCATGTAGGCCCAAATTTTATGTTACCGTGGTTGTGCACTACCATTTCTTTTATACACATACCACATGGCCCCGTATTATGAGCACATACTTTTTTTTGGTAAATCCAGGGCAATTATAGTGCTGTATTTCTGCACACACATTCAAAAGTATACAATTTCAATATGTTGATGTAAGCACGAGAGCAACAAGGTGGAAACGAATATCACGTGTGGGAGTTAGGCTGACGTACGTACCACAGCTGATAAATCTTTTTGGAAGAACTGCATACTTTCTTTGTAAGCAGTGAAAGATGAACCTCTCATGCTGTGAGGCCCTAATGCCACCACCATCCAGCAAGATTATTATCTAGCCGGACATTGACAAGGGTCTTTGGAGGAGGAAAGGGAAGAGGCCAAATGTTGATAGCCACCCACTGAAATCACTGTGCCGTGGTGGTACTAAATGGGACTGAGTGTATTGAGTATGGTAGTTTTTATCAAGTTTTTAGGTATCTAAATGTATGATGACTACTTTCTTACAGATTTTGATATTTTTATACACCAGTTTTCCAGTAGTACAAGATTATATGTTTTATGCCATTCCTGTGTCTCGTACCCATACATTTTTTGGCAGGAACAGTACAAATGAGTTAAATAAACTTGAAAACTTTAGCCTACTATAAATTAATATGTATATTTTTAAATCCTTTAACATAGATTTTTCTTCGAAATTCCTTAGTATGATATAGGCTTCGCTTAAACTTCGCTTCACGTTTAAAAAAAGACCTTCGCACATGCCTATTTACAAGAATACAAAAATTTAGTATTGCCTATACTTGTGATATTAATTATTTCTAATTTTTCATTAAAAACGTGTGATGCTGCATATACACGCCAATATATATATATATATATATATCATGGACGTAAGTGGAGAATTTTCATCTTGCTGTGCTATTGGTGGTGATAATATTGGGGAAATATATCTTAATTTTTATTATATCCCATATTTCTGCACAATATTGGTGAGCTGGAACAACAAAAAAATGGGAGAGTATTGGCGTCAGGGTATCGGTAATGGTATCTGAATATCGAAAAACAGGGTATCGTAATAATTATTTCATTACTGGTTTCTCCATTATTTACGGGCTGTGTAATGTCAGTTTACATTTGATTCTAGCACTATGGTAAGCGTGCAGAATGTTTTGAAATTATGTAACTTCACTGGTTTTGTCACGTACTATTGACACATACATGTGAAATCTGTTGTAATACTGATAAATAGCATATTGATGGCTATTTGAATTTAATAAGTGTGTCTTTTACTGAGCACTTCACTTGGGTGGTCGCTGCTTCCATGGACGGCCCTGCTTCCTCAAGGCCACGTATTGCGGGTATGGCCAGGTGAATCGGACCGTCGGCCCCCAGGGTGACTCTCAGTACTGTCCTGGCACTAAGCCAGCCTGGCAGGTGCAAGGTAGCAGCAATCTCCGGGGTTGATCGGCAGGCTCTGGGAGCTTGTCCATGGTAGTGGTCATCGGCGGACCACCAGGCACCAGGGGACAATCCCCTGCCATATCATCATGGAGAGTTGCCGTCGGGTTAGCCATCGAAGGTAGTGTTTCAGCTGGTTCGGCTACATCCTCGACTGGTGGCGCCAGAGTCAGAGGCTCGTGGGTGACCGTCTCAATGGCGGGGCTACTGGGCACATCCTCTCATTCGGGAAGCTGCACTGGGGAGTTGGTCTCGGCGTTGGGTGACGTTGGGACATCAGTGGCCATCAGGGGTAGTGATATGACATCATTGCCCACCCCCTCAGCTGATGGTGCCCTTGTCAGAGGCCCGCAAGGAACCTCAATTTTGACAGTGTGGTGGTTGGTCACCTCCTCTCATACAAGAGGCCATGTCCAGGTGTTGGCCTTGGCAGCTAGTGACATGACAGTGATCCCGGTGGCAGTCACTGGCAGTGGTGACATCTTTGCCTACTCGCTTGACTGATGGCACTCGTGTCAGAGGCCCATTGTTGTCCTCCATCTCGACGGCGGGTCTGACTTCCTGTTGCTCATTGATTAGGCTGGGCTGGTATGTTCTCTGGCGGGGTGCTCTGTTGAGCAGGCTTCGCCAGGAGATTTCACTTGTACTTGGTTTCCATCTTCCCTGTCTGGCGGCGACCTTTTGGTTGAATTCAGTTGGAGTTGAAGGTAGTTTCCAGATGGATTCTGACACTCTTGGTTTGGGGAATTCCATCCGGGTTAGAATGGAATATCTGGCTCCTCAGCTGGTGCTGGCTCTGACCTCATGTTCTGTAGGGGGAGGTGGCCGTGCTTCTGGAGCGACTGTGGTGCTGAGCGTTTATGTAGTCCGGTGGTTCTTACGTCACAGATGCTGCGGTATTGGCTTTTCGATGGAGGGCATCTCCTGGGAAGGGTCGTATTTGTCCTCTTGTAGATTTGCAAATCTGCCCTATTTGGTCCTTGGCTCAGTATACATTGTCCTAACATCCTACAATTTTATACAAGCCGTCCCATTTCTTGGGCAAGCCCACACTAAACTGGCCGCTGACTTTACCAGAGGGTGACTGCATAGCAGGACAGCTTAGTCCATATTAAAGGTTTGGATGCCAGTGCGAGGTGGCGGGTAAGTTTTCTTTATGTAGACCTCTTGCAATTCCCATGCGCTGTCCGTTGGGGCCAGGGTGGCTAGGCGGACACCATCGGGATGTGGCATCCCATTTTGTGGGCTATCTCATTAGCAATCTACTGGCTGGCGAAGGGTATGGCCCAGAAGTAGTTAGCTGGGGCTAGTGTTGATAGTCTCATGTTCATCTTCTGAGAGCGAAAAAGATCTTTGTTATGTGTTTGTCCCAGTATTTGTGGTCTTCACCCACACTGAGGTGGAGGCTCTCCTTCAGGTCCTGATTCCTCCACTCAGTGGCATTGGCTTGCGGGTGATAAGTAGGAGTCATCCACGTTTTGATCCCCCCACTCATTACAGGCTGTTACTCATTTCCGACTGGAGAACTGGGATCCATTGTCCGGGAGGATGGATTGCGGGTAACACCAGTGTGTAGAGATATCAGTCTCACGAATGACCTGGTGGGTTTCCTGGCTGGGTAGGGGAAACGCTTCCACCCATCTTGAAAACTGATTGGTCACTACTAGCAGGTAGCAGTTTCCTTTGGTGGTTTGGGGGTAGGGCCCATCAGGTCAACTGCTATGCGAGTCCAGGCCGTGCATGGCAGACGGGGTTTGGAGGTGGGTTGCTGTACGGGGTATGCCTTGCCCCTATAGCATGTCTCGCAGCTGTGTACTTACTGTCGGACATCTCTACTCATCCTGTCTCATGTAGCGTACTCTAATTTCGGCTAGGGTTTCTGTGGTTCGTTGATGACTTGCCTCGGGGTGATCGTGGTGGTGTCTGCAGACGTCAGCACGTAAGTTCTTGGGTACCCATATTCTCCACTTAGCCCCGGTTTGACCACTTTGGGCCCACACGATGTCGTCCCTCAGTTTGAACCGCTGGAGGTGCTTTCGGAGGAGTCTCCGGATGTCAGTCTTGCTGCTGGTGCAATGCTATTTGGCTCCAGCTGTGTTGCAGTTGTAATAGTTTTATGTGCTCCTCAGGGCTGCAATCTGGAAGCTGGGGGAGGGGTCATCGTGTCCCATTCTTCATCGACTTTGGTGTCTTCATTGAGGTCTAGTTGGCAGGATAGGGTATCTGGAAGATCATTGGTCTTGCTTGGCACTGCTGTACTTTGAAATTGAATTTGGTCAAGAACATGTCCCACCTCCCGAGCTTTCCTTTGGCATTACTGGATTCACGTAGCCATTCGAGGGCTTTGCTGTCGGTTCATAAGATGAAGGGGTTGCCTTCCAGATAATACCTATATTTGGGAACCGCCCAGATGACAGCTAGGCATTTTTGTTCATTTATGTGATAGCGCTGCTCTGTGACATTCTGCTGGTATATGCTATCACCTGGGGTTGGCCGTCAGGTCCTCTTGATAGAGAATGGCTCTTAAGCTGCTATTGCTTTCATGATCAGCGACTTTTCCCGTTGAGGCCAGTGGAGTTGCTTGATGTCCCAAAAGCTTGTTTTCAAGGCTTGAAAGGTGACGCGGTGTTCTGGTCCCCATCACCATTGTGCTTCCTTCTCCAGCAGTGGGTGAAATAGTACCATGTGGGTTGCTATGTTAGGCACAAAATCTCTGAACCAGTTGCATAGGCCGAGGAAGTGGCACAATCGTTTCTTGGTAGCCGACACCTCTGCTTCCTGAATAGCCCTTACCAAATTTGCTTGTGAGTAATTTCCTTCGGGGTGACCACATGGCCCAGGTAATCAATAGGAGACTTCCCGAAGTGGCTCTTTGATATTTTGTATGTCATCCCATGTAACTAGATATTCTAGGACTAGTTGGATCTGACAGAGTATATGATGATGTCTAGGTAAGTAAAACAGAATTGGCATATATTTCCTGTAAGTACCTCCACTGACATGAGCGACTGGAATGTGGCAGGTGTATTTTTAAGGCAGAAGAGTGTGACTCGAAACTGGGGGGTTTGCTCTCAGGGGTGGTGAAGGCGGTATATTTTCTGCTGTCTGGATGCACCGCGATCTGCCAATACTCTGACTGCATGTTAACTGTCAAGGGTACTGAAGATCGTAGCTTCCCCAATATCACGTAGAGTATGCATTATGTTAATGACTGAGGGTGCAATAGAATGGGTGACATCATTAAAAGGTTTGTAGTTTACGCAAACCCACAGCTGGCCATTCTCCTTGGAGACCAAGAATTTGTGTGAATTATGGGGGGAGTCTGAAGGCTCTACTGTCCCTTGTTGTTTCATTTCCTCCCTCATTTCCTCAATTTGCTCCATTATTAGTGTGCGTTGTTTAGCGGACATCCTGTAGGGATGGTTGTATATGGGCGTGCTTGTGGTCAGCCATAGTTCGTGTTGGATTGATCTAGTTTGGCGGGTTCCTCCATGTCCGAAGGCGCTGGCGTGTTCGTCGTGGACTTCCTTCAATTCCTGGAATTCTTCTTCGGAGAGCTGGTGATTGATATCTTTGGCTGTGAGGGCTGGCTGAATAATTGCGTTGGAACAGTGTACTCAATTGATGGTTACGGGGTGTTTGTCGCCCAGGTACACCTGCTTCACATTGGCAGTGGTCCATTACACACTGGTGTTGATGGAGCTAGAGGTTCCAGAGTCTGGCGACTTCATGGATATCTGGAGTCACAGCAAATTACGTTGGTTTAGACTGCTTGTACAATTCGACGGTGAGAGTGATCCAGCCGTCGACTTTTAGGGTGCAATTTCGTTTTGCCATCCTTATGGTACGAGTTTGTGGGTGGAGTGATGCCCTTTGTTTGGCTGTTAGGAGGTTGCGGCGCACAAATTTTCTTGTGGTGGCGGAGTCGAGTAGGGCGAGTACTTGTCTTCCATTAATTCTGATTTTGATGTGGGGAGTGTCTGGCGGTTCCAATTCTTCGTCTAGGAGTGTTGTATGATGGGCTCTTGCTGTCTGGTGGGGTCAGCCTGCTTCGCCTGCTGGCCGAGGTGTTTTGCACCTCTGTGGGGTCAATCAGCTGGTAGCTGTGTCTTGTCTGCTGCTGTGGTTGCATCCCCTTCCCCTGCTCATCCCCGTCCTGTCAGCAGTTGTGAGTAGTCATTGTTGAAATTATGTTTTTAGCGGTACTAACATTTCGGAAGTATTGTCATGGGGGGTGCAGGGAGGAAGGATTCTCTCTTCATTTCAATATCTTTTCTGGCTCTGTGGGCTTTCTGATTTTGAGTTGGTCCAGTATAGCCTGCACTTTGAAGTTGCACTCGGTTTCCTTTGCTCTGTCTACTAACTCGTCTGCCGTTAACAGCTTGGGTATCAGTAGCAGGTTTCTGAGTTTCGATAGCGACTTGCGGGTCACATGTCACACGCATGTCACTCCTAAACATTTGCACCTTGCGTCGGAAGAATATCTCCACCTCCTCATATGGGGTTTGGATACAGCTGTAAACGTCCAGTGAGTGAAGAGATTTGGGTCGCTCTTAACAGCGAGGTCTTGAGAGCCGATAGGATGTCTAGTGAGGTAGGCTAGCACTGGGTTGTGCGCATGGTATTCGGCAGCTTGCAGACGTACCTCACAGTAGTATACCAAACCAGGTCTGGTTACCCTCTCTTGTGGCCACCCAATGCAACTGTGCTGATAGGGTTCCTAACATAAAATGCAGTGGACTAAGTTGATCCCCTGTCCCGGGCATATTATCAAGTTGCAACTAGCTGTTTGTCTGGTGTGGTACACCGCGCACTTAAAAATTCCAGCCCATCTGTGTGTGTCATTGTCAGCCCACCTTAGGCAGATGTAATGGGGAAGTTGCATTGGCAATGAGGAGACTGTATGCTATACGTCCCTCTGCCAGGGTTTGTGACAACGTTCAGCAATGGTGTCGGCCATATTTACTTCAGCTTGCTCGAGTTCGTTGACATCTGTATCTGGCATGATTGCTAGGTCTCTTGAGTGCCACGGGGTGTATTAAGATTCCCGAAATCTGGCTTGATGGCGATCTGCGTCCGTCTAGGTCACTTTAACTGGGGGTCGCGCTGGCCTAATTATACTTAATTAAGTCATAAGGCCTCATGTTGGGTGTCAGAAAATTTCTTGAAACATGATGTCCTATTGACTAAGGAGGTACATCACATCCCAAGTGTTTTGGTGGGTGTGAGGACAGACACATCGGGGCGAGTTTCAACTCTAGTTACACCGGGGAACAGGAGACCAGCCAGTGTAGAGAACTGGTCGTGTGACTTTCTGGCTGGACACAAACTCTGGTACAGCAAGCACAATCTTAATTTTAGGAGGAACCACTCTCACTTGTATACCTGGGTGACTGGTGGTCTTTGGAGGCCGCTGGACCTGCTACGACACTGGAGGTGATGCGCTGGAGCTGGTACCAGGCCTGGTACACAGGTGGGTAGGTGATAGTTGGCGCTGGTGGTCGTCCGGGTTGGCTCAATGAGCTGTGGTCCCCTAATCCAGGTGTTTGCTATACTATAAGAGACATCTTCACCATGTAGGTAGTCTAGAATCAAGGGGTGAATAACCCCTACAAGTTGGACTGGTGATTTTAATAGATCTGGTACAGGGGCTGGTGAGACTGCCCTCTCTAGATTATGTGCTACTTGAGCTCTTTCCCAGGGATGAAGATCTCAAAAGACCTGTGCTTTGGCACCAGGAGTGCAGCAAAGACCAGACGAGAGCTGATGGTTTCTTTGGCACCAGGAGTGCAATGAAGGAACAGGACAGACTGCATTCCAAGGGCTGTATCCCAGTATTTATACTCTCCTGGCTCGCCCTTGTCCAGGGGAGGGGGTGGTGGCGTTAGATCCTCCGGGCATGTCATCACCGACTGGCCAAATAGCTGCTGCATGTCTCTGCGATTGATACTACGGGTGCCATTTCTCGGGGCACTGTAGTACTAGGTGACCTTGAAGCATCATCTCGGTGGCTCAACCGGTGAAAAGTACAATTTATTCGGGATATGAGCATGCATCCTTTACCGTTCGGTAACCAGTACAAGTTATTAGCATCTGGAGAATTGTACTATTAATCAAACTCTGTTGGGGTGGGGCAGAGTGTTTTGCACTGAGAGGTAGAATTGGATTTAGCTAAGTTGAAAAAATGTCACGCGTCAGTAGTAACATACAAACGCATTAGAAACAGTACCTTTCCTTCAGCAATACCTGTAGTTCATAAAAATATTGCAGATATAAGGGGAGCTTTTCACATAAACTCATGTTTAATGAAACGTAGTCATTTGTCCCTTATCTCTGGATAATAATAATAATAATAATAGATATTGACTTTGGTAGTGTTGGCAGCACCACTGTAAGAGCCTGCCTATTAGTCTCTCTTCAGCATTGTGAGCTTAGAAACACTCCAAATTATTTAGAACACACATATATTGACCCATGCTATCATGCTGCGCAGCATGGATGCGCACTCTACGGACGACTTCGCCCCATCTACAAGCCACCCACGCTCAGGGAGAAATTTATAAGTGGCAAATCTAATTAAATGTATCGAACTAGAAAAATCCCCCCACGCACTGGGTAGCCCAACAATACATCATTGCAAATTACGTGCGTAATTACAATCTACTTTGCCCGTCTGAATTTATGCATGCAAAAGGCACCGCTGCGAATTAGAATTCTACTACTCAATGTTTAGCCCTGGAAGAAGTTCCTACAACTCAAGAGATGGCAGCACCCCCGTGGCCTTGTGACGTCACAACCGGGCCGCCTCAGGAACAGGGGTTTCAATTTGTTGCCTCCATGTGGGGTGATAAGAAATTAGCAGTGCTCCTTCACCCCTGATAATGCACTCCCATGTTGAAAGTCTACACTACCTCCTGCACCCCGAAGAACTGATGATACGAGAAAAATCAGTATAAATAGAAGTTCAGCATACAGCACCGGCAGATACGCCGGGCTCGTCGGCCAAAGAGGACGCGATCCTTCCCTAGTCTGCAAAGACTTCCCCTCCTCAGTCTACAAAGACTTCCGATACCTCAGTCTGCCCAAGACTCTCCTACCTTAGTCTGCTTATTACTTCCCTCGCCTAAGTCTGCTCAAGATTTCTCCTTAGCTTGGAAGAAGGCTCTTGTCAGTCTGCGAGGACTCTCTCTCCTCTCCGCGACCTGCAACATGGTGCATCCTCCGCATCGCAGTCCATGAAGACCTGCAGCCTCCAGCAGCTTGAGGGACAGCTATCTCAGGTAAACTTACTCCTTGACCCCCAGTCAACTTCCTTTGACTCCGTGGTTACAAGCCAGCGCGTCTTAGTTTACCTACCTGATTAACTTCCAGTAAATAGAGCACGCTGTATAATTCCATAACCGTACCGAAGATCTTGCCAGAGGGTATTTTCTTTATATTATTTCCAGGCTCGCCTTCATGTATATATTACGTCCACATAATTTTTATAATTTATAAAGTGCTTAGCCAGACAGCTCTTTCATTTTGCCATTTGTATTTTGATTAGCCGGGACTCTCAAGGAATTTTTATCCGTAGTAAATATTACGTAAAACAAGTCTGTGTTCTATCCTTTTTAGAGTAAGTCACCCAGTGTTCCCATTTATAATTGTTTTGTATTGTGTGTCTACCAGTGGGCTAGATGTATAATAGGAGAGGGGAATTCAGAGTAGGCAGCGACGTAAAGAACGCAGCGCTCTAGCGCAAATTGAGACAGTTAACCCGGAGGTCAGTTCCACGACAGAGGTCGCAGAGCCACGACGCAGTCTCTCGACCCATCTTCCCTTTCATCCCCCTGGAGCACGCTTCGCCGTTAAACCTCTTTCTGGGCACCTGTTGGCCAGGGTACCCAACAGGTGATTACATTGACCAAGTAGAGAAGTCACAAGTAGCCTGTACTACTCCGATGGACACAGGAACTAGGCAATCACTCACAACGTATGCTGGGCTCATAAGGTTAGTAACAATCGCTGCGGTAGGCTCTGCTAGTGTCCTGAGAGGGTAATTAGCAGACTTCCCCTACCTCCCTCGGTAGGGCATGCGTCAATATAAAAGGACAGAAGTTCAAATACTCACACTCTAGTTCTTGTCGACAGGTACACACACAAAGGAGAATAGCACATTTTCAAGCAGTTGCGCGTTCATGTCAAAATGTGTGTGTGTGCATGTGTGTGTGTGAATACTGGACTATGAGTACTTCATCTTCTGTCCTTTTATATATTATTGGTATCCTAGCAGCCTACTTGTAACCTTTACTCAATTTTTTAGAACACTATTTAAAAAAAAGGATGGCCACCATTGGTTCTGGTCTGCCTTAACTGTAGTGTTACATGTGTGTCCACAGGATCTTGTAGATAAGTTTCACCGTAATCCTCGCAGGATATTCAACCTGCCAGAGCAACCGAACACCTATGTGGAGGTGGACTTGGATGAGGAGTGGGTACTCCCAGAGGCCTTGACATACAGCAAGTCAAGATGGACTCCGTTTGTTGGGATGAAGGTCAGAGGTGCTGTTCACAGGGTGGTTGTGCGTGGCGAGGTAGCCTTCGTTGAGGGCCAGGTGAGTAGCATGCTTCAACTACCTGTTCATCTCATCTCCTTCGTAGCCACTTTGGAAATTTTTGTATGCTTGCCAGTCCTGAATGAGAACATGGATGAGAGAGAATATTTTTACAGTGTTGTCAGAAATGTGTTTTCAAAAAATATTTGCAAATTTCATATACATTGTTACAAAAGAAATCTGTATAAAAAATTTAAAACAATGTGAATTTATTAAATAAGGTTAGTATACAGTAAAACCCCTTTTTTGCACTTCTCAAAGGACCAGAAAAAAAGTTGTAAAATGCAGGAAAGTGTAAAAAAGGGGAATTTGACTGTATGAGCATTACACGAGGCCAAAAACAATTGCTGTAAAATACAGTACAGGAAAGTGTAAAATTGGGAGGTATAAAAAGGGGCTTCCATTTTATTTACATTTAATGAATAGGGTTGTTACAGGACTATAAAACATTGAAAAGTCAGGAAATTTATTTCTAAAGTTTTGTAGAAACATTGATAAAAATAATTTGATAAAATGCACTTAATTAAAAATGTTATGTTATGTACATAGTTGTGGGTTTGCTATAGGTGTTGGTGCCACCAGGCTTTGGGCAGGATGTGCGGGAGTGGCCAGTGAGACGGCAGGTTTTTGTACCAGGCATGGCACAGGACCTCAGTAGACCTCCCTCCAGTCTCGAGTGCCCTGTGACCCCGGAGAATGCTCTGTTCCGGGAGGTGGACAAGCCAGAGCTCTGGGAGGGTGGGGACACCTCTGTTCTCACTGCAGTGGTTGGTAAGTTGCATTTCCTATGCCACTTCTCACATGCCGTGCTCATATTACAGCTCACTTCTGTGGATGTGACTGTCTATGCAACCCCTGTAAAATTTTGTTTTTGGTTTTTTCTCCACTGATTATTTTCTGTCTGATGCATGACAGACCTGGCTGATTGGCTGCCCTTGTCTCTGGGTTACTTACTGATGCTAGGCGAGTCATGTCTCTGGATGGTTACTCGTCTCGGGGTACTGGTGCCTGACCAGAGTACAGTACCAACCTAGTAGGCCGTCGGCTTGGTACAAAGTCTGGCTCAGAAGATAGTTTCACCCTGCATGGTGCAGGCTTAGTTGTTGTTACAGCTGGATGGGGTGTTTGTCCTGCAGGTAGTTTTATTGCCGCTGTTCCCACAGCCCTGGTGGCACTCGACTGGGGGTTGGGGTTTGCGTGTGAGGTTCTTAGATTTGTTTCTGGCCTGGAGATACTTATTACAGCTGGTGTGCTGGTGAACCCTTCTCTAAACAGTACTTCCTGCACTATTGGGTGGTATCCTTCCACAACACGGGTTGGTGACTCAAAAAAGTTGACAGGCGTGACGGGTACTGGTACGGTGAGCCGTCGTAGCACAGCAGCCTGTTCACGCGGACTCAGCCCGAACCATCTGGGAAGTATGGGAAGCCCCTGTGGATTCTTAGAGATAGCCCTCACCTTCTTAACCTTCCTCTAAACACCACCCCTATGGGTGTAAGGCATTTGGCGCTAAGCTAAGAGCGGGTCTGCAGGAGATAGGTAGTCAACGTGAGTGTGTCAAAGTGTGGGTGCCAATGTTACCGCCAACACCACACCTCTCTCTTGACTTCCACACCGAAGGTGTGGGAGACTCAAGCTGCAAAGTGTTGGTTGTAGGAACCGCACGGTGTTGTTTCAATGGGGTTGGTCTCCCCTGCACCAGAGTGTAACCCTCTCGGCACCACGAAGGGAGCGGTGAGAGAAGTTTGCCATAGTCGGCTAGCCGATCCCACCAGGGGCATACCTAGCGTCGTGGCTGTACCGTTCCTCCCACATGGGTATAAGGAACGGGTGGCCTTCCAATATTGGTGAGGTGAGCATCCATTGGTAACTGGTCTCTCCAGACTCGAAGTTCCCCTCCTTGGCACCACTAATGCCTGGTTGCACCATCGTGGTTTGAAACTCGATCTGAGATCGACACAGAAAACTGTAGCTCCATTTGAGTTCAAAACTGGACTGGAGATAGAGATGAAGTTCATTTTGAACTGCCAAAATCGCCAGTTCGATATCTTGATCCGAGATCAGCAGCCATCGTTGACAAATGTAGTTTGAAAATACGCCAACAGATAGAACTATGTTCAGTTGTTTTCTTGGAAAATAAAAACAACATTATACGTACTGTACTTTAATATTATTCAGTAAAATTCGTACAACAATAATTTACTTAAAACTGATAAAACATCACACATCTTGTTCTATTGATACTGAAAAGAACACCTACTTCCATGACGTCATATATCACGAACCAAGAGAAAAATTTGTCTCTAACTTAATCTCAATCTCTCACTTTGGGACCAAGATTGACGAATCGGAGATCCATAATCATGACATTTCATTGGTGCAACACTTTTACATGGAACCAAGATCAAACTGGATGCTGGTTCAGAACTAGGATCATTCAATCTCGGATCGGGGAAGATGTTGGTGCAACCGGGCATAAGTGAGCGTTGAGGGGGGGAGCACCTTCTAGCTGGTAAGCCAACTTCCAGGGGACGGTATCTTACTGTCCTGGCTCTACCGTTGACGCGTGCCGCTTCAAAATTCTACTATAAAAGATTACGACTCATCTCGCATCACGCCAAGTATATCTACTTCAACCCTTGTGAGAGTCGAACCTCGCCAACCTGTAAACGGACGTTGCGGGCCGCCACAATCCTGGATGGCACCCGAACATGTGGATACAGAGGTTGTGCAAGCCAGCGGACACATCATCCTCCCCTCCTCCGCGCTGAGAGCCTTCAAGCCGTTAGCTGCCTCAGGGCACGGCCGAGCATCACAGAACATTCACGAAGCTGAGAGATGACTAGAGGGTTGCTGCCCCCACTCGGGCCTCGCACCAGAGGGATGTCACACTCCCCCCTCCCCCATCCTGCAGCCCTATGTCTCACCTGTCCTGTGGACTATACAAGTCCGTGCACAGCAGGGCTTGCGAGTTATTCTTGCAGTTTCTCGAGCTCGCTCCACCACTTCTAGGCCTGGGGCCTCCGATGACCTCCAAGTGTTTAGCAGCATACCAGAGGCTGCTCCCATTGTCGACAACATTCTTCAGCCAACCACCAGTGGCTTTTACCATTGCCGTCACCGGGGTCTTCAGTGACGCCAATAGCTATAGCTTACCAGAAGCTGCTTCTGCAACCACCTTTGAACATTAACACTCCCTGCTACTAGAGCAATGGACACTAACTTCTAGTTAGCATCACTTAGTATTTCTATTAACAGTCAACTAAATTAACTCCCCGCTTAGCGTAGAACCAGGTCACCTACACCTGGCCAGCATAGGTTACTCCCAGCATTCCGTCTGTTTGGTAGGAGATAGCACGTGTCACTGTGTTTATCGAGTCCTTAATAAATACGGCTTTGTTCTTTAGCCACGAGTATTAATAAAGCATAATATTTACTATGCCTGCTAGGAGCAATACACGTTGTGCACTGCCGACCGAGACCGGGTATTTAATACGAACTAACTGGACTGGGGATCCCCTTCTGGAGTCCACCAGTCCAATACATAATAATTTGATGGGCACCTGTTCTAGACCTCTGGGGATAGAATAGCAGAGCCACAACCACTAGAAACTCCTCCAACCAGGGAGAGAGAGTATGCTAGGGTTGTATCCCTACAGGAGCACCTAAGTGCTGGCGGGATATTTTCTCGAGTGCTACGGCCTGGCCTTGGTTGCAATACCACACCCAGTAGTAGCAGGAAGGCGGCCCATACGGCTCAACGATTCTGATGTGTCCGCCAAGGAAGGGGGGGGGGGGGGTGTCTTCTGGAGCACCGAGCTCATGCCGGCAGCTGCTACTGGAAGTACACTAAGTTAGGGAATTGTTTCGCGTCCATGGTGCACGACCTGTATTGTTCAGCGGCAGTCCATGCTCTATGCCTTTTAAGGCGAGGCACGTCTGATAGTGAGAAGAGCAAAGGATAGCACACCTCACTGCCAAGCAATGGGCTCTATTTGCCCCACTGACAGCGGACAGACAGGTAGAACGTGACAGTGCTGCCTTAGTCAGGCTTTTGGAGACACCGGCCGCTTCTGTATTTCATTATATTGTTTTCCCCCGCATACCCGTACACACCAAGCTATCACCCCATCCTGAGTGGTGTGGTGAACGGATCTGAGGTCAGGTACGGGATCTCCAACACAGGTTCTGGAGCAGAGAAAAAGCCACCTGGAATCTACAATACCATGTTGGCCGACACTGTATCGATGACTTGAAGCCAGTGAACTGCTCCATCAACCCCTGCCAGCAGTCAGCCCCAGTTCTTCAATTGGCCAAAGAAACAATAAGTAAGCCAGGTAAACCAGACACCTCCTGCCAGTTATCTACTGACACATGCCGCTTATACCAATTAACTACACACGATTAGGGCTCATCACACTGCAACCCTAGTGTACTACTTCTACACACGTGAGATTCAAACCCCGCACCATCTCGTACACAGAAGTAATGGTCTGCCACAATCCTGAAGGGTTGCGAAAGGCAGCAGCACAAAAACCCCCACCCCCTCCCCCTCGCTGAGAGCCTACAAGCCATCAGCCACCTTGGGCCATGCACGAGCACCACCGAGGATACGTGAAGGCCGAGAGATGACTAGAGTGTGCTACCCCCACTCCAGCCTCGCACCTGAAGGACGTCACACGCCCTCCCCCGCGGCTGCCGCGACACGCACTACCCCGCTATATAAGGCAATGCACAGCGGACCTTGCCAGTTGTTCCTGCAGTCTTCTCCGAGCACCTGGGTGCTGGAGCCTAGACTACTGCTAGACCTACAACAGCCCTTCCAGAGACTGTTGCCAATGACTTACCAGTCATCAGCCACCAGAGGCTGCCATCGTTGACGTCACTGTAAGAGCTCTGCAGCCCTGCTACTGGATGCTCCAGCCACGCCAATAGCTACCAGAGCTTTCTGTAGCTACATTACATACCACACGTAATTTTCTTTGTCTTCTACAGACACCTCATTTAGAATTAGGTTTGTATGTAATTAATTTTTGACAGTTTTATACTTCACTTCCCCAACTAGCTTAGGACCAGGTCACCTACACCTGGCTACCATAGGATTACTTCCAACCACCAATCTTCTTGGCAGGAGAGCACGTGTCACCGTGTTTAATAAGTTTTTAATAAACACAGCTTTGTTTCTCTTAACCTTGTGTCTCATTCATAGAGTAATTTGTCACTAAGTACTGGGAGGACCTCAAGCTGAGTACCGCCGACCGGGAACGGGAAAGTATTCTTATTACGAATTAGCTACAACAGGAGACTCCCCCTCAGGCGGCTCTAATTTGAGTACACACCCATTAGACGGCCATCTGTTGTATTCCTACCAAGTATACAGGTACTGGAAGAGTAGAATAGAGGAGCTACGACCACTAGCAACACTTCTCAATCAGAGAGAGACAGTACATCTGAGTTGTATCCCTACCGGAGTACCTGGGTGCTGGTTGGGGTATTTGCTTAGGTGCTACGATCTGGCCATGTTTGGGATCGCACACCCAGCAATAGTCTTGGCAACTCACACGGCCCCAACACTTCTGATCACCCTGCAACCGTGGGGGATCTTCTGAAGCACCGAAACTCGTGTTGGCAAAACTGTTACCAGCAACACTAATCTAGGGCTATCCATGTCCGTGGTGCTCCTTTCGAGGTTCTCAGTAGTTAAACCTGCTCTATGCCACTTAAGGTGAGGCAGGCGCGAGAAAAGAGGAACAAAGAGTTGCATGCCTTGCTGCCAGGCAGCTGGCTGGTCTCTCCCCACTTACAGCTAGTCGACAAGCCAAACGAGATTGTGCCGCCTTACTCTGGTTGCTGGCACCACAGACGTCGACTTTAATTAATCCAGCTTCTTTCCCATCAGCACCGCTGCATATGCATCTGATTTGCCATCCAGTTGTAAGAGAGTTACTGAATCAGACTGAGAACCAGCTAGGCATCTCAAGCAGTAACTTTTGGAGCAGGGCCTCGGAGGACTGGAATGGCGAGTTTTGTGTTGTCACGTCGTACCCTCGCTATCGCCCGAGATGAAGAAGAGCGACTTAATCAACTATATCCAGCTACCCTTCGGCCGCAAAACGACAAGGCACCCACCACTAGCACCTCCCGCCCCGTCAACTATGACTAGCTCCGAAACGAGTTGTAAGCCGGACCAATTAAAGGGACTCGTGACTTGTAAAGTCGAGAACTTCGTACCAACCTGTAAGGCCATGTGCTCGACCGCTATATCCATCCATAAATAAGCGTAAGCCAACTTGTAATCACAACTGACCTAAGTGTAACCAAAGCCACACGACCGTGATCCAGCCTTAGCTAATTGGACACGGGTTACTACTTTACCACGCAAACCCATAGTGGGTCGGAAGGTAGCCAGCCAGGCTACCAATAACTTACTGCCAATCTGCAAAGCGACGTGTCCAGTAAAAGTCTCAACCCGAAAACGCCAACTGGAACAATAAATCTCTTAACGCACGTGCTGGTCTAGCACAGTCAAAACCACTGCGACCATACCACCTAATCAATAACCCGGCACATTTCACCATTTACTGCACGGGGCAGAGAATGGGTGGCCTTCCAATTATGTTATGGTGTGTTAAGGAAGGAGGTCGGAGTGATACTCAAAAGGTTGGGTAAGATCAGTGATTATTTACAGAGAAGGAAATAAACAAAGATGGTGGAAGTACTACTACCTCCTAATCCACATGGGCTTGGCAGAAGGTAAATACCCAAGCGTTAACAGGGGACGATGACTTGTGCAAAGCTATGGCAATAGGCAGTAGCTGGTGCGTGTAACGTCTTAATTCCTCGGGGTGAGCTCTACTCTCTGTTGTCTGTAAGGGACCGAATGTGTCTCAGTGTGCTGCTGTTGATGTCGCTGGTTCTTCCATAGATGGAAGTAGGAGAGGATCTTTGGCCCCATGAGTAAGCGGTGATGTACACTGGAGAGGTGCGGGTCTCTGCACCAATTTATTGCACGGTGAGAGCCCAGGAGAGGAGTTGGAAGACTTCATGAGAACTGAAGCAGAACTGATGATCCGGAGGCTGGGGCTCATTTCCTTTTATACTACTCGGCCATCCCTTCGTTCACTGGCATAGGGTGTCTGGAGAGGGAGTTAGCAGGTGCAAGTCCAGCGCCTAGATCCTTAATGCAAGCGGCGTAGTGAAGAGCGGTGGGTTCTAGGTATCTTACTTGTGGCATCCCGCGGCACCCTGCTGTACTAGCCCTGGACCTCTTACATGGTCCCGGTGGCTCATCTGGTGAAATTATATTTTATTATTGGGATGTTTGTCCTGGTAGAAAACAACAATCTTGTAGGCAGTGTTGGTAACTGAACTCTGTTGACAACTACCCAGGATGTAGTTGCACTGATGAGTAGCAGTAATTTATTAATATTTATGAAAGATGTTATGTGTCATGCCATTGAATTTCATTTTGCAGTCTTTCCCATTTTCTTTTACAAATATGGTACCCAACAAATGTTTACCTATGTGGTTTGTAGTAAATTTCTTTACAAGCATTGATGGAGGTTCCTATATAGTATGCCCGTTTGTGGTGGGATTTTTCCTGGGGACCCTGAGCTGTAATAGATTTGCTATGGATTATGATTTCAAGACAACCATGTTTAATTCTAAATTAGGGACGGTACAATGAGTTGTTTGATTCCTTCATTTCTCTTAGTTCTAAAAGGAATTGGTGGAACCAATAGAGACTGTTTTTATAGGTTCAATCCCGCAAGGTAAACAAGTAACTTACATTCTTCGTTAAAAATGAATCAAATTCAATATTATAGTGTATTTCCCCACCCATTATTTTGCAATATGTTAAATGTTTTTACACAGTAATCCCTGAACTTAAATGATCAAATGTTTGCCATTTGTAACAAAAGTAGTATCCCGTGTGTGAGTAAAAATTGAAAATTTTACATTGACTCGCGAGTCATCCTCACCACTCATCTATCCTCACCACAGCCATGACCCATACTGTACATGCCTCTTCGCATCACGTCACTGCATACCCCTCCAGTGCCTGGTGCTTGAGGGGTAGTCTCCACCGCTCTCAGTTACTCTCTTCTCTCCTTCCCATCTCTCTCCACAGTCCACAATCCCCATGCTGGCCCTTTGAGCCAAGTATAAATCGGACCCACAGTACTCAGTTTGAGGCTGACACACGCCAGTCCACTTGCTCGGTGTTGCTCTGCCCGAGAGCCACCAGACTTCTTGACTCGCTTGCGCAGAACGTCATGCTGCCCAAAGAACTACCAACTTTTTCTAGTCGCATCAGTCTTACGCTGTTCAGTCGAGAGCTCTGCTCGGCACGACACTGCCACGCTACCCATCAGCATACTGAAGCCTCCGTGCTTCCAGCTACCTTGTAGCTTACTCTCAGCGATCATGAGTGTGGTACCACAGGCTTGGGGTCGCCTCCACCCCGCACGCTGCCATGTCTTCCAAGACTAGGTAAGATATCAGTTACTTAGGACAGTCCCTTCAGTCCTCAGTCATGGTGCAGGCTGGTTTTGGTGTGTTTCAATTGAGCAATCAATAAAAGAGGCACAAATTGGAGGCCGAGTTGTCTCTCCAGCACTCTGTATTCCTACACCTTGTCCTTTCTCTTTCCTGTTCATCACTTGTTCTAGTAAGACTCTTCTAGGGTTGCCCAATGCCTTGCTTCTTTTCTCTCCTATTGATAGCTGTCTCAAAGTGCAGCTTTGGAAGCTTGCCTTCCTGGGCCTCAATAGAGCGTTTGTCTCTTGGACTACCGACCTTCCAGTAAGTGCCTGGGTCAGACTGCAAGGTTCCGTGCGCCAGGGAGCCATAGGAGTGGACGCCCTTTGCAGTCTACTGTAACCTCCAACTTGGAACTTAGGTATATTGCGACGTTCCGCGTGCCAAGTCTGGGTTGAAGACCAGTAGTACTGGCCTCCCACCTCACCTGATCTCCACATCCTTCATTCCATCAGGCTGTGGCTGCTGAGGCTGTAGTGCGCCCGGGAGGGCTGGTGTTCCGGTAGCCCCGGAACGAGGGGTTGGTGATGACGATGGGATGAGGAGTTCTCGATGTCTTCGTTGGTGCTGCAAACAAGGATGGGGAGGGAGCTGGGAGGTGAAGCTTCTCTAGCTGACAAGTGGCGTGAGCTCTTTCCTGGGGGTAGTGCTGCAGAGTGCAGGAGGGGCTGGGGTGCAACTCCCGTTGGCTTTGGCGGCACTAGATGCCTTTGTCTTCTGCCACTTGGTTCCACTCCTCTGGGTGTAAGGCATGGGATGGGTACTAGTACTGGTCTCACAAGATGGGAGCAGATGACGATATTCCCTAACTAGGTGTTCTGTCAAAGCCGAAGTCCAGCTGACACAGAGCTTTACCCTTTTACCCCAACCGGCGACACAGCGGCGTAGTGGTTGGAGATGTGGGTTTACTCTGAGCATCTGACATTCGACAGTGGGTGTGGGTCCAGAGGTGGTTAGACCATCAGGACCAAGTCAGTACCCCCTCCGGCAACTGTTCAGTGCGGTGGATGGAGTACAGACTGGACTGGCTGACTAGTCTCCTTGTGGATTGTTTTTCTAGAGGTTGTGGATATACCTTACTGTATATTGTCTGTACAGTAGGGGTGGCCGTCGAATGTGTGTGTTTCCAACCTACATGCGTTCTGGTGAGGGAAGTGTGCAGTCTTTCACTAGGTCTGAAAATTTTGTATAAAAGTATGCTGTCTCCTGCTTCACTTTGACGGACTGGGGTCTGTGAAGTGGTATGGTGGTATGGCAGTGACAATTTGAAATGAGTACACAGAGGTTGGAGAGAACATGTATTTATTCCGTGAGGAATAAACATGGTGGCCCATGCTACCTCCTAACTATCCAAGCGCTGGCCGGAAGTAACCTGCGTAAAGCCAGGTGAAGAGGACCTGGGTCTAATCTGGACAAGGCAGATGCATTTAGGTAGATATAAGAACAACTAACCCTAACTAACTCTAATACCGTTGTCCAGAAGGGACTTACGAAGGCTACTACCAGAAGGGCAGTGGGGTGTGTTGGCACCACCAGAAGGGCAGTTGACTTCTTCAGGGGTTGATGGTGAAGAGCTTCTGGAAGGTCTGTAAGATGTTGTAGACAACAGGAGCCCCAGGACACGAGATGGTGGAGTAAGCTGCTAAAGCTAGAGAACACAACTGGTAGGTGTTGAAGATACTGGGGTCGGCAGAGAGCTCCAGCACAAGAAGTGGTGGAGCGAGCTGCCGGAGATCAACTGGCATTTTTAGGCTACGCACAGGTATATATTCTGCTGGCCCGCCTTCATTCAGGGTACAGGTGTGGGCGGTAAGAGCTCCTCTGGGCGTATCTAAGTAGGGTGCTATCCGTCGGCACACCTTGGAACTAGGCAACCTTGGAATGTGGTCTCGGCTGCTTGGCCGGTAGTTCATTCACACTTCGGAGGGGTTGGCGTGAGTTCTGACAGTGGGCGAACTGTACAAGCTGACATGTCTGTAATAACCCCCACAACAAGGAGTGTATTCTGTAGGCACTCTGATAGCTGGTAGGGTTCAAACTCCACCTGGGGTGACGTGGAAGCACTCTCTGATGAGGCAAAGTCATTTAATTATTTGTCAGAAAGCATCCTGCATCAACCTTATGCCTCATTATAAGGCTGTGTGAAGTAAAGCTGCCAAGCTAGGGATAGCTCAGGCTGGGGTACGAAGGGAAAGTGACCCAGTAGACAACCAGGTATACTCCTGGAAGAAAGAGGAGGCTGTATATCGTAGGGTCAACCACCAGCTCAGCAAGCCCCACTTCTAAACTCTTCTGGCACATACCACATACAGTTTCTCCACTGCCACCTAAGCCGCAGAAGAAAATGCCTACCTTCGTCTGGCCAGCTAACGTTACCAGGGTACTCAGGGCCCTTAACATCATACCAGCTTACATTCCAACCAGGGCACCCACTCGCCCATCACTCGCCTGCGTGCCACCCAAAGCTTAATGCACAATTATGGACAATGACGCATGAAGCCTTTTCAACAATGTTTAAACGACGTCGCCTCATCAGTGCGCATGCCTTTGAAGCTCGATTATACGGAATTTTATTGTTGCCACACATTATGAGACGTCAGAAATTTTACTGTCTAACCAAAGCAAAGAGTGGACGTACCAGCCTGAAGATTTTACTGTTCCTGACTTAGCCACCAAAGCTATGCATCGAGATAATCCAAGTTTTTTAGCGCACCACCAGATAGCGCCGACCGATGACATCACGCCAAGAGGATCAATGCTACGCCTACGCCCTCTCCAACACCAGCCAGAGTATAAATAGTGGACCGCATCCCCTGTAACACCAGTCTGTTCTATTCCTTCACCGCTCTGCCTGGTACCGAAGGAACCACCAAATTCTTTCCTGGTCTTCACCGCACCCCTGGTGCAGAAGACTGAGACTGCTCCAACCATCCTTTCCAGTCAACATCTATGTTGTCGAATACTAGACACTGCGTGCCCCTTCAGGGCAACATAATAAAATAGTTCAGTTTAAGTTATTCTCAAAATGCTTGTTTACCCACCAATTGTTAACCTAGGAACTAGAGTTGTTCCGATTCAGATACTAAGTATTTGTATCGGCCGATACTTTGCCCATGGCATCTGGCCGATACTTTAGTATCGGTAGCAGACAATAAAGTCAGGTTATTAATTTGTTAAGGCACAAAAATTACTGTATTTCAGTTTGTATACGCCGCACATTAAAATAAAAATAAAAATAAGAACAAATACTCTATTTACTCATCAAAAGCGCATCCTTTTTTCCCAAAATAAAAGGAAACATTTCTGGGGTGCGTGCTGTACACGGAAAAAAAGGTGAGGGGGGGAGGTGGTAGTCATAAATTGTCCGGAGATGTTGAGGGAAGTGGCGGGACTGTCTGTTGTCTCATCTCTTGCTCTTACATTGTTCCTCTCCCTTCTCTCTCTTTCTCTCTCAGCGACCCTTCAGTTACGTGTAGATCAGACCCCCCCCCTTTTTCTACCTCGTAATGACATCCTGTCACCCCGAAAACCAGAGCTGCAACGTTTCCCCCCTTCAAATAACACCCAGATGTTGCTGGTCGATAATTCCACCAAGCCCTCTTTGTTTCCATGGCAGAGGCTAGTGAGCCATGTTCAAAGAGGAGGGCTGGGGAGAACTTTTTTTTTGAGGTAAGGGTAGTGTGACATTCTAGCATGGCAAAAAAAAGAGCCCGTCACTGTTAAAAGGAGAAAGAAGAAAAAAGAAAACAAAGCTGGAAATGTTGAGAAGTAGGAGCATGAGGTTTCTGGAATTTTTTTATTTTGGCTTTTTGCACCCAAGTTATTCAATTAAAGTATTTGCCAAACATATCACAATCACCACACATTAATGTAAAAAAGAACAATTTGTTCCATACTTACTAACAGGGCGTCACAAATTTCTGGTGCAATTTTATTAAAAAACAAATTTTTCCACGAACTCGTTGCAAAAATCATGATGTCTACTATACACGAGAGTGCGTTATACACGAGTAAATACGGTATGTGTCGCTCAAAATAATTGCACCTAACATCACTTGTATTTCAAAGTAAATGGTTTCACCTGAAAATGTTATGCAAAACATTTTAATGAGGAATTATTATTTGTAAAGATGTTTTTTTTGTGTGTAATAGCTGTTTTATCCGGTAAGGCTGGGGTTTCATTGTATCTCACGTAAAATGAACATGACTTTAAAACTTAATATTTATTTAACTCAAAGGGCAGCATATTCGCGAATAAAATTATATGCCCAAAAGCATATACTCTACCACTTGTCAGCAAAAAATTGTTTGAACATCAAGCGACTTGTATTACAAGTGTTAGTTTTCAGTAACTTCTTGCGGGGAAATCGCCTTTGAATAAACTGATAATATGTAAGTGCCTATTTGACACCTTTTGCCATATAATAATGTGTAGGTAAGCACCGAGCTGAGTACAGTATAACTCATGATAGGGAAAATCAGATGACGTGGTTTTGAATGATTAATTGTTATTAAAGACAGTGAAGAAAGCAATTATAATTGCCTCATTTGTGTCTCAGAATTAACAAGTTTTCTTTGCAGTAATATGTGATTAATTTCTTTAAAAGACAGACATTTGCAGTGCGTGCAAGGTGTCGCCAACAGATAGTGGCGTGGAGAGGTCATCCCCCCCCCCTTCCCCAATCCCTCATCTCATAAACCATCACTTTATCATCACTGTAGAGCCAAGATTTTATGGTGTTATTCAAATGAAAATTTTCATCATTAAAAATTGTAGATTTGGTCTTTATCGTCATAAAATATTTACTACGTGTGCCTAATTCAGTCGTGATGACTTCGGGCTAGTAAAATAAGTGATTATCAAAAAAAATATTTTACCTCAGATTGATATAAAAAATTGAATATTTCTGTGTAATTGCTATTATTTCTACGCATTCTGGGTATAGTTAACAATAGTGTGTACTTACAAACATGTTCAAATAAACACTTTCAATACTTAACATTTATACAACTAATTCAAGAGTGAGCATCTCTGCATTTTAACTAAAGGAAAGAATCACATTTTACGGATTATTTTTTTATGGCACAGATGATAAATTTTTCACAGAATGTGGATTTCATTTCGTTACTACACAAAACTATTTTGCATGTTAATTAACAGAAAAAAAATCTTTCATTGAAACCACATTAATGTTCTTTACTTTTTCAATTTTGCCAGCCTGGTTTAATAGAATATAATTTCAACCACACTACACAGCGTGCAAGTCACTCGTTCTACATGTTAACAACCCAAAATATAGATATATTCTTTCGCCATCCTCCCAATGCGAAAAAAAAATTTGAATTAAAATTTGCATTATTTTGATTAGTACATAGCTAATAAATTTAATTTTAAATTGTTACAATTGTTCTTTAATGATAAAAAAAAATTCTGACAATATTTTATTTTATTTTGTGTTTTAACTCAAATTTTGGTGTTTTGTGGTGTATTAACTTTAATTTCGGTGTTGGCTGTGTAATAACTTGAATTTCAGTGTTATTTCACTTTTATTTCTATTCACAATACAATCTTGCCTCTAACCATCAGACATCACACTGTTCAATTGAAATTTTCTCTGTGCGCTCTTAGTTGATAGTGCGCACAGGACATTTAAAATTTGACTTGCATTTGGCATCATATTTCGTATTTGCATTTTCAGAGGGGTTGAAAGTTTTAGGTCAGCTTGCATTTTGTGTCTGATTACAATAAATTATATACAGTATTTTAAGACATTATTTTCTTTATTTAAACAAGTCTAGGAGAAATGTTTTAAATTTATTATTAACAGTAATATTTTTTCTAGAATTCAGTGTGAAGGGCATTGGTATTGGTTTTTGGTATCGAGGTATCTGTATCTGTATCCGAAAACATGGTATCGTAACAACTCTACTAGGAACACACTACTAGGAACAGGTCGCATTCACCTATCTCACGTAAGGTTAAGCTTTTGTAAGCTCTGTTACGAGGTAGTATGATACCACCGCTGTTTATGTATTTCCATTATTGGAGTAAACACAGTTTTATGCACTTCAGGACATCCGTCCAGTAGCAATAGCACCTTTCCCTGTAAACATCAGCCCCATCAGAGGGACCGGGAGACTTTGCTATATCCGCTACACACGTTAGTACACACACGCACCTTGGACAGCCACCCTTTCTGCTCACCACCATGCCAGAATGGTAGAGTCCCGACATTAGGTTCTCTCTCTCTTTTTGGTCAGCTTGTCAGCTTGGTGATTTTTCTCTCCACTGTGCTCACCTACGTATCAAGACCGCCAGCCAGTGTGACCTGACTCTTCGTATCCACTGCACTTCTGGTGCCGGATACGGGGATAGGGATCCCACATTGGGTGACCAGAGGTGGTACGTGGTTCGACACCCGAATAGGGCCATAGCGACACCTGCTCCACTTTTGCGAGGTTTGATCTTAGTCTCTCTCTCTCTCTCTCTCAGGTCTTGTGCCATACTCATTCCGCAGTGCTAACCGTAAGAGGGTAAAACGGGTTGAGGCAATCTGTAAATATCAGCCGAAGCATACTCCAATTCCCACTGGACTCGAGTATCCCAGTCCCCTGGAACAAGCAGAAGCCTTCTGCCAGAGACCGACCACACTCGAATACGAACTATGCCTCTTTGAGCCACCCATTCAGTTTGCCAGCAACACACACCCAATACTGGCTGCCTACTTGAGCGGACAAGTCACGCGGCCTTGATAATTTGTGATTTTGGGAAACGCCGTACCGACAGTCCACACCTGCGGCAAACATCACCAACAAGCCCCTGTGCAGTCATCCACCTTACACTGAAGCTCACCCCAGTGTAGCATGGTCTGAAATCTTGCAAGCTCAAGTCAAGTGCCATCCAAATATATTAACCAAAGGCATCCCGCTGTGATGCAAAATTGTCCTGGCCACTCCAGATTTTGTTTCTTGCGTGGCCCATTTTATATTCTGGATGCGCTTCAGTACTTAGCTCGGACTAGAGCCCACGCTTACCTCGAATACGCCTGGCCTAGTTCCAACCAAAAACCTTAGGATTTGTGATGTGCCTCCAGTAATCGCAGGATATTACGCTTCAACGTGGTCAAAGCCAACCGTCGTCCAGGGCGTTGAGGGGGGGGGGGGGGAGTATATCGGCCTTACCCTCCAACAGCAAACCCCACTCAGGGTAAGTGATGAGGCGACAATATCTTCAAAATCATTGAATTTATGAAGTCAAAAGATGTCAAACTGCTGTGCAGTTTGTAGTAGAAATGTTTGTATTATCAAGAACAATGTATTCTATTGAAACACAAACCTTTTTTTATAACTAGCAGCAATGTTTACGTCTAACAATTACTTGGGCAATGTTGCATGTTTACATTTATGATGTATAACTGTAATCCACTACCGGCTGTAGTTGAATAAGTGGAGTTTGCAATTTCACAATAGAGTAATGTGATGTGTAGTGTTTTTAACAAATATTAAGTGTAAACATTATACAAGATGGCAGCTGACAATGCATTATGCAGTACCAGTGATACCATCACTAGCTGTTTGATGGAATCTTCTTCTCAAAAAATGCTTTGTGAGCACAGGGTTATCTAGAAAATATCCTTAATTAAAAACATAGTTTAAAGAGTTTGCAGGAGTCTCGTAATAATGGTTTTATTTCCATGTCTTTAACAAGAAACACTGTTTGTTGTGCAAAGGTCCTCATTACAATAAAAAGTGTATTGGTACAAGAGTTCAGGCAATATATTGAGACATACCTCTCTCTGGATTAAGTAGTGATTAACACACACGGTTAAAAACAAGGATTGAAACCTGCAAATCCAACTTAACTTTACAAGGAATGGTACGTAGAGGTTACCCTGCTGTCACCGGGGGTCGGAAACAAGCCCTTTGTAATGCCTGGCTTTTAAGGTGGGTTCCCCACGTTTGAGTGAGGTTAGCAAAGTGCAGTTTTGAGTATGTTCTTCCCTGGCTGCAAATGGAAGAGTTCAACTCCTATCCCCAACTTTACACTGATTGCTTTGCGGTAAGTAGATCTGGAGTTATTTTGAGAGGAGGTCTTCAATACATGCAATGCCAGAGTCATGAGGAGCATACCTGATGAACTCAAGATCATTTGGGTAAGGTTCCAGTGTATAAAGTTGATTGAGTGGGTTTTCTAGTTGGAACAAAATCAAGTGATATAGTAGACACAATTTTCCGACGCTTTACGTGGGGAATGCTCGTCAGCGTTGTGCTTTTCCTCACCGGCTGGCTGGTGGAAGGGGCCGGCTGCTGGACAGCAACCGGCTTTGATTGCAGAGGAGCGCTGCCGACAAACGTCTCTTGAGGTATATGAGAAGAGATTGATATGTAGGTGTCTGGTAATAAAGTTGGGTTTAGGCCAACAAGAGTGTGGTCTAAGTGTACAATCAGTAAGTGTTTAGCTGGTCTGGAGGCCAGTGAGAACAAGGGTTTCTCCTCTACAGGTGGAGTAGGCAGACTTAAAATATTGTGCTCAAGTTGTTTTAGTATTAATTTTAATTTACGTTTATGTCTGCCTGTGTAGCATAAGGCATAAGGACAATTAAAAAAAGAGGAAATGAATTAAGACGGAGCCAGTGAAAGAAATATGCCCTAACTGTGTACACTGAATCAGTCGGGTTTACAATGTGCAATCTCACTCAGGTATTCTACATCTGGCCGAACTAGTAGCAGTAATTGGAATTATCGGCAGTCACCAGCGGTGAAACAGAGCTTCGGATTTTACACACTGTTCACGCCAAACAGATCGACGTGTTTTCGACCGTGGGTCCAGTGACAAAGACAATTGCCTATCCAAACCGGGCCATCAGGTTCATAGTAAGGGACTATCCAAGACTCTATTCCACAGGTAGATATATGTACCTAGTGCTTTTGGGTACTCCTGAAGATTTACCAGCAAGATACGCAGTATATTTTGCCGGCAGATCTCGGTTTGCCTCTTAAGTTGTGTACATGCCTTGGTGGTTGTAATACGCGCAACTGGTTCTACCTTACTATAAAAATGAGCTCTTCAAAATTCTGATAAACAGTTAATGAAAATTTTCAAGGTATAAGGGTGGTATTCATAGTCATATCTCAAGACTGAATGTAAGATAATCTTGGTCAAGACTATCTTATTTCTCAAGACAGTGTTATTTCCGCACCATGTTTCATAGTCTATAAACAAGATGATCTTTGAGAAGGCAGTATGTTCAAGGCATAGCTTATATTTAATTACTTCCGGCTTGGTCAAGCACGAGCTTAAGATGTGCTACAAAGACTCTAATTAAAACGAAACATGGTGACTAGACACTAAATAGAAATAAATACACATTTTTTGACGCCACGGTGTATTGTATGCGTGATTTTATATGTATATTATACATAAGTATTACAAATACATAAAAACAAGGTTAAAAAAAATAAAGTTACATTAATGTAGTGAAAAATAATTAAATTGCTTTTTTCACTTACGAAAATGTTGCGGACGAGTGTAGAAAGAGATTGTAAATGAAACTGTATGAAAATGTACACAAGCAGGCAGAAAATAATTCGGCAGCTATCGAGAGCATCACTTTTGAACAGAAATAATCAAAACCAAATACAGGGCCAAGGCCGTTTATATAAACTTTTGATTCAAAACTTGCCATGTATAATATATTTATATTTACAAAACTTCAATTTTTATTTTCAATTTAACACACAATATAAAAGATTTTATTTTGTTTCTTGTTACACACATGAACACTTATTGCAAATTACTATTAAATTTGAAAAGGAAAAGCATGTTTTCTTGTAAATACCTTATATTGCGTTTAGTGCTATCTAGTTTCAACTTTTTGTTAGTGGAACTTTAGTTCTATAAGAATTACATTAAAAAATTAATAGTATCTATACAACTACAGTTCTATAAAAGCTTTCTCAGAGCAGAACAATTTAGATTTTTGTCTATATGTGTAATTAAATAATTAATCTCAACCTAACTTTGGTTTTGCTATCGCCATTTTTGCAGAAATCTCCGCTAGTTCGACATATGAAGCTATCCAATCAGCATCCGCCATTTAAAATAGCACTGTCTCGAGTCACCTCGACAGTAAATTTGGCGAAGACGAGCTTATTTGCCACCTTAGCAACTCGGTGACTATGAAATGTGATTCGAAGCAGCGACTATGAAACAGAAATATTCAGTCTTAAGGCCCACAAAAATAAGACATTCTTCTTGAAGACTGCCTTGTTTGCCTGTGCTTGAGACAAGCTTAAGTGATGTTCATGAAATGTACATACGTAATTGAGACACCAAATAAGATTGTCTTGGACAAAGCTAGAACTTACTATATGTTTATAAATCCTGCCCTAAAACACTGGGTTTACTAAAACTAGTATAATCAGAATAATAAACCATGGAAATTTCATATGAAATATGTACATTTTATTGAACATAAAATTAAGCACGTGATCTCCGCACTATCCTGAATGAAAATATATTTTAATTACAATAATTTTATTTCTTATGTTTATTTTACATTAAGAGAGGTGAAGGCGACCTATAAAACAAAATGTAAATGTCTGTAAGTCGGGGAAGGAAAATTAATTTTATAAGAGCCAAAATTAATTCAACACTAATTGACTTTGAGACGTGTCCTGAAGGGACCTAGTTATCAATGAAAAATTCTTTGCCAGAAGGGCAAAGGAGATGGACTGGCTAGGGCCTCAGGGGTTCCCAGAAGAGGACGTTGTCACTGTGACAATACCTGGAAGGATAGAGTGGTAGGAAGAAGTTGAGGATGGGTTAGGGGCGACGTCAGCAGGAAGGCTTTGACGATCCTCTGGAGCTGCTGGCGGAGGCCGAAGAAGTGGAAGGCCTCTGGAGCTGGAGGTCATCCTGGATGCTGTTGGCGGTTGCCGAAGACGTTGAAGGCCTCTAGGAAGGCGTGGTCCTCCAGAGCTGACGGAGTTGTCAGCGGCCACTGGTTATTCCACGGTCACCAGCGTGGGCAGGGGTCTCTGCCCTTGGCATATACCTTCATGCCTTCGCAGCTGTGAGAGCTGTAGCAGACTGAGTGTATGCTGGAATTCCTTTTATAATAATTTTCCCAGCTTGGTGGCACTCAGAAGGGTGCTGGGGGTTTAACCCCACCTCGTGGGGGTGGAATGCCTGACATCACACACATGGGTTCCTGGATCCTTACTTTAGCGGCGTTGGCGCTCGGCATGTAGGCCCTCGTGTGATCAGAGAGACAGTGACTCTCCGCTGGAAAGCCTGCTACCTTTACAGTTGCGCGACATTTGAATATCACTGTCGTCCTGTGAGTGCAGCAAATTTCAACTGGGTACTCTTCAGGCAATGACGGGATGGCTTCTTGGCGAGATGTTAGCGAACAGTAAAAGCTAGGGGCACATGGTTTGAAGGTTCTGTTGAGGCTCTGTCAACTCTGGGTGGACCACGTGTCCCGTCTCCATTACTGTTTTTATTTGAGGTTGTACTTGCCCATAAGTATAATTATCATTTAAGATGGGGCGAAGTCATCTGGTATAGTGCGCTCGTCAGTAGTGCAAGAATGCATCACATGTCAGTAAGTTGTGTTAAAGGAAGTGATACATCTACAGTAGAACCTTACTAAAATGACTCCTCACTGTTTCAAGAAATAAGGGTGTTTTGACAAGGTCAGTCACTATAGATATTTTGGGGACTAGTATTTGTTTGGTGTAGGAGTAATATAGAGATGTTACAGCCTTTTAGAACTTGCTGCTTGATATAAGCTCATTTCCTTGCAACTTTTTGTGAGAAAATAATTGTTTATGAGATATTGCTACCATTGAAGTGTGTTTTATACTAAAAATATTTCAGTGTAGATGCTCTTGTAACTACAACAGTTAATCAAATCAAACATGAAAAATGTATGCATGTAATGAACAATTGTAACATTGTATGAAAACAGTAAATTTAATACTACTTGTTGTGTGTGCAGACACTTACACAAAACTAGCACCAGATGCTGGAATCAAGACTGACATTGCAGGTGCCAGCCTGGATGCCCCCAGTCTGGAGTATGTCAAGCTGCAGGTGGGGCAGGCACGTTGCCCATCACCATTGCCCAGCGTGGCAAATCTGTCTGCGACACATAGTATGCTACCCATCCCGTCGCATGGACTAACAGGGCAGCACATACTGAGCGTGAAGATGTTCAATAAGGAGCAGCTCAACGACCTGTTCAACCTGGCGCAGTCTCTCAGGGTGTCTGTGCAGAAGGACCGCCCACTAGACTACATTCTCCGGGTATGTGCTCTTGTTCTTCGCAACTCTTTTCACACTTAATTAAATCACATTAATCATTTGATGCTATTCTGACGAACGGTGGTCCCTTGTGACCATGGTGTTGATTATTATGGCGTTCTTAACCTGTACCCTTCATTTAAAACCACATATTTTAGAATCAGAAGCTTTATAAAAGGAAAATTGAAAATGTAACTAGGAATTTGTTTTGTACTTAACAGTCAGTGTAGTTTTGTAATTATGTTTTCTGTTTGTTCTCTTTGGAGAAACAATATCAATAACAGATAATTTGAAACAAAAAATTTAGAAAGACTTATGTTTGAGATTGGAGGAAGATTTAATAATGAATTTGGATTAGTTCATAAATAGGATTCAACCTAATCATTAATAAAATCAGTTTTCTTAGAAACATGCCCACTTCACCCCTTACTTTCCTCTTCTGCAGTTTGTAGACCATGGAGGGCACATATTTTATTTGTACAACATAATCATTGAAAACAGCAATATTTCTTTCTTTGTTTTAGGGCAAGGTAATGGCATCCATCTTCTATGAGGTTAGCACACGCACCAGTTGCAGTTTCTCAGCAGCGATGCAGCGGTTGGGAGGCCGGGTGATACACATGGATGCTACCAGTTCCTCTGTCAAGAAGGGTGAGACTTTGGAAGGTAAGCATATCATTCTCACCTCCTCGTCTTTCGTACTTATTATTATGATTGGTTTGAGAGGACAGTCTCCATTGCTGATCATGAGACTACATAAATATTCACAGACTCAGCAAGATAAAAAATGAAGAGACCTTTTATAACACCACAGACAGATAACTAGGAAAAAACTGTTTCTTTGTCAATAGAATGCAGTCAAAACTCGAACCATTGAACCCACTTGAACCGTAAGTCCGTGTCCGAGCATTTTCTGTGGTCACGACCAAATTCTTATTTAAACAATGCTAAAAAAAAAAAGTTTTTGCAGAACTCAAAATTTAATTTAATCTGTACCGATTGAACAAAAATATCTATAGCATCGCCGAAAATTACATGCTCCAATCATTAAATAATGAAGTATTAACAAAAAAAGTATAAGTCAACTGTACTCAACGCATACAAAGTCAGTACATAGTACATTATGAAAATATGCATAAGTAAAACTAATAAAAATCACAAATACAATAAATTTTCAACATGCATTGTTTTGCTTACATCTCACTGTCCTGCATTTAGTCCTATTTATGTAATTTATAACCGAAATACCCTATTGTTGAGTCATGATGTCGCCTTTGGCCATGTCCCAATTCGCAGAGAGAGTCTCTCTCGACGTCACCTCTCTGCTGTCCCAACTCTGAGGAGAGAGTGCGAAAGGGAGAGTGAACGACTATGTACACTCGGTGCTCTCTCTCGCACTCTCTCTTGCAACCATGTTGTTTTCAAGTCTAACCTCAAATATCCAAATATGTTGTTGCTAAAGCAGTGTTAGAAAAAAATTTTCGACTTAACTTAATCATTGCGATTGGGAAATGTGTAATAACAGCAATATTCAGTTTTATATAGAAATAATGAACTGTGATATGTTCACATTTCATTTAGGTTAATTATGTACTTATTTTTAAATACTGTGATTTGCACATAACAATTATGTTTTTAATCATGAAAATATGTAACAAATTAAAATAAGTTACTATTTCATAAAATACTGTATCTTTATTCCAAGAAAGTGAAAGGCCAGCATGTTTTATTTTTCACTATTTATTACATTTTCTGTCACAGAAATAATGCAGGAGGCTTACAGAGGGCACAAGTCTCAGTTCGCTTAAGTGAGCCAGAGTGTGCCAGAGTAAGAGTGGCGAGTGAGAGTGAGCACACTTTCGAGTTGAGACACGGCCTTAACTTATACACTCATACTTTTTTACAAAAATAATAAATAAAAACAACAGACATCTCAGACTACACATTGTGTATTTAAGGAGAACAAAATACGAAAAAATAGTAAAAATATGTGGGCTTACAGTACACATGAATTAGAAATATATACTGCAGAATTTTATTAGTTTATCAACTAACAACTGCAATATTTACTGTGGCAGCCATGTTGGTAACAACCAACACCGAAAACAGCGTTGCCGTATTTTCGAGCTATTGATTCACGATGAGACTTACCAACACTCATAACTATAGTTTTTCACGTTAATATTTATTCATGAAAATTAAGAATGCATTATATATAAAATTTAGGGGCGTGACGATACCATGTTTTCGATACTCAATGCTCAATACAGCTTTCAGCTCGATACCCTCGATACTTTCGATACTCTGAGTAAAAAATATTCAATAATGCAATCAAATTTTTGTAAACTACATTTTCATTTTTCTCGGCCAAATTGATGATAGTTTAAAATCAAAGGAAAATCATGCAAGATAATACTACAGATAATGGAAACAAATTTGATTTATATAACTTAGCAGTAGGCCTATCAAGTGTTAAATCAGGCATGTCAATTTTTGAATTAAGGAAAAGCAAGCACTAAATTTTCTTCTGGATTAAGTCAGATAGAGGAAATGTGGGAGTTGTTTATCACCAGATTAAAAACAATAACAATTCTTCCTCTACCGGAAGCAATATAAATTTATTATTCTGTTTGTTGTTTTGCATTCGTCATTTTCACTCATTTTCGCAGATTCTGTACACACCAAAAGTGTACAATAAATATGAAATACCGGTGGTAAACACAAATGGCAAGTAGAAATAAAAAATAGTAGTACTTGCATTTAGAATATTAAATATAAATTTTAACAGTTCTAGAAAATAGTATGGCCACAATGTGTCCTTGCGCCACAGCTGCTCTGTTTGTGAATAAAACGATGAGTATAAACAAATGCTGTGATCAATGTAGGTTACCATTCCAACCTACCGTGTTTTCGTTATGGCTAAGACATACTGCTAGGGCTCCATTAATTTTATTGCAGTGGATTGGATGGGATTGGGACACACTTTAGTTTTACGTCTTTAATGAAATTGTTTTTTTCTGCACCTCTTCTTACGATACTGTGGCCTTGTCCTAATCGACAGATTTTGTTCAAAAAATGTTCACCTGACCCAATTTTGTATACAGCAATGATGATTTATTCAGTAATTATGTATTTCGTATTTTGTATCTAGCAGATATTGGCAAAAATACAAAGTGACATCATCAGTACCATGTTTTTTTTTAAACATATGCACGAATAGGTAAATAAAATTACTTTTAAAACAAATAACCTTACATAAAATACACTAGCAATGTTTTAAAAAGCAAGTAAGTCATGTGCTTTGCATATACCACAAATAAAAGTTTTTTAAAGTCGTTATTGCATTATTTATTTTTTATTATTTATTAACGTGATTGTCGACAACGTCCAAAATGTGAATTGATACCTACGAAATCACAAATTTACAAAATAACTAAATAACGAAATTTGTCAATTCGGGCACGGCCTGTATCACCTTTAATTACATTCTGTTTTAGTGGATGAGTCGAAAATTTGCTCGTGTGAAAGAAACATTTTATATAACCTTTCAAGTTTGACACATGCCCGATTAGACTGACTTGGCATGTTAGTAGAGGATTTTGTCTGCTAGACCAAAAGCGGGGTAGTTTGGTTTCAATAGTTGGCGTGAGACGAGGGGTGTTGACGAGATTGAAGAACACCGTCATCCTGGTTACTGCTGGAAATGCTGTTCGGGATTACAACCGAAGCAGGCGTGACTGCTTGTTGACTGAGTTCGGTGGCGCAGTCCCGTTCTGCCAGCCTTTCCTGCGTAAGATGGGATAATGCAATTCACGGTTTGAGAGTGTAGTGAGCCAGGAATTGTTCCTTGCGTTTTCTACCACTCCTCCTCTCGTGAGGCATAGGGCAAACAGTTCTATAGTCTACGCAATGCACTTAGACAGGAAGGTTAATAGTGTAACACAATAGTGACTTGCTGGCACAAGCTCGAAGAAAGTCCCCACTGATCCCCCACAGATGCGGGCTGATCAGGGACGTGGAGCCGTTTGGTCTGCCAAGCCTCTCCTGGTTGTACGTTCGCATTAGGATGCACTGCAAAACTTCAGGCTACGGTCATCGCGCACTGACTTAATGCGGATGGTGAGAAGCAACCTGAATCTGTCGCGCCTCCCGGTGTGAAGGTGTTTTTAGTGGTTGTGGCATCACAGTTTCTCCCCCATGAGCACCGACTTAATGGTGATGTGCAACTGGGAAGAAACAGGTAGCCGTCTAATATGTATGTCTGCTGATGTTTGGACACCTGGAAAGCACTCCACAGTCAGGCTAACTCGGTTCAAACATGTCTCCCGGTTCTTGTCTGTAGTGCATGGCGTATTTTGTCTCCAACTGTTAATAGAAACGAATACCCTGAAATAAAAAACAGAAAGGTAGAGAACAATGTGTGTTTATTGAAGGTTCAATAAACACGTGATGTGTGCTATCTCCTACCAAGTCGTGGAGAGCTGAAGGTAACTGCGGTTCCAAGTGTAGGCGACCTGGTTCTAAGTAAAAAGAGGGAAAAGCTGGTTCTGGACGAATACAAACTAGTTAAAGTTAAACTGCTAAGTAAAAGGTGTCTAGAGGAGACAAAATGAAATTAAATAATTATGTGATCGTGTTTGCTGGTCGTCGGGTTGACTTGTCGTCAAATGACGTAGTAAGTAGCCGCTGGTGCATACTTGAAAATAACAAGATTCTCCGAAGTTCCCGAGCACTGACGTATTGCTGTGGGAGATTGCTAGAGATGTGAAAGAATGACACCCGAGCTCGGCCGCATCCGGACTTACATAGTAGAGCTTGTAGGCTGCCCGTGCCACATGCAGGGGAGGCGTGACATCCTCCGACCCTGGCTGGCATGGGGATACTCTGGTCAGCGATTGTGCTTCGTGCCTCATCGGAGGCGCTCGGCCTTGCCCAAGGTCTGGGCAGCTTGTAGGCTCTCAGCGCGGGCTAGGGGGTGGGGGCGGCGAGCCAGCCGGCTTGCATATCCTCCAGGTGAGAAGGAATCACTCGTAGTTCCTGCTGCCTGTAGGGTAGGCAGCATGTTGTTCACGTCTGTAGTGGTGGAAGAGGTACTCTAGGCGATGAGTGTAATTGTATTGGATTTGTTGTATAAGCGGCACGCATCAAGTTTTAACCTCAATGAAAGGAAACGTGATAAAAATGTAGTTCGTACCATAATTCGAACATTAAACACATTCGGGACGTAACTGTTTTGGAGAAGTTTGTTTTTCATACAATATATGTGTTATTTTTTCACTGCAAAACAAGTTTAAATGGTTTTTTTTACACTGCATACATTTAAAACATTCTAATTGTTTTAAAATATGTTATTTACTAATTTACTGTTTGTAATTCCTATTTGCAACTCCAGAATACATGTTGTTCTATTGTTATCCTTACTACACGTTTCTCTGCCATCGATACAAAATAATTAGCTGCATAATTAAATAAATACAATACTTCACGTGCTTTCCAAAAGTAGTAAACTGCTGAAAACAAAAACTGTGCTGCTTCGTGACTCACACTTCTGGCTTGACCTCGGTGTCTGTTGGTCGTGTGGGACTTGCCTTCTCGAGAGATTGTATCTAGCTCATGGACATACAGTGTTCTTGCCGGCGTGTTTCTCCCGCAAACAGGTTACCTTGAGCATAGCCCGTTTGAGTTAGCAGCAAGATACTGTTCAGCAACCTAGTTCACACTCTTATTTACTTTAACCGTAATTTTGTATTGCGGAAACTCTGAGCTCTGGCTGTTTCAATCCACCCCAGGCCCTGTATGGGACTGCGAATGTGACGGCAGATGATGGCCTGCAGGGGCAGGACAAGCTGACCTCCAGCCCCTTCGACATCCCTCCGTGTTCATACCTGATGTTAAAGGATGGACAGGTTCTTCAAACGTTTCCAGCTGCACAGTTTGCCTACACAAACATTCCAGAAAACACCCCCCTCCCTTCCGGAGGAAGGAACAGAGTTCGCCATGGATACAGCAGACAACAATGGCCTGGAGAAAGGCTCAGCTGAGTGGTTGGAAGTTACTCGCAGGAACTTGCACAATATGAACAAGAGACAGGCGGAACTCAATGCGGAAACTGAGAAAATGACAGAAAGGGAATCGAGAAAACAACTGGCCAGCCAACAATTGAACAAGAAACGCCGAGGCTCACTGCCAGAGGCAGTGCAGTCCGGTATCCCGGTTTCAAACCAGTTCGATGCCCTGAGGGATGTCAGACACACCCAAAATACCCCTGGCCTTTCAGGCCCTCCTCCACAGAACACATAGGTTCACTCTGCCAACACCAAGAAAATACAGTACAGACTGGTAGTGCGGGAAACACACCGGTACACATTCCTTGTGAAACACCTTTGGGCAATCCACACCTCCGGCTTTGCTCTCTCCATAGCCCGCAACGGCCTATACATTGTGGCTGCTGATATGGCCTTGTACAATGCAGAAAAGGACCTGTTCCAAGACCTATTACATACCCTACTTCACGTTCAGCACCTCTATGGATCAGCCACAAGTAGTGTTCGACCTGCCGGCGGACACAGACCCCGAAATCATCCTTAGGGAGTGTGGCTACACAGTACTGGATGTATACCAGTTTAAAACACAACCCGATCCCTCCACTCACGGCTGGTTTCACTTTCTCTCTTCAATGTGTCAGCTGCGCGAAATGACACCTTGCCCTCGCTACTCACTGTCAACCGGCTGAACATAACTGTAGTTGACCCCCACCCCTATCGGAAACGGCTGACTGATGTTGCCCAATGCAAGAACTGCTTCACCCTCGATCACACTAGAAACTACTGCAATCTGCCTACCATTTTTTCCCATTGTGCCAGCCCACACACCTTGGATGCGTGTCCCAATACCTGTAACCCGCAGTGCTGCAACTACAATGGAACTCATCTGCCACCTTCAAGCAGTGTCCGAAGGTGGAAGAAATAGTACAGCGCCAGCAAGCAGCAGTCGAATGCAGAACAGATCTGAGGGCACAATACAGAATGGCTGCAGATACAGCCCGTCTCTCTGGCCGAGACCTCTCTGCCTACCCCAAAATAATTGATTCAGGGACACTGCCAGCTGCCTTTTCGTATGTGAGCGCAACCAGGGGACCCGCACACTCGTACACACTTCCCAATCAGGCCCCAGTTGAAACACAGATCCCGCACACACGCCAACCTCTTCTCTGCACACCCAGTCCAATCCACACCTCTCTACCTTCAATGAGTGAACTTGGAGACACCGTTCGGGAAATACAGGAATTCCTGACTTTTCTGCGTGAATCCAAATTCAAGGCATTAATGGCACATTTCCGATCCTGCATGGAGGCAGCCAAACAAATCACCGACCCCGTGACAAAATTAATGCTGCTCCTGGAGGCATTCACCACGTTTTGCGTCGCTCTCTAATAGTCCACAACACCCAGCAAGACCCTAGTTCCCTGTCCCTTCTATATTGGAACAGCAAGGGCGTGTTTAATCAATTATACGAACTAGAAAGGCTACTGGAAATGTACGGCATAGAAGTCGCTTTAATACAGGAGGCTATTTTAAAACCCACCAAAAAAAGTGCGATTAAAAATTATGTTACTTACGAAAATGGTAGAGCAACTAAAGGAGGCGGTACTATGATATTAATAATACATAATAAAATTCGCCACCATTTAAATGCCAATCCAGACTGTAAAAACTTAGAATCCACTTCCATTAATATACTAACTGATTCCAGTCATATTACATTAATATCAGCATATCAATCCCCCTGCACAACACTTTTAGAAGCAGATTTAGATAAAATAACTACACAGCAGTTTCCATTTCTACTCGCAGGTGACCTACATACTAAGAATACAGCCTGGAAAAGTAGTATGAATAATGAGAAAGGTGGGCTTCTTTTACGCTACTCCCGACAAAATAATTATTTATTTCATACCCCAGATAGGCTCATTCACTTTCCACCACAATGCAGTTTTAAACCAGATGTACTAGACACTATCCTAACTAGTGTAGCTAACCCAATATTAGAATTAACAGTCCTGGATGAATTAGATTTTGATGACTCACCAGTATTTTGCAAAATTAGCACTCACTCAGTATGTACAATACCCCAAAGTAATTCTTAATAAACTACCGCAAACTAAATGGGAAAATTTCAAAGCCGACCTGGATGAAATATTTACGGACCACCCAATAGAAATTAATAATAAAATTGACATTGAACCAGCATTAGCAATCTTCCAGAATACAATAAAATACAGTGTAACAAAAATACTCAATTCAATTGACACGTGCCACTTCTACATCTAATCTAATACGATTACGACTCATCGTCTAGAAAACCTCTTCCATCTCTACATCGTGAGAAACACGTTGCCTACAGGCAACAGGAACTTACAAGCAATTCATTCTCACTTGGAAGATATGCAACCCAGCAGGCACGCCACCCCTCTTAACCCATATGTGAAGCCTACAAGCTGCCCAGACCTTAGGCAAGGCCGAGCGGCTCCGACGAGGCATGAAGCAGAATCGCTGACAGGAGGATTCTCACGCCACCCAGGGCCGGAGGACGTCATGCCTCCCTACACCTCGCGCCGGCAGCCTACAAGCTTCCACTATACAAGTCCGGACACTGCCGGCCTTGGGAGTTGCAGTCCTAGAGGGACTGATTAGCCTAGATTAAATGATAAATAAATAATTTAATATTATCTATTTTAATTATAATAATATAGCTCTCTTCCCAGCCAGCTGCTTGTAGGTATGGTCCGTTCGCCACTGCCGATTCCAAGGCTGCCTCTCGTCAGATTATCTGCAAAATCTGAGGAGGCTGTGGCGACAGCGTGCTCTTTGCAGTAGCTGGTGAGAGACCCCCCTTACCCCCCCCCCCCCCCCCCAAATACACCACCTAATTCTTAAGCCAGCTGTTTGTAGGTGTGGCTCTTCACCACTGCCAATTCCAAGGCAGCCACTGATCAGTTATACCCGCAAATAACTGCAGGGCTTTTGGCGAAGTGTGGCTCTCTGCTGCAGTTGGTGAGAGATCTCCCCTGCATCAACCAATCAACCCTCCCTTATCCGAAGCTCCGTGCACTCTTAGCATATGCCGTAGATACTGGTACATCCTATGGCTACAGGGATTGGCCACTGCGAGGTAGCACGGCATTAAGTTTACACACATATGTCCCAGAGGACATATGTTACTATAAGACACTTAGGCAATTTAAACTTCATTTAATTACTAAACTTTCTCTTTTCATAGGCTGTACCGTCTCTTCCCAGACATCAAAAAGCCAGTAAGTGTTGGCCCTGCTGACACTTACTGATAACTCACTTTCTGTCTCTTCAGTTTTCAGGTTCTACTGGGGAATCGGGGGATGCTGCCCAGTAGCGCCACTTCCCCCATCAGACAGGTGTGCAAGCATCTCTCTGGTTAAGCCAGCGCCAATCCCACTTGCAAAGGCAAAAGGTCAATAAAATATCTGTCCCCTCTCTGCTAGCTTTTTCATCTCTACTAACACGAGCATGTTACACTCACTCACTCACTCACACACACACACTTCTGTAGCATTTCTGATTAATGCATGAATATTTTGAATTCTATCCTGTGGACTGGGTTTTTACGGTGCCTATGCCGGTTTTTCCCAGTGTCTTCTACTGATAGCTATAAGTACAATTAGGGAGGTAGTCATGGTCCCAATTGCAGGCCATGGCTGCCCAATCTCTCCCTGCCGTGATGCATGTCTCCTTGCACAATTTCCTATCCTTGTAGATGTAAGGGGTCTAGCCCTGAGATGCAATAAAATCCCGCCCTACCCACCGGACTTTCACTTGACACTTAGTTATAGGGTAGTTAGAAAAAAATTGCCTCGGGAGTCATTCTTTTCAATCTTTAGCAACCTCCCACAGTACTACTAGTGCTTGGGATCTTTGGAGAAGTTTGTTACCTTACAAGTACGCCCCCGTGGCTACTTATTACGTACATCGACGATCAGTCAATCCGACAACATACAAACACTAACATTTTCTTTTAACTTCACTTTGTCTCCTCTAGATACCTTTTATTTGCAGTTTAACTTTAACTCATTTATATTCGTCTAGGACCAACTTTTTCCCTCTTACTTAGAACCATGTCACCTACACCTGGAACCAGGCAGTTACCTTCAGCTATCCTCGACTTGGTAGGAGGTAGCACAGGTCACTTGTTTATTGAACTTTCAATAAACACACATTGCTCTCTACCTTTCTGCTTTAAATTCCAGGGAGTTTATTTGTATTCACAGTTAAAGGTAGACTACGCTGTGCACTGTCAGCAGAAACCGGGAATTTTATTAAACTGAATTAAGACATAAATATTAGACGGCTACCTGTTTCTTCCCAGCTACACATCAGCACTTGTAGTGCTCATAGGGGATAAACAGTGACGTCACAACCACTAGCAACACCGTCACACCAGGAGGCACGACAGACTCAGGTTGCTTCTCACCATCCGCACTAGTTAGTGCACAGAGGCTGTGGCCTGTAGTTTTGCTGGGCATCCTAGTGCCAATGCACAACCAGTAGAGGCTTGGCGGTCCACACGACTCCACGTCCCTGATCAGCCCGCCTACGGTGAGGGATCAGTGGGGACTCTTATCGAGCTCGAACCGGCAAGTCATTATTGGGTTACACTGTTATTCTTTCTATCTAAGGTGCACTACGTAAGCTAGAGAACTGTTACACTATGCCTCAAGAGAGGAGGAGTGGTAGAAAACGCAGGGAATAACACCTGGCTCACCCCACTCCCAGGCCGAGGATAGCATTACCCCATCCTACGCAGGATAGGCAGGTGGAACGAGACAGTGCTGCCGAACTGAGACTACAAGCAATTGCGCCTGCTACGGTTCTAGTAATTGACTTTTCACAGTGTGTCCGCATCCATACCACATGTCACCCGGTTGTCAACGGACTCCTGACTGGAACTGAAGTGCGCCTATGCCAGGACAATCTCATCTTCTGGTTTAAAGAAGCTTGTCTGTGGAACATCCATTCCGGCATCAACCAAATTCGTCCCGCCTAAAGCCCCACCTACCTTGGCTACAACATCCAGGAGTAGGAGTGAGAAAGTTCCAGCCAACACCCCTCGTCTCACCGCAGCTATCTAAACCCACTTAATCCGCTTTTGGTGTAGCGGTCAAAATCCTCAGTTAACATACCAAGTTAGTCTAATTGGGTATGCGTCAACTTGAAGCTCAAGTAAAATGCAAATACCATCTCCGATTCAACTTTTACTATAACACATCTTAATATTATTAAAATTACAATAAAAACTTCTTACTTTACTTATAATATATTATAAATGTGCTGCCACCGTACATTTCCAGTCTGTCTTAGGACTCTGGTACTAACAGTGCCTCAGGAAATTTAAAATTATTGATTGTAATACAGAATAATTAACTGAACAACTTATTTTGGGATAATTACCAGCTCATGTAAAATCACCTCACCTCATTTCACTGCAGGCAATGCCTTTACCCAGACCTCTCGCGAGTAAATTCACGTGATTATTTCATTTTAGCCTCCGCTTTTACAAGGAAGGACTGGCTGGGAGTCTAGCAAACTCTCGTCCAGTCTATAACTTAACCTGCTTTTTTCTAAATTATCGTAATTAAAGGGACAACAACAGGTAACAGCATCGCTGTTACCTGTTACCTCCTCCCACGAACCTGTGTTGGCAAGGGGGGGGGGGGGGGGACAGCATTGGGAACCAGGGTCTGCTGGGGCAACTCAGCACCCCTTAAAACAAACTCAGCGTGGCTAAAATATTTTTGATGGCAGTGGAAGGGAGAGGGGGTTAGCTTCTCCTTCCCTCCTCATCAAATATGAAAACTGTCTGTGTGGTAAAGGACCCTCGCAAGGGCCTGGTCTACTCCCGCTCTGAGCTTCAGCAATGATTAGACTCAGCGGCACTTCATGACAATAGTTAAAATGGTGGACCAAGCATCCAAGCCATATGCATGTGTCAATAAAAAGTATCAAATAAAATATCAATATGCATGTCGCGATACTCAATACTTTCGATACTGCCCAGTTTCGAGGTATCGAAGTATCGAATGGCCCATTTCTAATAAAAATCTAACTCTAATAAATATGCCCGGAAAGTGAGAAAAAGGCGACTCGAAATTAAGGAAACCCTATTCACTGCACTTTATCAATAACCATATTTAAGTTGTATATGAGAAAATAATTTAGCTGCTGTACAAGAGAAAGATATCTTACGTAGTTTGTACTGCTGCCGCTGCAGCGCCACAAGTACACATTGATAGATGCCATTTTGTGCAATATTTTGCAGTGGTTTTGCTTTCTCAAATCATACTACCATCTGTGGAATAGTAATTGTGCGACGTTTAAAAGTAAACATTGCAACATAGTATAAGTTTTCTGTCCCAAATGTTTTGCAGTGGAGAAATTAAGTTGGAATTTATTATGTTTGTACTGAATTGTAAATTAACAATATTTACAGGAATACAAAAATTCAGTGTGGCCTATACATGCCAAAATGGGATTTCTGAGCAAGTGATTTTAAAATAGGTGTTTAAATACGGGGTTTATTACGTTTGAGTGTGCGTATAACGAAAAAAGTTTCTTTAACATTCCCATTTGCATTGTTTTATTTTCATTAAACTTGACAAATACCTAACGTAGGCCAGTAAATATGTTCAACGTAATGTTTAATAGAATTTTTATGTCAGTCCCCTGGAATTCGATGGATAGAGTTTCCACTGTATTAAAATGACAAAAAGATGGGCAAACAACCTATTATTACAAAACAAGACAGACAACAGAAGCAAATCATGAGAAAAGTCAACACTATGACGAAAACGAAACACCACTTAAGTGAAGAAAACAGAGCCATTAAAATATTATCAGTGTTCTCAACTGAACAATAAAAACTTAAAACACACCTGAAAGTAAAACAAAAAATGCAATGAAACACAAGTCAGGAAAAGTATTCCTTGTCAGATTATAAAACCAAATAAATCAACACTATGAACAACACAGGAACTACAAAAAATAACCACAGAAAAGAATATAAAAACCAACAGAGTACACAGAATGACGAGAAATTATAACCTATAACTATTTTTTGTAAGTCTTCACAACGTTTTGGGCCCTGGAATCTCTCCCCTTCTTCAGGTGATATACTGGAAGAACAATCGCAGTAGACACTATTGCAGGTCTGCCGTTTTAATGGATTTTGTCCGTTTTAACAGATTTTTATCTTTATGAAAATCTCTGTGAAATAATTCTAAAATACACCATTCAGGTGTTCAAAGTAATTTCTTGCTATCTTGTATATCTCAACTATGTAGTACACTTGACGCACCATAACTAATGTTTATATAGTAGCATGTAAATTCTCTCTAAACAATTTGTACATGTAACAAAACCATATGGTACAAAGAAATGTAAACAAGTTCGCTCAAAGCTCTTAAAGAGCAGTAAGACAACTGCATGTTTACCTCCATTAACCCAAATATGTTACATTTGGAACTGTGACATTTTTGTCTTCACAATCAATATCCATGTCTGTTATTAATACATAAATCACACAAGTGTCGTCTACAAAACAGTTTATCGTATTTCACTTCAAAATAGCGATGTGTTGATAATTGTAAAAAGTAAACAAACTTCGTTTTTTTTTTTTTTTTTTTTTTTCCCCATGTGCCAAAAGTATTGTGCATGCTACACAGCACTTTCTCAAAATGGCTGCTGTGTACATGCCACACTTGCATCCGCAGCGCTATGCATCAGTTTCACTGACACATTTGTTTGAAAGTTTCTTGCAAACAGAGGTGAATAATTAAGCGAATTGTTTTGGACATATGCCATTGCTTCAATAGCATATGGCCAAAATATTTCGCTAAATTATTCACTGATGCGGGTATACAGTTATCTACATAATTCTTTTACTAGCTGTATGATCACATGCAAAGGCCAACGCCATTATTGAAAAGAACCTTGCTGTGCATTGCAGTTTTAATGCATGCATTTCTAATTTGGTGACAGGGTTTTGAGTTTGTTATTGATATCACAATGGAGAGGAAATGAAAATTATTGCCCATACAGTCGTATAAACAAAAGTATGAGTGTGAGATGGGGAAATAATTACCATGGTTTGTACATTTTTAACAAAACCATTTACATCAAATACGGAAAAATCCTTCATATCCACTTTTTTTCTTTAATTGGCCAGTTTTATTAATTCCAAGGATTTTGCAGAATTTGACCCAATATAGGAATAGGAAAATTTCAGTGTTTTGAACGTGCCAAAAGCGGCAGTTTAAAAGTAGAAAAACTGTGACTTAATTTTGGTGTTTTCAAAAGAACATTCATTACCTAATGGAAAAATTATAAATTGATGGAATGATGACTCAATTTAGCTGTAAACAAATATTGTTGATACATTTAGTAAAGAGTCCATGTAATTATAAAAAAAAGACCAATCAAATATGTGACTCGTGCCTGGCTATTGATTGTGTGGCACGGTTGTCTAGATTTGATGCGCTAGACTAACTGCACGGTATAGGTAGCTGATGGGAGGTGTTAAAAACCTGATTTACTCTGAAGGTCTTCAGTCAGGTGGTAACGTGGATTAACTGGCTGAGTAAGACTATTGTTACAGTTCTTGAGTTAAATTATGTTTAACTCCAAGTTCCAGTGTGCTGCTTCTTGAGTCCAGAGGTTCGGGTTGGCTAGACCATATCTAGCTTTGGTCTGGTAGACTAAACCCCTCACTACCGGGTGATGGTAGGGACTAGTGCGGACAAGCGTTGAAAAATGAATATAACGTATCACCTGGACAGACGAGACTGCCTATAATCTTAGTGAGGCGGCGTGTTCCCGTTTCGCCTCTCTTTCCTGCGTAGAAGGGGCTAAGGTACTCCGCTGCTGGGCAGTTAGATGAGCAATATTTTGCTCTCTACGCCTTCGGCCGTGTCTTATCTTGTAATCATAGAGTTAGGTCGCTGCTGAACAATAAATGGTGTGCACTTTAGACGAGAAACTATACCCTATGATAGTGTAGGTCCAGTAGCTGATTCGTGGCACAAACTCGGTAAGAGTCTCCACAGATCCCCCACGTCTGCAGGCAGATCGGAGACATTGAGCTATGTGGACCACCAATACTACTACTGAATGTGAGTCTCCAGCCAAGGCCAGGCCGCAACACCCAGGCCATTACCGCCCTCAGCACCTAGGTGCTCTGGTAGGGGATACAGTCTAGGTTTGCTGTCTCTCCTTGGTGGAAGGTTTTCCTTGTGGTCGTGGCTCCTCTGTTCCTTACTCCCAGTACCTTAGGGCTCGGGGGGGGGGGGGGGAATAGGAAGCAACAGGTGGCCGTCTAAGGGGTGTGCTCAAGACTTAGAGGTCCCCAGATGGGGGGGCCTCAGTCAAGCTAGTTCGGAGTTACGAAAGTACTGGTTTCTGTCGGCAGTGTACAATGCAATCTATTCCTAGCAAGCGAAGTAGACGTACTCTAGAAATGAAAAAGCGTTAGTATAGAGAACAAACTGTATTTATTGAGGACTCGATAAATATAGTGACTCATGTTATCTCCTACCAAGCAGACAGAGTGCTGAAGGAAAAACTACGATACCCAGGTGTAGGCGACCTGGTTTTAAGCTGGAGATAAAGTGATGTAGAAAACTGAATATTTAATTACTAAGCAAAAGCTGTCGAATGCAGGTGTCTGTAGGAGACAAAAGAAGTTAAAGTTTAAGTTATAAGGTATATTCTTGTGCATTGATGATGAAGACTGATGTCGTCGCAGAGGGTAGCCCTGATGGTTACAAAAAACTCAAGGTTTCACTGTAGACCCCAGCACTAAGGAGTGCTCGGGGTGATCTCAATGAGAAGTCTAGACTGCCACAGCGGGGTGCGGGGAAGGCGCGTGACATCCTTCTGCCGTGGAGGCTGGCAACCCTCTTGTCAGAGTTCTTTGGTTCGTGTATCTTTGGTGGCGCTCGGCTGCACCTGAAGTAGCTGAAGCATATGGCACTCAGCATGGGGGGGGGGGGGGGAGCAGCATGCTTGCTGGTTGTGTAACCTTGTGGCCACGTGTTCGGCCGCCCAGGAGATTTAAGAAGCTGAGGATTGTGTGCACAACTCTCTCGTGGGTGGTTGAATGTAGGCAACTCTTATGAACGTTGAAGTAAGGGTATCCTTCAAGACGTAAAGAGCGATGAGTCTTAATCATAGTTGATTAGTAGTGTAAGCAGTACGCATCATATGATTAAAAAATATCCTACTTCATACAGATTTAAAAGAACACATATGCAAATTTACAGCATTAAGTACTGATGCATACCGACATACTGAGCAGCGCACACGCACTCTCTACAGGCGACTTCGCCCAAGCTCGGGGCATGATAGTAACAGTGGGAAGTAAGGAGACTCCACGCGTTGGACAGCCGCATACGTAAAAGTAATTGATGCGTTTAATTATGTAATGTACGGCCCGCCCAAAATCCCGCATGCAAGCGGCGCCACCCCTGCAAATAAATAAAAAATATATGTTTTCGACAAACCACTACCCTACATCTGGCTGTGGAAGAAGTTCCAGCAAATCCATGCGATGGCAGCACCCCTGCGACCTTGACACGTCACAACCTGCCAGCCTCAGGAAGAGGTGTTTAAATTTGCCATCGCCTCCACCCCTGCGTTGGAAGGCTACTCTACCCCGCTCCCCCGGAAGTTAGCTGATCAAGGGATTTTTTTGTATATAAGGAAGTCCACTATCACGCTCCAGTAGATACGCCGGGCTCACCGGCCGCATAGGCCAGTGAGCATTCCCTGGTCTGCGAAGACCTGTCTCCTCTCCTCATCCTGCAAACTGCTTCAATCTCCTGTCCAGCAGCTTGAGAAGACAGCATTTGAGCCACTTGGAAGACAGCGCAACCCTTTCAGCTTGCGAAGACTCATCCACACCAGCTGACCGCAAGGGTAGCTCTCTCTCCAGAGGTAATCCGACGTCCTGTACCCCACAACCCTTTGCCCCAGTCAACTTCCTTGACTCCCGCGGTAGCAGGTCATCGCGATATTGACGCTCCTTGGACAACCCCCGTTGCTGAGGATATGCTGTAAATTGTGTAGATTAGTATTTTGCATAATAATAATAATTTTTAATTACTTACCAGGCTTACTTCCGCCTGTTCCCGTACGTATAATTTTAATTTGATTAATATTTTACTAGCTAATTAATTTTGTATAAGTCAGCCAGGATTTTCCATTTTCCTTTATCATGATAAATATTACATGAATCAAATTTGATTGCCTACCGTAATTTTACTATTAGACTCCTGATTACTTATTTGTGACTATGGCTTAATTGGAACCTGTGCAATAGAACACCCCATTGAGGACTAACCGTGAGGCGCACCAAACTCCACAGGAAACTGAGTTTGCAAATATTTCGAGTCCGAAAGGACATACCGCTGCTTCTGTGTTTCTGGTATTCCCTCATTTACCCTCAACGTAGTCCTAATACAGACTGCACAACTGTACGACAGGGCGTTGGGTGCAACTGCCTATGTCACACCTCCAGGACTGTACGTCCGTGGAATGGTAGACGGCTGTACAAATGCACAGTAAACAAGGGGGCATTAAGAGTCTCATAAAGCATTGAGAACGGTGTGCTTTATGTCAGGTTACTATGGAAACTAGTGTTGAAGCTACGAATAAGGTAGAACCCCCACCGACGGATTCCGAGTTCATACTACGGCCGAGTTTGTCCCTTCTACCACCCACACAAGTGTCCCCATAAGATTATTTACTAGGAGCCTGTTGGCCAGAATAAGACCCGGAGGGAACACACCATATGATCCTGAGACTTTTTCACCAGTAGCAAGTGTTACCCCAACCAAGGTAGTTCTGGAGAAGGCCCCAACTAACTCTTGCTTAATAAAGTTGGCTTCGGGAAAAATCATCCAGGTTTGGCTCCCGCCTAAGGTCGTCCCCAAACCTTGTGCAAACCGTTCCCCTGCCAACTATATTCCCGCACGCCAACCAATGAGCCCCTGTATCTCCAGCCAGTTCACTCATTGCTACCGTCACCCCCATTTAAATACCCTTGACTTTATCTCACCACCCCTACACCCAGGGACAGCTGGTGTCCCGCCTGTTGGCAACCCTAGTGTGAGAAATATTGAACTCCCTGAGTGGAAAACGATAGCGGTTCACCTCACTCTGGGGTTTGACTCCCGTCTCTTACAACGAACCATGGAAGGTGGTCAGCGCCCTAACCTCTAACCCACAGATATCAAGGAGGAACACACGTCAGTACAAATAAAACATTGTAGTCATGCGTGATACTATCTGGATCTGGGAAATGAGTCTCAATTGTCAGAAGCAGTAACTTTGTTAGTGCAGGCCAAGTGCACTTACTACGGGTGGTTAGGACTGAATATACTTGTGTACTGGTGTATGTCCCGAGTATAATGTGGGTCGTGTCGGTTGACAGCTGGGTATGAAGTCCACTATGGCTTTGGCTACTGTCCGGGCTGCTGGCTGTGGGGCCTGAGACTTACTTACTGACACTGGATTGGTTGTTGGGTGTGGCTGATTTACTGGTGGTGTTATGACTGCTGCGGCTGGAACTGCTGCTGCTCCAAGGACTGTTGGCGGTCATTGTCGGCGGCCTGGGTAACGGCGTTTGGAGATCCATGGACACGTTAACCTGACTGGCACCTTCTTTCCTCATCTGAAGGCTGCTACCACAGGATGTGGTGTCCCAGGAACCTTCCAGGGAGGCTGAAACATAGAAGGGGAGGGAGCCGGGGGTGAAGCCCTGCAGACTTGTGAGTGGCTTTAGCTCGTTCCCAGGGTGACTTTTGGAAAAACGTCTTACTGGGCCTTACAGGTAGACTGGTAGGCAGAGGTAACCTTCCTTTCCTTAATGTCCTTCCCACCTCTCTTGGCGAAGGGCATCAGGTACTAGAACCGTATCTGGTTAGATAGGAGCAGGCAATGTGCGTTCCTTTTTACGTATGTTCTGCTGCTGTCTAAGCACACTGGAGTGGCGCAGAGTATAACCTTATTCCCCAACCGGCAACAGAAAGGGTTCGGTGTTTGAAGAGCTGGTTTCCTTGGAGGTGTCTCAATATCTTTGACAGGTGAGCCTCTAAGAATGAGCAGGTCTGACCCAGAACCAACCAAACACTTCATCCGGCAAGACAAACAATGCGGTGGACGGGTGCAAGCTGGTCTAGCGATTTATCTTCTCTAGTAGGGATATGACTAGTGGTTGGGGTTCTACCATATGGTACACGTGGTGCACTGAACAGTTGGCAGTCAAATTGTGTGTGTTTCTCAACATACGAGTCCCCAGAGGGAGAGTTCGCAGTCCTACACTAGGCGGTAAACTGGTATATTCAAACCCGGTCTCCTGCTCCACACTTTTGGGACATAGGTGTGTACTATGGTAGTCTGGAAGTACCCAAGGGAAAATGAGAGAACAGTTAGGAGTAGAATGTGTTTATTCCAAGAGGAATAACACACGGTAGCCCATACTATCTCCTGTCTATCTTGAGCTGACCGGAAGTAGTAAACTACGCTGTCCAGGTGAAGGAGACCTGGTTTTATACTAACTGGGGGCAGTTTTGACTAGGTAATGCATGAAATCTTTCCCTTTCTAAGCTGTGTTCACGTGCTCTGAAGGTGCTTAGTGTGTTCACGTCCTGAAAGGCGCGTGGGGTAGCAGTTTCCAAGGTAAGTGACTAAGGTGGCAGATTACTTCTGGAAGGCTTCGCTGGGGGGTTGGGGGAACCTTCTGAAAGTTCTGCTGTAGGCGTATGTGAGGCTGAAGAGCTTGTAGGCGGTGTTAGTCGGAACGCTCCGGCGAACGATCGTGGTGGAGCAGATTGACCCAAGCTGTGTGTGGCTCTCAGAAGAGCCAGACGTCAATTGGCGATTCGAGCCTCTATACTGCAATATATTCTGCTCGGCTGAGGGCTCACTGGCCATGGTGGTGTGGGTGCTATTTGCATGCATCTTGGGTGGAACTAAGGGCGGCCATTGTTGGCAGATGGCGTCATCTCTCTGCACGCCCTTGAATTTGTTCGGGATTGTAGCAAAGTCTATTACTGACCCGTGACGCTTTTTGCACTTCTGAAGAGCGCACTCTATTTGCAACTCCGTCCTATCTTGGAATGCATTACTCCTTATGGGTCAGTCTGAAATCACTTATCAAAGGAGAAATGGAGAGGGGTCATTTGTCAACACAAGCACCTTGGGAACAGCCCCCATATTAAGACTCGGAACACAGGATCCTACTAAGCAAAGTTACACGTCGCAACGCCGTCACATGCATCACCCCTCCGCTACAGTTTGAATAGCCTGCTACTCCAGGGCGGCAGCGGTACTTCACAATCCCGCCACTGGAGAGCAAATTGCCACCCGCTGGAGCATTTACTGCCTCCAGGATGTGTTGACTGGCCAGAACATATCAACACCTCACAGCTATGCGGCAAGCAACGCAGAGATATGAATCCAGTCACCCATGCATGACGTCACAATACCAACCCCCAAGAGGGCGGAGTCAGCTTCCCCTTCACCCTTCTGAGCACCACCAAGATGGAATAATCACTATAAATGGACTTCCATAACAGGGCCTCAGGGCAGTCTGCTGCACCTCCACTACTGAAAGGCCACTGTGAGGTGTTAGCACATCCAAGTGTAAGCACTAGCCCACTGTCTCCCACTGTAACGGCCATGAGATGGACTGACAGGGTCTGCGAGCTGCTAAATTTCTTTGCGCAACGTCAGTTACCGCAGGTCTCCATAGGGTCCTCAACTTCAGACGTCCACCAACAGCTCCGGATGTCCCGCGAGCATTCAAGAGGGTCTTCCACCTCTTTGGCAATCTCCAGCTCCAGAGGCCTTCCGGACGGCTACACCACCAGAGGGTCTACCAATACCGTCAACCACGTACCCTTCCTCTAGGTCTTCCTTGGGCTCCTACCATTGACGTCGTTCCTTCTGAATAACAATCACGCCATTTCTCAGCGCCCGTCTGATGCTGCATTTAATTAGGTTCCTTCAGAACACATCCTTATTTAATATTAATTATTTTAATTTTATTGTGGCCTCTTAATATCACGACATACTCATATCATTCAAACATTACTAATTTTCTTCAAAACGCCTTCACCTGAATTAGAATAATCCCTTTCTTTTTGTTGTTATTTAAATATATTGTGAGTGTGTGGCCCCATTGCCTTTAAAAACTTTTTAATAAAAGCCTATACCATTGATATAACTCTTTTATTCAATTTGAATATGGTTCACCTTACTTACAGCCAGCCCTTAAAGCATTTAAAGAATTTAACATCATACTTTATTCATTACAAGCCTTTAAGACCAATACTTGAAATTAGATTAGTTCCGATACCAATACCAAGTATTGCTGATACTTCGCCTATTTCAATGTATCTGTATCAGGTATGGTATCGGGCTTGATACATTAGTATCAGTTGTAGTCAATGAAATTGTGTTATTACTTTCTTTACACACAAAAATTACAGTATTTTAGTGTGTATACGCCGCACATTAAAAAAAGAAAGGAAAATAAGAACAAATAAATTGTATCTACCAACAATTTTTTGTTTGAGTCCCGGCAAATTTCCTATTTAAATAGTTTTAACATAACCTTTTATTGCATGTTGTGCTCATCTAAGTATATTTCGGGTCCCGTCACCTAAGATTTCCCGCAACTATCATTTTTAAGCTGGTTGTTTATGCAAACGTCTAGTAACGGGATGTGAAATACATCACGCAAGCCACCATTTATAACTGCTCTGCTGCGTTTTGACTTCTCAACACGTCTGTCGACACTGCGGCATGGTGCGGCGAGTGATTCTGACTTGCTACTTCCCCTACACGCCTGAAGAGGGGAAGTGGTTACCTATAGCAACGAGTGTGGTGATCTAGTATCCTCTCTCTCTTCCCTCTTTCTGTCTCTCTCAACCACACACCTTTCTTCCTCCCCTTACATGCCATGCTGACGAGAGGAGCAGTAGGTGTCTAGCGTAAGGGGAAAAAAAAACAAGTCTCTCGGTTGCACGAGCTAGCCTTCACATGCTGGCTGCAGAGAAAATGTATGCCTGGCGAAAGCAGAAATTTTATTTAGATTATGCGTCGCTCAAAATAGTTGCGCCTATCGTCACTTGTATTTCAAAGCAAATGGTTTCGCCTTACAATGTTAGTCAAAATATTTTAACGAGGAATTATTATTTGGAAAGATGTTTTCTTTTGTGATTCAAGGTCTTTTGTAAGGTTGATGTTTCATTGTATCTGGCGTAAAATTAACATGACTTTAAAACGTAATACTTATTTAACTCAAAAGACAGCATCTTCGCGAATAAAATTGTATGCCCAAAAGCATATACTCTACCATTTGTCACCAAAAACTATTTGAACATTGCGCGACTTGTATTATGTATTATAAGTGTAAAGTTAATTTACAGTAACTTCTTGCAGGAAAATCAGAGGATTTATGTCAATTTATTTCAATAGACATGCATCTTTGAATAAACTGTTAAATTATAAAGGCCTATTCGACACCTTTTGCCGTCTAATAATGGGAAGGTAAGCACCGAGCCGAGTGCTGTATAACTCGTTACAGGAAAAATCAGAGGACGTGGTTTTGAATGATAAATTTTTAAAGACAGTGAAGAAATCAATAAATCGGCTCATTTATTAAGTTTTGTCTCAAAAATACAAGTTTTCTGTGCAGTAAAATATAATTGATTACTTTAAATGACAGACATTTGCCACAGGTGCAAGGCGTCTGCAACATGTACCGGCGTGTGGAGTGGTAATCCTCCCGCCACTACTCCTCCTCCGCCAGCCGCCGTGAACACACTGCCCAATCGATAACTTCTCTGTGCTCTCTCACTGTACGAATACGCACGGACATTCAAAATTTGACGTTCATTTGGTGTCATATTATTTTCATTTTCATTGTGTTTGAAAGTTTTAGGTCAGTTTGCATTTTGTGTCTGATCTTTGTAAATTATATACAGTATTTTGAGAAGTTATTTTGTTTATTTAAACGTGTTTAGGAGAAGTGTTTTTTAATTTATTATTTAAAGTACCGGTAATACATTTTCTGAAATTCAGCGGGAAGGACACTGGTATCGGGATATCGGCAATGGTACTGGGGTATGTGTCTCAGTATCTGAAAACACGTTATCGGAACAACTCTACTTAAACTTTGATTATGGAATAGCAGGCAACTCATGTAATGAGCCATCAAGGCTGGCAAACACTTATTCATGAGTGCAATTTAGTGATCAATAGCAGGCACCCCACGTAATGAGCCTTCAAGGCTGGCAAACACTTATTCATGAGTGCAATTCAGTGATCAGAGTTCCTCCCTACTCTGCCTCACCACTGTAAAAGGCCGAAGGATTGAAGGGGAGTGGGGGGGGGGGGGGGGCACTGACCACTGTGCCCACAGTAAAATCTCACCTTTCCGCTGCTACCATACAAGCACCGTCTACATCCAGTACCTTCCACCCACTGCTGTAAAAGGCTGGGTAGGAATATCGGAGTGTGCGAACTTGTGGGAAGTAAAGTGTGCAGCACCACATGACGGGGATATGTGATACATCAGCTACTTCCCAGGTTGCCCTTTTTCCGGGATTCTAATGTTGTATCCCAAGAAAGGTGGAGTGAAGTATAGGAGAAAGCTTGACGTTCAGAATCTAATTAACGAGCTACTTGAACAGATAGAGAAACAGATAAATACTCCGCCACTATTGTTTGAACCACCAACTAGAACGTTGAATGGACCCCATTATATTTATTTATTTATTTACAACTCAGTACCAAGATTCACTACTAGGATTCGATCCTATACTCACAACATAGCCTCCCCATCTCATACCCTCCTTCAGCTTGGATTATTAATTGGGCACAACTCCAGTGCAACAAGCATCGGCTGCTGTTCGGTAGGCACCATCAGCGAACAGCCAGTATCCACCAACAAGAGCTCCACAGCCTGGCATTACCAAGGTAAGGCGTCGACCTCATGTAGTTTTATTCACACCAGGTTTTGTTCCCACACAAAAACCAACCTGTCCACAATTGTACACAGGGAAAGCACCCCAACATGACAATCCACAGTAAACAGTTTGACATTATGTAAATGTTCTTCATGACGCTGACATCATATTGGTCTGCATACACTTCCTTAATTAATAAGCATTCCACTCTTAGATCTACCAGTCGCTACCAATTAACTTTGACACTTGGATTCAAGGGTTCGAGTCCCCAAGCAAATGTCAACAAGCCCCCTACCACAAAGACTGTCCCAACATGGTAGATTCTATGCCCAACCGGCAACACAACCAACACACGAAGTAAATAACGGGCTTGTGAATCAGCACCAACCTTAGTTAGCTATAGGTTTTTGTGTGTAGACCTTGTGCAGTGTTTATTATCCTCTTTCTCCAATCAATAGGCAGTGTACTTGCCACATTACTGACAATCGTTTGTTGGCATATTCTCAAAAGGAGGTTGGACTAGGTATGCTTACTGACCAGCTGATGTTGATGAAACACATCATTCTGTCACATCTGTAACTATCCCCGCGACCAGGGAAAATCCTGTAGGCGCTTCAGTAGAAATTATATGCTGTAGAAGGAAGCGTATAGATGAAGCGAAGTAGTTTATTTCATTAGCCAGTAAGCATCATGCATCGGTAGTAATATTGCCTAACTTTCAAATTACATTTCATTGGGAAATTCTAAATTTTTTTGAGAGATGCGGTAGTGCTGATCACTTGGAACACTGTTGTGCTAAGAAAAAATATTCAATTAATTATAAATTTTTAGTAGAGATGGGCCATTTGATACTTCGATACTTTGATACCCCTGGATACTGGGCCGTATGAAAAGTATCAAGTATCGCTACGTGCATTTGATCCTTTTATTAAATACATTTTATCGACACATGTATATGGCTTGTTTGTTGGTTTTATTGCGTCCGTAAGATCTTTCAATACATAGTTTTACAAAGATATTGGACAAGTCAAATTGCAGTATACAAAGTTTATACACTGGACATAGTAAACACACACACACACACGTACGTACATACGTACGTATGTCAGATTACACGTAAACATATCTTTTCTTCATAATTTGACTAATCTTCTTCCAACATGCTGTGGGGCATCGTCGTTTTACTGAAACAGAAGAAAAAGGAAACACAAAAAACTGGAACAATAAATGCGTACAATGACAAGTTACACAGTAATTTCTTAATTTTTGTTGTTTAGGTATTCATCTACACTAAAAAATGCACATTTAGTAAAAAATTCTTTCAGCTGTTATTTATTTATTTTTTTTGAGAGTTTATGGTTGGTTATCACGTGCACTGTTAATTTCATAATTTCTTTTTGGACATCTTGTTATAATTTCCAACTTCCATTTAAACTTTTACGTAGTTTCAGTTTCTACTACAATATGATAGGCCTATCTCAAAACGTCTAGGTTTAGGGCCTACATGTATTTTAGATTTATGTAACGGCTAAAGGCTATGCACAATAATGTTTTCGCCACTTTAAAATACATGTAAGTTTTTTTTTTTATGTAAATTCAATGTATGTATTACGTATATGGTTTTAGAAATATGTTTCAAAATTATTTGCATTAAAAAGAAACAACACATGGGGCATTGCAAATTCTCGTGCCAATTTTCATAGCTTACCAAAGCAGAATATAGCATGCTTGATGCTAGTGATGCAATCAGCAATAATTTGTTCATTCACGTTCATAAACAAAATAACCTTCATTCCTCGCACGTAAAATGTAAACATGTGCGGAGCTCCTCTGTAGTGCTGTACGTGAGAAAATAATTTTGCTGCTGTACAAGAGAAAGATATCTTACATATTTCACAAGTCTGCTGTTGCACCACAATTGCACATTGTTAGGCGCCATTATGTGTAATATCTTCCCGTCGTTTTGTTTTCTACAGAGAAGCAGTTGTGCGACATATATTTGTAAACATTGCAATATTATACAAATTTCTTGTTACAAATGTTTTTTGGGGAGAAATTAAATCTGAATTTATTATGTTTGTGCGGACATTTTAAGGTGAATATTTTCATGGTGCTCCTAAAATTGTAATGTAAAAATTTGTTAAAGTGAAATAAAACCCATAGTATTGCTTAGCCGCTTGCCAGGTCCAAAACAGTTGTTCATTAACGTGAATTACGATGAACATAGAAATACAGTAATTCTTTCGTGCTTTATTTCCTGTGACGCACGACGGCCTTAGTGGAGTGCCACGAAAATCCTTGTTATGCGATGTCCTTAAAACTGTGAGTTGGTCGCTGTGGTCAATTTACAGTTTTATTCGTGTCACCAATCACACAAGATTAGTTATGTCAAAACTTAGTATCTGGGAACCAGCACATGGCCCGTAAACAGAGTAGGGCGTGTGGCTTGCGTACTCAGCATTTAGTCCAATATCACAGTCACAGCTCAGGGGATGGGGTGGCACACTGCTACGTGTTTACCTGTTTGGATGGTGGCCCGGGGTGGCTACTGACCCAGCTGCGGTGCCGGCAGAGGCCGCTGCTGCTGGCTGCAGGACATGGTGCACCAGTAACGCTGGTGGTAGCCCGAGTTGGGCTGTGGTTCTAAGTTGTCTGATAGCCTCCGAACCAGCGGTTGGCGATTCTGCACAGGATGTCCTCACAGCCGCATGGAAAATGTGTTTTCCTACTTTGTGTGTGTGCACCTGTCGACAAGTACTAGACTGTGTATACTTGAATTCCTGTCCTTGTATGTATTTTTAGTAGCCTAGCGACCTATTTGCAATCTTAACTAACATCTTTATAGAATATACTGTAATTAGGCTTGGTAAGAAATATTTATGAACTCAGAGTTTTTATCCAACGGTAGATTCTACTAGAAGTGATGTAATACCTAGGACCCCACTTTTACGGGAAATAAAATGAGCTGATTTAGTCATAAATTTTCACGATTTCATCAAAGAATTATTTTCATTTCGTCAAATAAATTTCATAGAAAAAAATGTGTGCGTTTTCATTGTTATTACATACAATTCTTTATGCAATATATACACAAAATGTATCACTGTGCGTACGACACAGCAGTATTTAAATTTAAGCATGTGTCTTTTCCTGCCCACTCAATGTTTACATTACAGTTTTTTACTTAGGTTAGTTTATAAAAAATTTAACTTGATCAAACTCAGGGACATGTGGTAACTATTTTAGGCATTCTTAACTGGTTTTGCGACATAAGCAGCTGGCTACAATCACCAACCTCGCCCAATAGTTGCAAATGCTATATTTGTCAAGAACCTAATCACAAAACACAGGAGATGAGTAAATACGGCAGTGTTTGTAAATACAGTGTGCATGTTCAGTGGGTAATTACATTCATCTGCTTTATATACACGTACTATTTGGCTTTCGTCATATTGCCGACATTTTTTGTTAAAGATGTTTGTTTATAAAGAAAATACAAGTAGTTGTGATATTACCCAGTAGCGAGCACCGTTTCAGCACGTACAGAAAAAAATCATTGTTGCCAACATAGAAAGAGGCAATTTCTCTACAGCTCCAGCAATATACCACTACATAACAATTTTTTTTTTACTCTAATTCAGCGCAAAATGTGCATGTCCTAAGTACGATTCCTGTACATCCAAGAAATACAGTTAATCTCAAAGAACAACAAACTGTTTGAATAAACATGACTACATCATCTCCAAAATACGAAGTATCCAAAAATCGTAAGTCCAGTAGAGTAAAAAAAAGTCAAACTGCACACACGCTCACACGCGTGCGCACACACCACACCCACCCACCCACCCACCCCTTTGATGCCGAGATGCATAAATCTGAACCATCATCGACAGTGGCTACAGAAAAACTACTACACTACTATTAATAGGAGGAAAAAAAACTTACCTTTATGTTAACAGGTTTTAAAATCGGAAGAGTGAAGTTATCAGAAGTTCATTGCATACCGGTAATAAAGATGAATTCTGAACATTCCACTGTTTTCAGCACGGCGGTGGTGGGGGTGGTGGTGGTAGTAGTAGCCAGTGGCAGGTGTTGAATTACGTGGTTGTTACACGAAAATATATATTTACAAAATTAGAAAAAAATTTCACTAACTAATTAAAAATAATGTTCAAGCTTTAAAAATAAAACCTCCCTTTGCTCCAATTAGTTTTAAACCAGCAATAGCTTTGGGGGGGGGGGGGGGGGCAGCGAGGATACCAGCAGCATGCCAGAAAGTTTCTACATTACATGTGTTCATCACTTTTCGCCAATTTCTCTCCCCAAGTTTTAAATTTCGGTAAGCGTAGCGGAATCCCACTACGGTTGGAAACACTGAAAACAAACATTCGACCTTGCGAGTAATAAATTCCTGAATTGTTCATGCTGTGAACAAAATATTGATATATGATGTGGGAGCGATAGATTACTATACAGTTGACGTTTAAGTGATAGAAAATGTGCAATAAATATTATAGCGGTGAAATGTTCTTTTACTAATGAATTTTAACTACCTCGAAAGCAGATACCAGTTGACGTGTGACAGTCTCGGCTAGTTGACTGTCCCTGTCTCGGATTACTTACTCGACGCTAGGCGAGTCGCGTCTCAGGGTAGCTACTCGTCTTGTGGCACTGGGGCCCAACCGGAGTACAGTACTGGCCTGGTCGGTCGACGACTTGGTACAAAGTCTGGTTTAGCGAGTTTCACCCTGCATGGAGCAGGTTTAGGTGGTGGTGCAGTGGGATAGCTTGTCTGCTTGGTGGGTGGCTGTACTGCCCCGGTTCTCACTACCTGGGTGGTACTTGACTGAGGGGTAGAGTTTACGTGTGAAGAGCTAAGTTTCAGTTCTGGGTGGCTGGTGGTCCTTTCGCCAAACAGTGCCTCCTGCACTTTGGGGTGGTACCCTTCCGCAACTTTGGTTGGTGGCTCGAACAGATCAACTGGTGTAATGGTAGGTACAGGTACGGTGAGTCTTCACAGCAGTGCAATCTTTTCACATGGACTTAGCAGTTCGAACCCGCTAGGAAGGTTACGTAGCCCCTGTGGATGCTTTGAGATAGCCCTCGCCTTCTTGGCCCGTCTCTCAACCCCACCCCTATGGGTGTAAGGCATTAGACACAAAAGTCAGGGCTGCAGGAGATAGGCTATTGACATGTGCGTGTCCAAGTGTGGGTGCCAATTACTGCCACCAACAGCGCGCCTCACTCTTTACTCCTCCACTGGGGTGGAGAAGGCTCGAGCTGCAAAACGTTGTTTGCAGGAACCGTACGATGTTGTTACAATGGGGTTAGTTTCCCTGCACCAGAGGGCAACACTCTCGGCACCACAAAGTGAGCTGTGAGAGTTGTGCACCCTAGCCGGCAAGCTGATCACACCGGGAGCTTACCTAGTGTTGTGACTCTACTGTTCCTCCCACCTGGGTGCGAGGAACGGGTGGTCTTCCAATACTGGTGAGGCGAGTTTCTGGTAGTCACTGGTCTCCCCAGACTAACAGAAGTTCTCCTCCTCGGTATGACAAAGTGAGCTGGCAAGCCAACTTACAAGGACGGTATTCTAATGTCGTTGCTCTACCGTTCACTGCATGTAGCAGAGAACGGGTGGCCTTCCAAGGATGTTCTGGTGTGTTGTGCATGTGAGTTCGGTCGGTGCAACCTGGTCTCCTGCTGGGTCCGTTAGCTCCGATAATGTCACGAAGAAGGAACTTGGAGTGAAAGTCAAGATATCTGATAGGATCAGTGTTTATTGACGGTAAGGAAATAAACACAAATGGTAGAAGTACTATCTCTCCTAAATCCACACAGCCTAGGCAGAAGGTGAACACCCTAGCGCAGGCCTGCCGTTTTAACTGATTTAATCCATTTTTAACGATTTTCTTTAACTCTAGAAAAAAACAGAACTCCCTCTCTCCTCTCTCCCTCTCCTCTCCCCCCCCCCCCCCCCCCCCCCAGTTGCAACACTAGCGCCCACAGCGATGCGTGTCAGTTTCACTGATGCATTTGTTTGAAAGATTCTTATAATGGAGATGGATAGGATAACTAAGCAAAATATTTTGGACATACGCCATTGCTTCAATGGTGCATGTCCAAAATATTTTGCTTAATTATTCACTGGTGCAGGTATACAGTTATCTACATATTTCTGTTCCTAGCTGTATGATCACATGCAAAGGCCAAGGCCATTATTGAAAAGAACCTTTGCGACAAATTGTAGTTTTTAAACATGCAATCCGAATTTGACAACTGTGTTTTGCTTTTGGCATTGATATCACAATGGTGAGGAAACGAAAATTATCACAGATACAGTAGTATAAACAAAAGTATAAGTGGGAGTGGAGAAAATAATTTCCATGGTTTGTACATTCCAAACCAAAACAACTGCAATAAATATGTAAACTTCTTTCATATCCACTTTTTTGTTCTGTAATTTACAGGATTTGAATGAGCCAATGATTCCAGGATTTTTATATACAGGACCAAGCTAGTCTCAGTGTGTAGCTGGTGATGTCGCTGGTTCTTCCTTCGGTAGCGTAGGAGAGGATCTTCGGCCCCATGAGGGAAGCGGTGAAGTCTTTGAGAGGTGTGAGCTTCGGCACCAATAGCTGGAGTGGTCAGAGCTCAGGAGAGGAGTCGGAAGAGTAGATCGAGAACTGAAGCAGAACTGAAGATCCGGAGGCCGGGACGCATCTCCTTTTATACTCCTCAGCCATCCTTTCCTTCACTGGCATAGGGCATTTGGAGAGGGGGTTAGCAGGTGCAAACCCAGCACCTAAATCCTTGGTGCGAGCGGCATAATAGAGAGCGGCAGGATCTAGGCATCTTACTTGTGGCAGCATCCCAGAGCACACTGCTGTACTCGCCATGGGCCTCTTGCGTGGTCCCGGTGGCTCATTAGGTGAAAATAAATATTATTATTGGGATGTCTGTCCCGTTCCGGTAGATGCAACAATCTTGTAGGTGGCAGCGGCGGTAACTCAACTCTGTATAGACAACTGCCAAGGATGTAGTTGCACTGATAAGTAGCAGTCATTTATCAATATTGCGAAAGACATCATGTATCAATTTGCCCCCTCTCCCTTTGTGGTGTAGGCTCATCTGGGCAATGAGTAGAGAAGAGAAAAAAAATTCCTATGAGGAAATGTAGAACTGTCCCCACAGCAGCAATTTATTACTTTCTTGCTGGGCTTCTGTATGAGTGCCGGCTCTGTGCCAGTTACGGCCCGCTTTCACTACTTGAAGATATGCGGGCAGGCGACCCGAGGCAGGTACTGGCTGGAAAGTATTCTTGCAGTAGCGGAGTCGGGTAGACGAAATCATCATCTTTTTTATATCACACAAAAGGGTGTTTTCTGTCTCTCTCTCTCTCTCCCCCCTTCTTCGTTGCTGGTGGGCTGGAGTGGCGTGCTGTACTTTGGAGTGTAATGTGAGTGTCGCAAGTGGTACCCGATGTCGGTGATAGTGCGTGGTCTTTTGATTATTGTGTGCCAACCTACATCAGCTGCTTTAAGGTTTCGTTACTGACAGTATGATTCGTACGAATCTGAGGAAAGAGTAAACACATTGGCTGGAACACGGAATAAGTTGCAACCTTTGGAGCTGTTTTTAATACAGTAGTATTTTTAAAAAATTAAAAGATAATATGTCTAAGGCACCATTCGCAAGACGTAATTACTAGCTAACTGTGGTGGCCGCCTGGTGCAGTAAAGTTTGTAGGCCCTGCCTTTGGCTTCCCTATCTTAACGCATAGCAGAATTAGGTTTAAAAGAACTATGGGGTTTTGCACAGCCTAGACCTTCCATCTTCTTGTCTGTGCACTAAAGTGGGGAAGCGAGTGTATGGCAAACATGGCAGAATCACACTTCACCATCTTACATTGACATAAAGAAGAAAGACACAGCCCTGGTCACACAACAAATAAAGCACTCAAATTTGGAACAAATTGAGATCAATAATTTTCTTCTCGCCACGTTCTTGTTATGTTATTGTCCTTATGTGGTTATGATTTTACATCTATAGACCTACTGGCATTTCGATAGACTGACAGTTTACATGAACAATAAACAAGACCCAATTATTTACGACATGGTTAGCTTCTGACGTTACAGAGCATTGATTCTGACATGAGTATTATCAACATAAGTAGACTTAGAGACTTCTGATTTACATTAACAAGAACAAAGATCAGTTATTTACAACAGGCTTTGTATAAATATGGAGTTGCTGAATTTGCCTCTTATCTTTACTATATATCTCATTTATGAGTAATCGGTTATCGGTTGCATGTTATACTTTGCATTTAAACAACTTTCACAGTTTAGGCAACAACTTAGCAAATTTCTTTTAATGAAAGAGATTATGTTACAGTAAGCTTTGTTATCAGCTCATCAACAAAAGGTGAAAAGCAATGAGGTGGTGTACATAGGCACTCTAGCATTAATTCATTAAAAAAATATTTGCACTTTACATCTCATACCTTGTATGCCGGCAGCTGGCTTACAGCTGTCCATTTCTGTAACACAGGTTTTCCTTTTCACAGGATCACAGGTTAAAGGTTACCCCTAGCTAAATATGCGCATTTTTGTTTTCCGAAGCACTACAACCGCCCCGTCTGCGTACGTCGACTGTACGCCTACACTATCTGAGTGGGAGGTACTACTTGTCGTGTACTCACTTACTGTTGTATGTTGTAATGTGGAGCGGGACTTGCCTCGCATCTTCTTCACAGGCCTCCCCCGCCATCACCAGTAGTGGGGTAGGCCAGGCAAACTTTCAAGGCAGTCACCATGGTGGCACCCGGTACTGGCATGGCACCGCAGCAACCTGGCAGAATCGTTGAGGCAGCATGCTTGGGCATGGCAGGAACTGTGGTGTATCGGCATCGGTAGCTCTCCCCCCCCCCCCCCAACATGTTGGCTGCATGTTGGTCTACCTCCCATGTGAACAAGGTACCCTGGGTACTTCCTCAGCATAAGGCGACACCTGGGCGGCTGGTACCATAAAGGACAGGCCTTGGGGTTGACCATCTTCTTCTGCCGCTCCGGTCAGTGTTGGTATAAGGCCCCAAGTGTTGACGGGTGACACTGCGCAGCAGATTCCGTCTGGGGCAGGCCTTCGGATCAGATTCCATCTTCTGCCCCTCCGGCTGAAGCAGTTACACCTTCCTTTCCCGGCGCGGGAGACACATCCGCGGTTGCGGTCGCGGTCGCTTCCGACTCAAGGGTAGTACTTGGAGTGGATGGCAGTTCTCCCAAGTACTGTGCGGCTGCTGGCACAAACTTGATGAGGGCCCTCATGATGTGTGTATCCAGATATGGAGTTTTACTATGACCCTCGCTAGCGGCCGGGGTGATACGAAACGGTCTACTGGCACTTCCGGGTGAGGCCAGGAGTTCCTTTTGCATGGGTGCGTTAGTGGCCTGATTTGCCTCTGGAGAAAATTATCTTCTCTTATTGGCTTGGGCCGCAATGCTCGGTGTTTCTTCCCTTTCATTTACAGGGTCCAGCGTAGATTGCAGCAGCCGTTTTTCTCTGTCGAGTGGACTGCGCCATGATAACTCACTGGTGTTTGGGGTCCGCTTTCCCCCTCTGGTCCCCATCGTTGTCCGAAGTCCGTGGGGGTTGATGATAGGGTGTGGCTCTCTGGCCCCGTAGTTCTTGGCGGCCCCTTGGGTCATGCTGGTGGCAGGCAGCTTGTTCCCCGACTGCCGGTGGTTAACTCTGGGCCCACCAGCTTTTCTGTCGGTTTTGACGCCGGGAGAAACGTGGTGGTAGTTTTGTCCTGTTCCTCTGAGGCCCCGGCGGTGTTGGCAGCTGTTACTTTTGCTTCCATTACAGAAATTAATACAGCAGCTTCTCAGAAACACTAAAAGTGTTACAGGGAACAAATGGCGATAACAACACAAAAGTTAGGTTTTTGCTTTCAACATACATCGTTAAAAATACTTGGAATATATAAAAAGATAGCTCGATAAAATTTATCTCATAAAAATAACACTTCAAATTAAATTACATGTTTTTAAGTTATATATTTTTATTTTTCCAATAAATATGTAAACTCCGGCATTCAAGGCAGCATCTGTTGTGCTGTCTCTGTACATTCCAAACGAACTATGTCCAATGAACTTGGTAACTGTATCGCCCATCTTACTTTTACTCCCCTTGTAGTTACAAGTGCTGTATTTGTTAGTTTTCAAGAACTTAAGGGGACTATGTAGCTACGCAGCCAAGGTCAAGAAGGGACGGAGTGAAGCGGACGACAGTTGACTGCACGCCTTAGCACCTCATCGCTCCTATGTGCAAGGCGTGCAGTGTTTCTATTGTAACGTTTTACTGCGCAATTATATCTGTAACAATGGGGTTTTATTATATGCGAGGAAAGAGCACAGATTAAACTATGTCTGTATCATTGTATTTGCCGCTTAAGGAAACCGTTAAGGTAAGCTTTAAAATTGTGATATTTGACCATTTTCACAAAATTTTTTCTCCGAGAATACACTTTATATGACAAAAGTAAATAAATAGGGCCATAGATAATAGTTTTTTATCTTTTCTGACGAAAAAGTTATATTTCCAAAACTTTTATTTACCGAGATACGCGTTTACATGCAAACGATTAGAAAGCGTTTCTGTACATAGGACTCTTAACCACAAAGTACTTGGCAGTGTTTACAAATACTGCGCAAATGTTTAATGCGTAATTATTGCATTCCACAAAAACCGTACTTCCTATATACTTTGGTAATTTCACCAACATTTTTGGTTAGAGATGTTCATAATAATATGAGTTGGTCATAATAATATGATTTGACTCTGTAGGTGTAACGTAATATATGGTAATAGAAAAACAGTGGTACAATTTCAAAAAATCACAGCTTCGAATCTATTTAACCAATTTAGATGATTCTTGCATCAAAATGTACAAGAAGCTTTGTGGGAGGGGGATGTGGTTGTTGTTGCGCACTGGGTAATAGTTGCACACTAACCTTGAGTGGGCGGCAAGGGTGAGTTCACCATCTGCCATCTATACTAACCTCCCAGTTAGATAGGGACTGTGCATTACAAAGCACAGTGCATTTTGTGGTTTGTCGAGTTCAGGTCTTCAGTGACTGTTCAATGTAATTTTAGATGACACTATCGAAACAACAGGTATCGCAGAAACAAAAATCACCAGGATGGCCAAGAACTTCCGAAGAGAAGGTGTAACAACATGGACTGTCTTGTGTGCGCAACTGTATAAAGTCAATTGTCCATCCCAGTTTGGAGCTTTGCCCTACAAGATTCAATTGAGACATAAAATTAAGCCAGAAGATCAGCTCAATTGTTTTACATTTGCTGCTTTCATGTTAAACAAACTAGACATGGAAAGAAATTATGCGAACTGAGTGCTTTATAGTATAATGCATAGTCTGACTATACTACTCGACTTTACCTTATATAAACGTGCCTTCACTTCAACCAGGCAGAGTTAAATTAACGTTACTGGAGGCTGCTCGCGTGCCTACAGGATACTGCCCTTGCAACAGGCTTTTACTGTTCACTCTGTCAGATATCACGTCAACTTCCCCTAAGTGAGATTGTACTATCGGCTGAGTGGCAGAGGCTGTCTACCAAGGTCACATAGTTCTACTGTGGACCAAGAGATGATGCTATCGGCTCTAGCAGACAGTTTTGCTCGGGAGGCAGAGCTCATCAGCCCTCTTCACGGAGGACCTGCAGACAAGGAGAATATAAGTCAGTGCGCAGCCCAGAAACCTCAGTTGTTTGTCAGCTCTCTTCAGAGCCAGTGGACCTCTGACAGCTTGCTCCACCACTCTTGTGCTGCAGCTCACTGCCAACCTCAACACCATAGTGACCTACCAGAAGTTCTTTAGCTATTGCGTGAGACACGTACCAGAAGCTCTTCAGCGACCTTCCAGACGCTCTTCAATGCTGCTGGTAACGGCAACCACACTGCCCCCTCTGGTAGTGGCCCTTGAAGGTCCCTTCTGGACACACCACTCTCGCCTTACCTGCTGGTAACTGCAATCGGACCACCACTATCCCTCTGGTAGTGGTCCTCAACTGTCCCTTCTGAACAATGGTTAGAATTCGTTAGGATCAGTTATTTTCATAGCTGCCTAGCTGGATCACCTTGTTCAGTTTAGGGCTAGGTCTTCTTCACCTGGATTTACGTAGTTTAAAGACTTCTGGCCAGAGTAAAGCAGGAGACCGCGCACTTGTACCTCTATTTTCCGCAGCTAGTGGGCTCCCTTCATGGGGTAAACATACATAGACAAACCACGCATTTGACGGCCACTCATACTGTACACCTGGTCTGCAGTAAAGTAGAGCCTAACCATTAGTAACTCAATCCAAGAGTCATCAGACCCCTAGTCCAGTTGACCCACTCGACCCACCATGCTGAACTGTCACCAAAGGGATTGACATACTGGTGTGGCGATCTGCCAACACTTGAACTCACACTTACTGTCATTGTCTGGCACCCAGAGGAAACCCAATGCTCTATAACCAACATGCCTCGTGTCGCTGGTTGGAGCACCAGGTACAACTCTGACCTGTACATCTGCTACTTTGGTTTTACACTTAGCCAGGGAATTCTCATGAGGCTGTCTGTAGTACCTACCTTATGCCATACACCCAACAAAGTGGTACGCGGTGGCAAGACGGAAAGGCAGCTACTACAACTGACGCTAACAGGAGCTGCAACCCAGTTCCAGCTGCTTTTAGCTGTATAACCCCATGGGAACGACCTCAAGCCACCGGTCTACCTCATACAGTGGTGACTGACATCCGCCATGGACATAAGGTATCACTCGCCAACCTCTGGTTCCAATGCACATAAGCCAGCAGCCCTCCACGGGCCCAACCTAGCTCCAGCTCTAGTCGCCAGCAGCAGCAGCATCAGCAGCAGTAGCAGCAGACCAAGGAGCTACCCAGGACCCCAGCCACCACAGGTAAACCATTGGCAGTTTGCCTACCCCTCCGCCGGACAGTCAAAAGTCTACTGACTTCATACCTTGCCGCCAGGCCACGCGCCCAACTTTGTGTACCGGTAGTGTCTCTAATGGTCGACAGTATTGTCAACATCAATTTGAACGTGTTACTGACATGCACGACAACACTCTAATTGAAAGCGACGACCCCTGTCAGCTAAAGGCCATTGTGCGTCAAATGGCAACGTAAATTTTCACAAATGGGTGTCAGTCATCATAACTGCAATATTTGGGGATTGCAGCAACCTAATGCGACCCACAAGTACATTTATGACACTCCCAATCTGAATCTCTTGTGTGACTAGATGCATAATAGAGTTGTAGGGTCTTTCATGTTTACTGAAAAACAATCACAGACAACATTTATCTGGACATCCTAGAGTTGAGCATGTTCCCTTAGACTAAGGACATTGAAACACTCACTAAGTGAAGTGGATACAATGTAATCTGCTAGCAAGATGGAGCACGGCCACATTGGAGCCTAGCTGTGCACGGTAACCTGCACATGGCATTCCCAAATGGTTACCTTGGAAAAGGTGGCTCTTTCTTTTGACCTCCTAGAAGCCTTGATCTTACCACTGTAGACTTCTTCTGGAGATATGTTAAGAACATTGTCTTCTATGAATATCTGAGATATAGAGCATTTGCGACAGAATCACTGATGCCATTTGAACAATATCACCAATAATGTGTCAAAATACGTGGCTGGAGATCAAATATTCCATGAACATATGCAGAGATATGAACTGGGAGCACATAGAAACATTTCAAGGTAGGCAAAAATTTTGATCTTTCCTGTATATGTTGGTGCTAGAACCTACCTAATCAGTCATAAAGTTTCGAAACTGAAATTTTTTTTAAATTGTACCATTCTTTTTCAATGACTCTGTACTACAAGCAATTAAAAAAAAATTAATATACTATACTTTATTACTAAGAATAGGAGATGGACCAAGAAAACGTGACTTTCTTTGGTTCTAATGCATTTTAGTACACTGTATATTATTATTACCTGTAGAGAAATTGGTTTCAAGTTTTTATTTTATTTTTTGTTTGTTTTTAATCTGTGGCCATGTGTGTTAAATCATTATGGTAGGGCCATTATAAAATTCTTGCCAGGTTGCATGGGTAAATAATTAGTGAAGAAACTGTTTTCTTTTTAACACAGTAAAGAATGTTGATGGTATTTTCGAGGCCATTTTGTGTTTGTGTAAATAAAGTATTTAGTATTTATGCTTGTAGCTGGGGTGCAAAAAGTTAGTGGTTTTCTGGTAAAGCCTTTATCACATTACTTTGTTTTATTTCTGTAAAAATTAGCAAAGGCATTAATCTTAGTCATTCCAGAATTTTGCCGGTACAATAGAATTTCAATACAAAGTACACAAACTGACTTGAAATGTTATACTTAATACTGAAAAATACTTTATACCGAACATGTACAGTATGTAGTGTTATTGTAATTGTTTTAAAATGTACAGATAGATGCATTTTATACTTCTGCACTTAATGTTGTTAGCTTGTTTTTAGTTTTGTTGTGGTTTGTGTTGGTTGCAGATACAGTAGCTGTTATGGCAAGCTATGCAGATGTTGTTGTGTTGAGGCACCCACAACCTGGTGCTGTTGCTGTGAGTAAAAACAGAGTCCCTCTAACTAGCAGGTGATTAATGAGCTTGCAGTTGTTGCTTTTACTGCTGTTTCACCTTTACTCTCTTCCTGTAGTGTTTGTGAGTTAATGTCAGTTATTGACAGAAACTGTTTTGAGTCTGAATTTTCCAGCAACTTTACATAGGATGCAAGTGTTGTTTACCAAACTCTTTCATGTGATGATAAAAGTTACCTAGAAACAGTGTAAAAATTTTGTGGATAAATATTTTTTATTTTGAATTAAATATAATTGTGTTAAACCATGACAACTAACATATGTTTCCAGAAGAAATATGTGCCCTTCAATCGTAAATGTCCAACCACTTCATCATATTGAATTGACCATTTCAATGGAACAAGTGCAGTCAATACAATGTAAACACAAACAAATTACGTGCATAAGTAGTAGAATAAGTTGTAAATAGAAGTTAATGATGTTGCAACAAGTAATTACATTTTAATAAGAAACAGTTTACAAGTAAAAGGAAAGTGAAAACATAATTTCAGGGAACGTTTAACATATGTAATGCTTATGAAGAAACTGTTGGACTGGAAAATTCCTAAATCATGGATGAGCCAAAATTATAAATGGGAACATTATTGCAGGGATCTACTGTAAAAGTTGCTGTCCTAATGTGTATACAGTAAAATTCTGATATAACATTTTTCACATTCTCATATCTTTAATTTTAATTCCTGCCTAAAGACCCTATGTAAACTATGTAAAAAAATTTAACTTGTAACGTTTAAAATTTTCGTTTTATTTCCATACAACAAAAAATAATCTTACCCTGTGTTTTCCAAAATGTAATTGATTAACTGTCCATATGCTGTGTTTACATAAAGCATAAAGGTATTGAATTTTTTACTATTTCCTACCGAAATCGGATTTTGTTTACCAATATGAGACAATAAAAAAAAATTCCAATTGTCGAGTCACTGTCATTATATCGTTAACATACACACTGCAAACAATTGATTCATGCTTTTGCATCGCAATTTAGCCATGTGTGTTGACGGAAAGTACCATCTTGAATTATTTAGTACATTATAACATAAATGTATTAATGGCTAGCCACATATACATGTTTTAGCACTGCATCTCATAACATAAAGTAAACCCCCGTACACAAGAATTACTTGTTAAAATTTCTGCTCTCGGAAAAATCAAAACTGGTCAACTTTAATCCTTAAAAATCTAGAAATTGCATGTTGTCACATTGCCGTTATTTTCTCAGTGAAGATTGTACTTAAACATCTCCCTGCAAGACCAAAATGATTTTCGTATGAAATATTAATTTAAATCAGTTTGCATGCAATTTACAAATAAGACAATAGCCCAAAAACATCAATTGCCCCCCCCCCCCCCCCCCCCCTTCTTCGCCCTTTATCTTTTCTCTTCCCATTAGCATTGAGCAGCATGTTTTACCAACTGCAAAGTCAATTTTTAAGTACTTCTTGCATGTAAAAATAATTAAGAGTGTTTGTTACTGAAATATTAATTTATTTAAAAAAACAAACATCTGAATAAACTTCCTTCAGTGGTATTTGTTATGGGTAAGAGGTGCAATTTATTTTAAGCAAACTTTGTCAATAATTAAGTAATGTGTATTAGCAAACCATTCATTATTTTATGTTTGCAGGATGTAATTTGTGCATTTTCATATTTTAGAAAGTTCTGTTTATGCTTGCTTTTTAAAAAAGTTCTTTTTTGTAATTACGTATTAATTTCCTTTACAGAACTGACTAACTGTGGTATAATTTCAAGGAGCCCATGTTAAACATATAAAGTACTTACATTATGAATTATAAAAGTTGAGGCTTAATTTGTTTACTTTATAACAAGATTTTACTCTATCTGGTGGAACTGCCAAAAAGTTGATTATGTTTTCCAGTCCACCTGTTTTGGTAACTGCACTCAGCATTAGATGTTGTTAGTATGCTTTCTGAATAAGAAGGCACATGCCAGGTGAGTCTTAAGCAGTAGACACTGTCAGCATCCATATGATATTGGTAAATGCTATAAATGGAGCCTTCCAAACCTATGGTACTGTACTTACAGAGGACAGGGAGAGAGTTGCTAAAGATAGCAAGGAGTGGTTCCCTTTGTGCCCTGGCACAGCCAGAAGTAACCTTTCAGTCATTCCAGGACGCCTTACTGGGTGGAGAGATATGGGGGACTCTTAACATATAGGTCTTGAGAGCCTATGATACCTTACTGTTAAAGTTCAGATACTGGTTGTGAACCACATTCTATCACTTAACTAAGCCACAGCATCTGTGAGCCACTGGCTAGTATCTGGACCTGCCCTGTTTTCAAGTCCATGGAGCCATAGTTTTACAAAACAGGCTTATTCATATATCCACAAGTTGCAGTACATCTATAAAGGTAAAAAATAAAAATAAAAATAGAAACCTGCTACTAAAAATTTTACACATTTGTACACTTTGAAGAGTTGCATTAAATTCCCTCACTGCATTCTGTGGGAGCTATTTGAGAAGAGGCATTAGTAATTTATATACTGTATCAGTAGTATTGTCGACATTGCTGATGTGTGTGTTTTTCTGCCAGCGTGCTGCCTCACATTGCCGCAAACCCATGATAAATGCTGGTGATGGAGTTGGAGAGCACCCAACACAGGCGTTACTGGATGTGTTCACCATTCGGGAGGAGATTGGTACTGTGAATGGCCTAACCATAACCATGGTGGGAGACCTGAAGCATGGCAGGACTGTCCACTCTTTGGCCAGGTAACTGCCTTGCAACTCTCTGTACACAACCAGGGGATGGGATGCTTGTGTCATGTTCTTAATTGATGTGACATTCTGGTGACAATGCTTATTAGAGGTTACGAACTACAAAAAAAAAATCATAAATGTATAGTAAAAAACCACACTACATAAGATTAAGGCGTAAGTCTCTTATCCATTCATTACCGTACATATCACAAAATGGTATGTTGTAGTCACATATCTTGCCTGACACCCAAGCATTCAGCAATTGTCGTGGTGAGTACCTGGAAAAAGTATCTTTACCCCGAATAGTTTGTATTTGGTAAGACCTTCGTAAGTTAAAATTTTTCTGTTACATATTATTGAGAATGTGGAACCCTGACGCGCCACGAGCGACGTCACAGGTGTGGCCACTCTAAGAAGAGATGCAGTTGCAATACGCCACAGAGCACATCGCACGAGGTTACAGAAGTGCCGTGTTGTCTCCTGTCAGCCCTCAGCTCACTCGATGCAAAGGGCCTGCCTTCCACTCCGGCCAGGCAGCCAAGGGGAAGCAAGTTGCCATCTGCACTGCCTTTGCTTTGCTTCGCTTCACACTTGTGTGCGTGTGTGTCTCTCTCTCTCTCTTTCTCCCCCCCCCCCTTCTCCTCTTCCATGCCGCTACCCTCATGCCCCCCGCACTGGCCCCTGTGGCCCACAGGTATATATAGGACACACAGTCCTCAGTTTGAGGCTGACTCGCACAGCTCTAGCAAAACATTGCTCTGCCCAAACGTGCTCCAACACTGCTAGCATCTTGCTCCAAATGAATCACTGCCCATCAGTAGAGTTCTCACCATCAACCAGCTACGTCTACGGACAAGCCAAACAGCTGTTTCCACAGCTCACCGCGCATTCAGTCAGTATGAGTCTTGAGTATTCGTTGACTTGGGGTACCCTCGTCCCTCTCGCCGCCATGTCTACTATGACTAGGGACTGCGCCTTGGTTGGCATCTTAGATCAGCTCTGCAGGCCTCACTCAGAGTACAGGCTTCAACAATAAAATGGCATAAACTAATCTGGTTATGTTATTTTTTCCATGCACTTTTTTGTGCACCTAGTTTTTGCTATTTCCTATTTTGACTAATTTCCGCCTATACTCTTCAGGAGCAGATACGCGCCAAACCCCTGAAACCTACCCAAATCCACTCGTAACCTCCATCTCCTTGGAGTTGCTACCATTCTGTGGGTGTTTAGATCTGCCAGCGACTTCCGCCAAGTTTTGCACATGCAGGTTGGCAGTCGACACCTAAAGGGGCTCTTGTCTTTACGTGAAAAGTGAATCCATGGGGACTTCCTGCCCACCAAGTTTCTTGTCTGGAGACCAGCAGTTAGGCCTACCTCACTGTCACACCCGCCTTCCTGATTCCTCCAGGTTATACCTACATCTACTGAACATCTTTTATCATCCCATATACACTAGGCCCTTATATCATGCCACATGGCTGGGCAGAATGAGGCGACCAAGCAGGCTTTGGCCTTGGTTGAGAACCTAGTAGGGGAAGGGCAGGGTGTACGCCTGGAAACGAGAAGAGGCTGCTAGGGAGGGGAACACCGTATAGTGCTACCAGCTGGGACTGCAGCTTACATTGTCTCATCTCTGCCACCCTATGACAACCAGCTGCTGCTAGAGTGGCCCGCCGAATAGACATTACTTCTAGTTACACCCAAGTTTGTGTGCAGATCAGGCCAGCATCTCCTTCGGCACCTCCACGTGTACCGCATGCTGAAGTCAAACAGCCAACCCTAGCCTGTCCTGTGTCCTGTGCTTGTTAATAACCCAGTGATGTTGGCAGCACCAGCTTTCCTGCTGTTTCAGGGGAGAAAAACTGTAGTGTCCTCCCCCACTAGATCTCCCAAGATGAGGCAACAATTACTTTTTATTTTCTTCGTTCCCGACATGGGATCATTGAGTGATTAGGAACCGTCGAGCAATTGGGAGAGCTCGAATAACTAACACTCAGGGCTGAGAAGCCACTAAGAAAATCCTTTGGGGTTTCATCCCAGATTACTGAACTGACTTCGGAGAGTCGAGAGCTAAATACCCCTTGGCGCCCATACCCAAAAGCCGAAATGGCTACTGCCAAGAATGCCAAGGAAAGAGTTGTTCAAACATGCGCAACAGAATGCCCAGAAAAGGGCAGATATCTCGTTGCTTGTGCACACTATGGAGCAATGCACCACTATGCCTATCTAGGATTGGATGACACTGAACGGAGTACCGAAGGCTTAGAGTACCGCTGCCAGGAATGCTTAGATTGTCACCGTAGGTGTGACTACGGCAACTGCCCAGGTAGAGGAGTTAATCACATCACATGTTATGAATCTCTACGCACATTTCACCACCCCTGTCTTGGTTAGAACGACCAGGCCCGAGACATGGACGGCCCTATTTCCAGGTTCCCAACCTTCCAAATCACATAGCAAAGAGCGCAATCACAACTAGAACCGATGGTGCTCAGGAGACAGGCGGTCCTCGAACCAATGCCACTACCAGAATATACCGAAAAATCCAGGAAAACCCTCAGAAATACCTGCAAGCATGTCAAACTGAGTTCTAGAGAACTAGGTTGCCGGACGCCCTATGGTTCCTTAAGGTTAAGGCCCAGCTATAAGGAGAAGCCAGGAAATTGTCGAAACGTTACGAAGAATACGTAACAAACTGGGACCAGTTCGCTGAGAGGCTGATTGCCAGTTTTTCAGGACCGTGCATGGTCACCAACCTGACGAACTGTATAGCCAGTTACAGAAGGATCATGAGGAGGTTGAACTCTTCATTCATCATAATACACTGATATTTCAGCGTGTGGATACAGGCAGTGAAGAGCTCGACATAGTCAAATTGATTACCCGCCTGCTACGACCAGAAGTCTGAGCACACCTCCGCAACTCGGAGCCCCAAACTATTGAGGAGCTCGTCAAGAGAGCCCGGGTGCAAGAGGGAGATATAGCAGATATTCGGTGAGATCAAGCCAAAGTTAAGATTGCCACCACATCCGTGGGGAGAACAGTAACTTCAATACTCAAGTATGAAGTAAACCAGCACTGTCACCTTTGGCTGCAACCGGAAATATGCTGCCAAAATGTAGGCATTGCCCTGCCAGACATTTTAACCGTGACTGCCCCATATTTTACAAGAAGATTCAGAGTAGGAAGGCAGGACCGCCCAAGCAGGATGATGTATGGAAGGGAGAAACCACTGGTAGCAACCTTGCTACCAGAAACCAGGGAAACGACAAGGCCGGGACATCCAAAAGAGCTGGGGCCCCGGCAAAGTAAGGGACGAGGCCCTGCAGGTAGCAGTGGTACAGGAGAAGAAGGTTTCGCAAAAACTCGTGTGTATAACAGTACTCAATGGGCCACCAGAAATCCTGGTTACTCTTGACACTGCTGCAAGTGCTAATGTCCTCTGAAAGGATAGGTTACCTCCAGAGTAATGGGAACGTATAGAGCCCGCCCAGGACCATGCCTCAAAACAAGGGGCAAACTGACATTAACACGTATGTTTGCTGATGAGACGATCCTAACAAAATTTCATGTGACAGAATACCTGGGAGAAGCCATGATCTTTGGACAGCCTTCGTTAACTGAAGAGCAAGCGATCCTGGACTGCCAGCAAGGATGTTTTTATCTAGGTGCAACCAAGATAAGGTGTGTAACTTGTGTGGAAACTTACTGAATCAGAACCCCAACTACCAATCATGGGAGAAGAGTTGAACCATCAGCTGCAGGGGGAAGCTGTGGAACAATTGACCCATATCCTTCAGGAACACAGTTGCATGTTAGAACAACACAGCACATTGCATCAGACTGCCACAATCGCTCACAAATTACACCTGAACAGCTCCCAGGTCATACATAATCGACCAGGAGAAGTGTTCGCCGAACGACGCGCCATCATAGAACAGCAAATAGAAGAGATGCAATAGCTGGACATTGAGCCTTCTGGCTCTACCTACAATGATCAGGTTGTCCTTGTACTGAATAAAGATGGCACAAGAAGATTCTGGGTAAATTACGTTGATCTAAACCAGATCACCCAGCCAGTAGCTCCCCCATCACTCGATTTGCGGCACATGCTAAAGGTGTTTGGGGAAGCCAGAATCTGTTGCACACTCGACATGAGGTGCTTATATTGGCAGATACCAGTACACCCACAGTCAGAGACTGGTACACTACCTTCACGTTTCAGTGTCTAATGGCTGTTTCAGTCCTCATTGTCATCAGCAAATTTTGCTACGCCTACTTGGACAATACCATAATCTTTTCCAAAAACTGGCAGGAACACCAGTGCCACCTCCAGTTAGTTTTGGAACAGTTAGAAATCCATGGTCTTCCTTGTCACCTATCCAAGTGTAATTTCAGGAAGACAGAGATAGACTTTTTGGGGCATCGAGTCACTCCCGAAGGTAACTTCGTGCAGACTGAGCAGATTTGTGCGATAACAGAAGCAACACCACCAAGGAACAAGAAACAATTACGCAAGTTTTTGGGGCTCTGCAATTGGCTTCGTGACTTCGTCCCCAATATTGTTGAATTTATGGGATCATTAAACAACCTTCTGCACAATCACCAGAGGTGGAAATGGTCAGAAAAGGAGGAAGACGCATTCCAGAAACTCAAGAAGCAGTTTGCACAGTCGGATATGCTGTGTCGGCTGCTCCCCGATCTTCTACTCATCCTCCAGACAGATGCCAGTGGAACAGGTCTTGGAGCCGTACGCTACCAGAAAACTCTGGAAGAAAGCCAATGGGTGATTAGTTATGTAAGCGCCCTCCTTATGGTTACAGAAAGGAGGTACGACTCTAACGAACAGGAGTGCGTGGCTGCCGACTCCAGAGCCGCATCATCCGCCTTTGCCAGGGCCTACACTAACTAGAGGGAAGAGAGAGCTCAGAGCCACTCCTGGCGAGTTAATCAGCACGCAGGTAGCAGCCAGCACTGCCCTCTCCACCACTAACTCCGCCCTCTGTGCCCGCCACTGCAGAGGCGGGGAAGGAGACTGCTGCTCTCCCTTTGAGACAGGAAGTGCTTACCATCCCTCCAGCCAAATAGTTTTGCCTAGAGGCTGCCGCTTTAGTGCTGCGGGTCGTTGACCCCCGGCCTATTGACCCAGTGCTGCTTACATTGCCAGCTAAGCCTCGCTACATCCTACCACATGCTGGGAGCAGCCTTGGCGAGTCTGTCGTTCCAGCATCGAGGGAAGACCCAGGTGTTGGCAGGAAAATGCTGTGGCACAGCCCTCCCACCTATAGCTAGCAGACACCGCACCAATATGCTCCGTGTGAGGAGAGTGCTTTCGCACCACTCACCCGCTTAGAGCGAACAGACTGTGTGTGATGCAGTTCCTTCAGCAGCGCCACACCCACCAAGAGCCTCCGCCCTGCAGTGAGTAGTGCACCGCCCACGTGTGTGTGAATAGTATTAGAGTAACCTAGACCAGTGTACATATTAGTCAGTGAGTTATAGGATATGAAGGGATTCAGAAGCAAAACTCCTTTTTACGTAATTTTAAAGCAAAATGCCTCCTAGCCATGCATATGTGTGTTCATGTCAAACCTGCAGGCTAAGGAAGCACCTGGCCATGTATTGTGCTTAACCACCAAGAATGCGTGACTTGTCTTTTTAGCTGATTTCTGTAATGTAACCATAGACCAAGGTAACAGTTTTGCTCGCATGACATGCACTGGCTCATGAAGGATGCAAGTCCCAAGTTATTCTGCTTTTGTTTGTTTTTTGTTTTTTGCTTTTGTTTTACTAATTTTTTTGGCACTTAAGAGTTTGTTTGTAGTTAAGTAGCCTAACAGCCATGTGTGTTATCGAGGCCATGAGCCAGAAGTAAGTAAGATAAAGTTAAAGCATACTTAAATACAGTGAAACCTCTATGTATTGAACTCGGATGGATTGAAATCCCACATGCATGGAACATATTCTGTGGTCTCGTTTTTCATTTATCTACCTTTCAAAACCACATTCATTGAAAGTCCACATGTATTGAAATTTTTTGTCAGTCCTCTGAAAAATGATGGATAGACTGTATGTGTAGCCAATGTATTGAACCCTAGACAAACGCAAACCTGGAAGCCAAGCTGTGACTAGTGCCAACTAAGCATACTCTTGTTGTACTATTTGCCACACCACCATTTTTGCACACCCACCATTTTTGTACATCCACCATATTTGTACTACTTTTGTACCACCACTAGTATACTATTTTTGTACTACTTTTTGAACTTTGCTAATTTGTTAGTAAAGTGCCTCATGCTAAGATGACTTACTAACTCTTAATTATTTTCCTAATGATTGAATGGCCAGACCATTCCAAACCACATTTTGCTCAAGTGTCATTTTGTGCAACCACTTTTAGGTTGTTTGTTGTCTTAAACTGGAAAATTTCTCTAGTATTTTGCTACTCAAGTTGATACTTGCTCTTATTATTGTGTACCATTTTCATCCTAATCTCTTTTGTTGAAACCTTTGTTTAACCTTGTTAGATTGCCTCACATGCACATTGTGTAGTCGGTGGCCAGCCACATGGCTCCACACCACGTAAAGGAAATGCAATCCCTGCATTGCACCTCATAGACGTGGGCGTGTCTTGCGTGAATCCAGATGCCTTTTTCCAAATGTAGGGGGATCAGGGAGAAGGTTAAGTAAACGCTTATTGCCTCCGGGCGCTTACAAGAGCTAACCCTCTCCCTTGTAGCCTTCATCGACAAGCTTACTCCACGAGAACAGTCACAGTCCCTGCACCAGCTACTAGTTCCTGTCACACCTACAATTCCGAAGGAACTGTTCATGTCCTCAATTCGTCTCCGCAGAGAGGTACACCTGTGGGTCAGCGAGTTCCTCAACCGGCTAAAACAGCTGCCAACAGTTCCCGTCGCCTGCTTATAACTCTATGTTCTTGTCTGCCCCTGACGACATGTATCAATATCCCCAGTTAGAACACTCGAAATACCTGCAGTGCTCATACACACTACTGTACAGCCTCCAACCCCATCTAGCACAGTAGAGATGCATCGCCCAGGTATACCACCAGCAACACGTAATTTGAAATTATGATCTCACTGCCAGAACTTGACTTTGTTCCCTGCTGTAAAACTATGTGGCCAGTCCTGTACACTGGGCGCGCTCCAATACCTCGCAAGGACTAAATAACTCCAAACCCAGCCAGCATAGAATCTGTCTGGCCTATCATCTGATAAAACCTATACTGACTGACATAGTGTTCTCCCAGACAACAGAGGCATCACGCATAATCACATTCCCAGCATTATCTGTGACAACAGCATGAACTTTGACATTTAATTCCCACAATTCCATGGATTCTTTCAGTATTGCGGCTATGCTATCTGCAGTGTGTTGATAACAAAAATGGCATAACTTATAGGCACAATGATCAACGTTCAAAATTCTTGTCCATGAAATGAGCAGTGAGTGGAATAAAAATCATCACATGCATGTATGGACCACAGATTAGAAGTCAAACTAACATGCTCCACACCAACAAAACCCTCAGTAGCTCGACTCTGCACCCTTTGGTACAGCTCAGGAATTACAGCCCTGGATAATGTTGTTCTGTCTGGTATTTTATATCTTGGTTCCAAAAAAGTAATGTTTGTAAATACCTCACTTTCAATGATCATGAAGGGAAGCATGTCACAGCATATCATTTTGCCAATGAGCTCTTTGAATTGCATGTGTTTTGAACTGATGGTTGACAGTGGTGTTTGTTTTGCAAACATGTAATTGATTTTGTGAAATTTTGGTTTACTCAGACTGTAAATCTGTAAGGCTATTGTAGAGGATGATGGGGAGGGAAGTAAATTACAATCCTCGCTGCTCATGGATGAATTAATAGCACAGGAAAGTTCACTTGCACCACTTACATTCATTTGCACACCACTGATGTCAAGTACACAAGTCTGATCATCTTCAAAAAAGTGTGTTTTTCTTTCTCTTAAGTTCCCGCTGTGAACTGAATCTAAATGTTTTTTCATGTTTGACATAGTAAATCCTCGTGTGTTAGCACTACCATGTGATATTTTCACATGGTAGAAAGAGCATGTTGCCTTGGTGTCTTCATTTGGTTGGATAAAGAAAGACTTTCAAACTTCACTTTTCTGCCATTAGAACAGTTTAACTATCACAAAAAAAAAAAAAAACTGTCAATATCTAGGCCAGTATACAACATGTAAACATACTATAGCAACACAATACTGACAACACAAAAATATTTTTTAATAGTAGGTGTATTTTCACGAGTTGAACTGTAAACAGGCTAAGTGTTTTTAACAAAATCTTTGCATTCACAATTGAGCACCTAAGTACAATTCATTACAAACGAAAAATGGTGGGCTTCGGACGGGATCGAGCATAAAGCTATGTCATATAAAGCATCATGAGCTCAACACTTCTTTCGACTTCCAGTTGCCGTCCGGAGTGTGCAAAGCTTTGCAATTCCAAAATTGAATCAAAGATTTTTGTTCCTTCGACTTTGGCTTCGACTTAAAAATAAATCTTTGAGTTAACTCGGGAAGTTTTCAGCCGAAAATGTTTAATTCATCATCAGCAGTATAAAAATGATCATGCGTAACTAATTAATCAAGATATATAGTCTAATTGCTTGATTTTGTTATTTCTTCAGCAATATAAATAATACCCAGACACATATGTTAATATGTACACGTATTTAACTTCCAAGGCGCGTGGTGCTCAATTTGTTTTGTTTACATTCCATGATATAATTAAATGAACACTGCTAACCGCAACAAATCCAAAAGTTAAAAACGTAACACTAAAAATTTTGTAAAAGAATTATATATATTTAAGTACTACTTTCCTTAATGTTTAACGTAATTTATTTGAAATTATATTGTTTTAGGAAATCCGAAGTGTTCTTGAAATCACAGGATGTTGACACGCAGACATTGTTTTACCTTGCAGGACAATTTCTACAAAACAAACTATAAATTTCTTCCACAGAGTACAGAATGAAATAGTAATCACCACCAAATATGATATGCCTGCATTATAACAATTTTGTAAAGTCTGCATGACATTAACATAACAAAAAGGATGTCATCTTTGTGCACTTGGCATAAAACAAATGACACTCGCCACTGCATATGTGCATGGATTTCTTTGCGCTCTCTCTCTCTCTCTCTTTTTCTCTCTCTTTTTCTCTCTATCTCTCGTGCTTAGCAACGCTTATTATTTCAGTACAGTTAGGGCCTACATAAATTCTCAGTGCGTGGATTTAGTGTTTCACTTAAACAAGCAGTTTTAGAGCATTTTTAGAGAAGACGGAAAATTTAGTTTTAAGTGCACTATTGCTATGAAAATGTTGGTAACGGTAGAATTGAACTGTGCCATGCGTCATATTGCAATGCAAACAAATGTGAAGGAAATTAGTCGTGGCCACACTTGTTTTTAGTTAAATAAATTTTAATAGTTAATGCACGACGGCCTTTGGCCAAGATGGGTCACCGCTGTCAATTACAGTTTTGTTCGTGTCGCCAGTCACACGAGATTAGTGAGGTCAGTAACTTAGTGCCTGTGGACCAGCACACTGCCTGTGTAGAGAGTAGGACGTGTGGCCTGCCTACTTGGGACGAAGTCTGGTAACATTGTCACGGCCGTGGTGGGGCGTCATGCTGCCATGGGTTTACCTGTCTGGACGGTGTCCCATGGTGGCTGTTGACCCAGCTGTGCTGATGGCGGGTGGCCATCTCTGCTGCTAGCTCCGGGATGTGATGCATTAGTGACACTGGTGATACGCCAGGTTGGGCTGCAGCTGGAGGTGGTCTGGTAGCTCCCAATCTAGGGGTTGGCGAATCCGTAAGGGATGTCCTCGCCCCGGCTCATAGCTGCAACTATTGGGTGAGGGCTCCCAGTTGTCTTGATGAGTACTGGAAACAAGTGTTGGGAGGGAGCTGGAATGTGAGGCCTCTCCAACTGATGAGCGGCAAGAGCTGGTTCTCGTGGGGTTAGGCTGCGAAGTGCAGTTATGACGGGGTTGCAACTCTGCTTAGTCTTGAAGTTTGTAGCTACCATTCTCACTTTCCACCGAATAGCCCTCCTCTTAGTATAGGGCATAAAGTAAAGGAACTACTACTGGCCTCGACAAGGTGAAGCAGCTGGCAAAGTTCCGAGTGGTGTTTGAGACCAAGGTCAAAGCCAATAGGGAAGAGTCGTTCCCTCCTTACTTTCCTTCGTCTGGTACTGTTAAGCATGATGGATACAGTGTGTTGGGTTTCCTCAAGCTGTTCATCAATGAGCCTTGGGTGTGGTATCTGAAAGGGGTGTCTTCCAGAAACAAACTCTTACTCCCTGTGGCACAGTTGAGCACGGTGGATGGAGTATAGGCTGGTCTGGTTCGCTAGCCACCTTTGGGAGGTCTTACTAGTGGTGGTGGCTCTCTACCATTACTATACCCCTGGGGCACAGCACGGGTGGCCGTCTAATGGGTGGGTAGTGCAAAATTTATAGTATCCTCTTGCTTCACTCTGAAGGACTCATTGCTAAGTAGTGTAAACACAGTAATTCAATGAAATAACTATTTAGAAATAAGTGCGAAAAATGTATATATTCCTGGTATATTATATACGGTGGCCCATACTACCTCCTAACTATTCCAGAGTTGAACGAAAGTTATCCTGCGTGAATCCAGGTGAAGAAAACCTGGTCCTGAACTAAACAAGGTAATCTGACTAAGTAGCTATAGTGAACTTGCCCTAACTTAACTCATCGTTGTCCAGTAGGGACCAGAGGTGGTAGTGGTGAGTTAATGTTGTTACCAGCAGGTAAAGTAGGAGGATTGACTGTGTCTTCAGGAGCTGTTAGCAAAGAGTTACGGAAGGTCTGGAAGGCATTGTTGCAGCAGCTGGTCTGGAAGGCGTTGTTGCAGCTGCTGACGAGCTTACGGTGGGTCATGAGGACCTGACGACTTCTTCCGGCACAGTTCAGCACGGTGGAGGAGGCATAGACTGGCATTATCATGCAGTGCATGGGCTTAATACTCTTCCACGGGCCATGTAGGCGAGGGGCAGGGGCGAGGGTGGCTAGCACCGCCACTCGAGCTGTCAGCTGGAGTTGTCTGCTAGCACTGTCTGCAGCTTGGTTTTCTGCTGATGCTGCATGCGTCAGCTCTTGATACTAGTGGGTCCATCCTTTGACACGTTGTAGAACTACATGACCTTGGGTGGCTGGCTCGGCCGATAGTAAAATATCACTTTGAGGATGCTAACGTGATGACTGGTTAAAATGTGGAGCAAACAGTAAAAGCTGGACGGACGTGTCTCTAATAACGCTCCTTGTTGCAAGGGCTTATCCGGTAAGCACATGACCAACTCTTAATACTGTTCTAACCCCACCTTTGTGTATTGTAAACATGTGTAGATGATCCGAAGTAGAGTTTGTAGTTGAATCAGACAAGGCATCACGCATCATAGTATACGAATTAACTATAGATTTTACACTTTCAAGATTGCTGTGTTATTTTACAGCCATATTTTTCCTGTTGTCTGACTCTTTTGCTTTGGGTCGGTATCCAAAAGAAAATGCAAACGGTTGTGTGAAAAAAAATTATTTGCCGCACTGTTTATAACAAACATATAGTCACGTTGAAAATGAATAAATTGATGGAAATAAATAAATATTTGAATCAATAGTGCTTGAAGAAGATCATGTCAAGTTTTGGAATATTTAACTTTTATCGCAGCAATACAAAATTTTGGTGTGTAGGCCTACATTTTTTTAAATATAGCACTAATTATTATCTGGAAAACTTCACGGAATAAAAAAACTGAATTGTGATAACATTGATATAGAGACATCATAGTAAATACCTTAAGCGAGTGGGTGTAAGGTAAGTGGATACACAAAGAAAGAGAAAATAAATATAGTAGTATCCGCACTAAGTATCTAAGAAATATTTTACCGATGCTACAGATACAGATACTACTTAATATAAGCCGATACTCTAGTATCTGTACTGGTCCAGCCCTAGACAATATCTTGGGCATTACAAATGCATCAATCTGATAATTAAGACTCTTCACCAACAGGCTTGATGAAACGCATGGATACACTCTTAAGTGGCGTTTGAGCCAACCCATGAACAGATAAGTTGTCTTTTCAATGTGGTAACCCCATGCGCTGAACACATGCTTCCAAAATGAAGCTCGCTTGACTGGTGTAGTTCAACAGCACACTAACTGCACCCTCATTAGTTACAGTGACCATGGCTATTGAAAGCAGTACTGATGAAAGGGTTGCGGTCGTGCTCGACATTGTTTGTGAAGTTACAGCAGAGAAAGTATTTGGTACGTAATTTTGATGCTCATTATTAGATGTGGTTGGCAGTTGAGCACTTTCAGATGACTCAGAAGATGTGTCCTTACAAATTGTGTGTGTTGCCTTGCATAACATTTTCTACAATTTGACAAGGAAGAACAGTCCTTGGCCACATGTGCACCATGTAAACAGTTCAAACATACTCTAACTTGTTTGGCTACAGCAAACCTCTTTGTTAGTAATTTCAACAAAAAGTCTGGACAGTGATGAAGCTTGTAGACTGTATGGCACAATTCACACTTTCTTTCAACTGTGTGCAAACTAATATAGAAAGTTAAACCTTATGGTGAAAAGAGGTCACACTTTTGAGTATTAGCAGCCTTATTTGCTCCATCTGGCCTACCAAGAGAAATTCCTGGCCCCTGAACAATGTGTGCTGTGAGCCCCCCCTCCCCCCCCCCCTTCTTCCTTAAGTCCCTCCCCACCAAAAATCGACCATTTACAACATATGTACATAGTCATCATCCATGCAAAAATAGTTAAGTTTTGAGTGTCGAAATTTGATTTTTACGTGATACTTTGTTTTATAAACAAACAGTTATGAGTCAGGCCTGACCCGGCCCCCCTAGGGACTGCACATTGCAAAAAACCACCCCCCACCCCCCCTTTTCACTAGGCGGGCCTGATTTTACCTATGGATTGATTGACAGCTTCCATGAATTAACAGTTTTCCCAAGAAGTACATAAACTGCTTCATGGTAGAAACAAAATCTAGATTTAATGCCAGTTCCCACTGTTGCCGGAGTGTGGAATTCAATTTTTTCTCAAATAGAAGTATAAGAAATAGATCCCATATCTATTGGGATGTCAATAGCTTGCAAAGTGGAAACATTTTCAATAACCCTAGCATTTAAATGCCTCGAAGCAGCTGGTGAGCCCTGAGTTAGATGGGTACTTGTAAAAGGGCGTCTAGATGTTGGGATGAGATAAACAGTTTTTTTTCGTTCCTTCTGACTAGTATGTTAAACGCTACTGAATAATATTTTCATCAGTGAGTGCAAGTGACTGAATCAACACTAGTGGTTCCTCTGCTAATGATTTTCCTAAGTAGGCCAGGCTTTGCCATTAAGAATTAAAATAAATTTGAAAAGCTTGTCCATGTAGTGATTTCACACCTGAAAGTAGGAAGGTTAATTCAAAATATCATCACACGTGACCCCAGTCCATTACTCAAGGTGGATGGTTCCTTTCGGTTGTTTGTTTTGACCTTGTTTGCTAACAAATCATGTTCTGCCATAATGACATAAAAGTTGCCATCTAATGTGGTAAAGCTTTGTGCATGGGCCACAGCATCAAATGTGTATTATTTTAAGGCAATTTCAACTTGGTCATCTCAAAGCCCTGACGTAACTGTTCTAAATCTCGTATTGTTACTTTAACCAATCCTTGGTATAAGAATCTTTTTTTTTTGTTCATCTACTAATACTACAGCATGGTTCAAACGTTCCTCCACTCTTTGCAAACGGCGCTGCAACACAAATTAGTCCACCATTTCAAGTTTTTAGGTTAGGCCTACCGCAAAGACAGACACAAAAAGAATACTCGCACACAGCCAAAATTTCAGTCAACCGCACTTAAAACTTCTATGACATTATTTTCATCGCCAACAAATACTATCACCTGCATCTTCCTGATGTTACTAATGTGGCTGGTGTTAAGTGTGATGTCAATGGCCATTAAGGTTGGATTTTCCTACTAATTTGTTGCATTGCATAAAATGGGAAAGATAAGCAGCCACAGTACATGGTGAATAGTTTTTAAATTAAAGGCCTATGCAGAAAGAAACTGTAAATGTGCAATAGGCTAACCATTTTCTGTAGATTAATTATTTTATAGATATAGTAAAAGATTTACCTATGTTAGTTTATAATACATAAATCTTGGTCAGGTGTTTAAAATAATTTTTGTTAAAAAAAATACCAACCCACTGCGTGTTTCCTTTGTATCTCTTTTGCTTGTTACTGTCCACCTTCAGCCAGCAGTGGTATTTTATAAAACAAATATGGCTCCACTCCTTTTATCGCATCTGACATGTCGGCCACTTTCCTGTTGAAAATAGTTGCATTTAATGTATTAACAAATGTAATCATCAGTTCATAAAAAATACACTAAACGTTACCCCTTCCACCGACCTTCCTCCTCCCCTTCCACATATTGCTTGCACCTCATCTTTGCAACCAAAAAAAATGGATAAAAAAAGTATATAAGATATAGGAGTAACTATGGTGCGTTATTCCAGTATTAAACTTTAGTCTAGTAAAATAAAATTTTTAAGAGAAACTAAGAATTAGCTGTATTTTATAAAGAATATTTCTTTCATGGGATTTGTATTCAGTTTTTATTACGTTATCACAAAGAAAGTATTTTATAAAAATACGTAATCCCAGCTTCTTATCCTTTTTTAAAGAAATTTGCTCTTTGGTGGCATAGTAGCAAGGTTGCCTGCTTCACCCCAAAATTGCTTCTTCTCAGTGGTTTTTGCCCATGTTGTGATCATCTGTCCCCATTCCAAGATAATTCCAGTGTTCATACCCATATACACATTTGATGTTGCTGACCTGTAGTGAAAGTGGGCATAAAGCTGCTGTAACTGAAATGCAGAAGTTGGCTTTTTTTTTTTTGCATTTTCTTTGTAAAATTTATTGAGTAACGAAGTCTGTTGTTCCACTTTCCATGGTGTGCTTATCAGTGTTAACAAAATTACATTACAAATATGCTAACAGCTTTGTATGTGTGTGTCTAGGTTACTGACATTGTACAATGTCCAGATACGGTACGTGAGCCCTCCAGAGCTGGGTGTCCCCATGGACGTAGTTCAGTTTGTGGCCTCAAAAGGCATCCCACAGGAGAAGTTCACAAACCTGGAAGCAGCTCTGCCTGAAACGGACGTGCTGTATGTCACTCGCATCCAGCGCGAGAGGTTTGCGTCACAGGAAGATTATGATAAGGTTAGTGTACATCAATTCTCAGCTGTCGGGAAATTGAATTTGGCTAACATTCTACTCGACTTGGTTGAAACACAGTTTCTGAGAAGTTTGAGCTATTGAATGCTGTTCCATTTATCAAGCTGTAGTTGACACTGTCAAAAATTTGCTAGTATTCTTGAAAATTGTGTAGCAGCATATGTTTTGTATTGCCATAGGCAAGGCTGTTGATGTGCACAAGAAACTTCAGTACTGCATTAGTAAATAGTATATCTTTATGAAGTTAAACTGATTGGCGTTTCTATCATGTTATCTAAATCGTTCACAAATCACGGCATGAAATAGTAGTACATCGTAACACCTCAATTAGGAAAACTTTTCTGTTCTTACAAAATAGAAGCATACTATTTTTCATCCGTTGTCTTTCATGACTGTGTTCTTCAAAAATCATTTACATAGTTTGCCATAAATGTATCAAATGAAATACTGACGCGTGACACATTCATGTGCAGTTGGCATACAATCTCTACTTGCCACTTCATCCCACCATCGAGCATCCTATACTCATTTCGGCAAGTCCGCAGAGCATTATCAAATTAAATCACCTGCTTACTAGAGCTACAAGCATCACATCACCTGAAATTACCAACATGTGGTTAATAAAAATATTATAATTAATTAAAGCCATCACGTGGTCGTCCTAACCCCAATGGGGATTTTTAAATCTCGAAGAGCCACCTAAATCCTTAGAAGATATAAGCTAGTTCAAGGGTTTGCTGTGAGAGCGCAGCACCCATTCTACAAGATTGCCGCAGCCTCCAGTGCCTCGCGCCGAGGCAGTAAGATATATTGACGCCTTCACTCAAGGAGATAAGAAAAGGGTAACACAGCGCCGAAGCCCAAATAAACTAACCCTGTGATGTGAGGCTAGCCACACCCTCGCTACTCTGGAAACCTACAAGCAAAGATTTTGAGTATAAATAAGAGGTGACTAAATGTCTCAAGGGTGTGGTCACTAGACTAACTGGGTAAGTGGCAGCCAACCGACCTCACAGTCTTAACAAGGCTGAGAAAAAACACTACAGTAATGTGCTGACCACTAGGCCACATGGTGAAGTGCGCAATTTAACGAGTGAAGATGCCCACCGTTGGTGAGCCCCGATGATGCCTTTACCACTGTGCCAATTTATACAGAAGACGTCTCTCTCCACCTCATCTCCCTTTTACCATTTTCCTTTCACGTTAAATTCCACTTGGGAACAGGTTCATGAGGTACTAGTGAAATGTTAGGCTGCTTCAGAACGCTCCCAATCAAATTAGGTAATTTATTTAACCATTATTGAACCTTATTTTTAATTAATTAACATTACTCACAATGCCTTTGCCTGAAATTTCATATAGGACAAAGCTTCCTTAATTTAATTGAGTGTTTAATGTACTAAAGTGAGTACAGACTAACGCTGTTTTCTTAAGTTCGTTTAATAAAAACTTAATAATTTCTAACATTCATTTTGAGAGTAATTCATTTTACTATACGTGTCTTTGTCCTTTACTTAAAGATAATTTCATTAACCTAAAAGAGGTCTTTATTCATAGTACATTCAGTATTGAGAATTACTGCCAGTAAATGAACCATGGGTTTGACAAGTAACGCGTACCACTAAGGAAATTACACGCACCTCTAGGACAGCAAACAGAGGCCTGTCTTTAAGGTAGTTCGTCGGTAGCGCCCCACTGCAGGTATACAAATCTACACCATGGTTAAATTATCAGATGATCATCCTGCAATATCTCTTATTTTAAGAGCAGGCAACACCTTATTGGGTATTGACAACACACGTCCTACCATAATACCCCCCGCACCCCTCAACCAGTACCACTGCCCTACTGTGCCGCAATCAATATTGGCCACTGTTCCAGCTGTCACCCATCCAGTAAGTCAGGCTGCTAAGCGGAGTGTGCCACTTCCTGCTGCATCACAGGTACAGTGCCCGGCTAAATGTCACGTTACCAGAGTAGTGGATGACTTTGTTTCAAGTAGGAAGCCCACATGTCCCACCATTTACAACGGTCGCCTCCCGGAAAGGGAAAAAGTTAAGATAACTATTGACGCAAGGTACCTGATGTCACATTTTACTTTGAAGTATCTGAGAGTGCTTAAGTCCCCGGCATCCGGTCTAGAGGAACACCAAATTCTGTTCATTTAAGGATTTATCCCTCTTTCCCCTTGATCTAAACTGAAGGTAAGAAATTCTAGACCCCACTCATCTTCCCAATGGGGAGAGCCTCCGACCTAACTGGCATTTAGATTTTGTTAATTCTGAGCTAACCTGGGCCAGTCTAGTAACCAAGGTGGTAAAGACCAGATACCTCTGAAAGGGCTGGAGAATGGGGAATCAGTTGCACTTTTGATGGGTTGATATGTTAATACCCACATTAGTGTAGAGAAATCTCTCCTTTTCCTGAAGGACCAATTACAATTGAAACCCCCGAAATCTCCAGGCGCCCAATGTGGGGCTTAAACAGCAATATTTCAGACTAGGCTGTTTGAACTAAGTCAGCTAAGTCGGTCACACCCTAGGTTACCCCTAGTTAAGCAACCCCATTGAACTTCTTTGAAGCAAGCTTTAAATCAGCGTTCATGTTACCTAAAGTCGTTTAAGTTAAGACTAGACAGCTAAACCCTTATTTCCTAAAACGCTAGCTCGAAAAGGACTTACTTCAACCTCAAGGTTAATGCATCCACTTTCACAGTTGACACCGGCATTTAGCCTTGACATGAAATAGAGGTTGGATTAGTAATAGAGTTAGGATAGGTAAGTATTTTAAACTCTATCCACCAAACCCACTCACTAGAGTATAAAAAGCATGTAGCCGAAGTACTATCTCTACGCCCCCCCCCCCCCTTTACCATTGAGCTATGAGCGGTCGCACAACATGTATTGAAAGACTTCAGAGAGTTTTTGTTAAACATCCTGTGGCTCCTGTTTACGAGTCGTAAAGCCATCATGTCGAACTGTGTGCTGAGTTGGCATGGCGAGACAGAGGAAAGGACCTATGAACAGTCCTTCTCCACTAGTCAGAAATATGCCATGAACACATGTTCTGGAACCAGGGTACACGTTATTCATTGTGCACACTGCAATCAGATGATTCAGTTGTCTGTCCGCAAGCATCACAATATTCACCACTTGAGCTATCAGCCAACTATCCATAGGGGCGAATAGGACTTGACTGTTGAGAGCCAGTAGACACTCAAAAGAGTTTGGGGGCAATGCTTGTTACACAGCATGCCTCAGCACAGTTAGACCTGTGACTCACATGCCTAGATTCTATTAGTTTGCAAGTGGCCAGAGTAGAATTCCATGGGTGAGACCTGTAAGGGGAAGGTATTTCAGTTTGGTTTTAGTGGACTCTGACATCACAGGAAAGTTATTTTAATTGTGAATGAATACTGAAGCTCTTTATTCCCAAGCTTCAAATTAGTGAGATGGAGTGGAGAGGTTTGGTTGGCTCAGGGTCTTGAGAGCCAATGAGAAGGTGAAGCGAAATGAGTATCGAGTAGCACTAGAATGCAAGGGCTGGAGAAACAGGGAATCCCAGAGAAAACCAGTGATAAGTGTATTATGGCCACCAGCATGATCGAAAATCCAATATCTGTGGCATTACAAAATGGAATGAGTCTTCTGAAGAGAGAGTATCAGGGCCATGAGTGGTAGGGATGTTATTACCTGCATTCTGTATGTGGATAAGTCCCCACTCCAACCAGGCCTCCTTGTACCACAAAGGGAAAAAGCTAGAGAGTTTCAGTAACTAAATTGCCATTAATTCAATGGTATAGGCTATTCACGTTAAAGTGAGGACTTCTGAAACCCCCATCATTTGGAATTATAGCTAATAAATATATTTTATTTTAGTTTTAGATGTTAACTTTCAAGTGCGGTGCAATATACACACTGTGATTATTACTTACATAGTGACGTGTGTCCCTCTTGGGTCTTATTGGGTAAGAGGTTATTATGCTGACGACCCTCTCGGTTTCTATGAGTGAGAAGGGAATCAAACCCCAGAGTGAGGCGGAGTGATATGAATTCCCTCCCAGGGAGTTTCACTTTCCTCACGACTAAGGCTGTCAAACGGTGGGATGCCAGCGGTCCTAGGTATGAAGGATGATTAAGTTGGTGGTTACACGAGGGTGGTGGTGGGGGTACCTGGTGGTCAGGTACATTGACTGGCACTAGAGCTTCTTATTGTTCCAGATGGGTTACCTCCTGATCTTCCTCTGGTGGACACCAGCCTAACCAATGATCTAGTGGAAACACGTGTGGTGGATATAATGGAATCGTAATACAGGGGTGTATACTGTTGGTTCACTTGGTGGCAGCTCTACTGGACTCTTATTCACAATATTAATATCAGTAGTATTCTGCCTGTGTAGGGCGCGTCTCAAAACGCCTCTGGCGGCTCCTAATTCTGCCGTGCTTATTGTGCATTGGAAAGGAAGTCGTCTACCTTTCTGCTGACGTAACAGTTCTGGTGGGGTACGACTTGACAACCGTGCCCCCAGGACCTGTCGTGTGATGGGCAGTCGAGGTATCAAGACGTACGCCGAGTAACAGTTGAGGATACTCTGAAAACCCAGAAGCAGCTGCGTGCCCCTGCAGGCTTAAATGCCAATCCCTTCAGGCCCCATCTCCTGTGGAGTCCAGTGTACCTCACAACTGATTACTGGCATGTTAAATTATTGCACAGATTAAATTACACACACTTGATTAAAACCATAATAAAATATTAACAGGGGAACTAAGCTACAATTATGGTAGGCGAAACAAAAGGTTTCTATTCACGTAATATTTATTACGGAGACTAAAGAAACTGGAAAGTCTCTGCTAAATGAATACACTTTAAAATATTAGCAACAAAATGAATAAAAATAATTATGAGCTGGAAACAGGCGAAGGCGAGCCTGATATGAAATAATTAATACAATTACAAAAATTCTGAAGTGACGCAATTTACAGTATATGACAATAGAAAAGGGTATCTCCAGGGGGATGCTAATAAACGCGACAACCTGCTACCGCGGGAGTCAAGGGAAGTTGACTGTGGTAAAGGGTGGTCGGTACAGGTGGTCGGAGAGAGTGCTGAATCCTGGCGGTCATCTGGTGTGGACGAACCTTGTGCAAGTTGAAGGGCTGGAGTGCTGGCGGCCTTCACAAGCTGCTGGCTGGAGAGTGTGCTGCCTTCTCAAGCAGCAGGCAGAAGTTCGAGCCATGTTGCAGGCTGAGTAGAGGCGAGAGAGTCTTTGCAGACTAGGGAGAGCTCGCTAACTTGAAAATCCCCTAATCAGCGATCCTTCGGGGTACGGGGGTAGAGTAGCTTTCTGGCGCAGGGGTTGGTTTTTCAGGGTGCTGGAGCGCCACTCATTTCTTATCTCCCCACTTGGAGGCAATGACAATTTTAAACACCTCTCTCAGAGGCTGGTTGGATGTGACATCACAAGGTCACAGGGATGCTGCCATCTCTGGAGTTGTTTGAAACTTCTTCCGCTGCTAACTGAAGAGTAGTGGATTTTCAAAACTATTTAATATAGGATTCTGGGTGGGCGACTCATTTCATAATTAATCACGTTAATTATTGTTTCGTAGTCGGCTGTCCAATGCTTGGCGTCTGCTTGCTCGACACGTGAAATCATTGTGGTCACTGTTTGAATTGCCCTGAGTAAAGGTCATTCGTAGATGGGGCAAAGTCGCCTGTAGAAAGTGCATCTGCGCTGTGCAGCATGTTGGCATGTCTCAATAGCAATATTAATTTTAAAAAATGTGGATAAAGGATAAAAAATGGCTGAAAGTAAAAAGTAACTACGGCTCACTTTTCCATGAACAGCCTACACACAATTTCGTGATATCTAATTAACTCCCATAGGCAGCAGCATCATGTGACAATTGGAGTGATGAATGCGAAAAGACAATTGACTCGTTACTGCTTGACTCTCTCCTTCAGTCATATGCAAACCTGATTCAAAGGAAGCTGTAGTGGGATGTTCATAGCCCTGCATTTGTCATGGAAGGGGTTTTCGTCCCCTCCCCATCTTTTTACTGTGACTAAAGTTGTTGGTTTTGTTATGTGACAAGATGGAGCTGGCAACTTATGCATTGGCTTTGCATATTGGCACAAGTAATAGTTATGAAAAATCACTGAAAATTCTTTGCACAGTTTTGTAGTTGAGAAATCCTTAGCAGTTAATGCTGCCATTGCTCTGGTGTCAAGGGATGTATCTGGCAATCCGTGAAAGCACTACATAACCAGCATTGCCTGCTTGCTAAATTTCAGTTTTGTAAATGCCTGATTAGATACCAGTTATTCGTGGGTTGATTTCATCAGAATATGAGTGTTTTCTGTAGTTTCACTACTCAAGGTTCTGCCCCTCTACTGTTCAGTGCTCTTCATTACTCTGCAGAGCCCTTCTGGACGTATTAAATTAACTGTGGATCACTGACAAACTGATGCATCTTCTGCACATGGTCCAGTCTGAGAAATAATAATAATAATAATAATACCAATTTTGCAAGTTCTTGTGTACAAATTGGATAAAAACTATTCAGTGGGCACCAGTCAGCAAATTGCTGTAATACTTAAAACTGTTGCCGCCATATCACAAGAGACTGTGGGATATGGAACTGGTATTTCATCATACATTCAACTCTCATTGTGCCGAAAATGTATGTACTGATAAACCATGTCAACAGTTAATTTTCAGTTGTGCCAGCAAAACTCCTATATAAATAATGGTAAAGCTAACCGCTTGTATTGTTTATCGGATGTTGCATCAATTCAAGTATATTTCGGGTCCTGTCACCTAAAATTTCCCGCAACGATTGTTTTTAAGCTCGTTGTTTATGCAAACATCTAGTAACTATATGAAATACACCATGTGCGCTGCCGTTTATAATGCCTCTGCAATGCCTCTATCTCTCTCAGCCGCACACCTTCCTTTCATTCCTTACATGCTTTCAAGAGGGGAAGCTGCTGTCTAGCAAAATAAAAAGAATGTCCTCTCTCTCTCAGCCATGCGTGCTTGCCTCCACATGTTGGCCACAGAGCAAATAAACTGTGCCTGGCAAACGTAGAAATTTGATCAATATTATCAGTCACTCAAAATAATTACCACTATAATTTGTATTTCAAAGCAAGTGGTTTCACCTGAATATGTTACACAGTACATTTTAACGAAGAATTATTCTTTGAAAAGATGTTTTCTTTTGTGATTAAAGGTTGTTTTTTTCCTGTAAGGTTAGTGTTTCATTGTATTTTGCGTAAAATCAACATGATTTTGAAACGTAATATTAAATTTAACTCAATGGACAGCATCTTTGCTAGTAAATTGATATGCCTAGAAGCATATACTTGACCTACCCCTGTCACCAAAAGTTGTTTGAACATTGAGCGACTTTTATTACCAAGTGTAAAGTTCATTTTCAGTAACTTCTTGCAGAAAAATTGGAGGATTTATTCTAATTTATTTCAATAGGCATGCCTCTTTTGAATAAACTGATAAATGTAACGATCTATTCGACAACTTTGGTCATCTAATAATGGATAAACACCGAGCCAAAGTGCAGTGTAACTCGTGACAGGAAAATAAGAAGACATTGTTTTAAATGATTAATTTTTAAAGACCATGAATAAATAAATTTTAATCACCTAATTTATTTACGTCAGTCTCAAAATTAAGTTTTTTTTTTTTCAGGGAAATATAATTAATTGCTTTTAAAAGATAAACATTTGCCTTGCATGCAAGGCATCTGCAACATGTAGCGGCATGGAGGGGTAAGCCTCCCACCGCTTCCCCTTCTCCACCTGCAGCTATATACGCACTGTCTGATCGATAAATTCTACGCATGCTCTCAACTGAGTGGGTGCATAATATTCAAAATTTGACTTGCATTCAGTAACATATTATTTTCATTTTCAGAGTTTCAAAGTTTTAGGTCAGCTTGCATTTGGTGTCTGATTACAACCACTTATATACAGTATTTTGAGATGTTTTATTCTTTATTCAAACAAGTGTAGGTGAAATGTTTTTAATGCATTATTTACAGCACAGTTATACTTTTTCTAAAATTCCCATTTTTATTGTGTTTTGACGCATGTTACACTTTTGCACTTTTAGCACTCTCTACCAAGTGACTTTGCCCCAACTTGGAGAGAAATATCCTTATGGGGCAAGTCAAGCCATTTAAACAGTACATGAAGCAGGACACTTACTTACAGGGTACTTCAGCGTGCCCAACTGCTACTACAGACATGTGCGCCTAGATTGTACTGTTCACCCTGATTCGGCCTGAAGCAGTCACGTCAACACCCCTCTCTGAAGATTGTAATGTCTACCGAGTCGCCGGCACTCTCCAGGAATATCACGCTAGTTCCACAGTCTGTCACTGGATGGCAGCACACATTCTACTTAAGCAGCACAGTCTCCAGAGCCTGCCACCAAGGCAATAAGATATGTTAACGCCTCCATCACAGGAGATAAGAAAATCAGCACCCCTACTGAAACAGGAATTTTCAACCCCGAGAAGCAAGGCTAGCTTCCCTCTCACCCTTCTGAAGCCCAACAAGATCTAAAATTTAGTATGAAAGGACCAGCAGAGCCAACCCTCAGGTCAGTCTGCTGCACTTCCACCGCTGTAATGGCCTGAGGTTTCAGTCACGGGTAAGTGCTCGCAAACCCTCCTCCACCACTTGCCAAGGGCGGAGACTATCTTCACGATGCGCCAGCCACTAGACCCTTCTTTGCGCCGGTATTCGTGGTCAACCAGAGGTCTGCAACATCTTCAGCAGCCTCCAGCTTTTAAGCTTCAGCAGCTCCTGAGTACTACCGCCAACCAGAGGGTTCTGCTGACATCGCTCTTGCCACCTCCCCTCCTTCCTTGGTTTAACACCTTGAGGTAATAGGTCATAACGACAACTCTGGACAACCTCCTCTTGCTCTAGCCAAGCAATCTTCCATTGCCCTACTGGTGATGACCTCGCCAGCTTAGGTCCCTTCAGAACACTTCTCCAGTATTCAATTAGGGTTTAATTGTATAATTTGGCTTTTATTCATTAATTTTTTTCCCCAGATTAATTATGCCACATATTAATTAGCATTTGCATCCAGGTTCTCTTTACCTGTCTATCAAGATAGGGTTAACTTCCGTTAATCTATATTTCTTATTATTAAAGAGAGCGGAACCATGTGTTCAAATACGTTCTTCAATAAATGTATTATTAATTTACTCAGAGTTCTCACATCTAGTTTCGAACCTCACTTGACTTTTAAGGAGTGTAAACATTTTTAGTTTGTTCTGAGGAAAAGCCGGCTAACTTGCTTGTAAACCACCAAAGTAAATACATACAGATTTAGAGAGACAGAGTTCTGCCTGCCGGTAGATCTTTGGGAGCACTCTTAAACACCCTAGGAACTCATCCATACATGGAATTGAGTGACGTAATAGTTTCCTACTCCGCCATCACTGGGTAACAGCCGGAGTAGAGAACGAACTACTTTGGCCACCAGATCCGCTATGGATACCACATTTGGGCATTTCTCCGTAAAACAACGTGACATTAACCTAAGCTATGTTACACCGCTGTAATGGCCAGAAGTTCCATCCACCACTTGCCAAGGCCGGATTGGAACAGCAGAGTTTGATATCACGTCAGGTCAATGTGTTCAGAAGTACACGTTACGGCTCGTTATATCCTGGCTTGGCCTCAGGACAATGATAATAAATTGTGCTACCCCGTTATTTTCTCCCCCAACTAAACTATCTAACAAACAGCATACAGCTTATCAAATAATTCTAAAGTACGGAGATACTATTTTATACGTAGACAGGCATTGGATAGGAAACCCTTCTCAGGAAACACCTCCCCTAACCAAAGACAATCACCACAGCAACGCCAGCACCACTTTGCCACAGCCAGAATCAGCCACTGTTCAACCGCCGACCGCCGCAGCAAGTCAGCCAGCGATGAGGAGGATGTTGCGTCCCCTTATCCAAAAGCTACCGTCTCTGCGAAGGGTAGTGTGTGTGATTCGCAAACTTCATCCCCACTAGGAAACCCACTAGGCTCACCTTATACCATGGTTGAGCCCATAAGCGTACATAAGGCCTCTGCCTTATTGTAACGTTACTCGCGATAATGGCATTGCGTTGGTTGAATTCAACTATCGTGATTCAAACTAGAGCTGTTTATAAGAAAACTTCTAGTGTAAAATTTGTCTTATCGATAAAGGTCCACAGTTATTTGTCCAGAACAGATGCAACAAGCCCCCTGCATAAGACCTCTGTCCAATGTGGTGAACCCCATCCTAGCCAAGTACTTGTTTTAATTCAAGTGTGACGCATGCCGCTTCTACGCCTATTATATTACGACTCCGACTCGTCGCCTAGAAGTACTGCTTTCATCTCTACAGACATGAACAACACGTTGCCTACCCCTACAGGCAATGGGAACGTCTGTGTTTTTCCTTCTTACATGGAAGGCCCCCCCCCCCCCCCCCCCCTTTTCTTCTTTACAAGCTTGACAAATACAAGCTGACCAGACCTCGTGCATGGCCGAGCAGACCTGACCAGGCATGTAGCCAGAACCGCTGACGAGATAATTCTCGCGCCACCCAGGGCAGGACGACGTCACGCCTCCCCCGCTCCGGCAGCCTACAACTACAAGCTACCACTATATAAGTTTGGCCGCAATCGAGCTCTGGAGTGATGCTCGGAGCTCTAGAAAAGTTAGAAGCCTACAAGTACGCCTTTGCGGCAACCAACTACGTACGTCAACGACCAGTCAACCTGGCAACATACAACCATGAATTTTCTTCTTTTAACTTAATTTGTCTCCTCTAGACACTTTTAATTAGTAGTTTAACTGTAACTCGTATTTTCGTCTAGAATCAGCTTTTCCCGTTTGTTTAGAACCAGATCACCTACACCTGGAACCACTCAGTTACCTTCAGCTATCCTCAAATTCGTAGGAGGTAGCACAGGTCAGGTGTCTATTGAACTTTCAATAAGCACACGTTGCGTTCTACTTTGCTATATTTCCAGGGTATATATCTGTATTTACAGTTGGAGGTGTGCAGTGCAGTGCCAATAGAATCCGGGGAAGTTATTAAACCGAACTAAGGCATACACATTAGACAGCTACCTTTTTCTTCCCATCAAAGACACAGCACTATTAGTGCTCGTGGGGAAGAAACTGTAATGCCCCAACCACTAGTAACACCACACCAGGAGACACAACACACTTGGGTTGCTTCGCACCACTCGCACTGCGCGGTGACTGTGACCTGCAGTGCTGCCAGGTATTCTGGGTGGATGCACAACCAGTAGAGGCTTGGCACGACTCCGGCTCAACGTCCCTGATCAGTCCGCCTTCGGTGGGGGATCAGTGGGGACTCTTTATCGAGCCAGCCGACAAGTCACTATTGGGGTTCACTGTTAGTATTTCCGTTTCAGTGCACTCCGTGATTTATAGAACTGTTACCCTATGCCTCGGAGAGGAGGAGTGGTAGGAGACGTATAGAGCAACACCTGGCTTACCCCGCTGCCTGGCCGAGGATAGTATCACCTTATCCTATGCAGAGTAGACAGGCGGAACAGGTCCGTGTCGCTGAACTCAGATGTCAAGCGGTCGCCCCTGCACCCGTAATATTGATTTTCCACCGTGTGTTCGTACCAGCTACAAGTATCACCCTGTTGTCTACGGCTTCTTAACCAGAGTGGAAGTTCACCTAGATTAGGACAACTTGATCTTCTGGACGAAAGAAGCACGACTTTGGAACATTTGTGCAGGCATTCACCTCGCTTAAGACTAAAGTTACCTCAACTACATAACTAGAGGTGAGTGTGTATCAGAACTAGCCAACACTCCTCGCCTTATCCTCGCTACCTGAGTCGCTTTTGGTCTAGCGAGTAAAATCTGTAACTACTGTGTCCAGTCAGTCTAATAGGACATGCGTCAAGAAATGCATACCAACCACAACTCCATGCATGGCCTTTGTACACAAGTGCTGGTTCTGCCCGGAGAATCATTGGAACAAAGACTGTCCGCGGAAACCAGAGGAAACCGTCGCTCCACCTAACAGAGCGGGCAACATGCCAGCAAATATCCCACAGCAACCAGCTAGCAAACCAACTCCGGAAACCAAGCCGGGGTACGAAGCGGGCCGCCACCACCAGTTTACAAGGGCCCATCCTCCAAGGACTAAGTGAGGAAGCACCGATTCCTGTAACCCCACACATAGATGTAGATTTAAATAACAACAGAGTACTCGCCTTATTCGACTCTGTGGCTACAGGAAATTTCATTAGAAGGAATCTATTAACAGCAAACCAGCTCACAGAACTCCGTCCACAGAATAAAGTGGTAAGAATGGCGCAACTCGATGCAACTCTGGAATTAACTGGCCGGATTACCTTGGATATAAAAATCCAAAATAGCATCACCCCAACAGAATTTATTGTTTCGCCGACAATGTCCGAATTCGTTATACTAGGATTTCACAGTCAACTTAGAGCGTACTTGGGAGAAACCAACCGCTTTTCTGTGAGTTAGGAAAATCCAGACGACATCCCGCCAATGCCCAACGATCCAATGAGCATTAATCATGAACTCGAAGGACCAGAGTTCTTGCAATTAAAAGCCATCCTAGACGAGCACGTCCGCGCCTTTGGACAAGAAGGACTTTTATGGCAAACGCGATCAATTCAACATGAAATATGGCCGACCACTGACGTACCAGTCTACAACAGGCCATACAGAGTGTCAGCCCGCCGACGTGACCTCACCATGGATCAGGTTAATGACATGAAGGACCAGGGGATAGTAGAATCGTTGAATTCTTCATACAATTCGCACGTTGTACTTGTACCAAATAAAAGACACCAAATTGCGATTTTGCATAAATTACAAATCGCTAAACGAAGGTACCCACCCGATTGCTCCCCCAGCTATCGACTTGTCTCATACCCTTCGAGACATTGGCAAAGCCAAAATATTCAGTACTCTCGACATGGAGTCTAGATATTGGCAGATTGCCTTCCATCCAGACAATCAAAAGTATACCACTTTTACGACACCTGAGGGTGAAACATTACAATTTCGAGTCATACCTTTCGGCATGAAAAATGCCCCCGCAACGTTCTAGCGATTGTCGTCTGAAGTACTGACGGGATACATCGGCAAGTTTTGCTTCACTTATCTCAACAATGTAATAATATACTCTAATAGCTGGGCGGACCATCTAGACCATCTGCAACGAGTATTGGAAAGGCTTGAATTACATGGGATGACTTGTAAGCTATCGAAAAGCTTCTCCGGCAAGACATCAGTAGATTATCTGGGACACGTCATGTTGCCCGAGGGAAACTTCCCCCAACACAATTCAATATGCACAGTTGAAGAAGAGGAAGAACCTCAGATTAAGCTGCAACTACAACGGTACGTGGGTCTGTGTAATTGGTTGCTGGACTTTGTTCCAAACATTGTAGAATACATGGCACCCCTACACCCTCTTTTCAAGAAAGACACCTGTTGGCAATGGGGTTCGGAACAACGAGCATTTTCCGACTTGAAGAACAGCTTCAAGAATATTCACCAACTCCATCGGCCACAAGGGGACAAACCCTTAATACTGCAAATGGACATGTGTCAGAACGGCCTGAGTTCGACTTCGAGGGAGGTCCAACATTGCCCAGGTAAACTAAACGCCCTGTCTCGTGCCCCGATGTTGGAGGAGAAAGAGAAAATGTCTCCCCCCCCCCCCCCCCTGGATTGAAAGAAGTCCGGAAGATCAAATCCGACTCCTTCAACTACAGATAACCCATCACCAAGATACTCTAAGCCAACAGGAGGATCCCGATATCTTACTTATAATACAGGAACAGCCCCAACGTTATGCCACATGGGACGATGTCATTTGGATAAGCAGCGGGCAACCCAATACATCATGGAAGATCTGGTTGTCACCGCAAGTACAAGTGGATATATGCAGACACCATCATGACCATCCCCAAGCTGGCCACCCGGGTACGAGGGAGACCCTGTTGGATATCAAAACCCACTACAATTGGGACGGAATAAGCAGTAATGTCCAACAGTACGTTAGCGACTGTGTCACGTGCTGTCATGGCAAAGCATACCCGGTTCCCTCTCCCACCGCAAAACCATGGAGACCCAAGACGGCCTGGACCCACATCGCCACCGATCTGATGGGTCCATATCCTTGGAGTACTGAGAGAAACCGCTATCTCCTCATGGTAACTGACCAATTCTCCCAATGGGTAAAGGCATTCCCTCTACCCAGCCAAGAAACCACCCCCATTGTGCGGAAAATGGAAGTGGAAATCTTCGCACTATGGGTCAACCCGAAAGAGTCGTATTGACGGACAATGGCACTCAGTTTACTAGCCGTCAATGGCAAACTGCCTGTCAAGAGTGGAGAGTAGAAACCTGGACTGCCCCCCCCCCCCCTTTACCATCCACAAGCCAACCCCACTGAATGGAGGAACCAGGAGATCAAGATGTTCCTTCGTATTAGTGTGGGAAATGACCACAAACACTGGGATAAACACATCTCCACCATACTGTGTGCCCTTTGACGCCGTACTAATAAGGGCCTTCGACACCAGCCCAAGCATCCTACTCCTGGGACAACCCTTGCGCCGACCAGGTGACTGGCAGGGGGAAAGCGAGTCCACTGAGATGCCTCAGCCTGAGGACATCCGGCTAGCAGCGCTAGCCGAACCACGCATGCCCGGAGAGCTCAAAATACTAATATTTTGAAGAAATATCCCCAACCAAAGACAGGGGTAAGAGAGTTCAACCTGGGGAAAGCCGTCCTACGAAGTCACCCACTCAGCAAAGTCAGCAACCAATTCAGCACTGGACTTGCTGTCAAATGGGATGGACTGTACCGTATAGTGGGCAAACATGATAACGTTTATTGGGCCGAGGATATGCGCAGGCCAATTCGTAAGGCCACCAGAAGTCAGATACGACAATACCCAAGGGACATGTCAACACTTGGGGACAGCGACGTTGAAGGGGACACTTCTGGCCTATTGGAATATGAAGATGAACCTCCACTCAAAGGAAAGAACCTAATACTGAGTCAGGACCTTCAACGAGACCCGAACCAATGCCCATCGTGGTTGAATGGGCTCCTAGTTACATCGCACCATGGAAACCCGATGTTGAACGTCAAGCAGTATTTCCCGTAACATCAATTCCCTCAACACCACGCAGCTACACCAATACAATAGCAGCAGTGAGATCCAGCAGCTCTGAATTATCCTGGCGGAGCCCCCGCGACAGAGAACCCTGTCAAACACCCTGTCGATCAATCCGCAGCAGTGAGCGATCGGAAGTACCTTCGGTGAGAGGGCTAGGAATCACTCAGGTGCCTACCTCCCCATCTAGTACAACTACAGAACCAGAAGTCATGTCTGTCCCAACTTCAGAGAGGTCGTCCTCAGACGACGAAGTACATGATGCCATTAGACCACCGGAACCTGAAACGTCAAGCTCAGTCGAGAGCGCCCTGCTTCAACCACTTGCTACGCAGGTAGACCCGCTTATCGGGACGTCAAGCTGCCAAGCCGGAAGTGCTCCGCCCTAAGAATCTGCCACACAGGATCTCCCGCCTACCACAGCGTCGAGCTGCCACGTTGGAAGTGCTCCGCCTAAAGAACCTGCCACGCAGGATCTCCCTCCAGCTAGGATATCAAGCTTGGAGACGAGTGCTCCATCTTAGCCTCTTGTTACACAGGAAACTCCGCTACCTGGAGTGTCGAGCTGCAATAGGCGTGCTTCATCCCCAGGTCCTGTGACGCAGGAATACCCGCAGACCCAGACGTCGAGCTGCCACATTGGAAGTGCTCCACTCCGCCATCTTGCTACACGAGAAGCTGCACCCTTCGAGACCATCAATGCCACCCACGACACCCGCAGTGGAGACTGACGTAAACTTCCCCTCCACTGCAACACCCTAGGACCTGGCTACCGAGACCGTTGAGGCCAGCCTCAACCTGGAACCACGACGAGCTGTGCTGTCCGCAGTCGGGGTGGAGACCTTTCTCCTCCACACTGCCCCGTCAGAGAAACATCCTGCCTACGGGTACGAGCCCGTGCAGTCGGGATGGAAAGGCTGAGCCTCCCCGCACTGCCTCAACGTCCCTTGAACGAGTGCCCTCTCACTGTGTTGAAGCAGAAGCCACTACACCCCAGGCTGCTCCACGACGCCTGATGCCCCCCACGTACCACCAAGGCTGCCCACATGCCTAGTCGGTACAGGGAATCGGTATGGAGGCCTACAACCAGGTACATGTGGCCATACCCTCGGCATGTTGCCCTTCGTCCCAAGGTCAGTGATACTGACGGGGAAGGCAAAGATTGCCAATAGTGCGCGCACTTTGAAAACTGTGTAGTAGTCGTAAACCACTACATGTGCACGTGACAAAAGGACTTGTTATAGACTGGTTACATGCACTGCATTTAATTTAGCCAAAAGCCAAAAGACAGTGATGTAAGCAGAACAATCACATTAAGGCTAAATTAAAAGAAGCAGTACAGTTGCAGTATAAAGAACCAATGAGGTAAATGAGCAAGGAATTAATGACTCGGCTACGTTATAATTCACTTTTTAATTACAACTGTAAAAAGCTGTACAGCAGTAACTTTTGAACAGACATTTTACACCTCATGGTTCAAGTGTTTCAGTGGTCGGCAGCCCACGTAAAAAGTAGCATTATGAACAGATTCTCTCCACTGTGACAGTAATAGCTATGATAATTAGTATCACGTATGGACACTCACCACAGTGCGCGTGATGGTATCACGTATAGACTCTCACCACAGTGTGTGTGATAGGTGAAGACAGACACTTCCATAGTTTACATGTTAGAATTAGCCTTCGTTCACATAACTATCAGCTAATTTTACATTTTTTTTTATAAGGATTTGAAGTGTAGGTACAGAGTTAAATATGCTCATAACTTTTTTTTTAAGTGTGTATGTGAAGATGCAACTGCAAGAAAGAATGCCGTTTTGTAATAGGGGTTTTACACTTCATGTGCGTACATTTTATTAGTGCTTTTGTTTGCAAATATCTTGTGCACCTCATCAAATTCACAATCTGAGAGTTAAAACTCTTTTAATTTGGTACAAGATATTTTAACTTACATGTTTTTGTTTATGAGTGTATGTAACCTGTGACCAATGTGCGCATAACTGGCCTCGTTCGTGCGTGTATAGGCTAGTCACTGTAAAGTGAGCATTTTTTAAGGCCATGCTAAATTTTTCCTTTCAATAAATTTCTACCTTTTCGCCACTTTTTAATGTAAACACTCCAATATGACTAATAAACACAGTGTATACATTTCATCACTATCAAAATTTAACATCTGAGACTGCAATCAAGTATATTTGATAGGGGTTAATGTCTTTTGGGAGGGCCTTAAAAAGTGCTCACTTTACCGTGAACAGCCTATAGTGTACTGGCTTTGTATTTGTTTAGCCGGTTAACCTAGGTGTTTGCAGGGCCTTTGGTTAACCACTTCGTAAATTGTCACGTGTAACTATTTAGCTTGCTGCAAGACACAAAAGTTCCCTGAAAAGATTTTTCCTTTTTCTTATGTCACTGCAGCAAGCACCAGGATAGTAGTGGCATTTCCCCGCCTTCCGCGAGTAAGGCTTGTACATATTATAAATATTCTTACTTTCATCCTGTCGTTTTGTTGTCATTTTTTTAAAATAATTTTTCTTTCAGGGTTTATGTACAATTTACTTGTAATATCCACCAGCGATATGCTGGTTCTTGTGAATGACACGCATTATGAAAAGTAGGCCGGTGGGGACACCCAACACACGCAGCTTCTTAACCCAGTAATCCTTGCACACTGGGAGAATACACGTTCTCGCCACATCAGCAAAGCCCGACAACCAGGGCGAGGGGCAGAGAAGGATGGCCACCCGCACAAGAGAGAGAGTGTAAGCTTCAAGGTTGCCAGCCGGCCGACACCACTTCACGTATCCACGTTTCGCATCGCGCTGGCTGGTTGCCCTGAATGCACAGAACACGTGCCACTACAGCGGTCGAACCCCCTACATTAAGGGTCCCGCCTACCTGCATGAAAAATTTTTTGTGCTGCCTACCTCAGCACGTCTTCAAACGTCTACCCAGATCTTCTAGGGACCATATAGACCTTCCAGAGAGGGGGTTTATGCCTTTCTCCACCACCTTTTTCACTATGAGTGTCTTCATCGCAACGGAGGGGCGGCGCATTGACGTGTGCCGCTTCTACACCTATTATAATACGACTCCAACTTATCGTCTAGGAGTACTGCTTCTTCCATCTCTACAGACGTGAGCAACAAGTTGCCTACCCCTACAGGCAACGGGAACTTCAGTGTCTTTCCTTCTCATCTGGAAGGCACGCATCCCCGGCAGGCATGTCATCCCCGCCCCCCTCATCATGCTCGACACCTGCCTACAAGCTGCCCAGACCTCAGGCACGGCCGAGCATACCAGACAAGGCATGAAGCCAGAACCGTTGACAAGATAATTCTCACGCCACCCAGAGCCAGAGGACGTTATGCCTCCCCCGCTCCCTGCACCGGCAGCCTACAAGCTACCACTGTATAAGTCTGGCTGCAGCGGAGCTCTGGAATCATTCTTTCGCATCTCTTACACCACCCATAGCACTCTTAGTGCTCGGGAGCTCTAGAGAAATTCGAAGCTTACAACTACACCTTCGCAGCAACCAACTACGTACATCGACGACCAGTCAACCCAGCGACATACAAACACAAACTTTCTTCTTTTAACCTCATTTGTCACCTGTAGACACCTTTAATTAGTTGTTTAACTGTAACTCTTAATTTTCGTCTAGAATCAGCTTTTCCCGTTTATGTAGAACGAGGTCACCTACACCTGGAACCACGCAGTTACCTTCAGCTATCCTCAACTTGGTAGGAGGTGGCACAGGTCATATGTCTATTAAACTTTCAATAAACATATGTTGCTTTCTACTTTGCTACTTTTATTTCCAGGGTATATATCTGTATTTACAGTTGGAGGTAGATTACGCTGTGCAGTGCCAACGGAATCCGGGGAAGTTATTAAACCGAACTAAGATATACACATTAGACAGCTACCTGTTTCTTCCCATCGAAGACACAGAACTATTAGTGCTCGTGGGGAAGAAACAGTAAGGTCCCAACCACTAGTAATACCTTCACACCAGGATACATGACACACTCAGGTTGCTTCGCACCTCTCGCACTATTAGTGTGGTGACGGTGACCTGCAGTGCTGCCGGGTATTCTGGGTGGATGCATAACCAGTAGAGGCTTGGCATGACTCCGGCTCAACGTTCCTGATCAGTCCGCCTTCGGTGGGGGATCAGTGGGGACTTTATCGAGCCGGCCGACAAGTCAGTATTGGGGTACACTATTAGTATTTGCGTTTCAGTGCACTCTGTGATTTATAGAACTGTTACCCAATGCCTCATGAGAGGAGGAGTGGTAGGAGACATAGAGAGCAACACCTGGCTTAACCTGTTGCTTGGCCGAGGATAGTATTACCCTATCCTACGCAGGATAGACAGGCGGAATGGGTCCATGCCGCCAAACTCAGTGTCAAGCAGTCGTGCCTGCACTTGATTTTCCACCGTGTGTTCATACAAGCTACAAGTATCACCCTGTCGTCTACGGCTTCTTAACCGGAGTGGAAGTTCACTTAGATTGGGACAACTTGGTCTTCTGGACGAAAGAAGCATGACTTTGGAATATTCGTGCAGGCATTCACCCTGCTTAAGACTAAAGTTACATGAACTACCTAACTAGATGTGAGTGTGTATCAGAACTAGCTAACACTCCTTGCCTCATCCCCGCTACCTAAGTCGCTTTTGGTCTAGCGAGTAAAATCTGTAACTACCAAGTCCGTTCAGTCTAATCGGACACGCGTTAAGTGTGTGTTAAATGACGTTCCCATTCGACAGCATTGACATTCCATTATCTCCAGGGCTTCCCTTTGACCCCGACTTTCGGTTTTTTTTTCCAATAAGTTAGAAGTCGTACTTCAATTAATGTTGCCCAAAGTAGGACATTTGTCACCTTGGGTCACTTTTGGTAATTAAACGTCACAGCATACAGGCTTCAAGTTAATGGCGCCCAACATGGGGGATATCTACTTCACAGGCATCATATATCAATAGGAGAATTGGAATACATTACATGGTAGGCTTCAGTTTGTTAGCTAAACGTTATTCACAGATAATGTACCACTCTCATTATACTCAAAACAAAGTCTAATAAGGTCAGAAATTGTATTTTATTGATATACATGTTAGAACTCTCAAGTAATGAAATCCTGCATGTATGAACATTTTTTGACAGTCCTCTTAAAAAACGGTAGAGGGAGTCGACTGTATACTGTTTCCCCATTTCAGTTCCCCCAAGTTATACTTTTTATTTTTCATGCTCTACACTGGACAGTACTCAGCGATTGTTTTTACAGTTGGTAAACTCCCAGCATTTTTTTTATTATGTTTGTATTTATATTATACTCACTTTCACTGCTGACATTTCTGTCTTAATTTTGATAGAAAAACAAAAGTCTTATTTTTCTACCGTAAGACAAAATAAGTCACCAAGATAATTTTCACAATCTTTTTTAACTATGCTTGTTTCCATGACTTGCCACAATAGTGAACAGGTAGTCATGCGGACATCCTGGGCAAGAAAGTGACGTGTGTTTTGTGGCCAGGCTTGCGGACTGTACGTGGTGACTCCTCAACTGATGACGAGAGCCAAGCGCAAGATGGTTGTGATGCACCCACTGCCTCGAGTGTTTGAGATCAGCCCCGAGCTGGACTCCGACCCGCGTGCTGCATACTTCCGCCAGGCGGAGTGTGGCATGTACGTGCGTATGGCTCTGCTGGCCATGGTTCTGACCAAGTAGTGGTATTCCTCGCACCTTCTACAGACTGTGTTTAAGCATTCACATTTTATACACTGACTGATTAGTCTTTTTATTGTTTTAATTTTATCTCAAAGTTATGACACTGTCGTATCAATTAGGTAACAGGTTGATACGTTGCCTAAAATGTAAGGAATATTTCCAACAGCCAAACTGCTGGTTATGTTAAACAATATTGTTATAATTTACTGCAGTTTCTTTCCTTTTTTAAGTAATTAATTGTTTTTATTTTATGTAGCCTTGACTCAAGGAACATTTTATTACTTTTATTGACTATCAGTATTCGTTGAAGTGTTACAGTGTAATAATGTTCATGCAGGGTCACTTCACCGCAAGAAACCCACCAAAATGTTGTTAGTTCAAAATATTTTTATCTGTAATTTTATGACATTCCAGTGAACAATTGTAATTATCCGTGTATTCTTTTACTGTGAAGTGGTACGTGAATAAAGTGTAGATGTTTTTATTTTCTCTAAAGTGTATTTAATTCAGTCTTCCAACAGTTACACTTGGTAACAGTATAAACACTATACATATATTATACAGATATATTTTCAGTGTTGCAACATATTTACTGTAACAATAATAGTCTGCCAGTGTACACAAAGAAGCTGGAGAATGTGTCCTAAAAAAAATTATATTCCATAGCTTTAGAAAATGCACTCTTGTATTTTTAGTAGTGCTGCCAGTGAAAGTAAAAACACTAAACTTGTTGAAAGCAGCAGCTCATGATAAGCCTGAGAAACAATCTCATTCATAAACAGTGTTGGTTAATACAGTTATATTCTGTTCACGGTAAAGTGAGCATTTTTGAAGCCCTAGTTATTTTTTACTTTCAACCAATTTGTATAATTCCACCACTAGTTAATGTAAACACTGCCATGGGAGTAATAAACACAGTGTGTACATTCACGATACCCAAAACAAATGTCCGAGGCCACAATGAAATGTATTAATTTGTTATTATGTCTGATGAAACGGCTTCAAAAAGTGCTCACTTTACCATGAACGGCCTATAATATAAAATGGCAAAGGACTGTTAGAGCACTTAAATTTTTTTTCTTGGGAAATTATTCTGTACATCAAACTTGAAAAGAAACTTTGATCTTTGCCTCATCAACCAAAATAATTCATCATTCCAAGAAATTGGATGTTGATATGACAAATTTGTGTGTTATTATAGAAGGTTAAAATTTATGCAGCTTTTGTTTTGATAGCTGCAACTGCCTGACATCTGCCCTTTATGTGCTAAGTTCTTAATTTATTTTTCACACGTCAGGGAAAATTTTCGTAGTGCTTTGAAGCTTTAATTATATAACCAAGAACATCTGAAGTACAAGTGCGTGAAAATGTATTAACTATGGTCCTATATTCAATTTCTATCAGAGGTACAATGGACTGAGTGGTGGATAACAATGAATTTTCCTCTCCTTAAGACTTGCTGCATTACATGCCATGGTGCGAGTAACTTACAGTGCTGAGATTATCATGAGATTAATGTTGCGGGTGTAAACTTTTTTTGAATTTATTTATTTTCTAACCTTTTGTTGTTCATTGTGTTTCTGCTTTACCTCTCATTTCACCATATCTACTCTTCAGGCTGACAGTAATGGGTTTTTTTCTTAGGTAGGGTAGCTGTCTTTTCTGCTCAGTGGCAGACTTTCATCTAAGTAATGGTGACCCTGGTTCTGGTGAAAATAAGCAGATATAAATTCTTGATTTCACTTATCGAAGAAAATTTATACTGTATTTACAACCATAGTACAGTGCTGAGCCGATACAGCCAATATCTGATACCGATACAATGGATGTATGAGTAATGAACTGAAAGACTTCTACTAGCACTAAAAGTATTTTGGAAAGCTGATGGAAATCTGTGTTAAAGGCAGTGTCACACTATATACTATTTGATGCTTTAAGTAAACATACAAAACAATAGGTAAATGAATTTCACTTAAATTCTTTAAAATTGGAAAATAAAAGTAGCACTCAAAAAATACTTAGTAGAATAATTTTAATCTTAGGTCAAGGCAACTTCAACAATTTATGTTTTAAACTTATCATATAAAAAAAGTATTAAATCTGCAAGGTTGTGTACTACATTTTTCAGCATAATTAAACATAGTTTATATTTATAAAATTAAAAACTATTAATATGTGTAGTTTTTAAATTCAGCACACACTTATTTTACTGAGAGTAAAGTTGAAGAGCACTGCCAGTTGCTAGGTAATGAATTTCAGGTTTCAAATTGCTTTTAAAAGGTTTTTAATTCATAAATGACAAGGTGGAGTTGCAGCGTGGCGCCTGCAAAGCTGGTAATTTGGTGACCTGCAATACAGGCTGTAGTTGATTCTCTTAACAGAGCCTGTCACAGCAGGGCCTGTCACAGTGGGGTGGCATCTCACTCTCTCCCTCACACTTCGCGTAAATGATTATCTCACAGCAGGGTAGCTTCTCCCACCCCCCCCCCCCCCCCAACCTTTTTTCCACTTAGTTAAATGACAGTCTATCAGTTTAGTTGTTAGAATAAGAACCGCAACTGCTGCTTCAAAACAGCAGCAGTTGAGCCCGTCTTACACTAAAGTTGCCACCCTAATATCCTCTGGTGTTATGGTCAAACATAAATGAAAATATCTCTCTCAGTATCTGCTAAAAAGAAACTCTGGGCTAAAAATAAAATGGGTTTGGACAGGTTCCAATACCCTAATACTGGCTGATATTTAATATTGTGTATCGGTAACGGCTCAGCTCTAGATGCCTTTGAATTTTACATAAAATTTCATGGGAGACAGTGGTGTTTCCGGAAAAAGTAGGTCTCAAGTCTAGTAATTTTTCCTAATATTTTAAGTGTACTGCACTCTGTGCAACTTGTATGCATGGTACCAAAAAAAAAATGGTAATGTTCTGCCTTTAATAAGTGGTTAATTAAGAAGCAACCACTGCTAATAAGGTCTCTTGTAACACTAAATGTATTTTGGCAGTTTGACATGTGTAAGTTTGTGTTTGTAGATGACCAACTTTCAAATTCATTGATATAAAATGAATTTCATAATCTGGCAGTGTTCAGAAGTTACATTCTGAGGTTTACCTGGAACACACATATTTTCTATTTAGTCTCAAAAAGGACTCAGAATATCTGTTTGCCTCAAGTAGATTGAGTATATCTCAGTCCTTGTCTACAAGGACCCACTGGTGCAGTGCTGTTAAGTATACTCCATATGGAGGTCAGGCGTAGCTGTCTGGTGGCAGCCTGGGAAACTGTGCAAGTTGAAAGCTGATAACATGCTGAGATGTGTCGGAGGTGCAATAATATGTTGATGTGGATTGCACTGGTAATGGCCATGATGAATTCACTTTTTACAGTTTTCGTGACAGTGTACAGTGTGAAGTACTGCTTTGTGTTGAGATAAGTTTTATTGCTGAAAGTGACTTTTAGGGATATTTGTAAATTAAGCAGATGACAACCATTATGACTTAATTCATACTTAGCAGCACATTGAAATCTATATATGTATGTGCATCCACAAATAAAGAAAGCTTACATACAACAAAATTTTGTGTGCAAAATGATTATAATGTACTCAAAAATTCCATAATTTCTTATATGTATGGCTAAATTGGTAATATTGTGAACTAAAAACCAAATATTTTTTATTCTTCGTTTTTGAATAATACACATTGTCTTAACATCTCAGTGGATTGAGAATAAGTATAAAAGTTGTGTCATAATTTGTCTTGTATCATACATTCACTTTATAATTGATTCAATATTTTAAAGGTATGAAACTAAATATCCAGTGATGGTCATGCTTCAGCTAAGTTTACACCAAGTTTAGTTCAACACTTTAGTTAGTGGTTTATCTCACTATAGCTGCCATTTTGAGCGCAAAATCATTTTTTTAATCCGAACATATTAGAAACCACACACACCCGTCATCTTTGGCATTTGGAGAGGATGGTAGGCAAACCAAAATGCTGACTAAAGCGCTCTTTGGTAAAAATAAGAACTGGTTTTGTTTGCACTATAAATTAAACATAGATTATTTTCTTAAAGCAGTTAAAGCATTTGAGTATTGACACAGCTAATAGCAACTTGCAATTTTTTCAGGCCAACTAAGGTTAAAACATTTGCAACGTAGCCATGCAACTTCATTGGAGGAAAAATAGAGCGTGATTTCAGCCACTTTGTTACTCTTCCTTCTCCCCTGATGGGTGTCAGTGTTGTAAACAAGGCGTACAATCCATTCTGAACACAGCCATAATTGTTTACGTACAGATGCTACACATATGCATAGTACGAGCAAGTACAGGAAGTGTTAAATTTTTGTTGTATTACAAAATAGTGTTTAATTTTTTAGTGCTGTCAACAAAAAGTTATTTTTGGGCTTCTTTCTAACCACCTGAATCAGGTACAAATTAGTAAGTCTTGATGTGATTAAAGGGGACTTGACATTAGTAACATAACAGTAACACTGCATATTGCAACTAAATAAAGCATATTTGCTACAGTATTACGTAAGTTTTGTACATGTGAAACTTTGTGGATCTTGTTTTGATGTTTCAATTAATAAATATGTTCACTTGTTTGCTTCACATGTGTGTAGATGTTTGTGTAACATGAAAGTACTTTCAATATTCTAAGCAGCTTGGGATGAATTATACTTTTCTTCTGGCATTCCTAAAATTTTCGTGTCAAGCTCAGCTTATTATTAATTCCCCTTTGAAGAAAGTTAGTTTACTCATGAATTCTTGTGTAAGTCTGTGCCTTATTGCATGGGTAGTTCTTGTTTCCAAACATGCAGGAAGCATGTGAGCAAAGAAAGTGAAAGCAAACCAAAGCATGGCAACGTGTTTCACGTGGCCGATCCCTTGGTAATTTAACACTCTGTACTACTTATGTACAAACTGTGATATGCCTGCTTCTTTTATCTAAGTAGGAACTGTTCCAACAGCTTCACACCCACCAACACTACAGCATTGATAAGAGTTTGCGCTGCACCGTTTCACATCAGCACCACCATCCCTCATACAGTCTCGTTATGTGGAATCGACGACAAACTGCTGCTAGGGTAGCTTGACGCTTGGTGCACGGCTGTCCCTGCAGCGACGTCTTTGCTCCTGTTGGCCAGCACTGCAGCAGGTGGAATGGAAGTAGAGTCTGTGCACATCTGGTTCACAAAAGAGAGGTTGTCCCTGTTGGCGCTGCTGTTGCTGATGAACTGTGGGAACACTGCACGCTTTGCCGGGGACATTCTCTTTGTCGGGTTGTTCTGCTGCTGCTTCAGTGCTTTTTTCCTGAAACACAACAAAGCGTTGGTGTACCTGTGTCAGTGGTCTTGTTAACAGGGCACGAGACATAAATTAGCACTATAGAGTTAAATTGTATTTTTCAATTTTGTAGAAGCCAATAGTGAAAAACTTGGTAAAAACTATTCTGTAATATTACCCTTTCGATCTACGAGAACAAATATTTTACCAATGATGGACTTCTGCCAAACTACTTCTGGTGCCATTAATTTTTGCTGTCACAGCAGGAGGTAATACGTGAACTGAAAGCTTCAATTTTGCAATACAGTTGCTCACATAGGTAGTTGGCAAGAGCCATTAGTTAGAATTCTTTTTCCCGTTTTTATTTTTTTTATATCTGCTTCGAAAAACCTGATGCATGATGCGTACCAAGCACATCTTTTGTTTTGAATCCAATGTATCACATGTGGAAATACTGCATCTGGGCGGAGCATCAAACCCTGAGTCTGCTTGCCTCCAGAGGCCAAGAAAACTACGTAATCAAAGCCAGGTGCATCAGTTACCCCTAAGCGAGCGCCAGTTACTACCCACACATGGGGAAACTACCCTGCTTCATTCCTTCCTGAGAGCACGCAGCAAGGGTTACGCCGGCCACAAAAGGAGGAGCAACCCCGCCAAAGATGCTAGACGGCTGAAGGAAACTGAAGGATGCACCAGACAGTCTCGTATAAGGCCAGACACACCCCCAGTGTGCCAGTTGTTTTCATACACTCAGCAATTTGCTTTATCACAGCTTGTAATAAAGCTAGAGAGCCTGTCTTCCTCACGAAGAACCAACAGCCACTATAAGTCATCCAGCGACAGCTACCCCCAAAGAAGTCTTTGCCCCCCTTACACTGCACTCACCACTTTGGTAGTGACGCTCAAGTCCCTTCAGGAAAACCTAGCCAACAGTTAGGGTCCAAGTTGTTCTCATGACTACCCAATTTGTTTGCTGTAGTTTCTTTTGCTGATCTGTCCCCTTCACCTGTTTTAAAGTAACTTCCACCAGTTGCTGAAGAATCACAAGCGCGCAGGAGATAGTATGGATTATCGGGTTTATTCTACTTTAAATAAACGCGTTCCAGTCCATCCACAGTTTTCTTATTCTAGGGTGAAACTCTGACATATCTGTAACCTTGTTAGTGCCATCTCTCAAAGGAGTGGCAGGTTACAACAGCATTTAAACCAATTTCCGCTGCTAGTGTAGGACTGTGGACTTCCCTTCACCGGGCAATATATACGTCGGAAGACATCACACTTTGGGTGGTCACCCATACTGTGGATCCAGTGTGTAATAGTGCTTGGTGCATGTGTACATTAGAGTACTTGCTACACTTCGCAAGTAAGAAAGTAGATCATGCTAGTCAACTAACCCACTCCATCCACCATGTGAAATTAGCTGGTTGGAGTGACAGGACTGATGCAGTGTGAGATGAACTGTTAGCACCTCACCTCATGCACTTCACCCATAGAGGAGGCATGAAGTGGAGCGATAGGCCAGCTACTGTGTCTGTGACTGATCAGTTACTAGGTAACACAATCCTGTCTGGCATCAGCTGCACCACCCCATGGGAACAAGCTTAAGCCATCGGTACCTATAGACTGCTGGGGCCTCATTCCATAGTCACTGCTACACCCTTGTTCGAGCCATCCCAGAATTTCACCGGAGAGCCGCACCCCATCGTCATCTTACTGCGCCTGGGCCTGTCTGTGGCCTTGAGTATTGCCGATACCACCAGACGACTGCTGACGCCAGCTATTGCCTCCAGCAACCAGATAGCTAGAGTACTTCAGAGGATCACATCAATGCCCACCACACTGCTGGCTGCCCTAGGACAGGGCTCCGGACACAGACACCAGCTGCTCAGAGGGCTCTCGACCTCACTGACAACTACATACCTCGCCAGCACGCTACCTGCCTCATAAGTCCCATTACCATGGGACTGGTTAAAGGAAAACATAATACTGTCAAACCTCCACCTCACCAGAGTTGATGCACCCCTGTATTACTGACTTGACACTTTGAGAACTCTTGTTTACGTGCGACATGTTCCAACTCGCCTTAACAGTCACGCGTCAAGCCTGTAGAAGACTTCAGTTGATGTACTGTATTTGGGGTTTATTTACTTATCTTGCCCTCTTAATGAGGCAAGGGATGCAAACTTGAACTTGTAAGTTCGTCACATTATCAAGCATGTGTGTCTGCAAACTAGAACATGTAGCTCAGGAGAATCTTTAATTCAGTAGTGTTAATAGGTTTAGTTGTTTTACCATGTGGAATCTGTAGAGCCAAAATTATACGGTGAATAGCGATAAAACCTAAATAACACCGAAATGCAAGTTAGTACACTGCCAAACACCAAAATGCAAGTTATACACCGCCTAACACCAAAATTTCAGTTAACACACAAAATAAATTAAATTTAACCAAAATATTATTTTATCTGTGAAACTATGACCAACAGTATGTATCCAAAAATGTATGAACTGAGTAATGGTAAGAATACTTTAAGTTTTCAGATGATGGGAACAGGAAAAAATTAATTTTAAGCTGTTGCCATTCTGGCTGAGTGAATATCATAAGTAAATATTGAATACCATGTGGATGAGAAATGATCATTTAATGAGAATAGCAAAACTGTAAATGCAAATATATAAATAATTTTATTTCCAGTATATAATGTTTTTTCTCTATAAAACCATATTGAAGCCATTTGTGTAAGACTAACAACAAATCCACACTTTTTAGGGACCTCAAAACACAAGTTACGAAGAAACAATACTTATTAAAAAATGATTTTTTATCTTGTGGTAATGCTCTGCGTTACCTTTGTCCAAATTAATTTTCTCTTTTCTAAGCAATCGCATAACATTTTTAAAAATTTAAATGGAAATATTCATATAAGAATAAATTACCAACAAATTTTAATAAAATTTTCATTAAAATAACACTATACAATTTCGGCTCTAATAATGTATAGTTTTAGTTATGACGTTTCAATTTCTGAGAATTTCCTAATAAAACCTATAACACCGAAATTAGGTATTTATAAAAACAAAATTTGCCTTAAAATAACACCAAAAAATCTTGCCCCTAGGAATCTGGTATAAATGTTACTTTTATAGCATTCTAACACAGTCTGAAAGTATTTATTAAACAAGTCCAATGTTGTACTAATAATTTTTTTTTTTTAATTGTGAACTGGTGTGTTTAGCAGAAATTGGTGAAACCAAGACTGGATGCTACTCTCCGTAAAAATTAAGTTGAAAGAAGGGAAAAGGTGAACACTGTTTTACTGTAAGCAGAAGGTGTTGAGAAAATATTTGGAACATTTGAACAATTTCAAACAGATTAGTTTTAAAATGCTGTAATGTTGTAATGATGCAGTTTTTAGTAATTAAATCAAGGCATTTGGTTAATTTTTTTTAATGAGCAATTATAATTGCTTATCTGTATTTGAAGTTTTTCGTAGACTTTTTTTTTTTTTTAGAGAATGTTCAAGAATTTTGGTTATTTTTACTATGACGCAGTTTGGCATGGCGTGGGAAAGTGGTTGCGGTAGGGGTTGCACAGGTTTCCAAAGGGATTCTGTATCATGCCATGCCCTTATTTGGTCAGGTTTTTGGCACAGTGGTGCGAGAAGTGGGGCTAGTGTGCATGGCAATTTTAGCCCCGAGCACCTGCTGCCCGCTAACAGTCTACAACAAGCCCTCGAAGAAGACACATCAAGCATGGCAAATTTTGCCCAAACTGGCAAGCACCAACGACCTTTACTTCTTTTTTTTAACTTCAATTGTCGGCCAACCTTTTCCTACTAAATTATTTCCACCGGTGTAGGAGGTCGCTAGGGTGCCAGGAAGGAACCGACATCCATCCTGCCTTTATAATTTTCTTGCGATGCAAGTTTTGTGACGTGAATTATAAATTAACTACTGCAGCGCTGTTCTTTGCATGTCTGTCTTACTAAGCTGACTCTTCCTGACTGCAATTAATGTGAACTGTTTATTGTATTTGAAATAAAGATATGTAGGAACTAATCTAATACTTAAATTCTTTTTTTAATTTTTAATATGGTGCCTTTTATTTAATTTTCATGTCCCTACAGAGTGAGTAAAACTGAGCTGTAATTTCCTGTCGCCAATTCTGACATCTGCGACATTACAATGTCTTATTTGAATATGTAGTAACTATTTATTGACATGTCAATTGAACAGGAGTTTGTGCCTTCTTTATGTAAAAACACAAGATTTGTCCAATTTTCAAGGGAGGTTGTAAAGAATCGCCAGGAAAGTACAGATTAGGGATGAGTTGTAACTGAATGTCTGTTCTCGGTTCTACCGGTTCTTGGCCTTCAGAACCAGAACAGATAACCTGGATTTTAAAGTCAGTTCTTCGGAACCATAACATAACCTCTTGAAGTCCCAATGGAGATCCTGTGCAAGCATATCACATTATTACAGTCCACTCTCGATGTATTGTTATCGCATGTACTGATAAATCGCATGCAAATGTCTAGTAACTTGACGCATGCCCGGCTATTGACTGTATGGCACGATTGTCGAGGTTTATTGCCCTAGACCAAGTGCGTGGTTATAAGTAGCTGGCAGGAGGTGTTAAAAACCGGACTTACTCTGAAGGTCTTCGGTCAGTTGGTAACATGGATTAAATGGCTGAGTGAAACTGTTGCTGCAGTTCTTTATTTAGATTACGTTGTGCTTCAAGTTCCAGTCCACTGACTCTTGATGCCAGAAGTTAGGATTGGCTAGTCGGAACTGGTTCGGAAGAGCAGTGGAAAATGAATATATCGTACCATGTGGACAGTCGAGACTGCCCATAATCTCGGTGAGATCACGCGGTCCCCTTCTGCCTGTCTTCCCTGTGTAGGAGGGGCTAAGGTACTCCATTGCTGGGCAGCTAGATGAGCAATCTTTTGCTCCCTACGCCTTCAGCCATGCCTTATCTTGTAAGTCATAGGGTTTGGTTCATTGCTGAACAAGATACGTCATGCACTCCAGACAAGAAACAATTTCCCCTATAATAGTGTAGGTCCAGTAGCTGATTCATGACACAAGCTTGGTAAGAGTCTCCACTGATCCTCCACATCTGCGGGCTGATCAGAGATGTTGAGCCGTGTGAGCCACCAGTAGTACTACTGGATGTGAGTCTCCAGCCAAGGCCAGACTGCATGCAACACCCAGGCCAATACCGCTCCCCAGCACCTAGGTGTTCTGGCCGGTGATACAGTCTATGCTTGCTGTCTTTCCTTGGTGGAAGGTATTCCTAGTGATCGTAGCTCCTCTGTTCCGTCCCTCCAGCGCCTGGGTGCTCGGGGTAATAGGAAGCAACAGGTTGCCGTCTAATGGGTGTATTCCAGACTGGAGGCCACAGAAAGGGGGCCGCAGTCAAGCTAGTTTGGATTTACAAACTACCGGTTTCTGTCGGTAGTACACAGTGCAACTTATACCTAGCGGGCAAAGTAGATGTTACTCTAAAAATAAAATTGTTAGGATAGAGAACAAAGCTGTATTTATTGAGGACTCGATAAATATAGTGACTTGTGCTATCTCCTACCAAGCAGATAGAGTACTGAAGGAAAACTACGTTAGCCAGGTGTAGGTGACCTGGTTCTAAGATGGAGGGAAAGTGAACTAGAAAACTGAATATTTAACTACTCAACTGAAGTTGTCTAATGTGGGTGTCTGTAGGAGACAAGAGAAGTTAAAGTAGCAAGGTATATTTGTGTTCGATGGGTGTTGAACTGTTGACGTCGCAGTGGTAGCTGCGATGGCTACTGAAAACTCTAGGTTTTGCTGGAGGCTTCAGCACTAAGGAGTGCTCTGGGTTAACTTGAGAGAAGAATTACGAATGACTCCGGAGCCCTGCAGCGCACTGACTTATATAATCAGAAGTGTAGTCTCCCGAGACGAGGTGCGAGGAAGACGTGTGACGTCCTGCTGGAAGGCTGGCGTGGGAGGTGGGAACCAGCTCGTCGGCGTTCTTGGTTCATGGATCTTCAGTGGCGCTCGGCCACGCCTGAAATGCCTGAAGCTTGTAGGCACTCAGTGCAGGGGAGAAGGCATGCTCGCTGGTTGCGTAATCTTGTAGCCACGTTTTTGGCCGCCCGGTGGATTTAAATGGCATGCAACACTGTGTATTGGTTTGCTGAACAACTCTCACATAGATGGTTGAAGTAAGGGTATACTTCACGTGAAGAGCGATGAGTCATAATCGTAGTTTATTAGTAGTATAAGTGGCACGCGTCAAGATTATCCGTCACTCAAAATAGTTGCATCTATCATCACTTGTATTTCAAAGCAAATGGTTTCGCCTGAAAATGCTATGCAAAATATTTTAACAGGGAATTATTATTTGCAAAGATGTTTTCTTTTGTGATTAAAGATAATTTTCCTGTAAGGTTGATGTTTCATTGTATGTGGCGTAAAATTAACATGATTTTAAAACATAATATTTATTTAACTCGTGGGGCAGCATCTTCAAAAATAAAATTATATGCCCACAAGCATATACTTGACCTTCCCTTGTCACCAAAAATTGTTTGAACATCGAGCAACTTGTATTATAAGTGTAAAGTTCATTTTCAGTTACTTCTTGCGGGGTAATAGGAGGATTTATATTGATTTATTTTAATAGACCTGCATCTTTTGAATAAACTGATAAAATGTAAGGACCTATTCGACACCTTTTGCAGTCTAATAATGGGTAGGTAAGCACAGAGTCGAGTGCACTGTAAATTCGTGGCAGGGAAAATCAGAGAATGTGGTTTTGAATGATTAATTATTAAACATGGTGAAGAAATTGGTTATAATAGACTTATTTAATTTCGTTCTCAAAATTACAATTTTTCTTTGCAGTAATATATAATAAATTACTTTAAAAGATAGACATTTGCCACAGGCACCAACATGTAGCGGCGTGGAGGGGTAATCCTCCCGCCACCACCCCTCCTTCACCAGCCGCCATGAACACACTGCCAGATTGATAACTTCTCCATGCACTCTTAGCTGAACAAGTGCGCGAGGGACATTCAAAATGTGACGAGTTCGGTGTCATATTATCACTTTCAGAGGGTTTGAAAGTTTTAGGTGAGCTGGCATTTGGTGTCTGATTACAATAAATTTTGTACAGTATTTTGAGATGTTATTTTCTTTATTTAAACGAGTAAGATAAAATATTTTTTAATGTGTTACTTACAATAATACTTTTTCTCAAATTCCCATTTTTGTTGTGTTTATTAGCTAAACTTTATTCACAGATAATGTACAGCTCTTACTATACTTAACACAAAGTTTTATAAGGTTAGATGTTGTATTTTATTGATGTACATGTCAGAAACTGCATCTACTGAAATCCTGCATGTATGGCCATTTTTTGGCAGTCTTCCGAATAACGATAGATTGAGAGTCTACTGTATTGTTCAGTGTATAACAGATCGCCATATAGAGTATGTTAAAGATGCCAAGTTGGCCTTTGAAATGATGAGTATTTGAAAAATGTTTTTGAACAAAAAAGTATCTTATCAAAATTGTATGTTAGAAGGCAGTTACCGAGTCTAAAGTGTAAAGTGGGGACTGATTTAGAGAAACATTTTCAACACTTTGATAAGTTAATATGGGACCGAAGAAATGGGCAGCAAAATGGATGAGAGTGACATAGTATGCCTTCTTTTGACTATGCTGTCTTCATACGACACAATTGTAACAGCACTTGAAACAATTACACACACTTTGGCAGTAGAGGTCATCAAAAGCAGGCTTCTAGATGCTGAGTTTAAAATGAACAAAATTATTGTGAAAATTGATAGTGAGTGTTGATGCATGATGCTTTTCGAGTAATTTAATTTTTAACGACTTCAGCTCCATCCTTCAGGTCCCTTGCATGGAGTTTGAAGGTTAATTTTATTAGGTTAAGAAGTGAGATTTTATTGTCTGCCTCGCAACTTTTATAATTCACCGGTCCATTGTAATCATGCCAAGAGGACAAGCAAGTTGATTTATCTCCCCGCTAGGAAGCACTAGTAGTAATAGTAATATCCTTGTATTTTGTTTTGCATCCCCTTCCAACCAGCCGGTGACATCACAGAAGGTAGTCATGCATTTGCACCCCCTGCTGAGCAACCACCTCTTGCCCTAGTGGCATCAGCCAATGAGAGTTGGGGTACTGGCCCACAAGTAGTTTATAAGCTGAGACGGCCCGCCTCTGCAGCAGTTTTTGGATCCAGCATGCATTGCTCGGTTCTAATTAAGTTGACTAGTCTTCAGTCCCAGTGCTCACCGCTCAGAATCTGCTCTAGTTGTTGTGTCCAGCACACGCTGCTAAGGCACACGTCCCTTTTGCTATGTTAGGATTTTGTATTGTTGCCGTCGTTCCAGCACGTGTTGCTCGGAACGAGCCCCTGTCGATGGTATACATCAGCAAAGCTTCTGGTAGGGTAGGCTACGTCAGTTAGGAGCTATTCTGCAACGTACCCTACAGCCCTATACCCCTCTGCAACTACCCTGTAGTTACAGTGGTTCCTATCCCAGTCTTTTTCAAGACTAGCATCCTCCCATGTACCTACTTAGTTTCCCAAGCAAGTGTCTGCAATACCATAATGTCCATTCAACATGCACACCAACAATGCAAGAGGATTCTGCTACAGTAACACTCATGACGCATTTCCTTATTTTTAGTCGGTCGCCTCTACCGACCACCCTAATAATAGCTTTTGAGGTTTGAAGCCAGTGCCGCTAGCCCGAAGTTGTAGTGCTCTCGCCACGTTTTCATTTTCCTTGAAAATAAAACGTGAGTGACCTTTAACTTTAGTACCCTTCCATGTAGTTGTAGTACCTTGTAGTTACCCTTGTCACATACTTGCAGGTATTCGTAGGGTTTACTCAAACGAGCTACACAATTTTTTGGTGCACAGATCAAACACTAGTATCAGCCACCATTTTTACAATCCTTGGATTGTGGGAATGGGGAGCCTTACACAGGTAAACTGTCTGCGAAGCCGCAAAACAATCTTGGTGATTACTTCTCCTGGTGTGGACTCTGCTGAGGACCTGTAACCCCTAAGTGGTGTAAGCCAGTTACCAGGCCATGCAACCTAGTGGTGACAGACATAACTTCAATACAGATGAATACCTGTGGTTGCTTTGCAGCTTGGTGGGGTAATTTCCACATCATAATGCCTTTTGTCAAAAAAAAAGGGTCTAAAAGAGGAAGTCAGAGCAACACTCGCCGCATCATGTCGAGCGCACGAGTATCAACCTTCACTAGTGAAACAGGTAACTAGCCTTTCACCCAGAGAACAGACACGAGCTCTACGGCACTTACAAGAACCAAGAGAGATTCCTGTTCCATGCCATCTGTTTTCACTACCTGAACGCTCCGGACCTGCAGCATACCCAGAGTGTGTTATTGAGTGCTTGAGACGGCCTGAATTACCTCCTACTCCAGTAATTGCTCACTTAACTCCAGCTGTACTACATCCTGCAACAGTGTACAGACAACCAGAAATTCTCGGTGCAGCGGCAACACCTGTGCCACTGAAAAGTCGCCGTATTGAAATGTCGCCCACGTAGCCTTACCTTCACTGTACCTGCAAAGTGCCGAATCATACTAGCCCAGTCAGATTTTGTGCCCTGACGCATAGCTACATGGCCAGTTCTATTTTCAGACAAAGCTCCTGCACCCAGACAGAATTTAACCCCATTAAGAGGAGAGCCTGGTTCAACTCCTTGACAAAATTCTCGCCCGCTGTCTCCTGCCACCTGACCTACATGAGAATAAAACCTTGGTATCTTACACATCAGTGTTCATTCCGTGCAAGAGAGTATACAAATCAGCTATGTTTTGGCTGTGAAGGCTTAGGGCATGTCATTTCAAACTGCCCCAGCAGGAACTCTGCTCCAGCTAGAGGATGAGGAAGATGCAAATTCAACAAGAGATTATGGTCGAGGTAGGCTTAGCTATACTAGAAAACAAGGTCAAGGTAAGCCTACTGACAGTAAATTTGTACCTAAACATCAAGCATCTGTAACAGTATTGAATCAGAAATTTCTTTTTGTTGCTCTCTCTACAGAAGTTTAATGCATGTGAGACAGGTCAGATAAACTTAAATGTTGACTTTGGTGCCACAGAACATCTTGTTCAAACACCACTTCAGGAACATATGATACAGGTTGAACCACTCAAGTCTCTTATAACTATAATGGTAACAAATGGTTCTCACCTAATTAGCTACAGTAAAAGTGTTATTCGTTTGAAATGTGCTGATAGAACTGTGACAATAGATGCTCTCAGTGTAGAGGGAATATCTCACAATTTGTTGTCAGTATCAAAATTAAACTCCAAAGGAAATACTGTAATTTTCACCCAGAGTGGTGCAAGCATAGTAACAAACAATTTCCGAATGTAATGTAGGGCACAGGGGAAATTGACTGTGGCTAGTTTTGAGTTTGCACACGAAAATTGCAATCTTAGCGTTAATAGTGATTTGTGGAACAGAAGGCTTAGCCATTTAGGCAGAAATAGTTTCAAAACATGGGTCTATCATTGTCATGTTATAGTTTATCCCAGTTACTTGCACCTGCTTTGTATCTCGTGTCTCCACCATGACTGACTGTCTTACCAACCTTCTCCCTCTATAGTCTGTATTTACCTACATGCACATACATATTTCCCAACACTACATCTCATCTTCTTTCTCAGCTTTATCAACTTGCTGTCTTATAAGTCCAACGTTTTTGATGGGACTATTTTAAGCCCCCTTCTAGTCCTGCTATACGCTTCCTCTGCCTTGTACGCTTCTCCTCGCCTATCTGTTGGAAACCCTTGAAATGGTGACTCCTCTCGAGAGTTTCTGGGCGGTGTGTCCTAGTCGAATGGCTGCGCCACCATGCTTCTGGCTGCTCCTGATGCCACTGGTCAAGCTGTATCTGATGCACCTTGTATATTGGTTGCCTTTACTGGCACCCGTTTTCTGCTCTCTTCTTCTGGCACCTATACTACCTGCCTTCTATTTCGTCGTAACGTAACATAGTATGATCTGGGATACTTGGCTGTCCCTTGAATTGTACCCTGTCTTTTTCGGTCTGGTGTTCACACTCGCTCAACTGGGGCCAATGGTTCCAATTCTGTAACGCCATGCCTTCTGTCATACACCATTTTGCTCCTAGTTTTAGATAACTGTCATGTTCGCGGACTGATTCTAGCATCCCATGTTCCCATCGTGGCTGTAGGGTCATTTGTACAACTGGAAGGGTAGTTTGTAACTTACGACCAAACAACGCTGCCGGTGAAAATCCTGATTCCAACATTGTGGCTCAATATGCTAGCAACCCAAGGTTCGGATCTTGTGACTTGATCAGGATGTTTTTTGCTACTGCTACTGCACTTTCTGCAGCTCCATTGGACTGTGGAAATTTGGAGCTAGATGTGATGTGGCTGATCTCATAATATTGGGCAAACTGTTGAAACTGCCATGACGTGAACTGTGTCCTTCCATCACTCCGAATGGTTTCCGGTATTCCAAGCCTGGAAAATATGTTCTGCAGCCATTTGATCACTGAGCCTGTAGTCAAGTGATCCACATGTACCACTTCCAGGTATTTAGAGAAGTAGTCATAAATGACTAAATAATGTGTCCCTTTTATTTGCATAATGTCAATTCCCACCGTAGCCCATGGTCGCTCCGGCAATGGTGTCTGTATAAGAGGCTTCACACGCTGTACTCTTCGCTGTAGAAATTGTTCACAACCCTCTACCAGTCGCCTTACGTCTTATGAAATGTGTGGTCACCACACTGACTCGTTCGCTCGCCTTCGACACTTCACGACACCCATATGACCTTGATGTACTCTTGTCAACATCTTTGTGCATAAGCTCTTCGGGATAAACACCCTTGTCCCATACATGATTAGTCCTTGTTGGTAGGTAAGTTGATTCCTATATTGCCAAAACACTGATTCTTTTTTTGAATCCCTGTAGGATTTTTTCTCTCAGAGCTTGCGACTTTTCATCTTTGTCGTGCGCTAGTCGTATTTCTTGCAGACGTGAGTCTGTAAACAGGGTTGCTTGCAGTACCATCTCAGCCAATAGCTCATCCTTGTCCTCTATCCTCCTGTGGGTTTGCACCTCTGGCTTGTGCACTGGAGCTCTCCAGAGTCAATCTAGTACACAAAATGACTTACCAGCATCATGCACCATGTCGTAGTTGAAGCACATTAAGCGCATCCGCATTCTCTGCAGTCGTGCTGAAAGTTCTGCTACAGGCGTACTGGATAGCAGGGTAACTAGAGGCTTATGGTCGGTAATCAATGTTATCCTGCTTCCTAACACACAGTCCTTAAATCGTTCACATGCCCATGTTATAGCCAGGGACTCTTTCTGTATCTGTGCATAGCGTCTTTCCACCTCACTTAGGCTTCTAGACACATAGGCTACTGGTTTCCACACTCCTTCCTGACACTGCTCCAGCATACTCTCCAGTCCATACGACGATTCATCTGCAGCTATCCACGTTGGTGCCATTCGAGAGTACAATCCTAATGTTGGTTGTGCCGCAATCTCATTTCGCAGTTGCTTTGCCGCTTCTCGTTGTGCCGCTCCCCAGATTCATTCCATATTTTGTTATAGTAAGACCCGTAAAGCCTGTGTCTTCTCTGCCAACTTCGGTACAAATTTTCTCAAGTAGTTCACCAACCCTAAGAACCGTCGTAGCTCAGTAATGTTCTTTGGATCTGGCATGCTTGTAACTGCATCCGTTTTATCTGGTCTCACTTGGACTTTTCTACATTCAGTGTTAATCCTGCTTCTCGTAGCCTTTCTAGCACCGTGTGTAGCCTGTCGTCATGCTCCATGTCTGTACTTCCACATACCAAGATATTGTATGCTTGATTCACCACTCCCGGCAGTCCTATAATGGTGCACATCTGGTGCTGATAGTGCTCCGGGCCTGAATTGAGTCTAAATGGCAGTGTGTTAAAATTTAACCTCCCAAATGGGATTTCCCAAAACCCCTTAGATGCATCTAATACTGTGAACACTGTCGCATCTTGCAACCTAGTTAATGACTCTTCCACTGATGGCAGATGTAACTTTTCTCTAACAACAAATCTATTTAGCTCTGTGTAGTTGACACAAAACCTAATAGTCCCATTCTTTTTTGGAACCACTACATTCGGAGCACACCACTCTGTTGGGGCCTGTATTTGTGTAATCACTCCTTCGCACATAATTTGTCTAATTCTTCCTTTACTTTATCTCTGAGTGGCAGAGCTACATGTTTCAGGGCTAGTACTGCAAGGGGGACAGCATCTTCTTTTATCGCAATGTGATACTCCTGCTGTAGCTTCCCGAGGCCTCGAAACACAGTAGGGAACTTCCTTACAAACATATTCGTCTCTGTGTATTTTCATTCGCCTTGGTCTCCTCTTGCCGAACTTCTGTTGCTTCCCTTACAGTCGCCAGCTTAACGCTTTAATTGCTGGTCAGCCCAACAATGGCACCTGCTGTCCTTCTTGACTGATTTATTGTTTACCGAAGGTCAAAAGTACCGTGGCAGTACCTTCGACTGGAATGGGATTTCTGCCCGCACCATACATTCTCTTTTTTGATTTACACAGCAACAGGCCTAACTCGTCACTTGTGGTTTTATCTACGACTGTTACATCTGCACCCATATCTATTTTGAAGTTTGTGGTTTTTCCTTGCACTTGTACCTCAAATACCATGGGTTTGATCACACTTCTAAAGCCACTTCTCCCATGTAATATTCTTGGTCCAACTTCTCCCCTTCTTTTAATTCTTGCACCATTGTCATTTTACTGTGGCAACATCGGCTGTAATGCCCCAACTTATTACATTTAAAACATGAAACATTTCTCGCTGGACATCTGAACCCATTGTGTCCCGGTGAAATGCCACTCTTTGAACATTTGCTGTGTCCTTGTACTAGTTTTATGCTATTCCTACTGTTTTCCCTTCCAAAACTTTCATACCTTTCCGAAGTGCATCCACTGAAGTAACCCCCTTGCTTTCTATCACTTTTGACACTGTCCACACTTGCCTGATTTTCCCGTACGATCTGCTGCTGCCCTCGCACTGACTCTGCTTGGCGAATACGCTTAAACGCTTCCGTGGAATTGAGGTTACCGTCAATCTGTAATGACACGAGAGTTTATCATCCGCTTATCCAATTACCAGCACCGTTGTTATTCATTCTTCCTTCAAGTCTTTCAACTCACATGTTTCTGCCGCCTTGAACACATCATTAATAAAGATGTCCACTGGCTCTCTGTCCTGCTGGCGCCATTTGAAAAATTTGGCGCGTTCATAGACTATATTCTTCTTCACTTTGAAAAAGTCACTAAACTTCAGTTTCACTACTTTATACTGATTTATTTGGGTTGCAGGTAACGCGAACGATGTTAACAAATAATCTGCCTCCACACCCATGCAATATAATAGCATATTCACCTGACTTTCTTCTAGCTTATTAGCAAGCTCTGATGCTATTCTAAACCTCTCAAATCTTGTAATCCTGTTATTCCACTCTGTCTGTATCCGAAAGTTGAAATTTGCTGGGGATACTGTGTGAAACTGTGCCGCCATTTCTGTTCGCTGTATTTTGCACGTTGGGAACTGTAGGTTATCTCATATTGTCAGCATTCCTGCGATACGTTATTTTCATTTCGCACTATGTCTCTCTTGAACAATATTACCGTGTTTTAGCATTTATGCAATCCGTGTATTAACGACCCCACATCTGACACTATGTCGTGTTATAGTTTATCCCAGTTACTTGCACCTGCTTTGTATCTCATGTCTCCGCCATAACTGATTTCATCTTGCCAGCCTTCTTTCTCTATAGTCTGTATTTACCTACGCACACATACATATTTCCCAACATTACAACCATACAGTGAGGAGAAATGCAGCGTTTGTGTGCAAGGGAAAATGAATAGACTGAAATTTACTTTTTGTGGGAAGTGGTCAGAGAACATTGGGGACCTTATCCATTCTGACATGTGGTCCAATTAATCCACCAACCAAACAGGAGTAGAAATATTTTCAAACACTCATTGGCAACTATTCACATTTCACCATTGTTAAGGTGCTGAGATCCAAAGAGGAGGCGTCACAGAATGTTATTGTCTTAATAAATTTGATCAAAACTCAGTTTGTACTCAAAACCAAGACAGCAAGATGTGATAATGGTCGAGAGTACATCTCTGGCAGTTTTATGAATTACTGCAAGGGTAAAGGTATTTGTGTTAGAATACACCATGCCCTACACACCTCAACAAAATCCAGTGTCTGAAAGGATGAATCTAACCTTGTTGAACAAAACGAGAGTAAAACTCACAGAGACAGGCTTACCAAAACATATATGGAGGGAAGCCCTACTTGCATCAACTTATGAATTAAACCGATGTCCCACCACGTGTCTGCTTAAAAGTAAAGTATCTGCAGACTACTGGTATGGAAAATGGGATATGGAAAAATTGAAAGTCTTTAGTTCCAAATCCTGGGTGGCGACTTTGCCTAGGCCAAATAAGTTGAACATTAAAAGTAGATATGAAGCTTGTGGGTTATTGTAGAGGCGGCTATTGGCTGTGGGATCCACAAGAATATAAAATTATTCAGTCTAGAGATGATGTGTTCAATGAAGATGATGCAATTTTCAACAAATAATCCTGAATGACAGATGGAAACCTCCAACTAGTAGAAAATTATATAGACGACACTACTTCGCCCACTGGAGTAATTGAACAACGCAACAGTCCTGCAAACAGAGTTAACACAATTGATGATGAGGAGGAAGACTTCTATGGTTTTGATGAAAAAAGTAACCAAACACCCAAGAGACCAAAAAGGAAAGTCACTAAATCTATCAAGCTAAATGATTACGAAATTTTTACTGCCTACTGTGTACGTGCTGGTGCACCAACAGACTGCTGAGGCAATGAAAATTGGTGAAGGTTGGGAAGAAGCAATTCAAAATGAAATCCTTGCTCTTGAACAACCTGAGACTTGGATACCAAGTGGCTATTCAAAACAAAGAAAGATGGTGTGAAGTAGGCGAGACTTGAAGCTAAGGGCTTCCAGGAAGAGTTATCGTATAATATGTATGCACCTGTAGCTAGACTGCCTACAGTAGGTTTATTTCTATCCTTTGCCCTTTCAAGAAATTGAGAAATTCATTGTCTAGACAGCCTTACAGCATTTTTGTGTAGTACTTTGGATACTGATTTCTACATTAAAAACCCTGAAGGAGTGAGCAATGAGCCAAGGAAAACGTTGAAACTCATAAGAAGCCTTTATCGATTGAAGTCCGTTCCACGTAAGTGGAATGAAAGATTCCATGATTTTACGGAGACCATTGATACAAAGCAATCAAACTGTGATTTCTACCTTTACATAGGTGAGAATGTTTGGTTAGTTGTCAGTTGATATGTTAATCACAGTAAAATCGGTGGAGTGCAGCAAGTTAATTCAATCACTACAAGCAGAGTTTAATGCTAAAGACCTGGGGGAACTAAAGGACTTTCTGTGAACAAATGTAACAAGGGTAGAAAATCAAATCAATTCTCAGCATAAACTCATTGACAAAATGTTGGTTGAGTTCAGGATGGCCTGTAATAGTGGTAACGTTCCAATGGAGAACAATTTTCAGGTACGGTAAATTCAGATGAACCAGTGAACAAACATCTACCATTCAGAGAACTTGTAGGCTCTTTCATATATATGTGGCTATTGTTAGCACACCAGACATAGCTTTTGCCACGTCGTTTTTGAGCAGACATTTAAACAAACCATTAAACAAACTTTTGACTGCTGGTAAGAGAATTCTCAGGTAACTTAAAAAGACTTCAGACGTGTGTGTGACCTTTGAACCAAGCACTGAAAAAACACTGTCCGGCTACTCTAATGCAGACTGGGCTGGAGAGACAACAGGCCGCAAGAGTACCAGTGGTTCAGTAATGTTTCATGGCCTCAATCCTATCCTTTGGTCATCAAATAAGCAGTCATAGCACTATCAACAGCATAAGCTGAGTATACAGCATGGGCTACAACAGCTGCATATCTTGTATATTTACAAGATGCACTCCAAGACCTGGAAAATAAGATGGTGCTTCATATTGTGTATATTGATAACCAGAGTGCCGTAAACATGGCAGAAAGCTTCGAAAATAGCAAGAGATCACGTCATATTGATATCAAGATGCATTTTCTGAAGGCTGTAGTTGCTACGAAACTGCTCATCCTGAAGTATGGTAGTTAAGGAGTCAATGTCGGTTATATTTTCACAAAGGCATTAGGACAGAACAAGTTTGTCAATTTTAGAGACTCTTTGAAACTAACATGTTAATTAATTTGGGCCTATGTAGTCCAAATTATTTTATCGTAAAGTGTTTGATTATTTCTTTGTTGCTTAGTGTGAAGGTTTTTTTGTTTTTTTTGTAAATTTTTAACGTAAACACACTTTGATGGACGTTTAGTGATTTCACTGTGGCAAGTTAAAATTATTTGGAATTGTCTGTTATCACAATGTTTAACTTGAAGGAGGGTGTTAAATATTATCATCACGTGAGTGTTTTAATGTCCATCATACTGTATAACCATGTGTAATACTCTTTGGTTCAACTGTTGGTAATACTGTTGATGTATTTTCTTTGCCCAGTTGATCGTTAGCAAGTAAAGAGAGCTGTACTGGTCGAGATGTGTTTGTGTAAATGACTCCCCCGTACTTGTTACTTTATTAAAAATGGCACCTATGGGATACACTTAAAATGTGTTTCATTTCACTTTGAGAGATATGTCCTGTGTACATCCACATATTCCCCTGCCAATATGCGCCAGTATCCTATTCTAAAGGGGCTATGATGGTTGAGTGGTTAGACTGCTCTCCTCCCACCAAGGCGAACCGGGTTTATTCCCCGGCTGGGCCACACCGGGATTTTCGCAAGTGGGAATTGTGCTGGACAATGCTGCTGGTCAGTGGGTTTTCTGGGATTTCTCCCATTTCCCCCACCCTTGCATTCTGGTGCTGCTCCATTCTCACCTCATTTAGCCCTCATCTGCTCTTAAGATGTTGTTACGAGCCGACCAGATCTCTAGACTCAACTCTACCCTATTCTACATCATGATGGGAGGTGACCAAATTCTTGTTTCTATGTTCAGTTTTTATTATTATTATTGATAATGATACTTAGTGTCCAGTTAGCAGCAGTAGGTTAATAAAGATTATTGCTTGCATTTTTGAAAATAACTTGATTAGGGTGAATACAAATGTGGTTCTATCTTCTGTGGCTTCATTTTAGTCATCCAAAAAACATCTACTAAGCAGTTTTAATTGTACTTACTTAAATGATCTACTGATGCTCAAAACCTCTCTTAACTCAAATATTTACACACACACAAATAAATTCATATGTTATGTGCATCTCCAAAATTAAACAAGTTAAAAATAAAGTTTCTTCATTGTCAGTGATAAATTATGTCCTCCATTACTTTTATGCCATATGAACTTGGCTTTTGGTTGCTATATCTGATTACATTTGATACTTGCAAAACAATGGGTGAATATGTTTTTAATTAACACCACCCAACAACTTCTTCTTTATTTATTAACTTTCAAAGCTCATTAGGATGTAGCATATTTATCATTAGGAAAGTACATCATACTTTTTGCATGAGTGTTTGGTAGGTCATTCAGCAAAACATAGTCTACTTTCTACATGTGAACATGTGCCCAGCATTAAAATAAAATCAACTGCTCATTAATCTTTGTTAATCACATAAAACAACTGATTGCTATTCATTTTCCAAAAATTTCAAGTTTCAGTAATGAACTAAAGGAAAATATTCAATACCACAAAAGTAATACAATACGAGTGTCTGTTCACTTATCATTGGACATGGGCAGGGCTAGTTGACATACACAGATATGGAATGGGCCATTGTAATCAACAATTTGGGTTGGCAAAATGATTCACAATAATGAAATAAATCAGTCATTATTGTAGTGGTGTAGTGCTCAAGGTCTAGGTTCCAAATATACTTTGCTAAATTGTATACTAACATCACTTGCATGTTACTTTCAGGAGATGTGCACACTGTGTATTTGTGTGAAACTTGTACAGCTCACTCAGTTTTAATATCATTTGTTGCACGTGTTCAACTCTCATTTAGAATTGGTGATTGTATTGTATCAACTTTTGGGATGACTACCACTCCTTCATTCAGTAACAATTTCCCCATTTCGTGTTCACTACATTAAAAAAAAGACAGTATCCAAAAATGTGTTATTTTATGCATTTTCTAGTAAAACTATATAACTTCATTACGTATATACTTCTAGTGATTACTGTTTGCTAGGGAAAAAAAAAAAAAAAAAAAAAAAAAACAATTTTTGAACATTGTTTTTACTATAAACGCCTTTTGACAAGCTTTTATCCAACGTGCTTCTCACTGGTAATTTTTTACACTTACACAGTCAAGATGATGAGCTGAAGTTAAAGTATAAAAATGGTGCTAACATTCTTTGATTGGAAAATAGTTGTATGTGTTAGCTAGAAAGTTCTATAATAGTTTGCAAAATACTTGGAAAAAAAAATTACAATTTATTTATTTATTTATTTATTTATTTATGTAAGTATGTATTTATTTATTTCTTTATGTGTTTTTTTTTTTAAATCTGATTCTTCAAGGTAAATAAATCCTGACATACAATTTTGTAAACAAACAATGGAGACAAAGAAAATGAAAGGAGTCACTTGAACTGGTGCCTATCAGCAGTGCTGAAATGTAAAAGTTCCATTGAAAGAGCTCGGATAACATAAAGACTAATTTAGAGCTGTCGTTCTATGTATTTCAGGATTGTTATGCTGCTGTTCAGCTTCTCTGCAGTATTTCTGTCACGCTTGACTGGGAACCTGCCAGCCGTGCAGTTGGCTTGCTTCATAGGAAGTGAACAAGTGTTACACTCAGCTTTTTTTCGCTCTCTATCTCTCTCCAGCATCTCACTTTCACCTGCTGCAAGTATATTGTGCTGTGTAGGTTGGTGTCCACACACAGCTCCAGTCTCACCACAGCACCGCTGCTATTACAGGTGCAGGGGCCACAATTACTGGCATTATAAGAGTTCTTACTTGGCCAGAATATTCACGAGATACAACAGTGACTTTACTCTGCTATTTTTGTACTATCCAAGTCCTGTCCATTTCTGTCCTATATGTTTCTTGCTATTAATTTTGAATTTGGCCAGGAAATATTTTTTAATCAATTGGACTCTGAATACAGATCCCGTATTTATTCTCGAAGGTAATTGATATACATGTAGTGTTCTGCTAAGGCCTAGTCACTGTTTGATGGCACTTGAAACACAGAGTAAAATATGTAATTAATTAATGTTTGATTAGGCCTAGAGTAAAGGTGAAATGTGTTACGTACAGGATGGCCACCCACAGGGAAAACAGAGAAAAGTCAGGAATTTTCATGTGGCTGGGATAAGTTGGTGACATAGGGCATATACATACAAAATAAAGTATCTTGTGTTTGTAATGGTCACTCGTGACATCAATAGTGTGTATTACGAGAAATATTGATGGACTGTATCAAATGTTGGTCGTGTTTGCTTGGTCTGTTGCAGTGCAATTTAATGCAACTTCCCTAATTGCCTCTTTGTTCTGTCAACTATGAATAATATTTGTTATTGTATTTCAGTATGGCTGAAAAAAAAATAGGAGGAAATGGTAAGATACTGCCTTGAAAACAGGGGAAAAGAAAAAATTCAGGGAATTAAAAAATGGAACATTCTGAAATAATATGCATATTAAAACAAACGTAAAATAATGCAAAAACATTTTAAACATTTTAAAGGTTTTTAGTAATATACTGTAAAACTAAAACTGGTGGATAAAATTTACCTGCATCAAGGTTTGTATGTCTGTTTTAAAGTACTGTATGTGTAGAAACCACATACAGACTCAAAATATTATACACCACCATATTTTCCCAACAATAAGACTGTTTTATTTTAGTTTTTTATTTCTAAAATCTTGTTTTCTCATCTGGAAAATTTTAGGTTGTTTTTTTAGTTGGATAGTAGCAAGTGATGTCAGTGTTTTTTTGACTACAAATTTGTTTCAGTACAATATACAAGCTACTTATCAAAATCTTAAAAACATAAACAAACTTATTTTTTACAGTGATAGACAAAGAAAAGTTTCTTACTTCTTTAAATTTTAATGCAGTGAAGCTTTACTGTATAAACTGAAAACAATTTGGCGATGTCAAACATTTAAGTGCCAAAATTAGTTAACCAAGCTAAATTATATAACAGAACAAGTGGTGGTGAAATTACTGTAAAACCATGTTAATAAATTTGTGAAGGGACAGAAATAAATAATGCTTACTAACCAGGAAAACTTCTTAAAAGGGTTCAATTAGACATGTGCATATAGACAATGTGCAAATTATTTTAATTATTAAACAGGAAACTTCTTAATAGGATTTTACTGTAATTTCTTATGTAGACAAAAGTAAAAATGTGGGTTTGTCGTATATTCGAGGTAGTATATTTGGGTAAATATGAGAATGTAGAGAGCTGACCTGGGAAGAAACTATCTTCCCACAACAGTGAAGATAACCTTAAACCTTAATATGACTGGAGATGAAGTGGATACTTAATGCATAATGATGTAAAGACGGCAGCTATACATAATCAATGCACTTTATTCCATACTGTTAGATGCGCCCAGACTTGCAAACAAACCTCATGCCGTAACCACGTTGCATTTCTATCTGGACGGTAATGGGTAACTTGCATGGTAACCTCATTATAATGTGCAGAATGGGGTGATCTGTGTTCCGTTACTTGTCAGATCTCCCCAGCTTCCCCTTCCACAAACCCCATATCAAACGATTAGATGCACTCAGGTTGTAGTAAGTGTGGACGTACTTAGAACCCCAACTGTATCACTAGTTTATCTGTGAGTAGTGAACATGAAGAGGAAATAAGAAAATATGCTACAATGAATTGAATTGTATAGAGCTAGAGAACTGTTGTGAACTCAAAAACATTGCAGGCATTTCACCAAAATCATAGGGATCAATGCTTGGAAGGAGTTGGGGATTGCAACCAACTTCATAAATTACCGGTTGCCAGAAAACACATGGGCGCTGCCAGTCTTTCTTGGACAGAGATATTTTTCCTATATGTGTTACCCGTATTTGCTATCTTGGGCGCTGCTAAATTAAGTATTCAATGTTTAGGTGACAACAGGATAAGAGGTGTGTATTTTCTTCTAACTTTTTGAAACATGTCATCTATCAATTTTGAAGTGCCATACTCATTTTTAAGGGATGTATATCATATTTACCATATTGTAAGCCAGCATTTTTGTATGAATTTGAATCCTCCAAAATCACTTCTCAGGTTAGAATCAGGGTTCCGACCAAACGTATATAAAATATTTATCAGTACCATTACAGGCCTAATATGAAAACTATGTGGTCTTAGTACTTATCGATGCACAGTTATCCTGTCAAACACACCACACAACAGTCAAGTGCTTCTCAGAGTTTGACCTCTTAACAAGCTCACTCAGTCATGAGAATAAGACCATATTCTGTTACAGCACTGTGCTGTTCATACACATTTCCAATTCTCTCTAAGATTGTAGAAGTTTTATTAAAATAGTTGCACCAATCATCACTTTAGTATTTCAAAGAAAAGTTTTCTTTTGCACTTAAAGGTCTTTTTTCCTCGTAAAGTTTGCGTTTAATCATATCTGGCATAAAATCAACCATTATTGTAACTAAATAATTTAACTAAGATGCAGCATCTTCAGAGTAAAATAATACTCCCCAAAGTTCATAACCTCCTTATGGCATCAAAAATAGTTTGACATACAGTGACATATTACCAAACATGAAATTCATTTCCAATGACTTCTTGTGGGGAGATTGGAGGATTTATATTGATTAATTTAAAACCCACACATCTTGTGAATAAACTGATATCCTGGAAGGGCCTATATTAATTAATTTTAATAGGCACACATCTTGTGAATAAACTCATATCCTGGAAAGAAGTATTAGACACCTTTTGTCATGTAATAATGTATAAGCACCAAGCACATGTGCAGTGGAATTTGGGACAGGAGTTAAGTGTACAGTAAAATTAGAGGTAGTGGTTTTGAAAGATTAATTCTTGAAGACCATAAAGAAATAAATTTTAATTGTCTTATTTATTCATTTCTGTTTCAAAATATGCACTTTTTTAAAAGTGAAATAAATAATATTTAATTACTTCAAAAGGCAGACATTTGCCACATGTGCATGGTGTTACCATCATAAGGTGTAGATGAGGCCTGGATTGCGCAAGCTTTAGCTGTCCTCTGTAATAGAACACACTGCCCGGTCAGTAACCTCTCCGCATGCTCTCAGCTGATCAAGTGCATACAGGACACAAAAAAAATTTTTCTGCTTATTGTTCTTTTTCTTCTTCTAGAGTGTTTGAAAGTTTGGGGTCAGTTTGCATCCAATGTTGGCTTACAAATAATTATATACCGTAATCGGGTTTGCCACCACCTCCTGTTTCCATTTCCTTTTTAATGCTTGATGCAGATAACTAAAGGCTTCTACTTCTGTGTTCGTTCTGTATGACAGTCTGACCTTATGGAATGCCGGTAGGTAGCAGGTTATGAACTCTGGCGTGGGCTGAGAAATTTATTCCTTAACATGCAGCATAACACTTCCCCGCTTTGGTACACAGCACAGTTATGGGATGGACCTGATTTTCACATTTGAGAATCTTGTGAGATGATGCTGCTGGTCGGCTGGTTTTCTCTGGGACCTCCAATTTCTCTGCCAATCACTAGACCATCTGAAAAATATCAACCTTCCACTTCAGTAACATCAAAAAATAATCCCCATTCTTATTATTCTTAGAAAGCTTAAGAAGACCCCGTCATGGAAAACTCTCCAAATACCTGTTTAAAGGAGATGGTGTAAGCAAGCCTATAACAATACCTAAAGTTCTGTAGCAACAGAAGCAAATATTGCATTCCTAATTTGGAAGATGTGATCTAAAAAAAAAAATACACACACACACTCTCTCTCTCTCTCCCTCTCCCCCCCCCTCTCTCTCCCTCTATCTCCCTCTCTCTCCCCCCTCTCTCCCCCTCCCCCCTATATATATATATACATACACACACACACACACATGCACATGCACACGCACACTTAAAACAAATTGTGGTAAAATTACTTATATGCATGGTGAACAATGTCAATTTCAAGGCCATTACCATTTATAAAAAAACTAGATGCATCGAAGTTCGAAAACTTGAGCCAAACCAGATCAAGCTTTTAATGTTTGATTGTAATTGAAACTTGAACCACTCAGTGTTAATAAACATTTTTCCTGGCAAGAGTGGTGAAGTTTATGTTTCTGGGGTATCATTTTATTTGTAAGACATCTGCATATTGATTCAAATTAATATTCTGATTTTACACAGGTAATTTGTAATTTTTTGTGTTAAAATTGATCAGGTTAGGTTTTTACGTGGGTAGTAATTTTATAATCATTCTCATAAGAAGAATTTGTATATTGAGATGAGGTATCAAAACACATGTGTAAGTATTTCCATTTATACAATCACAACTTTATGCATGAAAGAATTGAAGATTGTGCTGCATGTTAAGACCGTTAATCTAGGTCAGCGTATGAGTATCAACTGCATCTGGAGTTGACGGAGAATCGGTTGTTTGCAGTGTATACATAAACAAAACCTGATTAAGGTTAAAAATGGTTAAAAAAATCAAAACCTTTATTTGAAGTCTGTGTATGGATGTTTGATTAATGCCATTTTGGAAGCTAAGAGGTTAAAATACTCTTCATTATATTGAAAGTTAACGTAAATTTTGTATGTTAAAGTGAAATATTTTTTAGATTGTTTACATAGGGTATTTGAACAGAAGTTGAAAAATCTTATAGTAATGTGAAGTACGTAGTAATGGAGTTTTGCTACACTGCAAAGAAACGAACAGAAATTTTTTGGTAATATTTTTAAGTGTTTGTAATTACATTAGAACCATTTTTACATACCCTGATTCTACATTTTCCTGCATTTTACACATTTTTCTACACCAGTTCCTGTTTTCACATCACAAAGTTCCTTATTTTTTACATTTTCCTGCTATTTGCAAAACTTTTTTCTAGTCCCTTGAAAAGTGTAAAAAAGTAGTCCCACTGAATACAGATGAGTTATTTTTTAAATAGTAACAATTTTTGTGTGTGTAATTTGTCCATACTGATGATTGGTAATCGTAATCAGCAAAATGTAATTGGTGCAGCAATAATTATTATTTTGCTATATTATTTCCAGCTGCCTGGCAGCCAACATCTTAAATAGTCTAGATTTTTCCCACTGAAAATTATAAATATACTGTGGTGGTTTTATGTGTGCGATTATAGTAGTGCCTCAGAATTGATTCATTAAAATGTCATCATAGTGTTCAAAGTAAGTACTGTAGCTGGCAGGTATGTGCGAAAGTCCCAAAGGGGTGAAACGGAGTAAACATTGCAAAGGGGGATGAGGTACTCGTACCGTGCTTGTCATAACATCAGCTGTCTCGCAAACATCAGGTGGAGTGTCCTCGGTCTTTTATTCCCAAAAACTGAAGACCTGATGTTAGATGGCACGTGTACTGTTGGGCAGTTTTGTTGTCACTCAACTGCAGACTGGTCCGTGACAGGCTACAGACTAGCGAACATGAGGGAACTCGCATGCCCAGATGTCTGCCAGGTACCTGGCTAGTGCGTACCAGACTAAAGGAATATGTGTGGTGTGTGCGAGTACTACTCACTTGTTCCGGCAGTCAATGAGGAGGGCAAAGGAGAAGAGCAGCGCGATGGTGGCCAGCACGCCAACGACCACTGCAGCTATCACCCCAGCCGCCACGTTGCTCTCGCCCTCTCCCATCTCAACTAGCGTCTGCTCCGTGGTGTCCCAGCTCAGCGGATCCTCTGTAACACGGGCACAGCTACTCTGCAACTTCCACCACGACTCCAGCACCATTTGTTCATTTCATCCAATTATCAGTTGATACTTACACGCATTGCTGGACAACATAGGATGTTTCATTAAATTTAGCCAAGTAATACTTGCTGTAATGCTGGCATGTACAACAATGAAAGGTCCTTTTTATGGTTGTATGAAAAATAAAATAACAAGGATAATTAGAAGTATAACTGGGCACACACAGAAGAACTTGTTATCTGGTGTACACTAACCACTGCAGACAATTTAAACTGTGCAGATAAAATTCTAAAGAATGTTTATGTACAGAAGTGATGTTACATTATTTTTTATAGTAAAATGGACCTACCAAAACTTAACAATTCCACTTACATTAAAATAATTAAGTTTTGAGGGTTATAGAGTCCTACACACACAGCATGGATTGCTAAAAATATGTATAATTATTAGGAATGCTCTATACAAGTGAATGTAAATGTAATGAATGATTGAAGGGGGAGGAGGGGATATTTGAAAACTATTACAAGGACTTAAAAAACAAGGATTTCCACTGAAGGCATGCTGTAAATGGCAGTCCACAAAGGCAGAGAAGCAAATTAACCAAATTGCCGCAAGCATTTTCAGCAAAACTGCATTGCCGGATAGAATTTTAAAAAATTTCAAATAATTGATGATTGAGTAGGGAAGAGGGTATTGAAGTGAAAAGTTTTCTTGCTTAAGTAAAGAAAGAAAAAAGAAAGGGAGATTTTGGTTGGGGCTTAACATTGAGGTCTTCAGCCAGGAGGAGGAGGTGGTCACAGGGGGGCATTTTTGCCTCCCCCAATTTAACATGAAACTATATTATAAGTTGATACCTCCCTCCCATACCACAAATCAAAAGTCTAAACCTGCACACTGGGGATGTAACCATGCCTCCTCAACCAAAAGTCTAGAAGGGAAACTGGAGTAGTCTGAAAAAACCTACAGGCATATTTTCTTAAGCATTTTGTTCCATATTTTTTAATAATTGTACATTTTATGTAAGCAAAAATCTTAAATATGATTGTAATATGCTGCTGTTGTCCCTGTCGCAATGAAAATGGATGCAGAAAATTGGCTCATGTAAGAAGTATCTGATCATGTGTTCAGCGATGGATGTTTTGCACTTGTCAACGGAATCCTGCCACAGGATGAAATCTGCAACATGAATGATGGTGCACAGTGTGCGCGCTTTGCATGTACTGTACTGCTAGGAACGTGCCACAGTACAAGTACTGGTTACATTGAACTTGTCCACACCTTGAAGAATTTCCAAGTGTTCTGTACTAAACATCTGGGATATTAATTTCTTTTTGGTTTTTTATTTTGCATTTCACTTTATTTCTCTCTGTTTTACGTAGTGTTACCGCATTGCTGGTTTGTCCTGTGTGAGTGAACGGATGAGAAGGAAAGAGTAATGATAGCAGGCATTGAGTCACAAAGGATGTTTGAATAACAGGGGAACGATAATCCAAGATGAGCGTATCTTATTACGGAAAGCATACGCCATGATAATTCTTTTGTGACTTGTGCACTCCTCAGCTTTAGCTGATTTAATTTCTGCATTTATCTGAAGAATGTCTGGATTGATGACAGAGTTTCTCTTAGCATGACTCCGGGTGCTGCGAACCTTCCAGGTCAAGGCCAGCGACTATAAAAGCTCCCGACACGACCGACCCTCGCCAGCCATGTTAGATGTCGATGACCTTGACACATGACTTTAACATAACCGGATACATATTTCAACCATGCACACAGCTCAGCTTTTATGTAGGTATAAGTATGCTACCCATATATTTTTGATATATGTATATGTGACCAATCCAAGTCCTTCATATGAGTAAGAACCACCTGCCCAAGTCATGTTATAATCATGATATGTATCAGCATATAAAAACTATTTTATAGACATACTTAGCATCAGCTGCAATACCAATAGTGCTAGTCCCTTGAGACATGGAATGTACTAGGGTTATAAACAGTCTTGTTTCCCATAGTCTTCTTGAACATCAATACCTCAATCGTCCAATCATTCCATCAATTTTTCGCAATTTTTCACAATCGTCCTCCTCATCAGCAATCTTTCCATCAACCTTTGGCAATATTCTCATCAATATCTCACAATATTTCGATCAATCTTTCAATATTTAAATCAATCTTTTCACAAAATTCCATAAATCTTTTAATCTGCCCATTCATTTTTCACAATCTTTCCATCAATCTTCTCATCTTCCCTTCAATTTTCCAATCTTCTCATCAATCTTTCGATCAATCATCAATCTAGGAGTTCATGGGTGAGTCGTTGGTCCTCCATCCATATATATTAAAAAACATTCATTCGCCTACTGTCTCCATACATTTGTACTTGATGACTGCATTAATGTGTTGTATGCAGTCTACTATCTATTTATTATTATGCTTAAATACTTCATTATTATTATGTGCATAGATCTGTACTCCAGTACACGAAATACTTTGTAGGAGGAGTGAGGGGGGTTCTGGGTCACTTTGACCTTTCGCCAACTTTTGACTTGCTGACCTTCTTTTGAATGCACTTTTCACCTACTTTTCTATTGTTACACACTGGGACCTAGATTCGGATGCATTTTTGACCTATTTTCTATTTTAGAACATGTGGTGACCTACATTTCATGATGCACTTCCTGTGCACTGCACTTGTGGTACAGGGGTTCCATTTCCAGTATGGGGTTCATTCTCCGACAAGTGCAAATCTTGGAAATTTATATTTTTGGCACGTGCACTTCCGGTTCGATTCCTGGTGAGTGCAAGTCTTGGAAATATTATTTTTAGATTACTGGGCTTGATTCCTGATAAATGCAATTCTTGTAAATTAGCGAGTTTTGGGAAATTTTGGTTTTGAGTTCGAATCCTGGACAGGGTACTTAAGATTATTTTATTTTATTTTCGAAAATTTTAATTTTAGATTACCGGGTTTGATTCCTGGGCAGAGCAATCAATTTTTTTTTGTTTTGGGAAATTTTGGTTTTGAGTTCACTCCTGGGTGGGGCACTTGATGTATTTTTGGATTTGGTATTCGGAAATACCGGATTTGATTCTATACTTGACTGTTAGGGTTGCTGGTGTCGCTTTTGCTCGACCGACATCTTAGTTCTAAAGTTGGCTGCTAGAAGTGCTAGTGTTGCTTGATGTCGTCATCGACTACTAGGAGGTCGGCTGGAGGCTAGGGGCAATGATGCTAATTACATGGTTATACAAGTGTGTACATCTGCATTTAGTAAATATTTATTAACTACTTTGTTATGCATGATTAGGTAAGTGCAAGTACATTATTAATTAATCTGAATAAATGTGTTTTTTTAATTTGTAATACTCTTGGAATCCAATATGGCAGTTGAACGAATATGAGTAATTAGCCAATGAGAAGCAATGGTTGAGATGGTTCGCATGAATGTAAGTGGTTGAATGCAATTTATAGGTAAACTCTAAAACAAATGACAGTAGTCAAATGCTGGTGAGAAACAAATATCCTTTGGTATATAACAACGGTCTTAGTCGAGAGCTCGTTATCATAGTGTGATGATGTGTAATTAGGCTCATTGTGCAAGTGTGTAAATAAAATGTAAGTATCTTGAACGGGAATCGAATCTGGTATCATTCCACACACTGATTGGTAGATTTTAAGGGTTAGGAGAAAAAAAAAATTTTTATGTCGTGTGTGGGAATCGAACTCAACATTTCCTAAATCCAAAGATTATTAAGTACTTTGTGTGGGAATGGATCTCCGTATCAATCCACTCACTGTTCATCAGAGCTTGTGTCCTGTCAGCTCTTCATCCTATAACATTCTGATTTCTCTGGTAGTTCCACAGGGGGAAGGGGGGAGAGGGTTAGGTGAGAGAGAGTGTGTGTGTGTGTGTGTGTGTGCGCGCGCGCGCGCGCGCGCACGCAAGTGCATTCCCCCTCCACACCGGCTCAGTTGTGATGTAGCTGTCGATTGGCCAACACATCAGTCTCTCTGCAGTTGCCAAAGCATCAACAGGTGTGATTGCGCAACAGTTCGCTTTCTCTCTGAAGAGTCTACATGCATGATTTTTTAAGTAAATGCATTTCCAGGCCTCCCTCAACCCCGCTTCACTTGTGAATGTTTAACTCCATGCATTTCCCGGAAATGGTCAGTCCGGGAATCAAACCTTGTATTTCCAAATATTTTCAAAATAAATCAAATCTGTACTAATAAATAAAATTGAAGTGTCTGTCTGTTATTTCAAAATGGATACCAACATCTAAGCGCAATATGCTATTCAAATGATGTTAAAGCATAAATAACTTTTTCAAATTTTTGTCACACTGTCTGTTTGGATGTTTGTCCAGAATAGGCTCCAAAATGGCTGAATTGATTTTGATAAACATTCAGGGTTCATAGAGTTTATTTCTATTGAAAATCTGTTTCTTATTTCATCTCTATCTCAAATGGTTATGAAGTAAATTAATTTTTTCAAATAATATTCTTTATGTTTCATATCTTTTTTTTTTTTTTTTTTGCAAAAGAATTACTGTCGATAAGCTTTTTTGAAACAACACTAGTTTTTGAAATAATCATTGATATAATACGCATCGTAGAAAAAGATACATTAGTTTTTAGAAAACATAGTAAAATAACATATTATCTAACAACCAATGCAATAATAAAACTATTTTTGATGTTAAAGTAACAGTCTTTCAAACCAATTATATAGGTATGTATGCAAATAACTCCATTAAACCTGGGCAAAGAGATGTCACGCTGTATTTTAATAACTCCATAATACCTAAATGAAGTGAAATTTCTATTTTAAAAATATGTAAACAAATTCTAAAGTTCGCGCAAATGAAGTCGCAGGTACTGCATTCATTTCTATCTAAACATAGACACATTTGTAAATTCTATTTGATTAATATTTAAAACTTTAAGATTTATTTTCTCCTTTTGATTATAAAAATTATTAGGTATAAATTTTGATTGACACTATTCACGCCTTATTTCAATTTTCTATTTCTATTTTAAAACTATGTAAATAAAGAAACAAATCCTAAAGTCCACATGAACGAAGTCGTGGACATAGCTAGTATTAAATATTTCCAAATTTAACCTGCCCGGGGATCGAACTCAAAACCAAAATTTCCCAAAAATCAGACATTTCTATAAAAAATATTAAATATTCTGCCCGGGAATCGAACCTGGTAGTCCAAAAATAATAACATTTCATTAGTTACCCTAAACAGGAATCCAACTTAAAAATTAATTTTTATTAAATTCAAAAATAAAAATATATTAATGCTGTTTTCAGATTTGCAAGAAATGCATACTTGTGCATACCTGTCCCCGGAAGTGACATTATCCTGTATATACTAGCACTGTCCGAATTCCCGGTATAGTACACAGGCTCTATACTTGACAAGTCTTTTCAATTGTATACTTTCTGGGTTTGCGTGCATACTTACGGCAGTTGCCATATTATATTTCAGGTGTGAAAATAAAAAATTAACGTGTAGGTTTTGTGGTTATAAAGCTCGCGAGTTTTAAAAGTTAATATGTTTTTACAAAATGTCTTTCTGTTGTATGTGCTTCCAATTATATATAAAAATTTGAGCATTTTGTAGGCATCTGCAGCATATTTCCTAGGTGTATGCTTACAAATAATATAACAATTGCAATCCACTTTTCCAAGTTTTTACAAACACAATTGAATTGTATTTGTCTTTCTTCAGTTATCAATGTGTATATTCAAACACATGGTGTGGTACATATAGAGGTATGAAGAAAGAATGCCAGTTTGTATGTAACGCACCTTTACATACAATAAATAAATTCCACAAATCCCACAATTGTCCTAATTTGTTTACAATCTTCCAATGATGTGATAAAGCAATATCCCAAGGCTATGAATACTTGTGAAATCAAACGAAGCTGAACAGATAAACATAACCTCAGGATACTGAGGTGCAAGACTTTCTATATTCCTGCAATTTTTTTTCTGCTGTACAATTTGTACTCAAAGTGTACAACTACAAAAACAGAAATTATATTGGCATATTTTTGTGTATTAGTTTTCGTTCAAAACAACACACACCCATTGTCTTACTGCTCCGCCAAGCAACCAGTGTAAAATATTTCTGCACCACCTTTCATTTCCCTCCTGTAAATAATACGCGCCCACTAATACTCCTATTAATTCTTCATTCCTGGCTAAAACCATGTTTCAGCACTTAAACTCGTAAGATGTCAAGGTGCAAAACCATGACACAAAATTAATAACATATGTTTATATGGTTATTTATTTTCTTTATGCATAACGATAGAAGTTGTTGTAACGCATGTACAACACCATGCACCATTTTTTTCTGTTATATAGTTTCTGATATTTCCGCCAGAATGTGCGACCAGTCTAACATGAAGAGGCGATGACCTGTCCAAATATTTTCAACAAGTATAGATCACTGCTTGTATGCAAATGTACATACTTATACGTATATACTGACAAATCGAAAATAGCCTAGGAATCGAAGCGGTAGTACAAAAATGAAAATACTAATCACCCTAACCAGGAATCCAACTCAAAAACTTCCAAAATTCAAAAATATTATAAATTCCAAAATGACACTTGTCCAGGAATCTAAATCGATAATAATTGCACAATGCAACTGCATTCCTCATTTTCCCCCTTGAAAACTATCACATCTCATCAGTTGACCAGCACTCGACGAGTGCATCAGTTGACTTCCAACACCCAGATGGTATGGAATGCCATAGCATGAATTTAAAATCATGTTTTGCATAATCAATGTTTGTGATGTCATAATGGAATTCTCCTAGAAAACATGGTGCCGTAGACATATCACTTGATATCCTACTTATTTTAAAACTCAAATAAAAGTATTTTTATTTAAGCACACAACTTTATTGATAAAATTATGATTGTTCATAATGGATGTTTGTGTCACCATATACTACAAATCCATCTTGAAAATATTAATCCACTGACACATTTCTCAACATACACTTTTCTGTAAGTTTTAAAAGTGAAATAAATTATATTACATAATTTACATAACTTTAATTTATACTATTCTTTTTTTGTATAATTGATGGATGTTAGATCATAATCTAATTAATTTTGAAAATATAAGTCCATATACAGATGGATTTTTTATATATACATCATGTTAGACCTGAGCCGGTACTCCTGCCCTGGTGGCTCAGATGACTAGGGCGTCTGCCTACTAACCCAAGGTCCGACAGTCCGCCGCTCTTTGCCTCCACAGCTTTTTATACACACTGTTTTAAACCATATCATGTCTGCATATAGCGAACATTGTCCTTAGTCTCCAGCCGACACTACTGCTGCTAGTAGTCTATGACATCAAGAAATACTAGCGCTCCTAGCAGCCAACTCTAGAACTAAGATGTCAGTTGAGCGAGAGTAATCCTGCACCCCTAGCAGTCGAGTCTAGAACCAAGATGGTGGCCGAGCGAGAGCGACACTATCGAGTCGAGACCATCAAGTGCATCAGTCACAGAGTGTCAGTCGGCAAGAGGACATAGACAAGGTAACATCGAGAGAGCAGCGTGTCTAAGTAAATGTAAGTGCATTCCCAGAAATTACCAGTCCGGTAATCAAACCCGAAGTCCAAAATACATTAAGTGCCCTGTCCAGAATTCGAACACTAAACCAAATTTCCCAAAATCACTGATTTCCCACGAATTTCACTCACCAGGAATCGAACCAGAAGTACATGTGCAAAAAAAAAAGACATGTACAAAATTTGCACTCGTCTGGGAATGAACCCCGTACTGGAAGTGCAGTGCATCGTGAAATCTAGGTCACTGCATGTGCTGAAATAGACAGTAGGTCAAACATGCATATAAATCTAGATCACAGCATGTGCTAAAAAATAGGAAAGTAAGTCAAAATTGCATTTCAAAAGTATGTCAGTAGGTCAAAAGCGCATCTCAAAAGTATGTCAAAGGTCAAAGTGAGCCAGAACCCCCTCGCTCTTTCTACTTGCGACGTGCAGCATATGGGGAAATGCAAGGCATTGCCTCTTCCCCTACATTCGCCATGTGTGAGCTTTAGTCATCAGATAAGAGGTTTCCGCTCTTAATGCAGTGAGGCCTCCTATCTCGACAGCCGCTATCGAGATTAAAAAATAAAACAAAGAAGTATGGTGAGATCCTTCGACATTCACCGCGTGTTCGTGAGAAACTAGACGGCTTTTGTAGAAGAGTGGAAACGTCTCAATGCAGCGTGTGATGGTAGCAGCAGACAGGTGAGGCTCGTTCTAAAATAGCACGGATGCCGATAACGTAAAACATTCGGGTGTTCACTCCAGTGGTACGGTATGTGTATAATGAAGAGTTCCGCCTGCCTGTGGCTGTTTTGCGCGTCCGAGGCCTCGAAACGTCTGGGCTGTAAGGCCGATTCTTGCTCGCTTACCACTTGCCTCATGGCCTCAACGTGCAAGGCGCTCAACCGGCTTGCAAGCTTCCCGTCAACGACTCGGCTGAACGTGTCTTTACGCAGTAACCCTATTTTTATGACGCGTGTCTAAAGACAACCCTCAAGTTTCTGTGTAAAAAATTAAGCTGCTAAACCTAATTCTGAAAACACTCGTTTAAGCCGTGCATTTCCTCACCCGATTTGGACGCGACCATGCTTTCACGGATATGTACGGAGGAACGTATTAGAGTTCAACTCCGAACTCTTTAGTGTTCGTGAATTCGTGTAGCAAGCAGTAACCGCGTCAGTATTTGGTTCTGTGAACTTCGTCTTTGTGATCATTGCGTTTTTAATAAAACGAGGGCATTAACTTGAGGTGAGTGGTATTTGTCATTTTTTGTTTTAATTAACACACGCACGTGGCTTGGTAGTACTAGTTTAATTGTAAAATATAAACATTGTATACATATTAAATTTTGAGGCGTAAATGTTATGAAGCATACAGTATATCGATAATTTGCAACAAAAAGGTTGCTTATTTTTCTAACCCCCTACCTCCCCTCCCCCATCACTCAATTATCCTTGGTTGTATACCATTATGTTTTTGTGTATTGTAGAATACCTTCAATTCTCACACTTCATCCGCGTGTTCCGTTTAAATGTTCATGTCCATTTTCTGACGCACCCGCGCATCGTAGAACGGGTATAACCATTAGAAGATTGGTGCACTCTAAATACAATCTTACCGAACACAGTGAACGATAGAACTATCGTGTACAAAAACTAAACACGGCGTAAGTACATGGAAGCTCGTTTTAGCAAAACTTACGCGGGAGTACACCTCCCATACTGAGCAGAGTCCCACGAGTGTGAAATAGGATCGCTGTGACTATTATGTTTTACCCACACACCAAATATTGCAAACCCTTTTCTTAATTGAAGGGTAAATTCTCCGAAAACGGTTGTGTACAGAATGAAAAATTTTAACACATGGCAACGTCTTTGTCACTACTAAACCACTGATCGAAATTCTAATTTAGGCAACGTCACGAAAGTTATTGTGTATTATGAGTAGCGATCCCAATTATTTACATGGAACAATTTGATATTGGCGACATGTTTTGCGGAGGTTACAAACTTTTGTTTTGTTACTAATCCTGACACATGGTGTTTTAGTCTTAATAGTTTCTATACTATTTCCGGAGTCATGATGGGCTCATGGACGTAATAGATGATGGAGTGGCAACCGTCTATCTTCTCCACGTTTATCAAGTGAAGCCGATGCCTTGCTTGTCTGACTTCTTTAAACTGCGCATGCGCAGAACGATTGTTAACGTCAGCCGCCATATTATGAGTGACAAAAGTTACATAGTAAGCAATGTAAAACATGCATCTTTTTGCCACTACTAGCCCTGTCCTTGTCTTTCATTTTCGGCTTCACTTTCGTGTCTCGGCTTCCACTCCATAGACTAATACCTCCATGGGTGGGATAGTGGTCACATTACTCGCCTCCCACCAAGGCGAACTAGTTCGATTCCCGGTGGAGTCACTCCCGGATTTTCGCATGCGAGAATCGTGCCGGACAATGCCGCTGGTCGGGTATCTTCAGTTTCCCCCGCCCTTGCATTACGGCGCCGCTTCACCCTCATCGACTCTCCACTCTAATATTTGCAATAAACTAGTGCTGTCCGTAGAAATATAAAGGCCGTCTTCTGCTCGTGAAAACAACTTTAGGCAGTAGTGTTTTTTTTTGACGAACCTAGAATTTGTCAGTCGAATTCATTTAAACTTTTCTCTTTCAAGAAATATCTTTGGCTATTTTTTAAATCGAGTTGCTATGGCACCACCTTCCAACCAGAGGTTCCGGGTTCGAACCTAGGAATGGATGTGTGTCATATAAAATGCATTTTTAAGTTAGTTTAGTATGCGAGCCTCATCGAGTACCCTACCTGCACAAACCGGATACGTCATTAAGAGAAAATAAAAAAAGCAAAATAAATTAGCAGCATAATGAAAAAAATTACTGTCTTAAAATTTTAAGTACAAGTGGGACCTGTAAAGCTCGAAAACTTATCTCATTCAGACTGCAATATAAAACTGTAATAAGATGGATGTGGTTTTGTACTACTAGCCGCTGCTATTTCAAATTTGAAAACTAGTGAGGTACAGCTACTGAATTTATTACTTGTGAAATCAGTTTTAATATCTGATAAATGGGTAGAAAGCTGTACCAGAACAGAATCCTAGCTGCAACATATTTTGTTAAACGGTCCTGTAACAAAAACTTAAATGGTTATGTTGTCGGGCTTGCTTGTTGTAGTTTCATACTATGACGTATGTATTAGGGAACTGAAAATTATTAGCTTCAGGAGAACAGCGTTTTGCAGTGCGAGCTAGCTCCTGTCGTTACAAACAAAAAGAACGATAACCGGAGTTTTCTTCCTATTTTAAAAACGTTCTCCTTCCCCTACTCCTTTAATAAAAAAGGCTTGGATCCGCTCTTGAAAACATCCAATCCCTGGAAATGCTCTCCCGGAATAAAACGACTGAATAATATCCATAGCCTGCGGCGTGCGCGATTTACTGAATACCAACTGCCCCGATGTGTTGAAAGAAGACAGGCTTGGGTTTTTTATCTGAAGATCCCTTCTGCAAGGTTGCCCAGCCTACGTAAAATTCTCCCTGAAATTATATCCGTGCTCTGATGAAAAGGCTGGGTCTGATATGCGCATTTATTCAACGAAGAATATATGCGGTTTTTTGTAAAAATATTGGCATGCTGCACTGGTATCGCCAGAATTGGTTTTCAGATATGGCGGAAGAAGGAGCGCATTTTTTATAACTTACAATACGGCTGAAAATATTTCTGCAAGGAAAATGTACTAATTTACAAAAGTATAACAGATATTAAGAGCTGGCTGTCGATTCTGATATATGTTATCTATGAAACCTAAAAACTTAATAAGCAAACGACGCACATGTATTGTTTCCATAGTAATATATTTACATAAATGCTTTATATACGAAGATTTATTCAATTTATTATTACCACAATTTATTTATTTATTGCTAAGTACTTTCAGATACGGATTTGTAATTAAGTTATCTTTCACAAATGACCTCAAAATTTCTACCAGCAAGCACTGTTATTACTTGCCAGATACACAATTGGCTGTTGTCAGTGATCAATGAATGAAGATAGAGTAAATCTTTATATATATATATATATATATATATATATATATATATATATATATATATATATATATATATATATATAATTCTTCTGTGCGTGTGTATGTCACTGAACTCCTAAACGGCTGGACCGATTTTGATGAAATGTTTTGTGTGTGTTCAAGTGGATTCGAGAATGGTTTAGATTCACAATTCGGTCCACTACAAAATGTTTTTTAAATAAATTTTTTATTTATAAGTTATTGTTGATCTTGGAATGTTTTACATTGTATCCGGCAGACAGCGCTGCGATCGCGGTGTCGAATATCCAAAAATATTTCATTTTACTTCCAGTTTGTCCTAATAGTGGCGCTGCGATCAGATTCAGGAGAATTTCGTAACTTTGTGTTGTTATTGTGTTAAAATAAATCGCGTGCTAATTGAAATATTACATTCAGATGTAATTAGTGTGTGAAGGGTTTTGAAGTGTAGATAAAAACTATACATTGTGCAAATTCGGTGCGGTATTGAAGTGAGTATTTTACATAAATTCCTATCAAATTTACGCGTGCGTTGATTAACAATCATCCTAACCTACAAATTTATTTGTGTAGTTAATTGATTTCATAACAAATTTTTAATATTGTTTTTATTTTAAATTGTTACTTATCGGAAATATTAAATATAAAAAAAAACAAGTTTAAGTTTCTATTCAACATAGCTTCTACATTCAACTTAGCTCATAGTATATACATATTCACACGCAATCGATAGGTCGAATTGTGGTAACTGTACATGTGATGACGTCAGGTATTGTAATAACTTTTTTATAAAAAATTTCATCAAAACGGTCCAGATTGTTACAACTTATTAAAAAAAGTTTGACATTTTCGGATTTAAGAGATATGTACAGGACAACGTCTGTCGGGTCCGCTAGTATAATATAAAAAGAAAGATTGGTAGGTAGACATGCTGTAGTGCTGTAGACTATGGTAGCTTTTGTAGTTCGTGGATGTCTACGTTTTTTGTCCAGTATTCCTTGCATAAAATTGATGTAATATATTTGAGCCTCTTCAGTTCAGTCGATAGAGCACGAGACTCTTAATCTCAGGGTCGGGTTCGAGCCCCACGTTGGACACTAAAAAATTTATGCAATTTAATTTATATATGATTTTAATATCTGAGTATAAGATCTCGTGAGATAGTATTTCTTGCCCGGCTAACACTGCAAAATGACGAGCGGAAAAAAGACACAATGTAAGCGACCACCAATAAGAACTTACCACATTCCAGCTTTGCAGTTGATACACCCTGCAGATACTTACTAAGACTGTGCTCAGCAATGTATACGTTAACAGACTAAAAACAAAACGCAATAGCTAGCTTCAGGTTTAAATATTAATCTCATAGGGATTTGCTTTGCAATTCAATAAATTATACAGGTGATTGATGCCGACACTAGCTAGCAAATATTACGTCAGAGCAAGGCAAATTAAGTTTTCTCGTTAAAATAATTTGATTACGAATAAATTTGCAAAATAAAATTTTTGCAAATTTTATTCATTCTCGAGCATTAAGATCTTAATATCACTCGGATAGTTCGTGTTAACTGAGTTGCATGTTGTAGAAATAGTTCAAACTTAGTTGTAACTATCATATCCACTGCTGTTCTTTGTATGTACAACATTTTTTTCCTGTACGAGAAGTTCGTGGGCTTATATTTGCATACCACAGCCGTAGCGATAAACCAACATGGCTAGCTCGTCTTTTTTAATAGTTTAAAAACATTCGCCCAGAAAAATAAATTAAATTTAATTTGGCTTTTTTATATGCTTAGTATCGCCTGGCAAAGTTACAAAACAAATCGAGGATAAAAATTTTGGTAACATTCTCTCTGCCAGAAAATTTAATTTCTTTATAAATTATTATTTAACACTAAATTCCTATCACGTGTAAATAAACTGAATTTACATTTCTGATGACAGAGAATATCCTCACCTAGAATAAAATAAATAATTCCTACTGCACAGACATGTGGTTTTTAGGTTATATAAACAAAACTGCGATCTCAAATTATGAAAATCTATACTACTAAATAAAATAGATGTGTCTGTCTGTGATTTTCGAATTTTTTACTTTTAATGTTAATTTTTTTCGTGTATGTCTGTCTGTCCGAACGGATTTAACTCAAAAACCACGTAACGTATTGACATCAAATTTACACAGTATATAGATAATAATCCCAGGACCAACTTAGTCTTTGTTTCATCGAGATATCTCAAACGGTTCCGGAAAAAATGATGATCAGGGATGTAAATAGGTACTGGATTAAGCTTTTCTTAGGATTACTGCATAAAAAAAGCATTGTTATAAAAAGTTCCGTCATTTCTCCTTTCTTTTTGTCTATGGACTGTAAACCTTACCTTACAAAAAACCGTAGTGGCCCAGTGGCTAGCGTTATTCCAAATGGGGCCGCAGTGACCCAGTGGATAGATAAATGTCAAGTGGAGCCGCAATAGCTCAGTGGCTAGAGCACCCAATAAAGGGGCCGCAGATGCTCAGTGGCTAGAGAACCCATTAGTGTGGCTGCAGTTGGTCAGGGGCTAGAGCACCAAATCGTGGGGCCGCAGTAGATCAGTGGCTAGAGCACCCAATAAGGGGGCCGCAGTAGCTCAGTGGCTAGTGGGGCGGCAACTGGTCAGGGGATAAAGCACCCAACAGTGAGGCCGCAGTAGATGAGTGGGTAGAGAACCCAATAGGGGGGCCGCAGAAACTCAATGGGTAGAGAACCCAATAAAAAAAGTGGCTAGATCAATTCAAAGTCCTAAATATCATGCTAACATAAAACATGTGCGAAGCGATGTCAGGGTGTATTTTAATAACTCTATTAAACTTGAAGGACGAAATATTAGTATTTTAAACATAAAACATTAATGAAACTAAGGTGGCTTTTATTTTAATAACTTAAAAAAAAATAATGCGAACGAAGTCGCACGGAGCAGCTAATAATAAATAAAATAAATATAGATTCATCATGGTTTAGTGTGTGTATGTGTGTGTGTGTGTGCGCGCGCGCGCGTGTGCGTGTGCATGTGTGTGTGCGCGCGCCCCATCTCCCTAATAACCTTTGAATGCTTGGTCTGAATTTCACCAAACTCTGTTCACGTATAGTAGGTACTTAGTAAATATATCCGTATTTTTGAGTTTTAAACAACACCATATGTTTACTTTAAAAATGGCAGCCGTTTAAAATTTTTTGGGTGTTATGTCATATCTCGGGAACCATTCAACTGATTTAAACCAAATTGTTTAAGTTCATCGTGTAAGCATTGAATTTAGAGATGGATAATGTTGTTGGTCCGCCATTTTGGATTATAGCACCACATGAAAGAAATAAAGCTTTAACATCGTATCTGGAAAAAACTCAACCAATTCTTCCCGAATTTGGCACGTAAGTAATACTATGGTAGGCGATGTAAATCTAAGCGATTTAAATTGATTAGGCACTTATTTACAAAATGGTGGGTGTACAAATATTTTAGGTTTATTTGGTATAGTCTATCTACTATAGCGTTTCACCAATTTTGACCAAGATTTATATACTGAAGGTATTTGTTACAGGCATTATATACTATATAAAAATAGCCACTTTTCCCTCCATTTTGTAAGATAGCGCATCATAGAAAATTAAGTTACTATTAAGTTACCCTGAAAATAATTGACCGATTCTTCCACGCCACTGCACACGTAGTAAAACAACTTCCAAGCGATGCTGTGAGGTTGCTTCGTTTCCTGTTTCGTTGTTGGTTCACTGGCGTATGACTACATATGACCGACCATGAACCATGTTGATTAAGGATATTCTTTACCATGAAATAGTATTCCTATAACAAAAAGCCGGTTGTAGGAAATTTTAACTCCTCACATCGTATACTTGATATAGCGACACCTTTATTTAACAATTTTCCTTTGCATCAATCATTTGCAATTTTTAGAGGGGAGTTGAGTTGTAAATGTGACTCGACGAGAACTGGTGCTGATGACTACTGAAACGGGTGTTAGAGATTCTTTATCAGTCTCTTCTTCATGTTCAGAATGAGTATTAGGCTGAATCACTCGGAAGGGCTGAATAAGGATTGCGGAAACTATAACCGCAGTTTCCGGTGTTACTCAATGCTTCGATGACGTTCGTCGTACGAGATTCGAAAAGTATTATCAGAAGGAAAAAATTAACACGAAACAACTGGGGATATACAACTAGAAATTATATTTCATCTATCTTAAAACAATAAATAAACTGGCATCCCTGAAAACATGCTACTATACTACTGGAACATTTGTCAAACTTCTACAGGTGATTAAATTATATGTTACCGTAAACTTCCCCTACCCCTCTCCCAAAACCCACTGACTGCACGCAGATTTGGTGCCTTGTACGTAGAAGATATACGGTGTTTGTTTCACATATTAGTTTTCCCCAGTGTTCCTTCGTTTCTATTAGAAAAAGCAAAATAATCTTCAAGGCGAGCTGTCATGATCAAAGAAAATAGCAAGCCTGCGAACTTTACACCTACTACAACAGCTCTAACATTTGACCGACAACTGTTGGTTTTAAGATTAGAGCGTCCCTTTCGCAGACAATGCAGGCAAGGAAACACTGAGCTGTAAATGAGGCCTTTTTTTTTTTTTTACTGCAATGAATTTATATATATATATATATATATATATATATATATATATATATATATGTATATATATTCGAACTTTGCTCACGAAGGGTGGGTTTTACCCATAGTCTAACGTCCATAGTTAGCCCGCTAATGGCAGTGGCAAAGTGCAGGGGCAGGTAGTCAATCACAATAACTAGGCTGCAGGCAGTGCAATGAAATGACACTTTAGCTACACATTTGTTCGATGTCTCCTGTTCAAAGTGTGTTTTCAAACTGTCCGCCACATCGGCCACATAGGCGGTGCAGCTCTGAAGCATGTTTCGACGCACATGTGCAAAGGTTTCCGGCGTAATGAGCTCATCCTTCGCGTCAAGTGGTGTGGCATACACCAGCGATCAGGTGGTGTGATGTCAGGTGAGCGTGGTGGCCATGCTATGGAAGTGCATGTCGTGGTGCCGGCGAACTTCAATGGCGAAATGAGGGGTAGGGGGGGCATTCCTGCTGCAACCACATCGCCTCACGAGCATCTACAGGAACTTCCTCCAAGTATTCCGGTAATACAGGAACTGTAGATACGCAACATCTCCGAGACTGCGACCGTGCGTTACTGAGCTGTGTTATAAGGCACGTAGACCTGCGCATAGGCTGGTACAATATACAAGGTTGCATACCCGCCACTGCACTTCGCCACTGCCATTAAGAGGTTAACTATGGGCGTTAGACTACTGGTTCCTTGATGTAATATGCTCCATCTGTACTTGTCTACCCCTCTCTGGTGTTTATTATAATTTGTTCGTGAACAACCGGTATTCAAGTTTGTCAAATTATTTTATTCATGTAAAAGGGCGGGTCAGTTGTAAAGTCAAATGTTAACAAGCATATTGTTCATCGCTGGGACCATGTGACTGACAGTTGTGTTATCAATGGGCGAGTCAATGTTGGCGACATGTGCAGAAGACTAAAATCAGTGTAGCTCATATTTAGTATATGTTTGACGCGGTTAACGCCACGTGATTTATGTTCTTTGTGTTCTTGCCATAGAGCAAAGGTTACGTATATTGACGTATTCTGCACGTGTGCCCAACACATGCTCACGAATCTCCAAAAAAAAAAAAAAAAAAAAAAACGTGTTGCAGTAATGGCATGCAGTTTACGTTTGGTTTTGCAGATAAACCCTCGCTTTTACAAATTAGGCCACTATTGTGCGTATTTCGATTATACCGTCGTATTTGGATTGCAACGCTGTCAGGAGAAGTGTAATAACATATCGAAGCACTTATTTATGCAGATACTGCCCTAACCTTAATAGGTGTAATGTGTTTTTGACAGTTTTAATGACCAGACAGACATTTATTTTTGGGGCAGGGATGTTTACTGCGGAGCTTGCACTCTAGTCCATATTTCTTCTACGTTTCTTTATAGACAATATTGCACGAACAGTTGAAAATCGAGTATAGGCTTTTCACGGTCCACTACTCGAGGGCGTTGTTCCTACCTGTATGTCTCATGTAGCAGTTTCTATCGATGCATGTATCGATTTTGAATTATTTTCTGTCGAAAGGGTTTTACCATATCTATAATCCATTCGCGGTTACTTCACATTTTTCTGAAGCCCTGCTATGATATTTGTCCGCCTCATATTCAAACTAGGCTTAACTAAGTCTAGAAAATTACACTAAAGAACCACGCACCGAATTCGTGTGCACTCACGTGCAATGATAGTTTACATGAGAACTATTCCTTACTGGGTGCTACCAACACTCATGTTTTCTTACTGTTTTTCTTCGTATTTATTACAAACGAGCTGACTGGTGCTACTTCGTTCGCATGACATTTAGGTATTTGAATCGCCTTATCCACTGAGCCACTGCGGCCCCACTTGGAATCGATCTAGCCACTGGGCCACTGCGACCTCTCTTTGAATAGCTCTATCCACTAAGCCACTACAGCCTTACTTGGACTAGCTCTAGCCACTGGGCCACTACGGCTCTTGGGAAGGAAAGGAGGACAGCCCATAGACAACAAAGAGAAGAAAACGGAACTTTCTTTTATGCAGTAATCCTAAGAAAAGCTTAATCCAGTACCTATGTACATCCCTGATCATATTTTCGGAACCGTTTGAGATATCTCGATGAAACAAAGACTTAGTTGGTCTTGATGTTATTATCTATAGACTGTGCAAATGTGATGTCAATACGTTCAGTGGTTTTTTAGTTAAATCCGGTCGGACAGACAGATAGAAACGAAAAAAATTAACATTATATATGGCTTAGTAATCAACTATACTATGAAAAAATAATTTAAAGTGCAAAATTCGAAAATCACAGACAGACACTTATATTTTATTTAGTTGTATACATGAATGATTGAAATTTATGAATAAAATACAGGTGAAAATTCAATTAAACGAAAAATAAAATACTTTCATGTTAACAAGAGGTATAAAACGCTTGTGATACATGGCATATTTAGGAAATAACTAAACACGTCTTACATGGGGTGATTTTTCAAAGGTTTGATTCAAGAAGTATGTAGAAACCGTGAATAGACTATGCCGGTTTTTTCCCCCTTACTCTTCTTAGTCATAGTTTAACTACAGGTACCCTCAGGGAGGCTGTCGTAACCCCAATCGAGGCCTAAGCTTCCGCGATATGCATGTCCCCTTGCATAAATTCCCTCCCTTGTAGGCGTATGGGGCCTAGCCCTGGGACGCACTTAGTTCTCGTCTATATATAGAACGTATACCTAATTTGCGTAAGCGTAGTAAACACATATATTGCGTAAGACTCTTGACTATTTGCGCCATGGTTTGATATACCTAATATAAATTGATACAAACATATTAATTTGTAGTAAAGTTTATTACGGCTGTTCGACCACATCTTACAAGTTCTACAAATTGTGTAACTACTATAATTATTTTTCTCTTTTCAGTACATTTATAAATAAAAGCTTGGTGTTAAAAGATTTTTTACAGTTATTTTATTTATGAGTTCTTCACATTGTATAGTCGGGTGCAGTGCTCCACAGGCATTTGCTTTACTTCAAACTTAAGCTCGGTTGAGAGACCGGAAGGACGGAACTGAGTCAGCTGAAGAAGGCAGCACTGCGCCTTGAGGCAGTGACGTCACTATCATGTGCGTTTACACGCACGCCTGTGCGTGCCCCGACTCTCTACCGCACACATGCCCTTACACAGCAGAAATAATACGTGATAGCGCACATCTCGCGTGACACAGAAATAATACGTGATAGCGCACATCTCGCGTGACACAGAAATAATACGTGATAGCGCACATCTCGCGTGACACACGCAGGATAACATTGTTGTCTCGAGTTATCGCAACTCGCAACATTTCGAGCAATACTACGTGAAATGTATAACTGGAATGGATGTGCGTAAAATACAGTTATATTCCCTTTCATTCAAGTTCACTAATTTTGACAGTTCTAGAAATGTAGCGCGGCGGCCATGTATCCTTCCGCTACAGCTGTTCTATCTATGGGGAAAACAAAGCGTGTAAACAAAATATGCCATGATCACTGTAGAATACCATTCCAGCTTACTTTATTTTTGTTATGGCCAACTTATACTGCTGGAGCTCTGTTTATTTTATTTTGAATTGATGAGGTTGAGAGAGACTTTAGTTTAAAGTGTTTCATGAGACGGCATTGTTTTGCAGCACTTATGAGACAGTATAATTATGAATTGCATATGTATTGTTTTAATGGTCAGGTAGAAAATTTTGTTCGTACGGAAGTAACTTTCAAATTATTATAACCTATAAAGTTTTAACCTCGCCGGAAGAAGAAAACGTGATAAATATTACGTATGCGAATAATAAACACATTTCGTACATACGTAAATATTTTTGGCGCAGTTAACCTTGAACTTGTTGGATTTTACATATGATAAACATGTTATTTTAATTCTACAAAACAGCGTTGAAGTGGTGATTTTTTAGGCCACGTAAATTTCAGACATTTTAACCGTTTCGAAGTACATTATTTACAGAACACTTTGCCTTATGGTTCGTAATTCCTATTTTCAAATCCTGGACACACTTTGTTCTGTGGCACTTATTGGACACGTTTGTCCACCAATGATACGAAATAATTTGCAGAATTTTTCAGTAAATACGACACTTCGCCTGTTTCCCGAAACTAATAAACTGCGAAACGAAAATACACGTCGGCGCTTCAAATTTACACAACGGTGCCGGAAACGGCGGACCAAGCCAAACACGTGTCGATGATATTTGCATAAGAAAACTCACTACAAAGGCACTCCTACAACCAACTACGCATAATGGAATTAAATACAAAAATCATTAACTTCCGATAAAGTATTCCGATAACACGTAAAGTACTGGCATAAACGTGACTGAAAAAGATCACAATGACGTTCACAGAGCTAGAAACGTTTCACTGACCCTTACTGTCCTTATTCTCCGTAATAATTGCTAAACATATTTTTTAACCAATTCGATAAAATTCCAAAATATATATTAATTTAAACTTAATTTAAACCACAAATGTTGTAAGTAAATTTATGAATATTACAACCTTCAGTTCTAAATACTATTTTCCTCATGTCGATCATCGATATCGCCAACATAACAACATACATTCAGCAACAATCATCAGCTGATACAATACTTTGCAAACGAGAGGATTTACTATTTACATAGTTTAGGCTGGTCACATTGTCTGTCAAACTTTAGTGTACTTGTATTAATTGCAGTATACTAATATATATTACCTACAACCAGAGTAATTACTTTAATAGTCTTGTATTATTATTGGTAGTCAAATGTTTCTTTTTGAATCACTCAAAATTGAAATATGCTTAAAGTTTGATTTTAAAATAAGCTATTAATTTTTTTAACATTTAAGTGAGTAATTTCTAGCAATATGTTTTACAGTGCTACGAAAATATGCATTATTATTTCATTTGCAACATAATTCGTACTTTTCTAATAATTTGGATAGTGTTTACTACAGCAAAATTAGTTGTACCTGGTATCTGGAAAAGTCTCGTGTATAAAAGAGTACATTTGCTTACGTAAACACCCAGCAGATAAATATACATATGTGAGTGAGTGAAGCGATTTGGGTGGGTCTTAATATCGACATCTTGAGAGCCGACGAGGGTGAAGCGAGGTGAGTATGGAGCAGTGCCGGAATGAAAGGGAGGCGGAAACGCGAGATTCCCGAGAGAACCTGCCAACCAGCGGCATCGTCCGGCACGATTCCCATATGTGAAAATTCGGGGGCGACCCTTCCGTGAATAGAACCCGGTTCGCCTAGGTAGGATGTGAGTAGTCTAACCACTACACCACCGAGACCCCGAGATTTTTTGGAGTTCCGTCAGTAGGCGACTCCAAGCTAACATACGTAGCATATACGAGACATCATGGCGAAATACTAGGCTGCATCTATACTATAGAAATTAAGTTTAAGCAAGAACAAATTGGCTTAATCGGTTAAATTGATTTTTATATAATATATATAAGTGCGTGAGGCAAGGAATAATGTGTTTTCTACGGAAGAGAATACGACAATTTCCTTGCATGTCTCGTCCTTCGCTCGTATCGGGCGCTATTTAGGCCACAGTGCGGAACGGGCAGTGCTAGTCGCTGGTAAGCCAGGGTCGCCGATAGCTTCACAGCCGACAGTCGCGGCGTTGAGGTCAGCCATTCATTACGTCACGCGTAATTCCGAACCCAGCCCTCTTCGTCGTAGTCCACCACGCTGACGCACTACTCCGCACCTTCTTACTTTCTTCCTTCCTTTCAGTTCCCGTCGTCTGCAAGACCTGACGTGCCTTCTTTCTGGACCCTCCCTTTACGAAAAGAAAGTACCATTTTTTTCCTTACCTACCCTAATTCTAAGTGTTAGATGTACGTACGAGGTAGGATCAGGGTGCTAATTGCGTCTCAGAGCGAACCCCTTACGCCTACAAGGAAGGGAAATCATACAAGGGGAAATGGATCGCGGCAGAGAGGGATTGGGCAGCTATGTCATGATTACCTCCCTAAGTGTACCTATAGCTAAGCTATAACTAAGAAGAGACTGGCAAAAACCGACATAGACACCGTTAAACCCAGTCGACAGGAAATAATTCAAAATGTTGCATGCAGTAATCAGAAATGCTGCAGGTGACTTGAGTGTGTGGAAACATGCTCTTGTTAGTAGAGATTATAAACTAGTACAGAGGGGAAAGGAACTTCATTCATGAGGATCGGGGTGCTCCTGGCGAGAGGAGGGTTAGCTGCACGCGCGCAGCCTGCTGTAGCCTGATGCCGTGCTAAAAACATTAGTCTCCGTATAACCGGCTGCGCGTGTGTCGACGCGCGCCAGATATTTCTATAACAGTTAGTATACAACCAGGCCGTTACTAATGTCAGCCGTGCTGGAGGACCGAGCGCAGTCATCTGGAGCCGTCAGCGCTTCTGGCGCTAACGGTAAAGCATTTTAGAAGACACCGTGCACATTAGAAACGCAATTTCCGAGGTCTCGAACACAACTAAAAACAGCCTTTTCGCAAAACGTGGTGAACGGAAACACTCAAAACTAGCAATAGGGACATGTATAGTCCATCCACGGTTACTACACACTTTTCTGAAGCCGTGCTAATGTTACATCATTTCCATGATATTCCTCCGCCTCCTGCAAACAAAGCTTGGAACATTACACCAAAGCAACAACGCACCGCATTCGTGCGCACTCGGTGTAATAATATTTTGCATGAGAACTAGTTCTTATTAGGTGTTACCAACACACATGTTTTTTTTCACTGTTTCTATTCATATCGGTTATAAATTAGGTTTTATAATTTATAAATAAAATATAAATAAAATTTCAATTTAACAAAAAATAAGGTACTGTTATGTTAACAGAACTATTAAACGCTTGTGTCAGATGATATATTCAGGAATAATTTAGGTTGCAGAGTATTTATTAACAATGATTGATTATAGGGAATTTACATTTTAATATTTGTTTAGTATTTTGTACTTAATATTTCTTGTGTGTTATTTGCTAGTTGTAAAAAGTCAGGAACGTGTTTATATTTTATTAATACGTCTCTGCCTTTTCGCAACCAGCAAATAACCCACAGTGAAAATTAAACACAAAGATATTAAACAACTTGTATAATATAAATTTTCTATAATCAAACATTTTTAATAATTTCTCTGAAACTGAAATTATGACACGAAAACGAAGAATTTCTGTTCAAAAAAAGGCGAATTCGAGCCTAAAGGGCTCCGTCTAGCTGGCATATAAAGTGCGTTGCAGAGGTTTGGTAGAATCACATGATTAATAAACGGTTGGATATTTTTTAATGGTGTTTAAAGACGAAAAGCATTTGAAACGTTTCGTGTGCAAAAGGAAGTTTTAAGTTCTGACTTCAACACCAATGATTCTTTTTGGACGTGTCACTGGTTAAAACGGGTGTTTTAAGAATCAGTTTTACCTGCTAAATTCTCTATACAGAAAGTTCAGGGTTATTTGTGTAGACTCGCGGCGTAGTTTTCATCTTTATTAGCACGCCGTTCAAGTGTAAGGTCGCCACCGCTTTAAAGTTCCATACGTAAACGCAGCTCGAGAACACACATGCAAGTTTCAAAAGCTTGCGTGTAGAGGCGATGGCGCACTTGTATCAAGTGCGCCATCGCCTCTACACGCGTCGCATAGTTGCTCTTAACGCTCCCGCGCTTCTTGGCAGCTCTAGGTAAAGGCTGTTCACGATAAAGCGAGCACTTTTGAAATTGACCTTAGAAAACTGTTACTTCCCCTGCCTGCATATATTTTAACGGGCGCACCGAGTGACATTCGCCCCCAGTAAAGTTGGTAACTACGGATGGAAAGTAGTTCCATATCTTAACTTCGAATAAAACGCGTTTGGGTAAGCATTTGTGATAACTTAAATTATTTCTTTGATTTTATTTTTTTCTAATGCGTCGAAGTGGAGAAATTACCAGATTTGTAAAATATCTACTTTCCTAATGATTTCGTAGTTTCACTTGACCGACGTATGAATAAAGATTATTAGGTCCATGACAATGTTTACATTAAGCGGAGGAATACACACACAACGTGCATATAAGTAAATGGTAAGCAGGGATTTCTATAGGGTTTAGCGTGTTGGCACAGGTCAACTTTTGTTGTTTAATTAACCATATTACTTACGTACTGCAAGCTTATAACTGTGAGGTGCATGTTGTTTAAAGGCTGTTCACGATATAGTGAGAACTTTAGAAATGAACCTTAGAAAAAAGTCACTGCTCCTGTATGCATATATTTTAATGGGTGCACTGAGTGACATTCGCCCAGTAAAGTTGGTAACGATGGACGGAATGTATTTCGATACCTTAACGTTGAATAAATAGTGCTAGGTAACCATTTGTGATAACTTAAAATTTTTTTTTTTTTTCACTTTCTGATTTTTTTGTGCATCGAAATGTAAAAATTAACAGATTTATAAAGAATTTATACTTCTTAATAATTTCACAGTTTCATTTATCCAACTAATTAATAAAGTTATGAGGACCATAGCAATGTTAATTTTACGTAAGGCGGAGGAATACACAACGTGAATACAAGTAGATCTAAGGCAGGGCTTTCAAAAGTGCTCATTTTACCGTGAACAGCCTATACAGTAAACGTTAAAATGTCTTCCACCATCGCTTGTGCAGTGGACCCAGCAGCCAACCATAGACTCAAGCAGTTAGTGCGGCCTACGTGCTAGAGACTATTTTACGATGGAATTCTTAGGAATCGCTAATAAATAACTTCGGCTTATTATTGAATCGATGTAGTAGATTTTTCGTGTGATGCTCGTATTGTATCGCATCAGGCATGCTGTTATAAACTGAACACAATGATGATTTCTGTGTGACCAAACAGATCCTGCGAACATATAAGCCATCACGTTTGTTATTTGTAAGCGAAACTTACATTGACGCATTATTGACTAGTAATTCCCATGTTCAAAGGTCGGGTCAAAGTGCCGAGCGTTGGGTTCAGAACTGTCAGCCTCCAAACGTGGTTCACATTGAAAGAATTACAGTAACCATAAAACATAGGTCGTGTGCACAAGGATTGACCGCCATGTTCTCTACACTACTGATCCATAACTGCGCATAGCAGGTCGTGTGCATGAGACTTCCCAACACAGTGCACAAAAGAAATAGTTAAATTTTTATTTTTATGCAGGCGCATGGGACAACAGCCAATCAGAACAGAGTATGAAACTTTATACGAAGTGTTTTATTTAAAATATACAAACAGTTTTTCTAGCAGAAATTTTCAAAAGTCATCCACATCGTTACGATCGCGAAAACAAACATTCTAAAGAAAATTAAAAACTCTAAACATTTCAAATCACTGTCCATTTTCAACACAGTATCGTAATCTGTTATTAAAATCTATTATTTACTATCACTGCCAACTGTCAACAAATTCGTCACAAAGTTTCGTTGGTTCTAAGTATTCAATTCTGAATCAATTTCGCACAAGGTTTCTGGTCGCGTGAATGTAATACTGTTAAGTCCTATGCCTTGTGCTCATGTTTTTTTTTATTATTGTGAACCAAGCCTTGCGTGTGCTACATTTCCCTGCATGAAAATATGTGGAATCTTGTCCCGTTAACAAATAAAATATGTTTTGTTGCAATGGAAAAAGTTTTTTTCCGTCTTGGTATAAATCAAAGCTAAATACCGCATTACAATGTAAACAAATTTGCCACAATATAACATTTCTTCACATACTTTAATGTAAGTGTACGTAACAGTTTAACCATATCACAGGCACAAAATGTACAAAATCAAGCGGAAGCATGACACGTAAACGAAGAGCGAACGAATCGGGACGAATTCCAGCTATTCTTAAACACGCAGAAACGTACCGCTCTTGAGCCCACGGGGGGGGGGGGGGGGGGGGGGGGGGGGGGGGGGGGGGGGGGAACTATTTTATAAAACGCTGGCATAAGCTTTAAAAAAATTCATACTTCACTCGTCATATTTATAGCATGTACTTAATACTTAATACATATGACATAACTTCCAAGCCGAACTCGTGTGTTTATTAAAACAGTGACGAATATGATCGAACGAAATATCTCGGTTCCTATTGGCTACACGGATTCATCTACACAGAAGAGTTGAGAGCTGCCCAGCTTTCTTATATGTATCCGTACGTTATCTGCGTACGCTTGCGTCCCATTGTAGATTGAACACGGGATATTTTACTTTATCCGCTTCCGTGATACGTATCTGCGTCTTTGTTATTGTAGAACGGGCCGTAGGTCCCCGCTCTATAGCCCATGTGGCACGATGGAAAATTCCTTGGAAGACTCCATACAAGCTTGCACGGCTGCTTGTATGGATGGTTCTGTGGAAGGTTTGGCCATCAGCTGAACGTGTTCATGGATGTTTTTCGTAATTAACCGTGTGCAATTTTAGATGGAACTTTTCCTACAACGTTCCAATTTTAGCCAATGAGAGAAAGGGTGATGGAGTGTGGTATTAAGGATAGCTGTAATCTTGTTTATTTCGTTTTGAGAAACAGCGTTTAGATCATTAAAACGGATAAATAGTAAACGAAAACCACGAAAATATTTACTGATGCAAAAATAGGAGCGAATGAAAATTATGGTAAACATTCGTTTCTATTTAACACGATAGTTCCAGTTAGAACAACAAAACAGTTAGGCTCTGCGTATAAACGAATAATGCTGAAGTCGTGAGTAAAGACTCTTAACTACAGTTGCTTAGGTAAAAACATTTTAAAAAATGTACTCGTCTTTACTGTGTGGCAGCAAGTATCATGTGACAGATTATTCTATAGACACCTGCATGCCTGCTTGCATTCAGACTCAGATAGCAGGTCTCGTAGAAGATTCCGCCCGAGCTTCTACGAAAATTTTTATCACGGTACACTTTTTCATCTGCTGAATGAGGTGAAATTATTTACATGTTAACATACTCTTCCAGTATTTACATGTTACAGGCCTCGATAAATTGCAAGCATAATCTGAAGTGTTTTAAATATTTGGCATCCGACGTGGATGACAATGTATCACCATTAAACGATATTCTTCAGTCTACTCATAGTTACAATGAACTTAGAAATACTAGAGTAGAAAAATAGAACGTGCCAATATCAATAGCCACTGTTGAAAGGTCTTTTAGTGACGTAAACACAATAATAACGCCACTGATAAACAGGCTAAGAGGTAGTTTATTGAATTCATTTCATTTCTAAATTAAAAGTTTGCTATGTGTACGGTTATTGTCCACAACACACATTCTAAACTATGAGATTATTGTTGAAAATTCCTTTGATTGGGTGCGGGTGGGAGGGAAGAAACTTTGCCAAAGGCTGTTCACTATAAAGTGAGCACTTTTTGAAACCAACCCTAGAAAATAGTCACTGCTCTTAACTTCATATATTTTAACGGGCGCATTGAGTGATATGCGCCCAGTAAAGTTGGTAACGTATGGGTGGAAAGTAGTTCCATTATCTTGACGGCGAATAAAAAATGTTATGTAACCATATGTGATAACTTAAATTATTCCTTTCGTTTTCTGTTTTTTAATGCTTCGAATGGTAAAAATGGGCAGATTTGTGAAATATTTTCTTTTCCAATAATTTCACGGTTTCATTTGACCGACGCATGAATATAGTGATGAGGCCCATGGCAATGTTAAATTTACATAAGGCGGAAAAATACACAACGCGCATACAAGTAGATCTTAAGCAGGGCTTTTAAAAGTACTAATTTTTCCGTCAACGGCCTATAATAGCATTATTAAAACAAACGTGAAAAGCATCTGAAGCTAGAAAACTGTTTATGTAACATCCATTTGCGATGGAAGAGTCAGAATTGTTGCGGCACATGCGCAGTAGACGAAAATCGATTTACATTATAATTAGTCTATGGAAACATCTATCTTGCGCAAATTTTGTTAGAAATAACAGAATTGGGCTTTAGTTTGCAGGCTACGTTCTTGTGCATTGTCGGCGCCTTTTCAGGGCGGCAAAATTAGCGTACCGAAAACTTTGCAGGTTGTGTACCTTCCAGGTATTGCGGTACTTGGTTTTAAATTTACTTAAAATCTCTTGAAAATGCTGGGATTTATTTTTATAACACGAGGTTACATTTGACATTAATTTTGACAAGCGGATTAATGATACTTAACTTTTAAAAAATTGCTTCAATACTACAACGTTTACAAAATGCTTGAATTCGTTTTGTATTTGGATTATACTTGGTCTCAAGGTTGAAAATTCTGGGAGACAGTCAAATCTTCAATGCCCGCTCTGAAGTATCGCATCAACTTACAATACCTAGCCACAAAGCTCAAACATACGCCAAATCTTTTACAATTACCTTTACTCGAGCGTTGAGCTGTTTGTCTGCTAATGTGAAGTAGGCTACTTGGTTACACTCCCAGCTTTCAAACGTGGGGCAGTGGAGCATAGTATACTGTCAAGACGATGAATCCCGAAAACGAAAATAAAACTTAGTGACTGCATAATTATATACTTATACTTAGTCTGTAGGAACATTAATGTATATTAATTTGTGTAAGATATTATTCTGTGTTCTTTGACAGTTTGTTCCTATGTATTACTGAAATTTCATCCATCTAATACTAATACTGTAATTGTAGTTTACTTTCATGGACAATTGGTGCCTAGTAACAAGTATTGTTTCTTCGTAATTTTGAGAAATGTCACTGTTTATAATTTTTAGCTATTTTTGTGTCTTTTATTCAGATATTCTGTTCATTCCTAAAGTGAATTTCATTTAATATTTTGGGACTTAATTGTGGCCATTAGTAATAAATAAATCATAGTTTTAAAATAATTCAGTGCGCCGAACGTCTATATATGTTCACGTAATTGTAGATGCTACACTGAGGACGAAAAAAAAGCTGTATCTATTAATTTTTTCAATTATTAATTTTGACAGCTGTGTATGATTGGGAAGAGAGAGAGAGGTGAAAATTGAACTCAAAACTAAGACAATGCCTAACAATTCTCTCTGCTCCTTCCCCCAACCCTTGCAATTTATCTTTTATGGCATTTTAAAGAAAGGTCAATGTATTTATTTTATTTATTTATTTTTTTTTTTTTTACGAAGTTAAGCCTTTGTACCTTTTCTATTACTCCGTTTCTCCGCTTATAAAATGTGAAATCACCTAGTTCTAACTATAGTTTTGGCTGAAATACGTTTCAAAAGCTACTTTATGCCCTGGTCTTTATTCTCAACATACAGCACTAACGACGCACAAGCTTAAACTTATTCAGACAATGGGTATTTAAATGGGTGGCGTCTGCCAGCCTTATGATAACGGGTGTAGAATAAAACGAGCGCGGTGATTCACAAGCAGTGTTGTTAGATAGCTTCTGTGAATTCCAGGAGTAAGTAAGAAGGCGGCTAGTGTTAATACAACACGCATAATTCAATGTCGCGCCGTGTTTCGTGTCTATTCTGGGCAAGATTTGAGAATGAAACATATTTGTTGCAGCTTAAATGCTCGTGCAGTGCAGCAACCCGAAGAAACATTTCGTTACTACCAGTTGAATAAGTTATTTCAGACACGTTTCCCCCCCCCCCACCCCAAATATATTGTCTCTACCCACGCTTTAATAAAATATAATTTCATTCCAATTAGGTAAGGTAAAAAATATTTTGCGAGCGTGATCTTTCATAGTTTTAACGTGATGCGTAGGCCCTAATGCACGTGTGTCCTTCCGTAGTGTGGAAACACGTGATATAATTACCGATTATGTTAGATTTTACGGAATGATATAACAGCGTTTCATACTCGGACTTGGGTTACTGTTCAATAATGGTCTGTATTGCACCCTAGGGGTAGCAGCTGGCCCCATTGTACCCCTAACTCCTCGTATGCATCACCAGAGGGCATTTATCCGTATCGAACTAATTGTGGTATGTGGTACAGTCTATTTTAAAAACCGCTCTCTATTCTGTAAAGCTAACCGTAACTTCATATTCAACTATATTTTTGGCGTTATTTTCGAGTTCCTTTTAGGCCTGAACAATCATATAGGTGAAAGAATACCTTTATGCTGGGTCAAAGACCACTCGTTAACCTAGCAATTTTTTTCATCACTTTACGACAGAGTGTGAATCAAGCCATTCGTTACACAGAAGAGTAATCTAAACTTGCAAATGAAAAGATATTCATCCATAACTTGCCCGCGGTTTGAACATGAAAACTTCAACGCTCGCCTTCACCTTTTTGTGCAGAAATTCTTCATTTCTCCCTTTCTCCTCACACATACACGCAACGAGGACAGAATTGTAAAGACTGTTCACAAATAAAGTGAGCACTTTTGAAATCAACCTTGGAAAAAAGTCACTGCCCCTACCTGCAAGTATTTTAACGGGCGCCCTGAGTGACATGCGCCTAGTAAAGTTGGTAACTATGGATTGGAAGTAGTTTCGTATCGTAACGTCGAATAAAAAGTTTTACGTAACCATTTCTGATAACTTTATTTATTTATTACGATTTTTTTTTAATGCATCGAAGTGTAAAAATGAGCAGATTTGTTAAATATTTATTTTTCTAATAATTTCACAGTTTCACTTGACCGACGCATGAATAACGTGATGACGCGCATGACAAAGTTACTCTTACATAAGGCGGAAGAATACATAACGTGCATACAAGTAGACCTTAAGCAGGGCTTTAAAAAGTGCTCATTTTACCGTGAACAGCCTATAGGTGAGCCTAATATCGACGAAGTGAAACGATGTGATTAAACATTTTTAGTTCGACGTGATAAACGTGATTTATAGCGCTTAAAGTAATAAATCTCAAATAATCATTGCGATAACGATTAAGGCAACAGATGATAAAATTAAAAGCAGATCTGCTCTGTAAGTTTATCGGACCATTTTCAAAACAACGCTGTTTATATTTCTCCGAAGGCGACTATTTATTGACTGATGCTGAGTTTTAGAAATAGGTTTTTCCACCAATCAAATCTCCACCCACCCCTCCCCCTCCACCGAAAAAAAAATTGTTTATCCCCTGCCTACACTGTGCAATTCTTCATTAGTTAAGCAGCTTTTACGCGACGCAATATATATATATGTGTGTGTGTGTGTGTGTGTGTGTGTGTGTGTGCGCGCGCGTGCGTGCGTGCGTGTGCGTGCGTGTGTGTGTGTGTGTGTGTGTGTGTGTGTGTGTGTGTGTGTGTGTGTGTGTGTGTGTGTGTGTTGTAAAACCCGTACAAGAAGCACTCTTGCACTTAACCTCATAATTACGAGAATATCTCGTGCAAAGAAGATCTCGTACGAAGTAGAAGATAGAACATGTCGTATTCTCAGGAGAACTTTGCACGAAACAAGTGATTCCATTGGTCGTTCTCTGCTAGCCATGAGACTACCTATATATCAACCACAGAGGTAGGAGAAAAGCCGAGAATTTAGCTGCGCGAAAATAAATTAGGCGAAAAATATTGATTTTGAAGAACTTTTGAAATTTTTCTTTTGGAAACGGAATGTTGTGAGATCGTTGGACGAGTACAAGTAATATTCTGTTCTTTTTTAGATAGACTACTTTAAAACAGCGTGTGTTTATGTGATTTAATTATTAAATTAATGGGTATTCAGAGGCCATCAACTTTTCTCATACAAGGAGGTGTTTTGCTGCAAGTTTGATGTTGGACCCGTTTCTCGTGGAATTTTCCTGACCCTCGCAATACAGTTCTCATGCGAGGCCTCATACGGAATCCATTCTCAACTCTGAGAAGAAATTTATTGATGTTGCTAACGTCATTATTGATAGTTCTGTCAATTTCGCTCCAGCTATCATCAGATACAAACTAAACCAAAATCAAATACTTTTTCTCTCTGCAATACAATTTTATCACTAATCCTACATAAGCAGCAGATGGTCCACAAATTCAAGCTAAATTACTCAATCGCATTTAGCAATCATAAATACTCTTCAGTATTATAGTATACATTTCTTCCAGACCCTCCTGAATGATCAATTTAAGCAAATAAATTGCCGAAAAACTAAATGAAAAATCGTCACCAACCTATTTTTTTATTAGAACTTTTAATACTATCACAGCTATAGTTTATTCGCGGTTTCTTCACACATTTTTAATCAAATCATTGAAAAATCACCCCGTTCACGATTTGTTTCGTTGTTTCCTGAATATGTTACGTATCACAAGAGTTTTATACTTCTGTTACATAAAAGTATCTCATTTTTGAGTAAATTAAGCATTTACTTATATTTTATTTATAAATTTGGAACATTTTATTTGTAATTAATATGAATAAAAACAGGAAGAAAATAGGTGTGTTGGTAATGCCTAGTAAGAAATAGTTCCCATGCAAAATATTATGAAATTGAGTGCCCATGAATTCGGCACGTTTTCCCATTGGTGTAATATTCCAGACTTAGTTAAGCTCTGTTTGCATGAGGCGGAGGAATATCTTGGTAGTATAACTTTAGTAGGGCTTCAGAAAAGTTTGAAGTAACCGTGAATAGACTATACCAAGAATTGGGAAGTTCAGTATCTTCGTACAGCAGATCGCCAGTACAAAGTACTAGCGAAGCCAGTGTGCCCCACGCCATTTACTTCGTGTGAAGGCAGCTTTAGAGCGGTCAGTATAGAAGCGGAGGTGCTCCCGGATACGTGAATCCCCCCGGTCACAGATTTCCACTGAACTGAACTGTCTATCGCAGACATCGCAACACTCCATTTCCCTGGAAATGATGGCCATCCACTGAAGTCACTCTACATCGTCACTGCGCGAGGAAGACAGCAAATGTCTTATCAAGCGATTCCGGAATCAGAAGCTCTACGTATAGGATATTCACGGTAAAGCGAGCACTTTTTGAGGCCCTCTTATTTGGTATAATACCGGGTAGTCAATAAATATTTTTTTTGTAGCTTTAGACGTTAACTTACGAGTCTGGTTAAATTTATACACTGTGTTTATTACTTACGTGGCAGCCTATATAAGCTGTTCACGGTAAAGTGAGCACTTTTGATAGCCCTGCTTAAGCTCTACTTGTATGCACGTTGTGTATTATTCCGCCTTATGTAAAATTAACATTGCCATGTACCTCGCAATTTAATTTATGCGTCGGTCAAGTGAAACTGAAATGATTAGAAAAGTAAGTATTTTACAAATCTGTTCATTTTTTACATTTCGTTGCATTAAAAAAAAAACCATTACGCGAAAGAAATAATTTACCTTATCACAAATAGTTACCTAACACCTTTTATTCGACGTTAAAATATGTAACTGTTTTCCCTCGATCGTTGCCAACTTTACTGGGCGCATTCCTCTGCAGTGCTCCCGTTAAAATATGTGCAGTTAGGAGCAGGGACGTTTTTTCTAAGGTTGATTTCAAAAGTGTTCACTTTATCGTGAACAGCCTTTAGAAGAGTTTCAAATGACGACAACATTGTGTGATGAGTGGAAGCAAAGCTAATGCCGCAAGTTACATTCATCCCCAAATCTGTAGTGTCTCATCAGAGCTGACAAATGACATACGTCGATAATGAGAACACGGGTAGGTGAATTTATAGCGAAGTCATGTCTCAGTTCGTCAACAAAGAGCGTTCTGTCGTGCTCTTAGTGTCACGATTACGTCACTACTGCGTCACAATGCACGAATAACGCACACTGGTCGTTCCAAAGACGCCGAGACAGTACTGAAGAGCGAGGTTGTATACAAGCTGCACTCTCTCGTGCTCTTTGACATCTCCCATATTTATTTACAACTGTAGATTGGTGATAATGTAGACAGCAAATATAGTACATGTTATACAGATATGTCGTTTATTTGAATATGGTAGTTAACTATAACATATTTGGCCATATCGCGCACGCTAAGAGCACATAGCGGTGACGGATTTCATCCACAAACTAGTGCTAAAAATATGAAACAAGCCACTGAGATACTTGATTACTGTATTTTATCTGCTCACGCTCTCTGGTAAGAGTATTCTTTGGATCAAATGTACAGTTCATCTGGTATTCCGGGAGGAGTATGCGCTCTCTTTTTAAATACAAAACTTTGGACAGTATTACACGGACAGTTTAAAACTGAGTAAATGGTATGTGGTATGCATGCAAATTGCTAAATTAGTTAACCTTTAAGTTAAAGTTTCACATAGGCCGTGTCTCAGTTGGCCCGGAGAGCGCTCTGCACTGAGAAAAAGGTTTCGTTGAATCAAACAAAGATTGTTTGGCGTAACCAAATCATTCGTTTGTATAGAGGTAATGAAATATTTTGTTGTTGAAACCAAATAATTTTTTTTTTTTTTTGTTACCCCAAACAAATATTTGCTTGGCGCAACTAAAGATTTGTGTGGCTCTACATAAATTAAAAATTTTCGGTTAATGTAAATAAATTAGAAGCTCAAACGAGATTCGAACTTCATTGTTTGAGGCCGAACGCTACGCCCTAACAATCTCTGCCAACGTGACTATTGATGAGATAGAATTGTTTTAGGTATAAACATTTTTAATGGCTGACAACATGTAAAATCAAAAATTGCAAATTTTCAGCTTTACTTTTTAGTTTCCTGTTGAACAATTTTTTTTTTTTTATTTTTTTTTTTTAGGATGTTCATGCCAATAGGCGTATTTTCGTGGTTTAATTGGTAACAGGCTGGTCCTCAGCGTTCACAACGAAATGATCACATCGCGAAAATGCTTTTTGTAAACACAGACGTCGAACTTCAGTTGGAGGGAACTTCAAACCTGCGCATTCGTTGTAATTGTGTCAGAAATAGACATGAAATATACGGACGTGTTAATGTAAGTGAATGCAGTGACTAACATGTACTTCTCACCTGAAGATAATGACCATTCACATGTCAGAAATGCAGTTCGAGTTACAACGAAGAAAAGCATATATTAAAACTTCACTAAGACACAAAATATCACAACTAAACCAAAACTACGTACATTGAGTACAGATTGAGGTTATCCACGTTTGTAACACTCGCCTCCTACCCATTTCAACCAACACTCTCCAACTTTCGTCCCGAAATAGGGTATCATCTTCATTTTTAACTACCGAATATTGATCCATTTTAAACAAATAAAAGGCGAGCATGTGGTAATGCAAGTTGCAAATGCAATGAAAGAAACCCGGAATTCTAAACGATGAGCAGCAACCATCAACATCCGGTTAACAATTCTACTAACGTGCTCCTAACTGCGTTAGTCAAAAATGGTGAACGCTGGTTACCCCGGTCACCGTGCGTTCACAACAAAGCAGTGAACAGGAGCGCGAAACCACCTCGTTGTTACCAATTCAACCGCGAAAATACGGCTAATATTAAGCGTCTACAAATGCATTAACAACACAGTTTCTCTCCCATTTGTCACAAAAATCAAATGAGAGGCCACACACACACACACACACACGCACGCACACACACACACACACACACACATATATATATAATTTTGTCGGCAGTCTATTGTCTTTTGGCCCAACACAAAGGTTTCGTTAATTCAAGCGTGTATTTCGTTAGATGAACAAAATTAATTTTGTTGCTTTTCAAATTTTGTTTATTCAACAAAATATTTTGTTGGGACAACGCAATGTATTTTTAACACTATACAACCAAATATTTGGTTGGCTTTTCTCTCAGTGTGTCGGGCTCTCGTCCTCGTGACCACGTCTGTGTGACGTCAGAGAGAACGCTCTCTGGTCGTCTCATTTCATCGGAGAAAGCGCGAAAGAGCGAAAGCACAGAGAGAGCACGAAGTTGTATACTCACTGGCGCTCTCTCGCACTGTTTGATCACGCACCATATTTGTTTACTTTGTTTACGTACTATAATACGGTTATGGTAGCTTTCTGGCCCAAAACTACGTCGCATTTTAACTGTAAAAGTAATTATTTCAACTGTTTTAATCAACGAAATAACTAAAGTAACATGTATCTATAAAAATATAGATAAGGATTTATGACAAAGTTTCGTGCTTATTTCGTCACTTTGCTGCAGCATGACGCTAATAAATAAAACATAAATATTAGTATTTTATGCGCGAACAATTATTCCGGTAGTGCTATAATTATTTGTAAATGATTTAGAACATATATAAATTAATTACAATTGTGATAACCGTGAATTGAGCTTAACATGATTTCGCGCCTCTCTGACACCGGCTGTCTGCGTGACGTCAGAGAGAAACGAGAGAGTGATTGTCTCAGTAGAGAGCGCGAGAGAGCGCGAAGCAGTGCTCTCGCCAGTTTGAGCGAAAGAATGCTCTCTCGAAAGAGTATTTTTTTTTTTAATTGAGACCCGGCCTGAGACTAGGTTATACTCAACTATACGCTGTTCACGGTTAGTTGAGCACACATGGAAGCCGTGCTTAGGATCTACTTCAGTACTTTTCATATCGTATCCTACTTCTGTTATATGTAAAATTAACAATGCAATGAATTGTCTCACTTTATTCATAGGTTATACAAGTGAAGCCATGGAATTTTCAGGAAATCGCGTGTGTTAATAATACGCAAATTCGGGCTCTTATGCATATAAAAGGAATAAACACTGACCACAGAAGCCATAAACTTTGATGCTGCACTCTCAATACAACGTCAAAGCGTGGAACTGTTTTTATTAATTCCTTGCCAACTGAACCGGGAGCCTGCGGGCCAGTACTGGACTATATTACAATATGTGGTTATGAACAGTAATTTTTTTCCCCCCCACGAAAATCGACTTCAAAAGTGTTTGCTTTGCCATGAACAATCTTCATCCATATAGCCGGCCATTTTGAGGTAAATTCCGTTGCAAAAATTTTTTTAAAAAGTGTACGTTGATAGTAACTGCCGTGAGCGTGCAACATTATTTCTTTTTTCCAGACGCTAGTGTGCAACGAAGTTCTTCCCGTGAAGGGCGACTCTCAAGCTTCAGTACGTAAACATATATACATATATAGTCTATTCGCGATTTCTTCACACTTTTTGAATCAAACCTTTGAAAGATCACACTATGTTTCAGATGTTTAGTTATTTTCTAAGTATGCCATGTAGCACAAGTGTTATACCCCTCTGTTAACTTGAAAGTATCTTAATTTTCGTTAAATTGAAGTTTTGCCCGTATTTTATTTATAAATTATAATATTTTATTTATAATAAATATGAATATAAATAGTGAGAAAATATGCATGTTGGTAGCACCTAGTAAAAAATAGTTCTCATGCAAAATATTACAACTGAGTGCGCAATAATTCGGTGCGTTGTCCTGTAGTCTCATTTTATACACTTAGTTAATCTTAGTTTGCACGAGGCAGAGAAATATCCTGAGAGTAGAATTTTAGCAAGGCTTCAGAAAAGTGTGAAGTAACCGTGAATGGATTATAGCAGAGTACTGTTGCATTACATTTTCTATTAACTTTACACGCAGCCCAATCATAAATCGCGGTGTGATAAGACTGTATGACATAATTTCGCAATCAACGTTCTGTCAGTTGAGGTGCCTGTCCACCAAACCCCTCTGTTTACGATATTTATTATTCTATAAAGTGTTTTAAACTGTAGCGACAATGCTGTATCCTTTTCTGAACAGATTACTGTATTAAAACCCTATGGCCATTATGTATTTAGTACAGCCGTCGCAAAGCTTCCTTATAGCCGGATGTATAACCTTGAGGCGTTCAAAATTTCTTACTAGGTATGCCCGTTAAGGATTGTCCGCGCATGCTCCCACCGAAGAGAGATGTTACCGCGGCGAAGTCACGTCCATGAATGACAATTCGTAAGCCACCAGTGCCCCAGGACCCGCGTGACGAGATGTTTGAAAGTGGTTTCGGCACGTGGCCTTGATCTTCGTCGTCACCCGTGCGAGAAGCACGCAAACAACACGGCGGCGGTATTGTCCCTGCGACGTTGTCTTGTAAAACAGCTGTAATAACGATAAATATCGACAGAAGAAGATTAAGGACGGCGCCTGATTGGTGCAGACAGTGAGTGAGTGAAGAGATTTGGACGGATCTAAACAACGAGACTTTGAGAGCCGATGAGGGTGAGGTGAGTATGGAGCAGCGCCGGAATGAAAGGGTAGGGGAAACGGGAGATCCTCCAGAAAACCCGCCGAACAGCGGCATCGTCTGGCACGATTCCCACTTGCGGAAGTCCGGAGTGAACCGGCCGGGGATTGAACCTTGTTCGCCTTGGTGGGAGGCGAGCAGTCTAAACGCTCAACTACCGTGGCCCCACGTTGCAGAGGGGTTTGGTAGAAAACACGTGATTAAAAAAAGATGTTGAATATTTTGTAACGGCGTCGAAACAAACGTTTTGATCCCAAAGACTAGTTTCACGTTCTCAGTATTTCATCTTCAAGATTTATTTTTTGGGCGTGAAATTAGTTAAAACGGGTGTTTTCACAATAAATTTTAGCTGTTAAATTTTCTATACAGAACCCTTGGAGTTTTCTTTGGACATGCGCTATAAAAATATAGGGTCGCCGCTTAAAGTCATGTTCCAGGCGACTCGCCGGCGTAAAGAATGCACGCCAGTTGAGCGCCTTGCGCGTAGAGGCGATGATGCAAGTGGTGAATGGGTAAGTCACCCGTAGGCCGGAATTATGATAACTCACATTTCACGCAACACGTTCACGTAAGCCAGCAACACCGTGGCTAATGTGTTACAAAGAGACCTATGACGATAATTTTATGTAACGTTCACGTGATGGAAAAGATTTTAAATCTCCAGCTTTTTGTGAGATTAACTTCAGAAGAGCTCGCTTCAGCACAAAAATATATCAGACTACTCGAAGTCTTGCCAACGAATTTTACTATACACTGGCTTTAGAGTGTGATATTACAAGTCATATGTTGCGATGTCGTACATTTAACTTGGGATTTGTAGGGGAAAGAGTGAGTCCCTTCAGTTTAAACATATTTTAAAAATAGTATTAATTTACTTTCTGTCACTGGAGAACTTTTTACAAGCTTTTATTTAATTTGCATTCTATGTATCTATGGTGTCTGTCCGACCTCTATGCAATGAACTGGCATGCAGTATGCCTGTAGTGCGTCAGGTTGCAGCCCGAAGTTTGGAAGGGGCTATCAGTGTTTAACTGCACATTTTTAGTCTTTTTAGTCTCACGAATGTATAGATGAATGTATAAATGGTATACCCATATATAATAACAAAAAAATTCTCAAGACTAAAAAGTGAAAAATAAATTAACCATAAAAAACTTTAAAAACCAATCTTTTATTTATAAATGCACTAAAAAGAGAAAAATAATTATAGTAGTTACAGAATTTGTAGAACTTGTAAGACGTCGGAAAAGCCGTAAAATACTTTACTACAAATTAATATGTTTGTATCAATTAATATTTAGTATACAAAAGCTTGGAGCGAATATTTAAGAACTTTACGCAAGATACGTTCTTTCTAAACTTGCGTGAATGAGTTATACGTTCTATATTGCAAATTGTTAACAGCCTTATGCACGATATGTGATTACTACGATTACGCAAATAAGGTAGAAATCCAATATCATTAATAGTTAAGATTCTTACACAAGATATGTGCTTACTACGCTTACACAAATGAGGCATACGTTCTATTTTGCACCAAGCTTTTATATACAAAACATAAATTGATATAAACATATGGATTTGTAGTAAAGTATATTACTGTTTTTTGACAACATCTTACAAGTTCTACAAATTCCGTAACTACTGTAATTAATTTTCTCTTTTTAGTGCATCTATAAATAAAAGGTTGGTTTTAAAATGTTTTTTATAGTTTATTTATTTATTTGCAGATGACATTGGGAAACGAAAATGGAATAATTTACGAGACACACAAAATACCTCAAATTATCAAATCCACAACTGGACAGGCAAAAGAAAATAACAAAGGGTGGCAATGGGCAGTTGCCATGGAAAGGTTCAAGCCATTTGTAAGTTTTACTACAACGGAATCTAACGTTTCTCGTGCTAATGAATGCACACGAGAAAACGATGACAACAATGAAGCAAATTCACATGATGACGATAACAATGCAACCTCACGTAACGACTTTGCTATCGAAGTGGTGGATAGTCCTGTACCAGACGCTGTGGAGAACTCTGAGGAGCCTCCGAAGAAGAAAAAAACATAAAGCAGCAACAATAAACAACAGACAAAGTGATTCAATATTTGCAGAACACACGTCACCATGAATTGTACCACATAGTCCACGTGATGCTGGGTTATGCAAAAACAATTAAGAAGTTCGCTCCCAGAAGACAGGTAGTCACGAAAATGAAAATCGCACAATTTATCGTGCAACAGTTACTCGAAGAAATCGACGAAAGCAGTGGACCGAGTAGGCTTACTTCTTCGCCAACAACAGAAGGGGATTGGAGTCATCACTTACGCGATCAATCTGACACTTCATGGCAGTATAATTTACTGTCACCTCCGGCGGAATAATGTAGTATGCGTGTGTTCAACGCAAACCATTTCTTCTTCTACCACTTATCCAACTCTTCCAATATTTAAAATATTTAATACACCAACAAGTATATTTTCCAAGTTTTTCTTACCTCAATGCAACAACTAGGTCTTCCTCTGGGCTAATCGATTCTCGAAAATTTGTGTCCTCTCTACGGATATCATTACCGACAAGACTTAATATTTAGATGAAACACTCCATGGTCATTCGAAAGTATATATAAAACGCTTCTCATCTTTCCTTAATTCAGGCATAAGTGTATGGTTCTCTCCGTACAACTGTCTTTCTATGTTAATTTCATGCATCCATCGTCGAGCTCTTCTGTCATCATCTTCCGTTTCAGCAACTAACAGTAACGCTTATTCATCTGATGACATTGTCAGCACACAGCTACACCCACCTGCGCACTGACAAGCGAATCACTCTGCTTCTGGTTTGGGTGCCTACAGTTCCCGCTCGCCAGGTCCCGCGCCGATTTTACCGGGCCTTGCCATGGGAGTAACATTTCTGTTCAAAAGGACTTTTACTTATATTTTACCCATAAAATGTATTTCATTTATAACAAATACGAATAGAATAGAGATAAAAAAAGGTGTGTTGGTAATACCTAGTAAGAAATAGATATTATGGAAAATATAATTACACTGTGTGCGCACGAATTCGGTACGTTGCCCATGTGGTGCAATTTTATAAATTCGGTTAAGATTTCTTTATATGACGCGAAAGAACATCCCAGAAGTAGAACTCTAGCAGGGCTTCAGAAAAGTTGTCAGCAACCTCGTATTTAGTGTATGGATGGCTCACCTGACATGTCGTTGCGGAGTCTGGCCGCGAGGGGCGCTACGGTGGCGGGAGCTGCGGCCGTCTCGCGAAGCTGCCGCCGACGTACTGACCTAGCGCTAGTGGCAGAGCAGAGTGCGCGATGTCGCGCGGTAGGCGGCGCTCGTGATAGCCCTTATCTGTCTCGCCAGACGCCCTGCCAGCCGGGGGTCGTCCGCACACGCGCCTGTGCGCAGTTCCCTCCCACCTGACGTCACAGCCGGCGACGCCCGTCGCCGTCCGCCGTCGCTTTCACTCCCGTTGATCCATTGTTTGTTTCCGTTTCGCGCCGCGCGCCGTGGCGTAGCGGTAAACCCCCCCCCCCCCCCCCCCCCCCCCCCCTCCGATTCACGACTACCCGGTCGTACCCAAGCTATCGCTTATTTGGTTACATTTGCAGTTCCACTGACGCTCCGAGTGCTGTGCAAAACGACCGTTGGCTGAAGGCCGATCGAAACGTTCGCAGGACTCGCCGAACAGCAAAGATAGCGGTCGTCAATCAGAAGGGAGCTTCTCGCCATATCCGCGTTGTCTGTGCGGAAAAATTTGAGCCGATTTCAATTTTCCGTGCGCAGAAAACGCCGATATTATAGTCCATTCATGGTTACTGCCTGCTTTTCTCTGAAGCCCTGCTGAAGTGTTTACTTTGAGGCAATCCCTCCTCCGCTTCGTATAAACAAATCTTAACTAAGGGGACCGCATTCGTGCGCACTCAGCTTAGTAATATTTTGTATGAGAACTATTTATTATTAAGCATTTCCAACAAATATACTTTCTTTTTTTAATTCGTATCAATTATACATTAAATATTATAAAATAAAAAATAAAATATAAGCAAAAGTTCAATTTAATCAAAAACTACCAACTTTAGTGTTGACAGAAGTAAGCATGGGATCCTCGGTACCGCGATACCCTCGATACTTAATAGTATCCAGTATCGCATGAGAATATCCAAAAGTATCGAATCTTAACATTAATTTTCTCGCACCATATTTATGGTATAAACGTACTATAACTTTCGAAGTTTGTACGATAATTCCGAAAAGTGTATCATAACTATCAGGATGTGTACGGTAATTTAGAAAAGCGTACCAAAATTTTAAGTACAAGTATTCATTATATAATATTCACACAGCTACGAGCACCTTGAGATGTTTTTAGGCAAACCATACATACCACAATTATGATTTTTGATATTTACTTTTATGGTACATAATTTAAGTACAATAAAAACGGGTTGAGAGTTTTGAGCAAGTACCGATAGGCGCGAGTGAGCAACTTGAGTAGTTACTGTACATCCAATACATACCACAATTATATACTGCACAGACAATTTTCATTTGAATTGATTTTTATTCCATTATTCACTTCTATGGTATATATTTCAGGTACAATAAAAGCAGGCAGAGTTGTGAGCAAGCGCCGATAGGCACAAGTAAGCAAACTGAGTAGTTATTGTACATCCCACACATACCATAATTATCTGATGCAACATTATTATTAAATATTCACAAAAATAATTACCATGATTATCTGGAACACCTGTTGTGTTCTAGCCCGCGCAATACGCGGGCTAGGCCACTACGGGTATATCAGATAGTTACAATATTTATTTAACGTTACAGTAATTTCCTTGAAGTTACAAAATAAAATAAAATTACTGCTAGATCGCAAAGTAAGTGTGTACTGAGCTATCATTTTCCTCAAAGTTTGATTACAGCTTTTACTGTGGAAACGTGATTCTATAGAATCGAAGGAGACTGTGTTGGTTTATCATTGGTTAAGAACGTTTGGGTTGCAAGCCGTCCACCATTTGTTTTCAGTGTAATGTGGGATTTTATATAGTTTCTGTGTGTGTCAATGACACTAGTAAAATGAGAAATTTTCTTCGCCAAGATATTTTGTGCCCACGACAATTTTAATTTGGTATCGAGAAAAGTATCGGTATCGAGTACCGTGTGAATGTTTTGGTATCGAAACTGGTGTCGAGTATCGAGAAAATGTGGTATCGACCCATCCCTAGACAGAAGTATCATACGCTTGTGAAACGTGACCTAGGCCTATTTAGGAAACAACCAAACAAATAATTTTTCAAAGATTCGATTAAAAAATATTGGAGATACTGTAAATTGACTGCACTGAGGTTTATTCGACTCAGATTAGGAACAAAACGTGATTTCTTATGGGAGAGTTTGGAATAGAGTAAATTTCCACCGCTATGTGCGCAATGTTCCAAACGGCAACTTTTAATTAAAATTTTAAGCTATGTGAAAAAAAAACTTAGATACGAAGTTATTTTATATTTGGTTTAGGATTATTATAATGATCCTGTTTTTTAAAGTAGAAAATAGAGAAAATATGGTACACTACCGACACTAGTGCTTACCTAGTGGCAAAAATTTTTCGTTGCCAAAGTTTTAACATTGATCTTCCCAACCCAACGTTGTATCCAATGCGAGCAAAATGGCTGCCATCTAAGATTATGTTCTGTGATTAGGGCTTGAAGTAAATACAATATTTTTCGGAAAAATCTCACACGATAAAGGAAATAAAAAATAATAATATTGGTAAATCTCAACTTATTCGTAGCGCCACAAATTTGAAAATGAACGAATACTTGCTTCCTTGCAACTGCTGGGCAAACCAAACTAAGCTTAGGATTATGGGTTCGCAAACAATGCAGAAATTCGGGCGATGAGTGAATTAGTGTCACTGGAAATCCTCTCAGCTCTTTTTGACTGGTTGGCGTGATCTGCGAACGTGTAATCCAGTTTACGTGGTTTATCGTCACACGGCAATATGAGGAGTTTATGGCTGGAAGTATTTTGCATGTCCGAGGCGTGGAAGATGTAAGAGAGAAATAAGTACGCTCATTGAATGTCTGGTCGCTGCTAGTACGTGCGAGGCACTGAACTAGCGTGCAATCTTTGTGTCGTCGGCTCGCCTATAGGAATTATAGTAGCGAACATACCCAGTGTTTAAAAGGGCCGTTCAGGAGGCTGGAAAAGCAGAATTCTCTGTGTCAAGAAGCAGATCAGTATCGTCGTGCTCACGAAGAACACTGTACGAAATTATTTGGAAATGTACCATACCAGTGCAAACGCTTAGTTAGAAAGCATTCCCTAGCTTTGTATAGTAGCGACGCTAAACATTCCTATATCTGCAGCTTGGTGTGTGGTATTATTACCATACAGTGTATAGGTAAAAACTTCCAGTACAGGTTAGGAAGTTTACCAGAATTTTTTTACAGTAAATATCACCAGCCATACATATTTGAACGGGGTCGTATGGTCGGTCTACACGAACCCGGATGGTTGGTTCGTCGTATAGACATCCATCTTGGCCGTGCAGTCACCACTATGACACGATGTGTGCAGGCGTGGACCGTTCAGGTCGTGCGTCACGGAGAGTAATACTGCCCCTGCCAGACGCACTACAGATAGAAGATCGTCGTATCCGCCGACGTGCAGTAGCAGAACATCGCACCTTTAGTCTGTGGTACTACCCCTTCACTGCACTTGCAGGTCTCAACAAGAACTATTCGTCGCCGTTTGAATGAGGCTGACCTACAGGCACGGCGTCCACAGCGTCGTTCGCCTCAGACCTCTCGGCATCACGCCTTCAGTGCTGCCAAGAACGTCAACATTGCGCAGAGGAATGGCGACGCATCGTGTTGTGTTCTCCAATGTGTTCCGGCAGCAGGGTTTGGCGCAGCAGCGGGCAACGCAGCGACCCTACACAGATTACACCCGGTGTTATTATGTGTGCCACCAGTTATGACTCCCGGTCACGTCTCGTAATTGTTGATGGAACGGAGACAACATAATGATATTTCTATGAGGTTCTGCGGTTCCTTTTTCGTCCAGTTTTGGCGTAGCATACACAACGCTATTATGCAGTAAGATAATACTCGTTCCAATACAGCTCGCATCACCCAACAGGCTCTACAATATGTAGAAGCCATTCCTTGGCCTCTCATGTCTCCAGATTCCTGCGCTTATTAAGCACGTGTGGGATCGATGGGGCGACATCTGTCGCCACCGTCAACCACCTACCGAAACATTGGCCGATCTACGTGCAGTTGCAGGAAGCACGGTGGTATGTGCCTCAGGTCACTCACTATCTGCTACCTGTATGATGGAATTGTTCGTCGCATCGCTGCCTGTATAGCTGTGAGGGGAGGCTCAACCACATATTGAATGTGATGTGCTTTTGCGAATGCTAAACAACGCGCCTTCAATGCGTGAAAGACTAATCATTTTGTACCATCATCTATCAGCCTGCGATGGTTAAAGGAAGGTTTCCGGTAAGGAAAGAGGGTGTAGCGATTGCCATGTCCAGCAGTGTATAGAGACGGCTTGACGGAACTGCCCGTAGTTACCACGTACAAGTTTGCGGGGAAGGAGCTATACAATTCATGTTCACATCGTCTTGCCATTTCGTTGCGCGAAAATACCGAAGAATTTACGGTTAGGTGTTGGCGGTTGAAGGAACACTTTCGAAAGATGCTTAGGATCTGCTTTTCTCCTTATCTTGTGTTCTTCCACCATAAGCAAACATAGCATTGTCATGGATTCAGTTAACATTTTTGTTTCAACGTTAAGACATGCGACTAATTTCCTTCTATCGTAACCAACTTTACAGGACGCGCGTGGAGCAGTGTGCGCGTTAAAGTAGAGTTCAAAAAATGCTCACGTTATCGTGAACAGATTAAGACGACGCTCGCATTCTGCGCATCACATGGAAAGTTGTATTCAAGGTGAAGGCGACGCGACGGCGCGGCACCAAGACATAATATAATGTATGTTGTGTGGCGAGAATCAGCAGAGCATTTTCCTCGCCTGGTTGCGAGGGACTGCGTTGTCATTGCGAAATAAAAATTCCAATCGTACTTCAAGCTGTATGCATTCTCTTGCTATTGGTTTAATTCTATGATGCAGAATTCATAGGTACGGTTTATCAGCGGTTTATTTACACTTTTTGAATAAAACCTTTGAATAATAACCCCACACATGATGTGCTTTGTTATTTCCTAAATATGTCATGTATCACGAGCGTTTTATATTTGCGTTACCATAAAAGTAACGCATCGTTGGATAAATTAAACTTTTAATTATAATTTTTTTTATAAAGTACAGTATAAAATTTATAATATGTATGAATAAAAACAGGGAGCCAATACGCGTGTTGATAATAACTAGTAAGAAATAATTCTTATGAAAAATATTACGAAAGGCTGTTCACGATAGAGTGAGCACTTTTGAAATCAACCTTATAAAAAGCCACTATCCCTACCTTCATACATTTTAAAGCGTGCAATGAGTGACATTCACCCAGTAAACTTGGTAACGATGGAGGGGAAAGTAGTTCCACATATTAACGTCGAACAAAATGTGTTAGGTAACCATTTGTGATAATTTTTATTATTTATCTCGCTTTCTGTGTTTTTTAATGCACCGAAGAGTAAAAATGAGCAGATTTGTACAATATTTATTTTTCTAATAATTTCACAGTTTCACTTGACCGACGCATGAATAAAGTGAATAGACCAATGGCAATGATAATTTTACATAAGGCGGAAGGACACACAACCTTTATACAAGTAGATCTTAAGCAGGGCTATCAAAAGTGCTCATTTTACCATGAACAGTCTATATACCGAGTGCACCCCAATACAGTGCGTAGTCCCTTCGCTGTAATTTTTTAGACTTGGTTACGCTTTGTTTGCACGAGGCGGAGTAATATCCTAGAATTTTAATTTTAGCAGGGCTTCAGAAAAGTGGGAAATAACAGTGAATGGACTATACGTGCTGGCGTAGCTCATGGGAATTCGGAAATAGTTCTCGGAGGCGTTGAACTTGTAGGCCTAAACACCGATTGGCTAATGCGATCCCGTTATCACACCCAGTGTATGTTAACATTGAACCCACGGCACAGGATGTGCACATTATACTGCGTTTTTCCCTGGCTGTTCACAGTAAAATGAGCTCTTTTTAAGGCCCTCCTTACAGGCAATAACCATTAATAAGTATATCTTATTGCTGCACCAGTCATTAAATTTTTAGGGTGGTGAAATGTATACACTGTGGTTAGTCGTCACAAATCAATGTCTATATTAATAAGCAGTAGGAAGATGGAAATAGGATGAAAGGAAAAATTTAGAAGGGACTTAAGAATTGCTCACTTTACCGTGAACAGACTATAACTACGCTGACGTAGGAAACGGAACTCAACGCGACGGGCTGCCTCTGATCATGTGACTCTGAACTGTCTTGACTCTGAACCACACGCACGTGTATTTCTGCGTACCGACGCACAGTGCGCGCGAACCAGCTACAGGATTCGGCAGCCAATCGCGTTACGTGCCAGCTGATGGCGTGCGATGACGGCTGGCGGCAGCTGCGTTCCGTCAACAAATACGTCGGAGAAGTCGCTGCGTCCCGCGAGATGACCTCGGAACTGCCGCCCAGAAAACAAAATCGCCCGAAAGGAAGCGCATGCCAAAGAGAACGTCATAAACAATGCGTATGCACCACGACTAGTGAAAAACTAAATGTTTCCCAATTTTTTTGTTAGGTAAGAACACATACCGCAGAAGGCTCGGAAACAGAAGTAATGCCGATTTTGCACGATGGAAAATGGATTTCGTACGAGGCTTCACATGAGAAATCTCGCACGATTTTATCAGGAAAATCCCTAAGAAACGAGTCCACAGATCAAACTACCAGAAAAATACAGAATGTTTTAAAAATATTCACCCGATTTCAAAAGGATATATATTTTAAATTAAGGAACAAATAACCATGCAGTAAAGAGTGAAATGCATGGCTGACAATAAAGTTTTGCTTCCAATCATCACAAATGCTAAATATACCTTCATGCAGACGACATATATCTACACGATAGTCAAGCTATTCCCACTCATTAGCAAGCATGTTTGATGTTGCTGCAGCCATTATTGTTATGCAGTTTCGAAGTTCGTCCGTTGTTGTAGGAAGGGGCGCCACATGAACTGAATTCTATCTACAAGAAAAAATCAGAGAGAGTGAGATCGGGCGACCTTGGTGTCCAGTGGTGTAATGCCAAATCAGCAGGTCCCCGACGGCCGATCCGTCGGTGTGGAAGCTCGTTGTATAGTAATGTTCGCTGTTCGCACTTTCAAGTGCTAGTGCGGTGGTGCACAGCCCTGATGGGAAATGAAATAGAGCGGAACCTGCCTGTAACTGCGGGAAAGGCCAGTTCTGCTACATTTGCAGGTATGAGATTCCCGTGGCAAACTTTGTCGGGGAGAAAATAACGGACCATAAACGTTTTCTCGGGAAACGGCGCAGAACACATTCACTTTAGGAAAGTCTCTCTCACTTTCGACTACGGCACGCGGCTGCTGTGAACCCCGTATGCGTATGTTGTGGCGGTTCACCGTACCGCTGAGATGACACGTAGCATTGTCACTGAACACTAAGCGTAAAATAAAATACATTTTATGGAATTCCACACAGTTTGGCAAGACTGCAATATGCTGTTTATGGTAAACTGAGAACTTTTAAAGCCCTGCATAAGACCTACTTGCATGCACGTTGTGTATTCTTTCGCATTATGTAAAATTAACTCTTCCATAGGCTCATCACTTTACTCATGCGTCAGTCAAGTAAAACTGTGTAATTATTATAAAAGTAAATATTTCACAGTTTTGCGCATTCTTATACTTATATGCATTTAAAAAATAATGAGAAAGTGAGGAGACCATTCCAGTATTCACACCTAACCCTTTCCATACAACGTTATGTCATGGGACTACTTTCTGTCCGTTGTTACCAACTTTACTGGGCGCATGCCACTCAGTGCTCCCGTTAAATTATATGCAGGCAGGAACAGCGACTTTTTAAAAAGGTTGATTTAAAAAATGCTCACTTTATCGTGAACAGCCTTTAAGGAATAAAATGCATCCTGCAGGTCTGTATTGATTGCGAAAGCGGCCTTGGTCGGCGACACGCCTGCTAACCGCACCACCTCCGGCAGGATCCTGCCGTGGTCGCGGGAGGATGTCCCAGTTAAGTGTGCCCCGGAGGATGTGGTTCCGGAGTGACGCAAGTAGGATGGGTTCTTGGCAAGTCCTGGGGCGACGCTGCCGGACATTCGGCCTCATGCGCTAAGGGGAAACGCTGAAATGTTCTTCCGAACCACAACCCGACTACTAAAGCTGATAACGATTTTGTTAAGGTAGAGAGATTAAATTCATTGTGGTGTCACCAGTTTTCGAGCCGTAAATAAATATGCTCAGCATTCATGATCGAAATTTCGCCTTTGACAAGGCGCAGTACATAACTCAGATGATTGAATGGTTGTGATATAAATGGAGTACCTCTATCGGTTTATCATGTGGGAAAAAAATCGGAATTAACCGTTTAAGAGTGGGATGGACCCCCGCGTCCAAGGTCAAGAAGCGAGTGAGCGATAGCGCAGACACCAACACGCACGCCTAGCGACTCATCGCTCCTACACGCAAGGTGTGCAGTGTTTCCGACGTGACGCTGTACTGTGCAGATTAGATCTGTAACAGTTGGGTTTTATTACACGTGATGAAATACCACAAATTGAACTATGCCCATAGCTTTGTACTTTTCTCTTCCCGGTTAAGGAAACTGCATAGGAAAGCTTTAAATATGCGATATTTGACCATTTTCACGAATCTTTTTTCTCTAAGAATACACTTAATATGACAAAAGTTGAAAAAAAATAGGGATATAGATAATGATTTTTTAATATATTTTTTCTGATAAAAATTCGTATTTACTGAATGTTTATTTACCGAGATACGCGTATTCACGCAAACAACTATTTTACGAGAAATGCGGTGGTCCATCCCACTAATTTTTCATGTCAGGTGTTTCAAAAGAATACATTTTTGTCGTGAAAAATACATATGAATTTCTTATAAGAAGTGACACATTGAGACCTATCGTCAGTGTTTCAATAGATCCACGCTACTGGTACGTGAAGCAACGAATTATAAGTAGTTTCTGTGTCAGAAGCAGCCAATGACATCCTGGGAGAGGCGATATGCGTATTGGTGCTGGTCTCTTGGACTTACACAGCGCTGACCTCTGCAACATGTCAGAGGTGAAGGAGTATATCCGGGATAGTATGTAAAGGAGCTAATTATTGGTTACTATTTCAGAGAATGACTACAGAATGACTGTAGTACTAGTCAAACGATCATTGTCTCTAGAATATAATAACATTCTAGCCCTAACAAAGTAATAGTTTCAAAACATTAATCTCTAACATATGCCGTGGAAATAAATTTATAGATCCAAAATGTCGTACAACTCTCCTACTTAAGCTCCGTGGCCCAACTGGCTGCATGCTGGGCCAAGATTGGTAGGAATACAAGGGTGAAAACAGCCGCCTATACCGCGAAGTCTAGCCTGCAAGATGGCGCCATTGGCCAGTATCGTATCAGACTGTAGCTGGAGGGAATACGGGGGGCGAGTGCTAGCCCAAGGTGTGCAGTAGCCACTTCGTGTCACAGCACTCGGCTGTTTTTCTGCCAACACGACTATAGTCTATTCGCGGTTTCTACACTCTTTTTTAATCAAACATTTGAAACATCACCCCATTTTGTGACGTGAGTGGTTCTTACATGCCACGCATCACAAACGTTTTATACTTGCGTTAACATTAAAGTATCTTATATTTAGTTAAATTGAACAGTTACTTATATTTTACCTAATATTTCATGTATAATAAATATACATAAAAACATGTAGAAAAATGTGTGTTCATAATAACTAATAAGAAATAGTTCTTATGAAAAATATTATTAAATTGAGTGCTCACGAATTTGGTGCGTTGTCCTTTTGGTGAAATTTTCTAGACTTATTTAAGCTTTGTTTACATGAGATGGAGGAATATCCAATAAGTATAACTTCAACAGGGCTTCAGAAAAGTAATAAGTAACCTTTGAGTGAAATATATCATAAACTACGCGGATAGCATTTGAGGTTCGGAAACTGTTTGGTAAACAAGTGCTTTAAACTGTTTGTATACTTGCTCTTAGTGCAATTAGAGTAAATTCAAATTGGTAAGATTTTTATTTATATAAACGGATTTGCCTTTTTAGAAAATTAAGATATAAACAACCACGTTCATCGGTGTTAGCCATGTGACTTTCACTGTTGTGCTGGTGTGAGGTAGGTCAATGTTGAGTACGTACGTACAAGACGATAATCCATTTGCCTCATATTTAGTCTACACCATACGTCAATCAACGTCATGGCCAAGAAAAACTATTTCGGTGCATGTAGTAGTCGATAAGACACGAGGCCCTTTTACAAAGTAGTTTTACAAACTGGTTTCTGATCTTCAGTGCTCCTGGTCGAATTAAAGCAGCGACCATTGCATAAGGAATTGTAGCTGGTTACTGTATACCGTAAGCAGGGGAGACTGGCCATTTGAGGGGGAGGGGGTGACTTTGTGACACAGGATTTTTCTCTGTTATTTACACTTCCTTCCATTACAAAGAATCTTTGTAATTTTCAGTGGCTCATTTGGCTACACTGAACAGCTAAAACATCCCAGTGAAATAGAGGGACATTTAAATGTGTCTTTTTGTGTCACAAACTCTTACCGTGATTTAAATTTAATCATACCTATTAAGCAAACGTTTTAAAAGTACGAGTAATAACTGATAGTTTACCTTACCTTGGTATGTTGTTATATGTCGTTTTATATTTCTGAGTACAATTTTCTGCATCAGCAGTTACCTTATACTATTTCTTTTTTAACGTGACATTGTTAGAGAATTCCAATTTTCTACAGGGAAAGGTAGCCGAATGATTTGTCGGCGGTTAAAACTTACCGAGGATTGACATGGAAGTACCATCAGTGTTTTGCATACTCGGGACGTGACGAGCATCTAGCACGTAGAACTAGAACATGCACATACGTGACGTTCGGTTTGAAGTACCGTACCAGCGACTACGGCTGCTAACTGTCCCTGCGCCCACATGTTTAGACGCCACAGTTTCCCCGGCGGCTACAACATGCCGCGTCCTAACTGTAATTAGACCAGAACACTGACCTAATAGCCGTCAGCACACATAACAACTACAGCACACACGCTAGCGACTGATACCGGGAAGAAATGTAACACTAACGTCAAGACCTGCCACTACAGTATAATATTGACAATTTTTATAGCGAGAGTTTTTCAACTACTGAATTGTGGTTTCGTTTTCTTAACTGCACTTTTTTACTACTTCTCTCAAAACAAAATTTGACTAATAGAGAATAAAATTTCTCTCTCCGAGTCTATTATGTTGGTATATTCGTAACTCAATATGGTGATCATGGAGCAAGCCCTAGAGGATCTAGTCAAAATGTTTCAGTGCGGAAATCTGTCAGACATTTACAGTGAGGTTTCTCTGGGTGCTCCGATGCCAGAACTGTCCGCCATTCCACTATTATATTGCACGTCTCTCTTCAGGGTAGCGAAAACCCAAGGGTGATCTCACTGTAATCCTTTCAGAACATTAATTCGTGGATTGCAGTGTTGCGAACAAAAACAATTTAATGCGTGCTCTGCTTAATTCAACACAACGCTCGTTACGTTGTCACGACATTCTCGCACGAGGGAATTGTGTCTAACGATGCTGCTGGTCAGCGAGTTTTCTCAGGGATCTCCCGTTCCCTGTCCTTGCATTCCGGCGCTATTCCATACCCAACTCGCGTCGCCCTCATCGGCTCTCAAGACCTCCATGTTAGGAGCCCCTCAAATCTCTCCACTCCGTAACGAATGAGTTGTAAGCTTCGGGTTCGGCTCAAGCAATATGAGCCATTCACAACCTAAGACCAATGGCACAGTTTCTGAATCAGTTATCCACAGGGAAGGTCATTGGGTATTGAGCTTCGCGTTGTACCGTGTCCGCAAAAATAGTCTATAGGCTATTCACGATAAAGTGAGCACTTTTGAAATCCCTGCTTAAGATCTACTTGTATGCACGTTGTGTATTATTCCACGTTCTGTAAAATTGGCATTGCCATGGGCCTCGTCACTTTATTCATGCGTCGGTCAAGTGAAATTTAAATAATCATTTTACAAATCTGCTCATTTTTACACTTCGATGCATTAAAAAAAAAACTGGAAAGCGAAAGAAATAATTTAAATTATCACAAATGGTTACCTAACAATTTTTATTCGACATTAGGGTATGGAACTACTTACCCTCCATCATTACCAACTTTACTGGGCGCATGTCACTCAGTGCGCTCGTTAAAATATATACAGGTAGGAGCAGTGACTTTTTCAAAGGTTGATTTCAAAAGTGCTCACCTTATCGTGAACAGCCTTTAACCTTCTTGTGCTTTATTTACACAAAGTACACACTGCATGTGAATGGTTTAAAGCCCTCCACTTACGGGGCTGTTACCCCTGACCAAGAGAAGATCTCTCATGCGGCATTGTGTGTTAGTTATTAAAATCAGACGAGAAGTTCCGCTTCCTCGTTTACACGGTTGTTCCCATACTTTCTCCAAACAATTGCTAATTACGAGCGAGGAGATAAACTACCGGATCTTTCCCGCGTTTCCGCTTACTCTGTCTGAGGAACCTCCTCATTGTGAGCGAACACGTTTGCTTTTACTTGCAGTTGGAATGGAAATCTGTTGGAGTGTATAACGATCTCGTGTTGGCATTGGCTAGAGTTCTTTTTCCTTCCCTAACAAAGCTGTGGGGTGACTTGCTAGAGTTCTTTTTCCTTCCCTAACAAAGCTGTGGGGTGACTTGCTAGAATCTTATCAGGGAGTCAGTGTCCACAAAAGTGATAAGATGGTGTGACTCATTTACTGATTCCAAGAGTGAGAGTAATCTTTGCCTCGTCAAGTATTTAAATTAGACCTGATTGTTATCACTGTGTTTGGATAAACGAAGCGAAAAAAAATAAGGAGATACCAATATAACTATTTACACAACTGCCCTCTAACCATAGACCTATAGGACCTATGAAAATAATTTGGATGATGTACTCAGAGATTTAGTAATGAGGATCATGTATGCTAACAAAATGTCACTATTATTGATATTAATCGGTCAATTAGTTCTTGAGATTTGACGTAATCTTTGATTGTATATTTTTGTGGCACTGCCATGCACAGTGCAGGACGATTGAAGTTTTTTATGACTGTAGTGCGCACAGTGCGTACTTCGGCACACTGAGTTAAATCTGTTTGGTGCTACCAAAGATATTATATATAATACTGTACATTGAAAAAACACCGCCAGTTTTGAAAACAAAATACTAATTTATAAAAATAAGTTTAAAAAAACTTTGGGTGTTGCATTCACTATCACTTTTTCAATTAAATATGCTGTGAGTGGAGTTGAGAGTTTTGGGCGGCTATTAACACAAAGATCTTGAGAGCCGATGGGGACGGGGCGGGGTGGGTGCGGAGCGGCGTCGGAGGGCGGGGGTGGGGGAAATGGGAGATCCCTCAGAAAACTCACCGACCAGTTGCATCGTCCGGCACGATTGCCACAGGCGAAGGTCGGGCCCCTCCGGGAATCGAGCTCGGTTCGCCTTGGTGAGAGGCTTGTAGTCTACCCACTACACCACCGTGGTCCCTTACACCAAATTAGGTTCAAAAATGTTTCATTGTTCCATAAATACAATGTTAAACAATGAAGAAGCAGCGCTGGAAGAAGCCATTTATAAAATAAGCAGTTAATTTATTTTAAATGGTTTTATTATCTCTGTCTCCAACAGTACAATAGTTATTCTACCTTTCTTAGTTTATTTCCAGTAGTTTCCGAAATATTGCATTTAAAAACTTTGTGTTTCAGTTGGCGATCATTTACTGAAAGACGGACAAAGTGCTACAAATAAATTAATGTTTAATGTTCACCTACGTACTCGTAGAATGCAAGTGTCAATTAAATATGTCTAAATATTCGGTAGGCTGGCATATTAACCATTAAACATTAACACAGCTGTTTTGACAATAAGTGACTTATAAGGTAATGTCAAATGTTCAGGGTGGCTTATCATGCCACTATTTGTATGCCAAATTTGGCGGTCATCGTTTGAGAGGTTCCCTATACTCTAAATCTGAATCCGTGAGAATTTCACTGTTTCAATTATTTAACAGTGCTTGACTACTTCAACAGTCACTTCATTGAATCTAACGGATAAATCAGTGAAAAAATGCCAGATTTCTTTCACTTATTGATTCAGTAACATTTTCCACTGTCATTTTTTTTCACTGTTTTTCAATTTGTTTTTTGACTAATGGATCATTTAAACAGCGTGTAAAAATAGCCGTCAAACAACGTTTAATAGCGGCCGTTAACCAACGTTAATCAAGTGAAATAAAAACTAACAAACTAAATTGACTAAATTCTAAAATGTGTTTCGTCTTCCAAAACACCATTTCACGAGGTAATTTGAACATTCAGCTTTTCATTCCGCTTTTACGTCTTTCATTTGGTGTTCATGTAATCACGCTTGACTATCCGCAATAACATTTTACTGTTTAAAATTACGGTAAATTGCGCAATATAATTAGCGACTGTCGGAAATATGTTTGTTTAACGTAATGAATTGGCTAAATTCAATAAAAATATTAATTCGTCGCACGCAGTTGGCCGTCACTTATTCAATCAGTGAAATTATTTAACGGAAACAAGTGATGGTAAGATGTCGCCAACTAAACGGTGATGATCACAGCGAGGTCGATCCTAAGACTCCTATAATCTATTTGTGCGCTTCATAATTATCGAACAGATGCAGATATACGAAATTACGAATGGTGCGTAGTCACGTTTATGGAAATATTAAAAAAAAAAGTGAAATATCGATGTGCAACTAATCAGGTGTTTAAAGGTACAAAATCAAAGAGAAGTAATTTCTTATGAGAAAAATATTAAAAAGAATAGTTACTGGAGGAGCTGGGGTTTGAACCCAGGGCTTCCTGCATGCGAAGCAGGCGCTCTACCACTGAGCTACACCCCCATATATGACGTACGTGGCGTTGTATGTCAATAGTTTCGAAAAGTGAACTTCACCTCCCCACCCTCTTTTTCTCATAATTATTTGTATGTACAAATAGGTCACTATACGCGTATATCTAAAAATTACTTAAAATATTTATGTGGACAAATTCGAAAATGTATTATGTTATAAATTATAACTATTTTTACTTAGTTGCGAAAACTATTTTCAATTGCTGTAATAAAAAAACTTTGAGAAGGTTAAATAAATAGCCTATATTAAATAAAAACAGTACTTATTAGGAGAGCGTAAGTTATTTTAATTCATACAGATCTATTTTTTTTTAATACTTGAACATTGGCAAGCTTCTTTTAAATTGTTCTTATACCGAACCACCTTGTCCGCCCCCCTCCCCTTTTGTATTGAATTGAATTAAGGAAAAAAGTAACTGTACGGAACTGTAAAAATAATTTTGGCTATGTTCTGAGTTAATAATATGCCGTTTTAAGACTGGAGGGAAAAAATTTCTGTCAGAATTAGCACCAGCCCATGTGTCGTCATTTGACAACATTAGTATTGACGAGGTAAGTGACGAAGATAGATGAGCAATGTGACGATTCAAATCCTAATGACAGGTATCTTCTCTCTCTCTCTCTCTCTCTCTCTCTCTCTCTCTACAGGCAGCTGTGCTACGTATTGTTATAGTAACGACCAAAAACACCGTGTGATTGTTTGCTTATGTGAATTCACCACGGAAAGGCATTCACTCAACCAGTATGGCATATCTACACAATCTGGCTATTAAATAAATTGCTGAACGTCAAAAACAAGGGACTACAAAGACAAAACAGTTTCAAAAAAGTTGCCCGTTGATATTGAAATTGTATGCGTATGCCCTTCAGCGTCCGTAACGTCCCATTTAATACTAATTGTTGGGGGAAAAAAGGTAACGTAAATACTATGGATAAGTGGGTGTCTAAAATTCTCTCCGCATGAAAAATTTAAAACATTGAAAATTATTTTTCACGGAATGATAGTAGTTTCATTTTTCACGGACGTGTGTAGGATCCACTGTAGGGGGTATTTGGGGGAGACCGTCTCCCTTCCCTTTTGTCCCTAAGGTTGCCGTCAAATATTATTAAAGTTATTTATTAGTCTTTAATTGTGACAAATACATGCAGTTAGAATGGGATTTTTTCTTCTAGAATTTGTGCTAATTAATACGCGCGTCAGCAACGGTGTAAACTTCCTTCAGTATAACACCACAATTGAGAAATGTATGGCTACTCCACTCGATAGGACGCCCTTTTGTTCAGGGCAGAGTAGCAGTACCCTTTTGTACTTTACTGCGCATTTCAATCTGTGTATCGATCACACCAGTGCTGCCGCCTGGTAGGTATGCACACAGGTAAACGTTCCCCTCACAGCACGGAATCGCAGAATTCGTCGAGTCAACGTAACCTCACAGCACACCACAATGACACGCATACGGACACGGTTACCGTACGGATACACGTAAGAAAGCTCGGCAACTCCCAACTCTTGCGTGTCCGTGAATCCGTGTAGCCAATAGGAATCGAGTTTTTGATTTGTTGATATTCGTTTTCGTGGCCTATGAGTATACACGGCAACAAGTGCTTCGATTTGCCGTTGCGATTATCATTTTTGTTTTAGTAAATAAGTGCACGTGGTTCGGCAGCATAGGCGCAGCGTGATTCTAAATTTGGGGGGAGGGGGAACACATTACCTAAAGTATTTTTTTAGTATAACTACACATTAAATGTGTAAATTTACAAGAACTAGCTTGGAAATGTATAACTACGACACTAATTCTGTATAAAAGTCGGCTAGATATTTAATTAACCTTTTGTAAATGTTGAGTTCAATTTCGGCATATCATTGAAACTAATAAAGGCAGACACACATGTAGTTACAGAAGATATTCAAATGATGAAATGGTCATTGACACTGTTGTAAAAGTTAGTGTTACTGTTGGATAAAAGTACATTAAATATAAAACACATTAAAAAGTTTTCGTTGTGAATAAGAAATCAAAATGAGTTTAAAAAATAATACGACATTTAAGAACTATTACTAAAGTTTATACAAGTATCAGCCAATAACCAACATTATTGGAATTCGAATGCAGTGCAAACACATCACGTGTTCAGTAAGATAAGAAATACAAATTAGGAATAGTTACTTATGTTTGGTAAAATAAATTTAACGTAAAAAACTCTAAAAGTTTTCGCTCTTAATAGGAAATTAAAATAACAATGAAGTTGAGCACTGTTACACTTGCTACAGTTGTTTAAAAACATGTTATATTAACTCAGTCAAAACCATTTAAGTTCAACTGAGGAGTCTTGCTAACACGTAGGATAACGTCTCATTATGAAAGAGGCAGCATCGTTTTAGTAAAGCATCATTATCCTCCCATCATATACCGAGAACTTCTCAACAGGTCTGTTAAGTCGTTCAGTTTACATTAATGTTGATGTAGCTTCTTGCTCGATTGCCATGAATGCCAAATTTCTGAGCCTGTCCTCTCACATCGTACAGCGAAGGTATGTCTTCAGACGCCGCAGAGTAGAAAATGAGCAATCTGGACTCGCTGTAGTGATCGGCCATGGCAATGGCATGGCAAATAGGAGCATTTGTAGCAAGGCGATGTTGAAGGAACAAACATGCAAGTTCTACTAGAGTGAAACAGGGATTGGTGAAATTAAGCTGTGCGTATCTTCTGTAAAAACAAAGTTGTGGAAATAAACTTGAATTTATTTTATAAAATTCATGTATCTCTCTTGTAAACGGCTTCCTTCAAAGGTTCTTTCCATTTTAGGAGAAGTTCTGATATGTGTTTTATTTTGCTGTAGTCATTCTTTGAAAATCTAATTTTCAGATTAACTGGAATTTTTGTGTCTACGCTCAAAGTTTCGTTTTATAGGTAAACATATTTTCAATTATTTTGAATTAAGGAGGGGGCGTGCACCTCTGTGCCCCCTCCCCTTCTTCCCTCAAGGTTACGCCTATGTTCGGCAGTACTACTGACGAATTTTTAAACACTGTAAAAATATTCAAAATGAGATGTGTATTTTATGAAATCTGTATTAGTAATTTTCAACAGCTGAGTATTTTTGATTTCGCAAGTTGCAAGACTGTACGTTTATTCGTATTGTAGAATGTTTAAAATTCATCCCGAGTCGTCGGTTTGTTCCGCTTGCGTTTCCGAGTCCGTTTTCTTACGTATCCGTGCATTGTAGAACGGGCCTAAGCATTCGTGCCACTGATTCGATGCCAGAATATTTTTATACAGACTTTAGAAAGGAGAGAAATGTTTGCATGGGCATTACAATACCTTGTTCAGATTGCCTCTATCTATGTCGATATGTAATATTCTCGAGGGAGTTTATAAAGAACACATTTTTTTTAAAACTTCCAACTTGAAGGGGAACGTTGAAAATAAATAATCACCTAATAACTGTCTAAGTTTTTCGTAAAACGGTCTCTCAGGAATAATTTCGGTTAACATGAGTAAAAATTCTGCGTTGGTGAAAGTGGAAAATGTAAATCATAAGTACGTTCATTATCATTTAAAATATTTTGAAGTTTAGGTTTAGACATAGGCTATACGTTGCTTCTTACGTACAATGAAAAGAAAAATTAGTAGTAATAATAATATTGTTATTAATAATAATATTAGTATTAATAATAATGATAATAATAATAATAATAAGTGATTGTACAAAGTAGAAATGGAAGTGTATCGTATAATTCGAACGGTTTTATAAACGCGATATTAAAAGTGTTTGCTTTAACGTCTGTCTCTACTTCGTGTTATTTTATGACAGTATAGCTTTTTGTTTTATAAACTGGCTATCACCGATACAAACACTGCATTTACCTGCATATGCATACGTGCAATTCATGGCTACTGTTACTACACATGAGCCGAGCTTCACTCCTTTTTATAGCTCCTGATAAGTTCGTCACCTACTGACCGCAGTAGCTTCATTCTCACTCGACACGGTCAAGTATTAAAAAAACTGGTCTGTGCTTACAATACCCATCAAGGTGGGCGAGCAAATAATCTCTAATGGGTTTGATTTTAACATGGTAAAATTTTCAACAACCGTATTTATTTCTAAGAATTGCACTATAACAGAATTCACAAGAAACAATGATAGCAAACATTTACTATGTATGGTATTTAAACATACAGTCAAAAGGATGATCGTATCACTCAAAATATTTTTTTAATTACTGTGGTTCTCATGATAACAGTAAAAACTTATGCAAGCATGTGTTTAAATCACACTAAAAATAGGTAAACAAAATATCAGGACATTGGCTCAGCAGTTATTAAATATCACATCTTGCGTATGGTATTCCCGTATAAATAGTTCGAAATAGTAAGTATTTGCATTACTCTCAGAGAATATTCATGAAGAACATTCAGAGTTATCACTTTATTTCACAGTCTTGTCACCGTTCACGCGTTTATAGGTTGTTTACAGTAAAATGAGCACTTTAGGAATCCCCGCTGAAGCTCTACTTGTATGCTCATTCTGTATTCTTCCGCCTTATGCAAAATTAACATTGCCATGTGCCTCATCACTTTATTCATGCGTCGGTCAAGTGTTACTGTGGAATTATTGCAAAAGAAAATATTTTGCAAATCTGCTCATTTTTTTACTTCAATGTATTTAAAAAAACAGAAAGTGAAAGAAATAATTCTAGTTATCACAAATGGTAACCCGACACCTTTCATACGACGTTAAGATGTGGAACTACTTTCCATTCATCGTTACCAACTTTACTGGGCGCATGTCACTCAGTTCGCCCGTGAAAATACATGCAGGTTATGATAGTGACTTGTTTATTGGGTTGATTTCAAAAGTGCTTACTTTATCGTGAACAGCTTTTATCATCTTATAAACATAAAGTTCATTTTAGCCTATGAAAAAAGTAAATTGAAATGTTTGCAGATATTAATTTTTCTTAATAAGGGTGTAAGTGAAATTACGAGGCAAAAACCACTCCTACAACGGTCGGAGGGGAACTTCTTAATCCCGAACGGAGTCCCGACCAAACATGGAGTTTTGACCGGAAATGTTCTCCACCGTTGTAGTTGTAGAGTCAATGAAAACCTCGCAGAAGATCAGAGTTATTGCTGACGGAGTTGAGTCATTTTTAGGACTTCACTCTCAACCCCCCCCCCCCCCTTGGATTTTTGCATGTGGGAATCGCGCCGGACGATGCCGTTGGTCGGCGGGTTTTCTAGATGATCTCCCGTTTCCCCAGTCCTTTCATTCCGGCGCTGCTCCACACTCACATCACTCACTCTCATCGCCTCTCAAGACCTCGATGTTAAGAGCCGTCCAAATCTCTTCGCTCACTCTCACCGCCTCCCGTAAAAGTTTGGCATTTCGGTTGCAGCAGAAAGAGGTGAAAGGTCTTGTGTGTGAGCGACACAGAAGCCCGGGAAATTGTTGGCTCAGATGAACTGTATCGACTCAACTGTGCACACAGGTCACTGAAATGACACGCACTCTTTTTGTCGACAACGCGCCTCTTGGGAGCTCTCAGCAGTAATTATGAAGTAACAATAAAAATAAAGGTATGTAGATAGGTAAGTGAGCTTAACGTCTCGTGGAAAGCGATGTCATTAGGGATGGTGCAAGTTGCACAGGGAAGAGGGATTGGGTAAGGAAAAGGAAGGAATCGCTCTGGAATTTGGTAGGGACCCATCGCAGTATTCGCCTAGAGTGATTTCGGGAAACCATGGAAAACCGAAATCAGGATGACCGGACCGGGAATCGAACCCGGTTCTTCCCGAATGCGGGTCCAGTGAGTTACCACTGCGCCACCTCGCTCGTTTATAAATATAAGGGTGTATAATGCTACCCCGCATATATTTCCTGTGTAAAGAAAAACCCTACAGACGTGACTCAAAGAAGAAAAAATTTTTATTCTTAGTAAGACATCACTTAGTATAACTGAGTACATGCTAACACTTTTTACTGGAACTCGTTATACCGTTTTATAGTGAGCGTGAGATACATCGCTGTACGGGTGTTTTGTAAAACTGTAAACACGTTAAGAAATTAACTTCAGTTGGAGAGGAGAAATGTGGGCGATAAGAGCCGATGAGGGTGAACTGGAGTGAGTGGAGCATCACCGGAATGCAAGGGTGGGAGAGACGGGATATCCCCGAGAAAACCCGCCAAACAGTGGCATCGTCCGGCACGATTCCCAAAAGCTAAAATCCAGGAGCGACTCCGCCTAGAATCGATCTCGGTTCACCTAGGTGGGAGGCATGTAATCTGACCGCTACATCACCGCGGCCCCCTCAACGTTGAGCGTGACGTCTTTTTGTAAACAGCCACAGACGACGTCAAGCAGCATTAACACAAATAATAGTTATAGGCCGTTCACGGTAAAGTGAGCACTTTTGAAGCCTTAGTTACTTTTTCTTTCAACCAATTTATATCCTTCCACCTCTTGTTAATGTGAGCCCTGTCACGTGAGTAATAAACAAAGTGTATACATTCACCATACCCAAAATCAAAAGTCCGAGGCCAAAATGAAATGTATTTATTGGCTATTATGTTTGATGAAATAGCTTCAAAAAGTGTTCATTTTACCGTGAACGACCTATAATGATGTTACACATAGTAATCGAAAACATCATGTTAAGACGGCTCCTTGAGGATGTAAGCTTACCGCGCCAGTTACAGGCCCTCTAGGAACGAGCCTTGTTTGTGATAAGCTGCACGTGTTGCTTAACGTTCTTCATTAGCTGCTCAACGTCCGGTAAGTAATTGATTGGTGAACGACGTCCCACCACACAATAAATAAGTACACACAGGCGAAAAGGAATGGCGGTTCATTTGATGTGGGCATAGTCATTTACTGAAAGGCTGCGGGCGGCTATGCAATGGACCTTGCGTCTGATTGGCTACTGCTAACTGCGAAAGGTCCCCTATTAGCTTGTCTGTGAGCTGCCCAGTAATTTACCTGGCGCTGATTGGCGAATGGCGTTTCGACATGCTGCTAGGCAACGACACCATTTTTTCTGCGTGTGAGGCTGAAGTAGTTGTCGAACATTTTTAGTTTGTTCAGTCATTAATTTTTGTCCGCATATAATTGTTGTCCAGCATCAACACGTGTTGTTTACTTTTGTCTCTTTTTTACATAAGAATAAACATCGTAAACAAAGAGCTACATCTTACAATGAGTTTTCCTGAATTTGACACTTTACAACATCCACATTTATGTCTGAATAACCAAATTTATGAATTGGCAACAAAATAATGAATTTTATTTGTGTTGTGAAAAAAAAACATTTACAGTGAAATATTCTATAGTTGTTTAAAAAATAATTAGAATAGACACAACTGCTTACAATGAGACACATTTTGTTGTACCGTCGGCAAGTAAGGACACTTTGCGTGCGGCTTCTTCGACTCTGTACGGTTCTGTGTCTTGTGTCAGCTAGCGCGCTGCTCGACATTGGCACGTCCTGCAAGGGGATGCAACGCGGCAGGACGAGGTGTCCTACGCGAGAGAGAAGAAGGAGCAAACAGGTTCAACAGACGTCCCGCTCCGCAGGAAGCGCAGATAACTGCACCAACACGCTCATCCCCAGTCGTTGACCTGCGACGAACATACGCAACTCGCCTCACATTTTCACTATAGTCTATTTGCGGTTTCCTCGCACTTTTTGGAAGAAAAAAAAACGCTGTTAGAAATCACCTCAATGTATTACGTGTTCGGTTGTTTCCTAAATATGTCATGTACCGCAACCGTTTTATGCTTTTGTTATCATAAAACTATATTATTTGTTGTTGCTTTAAAATTTTACATTATAATATTTAATTTTTAATAAATATGAATAAAATTAGGTAGAAAATAGGTGTGTTGGTAATACCTAGTAAGAAATAGTTCTTACGGGAAGTATTATTGAAGTGAGCGCGCAAGAATTCAGTTCGCTGTCCCTTCGGTGTAATTTCTTTGACTTGATTAAGTTTTGTTTGCACGAGTCTGAGGAATATCTTGAAAGTAGACCTTTAGCAGCACTTCAGAAAAGTTTGAAGTAAATGTGAATGAACTATAACGAAACATGTGTTCCGCTTGAGGATGAGGGGGACGGGGGAACCTACTTGTTTGTCAGGGGCCTTCGTGCCAAAGTTATTACAGGACGCGCAACCTATACCAGTGGTTTCATGACGCGCAAGGACAGGCCTCCGTCCGTTGCCCGTCCACGTGGTGAGCATGCGCTGATTGGTTATGGCTGCCAAGGTCAGCGTACAGTTGGGTGAACAACCGAAAAATTATGAATTATGGCCGTCGCCTACGTGCAATTTTTTTTTCCGCGTCTGAGACCGAGAAGCGCCGGCAGCGATAAGGGCGACACTGCCACGCGCATATAGTGCGCCATCGCCGTTACGCGCAAGGCTCTCAACTGTCGTGCAGTGTTCTCGTCGCACTGCGTGTAAGGCCGTGTCTCAATTTAAAGAATACTCTCTGGAGAGAGCACTCTCTTTCCAAAACCTGACGAGAGCACTGCTTCACGTTCTCTCGTGCTCTCGTTCTGGGAATTGAGTCAACACTCTCTCGTTTCTTTCCGACGTCAGGCTAACAGCTGATGCCAAAAAGCGGGAAATAATATTAATCTAAAATCGCGGTCATAGCTACTGTAAGTAATTTATGTGTGTTCAAAATAATTAACAAATAATTATAGCGGTATCAGAATAATTATTAGCGCATAAAATACTATTGTTTTTGTTCTATATTTACCGTCACGTTACAGCAAAGTGACAAAAAAAAACGACACTTGGTCAAAAATCCGTATTGATATTTTTATAAATACATGTTGCGTATGCCATTTCGCTGTTTAAAACAGTTGAAAAAATTCACTTACAGTTAAAATGCAACGTGGTTTTGACCCAGAAAGCTACTAACCTTATTCAAACACGGAAATAATTTAAACAAATATGGCGCCTGCGAGAGAGCACCAACAAGTAATAAACTTCGTGCTCTCTCTCTCTCTCTCTCTCTCTCTCTCTGTGCTCTCACACTTTCGCTCTCTCTCCGGCAAATTGAGACGACCAGAGAGCGTTCTCTTCGACGTCATAATGACGTCTTCACGAGAGACAGAGCACGAGAGAGCGCGCTCTGGGCCAATTGAGACACGGCCTAAGTTACCTATGGGTAGAGACCTCAAAAATTCGCGAGTTCAATGACCTGTAGGCTAGACTCTACATTCTTATTTACAAATATGACTATATCAACAGCAGATCGGTAGGGACCTGCAAATTTCGCGTTATTATTTTACGTCAGGCTAAACTTCACAGTACTGTATGTAAAAGAGCCGGCGTCGTTTCTCCATTGGTTGGTGCATAGGTGTGAAGTTACTCCGTTTTTGACTGAAGTGCACGAAATTGAGGCACACAATTGCGAAGTGTTTATTTATTGGCGAAGAGTTACCTAGGGCGTGTCACATATATTGTGATAAAATGACAACCGTATTTCAAAGGTATGTGTGTTTCATGGTTAACGTGTCCCCAAATAATAACGCGAATTTTGCATGTCTCTACAGATTGGTGGTCTGCTGTCACAGTGGAAAGCGACAATTGGACAACGTTCTCCAGGAGGTATCAAACACCGTGTGGACAAATGGCTAAAGTCATATAAACGAACGATTTTTGCGTTCTACCTTGCCCCAAAATGAATCCGCGAATTCTTCAGATATCTACCCATGGGACTTGCAGAGGCGACCCTATTATTTCAATGGTGAAAAGTCTGTAGGAAAGTTCAGTGCAGGGCTCTTGAGTAGATGTGTGTGTATTTGATGCGCATATCTTGAGCTACAGCACTTTTACATAGGTATTTTTAACCGTTTTGGAGTACTGTGAAATGGTGCATATAACGAGCGTGATATTTTCACGGTACTCAACTGCACTCGTATGAAGTGTGTGTTCCTGTCGTAGATCAGCACTTTGGACGCACGTTTGATAGTTTCATGAAAAAAAAAAGAGTGTACAGTCCATTCACGGTTTCTTCACCCTTTTTGAATCAAACCTTTGAAAAATCTCCCTATGTATGACGTGCTTAGGTATTTCCTAAATACGCCCTATATCGCAAGCGTTTTTATACTTGTGTTCATAAAAGTTACTTTTTTTCCTGTTAAATCGAAACGTTATTCATATTTTATCTATAAATTATAATGCTTTATTTATAAATAATTTGAATAAAAAACAGTCAGAAAACCTATGTGTTGGTAGCGCCTAGTGAGAAATAGTTCTTATACATAATACTGCTGCAACTGAGTGCGCACGAATGAGGTGCGTTGTCCCTCTGATGCAATTCTCCAGGCTTAGTTAAGCTTAGTTTGCACGATGTGAAGGAATATCCTGGAGGTATAACTTTAGGAGGGCTTCAGAAAAGGCTGAAGTAACCGTGAATGGATTATATTTCAAACACTCTGCAACGCAGTTCTCGCACACGAAACTACAATTTCTGGATTTACGATTCTCAATACTTACATGGTAGATAAGTCCAGCTAATGAGAACTGCCTCTCATACCGCGAACTCCAGTTGCACACGCCATCAGCATGCCAGAATACCGCTCGCCTATCAGCGCCTGGTAACCTTCTCACCAACTTACGGTCAAGCCAATAGGAAACATTAATCAACACGCTGTGGCCAATCAGTCACCAGGGCCGTTCCCGGACTCTCGTTCAGACAATCACAGAACGGGTACTACCACATTAAAGGAGCCATCATTCCATCTCGCCTCTGTATGCTTATCTATTCTGTGACCCTGATCAGGATCTACTTTTACTCACACTTTGTATTCCTCTGCCATACAATAAAATAAACATTGTTATGGGCCTAATCATTTTATTCGCGCATCATCGAAGGGATACCTTATAGGTACTTATTAAGAATATAAAATGTTTTACCAATAGAGTAATTTGTTTTTACTGTATATAAAATAAGAACAATATAATAAGAATATGGACCGCTGTGGCTGAGCGGTTAGCCTGTTCGCTTCCCACCAATGCGAATTGGATTAAATCCCGGCCCGGTCACTCCTGGACTTCCGTATGTGGGAATCGTGCCGGACGATGCCGCTGGTCGGCGGGTTTCCTTGGGGATCTCCCGTTTTCCCCACCCTTTCATTCCGGCGCTGCTCCATACTCACATCACTAACAAGAACAACTAACTTCAGTGGACATAAATTAAAAAATATCATTCGCAATATAAGTCAAGTCGTTGAACTATTTTTATTAGTTTGTTGCCAACTTGACGCGGAGCAAGCACGCCACTGTGCAGGATGTATCGATGTATGCAGCTATAGTCCGTTCACGGTAAAGTGAGCACTTTTTAAGGCTCTTACAAATTTTTCTTTTAAGCCAGTTTTTACATTTAAGCAATTTTTTAATATCAGCATCGTTACGTGACTAATACATACGGTGTATACTTTCACCACTCTCAAAAGTTAATGTCTGAGGCTGCAGTAAAACATATTTATTAGTGGTTAATGCCTGTTGGGAGGGCCTTAAAAATACTCACTTTATGGTGAACAGCCTATAACTGAATGTGTATTGTTCCACCGCATGCGAAAATGGACTTTTCCATAGGCCTTACGTCTGGTATTTAAGTGTCAAACAAACTACTCTGTTTGAAATTGTTAATTACTAGTACGACAAATCTAACTTTATTTTGGATATAAAAATACCGAAACCAATTTCGTTTCCCACTAAATAAAAAAATTTAGCTTTAAGGAGACAGTATGGCATCGAAATACTTTTCCTAATTCTCTGCAAGGGTGGTTTTTTTTCGAGATAGCGAATTAATCTTCCGACAGAGCTCTATAATACGTAAAATTGACATTTTATTTTAATTATTTATAGTGTATGAACATGCCATAAAGACAAGGATGAAAAGTGTTTCTCAATAATATGGACCCTCAGATGTAATTCAGACACTCCTTTCTATGAATTAGTAAACTTACATACAATAAAATTCCTGCCTCATGCCCCTGGGAAGTAGGGGAGGGGGGAGGCAAGAATGATGTAGTAGTATGTCTCCAGGGATATATAATTATAATTAACACTGCTGTTACTTGGCTGAGTCACATTTACGATAAAGCTCAGGCGATTACGGGCAGGAATAATTTTTCAAAGATTGACTTAAAAAATGTTCAGTTAATCTCGAACGATCTTTTGAACTACAACACCAGTAAATTATAGTGTCGAAACAATTCCTGCAGAAAAGCGAACGTAAGTGGCCAGCCATCCTACTTTAACCTTGAATAATTTACCCTTGAATTGTTTACGGTGGTTGAAGATTTACCTTGGATACCCTGACATTTTCAACGTGACCTTGGAGACTTAGCGAAGCAGTGATTTTGTTTTGCAAAAAGTCTCCTTCGGATTATTTCCCAATAGAAAATTGCACAGGTGGATTTTTCGTGTTGACAATACCCCCCCCGTAGGCTACTTACTAATGTATAACATAATCTTGCGCCTTTATCACACAGAAAGACGACGTATGCAAGCCGTTAATAACGATAAATGACTATAGAGAACTCATAGAAAACTTCAGTAAACAATTAGGCCTATATTTACATGCATGCTAAATAAGTTAAGTCATTCTATATTTCCGTTGGCACTTTAAAACCAGTGGGGATTAATAATTATTTTACTAATTAATGAGACTTACTTTTATACTTTTCTTCTATAAAATTATAGTCCAGTACAGAAGGCCTACGCCCAGATAAAAATTAATATTTTTAGTATATTCACAATCATAATACCTCAGCGAGATGGACATGTTCATTGTGTTAACACTGTGTTAGCTAATAGTTATTTATATTACGCAATACAGGAAAATAAGTTGCTTGTAAATTAAGAACTACATTACACATTCCTAGGAAGCCGAAGGAGTTATTTCTCCACTTTCCTGCATCAGAAAAAAAGATAAATAAGGCGTTCTTATTCAATGACGGTTGTAAGGTCCCTGTTCGAATTTTTGGAAAGAGATACACATTTCTAAGTCCATTCCTGGCGGAAGGATACGCTCAATGGGCATAGCTAAGCTACGCAAATTTCACGGAATCACTAGACGCTAGTGTCGACATCTCAGTCTTTAACATATTCAGACAACAGTCGTTTATTCATCGGCTGCTACCGTGGTTACATAGGATTTTTAATTTAGCCTGGGTTGCACGCGGTGCGGTCACGATAAATCTTCCGGTTATAGGCTATTCACGTTTTAAAGTGAGCACTTTTGATAGCCTTTTCATCTGGAACAATATTTAATAAGTATATTTTATTGTATCCTTAGACGTTGACTTCCGAGTGTGGTGGAATATACACACTGTGTTTATCACTTACATGGCAAAACTAATTTTAAAAAGTGGTTAAAAGATTAAAAAATGGCGGAAAGGATAAAGTAACTAGGGTGTCAAAAGTGCTCACTTTACCGTGAACAGCCTACCGTAGTTACTTGCTCAAAGTCATCCAAGGCATGTCGTAAAAACTTTGGTCTTAAAGGTTATTTGGTAAAAAACTAACATACCTCTCATGAGCATCGGAACCTTTCATAGTTTGGTTAAAGAGCAGGGCGGCAAGGTCATGCAGAGAAATCGCCCATCTCCCGGCTACTTTCTTGGTGCTGCATAAAGCGCACTTTCCTAATTTTTTTTTAAAGCAATGATGTCAGTGTTAAACAAACTCATGCTGCTTCTTATCCTCACATTTTACAAAAAATATATATATACAAATAGGCTATTCCCGGTAAAGTGAGCACTTTAAAACCCCCTTACTTGTAAGAATAGTCAATAAATATATTTTATGGAAGCATTAAACGTTAAATTTCGAGTTCAGTGAAAAACATGTTGTTACGCGCTGGCTGCTTCGCATCCCTCGCGAGCGAGTGAAACTGAAGAACAGTCATATGATAGCGGCAGCAGCAAGACACTGGATTGTTTTGAATGAAATGCGAGCGATAGGCCGGTGGCCGCGAATCTGTTACAGAAAGCGAGCTGACTCGATAATATTTTTTTTGCGGCGTCGGCTGCTGGCCCTGAATATGCTGATTTTATGCGTGTGAGGAATTTTCTAGTTGTTTACTGCCCTAGACTCTGTCCCCATGACTCGGGGTGCGTCCAACATTCCAGGCCGAGGCCAGCAGAGTATAAACTGTGCGACGGGCCTCCGGGCCGAAAGTAGTAGTTAAATGGACGAGTTGCTGAGTTTCAGCGACAGATGACAGGCGGCGGGAGAAGTGACCAGCGGAAGGTAAATATGCGAGTGCGAGTATCAAGGAGTGAAGAGTATTGGTCTAGATGCGTGAGTGAAACACATTACAAATGATGGCAACAGGCAAACTGAACGTGTGTTAATGATAAGTATGAGTTAATTGACAATAACTAAACAGTAAATATTGGGCTCATTAAGAAATAAAAAGATTAAGAGTGGAGATAGATAATTGAATGCTGTAAATAATAGATGTGTGAATCAATTCGTCACTGTGAATACAAAGTGGCGTATCTCACTTTTCTTCATTATTCCTGAGAATCATTCAAAGTTTTTGTTGAAAAGCATTCTTCTGCTGTGTCACAGTGTTGAAAGCTATCGCAATGGAAGAAGATTATAATTATAGCTTAATAAAGTAACTTTCCGACATGCAAATATCGTTGTAATATGTCTTGGTTCCAGCAATATAGTTTTGAAAAAAGAGAGATACGCCATTTTGTTGTCCTATAAAGAGTAAACGTAGCATGTCACTCTTGAGTTACGCCATAGATACAGCATACTGTTTGACTTCAGACCAAGAGATTATTGTTATTTTACAGCGTGCCACTTCCACTCAAACAGAGCAAGTGTATAATTGAATACATAAAATTATACATTTCTTGTCCAACACTCTAGGGATCGCAAGGTGTCCCCACTAAAGAGTATTTTCTGAGCACTCCACCGCTATTGAGTTAGAAGGTTTTCAATGCAGGATATATTCATAGTGTTGATCAGCAGCCGGGATGCTAACTTAAAAATGATTTAAATTAAAAAGTAAAATATACATTTTACACAGAAAACAGTACATCCAACTAAACTTTAAAAATGAAGACGGTTTGATTGAATTTGTAAACAAAAGGAAAGTTTGTGAGTCATGTGACTAATGACTAATGACAAAAGTATCATAAAAACATGTATTAATAAATTATCATGAGCAAGTTCTGTCTTTATGCTAGAACACTGGCTTTAAAAAATCTCCAGTCTTCAACAGAAGCTAAAGGTGTAAAACATAATGACAAACCACTTTGTAAGACGCCCATTCTAGCTTTAAATAATGTTACTGCGTGCATGGTAGCTGTACGTGGAGTGAGTGGCAGAGAAAATACACTTATGAAGACAGCCAGTGTAGCTGTAAATACAGCTGGACGTACAAAATTGAACACTTAAGTCGTGAGTTTACTGATGAGGCAAGGACTCGTAGCACAATACGTGTTCTGGCAATGGAACAATGGGCGTTTCACCATGGCAGCTGGCTATTATATCTTGGTCTTTATGCTCTTGAACAAACATATCTCGCATTTTTCTGTTTGTTCAAATCGGCATGTAATTACTCTCTCGTGTAGCTTTTCCTACAGTAGTGGGACTCCATGCGCGGGAACCTTTAAATATGTTTCAGTATAGCTCCCCTTCTTGCTTGATCTTGTTCATGCAGTGTTTCTAGTCTGCCTCTGCGTTTCTCTGTCCCAACTGTGCCACATTCATCCTTCTTTTCCATAGCTGTGCTCACAGTTCTTTCAGAAATACTGTACGAAGTGTATTTAGAAACATGGTCTCACAAACAATTGCGTCACACTCACCCAGTTTAGGTAAATAATAATATTGGCTCATGTTTCGTCTAGATGTTTTTTTTTTCTCATATATCGGACTTTGGAGCTGTAAACTTGAAGTGCTATAATACGCAGAGAGAATGTTTTTCCTTGCATCTTCTGAGAACGTGTAAGACTGTCTGCTCAGCGTGGTACATGCAATTCCATTGCACCTTGGCTTCAACGTTCAGGTAGGAACAGTCTTGCCACTGTTGGAACTCGTATACTCCATTCTTTTGTTTCGTCTTTGATGTGCTATTTCTCTTTTGTTTTCTCGTGGCGTCTTTGTTCTAGGTAGTGCTCTTTCTTCCATCGGACATCATTCAACAACAAATTCTTCAGATAGTTGGATATTTAATGGCACTGTCTGTTGTGACTGATGACTATGTGGCCTTTTCCTACTCACATTATGTGGTAAGTGAGAGTTACTGCCGGGCCCTATGTTTATGAAGTGGCTGCAACAGAGAAGAGCCAAACATCTATGGCAAGAACTCCAAATTACTACAACACAATTTGGAACATTACAACGTCATTCATTAGGATCATGTGTTGGATCTATATCACTGTCTTCTACTGGATACTCACTCTCATACCCAGTACTTTCAACTTCGGATTATTTGTCGTCATTTTTAGAAGCTGCTAGTTTATTGCTTTCACGAATTATTCCATTTTGGTCTGTACATCCAAACACATGGATTTCTTGAAGCTGTTTCAACTACGTTTCCTGCCATTTCTGACTATGTGAGTTCTTTTCCATTTTCTGCCTTCTTGTTTTTAAATTTACCTTTAGATTTTATAAATGTTGCTAAAGGCAAGTCATCATCACAATTCTCTTCCAAATCATACAACGTACTTGGTTTTTCAGTGTCCACTATGTTTCCGAAATAATATTTGTTTGTTGGTTTCCAAAACATACGCACTCTTTTTCGTACAGCACACAGTTTTTCGCCTTCTACAATTCCAATTTCCATTGATGGAACATGTAACGTCTGGTCATCCTATTTCGCTACCATGTCCATTGCAGTACAAGCACGTCAACTGCAGAAATGTTCACACCAAAGTCCGGAACAAACAAGAAGTCACATGAATAACACAGACTACACAAACGCACAATCTAGACCTACACACTATACACGCAATATACACACAGAGAGTTGAGATAACTACCATTGTCATACGAAAGACGTATCTCATTTATAACAGCATGAAGCAAGCCAGTATGCATACAGAGTTACGTCAGCTACCATACAGCACATTTATATTTCATTAGCATGACAAACTGTCTTATCTCGAGATACGCCAGTTTGTCATAGTATGTTTCCCTCATTCTGAGATACGTTGACGTCTCAGACTAGTTGTATCTCAGTAACTAATGCTCACAGAGATACGCCGCTTTGCCACGTTATGGATCTCGTTGCGAGGATCACAGCGGTATAACTTTTTTAAATTTTTTTTATACGCCTGTTTGTTTTCCCAGCGACGAATTTGAAATCAAATTTAGTTATTTAATTTTTTTATTAGGACCTCCATCACTCACGAATAAAGATACGCCCATCAGGCGCCCAAGTACCAATATATACACTGTGTTTCTTATTTACATGGCAATATTTATTTTCAAAAGTGGTGAAAGGATGAAAAATGGCTGATAGGATAAAGCATCTAGGGCCTCAAAAGTGCTCGCTTTACCGTGAACAGCGTATATAATACTGTTTAATGATCCCCAATGTTCTTAAATATTACGTGAAGTACTAAAATTTCCAATTATACCACATAACATTTTTGGCGCCCTAAGACTGACTGGGGTGGGAGTATATGGCCCTCTTGCCCCTAGCGCCTTTTCATACTACCCTTATATGCCTCTGAATTATTCTGCAAAATTCACGGACCTGTTACCAATTCGTAGAATGAATTGTGATTGTGATTGCCATTTATTCACCTTGGTTAACCAGAATGTTACCTGAATGTGTGAGTTGTTGGGAAGTCCGATTCAAAAAAAAAATAAATGGCTAGGTCAGAATGACGAAAGTACATAATAAGGTTAGTAAACCACGAATCAACGACTTGTTACCACGAAAACGACGCCAGCGCTACGTTGTAGCGATCAGGAGGAGAATTTCCTGATCACACCAAGAAGGTTGTTGTTGGTCATGTGTTTGTCCCGGGATGCTGCGCCGTGTAGACCGCAGGGACAGATGAGGACGAGAAAGCAAGTTGGCAGTTCTCAGAAGGCAGCCTCGGGAAAACAAAAACGACGACCGCGAGTGGCTCGCGGACTGTCGGCTTGTTGCGCCGCGGCGGTACCAGCTGGCGACGACACAGACTGAGGCGGCGCAGTGCTTAACTTCGGCTCTGCCTCAGTTGGCCCAGAGAGTCGCTCTCGCGACGACAGCGCGAAAGAGCGAGAGCACAGAGAGAGCACGAAGTTGTATACTCGCGGGCGCTCTCTCGCAGGCGCCATAATTGTTTACATTATTTCCCTGTTTGAATAAGGTTAGTAGCTTCCTGGGCCAAAACCACGTTGCATTTTAACTGTAAGTGAATAATTTCAACTGTTTTAAACAGCGAAATGGCATACGCAACGTGTATTTATAAAAATATAAATACGTATTTCTGACTACCTCTTTTTTTTTTTGTGACTTTGCTGTAACATGACGGTAAAATATAAAACAAAAATAGTAGTGTTTTATGCGCTAGTGATTCTGGTAATGCTATAGTTATTTGTGAATTATCTTGAACACACATAAATTACTTACAATAGCTATGACCTCGATTTTGGCTTAACATGATTTCCCGCCTGTTGGCATAAGCTGTTTACCTGACGTCGGACAGAAACGAGAGAGTGGCTGTATCAATTCCCAGAGCGAGAGCACGAGAGAGCGCGAAGCAGTGCTCTCGTCAGATTGTGCGGAAGAGTGCTCTCTCTCGAGAGTATTCTTTAAATTGAGACTTGACATTACTTACTCAAATTCGGGAGGACCTGACTTTGATTCTTCATCCGGCCATCCTTATCTCAGTTGTCCACGGTGAGGTTTATTCCACTCAGGTTAGGAACAAAACGACATTCCTCACGGAAGAGTTCGGCATAGGGGAAATTTCCCCCGCAACGTGCGCTGCTGTTCCAAAGAGGTCACATTAATGCCGGAGGTAAATTAAGAAATTTCATTTAATTGCGTGTAAAAGTTCGTGTTTGGCTCGAACTGTGAAGTATTCATAACCCAGCCAAAATTATTACGTATTAGCTTTATATCGTAATTATTATACACACCCTCCAAACGTGTTTACAAGAGCCAACAGCAAAAATACAACTGTTTTTGGCAATGAGGATTCATAAGCATGCTTATTCAAAAGTTACGAATTTTAGTACGAAATAAATATACCTCTGTCATTACTTTTCTCCTTTCCATTGAATAAACGGCACAGGAAAGCCCTGAAAATACCTTTTTAAACATTTTCACAATTTTTTTATTCAGTTGCCAGCGTTTCTCTAAAATACAGTTTTACGACAAACTGTTAACCAGGTTGAATTATTTTGTTGCATGTTCATCCCAGAGCGAAGAACAAAGTCTATTCTTTACGTAGGCTAAAACTAATTACAAATCGGAAGGTTTGATACAGTTGTAGGTTTTATTACGAAAATTGTGATTAAGTTATCCCATTTGCTTACACACAGAACTAAAAAAATCCGGTACACATGCGACACCCGTGCTATCAGGCGGCGAGAACTTTTTGTTACCAAACTAACAGCATTGAACTTCCCGACCCAAGTAAAATAAGCCAAACAAATTTTGGACAGTCACAATCAAAACAGTGACGTATTCAAGGAGGGCCAAGAGATATTGCCACACTCCTTACATTTTTTCGAACAGCAATTTACGATTTTTTAAAGAGTCTCTTGCAAGTTTTGTGTGCTACTGAAGAATCTGTTTTCTGAAGAAAATATTAAGTTGGAAGTAGTGATTCTACACCAGAGGGATACATTTAAAGGACACTTCTTATCCCCTACCTGGACGATTTCGTTGCGAATCTACAGTCGCAAAAATATACTATAGATGAGGTAGGCAGATTCACGTCTCCTTTGCGCATATACCCAACATCGACCTACTCACACCAATACAACGGTCAAACTCACTTATCACCTTGTTTGTTTCTTCATTTTCGAAAGACAGTCCCTTTTATATTACAAAAATAATTTATATTATTCGAATGTAAACTAATTACATTAAAAATTGGTGAGACGAAGTACGCAAATATCTTAGAGAACTGGTTTATAAAAACAGTGCTCTAACCTCAAATCCTATATCCACATAGTTTTTAAGTCGCTTTGTAATAAAGACAGTCCAGTTATGGGGCACGGAAAATGGCTACTGTGCAACTAGAACTATCACTTTACCCCATTTTCCTCTGCTAATAAAAACGGTGATGATAACAGGACCGAGGAAGGGATCGGTCGTGGCTTGTAGTGATACAGATAAATACCCGTTTTAAATTTGTGAGTACGCTCATTTCGACCGAATAAACATTCTTTTTTGTACAAGCTTGAATCCGTTCAGACATAAACTGCAAAATGATGATGATAATAATAATAATAATAATAATAACGTCACTGTTAGAAAGTTATAAACGTAAATTGTGAGCATTTTTGGGGACATGGGCAGAAGACGAAATTCAGACTAACTGACCTTCAAGTCAACATATAACGTCCGTGACTTTGTGAAGGCGCGGAGTCTTGCCACAACTTTAATTTAAAAATATGAAAACAATGGACTGATACTTCGCAAAGAAAGCCATAAAGCGGCGGCATGAAGGGCGGACAGTTGCAAAGTAAAAGTTCACATAAAAAAAAACTCACTCGAAATTGCTTGGGGCGTAGAAAGAGGAAAAACATTTGGGTAAAGCTTTCTTCATTGAACCCACAGCCTCCCTAACTTGAAACATGCTCGCAATGCCGCGCAATAACTATGAAGATTTCAAGTATAGTAAATTCACGGTTCCTTCCAACTTTTCTGAAGCCCAGATAGTTCTATTTCCAGGTATTCCTCCGCCTCATGCAAACAAATTTTAGATGATAATATAAATTTAAACCAAAGGGACAGTGCACCTCATTCGTTTGCACTCAGTGTAATGATGTTTTGCATAAGGACTATTTCTTACTAGGTATTACTAACTCACCTATTTTCTCCCTAGTTTAATTCATATTAATTATAAATGAAATACTATAATTTACAAATAAAATATAGGTAAAAGGTCAATTTAACTTAAAATAAGGTACTTTTATGTTAACACGAGTATAAAATTCTTGCTATACATGACGTATTCAGGAAACAATCAAACACGACATACATACGGTTATTTTTCAAAGATTTTATTCAAAAAGTGTGAAGAAATCGGGAATACTCTATATAAGCTGTTCATGGTAAAGTGAGCACTTTTGAAACCCTAGTTGCTTTTTACTATCAGCCATTTTCTATCCTGCAACCAACCTTTTTAAATAAATATCGGAATGTGAGTGATAAACACAGTGTGTATATTCCACCATACTCGGAAGTTAACGTCCAAGGGTAAAATAAAATATATTTATTGACTATTACTTCAAATGAGAGGACTTTTAATAGTGCTCAGTTTACCGCGAATAGCCTATAATCAGATTACACGTAGTTCTCAACTCATGACCTTGACAGTGTATCTCTATTGAGGTCCGTAAAAGAAGAACGCCATGGAAACAACAAATGAATAGAAATAGAAATGTGAGTGATCCCGCATGGCTGGCGAATATGAGTCAGTGAGTGTGATAACTAACGTCGCAGCGTGGTCTCCACTCACCGCCAAGGGCGGGTGCCTCGAGCCGGGCACCGGACTGAGTGGCAGCGGCAGGGCTACCTACTTCCACTGCCGGCGAGGTCACGCTGTCCGCGTTTCCACATCTAGGGAAAACGCGGCGGACGGTGCTGCTGGCCGGCGGGTTATCTAAGATTTCTTTAAGTCCCCCGCCCCCCGTTTGCTGTGTTCCGTCGTCACTAAGTCTTAAGGTGGGTTTACGATTGACTTAACAGAATAAGTGTGCAGTGTCCTTCAGATATGAATCAATGTGTTCAAGGGTATTAGTTTATGACTGTCGTGTGCGTTCTTGGCGTGACTTAAAACATCGTTATATTTTATATCTTAAGTACAAGTCAAGACGAAGTAGTCAATTAGAGACCAGTGACATTTGTTGTTGGCGCGAAACTGTATTTACATTTTGGATTTAGATTATGTAGTATTGCGAAATCGTAAAAAAAATAATTATTTTAATCGAGAGGCAGGATACTGTTAATTTAAAGAACAGTTCATGGTCATGTTTTATTTCTTGGAAGAAGTTATTTAATTGGCTTTAATTACCCTTTTCAGGTGTATTGATGTAAATGCCCAATGTTGGCATCAGCTTTCCCTTCTATAAGATATCACAAGTTTTTCAAAACGTTTACACAATCAGTAATCACAAATAATTTAATATATGAAAATAATTTTCACTCTTGTCCATATTTCCAGGTTATGTCGGCTACGGTTCTGATTGGCTAGACTCAACCGTTGCTAATTCAATCATAAACTGCAAAACCTCTTATTGTTCATTTTCCACATGCTTAACGAGTCATTGAGTACGATGCTTAATCGATGCTTAATTATTCAGTCATTCATCGTAAATCCACCCTTAAGGTCTCATTCCATGTGAGCAACTGCGGGTCACATGGGTCACTCGGCAGGCGTTTCCACTGCTCCAGAATGCACACTTCACCAGTACTAATAGTATCTGAAGTATTAATAATAGTATTTATCAAAGCCAATATAAGTGTATTGGAAAGGGCTATTAACATACCCTGGTGTTATGCCTTAAGTCTTGCCAGGTGATGGCTTACACACTAACTTATGATGTAACTTAAACTAGCAGCCATGCCATACCTGGGATTCGAACCCAGAACCTCCCGCATCCCAGACAGGCGGCGCACCAACCGACTGCGCCATGGGAGGTCGGCTCAGTAGAAGTGGTATAAATAGTATAGTTAGTATTATCAGTAGTTGTATCAGTAATATCATTATTGCTAGTATTATTAGTACTAGTAATATTAGTATTAGTAGTATCAGTGGTGATATTAATAATATTAAAGGCAGTATTGTTAAAATCAGTATCATCTGTATTAGTAGTACTAATAGTGTAGTGAGTGAACAGAACAGAACAGAACATTTTAAAGTGGCACCAGTAGTACCCAGCCGAAGGCCATAACTAATCTCAGTTACTTTAATTTAAAATAAATTTATAAAATAGCCGGAACATAAAATTTGTCGCGTTATAACATCTGAAAACAAGTTCAATTTTAAAACAGAGGCTTAAAATGATTTATTTTTGCGTTTAAAAGAAAAAATTTCGTTATAATACTAAAATTTCAAGTGTAGTAAGTAAGTGAAGAGTGAAGATACTTGGGCGGCTCTTAACATCGAAGTCTTGAGAGCCGATGGCGGCAAAATGAGGTGAGTATGGAGCAACGCCGGAATGAAGGGGCGGGGGGAAACGTGAGATCCCTGAGAAAACACATCGACCAGCGGCATCGTACGGTACGATTCTCACCTGAGTAAATCCTGAGTGAGCCGGCTGGGTATTGAACTCAGTTCGCTTTGTGAGAGGCGAGCAGTCTAACCGCTCAGTCACCATGACCCCCTAAAATAGTGTAGTATTAGTAGTAGCATTAGTAGTGACAGTCCTATAAGTTATAATATTAGTAGACTTAGATAGCATCAGTAGTGTAAGTAGTATCAATTATAAATAATTGAATTAAAAGAAGGAATAGTAAAGGTATCAATGATAGTATTAATAGTAGTATTTGTAGTCTCAGTAGTACAGTAGTATCAATACTAGTATTGTTAGTATCAGTAGTATAGTAGTATCATCACTAGTAGTATTGTTAGTAATAAAAGCAGTAGTAGATATCAATAGTAGTAGGAAGATAGTGCGAGTGAGCTTGTTGGCTGTGTGTCTAGTACACCAGCCTGTCATCATGACGATCACAGTCGAGCACCCGGTAGGTGAAGGATAACAGATAGTTGTAAGACGTCAAGCAAGCGACCTACGAAAATGGTGAATGCATAAACACTATAGGCTGTTCACGGTAAAAAGAGCACTTTTGAAAGCCCTGCTTAAAATCTACTGGTATGCACGTTGTGTATTACTTCGCCTTATGTAAAATTAACATTGCCATAGCCCTCATCACTTTATTCATGCGTCGATCAACTGAAAATTCGAAATTATTACAAAAATAAATATTTAGCAAATCTTCTCATTTTCAAAACTTCGTTATATTAAAATTAAAAATAAGTGAAAGGAATAATTTAAGTTATCACAAATGGTTACGTGACACATTTTATTCAACGTTAAGATATGGAACTACTTTCCATTCTTCGTTACCAACTTTACGGGACGTATGAAACTCAGTTCGCCCGTTAAAATATATGCAGGTAGGAGCAGTAACTTTTTTCTAAGGCTGATTTCAAAAGTGCTCACTTTATCGCGAATAGCCTTTACTGAGCAAGGAGGCTACAGAAAATTTCTATTGAATGTCACGCTACATTTCTCGAAAGCATCGCAGAAGGTGACAGAAGAAGGCGCGCGTCCAGTGGGCCAAGTTTGCTGCAATCTGACACACATCCCAGCTGATATGGTACTGTTGTTGGAATTACGTACAATAGTTTTCCGAAGTATAGGCTGTTCACGGTTACTTCAAATTTTTCTGAAGCTCTGCTCAAGTTCTACTTTCAGGATATTCCTCCGCCTCATGCAAACAAAGTTTAACCAAGTCTAAAAATTTGCATCAAAGGGACAACGCACCGGATTCGTGCGCACTCAATGTAAGATTATTTTACATAAGAACTATTTATTACTAGGCGTTTCCAACGCAGCTCTTTCTCCCTGTTTTTATTCATACTAAATATGAATAAAGTATTATCATTTATACATAGAATATTACTAAAATATCGATTTAAGTAAAATTAAGGTACTTTTATGTTAACACATGTATAAAGCGCTTGTTATAAGGGGCATATTTAGGAAAGAATCAAACACGTAATACATAGAGTGATTTTTCAAAGGTTTGATAAAAAAAGTATTAAGAGACCGTGAATAGACCATAAGGGGATTTCGTAGCAGAATGAAAAAGTAATAAGTATTAAAGAAACAAAGCTGACAGTTATAGGCTGTTCATGGTGAAGTGAGCACTTTTTAAGGCCCTCCCTAAAGGTATTAACTCCTAAATAAATAGATTTTATTGCAATCTCAGACGTTAACATTTGAGAGTGATGAAATGCATACACTGTGTTTATTACTCATACTGCAATCTTTACATTAAAACGTGGCGGAAAGGAAGAAATTAATTGAAAGGAAAAATTTAGCAGGGCCTTAAAAAGTGCTCACTTTGCCGTGAATAGCCTATAACTATATAAATGCCGCCAGCGCTGGCTCGCTGCACAGCAGCAGCGCTGCGTGTCCATTGTTTCAGAGGAGAAGGGTGAAGCAGGACGCATGTCTCCTGGGACAGCAGAGATGTGACGCCACGACCGCGGATCAGAAACACATACCTTACGCAGTAATGGCCACTTCCCACATTCTGTCTGCACGTGTGGGGACGTGATTCGCAGCCGCAGGCGTCGGGGGAGCGCGTCCGTGCTTGTTCTGCACGCCGATTTATCATCATTGAGGCTAAGCCTCTCAGCGCGGGGGAAGTACAGACCGAGGCCCTTGTCTTCCCAAGCGGTAGTCATTTGAATGGATCAGGGTTAGGGGCAGCTAACCCACCCCGCCCTGATCCCCCATAATATAGGCACTTTAACCTGGCACGCGCGGCGCTCGCATGTCAGGAGTGTGTTCTGCACGCTGACCAATAACGCGGGCTCTTGCTGCAACCTGCTGAATTATCGCGCCGGACCGGCAGCAAGGAGCGAGCGGAGGAGTGTCACGAACTGGCCCGAGAGACTTGAAATGTCCCTAGTTGTCATATTGTATGCCTTCTGGCCGTACTTGTAATTAAGGACTAGAGGGGGCTATGGTTGAGATACATGATGGGGGGCTGTAGCGAAAGGTAGAGCACTGAGTGGGTGGATTGACGGAAGACTATCTGGAATAAAACCGGGTGATTATTGGTTAACAGACATTACAATTACAAGAAGCTATATATTTTCGGCGGAGCATTTAGATATTTATCATAACTAGGATAGGAAAATTTCGCGAGTTCAATGACCTAGAGGGTAGAATCCTCAGTCCTCTGCATACTGGAGCCTCAGCTGTGTGTTCATTGGCTGTTGCCCCCACACCTGGCAGTTATGGCATTCGCAAGGTGTTTCCTTGCAATTCTGCTATTGGCTCAGAGGCGTGCAGGGCGAGTCTAATAAACTGTGATCCAATTACGAAGGCACTATATATGTGTTTGACGTCTATCTTGTCCCGAAATGAAATCCGAAAGTAACTGGGCTTGTCCCACCTTGCGTTGAATACCGAGGCTGTTGAACTGTTGCAGAGTTACGGCGAACGGCACAGCGATCTCCTGCGGTCCTCCATCCTGGTCGACGTCACTACGGAGAAATACCCCGCCTGCCACACTGTACTGCCAGATATTCGCGTCGCATGTTGCAACCTGCCATGTTACCTGGTTTGTAGTGGGGGTGCTTGCTTACTAGCGTTTGGCGAGGTACGCCCCCGTTTGCAGCAACCACCTTCCTGGTTTGTCCTTAAGGCTCGGCCTCACACGCCATGTTGAATTATTGGTTCTAGCTTATTTCAGTTGTATACCGACACTTATTATGAAACTGCTACTATACAATCATGACAATACACGTTACGCTGAAGTACAAACATAGATTCTGAAAATTCGTTAAGTATTTATGCCGTATTTTTTTCGAGAATTATAAACAGATTAACGCCATTTTACAATCACCATATCACATGTGGATGAAGTTTGACGACTAAAGTTGAAGGGGATTGTCAATTGTGATAATGCTATAGTAACAAATATTTGGTTATTTCACTGAAAAGGAAGTTATGACATATAAATGGAAAATTCAACATGGTGGGTGACGATGTAATTGAAAGCGCGTTCACGCCAATATAACAATATGGGGCTCATCGTAAGCAATTGTGTCTATTCTAATTGAAAAATAATATCAACTATGAAATATTTTTATATGAGTAAATATTTTTTCAGGACAAGCCGTCTTTTAAACTACATGTAAAGGTTGTTCACAATAAAGTGAGCACTTTTGAAATCAACATTAGAAAAAAGTTACTGACCTACCTGCATACATTATAACGGGCGCACTGAGTGACATACACCCAGTAAAGTTGGTAACGATGAATGGGAAGTAGTTCCATATCTTAACATAAAATAAAAATGTTAACCATTTTTGATAACTTAAATTAATTCTCTTTCACTTTCTGTTTCTTTTTTATGTATCAAAGTGTAAAATTGAGCAGATCTATAAAATTTATATACTTTCCTAATAATTTCACAATTCACTTAACCGACGCATGAATAAAGCCGGGAATCGAACCTGGACCAATTTGATAGGTGGCCAGCGCGCCAAAAATGCGACCACCCTCTTCTTCCCCCAGAGGTGCTGGGCCGTACACGGTGTAAGGAATAAATAAAGTGCACGTCAGCAATGGAGAGACGAATGTATTTCCTGACAATGAACGGCTTATTGCCAACAGAACTGTCAGGGCCACGAGTATTAGACTCGTAATGTGCACATTGTTTAAAAGTTGTTCACGTTAAAGTGATCACTTTTGAAATCAACCTTAGAAAAAAGTTACTGCCCCTACCTGCATATATTTTAAAGGGCGCAATGAGTCACATGTATCCAGTAAAGTTGGTAACGATGGAGGGGAAAATAGTTTCATATATTAACATCGAATAAAATGTGGTAGGTAACCATTTGTGATAACTTACAATATTTCTCTCTTTTTATGTTTTTTTAATGCATCGAAGTGTAAACATGAGCTAATTTGTACAATATTTATTTTACTAATAGTTCGACAGTTCCAATTGACCAACACATGAATAAAGTGATGAGGGTCATAGTAATGTTAATTTTAGATAAGGCGAAAGAACACACAGCGTGTATTCAAATAGATCTTAAGTAGGGCTTTAAAATGTGCTAATTTTACCGTGAACAGCCTATACAAAAATTACGTGATATTAAATACGAGTGTACGTACTCTGGTAGATTTCTATAATGCAACTATTATTTATTGAAGTAACCGAAAAATAATGTTATTTTTAAATAAAAATAGACAACCATTCTTTGGGAAATCGTTGGTGACAATTTTGGTGTAAACACAGATGCCCATCGAGGCAAGGCGAATAGGAGCGTCTTTTCACCGGTGTCCGCCCAATGGGAGTGCGCGACAAGACGAAGAGAAACTTTCGTGGAAAATGTGCTAGCGCACAGCTCTCTGAACATCCATATCAGTACAGAGACTATCGCCGTAGAAGTACGTTGCTGTAATGTGTAGGGGCTGAACTGCAAGTGTATTTTTCGCCAAAAATGAGTATCTTATCAATAAAGACCGCGAAAATATGCGAGTTCAATAAACTGTCCTCACATTCTGTATATCGACTTCTTTTGTCGGCTCTCTACTGCCTCTATAAGACGCTATGATTAGGACTGCGTTTTGTCGCTCAGTGTTCTATAGGATCAATTACTAAACAAACACAAATATTTATCACACATTGCATTAACACGAAATAATACAAATATATAATCTTAAAATTTATTTAATAAAAGTGTATTCAATTTTTAAGAGGCTGATTTTATTTTCTACACAAATGCTTGAAGAAAAAGGGGGCGAAATCGCGACACATGGCTTCTCTAGCTCTATCTATCTAGAGAAATAGATAGAGAGAGAGAGAGAAAGAGAGAGAGAGGAAGTTCACCTGATGTTACTGGAAGGTGTGCGAAGAATGAAGGAGATTCAAATATGTTAAAGACTGTTCACGATAAAGTGAGCACTTTTGAAATCAACCTTAGAAAAAAGTCACTGCTCCTACCTGCATATATTTTAATGGTCGCTCTAAGTGACATTTGCCCGGTAGAGTTGGTATAGTATATTCACGGTAAAGTGAGCACTTTTTAAGGCCCTGAACAATTTTTCCTTTTAGCCACATTCTAGCTTTACGTCACTTTTTAATATAAACATTGCCTTGTGATCAATAAACAGTGTATACATTACACCACTTCCAAAAGTTAACGTTTGAAGCTGCCATAAAATATATTTATCAGTGTTTAGTGCCTATCGGAAGGGCCTTAAAAAGTGCTCACTTTACCGTGAACAGCCTATAACGATGGATGGGAAGTAGTTCCGTAAATTAACGTCGAATAAAAAGTGTTAGGTAACCATTTGTGATAACTGACAACTTAAATAATTTCTTTCGCTTACTGTTTATTTTTTTAGTGCATCGAAGTGTAAAAATGAGTAGATTTGTGAAATATTTACTTTTCTAATAATTTCGCAGTTTCACTTGACCAACGCATGGATAAAATGATGAGGCCCATGGATATGTTAATCTTACATAAGGCGGAAGAATACACATCGTGCATACAAGTAGATCTTAAGCAGGGCTTATAAAAGTGCTCAGTTTACTGTGAATAGTCTATACGTGAAAGTTTCCCTGGCGGAGAAATGTTGTGCATGTCAGGCGGGTGAGCACGCGAGAGCCAACGTTGGGACACTACGATCTCATCTTCAGTCAGCGTGTCCGATATGCTAGGCAACAGCGACGGGCGCACTGACGAATGGATTTGTTGAGCTCTCTACGTACATAAAACAGTTTCGGTTGATATAATGAGGAACGTGGGAACTCAACCGAGATTCGAACCTCGATCGTTTACGACCGTGCGTTACACAACGTGGGGAAGTAGGAATGTATTCTAATACACACATTTCGAATACTGGAAACCCGTGGGCAAATAAATATTTCAAGTTTTACAGCATTGCCTTTCAATATCCTGTTGAACTTGTTTTATTAGAATGTTTACGCCATTATTAAGCATCAGTAAATGTACTAATAAACACTGTCACAAAAAATGGGAACATACTCTCGAGTTGTATTTTCGAAAGAAGGCACTCACAAGATTGGCCAAACAAATGTGTGCAGTTGATTCAACTAAATACATTTTTGAGAGTTTTTTCTTCCAACGCTGAGGTTTTGTTAATTGAAGCTTGAAATTTTTAAGACGAACAAAAGCAGTTTTATTGCACTTGAAGTTTTGTTTACTATACAGAGTATTTTGCTCGGACAACGAAATAAAATTTTCGTCCCTATACAAACAAAATTACTTTGTTGGCTAAAACAAACTTTCCTCTCAGTGCGGTGGTGCCGCTACTTGAGCGTTGTTATTAGTTTTTATACGGCATTTCCCCAAATGCATCAGCATTCCGTTGCTACACGCGTAAGTGTCGATGGTTGGGCAGCCGCGGTGGTGTAGCGGTTAGAACCGCGTTCGATTCCCGACGGAATCGCTCCCGGATTTTCGCACATGGAAATCGTGCTAGAAGATGCTGCTTATCGGCGGGCTTTCTCGGGGATCTCCCGTTTCCCCCGCCCCTTCATTCCGACGCTGCTACATACTCCCCTCGCTTATCACTTTCATTGGCTCCAAATCTCTTCACTCTCACTCACGAATGGTTGGCAGTTCTGGAACGACAATCTGTGAACTGCCGAAACACTGGTCACCGCGCATGCTTGTTTTCATCAACCTATTTTCCAACATAGTTTCCCAACCTATCAGGACCTCCTCAGCTAACCTATAACACAAGAGTACGTAGTTATACAGATGTGAAACAGCTGCTATCACTTACTCATTCCGACTGCACACGCTAGCAAAATGGCGTCATCAGCCAGAGACATTTCTGAACGTCGTTAGCCAATCAGCCCTCGAATGGAAACAGTTTGTTTTGGGTAGAGGCGAAAAAAAAAGGGGGTGATTTAAATCGCATACTCGAATATACGAATACCACCTCGGAACTTAACAGTTCTCGATTCCAAATAAAAGTTATCGATTCTTACAAGTATTCGAATACAAAGTAGTATTCGATTCCTGGAAATATTTGATTCTCTCCATCACTAGTCAGTAGAGTGAGCAAGACGAGGGATGGCACACTCATACAGATCTATAGGCTGTACACGGTAAACTGGGCACTTTTGAAAGCTCTGCTTTAGACCTACTTGTATGCTCATTGCGTATTATTCCACCATGTTAAATTAGCATCACCATTGGCATCGGTGAGGTAAAACTGTTGGAATAATTAGAAAAGTTAATATTTTACAGACATGACAATACTTGATCGCATATGCATTTAAAACAGAAATCAAACTAAATAATTTCTTCAGTATTCGTAAAGGTTTGTACAACACTTTGAATGCAAAGTTAAAACATGGGACTACTTTCGTTCCTTCGTTACCAACTTTAATGAGCGCTTGCTGGTTGGTGTGACCGTGAAATTATATGCAAGGAGGGGCAGTGACATTTTTCGAAGGTTTATTTAAAAAGGGCCCAGTTAAACGTGAACAGCCTGTACCTACGGGCATACGCAGTCGGATGCTGCCTTGCTCCTGAACAGCAGTGCGTGTGTGAACCGCCGTGCTGGAACCACATCCTCTCCCAGCAGTCCTATGAAGGTTTTCCAGGTTCGCGTTACCCCGTTACCCGCCAAATTACTCGGTAAGACATGTACAGAGACCTGAAAAATTCGCGAGTTACATGACCTGTGGTCTAGATTCTACATTATTATTTACAACTTTGCTGATATCAACAGCAGATTGGTTGTCTGCTGTTACAGTGGAAAGCGACAATTGGGCACCATTCTCCAGGAGGTGTCAAACACCGTGTGGAACAAAGGCTAAAGTTATATAAACGCACGAGCTTTGCATTCTACCTTGTCCCAAAATGAATCCGCGAATTCTTCAGGTCTCTAGACATAGAACGACGTGAGACGCCTACATCACATTTTATACGAAGTACACAAAAACGAAATGACGTAGCAGTTACCTTGCGTGCCCATTATCTTACTGGCTGTGAGAAGCTCTGGGAAGGGTACCTGTGTCTCATTAGTTACGGCGTGCTGCGAAAGGTTCACTGTTGGCTGGGCGCTCCCAGCTGGCAAGTAATTAACTATGGCTGATTGGCGAACGACGTTCCGACGTGTGGGTGGCAATTGAGGCCATTTTGCTGGCAAGTGCTGTCTTACCTCTGTATTATTTAGTGTTATGTGCCTACATCCTGGCCAGCGTGCCCGTCTTTCACTGTTGAGGAGCTTCTCAATTCCAGGTCGAGAAGAGCTCTGTCCCGAATAAAGGTAGATGACGTTGGCGTGGATTTTTTTTTTATTGCACCTCGTCCTCCACTACACTTACATCACGTGTGGTCATAAAAAGGAAGGTCTGCTGGACCTACGCAAGCAGCCAAGTTACTCTTTCAGAATACAAGTGAATGTAATTAGCCAGCACGAAGTGCCGGCATGTTGGAAGGGAACCAGTACTTGATCCGATTTCGGCGTTTCAGAGCCCGTTTACAATTATGCTATCCCAAGCTGCGTTGTAGAACAGGTGCTGATTGGTGCACGTGACTCTCTTACGTTACGGAGCTATCCGGATCTACCGTGTCTTAGGGGTGAAGGGATTTAGGCGGCTAACAGCGAGGTCTTGAGAGGCGATTGAGGATGATTGAGGTGGGAATGGAGCAGCGCCGGAATGAAAGGGCGGGGGAATAGGGGGATCCGTGAGGAAAACCCGCTGACCAGCGGCATCATCCGGTATGACTCCCACATGTGAAAATCCGGGAGTGGCTCGGCCGGGTATGAACCAGGTTCGCCTTATTGGAGGCGAGCAGGCTAACCGCTCAGTCATCGTTGCTCCCCGTGTCTTATGATTATTTGTCTCTTCCATAGCTTAGGACGATACAAATCGAAAAATATTTGCCAATTTTGAACTTTTGCCTCAGACTATGTCCTAAGATAGGGGAAGAAGACGATTCCAGTTTTTTTTTTCGAGGAAAAAACCAAGACGTAATATAAACATAGAAAACGAGACTTTCATTACTTTGGCAAGAAGAATAAATCATATAATCTTCAAATTATGTTAATATAATGTTCGGTGATTTAAATCAATTACATTTCAATATTTGGCAGGGAAATAACCATAACAAAAAAAAAAATTCATGTTGCTGGTCTCAGGTGGCAGTTTGTTAAAGCTCTTCTTTGCACATTGCAGCTGAGAACTGCGAATATAAATGCCTCAATTAGTTGCCATTCAAATTCAAATTGAGATACGGAGACGCCCACACAGACCGCCAATTGCACATGGACCGATAAACATGCAATGCCTGTCTAGACGATCCCTTAGGTGCAATCAGTAAACAATTGTCGTGGTGCCCGAAGTCATATTACTGGACTAATTTGCCCTCGTTTCATGTCCGCTAATTGGAGTTTGGAGAAGAGTCTCACAATACACTCACTGCCCCTGGCGCGTTATACAGGTGTTCGGAAATTAAACGCCCAAACTGCGAGAGATGGTCGCTTATGAAACATAAAGTCGAAAATATACAGGACACTACATACCTAGACAGAATGTTAAAGGAGATACAAGCCTGTGAAAATTTGGTTTTGAAAACATATTTTCGCTTATTGCCTTGTACTTTCTGTCAGCGGTAGGGATGGCGGCAATTTTCCCACAGTACGTCCCACGCGGTTGATTATGACATGTCTATTTGGCGCTCTATGGAGAGTGTACTAGTGGAGGGTATTTCATCAATGTGCTGACGTATCACTTCCTCAAGCCGAACAGAGCCCACAGACCAAGGACGGCCAGCGACATGGGAAACATTTTTGCTACGGACTTTGTAGGCGTTGTACAAGGCATTCAGCAAAAAATAAGTTTTCCAAACCCAATTTTCATAACCTTATATCTCCATTAATATTCCGTTTAGGTAAATGGTTTACTTTTTCGACTCTATTTTCCACAAGGAATCTACTTCCCGCAGTTTAGGCGTTTAATTTCCGAACACTCCGTATTAATGAGATGAATAATTCACAGCTGCATTCAGTAACTCATCACCTAGCATTGTTTCCCCTTGCAAAACAACCACGCCACGTTGCTGGTGCCAACAATATAGCCAAATGATAAGACGTCACGGTGGGGAAAACGCGCTAAATGAGAGTTATTCGACGCGCCGTTTTGTTTCTCATCGTGCTTCAGTATCAGCTAATGTCATCCCGACGAGGATTGACGGACACTATTCCATGATGTCGCCCTCTGAGGGTCACTTAGCTCGTGTTGACAGAAAACTGATGGATAGCTGCAGACTATCATGCACAGAACACTTTCAGGGAATTTTTTTTGACCGTACTGGCGGTTGACAAAAGTTCCCTGAAGAGTTCTCTCCAAGTTGCTTGATACTTCGAGTACGGTTATATATTTACTGGCATTTTAGTCAAGTTAGAGGTGAGTCGCCTGTATTCACGGTTGTATGGCTGTCAGTTCTGTTGGTCTCTGTGTTTCCACTTACAACCGCCATGTTGTTTCACGCAACATCGAATACTATAGTTATATCATTCATTACTACGCGGCTCTTTGCCAATGTAATGCCGAGTTAAATGTGTCTCAATCAAAAGTTCTCCCCTACGTAGAATAGTAGATATACAGTCGTCGATCCCATTCATTTGAGTCAATTTCACTTTGAGTGTTACTGACGTGATATCACGTTGCAGAGAACCTTACGAAAACTGCCGGCGAAGTTAATATTTCTTCGCCCGTGTCTTCAAAGAACGCAGATGTCGTAATGTTGCAACTAACTCTCGAACAAACTCCTCACGACTCTGTTAAATTCAAGCAACGTAATATTACGTAATATTCCATCAGACTACATCAACCAGCAGACCTACTCCGCTACATAGTCTATTAAAAGTCCTAAAACAGCCGGACGTGCAAACAAAAATGTTACTTGCACACATCGTTGACTTATCGGGACTCGAACTCGAAACCTCAATATTGAAAGGAAGCGCCTTAGCAATCTCTATCCCTTTTTATTTCTTTCAACAAATTGATCTTTGCCAATTTAGTTTTTTTTTGTTCTCCTTATTCCGGCAGGCAAAGTTTTAAGAATTTCTGTGACATTTTCCCCAGTGACAGTAGTTCGAATGGTACCATAATGACGAAAACAAATTTGACGCCTATCCGGGACTCAAACTCGGAACTCCTCGCCCACGCAACCACCTGCGCCACCTAAGTCTGCTGCATTCTCAACTGCGGATGCCACTTAGATTCTCTTCGGAAGAGTTCTGCTTTTCTCTAGCTAACTCGAGGCTTCAGCGGCACATTGTGAGTACAATTTCCTCGCTGTAGTCCACTCACAGTTACTTCCAACTCTTCTGAAGCCTGGCCTGCTAAAGTTTTACTTTCAGGATATTCCTTCGCCCCGTGCAAACGAAGCTTAGCCAAGTCAAAAAATAACGCTATAAAGACAACGCACCACATTCGTGCGCACTCAGTGTAATAATATTTTCATAACAACTATTTCTCACTAGGTATTACCAATACACACATTTTTTCCCTGTTTTTATTCATATTAATTATAAATATAATTATATAATTTATAGATAAGATACAAGTAAAAGTTAAATTTAACAAAAAACAAGGTATGTTTTATGTCAATACACGTACAAAACGCTTTTGATGACATATTTAGGAAACAACCAAACAAGTCATGCATGGAATAATTTTTCGAAGGTTTGATTAAAAGAGCGTGAAGAAACTGGGAATAGACTAAACCGTTTAACCAACACGTAAACAGGAGAAAGGCGCAAATAAAGAAAACACTACAGGCATTCAGTTAATATTCAGTGACTCTTCTGTTTAGTGTTCTACGTTATGATTATTCAGCAGTCGTTTCTGCCATAAAAATACAAACCGTTAACGTAGGCCTACTGTGAATGCATACGAATGGTTCACAACGCTGTCGTGGAAATGCAAATGTATGATAATGTTTGCGGATGGTAAAAATGGAAATCACCTATAAACATCGCTTCACAAAACTTCATCCCTCGCTTCTCTTTTATTTATTTTGTTTGCTGAGGAAGGGAGATGAGCGGATGGCAAGAGTATAGCGACAACTTCAAATTATGTTTATATGACGTAGTTTTACAACCATTCAATAAAGTGAGTGATATGAACACGATTATATGTTATATGTTTGCAGATAAATAGCGGTCCACAAAGTATTTTTCTTTCCGCTTGTTTTGCTCTATACTCGAACATCCCAGCAGTTCACGCTTACAAAGACAAATGCAGTAGCTACATACATTAGCGTAAATCCATGGGACGGTAAATGCATCGAACTACAGTAATGATTTACATCACTGGCAAACGTAACGTGTAGTGTAGAATAAGTTTGTATCTATGTCTTAACACTTTGAAAACTACACCCAAGTACAACTCAAGCAGCACTTATGTACATTCATTTCTGATCTTGGGAACAAAATGCTGACGTATAATTTATTGCTTCCTCAATTATTATCAGTTCATTCACGTCAACAATGATTTTCCGTCAAGTTTTATGTAATTAGTCAAATGAACACGGTACGTTGTATAGCATGTTACTTATGAAACGATGTTCGACTGGTACACAGTCAATTATGCTCTGGGACCAGGAGAATTGGTGTTCCTATAGTGGTGGCTGTAGACCAGTGTTGTGGTCGGTCCCATTATGGGGTCACACAAATTATGTGGGGAAAAGTAACTCTGATGGAGAACACAATTTCTTTCACTACGTCATATAATTAAAACCATTAAAAGTTTACATCCTGTTACATTATAATTTATAACACTTTGCATTTTACGTGAATGCCTTTACAGATGCTCAATTTATTCTACAGGAAGATGAAGATGGACTCCAAAAATCAATGCATATATTAAATGTTGTTGGTAAAGACTACAACTTGCAACTATCTTGTACAAAACCAAAAGTTATGGCATGGCAAGGGAAGTATCCTATCAGAGCTAAAATAGTGATTGACAATCAACCGATAGAACAAGTCTTCAGTTTTACTTACCTTGGTTGTGAATTATTCTGTAATGAAGATAACGAAGTGAAGAAGAAGCTTCACCGATTTCATTATATGTGTGGAACAATTCGACGAACACTGAAAGGTAAAGTCAGAGAGGAGACCCAACTGAAATTTTATAAAACGATTGCTGTACCAGCTCTGATGTATGGTAGTGAAACGTGGGTAAATGAAGTACAATACCGAAAAAAAAAGATTATCCGAAATGAAGTTCCTTAGATCAGTGATAGGTTGAAGGAATGAAGAAATTAGACAACTGAATATACTTTCTTTGAATGATAGAATTTCCCAAAAAAAGGGTAAATTGGAAAGATCACGTTCTAAGGACGGATAACAGAAGATTTCCGAAGCTTGCCCTGGAATACCATCCTACTAGAAGAAGACATATTGGCCAACCCATGAAGAGATGGTCTGAAATCTGAGGTCGGAACAGACTAAGAGCCTATCCATGAAGAGGAAGTAAGTAAGTAAGTAAGTGAATACCTTAAACAGCACCGAGGGAGCGTGTTACATTGAGTTACTCTTTATCTGGCAGTATTTATACATTATCTAATACAGCAAGTCAGGCATCGAACTAAGATTTCATCTCGTGACAGTTCGAACGACATTACCTTTGTGTTGCCGAAGGCTGATCGCTATTACGACTACGGCGGACGAAACCCCATCTGCCCTGTCGTCGGCTGGAAGTTGTCAAACCCGAGCTTGACTCTTCGGCGGCCTTAAATATATTCGGTGGTTTACAAATTATTCCGTTTGTTTGCAAACTGCTCCTGTGGCTCGTGCCCTGATTGTCGCGGCGGAGCTTTGCTTCCGTGACCTTGTTCTCGTTGCACCTGCGATGGAGCGTACATGCTAGGAGTTTAGCTAGAGCCTGCCCACGCCATAAAACCAATCACTTCTAGCTTGTCTTGAATACGCGTTATAATTATAAGATGGCACCATGCTGGACACCACATGCCTACAAGTGCTATCTACTCGAGCAGATAGCACTTGTGCATCGGCTGCCGCCACAGAGAGGACTAATTCTCCTGTTCCACACGGAATAAAGCAGAGTTCTGAGTCGTTACTTTGGGCCCGAGTTCTGCTGGGCGTGTTCGATGAGCGGAGGTACACTCACACGAATAAAACTAATGTATATTTGCATGCCGTCTATACCTCTGTTCTGAAGTATAAAGCAAAACGATACAGTCTCTGCTGTAGCTATATGCAGGTCTCAAAACGTTACAGACTGTCACGTTAGTCAACCAGAGCACGTTTTTTCGTAACCAAACAACACAGTTTTTTGAATCCACCGTGGCTTCCACTCAGATCACAAGGGAATTAATATAAGATGAATACGGACACCCGAATTTCGCGAAAAGATTTCCACACATGCTAGATTTCAATACCCTACGGGCGCACCAACAGTTTTCCTTTGATTATTGGCTGCGTGTCTTTGTGAGAAGACATTTTCTTACTTGATTGGCCAATCAGAATTACGTAAAACCGATTCTGTACGTCTGTGATACCCGGGCATACGCCTAAAATGCGTAACACTTAGTCCATCCAACCAGGTCAGTGGATATGAGCTGAAGTGTTATGAAATACAACTGGTCGTGTAATCTTTCCACGAAATCCGGGTGTCCCTACACTCTAAATCTGAATCAGTGAGAATTTCACTGTTTCAATCAGTAAACTGTACCTGACTGATCCAACAGTCACTTCAGTGAATTTAATTGACGAATCAGTGAAAAAAAAAAAAGCCAGATTTCCTTCACTTATTGATTCAGTGACATTTTCCACTGATTCATCCGTCATTTTTTCACTGTTTCTCAGGGGTTTATTTTGACTGATGAATCAGTTAAAGAGTATGTAAAAATGGCCATCTAACAACGTTTAAAATTGGCCGTTAAACAACGTGTATCTAGTGAAATAACGAATAAACTAATAAAACCAATACAAAATACTTTCTAAAATATGTTTCGTCTTTCAAAACACCATTTTACGAGGTATGAGAATCCAGCCTTTCATTCCGTTATTATGTCTTTCATTTCGTTTTCGTGTAATCATCACAGCGCTCTGTTTGAAGGGTTAAGCTGCATATAATGTGGTGAAGAGAGTGCACTCATATGCAACGGTACCAATTAAACAAAAAACGAAAGTTTGAGCTTACAGTTTAAATCTTCTCGACTTTGCTTGTCCAAGCCCGGCTACTTCCGAAAATTTCTTTACTTTTTTTTAATTGCAGTAAATTGCGCAATATAAACAGTAAATTATGATCAATATGTTTATTTCACGTAATTATGTGGCTAAATTCAATAAAAACAATATTTTATTCGCCCCTGCAGTCGGCCGTCACTTATTCAATCAGTGAAATTGTTTCACCTAAACAATCAGTGGTTTTTCACTGATTCGAGTAGTTGAATTTCACTGTGAATCAGTGGTTTCCCACTTAATCGAATTTAGAGCGTAATGATGAATCATAAAATACTATCTGAGGGGCGATAGGCCTCGTCGATAACGAGGCAATTGGAGACGGAAATAGAAGTATAAGGAAGCGGCCATTGCTCTTTGTAAGTAACCATCCCGGCGTTCGCCAAGGAGCGACTTCGGAAAACAATAGAAAACCCAAATCAGGATGGCAGGATAGAGGAACCAGGACCCTTCAGAATGAGAGTCCAACGTGCTACCACAGCATCACCTCGCACGATAATGAACGACAAGCAATGGCGTATCTAAAGGTGAAGGGGGTAGGGGGAGGCTACGGGGACTTAAGCTCCTCCCTTGGAGCTTGATTTTACACTGGATAAATGAAATGAGATCATTATTGAAACCAAGTAGGCCTGCATTCTTAAGAGTGCAATCTTAATACGTAGGCTTACACTTAAGATAGTTATTGAAAAAATATAAAGAATTTAGATAGCCTGTCCACTAAGTAATGCTTAATGGTAAGCACGTGGTTGAATGTAATGCACAGTGCCTACCCCCACCACCTATCTCACTCCATCAAGTAGGAGCTACTTGAAGTAGTGTGAGGCCTCTAGATACTACACTGACGACAGATCTGGAACCAACTCTCGTTAATCCGGTTCACAAAGTGGGTGAGCGCACAGAGGATGGAACAGACGCTTGTACTGCGAACTACAGCCGCACACGCCCGCAATATGGCGTCACTGTCCAGCGATATGCCGGAACACCGATCGCCAATCAGCGCTCGGTAACTTATAACTCCTCAGCCGGCAGCCCCGGCGAAACAGGGGATCTACCGTTGCACGTTGTACAGCCAATCAGACACTAAGCCTGTCCCCGGAGCCTCGCGCAGTCAATCAGCGAGTGGCTACGCCCACATCAAAGGGACGGACCACGCCATTTCGTTTCTGTATACGCAGCTGTTTTGTGTCTGGATTACAGCCTCAGTCGAGCGCAGGTAGCTTGCTAAGTTGGAGGAGCAAAAATGTATCCAAAATTAGCTTACGTAAACCGAACCGGGCCAAGCCGGATACAAAAAAATTTACTTAGTCTGTTAGCAAAACTGACTGGTGTAGGGAATCGGTTTCACGAATGACACGCAAGCAAAGTCTAGAATGGTGAAGCCGCATAGCTACTATAGGCTGTTAGTAGTTTCATTTGATACAAAATTTATATCAAAAGGTTTAATCCATTAATCCGATTTTAATCCGATCGAAAAAAATTACTCCTTAATCCTAATCCGATTAAATAGGGTGTGTTTGATCAAAGAAATTTGATCAACTTTCTTTGATGAATAAGGTTGAACAAATTTCTTTGATGAAATTTTAGTTTTGTGTATGAGTAGGAGCAGTGAAATTTCGCGAAAAGATTACAGTACAAGTTATATTTCACAACACTGCAGGGTCTTTTACCTATCTTGATTGGCTGGATTACTTTCTGACACATTTTAACTGTCTGCATACAAATCACGTAGGAGCCGTGCCGATGTTACCGCATTATGAGTGGCTAAGCCAAATATGAAAAACGTCTTCTCAAGCAGACAGCAACCAATAGCGGTAAACAAACTGCTGTTGAGTGATTATAGTAGAAGTCAACCGTGTACTTTTCAAATTTTTTCGCGAAAAGTCACTAGCTCTATATATGGGTATACTTTTTTCTTTCTTTTTGGGTGGGTGGAGGGGGTAGCAAGACCTCTGTACAATTTTGGCGGTGTGGTGTCCTGGAGGCGACTGACCAGAGTGGTGGGTTGCAATGTGTTATATAGGTGTTCAGTTGAGTGCAAGAGTGTGCTAAGTGTCATTTTTCTAATTTTTTTCTCATTTTGATGTATTTGTAGGGATGTTGGTGGTAGATAGGCGCTCTTTACGAATATATTTAACGCATGAGATAAATTCAGAGTGTTCTACGTATGAATAAATTACAGGCATCGGATCGAAAATTTCAAATGACTATGTGAATAATAAGTGCAATTACTCCAGTATGGAATTTGACGTAACGTGAGTCTCGAATTACAAATATAATTTATACGAGAGAGAATTTTAACTACATGAATAAAATCTGGTGTCGAAAAGTGCTAAACGATCAAAATTACGTGAGTGTGGAATTAATGCTCTACAACAAAAAGTCCCTATAAATTACTTTAATTAAATGACAGTCTTCCTAGACACATTAACATGTTTACACGTACACATTACACGTACCTTACACGATTCAGCCTGGTGAATGATATCTTATGGCAAAAAAACTCTGAATACTAATTAAATCAGACACAATAGTATACGTCTATTCTGATAAGTAAAATACATAACCATCTACAAGAGGGTAATTAATAATAGAAAATCTTACCCCAAATGATGTGTCAAATTAATCAACTTGCATCGAAGCATAAAGTTTAATCCCACATCACTTTATATATAACTGAAAAAATGCACAAACATCCTGGAAAGAAAATTATTTTTTATATAACGGACATACTACAAATTTCCGTAAAGTGTGGTAAATAGAGCGCACTTGTTAACATAAATGGTATTTTTTAACTGGTACGAAGTTTCGCCTACCGAGTTCAGAAATATGATTTGAAAATCTCGTCGCAATATTAACTTAACACACATAATAAAATTGCACCTCTCCCAAAACATGTCTGTCCGCCTGCGAGAAGGAATGACAACAGTATATGATTTGCGGAGACTTATAAACAGTTACATGGAGCGCGGCCGACGTCCGTCCACCTCGGAGGTCACTTGAGGAATGAGTGGATGCTATGACATACGTCTGCTTATATACATGGAGCCTGAGGGCGAGTAGAAATTTATGACTACCAGAAAATCTACCAAGCTACTATTAACGACTTGATTCGTCATACAAGTATGTGAATGTATAAAAGTTAATTATTTAAAAAATAACAGACATACTACAAATGTTTTCCGTCAAGTCTGGCAAATAGAGTGCACCTGTTAACACTAACGCAATTTGAAAATGCTACGAAGTTTCTTCTACCGAACATGGGGCCGGGATTTACAAGATAAACGCACTACACAAAAAAAATATATATTTTACTCTCGATATATAAAAAAATTGTTATATTAATACAAGAAACCAGCTGGTCGCATTACACTGTGATGTTCACTGTCGCGTTATGAACCCTGCTGACCGCCGCGCCCGATGTATTTGAAAGAGGTGTTGAGGTATACATTCGTCTAGTCCAAGATTCTATGAACAATTGAAGATGGCGCCGAGTGTCCAGAGTACTTCAGAAAGGGTGGGGGGGGGGGGTGTGTTGCTGCCTACCACCCCCCTCAAACCTTCACCCCTCAACAGACTGCTACCCCGGGCTGCTATCGATTGTCAATTTTTTCGGCAATGTAGCAAGATGGCGTCAACTGCCTAGTTGCGTTCAGATTTGGGGGCCCTGCCTGAATTTTTTAGAACATTGTACTAAAGCACAATTCATGATTTCATTGGACAATTATTTTTACACGATGCAATTAATTTACATAACAGCATTAGAGGGAATAGGATTCTCAACGATTGAACCTCCAGATGCTGGTGCAAAGAATCCTCTGATGCATGGCAAACCAGTTGTCGGACGATGGAATAAGTTAGACGAACATGTGAAAAAGGTTGAAATTTATTTTACAGCGAAACATAAATGCGAATAATGCAGGTCTCATACATAGTTTTACGGGTTTCGGCAGGTCGACATCCAAAGGACTTTTTCTTGGGTCAGAGTAGTGAGTGGTGCGTCAGATTAACGAATGTCTACTCAAATAAATGGAATTAATGGTACAGACCATATGTATAGTTGTACATAGTCAAGGGGTTAGGGCTTCAAGACAATGAATACACTCTACAATGGCGTATTCTTAGAAATTGCATTATATGGAATATCTGCAAGTAATTTCAGGGGCAGTTCCACTCGATAATTTAGCAGAAGAGAGAAGCTTACTGCTGGAAGAAACGAATAGCAGGTCAGCATCTTTAGCAAGATAGAAACTGAGGAGAGAAGCATCCCTAAAAATCCAGCATAAGAGATGGGATGGGTCGGAGATGGGGAGGGTCACTTACATCATCTTCCCAAATATTTCGGAAAGATTTCTTCACCACTGGATTACAACTGATTATCATCTCTGTCAGATAATAAAAGGAATCGGAAAGTTTAAAGCCAAGTTACATGATTCAACTTAGTGGAGTCTCCTCTTTGTCCGATCTGTAGGGTTGAAAACACTGTCCAGAATGCTACTCTGGAATGCCCAAATACTAAAGATATTATAATAGATTAATGTAGATAACTCCAAATAGAAGAAGAAGACGAGCCAAATATAAGACGCATTTTATCTCATAAAGAGAGAGCGAGATATTTTGTAGAATTTGACATCAATATATTAAAGGAATTTTGTGTGTGTTTATCGAAGAATCCTCCAGAAGAGAAAACAGAAAATTCTACATAAAGTATTTTATCCCTGGAAGTGAAAGTCTTAAACCGATATATAAAACGAAAATTGGGAGCGGACCCACTTCCTGGATTTGACAATGAGTAAAGACCCGAAGAATTCGTAGATTCATTTCGAGACAAGCTAGAATTCAAAACATATGTGTTTATATAATTTTAGACATTGGCCCATACTGTGCTTGACACCTCCTGGAGAACGGTGTACAATTGTCGCTTTCCACTGTGACAGCAGACAACCAATGTGCAGTTGATATCGACATTTTTGTACATAATACTGTAGAGGCTAGTCTGAGGTTCATTGAACTCGCGAATTTTTCAGGTCTCTAACAATGAGTAAAACCACTATATAAACATTGTAGTAGGAGTGGACCTACAACACAGCCTGGGATAATCCCGAGTAAAATAATAGGAAACTTTAAAAGGGTTTTATCATCAGGCTATTGATGATGCCACCCTCTCTTATGAACTGAAGATAACATATATGACGACTCGGCAATGAACAAGGAACTGATGGAGTAACCAAGACCAAGGCGAGATACCAGGAAAACGAACCAGGCGCAGACAATAGCAAAGGAATCGGAACATGATACACTCTAAATATGAATCAGTGAGAATTGCCTGTTTCAATCAGTCAAGAGTATCTGACTGATTCAACAGTCACTTCAGTGAATTTAACTGATCAATTAGTGAAAAAAAAAAAAAAACCTGATTTCCTTCACTTATCGATTCAGTGACATTTCCTATTGATATAGCAGTAATTTTTTCCACTGTTTTTCAGTGGTTTGTAGCGTTGCCAATGCTGATTTTAATTTCAACACGCATGTGCAAGCTAAAATACACGCTGTTATCTACAAGTTGACAAAAAAATTGACGAGCAAAGAGAAACAAGGCTCTAAAAGTACTAAACGAAGAATGGTTAAGATGAATTTTGTGTACGTAGTAGACGTGTGCATAAGAAAATATACATGGGGGAAAAAAAAAAAAAAAGAAAAAAAAAAAGCGCTTTATAGAGACATTCTTTTTTGTGAAGCCAACATAACATTTTTAATCAACACAAATACATTTACTGAAAACAATACCTTCTGACATTCCAACATTGAGATCACAGACACTGGCTGATGGCTTGAATTCGCTACTGAGTAGTATCCTTAGTGCAGACAGTAGAAAAGGCAATGTAACCGATTATAGGACAATGAGCAAGAAGCCAAACAAAAGACGACATTCTTAATAATATTACGAACACGTGTTTATTTATGAACAGTATTAAAACACAACTGAGCATGAAATCTAGATTTGGATGCTTTTACCTAACATATACTAATCTCTTACACGGGCGCACGCTCAGTATATAACACATAGCAACACAAAATGTACATGGAAACAAGCGACAAGAGCTTTATTTGTCAATTGCCAATGACTGGCGATGCACTGTGCTGGTGTAACCTGTGAATCTTACCTCCAAGCGGTTTTTACCCCCAGGTAGGAAAGGACGGACACTCTCGCGATTGAGACAGGAAAAGAACGTACTAAGTACATCATTATGCCATTGGTGAGATGTCGGTACAGTGGGGTGCCGTACATAAAGAAAAGGGTAAGTGTTCAGAATAGGGGCTTTTCGAAAAATACATTTTTTTCTCGGAAAGTGGTATAATTCCACTCTACTAATTACACAGAACACAGAATTACTACGCTTGAAAATTATTTTTGGGGAAACTCCAAGCTTCGCTGATGCGTGATTGCTTCACGGTTACTACCAACAAAAAACAGCCGGTGTGCCCTGAATCACTGTTTTGGGGATTAACTCCTCTGCTGGTGCTGAAGACTCTGGCTTGGTGTGTAATTTTTGGCTACGCTTGAACAGCAATTTTTTTTTTGCGAGGGGCTACATGTATTCCTTAAATTGTTATTCTACCAAGGGATACGTTCTGGCGAGAGACGATGGTAATGCTCTCGGGGATTAGTGTCAACCCAATGTATTGTGGTCAGCCAAGGGTTGTAAACAGTATTATATTGTTGTCATGGAGGTGAAACTTGGATAGGCCAATAGGTTCCTCGATCACCTTTTTTGCAAAATCCAGAGATCGCAGCACAAGCGCTTCTACGTCGTGGTATTGCCGTTTAGTTATAAATAAAATAAGCATTTTTGTAAGATATGATTTATAAAATAATACATTTTTATTGTAAATAGGCAAAAGTAAATGCATTTAATGGTTTTCATTTCGTTACATTAATGTTACTAAATCTGGTATGTGCAATACGCATGTCATCCGTGTTTTGTTAAGTGGCCGCGTGTTGTTGTTATCATTACTTATTTTTTACAAGTTATGAAAGTAATTATAATGGCAAGGAACACACGTCGTTGTCTTGTGCCGACGTGTGAAAATAACGTTTGTATAAATCCTGATACGACTCTTATTATATTTCCTTTCAGTGTAGGAAGGTAAGTACCTGTACATACTTTTCTGAATGTTTTATATTAGAATGCCACAGTAGTTTTATTGCGTAAAGTAATGTGCCTAATTTGAAGTAAGCGATAGTGTAAATATATCTCGGTGTTTTGCTTGTGTAAATAGGCCCATAGAAGAAGAATTGTATAAGCTAATGTTACTGTTTGTGATCGCCATCTTTTTTAACGTAATTGTGTGCGTAAATGGATAATGTACTTATATTTCGAAATTAATATTGGTTTAATCTAGTATTGTATTCTCCGTTATAGCATTCAACTAATTGTGAAATTAATGCTGCACTACAGCTTTGTTGTTAATCGGGGAAACAAAACTTATTTTCAATTGCAAGAGTTTTTAAATAACTTGCGTCAAGTCTAAGGTGGCACAAAACTTTTTTAGGCATTTTAGTGCTATTTTTTTACTAACACTAAAATAGACTTCCATATAACATTTGTAGATGTCATTGATGCGGATAATTGTCTATACTACTAAATAAAATTGAAGTGTCTGTGATTTTCGAATTTGATAACGAAGCCATATCGTATGTTAATTTTTTTCGTGCCTAACTGTCTGTTCGAACGGATTTAACTCAAATATCACTGAACGTATTGGCATCAAATTTACACATTTGCATAATCTATATATAATAACCTTAGGACCAACTTAGTCTTTGTTTCAACGAGATATCTCAAACGGTTCCGGAAAGTGGCGCATTGCCTAGAGCACCAATAGTGGTGCCGCAGTAGCACAGTGGCTAGACACCCATTAAGGGGGCCGCAGTAGCTCAGTGAGTATAGCACCCAATCGTGGGGCTGCAGTAGCTCAGTGGCTAGACCACCCTATAAGGGGCCACAGTAGCTCAGTGGCTAGAGAACCCAATAGTGGGGCCGCAGCTGCTCCGGGGGTAGAGCACCCAATACTGTGGCACTGGCCTGCTATATCAAGTGGGGCCATAGTGACCCAGTGGATAGATATATATATCAAATGGGGCCGCAGTGGCTAGAGCGATATGATTATCAGGGATGTAAATAGGTACTGCATTAAGCTTTTCTTAGGATTACTGCATATTGAAGAAATTGCTTAAAAAAAGTTACTTCATTTCTCCTTTATTTTTCTATGGGCTGTCCTGCTTTCCTTCCCAAGAGAAGTGGCTAGAAATTCAAGTCCTAAATATCATGCTAACGAAGTAACACTGGACTGTTAGTTGTCAACAAAAACTATTTAAATGTGTCAATATTTGCACAGTTATTGAGAGTAACTTCCTGTAGTCCCACTTAAAATTACCAAAAGTATTGCTACATGTGCTACTTAGGGTATGTTATTTTTTATTTATTACTATGTCTTTTACCCGTAACAACATATTATTAAAATGCATGTCTAAAAATACAGTTTCCATCCTAGAGGGTCTCTACATTGAGTTCACTTAGAGAATAAAGTGGCCTATTTAACAGTTTTTTGGAGAGTTTTACGAAATAATTTAAACATTCATTTACCTTACTTCTTGAGATACTGAATTGTAAATTTTCAAGGCTAGTAAATGATATGTCTATCTAGTTCTACCAAGTATAGAACTGGGAATATTTAGTTCATTGACATGTTGAGTATTGTGCTCATATCACCTCCCTACTATAATAATTTATAATATGTAAGGATACTTAGTTTTATTGGATTAACCTACCCAAATTTTTTATCTACCTTTTTTTTTTTTTGGCAAATAAAGGTTTTTTTTGTAGGCCATGTAATCTAGCTTAAAGATGGAATCTCTTTTTAAGTCCAAAAAATTATAAAATAGTGTTTCAAATTTTTATTGTATTTGTAAGCATTCTGACCTTTCAATTAAAATTTCTGCTTATAATGCTCTCCAAAAGTGGATTTCATAGGATCTATTGGGATACTAACACTGTGCCTATACGATTATGTTTCATGATAATGATTGATCATTATGCACTGAGTGTGAGATAGTGCAGTAATTGTACAATGTTTGGAATTTCAGCCATCTATATGTGTAAAATTACAGTAAAATATTAAAATATCCCTTATAGACTATACTGGGTGAGTACTTGGTGGTCCCTCGAAACTAAACAAGGTTATATTATGCTGTCATAGCCTTAAATATTTTTTTCATTATCGGGTATATTAGCAATTAAAACAGTTACTTTGACTGGAGTGATAGTACAGGAAAAATAGTACTCGCTGCACACATATAGGGCTAAACACATTAGTGACATTGTAGATAAGTGTACTCTGTCAGTGTGCACTTAGTGGAGTAATTGGAGTAGGCCTACATGATTAGTTTCACTAGCCAGAGCATTCTTAGTGTAATTTCATCTTCAAGATTGTATTGTTTATGTACTTAAGTTACTAGATGATTTTCTTTTATTTATTTTTTTTACAATTACGATGAATGCATGTCAGTAATTTTATATATTAGGGTTTTTTTTAAATAGGGAAAATAATGCCTGGATATGTTTGATATGATTATTACTAATCATACGTATTAGGAATTTTAGTGGGGCTTCAAGTAGTTTGCTGTAAAAAAAAATGAATGTGATAGGGCCAATGCCTATGAAAATCGCGGTGTTTATGCTCTAAAACACGTATGAGTTACGTCCAGTATATTAGTATCGGGTCGCTAAGTTGTATTACATGTAAGAATATTGTTTGAAACGAATCTTTATTCACAATATTACCTATACAAACTCACTCACATGTTACTGTGATAGGCCTAATGTATGGTATTCAAGTGTAGCCCCCCTCGCACTTAAAAATACTGCACAAGCGTAGCCAAACATTAAGCACTGAGTCAGAGTCCCAGCACCAGCAGGGGAGCAACTCCCCAAAACAGTGATTCAAGGCGCGCCGGCTGTTTTTTGTAGATGGTGACCGCGATGCTTTACGCATCAACGAAGCTTGGAGTTTCCCCAGAAGTGAATTTCAAGTGTAGCCCATTTGCACTGAAAAATAATATGTTTGTGTTTTGCAAATTTAACATGTTCTCGTGCTATGTGTGATATAATTGTAATATTGTATCATGAAAATATGTTTTATTGCAAACAGATGTAACCGAACAATACCTGAATCGGCAATATTACCAATACAAATTACAAATATAATAGTGGGGATGGTTGTGAACTGGAGGAAAATTGCTGGGTACAATATCATCATGAAAACTTGCATATTTTTTATTTGTTTACCCTGCAATTTCCATGATCTTCATAACCCTCCTCGCTATCGTAATTGTAGCTTGATTGGAAATATTGTCAATTTATATATTGTTTGGTTAGGTCTTTTTGCAATTTAATGTATTTTTGTTATTAAATACTACAATTGCGTATATATTTTTCACTTATTTTACCCCACATTTTCCCTGATCTTCATAGCCCTCCCCACTATCGTTTTTGGGGTTTCTAGTCGTCATATCTTGATGCCCCATTAAGTTCATGTTCTGTGTAATTAGTAGAGTGGAATTATACCACTTTCCTAGATTTTTCAAGAAAGTCCCTATTCTAGCTAGAATTTTACCTGTATGTCTCCCCATGTAGTTTATTAAGCATGTCAAAGATAATTTCATTTGTCTTTTACAGACGGTTGGAATAGATTAGGGCCATTGCAAAATTATCGCCTGATATTGTACCCCTGACTGACATTGAAGAATCACAGATCCATGTCAACAAATATGTGTGTGGTAATAATTTCTTGTCTTCGGATTTCACCACCAGGGAGAAGAAAAAGTTGAATTGTCATGCAGTATCATCAATTTTTGATTCATCGAGGATGGTATTTACCTATTCGACTTGAGTGAATATTCATGTGACATCAGCGCATCTTCTTTATCAGAGACACACGTACAAGCTAATTTCCTACTTGCTGACAACACAACATACTAGACAGGCCTGACCTTTCAGGAGCTTCACCCCCTGCCAATTATAACCAAAGTGTGAAGTGTTGCATAGTAACTCTTGTGCCTTTTAATCATGTTGTAGTATTGGGTTTAAATTAAATAAATAAAATTAAAAAAATATACATTTTCATTGCTAATATCCTTTGTAAAATTTCGTCTCCAGAAGTATGCATTTTCCAATTTTTTTGATTATATTTCTTTCCCTCCGTTAAACTAACAGCTTTCCGATGGAAGAAATCCTTTGTAGAAGTTCACAGTTCAATTTTTTTATTTTGATTTAGTAAGCTTAAAAAAAATTGCATCCAATCATTCAAAATATTTTGTTGACCCTTCATGAGGTTGTATTAAATGTACTTGCATTTGGCGTACTAAATATTTTCCATGAGATAAATTGTTAATGAATATGAAATATGCACTTTGGCCTTCTTCATGTATTAAGCATGTTTTTGTTCCACGGTTAAGCTGAACTACAAATACAGGGGTATTTGGAGTATGTTATATATAATTATTGTTTCTTTACATATTGAATGATACAGCTACATATTAAATCATACAGTTAGAGTATCCATATTGGTAACCTACATCCAGGAAATGTTTTAAATGCTATGTTTATTGGATTCTCCTGACAGTGCTTTTATAGAGATTTTCAGACTGTTTTCTGTCTATCATGTTGTCACATTCTGAGGCAGTTATGTGCACTACTAGAAGTACTCAGGATCCAGATTTTCTTTGAATCTGAAATGCATAGTTTTTCAGCAGATATAATTGTCTTTATTTTATTAAACAATTGAAACTTGTGCCACAGTATATGTAACAAACTTAAATCAGTTCAAATATTGGTGGAAAGAGGTCAGTTACACATTGTCATATTTAATTGAAGTGTTGAGTGCACTTTCGATGACTACATTGTACTAAATATATTAGAATGTATTGGCCTGACCACAGGCTAGTAGTCGCTGTGATTGTCAAAAATTGCAGTTAACGTTATTTACCACTTTTCCCATAATAGAAAAAAAAAAGTAGGTATGTGTATTTATAATGTGTTATTGTTGAATATAGCTTTAGTTTTGGGAATAAAGTTTTTATTTATCTGAAAGTACAAGAGAATCTTGCGTTGCATTTTTTGTAGTGCGTTAAAAAAATTTGATCAGTATACATGCAATGGTAACACTGCAGTACTAATAAATTACCTGTTTGAGCTATTGCAGGTAATGTGATGTGCTATTTGTCTTTAGCTGCACTGTACCGTTCTATGAAAAGTGTGCTCTAGAAACTTCACAGTTGATGTATTATTAACACACTGTTATTGACAAAGACTCTGCCTTCATAGTAAAATTGCGAAGAGGACATTAAATTTACGTTCCGTTTGTTACAAAATTTACAATCTTGATATGCTAGTGTTATTTTATTCCAAAACAATTGCACATAATAAAATTTTTTTCGTAAATGCCATTCTAGATTACAAAATTACAAGTTCTCAAATGAATGGAAATGGAATACTTATGATCATTTTTCGATTGATTCATAAAATATCTATAAAAAAATGTTTAAGAGACAGTAATGTTATATGGTAGGGAGAGTAACAATTTTTTATAATGTTACTGTTCCTCACTAAATCATTCTTTCATAGTTCAGATACATCTTTCTCTAACATTATAGCCTATTTCTTGATGTGTTTCATTGTGTTATGTAAAAGGGATTCATTCAAGCATCATGCAATTGTGGTAATTTCTTCTCAAATTATTGTAGTTTCTGAAATAGAATACCAAAAAATCCAAATGTTTGTATGTAGTGACTTCAGTTTCTATACACACAATTATTTATTCCCATTAAATATCACTAAATGCTATTTTTTATCTTTTTTTACTAGGTTGGGGACATATTTATTAGCTTGGATTTCAAATCCTTAACATATCTAAATTACACACATACCAGTCAATTCGGCTCTTGCAAGATTAACATCATTTAGCTACAAATTACCATTGTTACAAAGTTACGATATAACATGTATTACAAAATAATATATTGCTAGGAAAAGGTATGAAAAACCCAGTGTACATTAAAAATCCTTAACCTAATTTACAAGATTGGCACACACATAATTATTTGCAAAACCCTTTACAATACGGGGGACGAGTAAATTCCTTCCTGCACTTTAGGCTACAATAAAGATACTTAAACTAAGAACTTATAGTAGAGTACAGGAGAGGTCACAGGTATACAGAAAAGGTAGATCTCAAAGAAGGTGGGTACATAAAACATTCTTACATTCTAAATACATAGGTACATAATAAGGCACTGTATTGACATATTACCCTAAAGATGAACCGCATGGGCGCCGTTTACGAAAGAGGCCTTGACGCGCACTTGAGTTACTTCATGGGGAGCCACTTCTGCACACATTGGATGCCCACGGGGGCCACACGCTGGTTGCCCACGGGGGCCACACAATGGTTGCCCTCGGGGGCCATGCAGGAAGCTGCGAGGCATTCGTGGGTTCTGCAGGTAAATGTGTGTGGCTGATGATCATGTGTGGTGTTCAAGTAGGTTAGGGAACAGTCTCGAGGGAAAAATCTCGTATTCTACGATGTGTGTGGTGATATTATACATTGTAATTGCCAAGGTTGGCGATCAGAGGATTTTGATGTCGGCGTGTTATGGTGAAGATTTTAGTGGCGATTTGGTTGATAATGTATGTGTGACTGGGAACTCCTGCCCATTGATATAGTGTGGTGATTGCTGTGGTGATAGGAGAGTTAAGAATTATGTGAACTCCTTTATGATTTGTGGTTCTGATTTGTCGGAGAGTGGAGGTTGGTGCGTATGCCCAGATGGCAGCACCGTAGAACAGGATTGGTAAAACTAGGGCTTTCCATATGCGAACTTTGGTGATTTGTGGTATAGGACAGGCCGGAATGAGAATGGGACAAACAGCACCCAAAGTTACTCTGGCTTTTGGGGCTAGTGCTGCCATGTGGTCTTTCCAGGTGAGGATGGAGTCCAGAAGTATGCCTAAGTATTTTCCCGGCGTGGTCCATGTAAGGCGAGTGCCCATGAGTGTGGGTGGTGCAGGTGGTCGGTGGCAATGTTTTGTGAAAAACATCAGCTCCATTTTGGCCGGGTTGGGTTGGACACCCCAGCATTGATAGTAAGTGCCGAGGGTGCGGAGGCAGCATTGAGTTCATGCCACGAGTTCAAGGGCTTGCTGTCCTGTTAGTAGGACTGCTGTGTCGTCAGCATATTGGTAGATGTCCGCTCCTGGTATGGTGGGGAGGGGAGATCCACGGCATAGATTCCAAACATGAGTGGACTCAGGAGGGATCCCTGCGGAACCCCTGCTGTGATCGTGAGAGGAGGTGAGTAAGCATCATTGAGATCAACACGAAAAGTACGTGCAGTTGGGTAGGTGCTTAGGATGATGATGAGACATTCTGGAAATTATTTGAAATGGCACAGTTTGGTAAGAAGTGCGGCATGATGGACAGAGTCAAATGCTTTAGACAGGTCGAGAAGGACGAGGATTGCTTGCTATTACAGAAACTTTCAGTGATGTGGTCTACTACAGAAACTATAGCATGGATGGCAGAATGAGATTTCCGAAATCCAAACTGATGGTTGGGCAGGGCGTGTAGTTTTTCCTCCCAGAGTTGCAGGCATCTCAGGAGAATTCGTTCTGCCACCTTGGAGAGGGTGGAGAGGAGTGAGATGGGACTATACGAGCCGACCAGTTGAGGTTGTCCGGAACATTTGGGTATGGCAACCACAACAGCCTGGTGCCAGGGTTGTGGGAAATATGCTAGCAGGAAAATGGTGTTGATCAAGGTGGTAAGGTGGATGATGGTTTTCCTCGACAGGGAGCGCAGCATTCTGTTTGTGATACAGTCTCCTCCATGGGCTTTTCCTAGTTGCAATGATGTCAGTACTTTGCCGACTTCTGTCGGTGGTGTGAGAGTGCGGTGTGGCAGCTCGGTGTTCTGTTCAGGGTAGAAGGTGAGTGTTTCCAGGTCGGTTCCTGGGGTCCCATATCGTGGAATGAGGGTTTTGAATATGCTTGCAAAATAAGTGGCCAGTTCTGCGGCTTGGTCCTGAGGGGTTTCCACCTCTGGACCATTCACGTGGAGTGGAGGGATACCTTTAGCAATTGCTCTCATATGCTTAATGTGTTGCCATACCGTGCCATGGGAGATGGACAATGAACAGAGGTGGTCGAGCTGTTGTTTTGCTTGCCAACAGATGATCGCTAGTTTGGCTGTGCCGTGATGGCAGTGATAGCATTCTAGGTCTTGTTGTAGGTGGTGTCTCTGCCAACATCCGCGTGCTCGGTCGCAGAGCCGGATGAGGTCTTTGAGATAGTTAAGGAAGGACGTGGTGTTGCCCCAATATCGACTGCGAGGGATAGAGGTATCGGCTGCAGACAGGCTATGTGAGGTGAGGGGTGTAACAGCTGTATCCAGTTCCACAGGTGTACTTGATTTGGTAGTGAGGTCGATTGAAATATCGAGGGTGGTTCTGAAAAGACGCCAGTCGGCCTTGGCGTAATTCAATCGTAGTTGGGCAGTGTCCATTTTGATGTAGGCAGAGATGCGGCAAAATGCAGTAGGTGATCAGAATTCAGGCCCCCGTAAGTCCAGGACCTTCCTAGTGGTAGGAGGGCGGTGGCGATGAAAAGATCCAGTACTGATGGTTGGTGTGTGGCTCTGGCCGGCAAGTACGGGGGGGGGGGGTGGCAGGTGCGGAAATGGTGAGATGATATTGGTTGGCAAAATGGAGGAGGCCTTGTCCTCGGAAGTCGGAGGTGGCGCATCCCCAGGATGTGTGGCAGCAGTTGAAGTCACCCATGAGCACAATTGTGGCATCGAGAGAGAGGAGTCGGAGCAGGCCGTCATGGGGGAAGCGGCGGTGTGGTGTTGAGTATATGGCCACAGCAGTGAAGGGACGGAGGATGCTGGTGATTTTCACAGCGATCATTTTGAGAGTATTATCTGGTGACGTGATCCTATGATGGTGGCGTACATCCGAGCAGACGAGAAGCGCTACACCTCCACGTGGTGCATCCGGTCTATCTTTTCTGTGTATCATGTAGCCCCTGATGTCTAAATGATGGTGGGCCTTCAGCCAGGTTTCAGTGATCGCCGCGACCAAGGGGCAGCACTGGTGAAGTAGGTGCTCAAATTCTGCGGGGCGGGGGAGCAGCGACTGGGCGTTCCACGTGCAGAGGAAATCATCCATCTGCGCATGGTATTGTGGTTGGATGTCGTGGAGTGACCGAGGAGAAAACGTCACAGAGAATGTTGATGCTGCTGATGAGCGCTTCACATTTGTCTATGAGCATGGGGGTGGCTTGGAAGTTTTGGAGAACATGCTTGAGTTGTGGAAGACATGAGCACAGGTCCAGTCGACGGAACATGTGGAGAATGTCCCGGACTTAATCCATAGTGGATTGGTCTTTGGATGACTGTAGAGAGTGTGTATTCTGAGTGTATGGTGGTAGGGCAGTGGTGGCTGCTTTTCCGGAGGTCATTTGTGCAAAGGAGCATTTGGGGTCATGTAGCCCTGCTCCCTGTGGGAAGGACAGAGGTTGGATTTGTTGTTCTGCCTGGGTCCCTCGTCGCTTGTCTTGGCCCTGTTGCAATTTGATCTTATATGGTCAATCGGCATGGTTGGCTGGGAAATCCCCTTGGCAGAGGCAGCAGACAGGTGCTGAGTCCTTAGTGTGAGGGCAGTCTATGCTGAAGTGTTCCCCGGCGCAACGAATGCACCGAGGGGCCTCATTACAAGCGTGGGAAGAGTGCCTGGGGCATTGGAAACAGAAGCATTGCACGATGCATCCCCCTCCATGGTAAAGTTCGATGGTGACACCCACTCCTGCGAGGTGTCTGATACGAAGGGCTTGTTGAAGCTGGTCAGTGCCATCAAGCACGACCAAGAAGAGCGGATAGGGTCCTGGATTGTCACCCCGTTTTTCCATATGCATGACTTTAGTGTGTTCGGTCCCAAGATCTTGGAGTTGTTTGGATATATCGTCCACCAGAATCTCGATTGGCAGTTTACGAATGACTATCACATTGCAATCCTCGGAGCATGTCCAGGTATGAAAATGGGCTCCGTGGCCATGCAAGACCTCAGTCATTTTGTAATGGTAATCGCGGTTCGCTATTTGGAAGGTGGAGAAGTTATCGTAATTTTTTGCTATAAAGTCATTGGAGTATTTGCCACCTAGGGGCGCCATGTCTTTGAAGGTTGTAGCCTTCAATCCACCTTGGACTACAATGAGTGGAGGCTTTTTGGCCTTCGAGGAGGTTTGCTGTTCGGATTTCTGGTGTTGTTAAGGAGCTGATTTTGTGGGCTTATTGGCTTCCATCATTTTGAGTGGGGCCAGTTTTTGTTTGATGGGCTGTTTTGTGATCTGGTTCTCCTGCTCAATCGATTGGGTGACTGCATCGTAGGGCATTGTGTTGGACTTTTGGTTGTGGTTTAAGTCGTTTCCTGGGATGAAGTCGGCTTTGGGCCATCCAGTGATGAGGTCATGTGTGGTGTTAGCAGTTCTTTTTGGTGGGCGAGCCCCTATGGAGGTTGTTGCGAAACCGAACGTTGTGGTGCTAAGGGCTGGCATGTCGAAGGCGAACAGGTTTGCGGTGGTCCCCTTCTGTGGGGGCGCGATAACTGCAGCGTTACTTGGGTGAACTGCCGTAGGGCGTTGGGCGGTTTTGGTTGTTGTCATAGGTGGTTTCAGAAATGATGGTACAGATCTGATCGTTTGGTGCGCCTGGGTTTTCATTTGTGCAGCCATGGACACTCCTGTGGAATGGATCTGAGGGTTGAACTGAGTGGATAATATGGAGTTGTCGAGAGTTGGGGTGCGTGCGGCTGGAGTTTGTAATATAGGCGACTCTTTCCCCCTCTGCATTCTCAACACTTTGACTGCGGTACAGATTGACTCACGATTCAGACAAATCAAAAACGAGTTACCTCGGGGCCGCCTGTTTTTAGCGAAAAGATTTACACGAAGGCAAGGCTCCAACGTCCTACGTCATACGTGCAATTTTTCCTTTGGTTATTGGCCAATTGTCTTTGTCGTGAGACAGTTCCTAATCTGACTGGGCCAATTAGAATTAGGTAACTCCGACTCTGAGTGTCCGTGATTTGCGGGCAGACACCTGCAACGCGTGACAGTTAAAACCATCCAATCATGAAAGTGGATCTGAGTTCTGGTGTTCTGGAGTACAAGTAGTCCTGGAATCTTTTCGTAGAAAACAGGTGGCCCTACGTATATACACGAATGCATGTATTCCCGTTTACAGCCATCGTATTCTAGTTCGTTAACACTACATTGGACACACTTACTATAGTGAACAACGTTATTTACTAACCAGCTGGTTCTCTGTCAATATAGTGTCATAGCGTCGAGTTTACGGTGTCCCAATCAAATGTTCTTTCTTGCTTAGAATTATATACAACCAGGGGACGGGCCCGCGGAATCCGTGGGCTAATTAATGCTCGATTGCACCAACATCCTAGTTCCGAAAAAGGATCAAGTTTGATATTGGTTCCAATGTAAAAGTGTTGCACCAACGAAATTTAATGATTCTGGATCTCCGATTCGTTGATCTTGGTTACAAAGTGAGAGATCGAGAATAAGTATGAGACAATTTTGCTATTAGTTCGTAATATATGACGTCATGGTAGTAGGCGTATTTTTCACTATAGATAGAACTAGATGTGTGATGTTTTATCTGTTTTAAGTGAATTATTGTTATACGAATTTTACTGAATAATATTCAGGTGCATATAATGTTGTTTTAATTTCCCAAGAAAACAATCAAACGTAGTTCTATCTGTTGGCGTATTTTAAAACTACATTTGTCGACGATTGCTGCTGAGCTGGGATCGATGAATTTCATCTCGATCTCCAGTCCAGCTCTGAACTGGAATGGTGCAAGCAACAGTTTTGTGTGTCGATCTTAGATCCGAAATCGGATCGAGTTTCGAACCACGATGGTGCAATCGGCCATAAGCCACCGTCGGTGAAGTATGTAACAGTACGAATTAATATTTATGGTACTTGCTCGCACATACCGTCCTGCAGTTGCAATGGGAATGTTAAGACTTAAAAATTTAGACTTAAGACTTAACTTGTGTACGATAATTGCTGTAGATCCGAACCCTACTTTTATGCTATACACGAACCTTAAGCCTGGGGCATAAAAAACCCCCCGCCATGGAAGTGCTTTGGATGGTGGAGGGGGGGGGGGGAGTGCCCGCAACCATAACTCGCCTCCTCCCCCATGGAGCACTATCGATCACCCCTAGGCCCGTTACCCTACCACCCTCCCTACCTTTTAGGGGTAAAGTGTTACACACGGCAAAACCTTCGTTCTTGATACGCTGTTCGTTTGAGTAATTTACGCTTGAAGTGTTGGTGACGTACTACGGTATTACGTTGCAGAGGAGCTTATAAAAACTGCTTTCAAAGTAATATTTTTTCGCCCGTCTCTTCGAAGAATGAGGGTGTTATACTGTCACGAAAAACGATACCAAACTCAGTTAAATTCAGGACATAGAATTACCTTGACAGTAGTCAACTTGTCAAGTATTATGTGGTGTTACCATTACGTATAAACTATTTCACACTGTTGGTGCAATATAAATTAAAATTTTTAAGCACGGGAGCTTTCTCCGACTCGAATACAACTCACCTATGCTTCTGGCAGTAAGAGTTGTTCCCAGTGACTTTGCTCGTCAAATGCAACACGACATCTTGTTGCTACCGATAGTTCGCCTTGTCGCGCGAATTATCTTGGCTGGAGCACAGGTCGTTAACTTCGAGCGAGAGCAGTTATCGCCGGAAGAGATCTATCGCGGGACCTCCTGCCATCAGCGGGTTGCTTTTTGTCGCGCTGTAACCGGTTAGTGTCGGTCGTAACTGCGCGTTAGACGTTGCCCCGGGACGCGAATTACTAGCCACGGCCCCGCGAATCCCGTACTCGTTCTCATCGCGTCCGTGGAGTAAGCGACACGCTCACTGCTGTACTTTGTTTCACATAACTGCAATAAATTTTGACAGCTCTCGTAAAGAAGTGCGGCCACCATGTATCCCTCCGCTACAGCTGTTCTGTCGGCGAATAAAACGATCTTTGTAAACAAACTACGAATATAATGACAAGCATTGAAAGACTGACAATTTCTGTCGAGTACTTAGGCTACTATAACTGGTTGCCATTCCCAACTGTTTTATTTTTGTTATGATCACATAATATACTAGTTAGGGTTCTGTTTTATTTTATTGGTTGGGTGGGGAACTATAGTTTAATCGTCTTTCGTGAGAGGTGATTTTTTTGTGGTTCTTGTGAGAGAGTGGCGATTGGAACTTGCATTGTTTTGATGATGCAGTGGAAAATTTTATTCGTACGGAAATAGCATTTAATTTACTATAGGCCTAACGCAAAAGATTTAACGTCATCTAAAGAACTAAATGCGATAATTTCTTCGCTGTTTGTACCGATGCGAGAAATGCTAAACAAATAAATTTCATTGCATTTTTTATATACGTAATGAACTAAACTGAAAGCGCAATTATTTAGGCCACGTTCATTTGAAAACCTCCCGCAAGAACAAAACGCATTAAATACGCCACTGTTAATACCGATGTGCGAAACGCTCATTGTAAACATGTTAAGCAAATTTAACTTTTACGTAAAGTTCGTTAGAGTTTCAATCAAATAAAAGCCCCAATACATTTCAAATATTCCAACAACAATATAAGAAAAAATTATCTACAAAACACACAAACTTACTGTTCACTTCGTAATTCCTAAACACGTGCTGAACTTTGGCTGATTAATTCACTAAAATCACTTGTCGGCTACTGATACGAAATAATCTATTTTCTGACTTATGCAATTAACAAAACACTTAACTTTTCTTGAAACCGACAAATTCAAACTTCACAACGTAAATAATTTTTCGCTCACGCTTCCCAATGCTCACAGAAAATGGCGGACCACAGAACACAACAAAATTATTTTACAAAGCGGCAGACACGTGTCGATAATTCATTTCACTGATGAAACACTTGTAAAAAGGCACCTACGTCGAACTAAACTGCATAAATATTCCAACATCACCAGCAAGGAATTCCCGCATAAAGATAAATTATGACGGATAAGAGCACAATGCCAACGGCTTTTCACCGGAGATCGGGCGGGTGGCGACCATAGACAACAGACTCAACGGAGATTTGTGGAAACCTTTCACATAACCGTGATGTTCGCATGCTCTACCATAATATTTCTAAATATTTTTGAAGCCCTTGCTCTATAACTCGGAAAAACTGTGTATTAGTCTATGAGCGTAATTTTAACCATAAATGATGTAACTATCATTAATTTTCCACATTATAATTTCTAATTCTGAGTACTATTTTCTTTTACAATTATCGCAAAGAGCGCCAACATACTAACACGCATCCTGCAACAACCATCAGTAGTTTGACACAGTAGTTTGCAGATGGGCGCGTTTATTGTTTAGGTTGGTCACAGCTTTTGTCAAATTTTATTGAAGTTATATGAAACAGAGTATACTGCTGTACCGAGCAGTAAACCCATTCAGACCCAGTGTACACAACTGTGTACATTACTCAGGAGTAAGCAATTTTTGACCTGAACTGCACAATGTGAAACTCAATGACCAATGATCTTACTTATGGGCAAATGATTCGCAAACCGTGTTATTGGTATAGGTCATAATTGGTTCATATAACTGTAGCTGAACATACAGCCTACATCGAAACAAGTGTTGTGTCGATTTAAGTACAGGACGAATTATAAATTTTCTTGTCCGTAACACCAGAAATCGTAAATTGACGTCGGTCTGAAAGAGTTAAGGGCTTTCCTTAGTCAAATGTTGAGTTAGTGAAGATATTTGGGTGGCTCGTAACAGCGAGGTCTTGAGAGCCAATGTGGGTGATTGTTGTGGTGAGTATGGTGTAGCGCCGGAATGTAAAGGCGGGGGGAATGGAAGATCCCTGAGAAAGCCCGCCGACCAGCGGCATTGTCCAGCACGATTCCCACATGCGAAAATCCGGAGTGACCCGGCCGGGGATTGAACCCAGTCCGCCTTGGTGGGCGGCGAGCAAGCTAACCACTCAGCCATCGCGGCCCCATGTCGAATATTATCTGCATCATAGGCTAAAGATGAGGTAGACCGATCCCGCTGGCTGCGCACAACCAGTCTCCGTGTCCCAACATTGAACTGCTATCCTCCCCATACGACTATCAAAAACGGTGTGGATTGGATTTGAGGTTAGAACACTGATTAGTAAACAAGTGCTTTGAGATGTATGTATACCTACTTCCTCTGCCCAATTTGTATTGCAGTTTGATTAAATTAAATTGGTGAAAATATTTTGTTCCTATTAAAGTGCTTGTCTTTTGAAAATCAAGATTCAAACAAACACGTTCATCACTGTTGATCATGTGATTTTGACAGTTGTGTGTTCCTTTGGGGTAAGTCAATGTTGGGTTTATGCGCAGAAGACGAATAGTCGGTCTACCTCATCTCTAGTCAAAGATCTGTATAGACCATTCACAGTTACTTCCAACTTGACTGAAGCCTTGGTAAAGTTTTTACTTTCAGGATATTCCTCCGCCTCATGCAAACATAGCTTAACGTTATATAGAAAATTACACCAAAGGATAACGTACCGTATTTGTGCGCTATCATTTTAATAATATTTTGCACTAGGACTATTTATTACTAGGCATTAACAATACATTTTTTATCCTTCCTGTTTTTATCCATATTGATAATAATAGGTAAATTATCATTTATCAATGAAATATATGTAAAATTTCAATACAAGCAAAAATAAGATACTTTTATGTTAACACAAGGATAAAACGTTTTCATTATGTGGCATATTTAGGAAACAATCAAATACGTCATACATGGAGTGAATTTTTCAAACGCTTGATTCAAAAAGTATGAGAAAACCTCGAACAGACTATAAAATCATAGTTTACGCGTATACGCCCATCTCAGTAAATAAATGTTCTGGGAATGCGACTTTCTTCCAATAAAGGTAAAAAATTATTATCAACAGCCGCCACATTATAGAGTTATCCTATTAATAGAAACCTGAAGAATTTGCGTATTAATTCTGGGACAAGCTAGAATGGGAAAACTCTTACGTTTGAGTCACCTTCGCCAATGGTCCACTCGTTATTTGACACCTCCTGGAGAACCATGGACCAATGAGAAACATACAACAAAATGCACGCTCAATCACCGCCCTCTGCTGTGGCAGCAAAAAGCCAATGGGCAATCGATAGCTGCACGATTGCACATAAGACCGTGGATTCTAGCCTGGAGGTCGTTGAACTCGCGAATTTATCATATTCCTACCTATTAAATATAATAGAGAAAACAATAGTGAAAATTGTTAGTAATATCAAATTAGGGCTTTCCTGCGCAGTTTCTTTAAGGTGAAGGAACAAAGTACAAAATTGCTATGTAGTTTAAGACCATGATTTTCCATCTCTACAGCTTTTGTGAGAATTAATCTTTAAAACCCAAATGGGAGTCGATATTGTAAAATCCTGTTACAGTTTTGTTACAAATTGTTTTTATCGTGAAGCATAATTTTTAAATACGAAAAATGGTATACTTTCACCCAATTAATTAATTAATGAAAATGTTGTATATTTACTAATTAATTAAAATTATACAGTTTTCTGTATTGAAAAATTTAGATTACATAATAGAAACAATTTGTAACAAAATTGTAATAGGATTTTACAATATTGGCTCCCGTTTGGGTTCAAAAAATTAATTATCGTAAAAGCTGTAGAAATGGGAGATCGTGGCCTTGGCTTACATCGCGTGTAATGTTATCCTACAGTTAGAGATCTAATTTGCGAGAAATTCAGCTCGCAAATAGAGGGAGGTGTTCTGATTTCTTTTTGCGAAGTGTATCTATGCTGCGTATCGGCAACAAAATGATTTATATTATTAGTTATATTATTTACTTGACTTATTTGCTGAGGTGCACAAATTAATCCTTTTATTTGTAAATCAATCTCACACTGCGCCTTAAAATATTCGCATTCATAAACCGTTCATAATTTAAAAATCCTAATTGTAATGCTGCAAACTGTTATTTCTTCGAACGCGGGAACCGGTAAGCTACTGAAATATTCGAAAACGGGCGTTGATAAGTCGTGGCAATGCTTACAGCATTACTAGGTTTTGTGTAAGGATTATTAGCCTTATATCTTGAAAGCTTCGTGCAACGACGTTTTAGCATCTGTTATCACAAGCGATTTCCTTTTGAAAGTCACTAAACAATGGTGTTTCCGGGCTATAAAAACTCCGATTTTCCCATGTCCAGTAACGAGACTGCGCAGAGTATTGAAGAGCTCACAGCGCTTGACCTGTATAAAAAGTACAACAATTAATGTTGCCTAATTGTAACTATGCCATTGAAAATCCTTGTGCAGATTTCTTTCCCCAAGATTTGCCGAGGAGTTTTTATGCATTTTTAACGACTGGCTTATCGTCACGTCCATGTCACAAGTTTCGGCGACTTGGAGAAATAATAATGTGACTTACAGTTCAGAAAAAAATGCCAGAGACGTGTTTAAACAGCCGTGTTCTTTTCTACAGATAACCCGACGTTATTTGTCACGTCATTAAAGTCCCCTTGAAAATACCGACTCTCTCATCGTGCATGCGTAATTTCTCTTTTGTGCTCTTTTATGCAATGGCGAAATGGGCCTAAGAACATGCTAACTACGAGGCGTGGGTTCGACATTCTGCTGGATCGAAGTGTAGACAAACGTTACTCCGCGGCTGGCGAGTGTAACTTAGCGCTTACGTGTAAGTCAGTGCGTACGGCGCTGCACATGATAGTCCAGGCGTTAAGCAGAGTGCGTTAACAACTACTAAACTAATTCACGTATAGTTGCTAAACGCGACTCAGAAATGTCACAAATGCGTGTCATAGTGCCACAGAATCTTTTGACAGTTCTGAGCACGTTTATCACGCCGGATCCCTTCAAATGTTCGAAGTAGAGAATACAATTTCACAGTTACAATTCGTTATCGGCGGATGACCAAAGCCAACTGGCCGGTGACAACAGTGGCATGTGGCGAATGTCTCAAGGTAAGCTGGCATTAGCTCTGTGCTAACGCCAGCTAATGCTACTTGCTAGTTTACACTTCCACCACTAAAACATAGTTTGGCAGCTGACGCCACAGGAGGTGTGTAATGGGTCCCCTGCTGCTCGCTTGTGAGTGGTCGGAATGCATTCAGTTTCCCTAAGCTGCACGGTGGTTACTGGCTTCTGCTGCGTGCACCGAGAATGTATATCAGTGAGTAAGCAGAGTTTAATGATTTTAAGTATGTTATCGAAATTCAATTAAAATTGGAGAAGTATTAAGTTGATCAAAAACATGGAATAGTGAATACTTTTGCCTATCCAGCGCTCTCAAGGATTAATTGTAAAACTGAAGGATACTAACTGACACAATGTCCAGAGGCCGAGGTCAGGCAGGTCGCTGAAGATGAACACAGCGCGTCAACTAATCAGACACGCTCGAAGACTGCAATGAAGGCTTGCGTAGCGACGGCGGCAGCATTCGAAATCAACCAGAAAATACGCCGCAGGAAAGATGTCAAGGTGGAAACAAATTCCTCTACACGTTGCTGCTCTGTTCGTGTCCTCGGGGGAAGCTCCAGAACAAGATGCGAAGACATCTCGGTGTTACCGACAGCCTGAAAATGGCATTGCGACTCACTGAGTCATTAAAATCCTCTCTGAGATGAATACCAATTCAGAGGAAAAAAATTTGATGTAAGAGCTCCGCAAGGCGTTAGCACTTAAATGCGTCTTTCATAGTAACAATGGCGCTCGTTTGGAGCAAACGGTCTTCACATAAAAAAAAAAAAAAAAAAAAAAAAAAAATCGTGGCGGCTTCAAAATGTTTTGTTGGTATTTTGTGGCGAACACAAAATATTTGTAGCCACTGTAAAATACATTTGTAGTGGCCACAAAAGCTTATTGGTTGCAACCAAAATACTTTGTGTACACAAAAAATTTGGCAGTGTCCATACCAATAAAACATTTTGTAGCCTCCACAAAGTTTTTTTTGTTCATATTAGTCATGAAACGCACGTTACTAGACTCACTAACAGTGTGAATGGAGGACTATTAGGAACGTAAATACAATAATTTCATTATACGTGAGTATAAATCAGGCGGCTGACTTATGTTGTGACTTTGACACTTTCGATATTTTTTAACCACACGCAAAAGCTCGCTTCGTGGCTCCCGAACTGCAAAATATCGTTACGCAGGATCTATATGACAAAGTTTGCATTCAAGATGGATATCTCATGATCATAAATTCTGAAATTGTGTATCGGATCTTATGGGAGAAAGTCGCCGAAATCGCACCACCACCTAAATCGTACCACCGCTGGTTTTCTATAAAGCAGGACTAGTGGAGCGCTCTCATGATGAATACTTGAACTACTAGATGTATTGGGCAGTCCGTGGAAATAGCTATCAATGTAAGCATGTGTTGGGATTTTATTACAGTTATATTGTTTGAGTGCTTGCTGATGTAGTTTTTCTACTCCATATGCCAGATAACACAGCACTTCAAGGCAAGTGTTACTAGACATCATGCAGTTATCATTGTGATGCAAGTAATATTGTACGTAACGGCTGGTCGCTTTGTAGCGAGGCAGCTGTTTTAGGTTAGAAATGATGTAAAGAGTGAAGTTGTGTGCAGTTGCCTAAATCTTATCACGGGTGAGGTTCCTAATCCGTACCAGCACGAATAGGGCTATCATATTATTTGAAGTTCCATTTTTGCAATTTATTTGCATAAGTTAAATACATTTGAAATAAACACAAGTAACACACATGTAATTGTGTGTTACAGAATGGCGAAAAGAAAATATGGTGCCTGGAGTGAATCAGACATGGAAAGGGCTTTGGCAGCGTACAGAAATGGGGACGTGGGGTTCAACGAGTGCTGCCGCCAATACAGCATTACAAAACCAACGCTAAAGCGCCATTTGGACTGTAAAAACGTAATTGCTAACGACGGTATGAAGGCGCTTGGACGGAATACTACCTTGCCATTTGAAATAGAAAGTCAACCTGTAGAACATATTTTAAAATTAGAATAACAACTTTTTGGAGTCACTATTAACTATGTACGCAATCTGGCATATCAGATAGCAGAGCACAGCACATTCCACATAACTTTAATCGAGATACTCAAATGGCGGGTAAAAAGTGGTTTTATGCTTTCCGAGCTCGTCATAAAGAGTTGACATTACGTGAACCAGAAGCAACATCCATGGCTCGAACAAGAGGGTACGATAAGTAACATGTTGACGAATTTTTTGACATATTAAAGAAAGTCATTGATGAAAACAAGATAGATGCGACCCGCCTATTTAATGTCGATGAAACAGGCGTTAGTACTGTTCAAAACAAATGCCAATAGGTTTTAGCTAAGAAATGAATACACCAGGTAGGTTCAGTCTCTAGTCGAGAAAGAGGTGTAAACACAACAGTGGTGTGTTGCACAAGTGCGTCAGGGTCATACTTTCCTCCAGCGTTACTTTTTAAGAGAATGAGAATGGCTAACGAATTGAAAATTGGGGCTCCACCAGGTGGTTTAGTTGAAATTTAAGAATCTGGCTATGTAAATATCACACTCTTTGTACAATGGATGAAACACTTCGTCGCTACTGTAAAACCAAATGTTGACAACAAAGTTAAAGGGTACTATACGCAAGCAGTTGAAAAATGGCTGCTGACCAATCCTGGCAGTGTCTCACACAATATCATGTTGCCACGCTAGTGGCAGAAGCATAGTGGGAAGGCGGCAACAATTGAAAACGTTATCAACGGATTTCGATGCACATGAATCTGACCATTTGATGTCACTGTGTTGAAAGACTGTGACTCTGCACCAGCCGATTACCTAAACCAAACAGATGATCCTACACCAGTCAATGAAGATGCTGATCTGTGTGCTACTTCGAGGCCCACTGAAGATGGCACTAATCAGTCACAGAACTCAGATGAAAACAATGTCCTTTTGATTGAAAAACTGAGTTAGGCAACTGGCCCTAATGTAACATCAACCACTTCTTGTAAGCTCAGCGTGTCTATTGAATCACTTTCAAATTCCTAGACCCAACGAAAGATGTAGGTTTGCAAAGGCCCAACGGGCATGTGTTTTGACAACCAGTCCATACAAAAACGATTTGGAGTTGGTGAAGGCGTTGCAAGTGGCACAGGCAAAATGAAAATCGCAAAGGACACGCCAAATGACCTACAATTATCACAGCCCAGTATTAAAAATAGAAAGACTAACGGACCTAGGCCTACAACGAATAAACATTCTTCATCCGCAGGAAGAAACCAAGGTCTAGATCACAATTTACACCAGCCATCCACTTCAACACAGCGTAGTAGGCCTACAACGTGAGGAGTGGTATTGTTCTGTATGTGAAGAAACATTTGTGGAAGATATGATTCAGTGTTTAATGTGCGCATCCTGGGTTCATGAGTGTTGTGCGGGTGTTAACTCAGAACTGGCACATTTTGTTTGTGTAGCCTGTAAATAATTGAATATTTCTTGCATTTACCGTAGAAAAATAATCAAACTTTATTAGTATTTAAATACTACAATAATCCTGTGAGTTATTACATGCTGTCTTACTTTTTCTCTCAATTGGTTTAATTTAGAATGTTGTTGTACGATTTAGGACATAGGCGGTACGATTTAGGAAACCAGTTTCTTATATCGTACCAGTTGCAGACTGTTACGAAAAGTTTTTTTATTTCTTCCCCGATGCTACATTTTGAAATGTAACCCACATAAATGTACCCATAAATAGTCATACCACGGGGTATGAGGAAAGGGGAAGGCAAGACAGTGAGTCACAACGGGGAGTGGGAAGCATGGTCACGCATGTACTATCCACAGTAACACATTTAGCTCCGAAGTGTCGCGAAAATCGCCGCTGCGAGTGTTATGTCTGTCCGGAAGAAAAACACCATCGTGCATTCTGAGGGCCGGAGGATCGTAAGTAATATAATTGCAAAATGTGATGAAGAGGCGAAACAAAAACGTTATGCTCTCACAGTAAACCAGGCGACAGCAAGAGCTGCAGACTACGCTGGAGTGTCGCTGGCGATAATTAAAAACATACGGAAGGAACAGAAAGAACTAGATAACAGTGGGGAGGGCGGTAGCTAGCACACGCCGGGTAAACGACGGAAAACTAGGCCGGAAAATACTGTCGTGAATATTGATGACTTTGATCTATGTGTAATTCGGCAGACGATTTATATGCAGGAAAAATGTGTCCCTACCATTACAAAATTACTGCCCGTGGTAAAGGAGAAAATAGACTTTCCGTGGTCGCATACTTCGTTGCGTAAGGTGGTAAAGCAACTAGGTTTTGGGAAAAAAAAATCGCAAAGCCACAGGAAGATATTGAGAGACCTCACATCATATCTTCGCACCACGACTATCTAGTTGCAATGAAACAGCACAGATAAGGTGGGACACCAATTATCTACATAGACGAGACATGGGTAGACGGTAATTTAACGTTTAGTAAATGTTGGCAACATGAAGAAGTGTTTGGCATACAAGCTAATGTGAATTCGGATAACCGATTAATTGTAGTATACGCTGGGGGTACTAATGGATTTATCGAAAATGCTCTCCTTGTCTATAAAGACGGCGCTGCCAGTGGCGACTATCACGGCCAAATGAACAGTGTTAGTTTCATAAAGTGGGTTACCGAGAAGCTTGCTCCTAACCCCCCGCAGTCATATGTAGTATGTTAGATAATGCACCGTATCATTGCGCACAGATTGACAAGCCACCTACAAAGTACTCTGTGAAAGCAGATATGTTAACATGGTTAACGAACAAAGGCATAACTTGTCACACGTCGATGGGGAAAAAGGAGCTTTACAAATTGGTGGAACACGCGAAACCTAAAGAGAAGGTGTACAAATTCGACATGCATCTGACATCTTTGGGACATACCGTGGTCCGGCTTCCCCATTACATGTGCGACCTGAACGCTATTGAGCTTGCTTGGGCGAACGTGAAGCGGGTAGTGCGCGAAGGAAATGTAACCGGAGACTTATCTCTTCGGAAGCTCCGAGAGATTACTATTAAAGCGATAGACAGTGTAACAAGACCGACTGGGAAGTGGTACTGTGGTCACATACAGAAGCTTGAGACTGAATACTGGGAAAAGGACGGTGTTGTGTCAGATGTAATTGACAGTATCGTTGTACGTCTGACGACAGTAGTGATTCCTCCAGTGCATCAGGCGCGTGCAGATCAAGCAGTGAACAAGAAAACCCGGGTTCACCATTAAAGACCCTGCTGCCTTGACGTGAGTGAATGTTTTCTTTGTACGATAGTACAGTCGTATAGTGTGACCGGCTTACCGTTCCAAGGTCGCATTCCTGCCAGGATTTCAGAGGTGATGTGAGGGCAGCATTTTTTTTTTAATTTTAGACAGATAAAACTGCAAATCTGATACGTGGTACGATATAGGCAACTCTCCCCTATTCAAGGTTGAAAGGTGGGTTCAACTGATGTTGAACCTACTTTACATAGCCGTATCGATCTTAAGATATTCGGAACCACAAAGCATGTTATATTTATCGTCGTGCAGCTTCAGACTCATACATCAAAGCCCTGACCCCGTCAACTGACAAAAGGTCGAAAGATAAGTTCAGTGCAGTTGGCTATTCAAGTTCGGTATACGTTCAATGTGTATATTTCCAAACAGAAGTACCTGAAAATTGGGTTTTTGGTTGTTCTGTAAAACTTTAAAATCAGGGGTGTAGCCAGGGAAAATGAAGGGAGAAAAAAGGGGTGGGGGGGGGGGTGAGTTGGCTGTTAAAACCTTTGCTCCTAATGTAAGCAACAATTAGTATTTAAATCATTAATAAACCTTTAATTGTGATCAAATTATGAAATAGGTGTAAACTACGATTGTGAATAATATTTTACTATTAATTTTAAATTATCTTTCGTCTCTAGTAATTACAATAACATTCGTATAGGCCGTTCACGGTAAAGTGAACACTTTTTGTAGCTGTTTCGTCAGACATAATAACAAAAAAATATATTTTAAAGTGGCCTCGGACTTTTGGTTTTTGGTACGGTAAATGTATACACTGTGTTTATTACTCACATGGCAGAGTTTACATTAACAAATGGTGAAAGGATACAAATTGGTTTAAAGAAAAATGTAACTAGGGCTTCAAAAGTGCTCACTTTACCGTGAACGGCCTAGTGTCGTAATAACTAGTACATATTCGCGCATAAGTCGTTTGTGTATAAATGGCCAATTTGATATTTTAAAATGTAAGGTAAACGTGTTTTACAAATACTTTTATTAATCCTTTTATTAGGAAGAACTAATACATTTTACAACCTATAATGAGGGATCTGGGGTGGTGCTTAACAGCAGTCAACGCCGACGATTTCGAAGTGAATTGGAGGTGGAGCAGCGGTTGAATTAAATGGCAGGGGAATGGGAGCACACCGAGAGAACTTACGTGCCAATCAACAAAACCCACGATGTGCGAAAATCGACAGTGACCCCGTCAGGAACCGAACCTAGTTTGCTGTGGTAGCGGATGTGCATTCTATGGACTATAAGGTAATCATACTTTCGCCGTCATATAGCAATCTACAGTTGTAAAGAGTAGAAAGTAAAACGAATATATTACTCATTTTTAATTTCGTTTTTAAAAAAATGTACTATACTTACGCTGCAAAAGTGATATGGAGGAAATTAAAATATATGCTCATGGTAAAAAAAAAAAAGTATAAGATGGTAGATTTAAAATGAGCTAGTAATATTGCTTACCTACTTCGTTAATGTCAGATTTCCTTTTCGCGATTGTGCCTGTTGTGTCGAAAGGGGTATTGAACACCATCATGAAAAATAGGTCGGGCGGTAAATGTAGTTGTCCCATTATAAGTTCCTTCCCCAAGTCGTCGCAGTGGCAGCTACCGAATCGGTGGGGATTTGTTTTCCGTTATAAATTCCTCTCCCCTGATGCCATCACAGTGTACGGAGAAATGTTTTGCATACTGCTGAGGAAATTTTTGAATATATATTCCATTAAAATAAAATTAATATGTAACACATTATTTAACAATGATCTTGTCGCAGATATCAAAATACGACATTAGCAAAGTTTAAGTTTATATGGTAAGACAAAAGGAAAGAAACAGCTGTTTTGGTAGTAAGCACAGTAATATGTTCACGAAAGTTGTCGAGTTAAAGTTCTCCTTATCCCTGTATCTTAGCATAGTGTACAATAGTGCCACATAAGATCCTCGAATGTGACCAACTGTCGTGTTAGCTACAGAATAGCCAAGTTGGTTGGAGCTTATTTTGACCCCGTGTCTTTGGGGGAAGCTTTCATTAATAATGGTCAAATCGACTGGTGCTTGGGTAGCAAACATAATCTTAGCACTAATTCTATATTTATCTTATCATAGTATGCGCCCACTTATGAAATGAATTTTTGGATATGTAAAACACAAGTTTCATCAAATGGTGAGATGACTAGGTTTATAAGAGGTTTTATGACATAATGCTTTATATCCGAATTTGGGGGTTATAACTTCAACACTTTGAAAATGACAACGAACTAGGTTGATAAGGAAGCTTAAAATATAATGGGATATATAATGATAATCGAAGTCAGTAGCGATACCTATGATAAGAATTCGGCACCTATAACTTAAACAGTTACAAAGTATCGGTTAAATATTCTTATAAGAAGGATAAAGACATACTGGACCCTCATAGATTGATATAAGTCAGGGGCGATAGCTATGACACGAATTTGATGACTGTAGCATCACTGGATGGCAAATAATGGCCAACTGGGCTTATAAGAAGACCAAAGGTATAATGGACCCTGAGAGCTTGATCGAAGTCGGGAGTGACATCTGTCAAATGAATTTGAGGGATATAGCTTCAATGGATGATAAATAATGGCTTGCTATGCTTATAAGATGGCTTAAGGCATAATAGACCATGCCAACCTGGCCGAAATCAGGAGCGATGACTATGATATGAATTTGGTGGCTATACTTTGAAAATGGCAGCCAACCATGCTTATAAGAGAACTTAAGGCCTAATATGAGCATATCATATTGATCAGTGCTAGGAGCAATACCTATAGTCTGAGTTCGATGACTATAATTTCAGTGGTTTGAAAATGGCGATGAACTATTCTTATAAGAATGCTTAAGATATGATGAGCTATATTACATTGGTCAGTGCCAGGAGCAGAACCTACAGTCCGAATTTGGTAACTATAACGTTTAGTTCGGAAATGATGGTCACCTATGCTTATAAGTTCGTGGGGGGTTAGATATAGGCATACTGCTCTTAAAACATAATCTGTTGTGAGGCAACCAATGTGTTGTACTTGTAGCTCGGACTGATTACATAATTAATTTAAAAATAAATAATTGTGTATATGCCTACAAACAAGTGCGAAAAATCTAAGCTCATAATGTTACTTTAGCATTCGACAAGTCCGAAAATATATAACACTTGGTATAATTAATTATACATATATATGCTTATAAAATCCAATGTGGTGCTGGTCATAGTCACATAATCATATTTTCTGACGACATATTCTTACCTGTATAAAAAAAATACGTGTCTGTAGACATATCACTAGATACACTTGTTTGTAAAAGTTAAATAAAAAAATATATAAAATGAAATACATAACTTTTATTTTATAAAACTATGCTTTGTGTAATTGGTTGTTGTGTATCCATAATCAAATTCTTCTTGAAAATACGAGTCCGTAGACATGTCGCTTGGTACATTTATATCTGTATCATTTAGAAGTTAATTAAAAATATTAATTTAATATAAACATTTTATTTATAAAATTAGGCTTTACCTAATCGATGGTTATGACATCATATTATAATTATCCTTGAAAATATGGGTCTGTAGACATGTCGCTTGATACTTTTATATCTGCAAATGCTAGAAGGTAAATAAAATTGATTAAAAATTAATTAAAATATCAAATCAATAAGTTCAATGTCTTTTGTAAATCATTCATGAAAGTCTATGATTGTTAGATATATTTTTATAAGTACATTTATGTAATCGTTTTACTTGATGCAATGGAAGAGGCAGAGTTTCTTTTAAAATATATATAAATTGCTTTACTAAATATATAACATTTCTAATATATACATTTTTTAAATTGTTATATTTATTTACAAATACATGAAATCATATATATTTCATCCAAACTCTTATTCCAACACATGATTTGATAGCTTAGTTTACTGTAGTGTCCACCATGTTCGCGAGTCGAGGTTCGGCAGTTCGATCCTGCACCACTTCACAGGATTTTTTTAACTTTGCGAAAAAATAAATAACAATTCTCGTGGTTGTCGCTCGACGACGAACTCCAGAATCAAAGGTGGACGACCGAACGCAGGTCGCAGGGGAAATTACAGTAGACGACATCCAATATGACGGACGAAGAAGGTGCAAGAAAGAGAACAGGTGGGAGACATGAGAGACAAGAAGGAATGACAGAGCATGAAGGATTGACAGAGCATGAAGTAACAAGATGGAATGATAGAGCATGAAGTGGAAGATTTTAGAAACATATGGCCGATGGAAAGCATATGGCGATAAAGATCATGGTCAAGGACTTAAGGCAGAATTCATTATGGCGGCTAATCCTCCAATCATCAGCCTCCAGCCCTTGTCCTAGAATCGGCTATTCCTCTCTATTTTGGACGTATGTAGCAAGACTACGGACACTATGGGTTTAAGACCAACTGGACTAAGTAGTGTACCAATTCCCTCAATTTTAGAATCTTCAATCCAGGCCACCTACTTTTGCTACTACAAATGCCACAGAGCGGCATTTTGGGTTTAAGTGACACTGTTAATTACAAGAAGGGTACGGATGAATGGACCATCTGTTTATAACGAACTCCTAACCACTTGAAATCAACTTGCAGCTCAGATGTCAGGGCTTGGGCTCGAAACATCAATGATCTGGGTTTCTCGTACACTAACATCATGCTTTAGTGAGCAATGCCACACTGTAAAAATTTTGCTAGCAAATTTCCTCAATTGTAATTGAATTTTACACACAGTGAGATAATTTTACCCATCAGGCTGCAAATATATAACTGTTGATGTCGCTAATATACAAAGTTATGAATCCCCTCGCTTTCTTAAACAAATGTAAAGGAAACTACCACGGATGAAAGGCATAAAACTTTACTATTTGTACTTTCCCACTGTATGTATACATTGATGAAGTAAATTTGGGAACATGGCCTTAGAGTGAACTGATCATTTTAATCAGCATAATTTTTCTTCATTATCGCGACCACGTACTTGTTTGGAAAATTGGAACAATTATTTCAATATTCATAGGCTTGACAGTACACCGAAATTGAAATATTGCAAACTTTTAACTGCGGGGGCTGAAGTTATTGTCCTTTAGAAAAAAAGTCCCAATCAGATTGAAGGATGATTAACAAGATAAAAATTTGCAAACTGAGTTCTTGAGAGCCATGTATGTGGCGAAATTAGAGGCCTGGGAAATAAAACGAGACGTGAAATGCAGTGCCAGTTATGGGAGTGAAAACTGAGCCATGAAACAAAAGGAAGCTAGTAACACACAGGCAACAGAAATGAAGTTCCTACAAACTGTAAAAGGATGTCCGAGGAGGACAGAATAAGAGCCGCAAACGAGAGGAACTGGACGTTGATCGTTGGACTGGGCACAACTGAATGGAAGAAAAGTAGATCTCGGAAAGTTGCCCAAGTGTAAGCCAAGAGGAATACAAGATCTGGGAAGACCGAAGAGGCGATGGAGTCCTGGGTCAGAACAGGCCTTAAAGCCAAATATAGTCTATTCGCGGTTTTTGACTCGAACCCTTGAAAAATCTCCGCAGGTATAATGTTTTAGCTGTTTCCTAAACATGCCGTGCATCGTAAGCGTTGGAGACCCCTGTCTTCTGTTAACGTAGAAGTTTTTTTTTAAATTTGGATTTTACACATAAAATGTGTACGATAATTCCACATTTATGTAACAGTTTTAAGAATCATAACTTGCAAATTATTTGACCGATTCAGATAATTTAATCATGCTATGTGTGTAGTGTTAGAAAATTGTACAACATAGATTGCACTAAAAGTTTTAAACACGGGAAATATTTTAACCAATTTATTCATGATCTTAAACTTTTGACGGGTGCTGTACACCTTCAAGCTGTCACAGCGTGGTTCGCGTTCGATATTGTTTCCTCAGACATGTATAATCCATTCAGGGTTACTTCAACTTTTTCTGAAGCCCTGCTCAAGTTCTACTTCCAGGATATTCCTCTGTCTCGTACAAACTAAGCTTAACGAGTCTATAAAATCACATCAAAGAACAACGTACCGAATTCGTGCGCACTCAGTTGAAATTATATTTTGCATCAGAACAATTTCTTACTGGATGCTACCAACACACATGTTTTCTCATTGTTTTATTCATATTTCTTATAAATTAGATATCATAATTTATAAATAAAATACAGGTGAAAATTCAATTAAACGAAAAATAAAATACTTTCACGTTAAAAGAGATATAAAACGCTTGTGATACATGGCATATTTAGGAAATAACTAAACACGTCATGCATGGGGTGATTTTTCAAATGTTTTATTCAAAAAGTGTGAAGAAACCGCGGACAGACTATACGCTCCGTTATAACGGACTCGCGTGCAGAATTGTAATGAAACCATGCGCTCGGTGAAAGTCGAGCAGCACATTTGAAATCTAAAAAAAAAACAGCATACCGCATTTCGTAAGCTCCTGACGGCTACCACAGAACAATTACGAATGTAGCCGTTTATACCGTGTACTCCAACCGTACACGCCAACGAAATGTTGTGAAGGCGGATTCACAATATCTTCGTAACGTACGTACGTTTTCTGTTGGCAGACATTCAAACAAAACCGTAACTGCGAAGCGAGATTATTGTTTTGTGCTTTGGTTTTGCAGGCTTTGTGCAAAACATGGTACAACTGGGAAACACTGGCCAAAGAAAAGAACATTTCTTGTATCTATAGCTTTACCTTAATATGTTTAGTTAAAGAATTAAGACGGATTCACAATATCTTCGTAACGTACGTACGCACGTACGTATACGTTTTCTTTTAGCAGGAATTCAAACAAAAATCGTAATTGCGAAGCGATATTATTTTGTGTTTAATATTTGCTGGTTTTCTGTTAAACATGGTAAAATTTTAAAACACTGACCTGAGAAAACCTAATTTCGTATATTTAAGTATTTATATTAACCATTTCAGTCAAAAAATAAATATATATTATTTTAGGAGTTGCAACAAACATATATTTTGTACGGAACTGTACTGATATCAAGACGACGCTTTGTCTTACATCGGGACCAATAGGAAAACTATCTGTGCTTTATGTTACTGGCAGCAGAGGTTTCTGAGGCTACGGAACATAGTCTCAGCAGCGAATGATGTATCCCCTCCCACACGTAGGGAACCTTTCTCATTGGACAGTATGTTCTACTGTGTACAGTGCAGACCATTCAAGCCACTTCATATGCAACGTCCCAGGTAGAGGACACTGACTCAAAGGGTTAATACTTGTAGTTAAAATAATACATTTATTATTAAATTGGACATTCTAATTGGCTGAGAGTTCAGTCGTACATACGTAGCTTCTATTCACACGTACGTCTCTACGCTACTTGGAGGTTGTGAATCCATCACAACTCCGTTCGCCAATCATCGTATGGTAACTTACTCGCCATCCGATGGCTCATGCCAATAGGAAGCGTCCCGCAGCACACAGTAGCCAATCAGACACCAGGCCCGCTCCCACAGCCTCGCGAAACCAATGAGAGGATAGGTACGTTCACTCCAATGGAACTGACACACTATTTCGCCTCTGTATACTCATCTACTCTTTGTTATATACGTGACTATCTATATTTCACGTATTAAGTATGTCCAATAATACTTCAGCATTGCTAATAGTTGATCATTGGACAGGGGAATGAGTGTAATATCTTGACTGAAGCATCGACTAACATGTTCACTAGAACATCAATTAAGTTAACACAATTGTTTTGAACTTATTACGTATAATCACATTTACCATTCACTAATTGAGTTTCCTCTTTTGAGTAAGTTTCACACTGTTGCAGGAGTATATTAATTTCCAAATTTTATTTGTATATCGAGAGATATTTTTAAAATGTTACATTATTAAGAAGCCGATGAAAAGTAGTTATAGTGCGTCTCGACTTTAGATTGCAGTGAAGAGTACATGGTCCAATATGTTGCAATGGATGTTTGGTGCTTGGAAATCTTGAATATTACAGTACATGTTTACTCGATGACGGTACGTCGTACACTAAACACAATTACGTTAATACCTTACCTAACTTATACCGAACATTATAAAGGTTGTTCGCGGTAAAATGAGCTCTTTTGAAAGCCCTGCTTACGATATACTTGTATACATCTTGCGTATTTTCCCGCCTTATCTAAAATTAACATTGCCATAGGCTTCATTGCTTTATTCATGCGTCGGTCAGGAAAACTGTGGAATTATTAGAAAAGTAAATATGTTACAAATCTGGTCATTTTTAGACTTGATGGATTAAAAATAAACGAAAGAAATTATTTAAGTGATCACAAATGATTACCTATCACTTTTTATTCGGTGTTAAGATATGGTACTACTTTCCATCCACCGTTACCAACTTTACTCGGCGCATGTCACTCAGTGCGCCCGTTAAAATATATGCAGGCCTGGGCAGTGACTTTTTTCTTAGGTTGATTTCAAAAATGCTTACTTTATCGTGAACAGCATTTACTGATTATTACTGGTTCACAGTTAAACGTGGCGTGTCTCAAGAACTACGGTCCAATCACAGTAGCATTAGAAAAGAACAAGTGTTTGAAGTCTACTTAGGTACCGAACGAATTCACGAAATACTCGGGGCTCTAGCAATAGCCAAAGGTTTCTCCAGTTGCATATGCACTAACACTGGAATGGACGCTATCACTTTCTTCATGCCTCCATCAAGTAAACCTGTGGAACTTATGAGATTGCAAGTATGTTATTAATAAGAAAATTTTGTACTTTTATAAGCATATAACAAATCGAAACTAAATTAAACAAATTCAGTGTCCACAAATTTAAACATCACACTTTTAATACAAAGATATTACATGGAACTAAGGTTCCTATACTTTGCTACCAACTTTACTGAAAGCACGTTGGTCAACGTGTCCGTTAAAATGTGTGTAGGTAGGACCAGGGATATATTTTTTCATAGGTTGATTTCAAAGTGTTTTGTTATAGTCTGGTTTCTTCACACTATTTTAATCCAATATTTGGAGGAAAAAAAAAAACTTATGTATGACATGTTTGATTGTTTCCTAAATATGTCAACGCAGTACAAGCTTTTCATATTTGCGTGAACATAACAGTATCATATTTTTAGTTAAATTGAACTTTTACTTAGGTATATTTTATCTATATATTTTAATATTTAATTTATAATTATTGGAAGATATTATTAGTGAGAAAATAGGTGTGTCGGTAATGCCTAGTAAGAAATAGTTTTCAGTAAAAAAATAATATTACACTGAATGCGCACGAATCAGAGGCGTGTGGTGGAGTGCTGCAAGGTAAGCTGGTGCTTGCTCAGTACTGTACACACTCGACGCACGCAGCAGGAACTAGTAACCAGAGTGGGGCCGGGAGAAGCAGAATGTACTGCCGCCACTCACGAGAGAGCGGCGCGGCGACCATTACACACATGCTGTGACGTCAACAGCACTACTACGTTGAAGTGGCCGAAGTGTAAGCTAGCGAACGATTAGGTATAGCACAGAGCAAAAAACAGTTTACCTTGCAATAGTTCACCACACGCCGCTGCGCCACGAATCCAGTGCGTTGTCTCTTTGGTGTAATTTTCTGTACTCTTGGTTAATCCTTATTTGCATGAGGCGGTAGAATAGACTGGAAGCAGAACTGCAGCAGGGCTTTCGGAAAGTTAGAAGTAATAGTGAACAGCGTATAACTGTGAGTTGGCTATACTTAGGGCTATCTGTTTTTCGAGAGAAGATTTACGCGGATGCTAGACTTCAATTTTCTATGTCCACACTTGCAGTCTTAATTTGACTATTGGTCGCTTGTCTATGTGCGAATGAGTAAGCCAATCAGAATCTAGTTTCACCTATACTGACCGTCCGTGAGACGCGTAACAATTCAAATGATCCAATCACCAAAATAGTTCTGAACTAAAGTGTGCTGGAACACAACTTGTCCTGAATTTTTTTCACGAAAAACAGGAGCCCCTAGCTATAATTGATGCTCTTAGTTGGGTGAAGTTGCTAAATGTAAACATCAGTCTGGTCTCCTCGCTACGTGAACGTGACGCAACAAAGTGGGTAAATGCTGTTCACGATAAAGTGAGCTCTTTAGAAGTGAACCTTAGGAAAATATTCACTGCTACTGCATGCATATATTTTAATGGGTGCACTGAGTTACATTCGCCCAGTAAAGTTGCTAATAACGTATGGAAAGTAGTTCCATATCTGAACGTCGAATAAAAAATTGTTAGGTAACCATTTTTATTTAACCTAAAATTAATTCTTTCACTTTCGACTTTTTTAATGCATCGAAGTGTAAAAATGAACAGATTTGTAAAGTATCTACTTTCTTAATAATTTCACAGTTTCATTTGACCGACGCATGAATAAAGTGATGAGGCCCATATAATTGATTCACGATAACTTCGGCCTTTTCTGAAGCCCTGCTAAATTTCTACTTTTGGTTACTAATTACGTATCCTTCCGCTACACGTAAACATAAACACTGCCATGTGACTTCTACTTTTATAACTGTCAAATGCCATATTGCAGAAACCATTTCCTACGAATGTTCACAATTTAGGGCTATAACAATATTTAGGTCAGCTTAATTAATAACTATTTGTTACACACGATATAGCACGTTACACATAATTCACAGTAATATTTTGCCACGACAGTGTTTGTTACCACTGTGGCGGAAAAAACAGTAGTATTTAACCTGTTGTTATTAATATGTGTTTGGAATTAAAATTAAAACGAAGGGACAACCAGTCCAACGAAACGACGCAGTAAATTCGACCACGCAACTCATGTCGCTTATTTATTGTACATCGACAAACGTAAAAGATAGTGGTGAACATGCAAACACATAGGCCTACTGTAACATTTATTCCGCTAGTATTTACATGCATTGGTACTTACTGGTATGTAGGATTATTTTATTATTTATTTAATTTTATCTGGGTGGGCTTGGTATTTTGTTGGGATTGTTGCAGACATTCAAAACACAGAAACGTAAGCTCGTTACACAACTGTTTTTCAAACCCAGCGCAAAGGTACAACGTTGTGATAAACAGACGTGAATGTAAATAATTAACTTCGTCATAACATCAGTTCATGGTTAAAACGTATAAATTCTGCACATATTTGAAATCAACACACACACACTGGCATGCGTAACGATTACAACACAGACACCACGCCCTTTCATACGCAACGATCACAACACATTTCACTCTGCCGTGGAAACATATATTTATCACAACATTGTAACTTGCCTAGGATGTTTAAAAAACACGAGTACAAACTTGACGCTTCGTTAAGAAACACGTCGTATCATTGACATGTCGCCACATCACTGCCAGTCGTAAGGCCATATAAAAACTGGGAATAATTGCCCGCCATATTGGGACAAGTGCGTGGAAGGTGATCAAGTTCTATATTCTCACTTACACATCACTTCTGCCAACATGCTGGATTTGTGAGCGTCGCGCGTCGCGCCATCGCATCTAAATAACATAGGCAGCTGTAATAAGTACGAAACATGCTACAATTTCAAACATGTATAAATTAGGTTTACTAGAGATGGGAAATTTCCAGAGAGAGAGAGAGAGAGAGAGAGAGAGAGAGAGAGAGGAGAGAGAGAGAGAGAGAGAGAGAGAGAGAGAGAGCGCGCGCGTTAAGCTCCACCCAGCCAACAGTTTCGTCGGACGAAAAAACAAACACCACGTCACTACGGCCTACAAACGTTCCTTTGCGCTGTTATTACTGTAACAATGAAATATGTTTCTATCGGGGTTACCTAAATGAGCATACCAAAAAACTATGTTGGAACAATATTTGAACTAAGCACAATTTCTTGCTAGCCTTTGCCATACACCACTGCTCTCGTTGTTTTTAATTCGTATATGATACGAAATAAACATTACAAGTTGTAGATATTAAGTAAAGTTTCATGTATTCAAAAATATAGTACTTAAGAGCTAATCACAGTGTTATGTATTTGTGGAATATAAGTGATTGAACAAACCAGGTTGACATGTTACGCGTAGGGTGATTTTTCAATGGTTCTATTCCAAAAGGCTGAAGAAAGCGTGAATGGACTATAGCAATGTTGATTTTGCATAAGGCGGAGGAATACACACCGTACTTGTAAGTAGATCTTAACAGGGTTTTCAAAAGTGCTCAGTTTACCGTGAACAGCCTATAAGTGCACAGCGACGAGACGACGAGGCGGTTCCTTTGATACGGGCGTCACCAATCTGTGATTGGCAGCACGAAGCTCTGGAAGCGAGCATCGTGTCTGACTGGCGACTACGTGTTGAAAAATATCCCTTATCGGCTGCGCCGCCGCCCGCCGGGTGGCAAGTTGTGACCGGGCGCTGACCGCCGAGCGGCATTCAAACACAGCAGGGCCGCCATCTTGTTGACGCGTGCAGCTGGAGCTCGTGGAACAAACGGCTGTTTCACCTCTGTATTCATAAATACTCTTCGGCGACGCCCTTTTTCTGCCCTCTCGCCAGTAAAGATACGATGACGACATAGCGGTTGTAAGACGTGACTGCGATCGAGGACACCTGCATAGCGATACCGCAACGGTACAAACTGGTTACATTAACTGTACTAGATCTTTTTGCAGTCGTACATTGCTGTAACAACATGTACTGGGCGTGCAGTTTTTCAGATTTTTGGAGTGTGCTATTGAATAAATAATTTAGGAAGACGAGACAACGTCACACCAGTTGCAGTGTTCCAATGTTCTGCCAATACCCGAGACGACGCTGAACGGCCCGTCTCTGGCGCAAATGAAATATTTGTCATCCCGAAGTGTATTCGCTTTTCGTGGTCCAGTTTCGAGTTTTTTGACTCATCCTGTTCCCTTCAGCCGATTGCTTCCACGCGGCCATCACAGCCACGGTGTAGTGCCACGTGCGAGCAGCAATTTATCGGTATCGAAATCCTCATCCATGCAAGCCGATCATTCGGTCCCGTTCAAACTCCGCGAAGTGCTGAAAGGGTGTATTTCCACGTTGACGAGGCGTACTGGCTCCAGGAGGGATGTTTACAGCTCACTGAGGACGAACAACTACCCTTTACTGGATCCTCAACGGTTCTCTATTTATTCGCTCGTACATGTCAGTTCAGGGGAAGCTGCGTTATAATCATTCATACCGAGCGTTCTGAAACTCAATACTCCAACTCCAGATATAGTTTATTTGGACCATTCGTAATACATAAGCCCTTTGCACCCATATCCGGAAACGTATTTTTGTATTATTTAATTGAATTCAAAAGTCGTGGTGCACAACGCCTGCAGAACAAGGCAGTGCGATCACGTGATTAGGACAAGTTGCGTAGTTCGTAGGCGCGCGACACTAAATAATTACATACGCGGCGTCGCTCGTCTACTTCCTATGCGACTTGTACTATATGCTGTTTACAGGTAAAATGAGCCCTTTTGAAAGCCCTGCTTAAGATCTACTTGTATATACGTTGTGTATTCTTACGCCTTATGTAAAATTAACATTGCCAGGGGCCTCATCACTTTATTCTTGCGTCGGTCAAGTGAGACTGTGGAATTGTTAGTAAGTAAATACTTTACAAATCTGCTCATTTCTACACTTACATTCATTAAAAAAACAGAAAGCAAAAGAAATAATTTTAAGTTATCACAAAGGTTACCTAACACTTATTATTCGACGTTAATATATGGAACTACTTTCCATCCATCGTTACCAACTTTATTGGGCGAATATCACTCAGTGCGCCCATTAAAATATATGCATGCAGGGGCAGTAACTTTTTCCTAAGGTTAATTTCTAAAGTACTCATTTTATCGTGAACAGCATTTACTCGCATGTTCGCACCGACTTGTTCTCCAGATGTTGTACACACAACGCCGGGCCACTCCCGGATTTTCGCGTGTAGGAATCGTGACAAACGATGTCGCTGCTCCATACTCACCTTAATCACCTTCATGGACTCTCAAGACGTCGATGTTAAGAGCCGCCCAAATCTCTTCACTCTCTCACTCGTTCATCCAAGTATTATGTAGACGAACTTCTTGAAGTGACCACGAAATAGTCAGGCTGCCGCCATATCACTGTAATTTTAATGCGCTGGATCACTGTCAAGTCTCGTGTAGCTGATACAGATGTATCGCAAAGAGCCGACCAGATAAAAGGGTTGACAGAAGAAGCTATAAATAGTATTTCGGAGAAATACTGGAAAACAACTGTGTCACATGTAAAAGAGCAGACGCATAAGATCGTTGCCTATAAGAATAAATAGACAAATTAGTACTAAGTGTGTGTGTGTGTGTGTGTGTGGTGACGGCGATAGTGACAATGAAAGCGATAGTTACCATGATGACACGCGTAATGGTAGCAATTATAGTGACAACTTATAGTGCAGTCGGACGATGCCACTGGTCGGCGGGTTTTCTCGGAGATCTTCCGGTTCCCCCGCCCTTTCATTCCTTCGCTGCTCCATTCCCACCTCGCTTCATCCTCATCGGCTCTCAAGACCTCGATGTTAAGAGCCGTCCAAATCTCTTCACTCATTGGCTATTGCATGTTGCGAAAGTTTGCCTGTTGCCGGCTGGCGAGTACGTTGCCAGGAGCTGACTGGCGAACGATGTTCAGACATGTTTGGTGATCGCTGACGCCATACTGCTGGCGTGTGAGGCTGGAGTCGGGCGCTTAAAGAGGCAGTTCCACCTCTGTATTATTACGTGTTCTGCGGCCGCGTCGCGTGTCCTCGTCGCCGCGTCGCTCGCCACGGCTCGCCTTCCCAGCGCGTGGTCGGCGCGTCCTTGGGGCCAGCTGTAGTTGGGGCCACTGTGTCCTCGACGTCGACAATCAGCCCGCACTAAGGTTGATTCCACTCAGGTTAGGAACAAAACGAGTTTTCTTATGAAAGAACTTGTCATAGGTAAAGTTTCCAGCACTAGGTGCGCAGTTTTCCATATAGGTAACTAATAAGGGGCACCTGTTTTTCGCGAAAATATTTCAGGACAAGTTGTATTCCAACACACTTTAATTCAGAACCGCTTTCGTGATTGGATCATTTGAATTTTTACGCGTGCTATCTATCTGTCCGTGAATCACAGATGGCCAGTATCGGAAAAACTTAATTTTAATTGGCTCTCTACTTTAACAGACAGTCTTCACACAAAGACAAGCGGCCAATAGTCAAATGAAGACTGCAAGCGTGCGCATAGGATATTGAAGTCGTAGCCACCACGGAAATCTTTTCGCGAAAAACAGGTGGCTCTACCTATAAAATTTTTTAAGCTACGTGAATAATAAAAGAGAATGATTCTACTTAATTACGTAATTATTTAATATTTGATTTATGATTATTCCAATGATTTTTAACATAGAAAATAGAGAAAATAGAGCACACATGCGACACTAGCGCTTACCTAGTGGCAAGAAATATTAGTTGACAAACAAAAAGCATTGAGCGTCCCAACCTGAGTAGCAGTAACCTTACTCGCACCAGAGTTTATTCTGCTCATTTTGGGAAGCTGAATGTTAAAATTTGGCAACTAATATTTTTTGCCACTAGTGTCTCATGTGCACCAGATTTTTCTCTGTTTTGTACGTTAAAAAACAGGACAATTGCAATAAACATATATAAAATATAAAATAACTTGGTAAATAAGTAAAATCTTTCTCTTTTATTATTCGCGTAGATAAATATTTTATTTTAAAGTGACCTCTTTGGAACACTGCGCACGTAGCGGCGGAAATTTTCCTCATGCCAAACTTTCCCATAAGAAAATTCGTTTTGTTCCAAACCTGTGAAGACTTAACCTTACCCGCACCAAATCACTGGACTGTTCTCCTCGCTACTCCTGCCCTACAATACCGCGTTGTGTTCCCGCCTCCGCACCACACGTTCTACGTACTTCAAGTCAGTATTGTCAACATCTCAGATATGAAAATCCCTAGTTTTCAACACAATTTATTTCTAGAACACCATAAAATATTCCTTAAATATAAAATAAAGTTTCTGGATATGTAACGATACTATATTCTTACATAAATTTATCTTGCAGTGAAATTCACAGCTTTGTATTCTATACAATATACCAGAACCGAAAAAAAAATCATCTGTAGGTATATTATAAAATAGGTACTTCATGCTACATACAGATTTCACACTTATGTCTAAAAATACAATTTTCTTGGTTCTCTAAATCAAGTCTTAAAAATAATTTAAAGAAACAATTGTTTCCTTGTTGCACAACCAAGTATTAATGCAAAGGAATAAATAACTTATCAACTCTCCTACTAAATTACCGCATCTATAGGCTGACTATTCATATGCCATTTATTAAATATAAATTATGTTCTCATACAAAGTTGAAATATACAGACTGTCAGGTAATTCGCTGATACGGACTGCACTATCCCAATCTGTGATCAAAACCAAATAGAAAATACTCTTTGGTAAATATGCAAAAGACACACAATTAGAGGAAAACCACGTGAAATGCCAAAAAACCACTGTAGCAAACATGTGGTATTCCAATTAGAAAAATGTGAGGTGACGTGGTAATGCTGCAACTAATGTGTAGTGCTAAAGAGACCGTGGAGTTCACATGCAGCGAGTACTGGGACGTGGCAATGACCATGAGTGCACTCGTCGGCCAAGCTCCATGCATGCTGCATGCATCCAACGTGCAGAAAAGCGCTTGGTTATTTTGTCATGGGGTAAAACGCATCAAGTGACCAGTCAACCAGCGTTTCGAAAATTATGGACGCGGTGAATCAGGCTAAGAGTCACCGTATGTCAAAAAAAAATTTTAATGAGAAACACCTACCTTTACTGAGCAGAGAGGGAAAGTGATGATTAATAAATCTGATGCTAATTGTAAATAATCCCCTGCATTGCAAGTAGCTACGTAAAAACTGTTCACGGTTAACAGAACACTTTTAGAAGCCCTGCTTATGATTTACTTGTACGCACACTGTGTATTATTCCACCTCCATGTGTAAAATTAACACACTGCCAGGGGACTGATCATGATCAGGCCCATGGCAGTGCACTTTGTTCATGCGTTGTTCACGTGAGACTGAGAAATTATTATTAAATATCTTGCATATACGTTCATTATTACTGTTGAACGTATTAAAAACGAAAACAAAAGAATTCGTTTTGGTATTCACATATTTTTAAATCTAACGCTTTTGATTTAACGTTAAGACATGGAACTACTTTCTCTCAGGCGTTACCAACTTAACTATGGACGCACGCCGGTCAGTGTGCCCGTTCAAATACGTACCAGTAGGAGCAGTGACATTCTGCAAAGGTTGATTTCAAAAGTGCTGAATTAAACTTGAACATATTGCTTGCACAGTGTGAAAGCGAAGACTGCGGTGTGATTCAATGTTCTTTTTCAGCGACATCCAAAAATAATCTAATTCCGATGGCCTTGCCCCAGCTTCACTTTCAAGCGGACGTAATACAAGAGGCACAAGAGCAGCTATTGACGTCAACAACGACCTTAGTGAAGATGAGGGGGGGGGGGGGGTAGTTTTGAGAAGCGAGCGTGAAGCGTGCGATTAATGTAATAAACAGATGTAGCACACGAATATTGATTAATTATGTGTATTGCTATTCACGGTAAAATGAGCACTTTTGAAAGACCTGCTTAAGATCTACTTGTATGCACGTTGTGTATTCTTCCGCCTTATGTAAGATTAACATTGTCATGGCCTTCATCACTTTATTCGTGCGTCGTTGAATTGAAACTGTGAAGTTGTTAGAAAAGTAAATATATCAGAAATCTGCTCATTTTTACACTTCGATCCATAAAAAAAAAAAAAAAAAAAAAAACCGAAATTTATAATTTCAATTATCAGAAATGGTTACCTAACAATTTTTTTTTTCGACGTTGAGATACGAAACCACTTTCCATCCATCGTTACCAACTTCACTGGGCGCATGTCACTCATGGCGCCCGTTAAAATATATGCAGGTAGAGGCAGTGACATTTTTTCTAAGGTTCATTTCTAAAGTGCTCACTTTATTGTTAACTGCCTTTAAGTACATTTCATGTATTCATTCCATATACATCACTGTATTACTCCATCAACGGCCACCGGGAGATGCTGTGCGTATTACATATTTTGTTTTGCAAATTACGCTTAGAACACGTAAGCATAGTTTGTTAGGTAGATCGTGGAACATCCTATTTATTGGTTTTGACTGCATTTACAAATTGGGTCGTTGTTGTACGAAAAAAAATATTTTTTAGGGAAGTCACCCTGCCAAATTTTTTTGTATCTACCACAGATTTTTTTTTTTTTTCAGGATGACAAGGTCATACCCATCGTTAGTAAGCACGACGACAACGCCCTCTGATATAACTTCGTTTACCCACAATCCTGTTTGCTAACATCATGGCGGATCATTTTCATTGGTGTTTCATTGTGGGAACGCCAGCGAACAAGTGTGATTTTCTGAACTACTGCATGTAAACCAAAAAGTGCAGTAAAGAAAAGGCCGAGTTCAAATGTTTTAACGTCAGTGTCATCCTGGTCAGCACTGTATACTTCCGTGTGCTTATCCTTATTGGCAAATTCCATACTTCCTGTATACAGCAGCAAGTAGAAAAACAAGTGCGCGGACCGGCCTTCGGGGGTACTAACAAGCTCTTAATCAAACACGCTCCGTAAATGGCATGAACGAGCGTGATTCCGATGAAATAACTACTTCGTGTTATCATCTAAAATTAAATATCTTCTCTCTCTCTCTCTCTCTCTCTCTCTCTCTCTCTCTCTCTCTCTCTCTCTCTCTCTCTCTCTCTCTCTCTCTCGCCGACACACACTTGTATATCACAAATGCATTATTTTATTCAAAGTTTTACATTTAAGTACATACATACATAAAGGTAGCATGAACTTCAATAACAAAGGAAGAAAATTTATTTTACATAACTGAACCATTGAAAACAGAATTTTCGTGCAAATCCGTCTTTGAAATACATTCAGGCACTTTAATCTCAAAAGTAACGCCAATAAGTTGGAGATTCTGAACATTGTGACGTGTCTTAATGTAATACATCTGCGGACAAAAAAATTCACACTTGTCCGCCTACGGATCGTGTGGTAAAGATCGAGGTCAACTTCATGAGTCAACCAGTTTATATAACTAAACAAGCTCCATATGTACTTTCATCCGTGGCCATGTGCAGGATTCCAGTCCCGTGGTGAAAGGAGAAGGGTACAAAAATTAATCTTCAGGGAAGATTTATTAATACAAAGATATATACCAGGTTAATTAACTGGATCAATTTTCACGGGGAAAAAATTGACATTTTTTTTGTTGAATTTATATATAATAGTTTTAGTATATGTCTTTGCTTTACGATTTATGTTATTTAATCATGTATTCCCTGTAACTGGGAGATGACAAATAGGCCCCATCACTGTAGTCGCACCTTGGCTACACTCATACTTTCACTGGAAATCTGTGTGCGGGAGAACTGTGTGGTAAATGTGGGATACGGTATGTTAGGACACGTAACCTCTTTTTTTTTGCACTACATATGGCCTTGGGGACGTCGAATAAAACTTATGTCATTATTTACTTTGAGTTTTGGAAAATTATATGCGATGTAATCTTTTGGGAAATTATTATTTACTTTTAGACTTCGTAGCTTGTGCATAATTGAATGCCAAAGATAGAGTTTTCTAAATTTTTGTATTGCAGAAATAATAAAAACTAACACATTTCTGGAAATTAATCATTGAAGTGGCAATACAATTACATAAATTACATCAGGGCATGTGCAGGAAAGTTTTAGTATTTACGTCGAGTGTCTAGGAATGGTGCGGCGACTGGCGTGTGTAGAAACATAGGAGGGACGAGCGGCGACATTGACCAGTGTGAGTATAGGCTGTTCTTGGTAAAGATAGCACTTTTGAGGCCCTAGTTACTTTTTCCTTTCAGCTATATTTTATCCTTTAACCACCTTTTTAAATAAATATTGCCTCGTAAGTAATAAACACAGTGTGTATATTCCACCGTACTCGGAAGTTAACGTCTAAGACTAAAATAAAATATCTTTATTGACTATTATTCCAAATCAGAGGGCTTTCAAAAGTACTCACTTTAACGTGCATAGCCTCTAGTCTGCAATCATCGCTAGAGTTGAGGGAGAGACTGATTGTACTGACTGTACTTGTGAGAAAGTGGGGACTGGATGCTTGAGTGGGAGATGTTTGAAATAATATTAATATATAACAGTGGACATCGCGCACGTGTATGTGTAATTAATAAGTGAGAATTAATACCTTAATTATAACTGAGAATGATAATTAAATATTGCGCTCACTGATAGGAAGTGGAGTAGAGCGGGGTGGAGAGATCTCGGCGGTTCTCAAAAGCGAGAGTCTTGAGAGTCAATGAGGATGAAGCGAGGCGAGTATGGAGCGGTGTCGGAATGCAAGAGCAAGGGAAACAGGAGATCCCCAAGAAAACCCGCCGACCAACGGTATCGTCCGGCTCGATCTATACTTTCGAAAATCCGGGAGCGACCCCGCCGGGGATAGACCTCGTTCGCTTAGGTGGGAGGCGAGCACTCCGACCACAACACCACCGCGGCCCCACAATAAGTGAAATAGTAGTTTAAAATAATAAATAGTCAAAAATATTATCTGTACGTATTATATATTATTGTAAATAAATTAAGAAATTTAATTTCATTCTTTTTTATTTTCATAAGGACCTCCATCCCTCATGAACTGGCATATGCCCCACGTGGCCTGTTACAATAAGTAAAAATGATTTTTAATATTTTACTGTACGGAGGTTGATCAGGATATTAGTATAATGAATGAGGGCTTGAGAAGACGTGTATTGCGGATCTGTACCAATAGCTACTTAGGATAGGGACGAAAACCTGCTTGGAGAAGCGTCACGCAGTGCAATCGGCCGGTATGTGAACCCACGACTTCCCGAATGCGTGCGCTACGACACGAAAATCGCTCTCCGCACAAGAATGCAGGTTGTTGAGTGGCCTGGATGATGGCACGGGGGTTGAAACAAGGTGCACTTGCTACCCTTAATGCAAAAGGCAGTCCTATTAAATTACTTTTCAAAAAACATAATTTAGCTACAATTACATTTTTCTGAAGTGCGGGCAGTGGATAGAGAAACGCCCCCCACTTTTTTTTTGGCAAATTCAATCTGAAAATTTAACTAACAACTGCTTGAAAAAAGTTATGCTATTGTTCGCAGAGGGTCCTTATTTACAGTAGCCACCTTATAAGTAGTCATTCACTTGATGATGTTCTGCAACCCCTTATTTTAATACCACCGCACGTTAATGAATAAAGGCCTCGCGGACATCTCACCTAAGACTGCCCTTCGGCCAACAGGAATAACAAGGGAACAAAGGGTATCAATAAAAATATTTAAAAGAATGAAATTATTATTATGTGGCATTTTATTTAACATACTTTTATATTAATTAATTCTAACTTTGTTACTATAAACCCATTTTTTTTAGATGTGCAGTACGGCGCCTTTAGGAAGCTGAGTTTGTGGTTAGGCCTAACTGGATACTTTTAAGAACTCTTCTTAGGTTGTGTCCGAATTTGCCTGAAGTACATACTTATGCGTATCTGTCCCCGAAAGTGACGTCGTAAGTGCTGTCCGCATTGTAAGTGAAGTATACAAGTAAACGAAGATGTAAACTTTTCGCGTACTTGTGGACTATGTGCAGCTATTTTGAGAAGCAATTTTTAGGTTACAATTGATTTCCGACATAATTATTTTATTTAAAGTTTAATAGAGCAAGATTACTACTTCGTAGTCATATAATTTTGAACTGAGCAAATAATTATCGCAAGGTTAACCTAAAAAAAAAAAAAAGTCAAAACAATAAATTCGTATTACGCATGTGTTCCTAACCTACAGAAGCTAAGAAAAAAAAACAACCAAATTGACCTTACTAAAATATAATTTAATACTTGATTTAACCTATAAAACTTCCGGCAATCATCAAATTCTTAGTTGGAATACATGTACTGTACATTAAAAGTGGTTAGCTGACTACAAACAGTTACCGAAGCCAACAAGACTGCTTATCCGAATTCATCAAGTTTGGTGCAGAGGGTAAGTGAAGTATGCAAGGGTTCAAGTACGCAAGTATATACCTGAATTCGGACACGGCCTTAGTTTTCCTTTTGCCCGTCGTGTTTCCTCCGTAGCCACATGTAAAATAAACATTTCCACATGAGCCTAAAAACAATAGGAAGAAAGTGACTGCGTACTCAGCGAGGCTAGCGACTGGTACATGTAACTGTACCCAAGTCTCTTCAGAACTTGATATTTGTACAGCAGTTACTTCCCGGGCTACATATTTACAGCACGAAGTAAATCACTCGCCTTCGTCCAGTCTCTCTAGGAAAGTGAAAGTGAGCCGTAATACAATGGGATCATGGTGGGCGTCGCGAATTAAATTACGCGGTTTACTGCACTTGTCTACGGCCGACTGCAGTGGAATCCTTCTGGTTTCTGTCTTCGCAGTTGTCGCTCAATGCTCGAGGTTTAAACATGAGCTTGAATTGACCACAGTAGTACTCCGAAAATCTTAATATACTACGTGTTTCTAAAACATGGTGACAAACTTCGCCAGGCAATTCCTTACGAAAATGTAAGACGAAAGTACAACTTACCCCTAAGGTGATTACTAAACCATTCAGTCCCGGCATCCACGATCGTGTACATGTTGCAAATTAAGTATTCTCATGGCCGGTACTGTACACAGCGAGGAATCAGTGCCCTTTATACATCGGAAAATACTGTTGCATGGGACACCTGAGTGGCGTATCTGAGTTCGTGAGGAAAAAAAAAAATTATTTCTAATTTATTCACACAGCTATTATTTGCAGCATTCAATTATCTATCTCCACCCTTACTCTTTTTATTTCTTAGTGAGCGCATTATTCAATGTCTATTTCAACTATAATTAACGCCCTTCTTAATGTCTCTGTTTGGTTACAGTCAATTAAGTCACGCTCATAATTAAACACATGTTCAGTCTTATCCGTTGCCATCGTTTGTGATGTCTTTCATTCACGCATCTAATCAAATAGTCCCGCATATCAGTCCTACTCTTCACTGCACACAAGTTCGGCGACTCACTCTCGCAGATCGCTGCAGTCGTCCATCGCCACTCCGGAATCGCCCAACTGTAGCTTAAGGTCGCACGAGACGCCAAACTCTCGGTTCTTAATTGCTTCCCTGGACTCAGAGGCCCGCACATGATATTTATACTTGAGGTAGGTGCTGTCCAGAACGTTCTGGGCAATCCAAGTTGTTCTGGGAAAGGTTATGGTGATAACAACGACAATCCTGGGCGATGAATGGAGACATGTAAGCTTCTCAGTGTCAGCGAGGCGCGAGCTGCGATAAGTTTATCGACGTGTGTGGCGGCGTCCTTTATGATAGGCCACTCGCTTCATCTAACGTTACAAACTTGACCTCCAGCTCGCAGCGCCTTCCCACGCGAAGGAAATGTACGTTTACTAAACCACACTTTTCTCTCCAGTCCCACTACTTAATAGCCACATCTCGTACACCGAGTCAACACAATGTTTCATTATTACAAAAACAAATTTGCCTTTTTCCGCATCATTGCAGTTCGAAAGCTGTTTTTACAATTTAAAAAAATTGCAGTAAGAGCTGATCTGGCATACGGAAACACGTCTTCCGTATTTGCAGTTTTCAATAATGGTCTAGAACTCTAAATCTTAATTCCAGCCAATGGGAACAGGCAAGTCTGCCATGTTTACTTTTGTTCCTAACATAACCTCGTATAACACAACAATATTATTGAAGCAGAACATATTTCAAAGCCGACATTTTCTCTCAGAGAAACTTATTTTTCTGATCAAATATAATTTTAAACATGTGCAAACACACGCCTTTTTAATATTTTTTTATACTTACATTACCATAAATAACAGTTTCCCGCCAACAGCGTTGACTGTTCTGTCCGTATTGGTCACTGCCTCACAAGTTTCACTTAAAGATATTAAATATAACTATTTCTCTTAACGCTTACGGAAATCCCAACAACGTACACGACCTGCTATGTTACTATGAAAACCAATACATAAGGTTACACACACTTCTGTTTCTTATGCACACATCTTAACGCATAACATAAAGCTTAATTTCTCTATTGTAAACCCAGCTTCAGTAATGTGGCCGTCAGTAATGTTTGTTCCTTGCAAAGACAATGAGGAAACAAGATACCTTTTTACTTTTAGAAGCAACAGTGGTAGCTCTCAGACGTACTGCGCATGCGCAATTGCAGAAACTGCAATAAAAGTATTACGGATTCAATTTTTCAAATCAACCACGAAATTATCGTGGTGACCATTTCAGTTGCCGTTCGCTCGGCCGAAATGCAAATTGTACAAGTTTACCTGCGGAATTTCAAAGGTAATTTGCGTACAGGATGCACCGGGCCATTTAAGTAGGCCTATCAATGTTTTGATCGCCACTGGTGAGCCTTGCTGAATTTCTCATTTTCTAGCTTAACTTAAACCCATACCTCCAATGACAAGTTATTCTCTCATTGTAATATATAATTCGCCATTCAAATTTCATTTGCCTGAATTTTACAGCGTGGCTTGCAGTAAAACGAAATGTTGCTGTTTCTGGAAGATTGCAACTAGGATTTCGTTCTCATACATAATTGCAGTAAATTTGGCAGTGAATTAATGGAAGGTAGTTCCATATGTTAATGACTAGTTAAAAGTGTAACATAAAATTTATCTGGCAAATTAAATAGATTTTTATTTTTTTATTTTGTGAACGTTAGAGCAAGAATTGGGGTTTTATAGCTGGGCAACAACGAATGTGCCCTACACTGGCATTATTGAAAATACCGTACTTACTATATACCATTGACAACATAACTATATCAAACGTTTTAATTTGTTATATGAATTTAATTTTAATTATAACTATTCATCTAAATACTGTAAATACTAACAATTACCCTAATTTTAACCAATTATGTTGGTATTACATTTGATTTTTCACTTTGTTAACAGTTGACCACTATTTTATAGGTGAGTTTTAGTTTGGTTTTGGTGACTTATACCAGTACAACTGACAAAGTTACATGGTCGACAGTGATGAACAGGTTTATATCTTAATTTTCAATATACAAGCACTTTTATACGAATGAAATAATTCTACCCATTTGAATTAAATCAAATTGCAATAAAAATTGGTTAGAAGACGTATGAAACATTTCAAAGGACTTGTTTACAAAACCACTGTTCTAACCTCAAATCCTAGCCACGTCGTTTATGATAGTCGTGTTGGCAGAACAGCAGTTCGATGTCGGGACCAGCGGCGGCTGCTGAGGGAGGGCTTCGGGGCGCAGCCCCCCTTATAAAATCTCAGAACGCAGACCTCTACTTATCTGATAATCAACAAATAATACTGCGTACGAATACAGAGGTCATTTCGCAGCCAATGTTTTTGAGATGAGATGGACGAGACTCTTATCACGAGAGAAATGTTTTTCGAAATGTCGAGTGGTGGGGCTACAAATTTTTAGCCCCAAAGTGGGTGGAGCGAGTAGAGAGAGATGACCATAACAATGGTCGAGTGGTGCTACGGGCGGAAGGGGGGGGGGGGGACTTCAGAGGCTCATCCCTTACAGTCAATCACATGCTGTAAATCAGAGAGAAAGAGAGAGAGAGCAGGGCGCGTCCCTGCTCTCACACAAAAACGGTTTCCTGAAACTTGACAAGGCTATCAATACTGAAACTTCGAATTCTACAGTTTAACAGAATGTGTTCTGCAGTTATACACTACGTGTTTTGTAGGTACGCTTTCGCCCTCCGCTATTTTGCAGTTGTTAAACACATTTCATAACAATGCTTGTATTTATTTCGAATAGTTTCTATTTATAGATATCGTTCAAACTCGCGTGAGCTTCAAATATAATGTGTAATATTCTGAATAAGTTTGTTGTTAACGATAAGCCATGAGCAGCGGTCAGAAGCAGGGTTGAATTGTTGTTAATGTCGTGTAGAGTAAACTTGTAAATAATGGATAATTCTGCGAGTAACATTTTAAACCTTATTACGACAATATTGTTGAATGACGAGAATAAACTAGAGCTTAAGAATTTGGGACTAGCAATGCCACAGTTAAATATTACAAAACAACAGCTGTAAGGGTTAAACGCATTGGTTCGTATACGCGAAAATTCAATGTAAGTACATACAATTTCGCGGACTGGCTATGCGGGTATAAAGTTAGAAATGCATTGTTTTTTTTAAAATTTTTTTGATAGTGAAACCTAATGATCTTGCATGGGCTGCCAATGGGGTAAAATATTTGAAACATTTGGGAGACAAGTTAAAAGACATTAAACCAGTTTACAACATATTAAAAAAGCTATAAATTTTCAGTAATTGGTAAGGCGAATATTCATTGCCAGTTAGATAGCGCGTACTGATTGAAGAATGTATTTTGTTTACAAATATATTGATTAAGATATGCCACTTTCATCCTCTAATTTAAATTTGACAGGCATTTTGCATGTGCTTCATGTAAATTAGTATTGGTTTTTAAAAATATTTGTTTTAGTATATTTAAGTTATCATCACCATTAGTATAGTAGAACTAGTATTATTATCATCTTATCTCTCGTCCTCTTGTGTGATGTATCACACCACGTCGGTACTGGTTGGAAGGCATATAACATACACAAACTTAAATAAACAAATACCTGTGCTAGTGATTAGCCCTGAACCAGTGGCCACAGTATGTTGACCATTACAAATCGAGCGATGATAAATTTTTCTTAAAACAAGCACTTATCACTGTGCCTATTTAAAAAATGATATTTGTAGTGATCTGAGTTAGGATTGCCACAGCCGACACGAAGACTGGTTTTGCGCAACCAGCGTGTTCACTCTACCCTGTCGTACAGACGAGTTGCTGATAGGAGGGGCTAGATGCCCCGGTATCCGCAGCGTTCCGAAACGTTAGTCGGAGAGTAGAGAAAGGTAACAAAGAAGCAAATGCTAGAGTAAGCATGGGGAAGCGTGGTTTTGGAACGAGCATGATATAAATAGCATGCTATGTTTACAAATATAAACCGATTAAGCAACCAATGTAAATTCCAAAAGATATTTATCACTTTCTCCAAATCCTTTCTTTCCCAGAAAATTAACTATATGCAGAAACAGCTTTAATTACTGTAAGTTTACGTCTAAAATGCAACATTTATATAAGCTAACTTTTAAATTAAAATACGAATTTTATCACTCGTCAAGAGAAAATTTTGTCCGCAGAGCAACGTTTCGGAACTAACGCCGTGCCGCCTAGAGGAGCGAGCAACAGTCGCAGAGGTATTGCCGTACTGAAGGCCGACCGGCTGAGGACACAGCCCACGTGATCTGGCCGTCAGCTGCCGAGCTCACACGTGCTGAAGACGGCGGTGGACTGGCACTGGCTCACGTCTTCTGCACGTCACCAACACCGACCCAAGAAACTGCCCACACAACTTTCAGAATCACACGGCGGAAACTGTGGCGCGGACGGACGTTCGTTCGTTCGTTCAGATTTTGTTCTTCCAGCAGACAAAGTTTCGACATGATCTCATCACCCCTTTACGGAGTATGCACGTACATACCCGAGCAACGTTTATTTGGAAATTTCTTTGTTCTTAAAGACAAATCTCACAAGTTTATGATTTTGCTGTTTCGCTGGACTCTATAGGAAACTAAGTAAAGAATTACAACTAGTCAACATTTAATTCCTAAGAATAAGACTGTTAATTTTAATAATTTCTCAAATGAACACGCTGGATTGTGAACTATGTTAAATCTGTCACGACACACTGATTGGCACATAGTCAACAAGCAACTCCATTGGCCGATTGACAGACAATAATAAACGTGGCGGATATAGTAAACGTGTCCGGCGTAGCCAGGACCAATAGGAAGAGGGTAAATAGAAATAGAGAGACCAAAACAGCTCATATTGGAATAGTGGAGAATATAGGCAGCTCACTTCAACCTTGTCTTAAGTAACAGTAAATCTGTGCCTTCCTAAAGGGTTAATAACATGAACAGAGGACCTCACTGTAAAAAAAAAAAAAAAACACTTCGTAAACATTGTAATGGAATGAGTGAAGTGAAGAAATTTTGGTGGATCTTAACAGCGAAGTCTTGAGAGCCGATGAGGGTGAAGTGATATGAGTATGGAGCGGCGCCGGAATGAAAGGGTTGGGGAAAAGGGAGACCCCCGATAAAACCCGCCAACCAGCTGCATCGTCCGGCACGATTCGCACTTGCGAAAATCTGCAGTGAATCGGCCGGAGATTGAACCCGGTTCGCTTTGGTGGATTGTAATGGAAATTCGTAACCTCCACACACAGGGCAGAATTCAGTAGACCTAAAGTAGTTTTACACATATGTCGGGAATATGATTTTAGATGAAGTGGACATTTAGGACAAACGTTTGGCAAAAATTATTTTAGGTCTACTGTTAATTGCTTGAGTTAAGGTATGTTGTACGAAAGGTAAATATAAACATTTTAGCTCAAACGACTGTCAAAAAATGGGGTTGGGCTGTGTTGGGGACACAGCTGTTTGTTTTGCGTGAATACGTCTATGTTGACGCGCTCGGACGCCTTGATAATTTTTTTTTTACGTTCCCTCCCGGCACCGCTTTACTCGATCATATGGAGCTTTATAGGTAACACTGGATTGCTTTTTTCAGATGCTCTTTCTAACCGTATACGATTCCTGTATTTCGACTTGACTTTTTGACGAGTACAGGCCGACATTGTGTTAAGTTTTCTTAATTTTCTGCATTAAACTCGTACAATTTCACCATATAACCACGCCACACAATTGTTTTTATGCACGCAATCGATTTACCTTGACGAAAGCTGTTAATTGAAACGTAAACGAGCGTCGTAGCTTCTCCTAGTCAAAAGTTATACTACGCGGAAGTTATGAGACGCGGCGAAACGAACTCAAAATTGCCCCCCCCCCCCTTTTTCTTTTTTACCCCTTGCCGGGCGCCATGCATCGCAGTCTTCACTCAACGTAACATATTCTTTAATGCTTTGGCAATCGAGTCGTGTAATTGAATTTTGGATGTAGACGATAGATTCGGAGTTGCAATGCCAAACTGTATCCCCCGAATTTGTTATTATCGGATTTTCTGGTTCCCACTATGGTTGCAAATTTAAAGACGTATTCACGTCAGAACGACTTCTGCTGGAGTTAATTTTAGGTGAAACTATTTTAGGTCTACTACTTATCGGAGAAACGACTTTCGGGCATCTGCGTGTCGGTTAAACGACTTTTAGGTCGAGGGACATGTAAATGAACTGTTAGGAGAAACGACTTTGGATCAATTTCTGCGCCTCCCACATGCAGTGTCAAAAGTTACTGTAAATTTGTAGGTATTGAAATGTTCAGCAAGGCTACCATACAGATTAATAGCTCCTTAGCAAGTGGAAGAGTGCTAACAAGGACGCCTTTGAAGAAATTTTACTGCTTGTACATTATTAACACGCCTGTATATTAGTGTGTTTCAATTATACGAAGAATTTCTTAAAGTGTATAATCAATTTTCAAAGCACGTATTTTATATGATTAATTCCAAGCCACGCTCTTTCCACAGTTTTAATGCCAAGAAAGTCGTTCATTGCTCGGGCTGAGAAATTTGTTACATTCGAAAATATCTGTATCTCAGTTATTTAAGTAGCATTTTCTAACTCAACTTCAGAAGAAAACATGTCTTCTCATAGCTACGAATACTTCAGCGGAAACAGTGATGTGGTTGGACGGTTTACACATTTAAAACTCGAGTAGTAAGCAGTAAACTGGAGATCTTGGTTAAATAAAAGAATACTAACAAAATTACCTAATTTATTTTTAAAAATACACAAAAGAAACATTCAGAACTTAATATATTGACGGTAATGGCTATCACTTGCTATTTACAGCTTAGTATTTTTACAATCGTCCGTCCCCTAAAAGAGGTAAATACACTTAAATAGTTCAAATAAGTCTCTATAAACAGTTTCTTAACACCTATTGAATTGCTATTAAAAATTATATACATTATATCTGACAGTTCCAGTATTTACAATCAAGTATGTATCACTCTATCATCCAGTCGGCCACACTGTTCTAGTACAGATAAGGTTGTTCACGATAAAGTGAACACTTTTGAAATGAACCTTAGAAAAATATTACTGCCTCTGAATGCATATATTTTAATGGGCGCACTGAGTGACATTTGCCTAGGTAAGTTGGTAAATATGGATGGTATGTAGTTCCATATTTTGACGTTCAATAAAAAGTGTTAGGTAACCATTTATGATACCTTTAATTATTTCTTTCACTTTCTGTTTCTTTTAATGCATGGAAGTGCAAAAATAAGCAGATTTGTAAAATATTTACTTTCCTAATAATATCACGGTTTCACTTGACCAACGCATTAATAAAGTGATGAGGCCGACGACAATGTTAATCTTACATAAGGTGGAAGAATACACAACCTGCATACAATAAGATTCTAAGCAGGGCTATCAAACGTGTTCAAATTTTCCCGTGAACAGCCTATATCACTTATGCAGCAGTCTTGTACAAACCGCAGAATTACGTTACCGCCTACTTGGCGGCGCTTGAACCGCGGCGTTACAGGGTGTTTGAAATACATGATCTCACATGAAACTGTTAAACGTGCATCCAGTGTGCTGATCTACGAAAACACATTTCAGACAAGAGTATTTGAGTGCTTTCAATACGTTATGCACATTAGAAACACTATTTCAGAGAACTTGGCTAAAAACGGCTTTTTATAACTTCTGTATCTCAAAATGTACGCGTCACATACATACAATACTACCCAAGAACCTTGCATTTAACCTTACTACAGACTTTATAGCAGTAAAAGAACACGACGACATCTTGAAGTTCAGTAAGTACATGTAGCACGACAAGAACACTGCGCACCAGTTGAGAGCATTGCACTTAGTGGTGCTGGTGCACTTGATGTGCGTGGCAGTGTCGACCTTAACGCTTCCGCGCTTCTGGGCCTTAAAATTGGAATGCAGCTCCATGTAGGCTCGAGCCTTAATCTGTGATGTCCTGGAAGACTGTATGCCATGGGCGAAAGTTTATCACCGCGGAACCAAATCCGCCCAGATACTGGATGACTTGCTGCCGGGAGTCGTGAAACCTGCTAACGGGTCGGAGCAGAAGTTACGTTTGCTGGTTCTGCTGGTTCAACTAGTAACAGTGCTGGTTCAGAAACTAGTCTAGTTTACAGTACGTGTAATTAAATATCGAATTACGCATGCAGGGCTCGATTCTAACCACATTTTTCCACTTACATTTCATGTGTTTAACCTCGACTGCAGCGTAAGAATGAGGTCGCCGTCTTGCTTCCTATCTTTTTTTGCATTGAACATTTCTTGATCATGTAAACATTTTTGGCAGCACGTGTTTTTTTGTAGCAGCTATCTTCACCAAATAAAAATGCCAAAGCAGAGTTATTTGCAATCTTTAGATACTGTAACAAAGTTTCACCCTACACGTGATTTCAGCCGAGTTGTTGCATAATGTTACTCCTCGATAATGTGTTGTCTCTTTCACTTTGAGTTGGCCAGTTTTCTATTAATTTAGGGTTCCTAGCAGTGGCGGCTGTGGAGGTACGGCTGCAGGGCGCAGCCCTCCTAATAAAATCTCAGCACGCATACCTCTACTTATCTGCTACTCAGTAAATAATAGTGCGTATGAATACGGAGGTTATTTCGCAGCTAATGTTTTTGAGATGGACGAGACTCTTGTCGCGAGAGAAATGTTTTTGGAAATGTCGAGTGGTGGGGCGGCAAATTCTTCGCCCCGAAGTGGGTAGAGCTAGTAGAAAGAGAGGACCGTAACATATCACTAGGGGTGCTACGGTAGGGAGGGAAGACTTCAGCGGCTCGGCCCTTTTCAGCCAATCGCATACTGTAAATCGGAGAGAGCTGGGCGCGCCCCTGCTCAAACAAAAAAATGGTTTCCTGAAACTTGACAAAGATACTAAAGCTACATGTTTTGTAAGCACACTTGCGCGCTCCACTCTTTTGCAGTTGTTAAACACATTTCCTAACAATGCTTGTCTTTATTTCAAATATTTTTTATTTATAGATATCGTTCAAACTCGCGTGAGCTTCAAATATAGTGTGTAATAATATGAATAAGTTTGTTGTTAATTAATGATGAGCTATGAGCATCGGTCAGAAGCAGGGTTGAATTGTTGTTAATGTCGTGCTGTGTAAACTTGTAAATAATTGTTAATTCGGCGAGTAACATTTTGAACCTTATTACGACAAATATTTTCAATTACGAAAATAAACTAGAGCTACAGAATCCGGGACCAGCAAGGCGCCACAATTAAATAGATAGTAAATGGTTCGTATACGAGAAAATTCGACTCAAGTACATACAATTTCGCGGACTGGCTATGCGGGTGTGAAGTTGGAAATGTGTTGTTGTGTTTAATTTTTTTTTGCTAATGAAACCTAATGATCTTGCGTGAACTGTCAATGACGTAAAAGATTTAAAACATTTGGGAGACAAAGTTAAAATACATAAATCATGTTCGCAACATATAAGAAATGTCATAAATTTTTCATTGCTTGGTAAGGTGAATACATTGCTAGTTAGATAGCGCGTACAGGTTGACGAATGGATTTTTTTTTACAAATATATTAATTATGATATGCACCTTTCATTCTTTGATTTAAATTTGACATGAATTTTGTATGTACTGTAGGCTACGTAAATTAGTATTTGGTTTTCAAAATATTTGTTTTAGTATATTTAAGTTATTATCATCATTAGTATGGTAGAATTGGTATTATTATGTTATCTCTCGCCGTCTCGTGTAATGTACCACACCATGTAGGTACTGGTTGGATATGAGTTAGGATCGCTAAAGCCCTCCCAATTTCAAAAGTCACCAGCCGCCACTGGTTCCTACTGCAGCATGGATTTCCCTTTTCTTATACTTGGTGAATCTACACTGTTGTTATTGTTTTCGAAAGTCATTTGGAAGTTCATGTGTCACACTGATTAATACAGACAGTATTAGAAAATTCAACAGATTTTCTGTAATCACACAAGTTCAGGATAATTATATTTGATGTATGATACAAATATATGCCTAGATGAAAACAACTGTGCCATCTACAGCAAAATGGTCTTCTGGTGAGTGATTTTTCTTATGTACAAGACACACACTGACCAGTTCCTCAGCTCAGTACATTTTCTCTTCCACACATCGAGAGATTATTCGTAATTCAACGAAGATAATATTTAACTCAGCTTCCCGCCACCATTTCCAATTGTTTTACAGATCCATTAAATTGGTCCTCTTTTTTTTGTTTTAGAATGCACAACTGTGAAGGTTTTTTACAACTGTTTTGTGGGGGTAATATATAATATTTTGAGTTTACTGACATAGTAATTAAACTGTTAATAAGTCACGCTACCGATTCTTAATTTTTGTGTGACGATGTTAATACATAAGTTGGTTTTGCCGATACCTGAGTCAGTCTTCGTTAAAGAAAGTTTGTTTTGATGAGGCATCAAGAGGGCGCTGCAATGGAAACACATCTAAAATCGACAAACTTTTGGTTCTTTGATTTTTTCAGAAAATGCCTACGGTAAAGAAACTAAGTGATAATTACAGAATCCGTTTAAAGTGTCTGCACACTTCACGAATGCCCAGGAATTTTGAGCAGACTGGCAGAAAATATAGTTTTTTTATGATAATAATAATTTAAATAACACTGTTAGTTTGTTGACATAAAATTATCGCTGCAACAGTTAACTTACGAAATGACTGGTAACTACTGTATTCAATAATTTACAACAGATGCAAAGTCACCTCCAGACAATGTTTGCTTATAAACAGAAAAAAAAAAAAAAAAAAAACTGTGCTTACAACCATGAAGACCCAGAATTTTCCACAAAAGGAATATGGAAGCCAATTATCTAAATCACGGAACGAAGTTTACAAAACGTCGCCTGTAGGGTAATTATACTAATCACATACTTCGGATCGGTACCGGTCAGCTACATTATTTCTTGGTGTACCTCTGCAGCAGAGGAAACTACTCCCGTAGCGTAGCGTAGCGTAGGAAACTACTCCCCTACCCTACCATAACATAAAATACCATATCATACTCTATCCTGTTCTACCCTACCTAATCATATGCTACGGTACGCTATACAACCCTACCATACTTTACCCTACCCTGGGGCCGCGGTGGTTGAGAGGTTAACCTGCTCGCCTCCCACCAAGGTGAACCGGGTTCAATCCCTAGCTGGGTCACTCCCGGATTCTCGCATGTGGGAATCGTGCCGGACGATGCCGCTGGTATGCGGGTTTTCTCGGGGAGCTCACGTTTCCCTCGCTCTTTCATTCTGGCGCTGTTCCATTCTCACCTCACTCACCCTCATCGACTCTCAAGACCTCGCTTTTAAGAGCCGCCTAAATCTCTTCACTCACTCTTCACTCGCCCTAGTCTAACCTGTTCTATCATATCCTATCCTACCGTATTCTTTCCTGCCGTATATTATCCTAATATACCACATCCTATCCTACACTGTACTTACTATCCTATTGTACCATACCCAACCCAATCCAACCCTAACTTACACAATCTAACCTTTCCTTGCCATATTCTACCCTAACACTTACCCAACCAAATCAGTTCTGACATGAGAATAGGGTATCAATAATTACACTGAAATGAATACTAAAATATGGAAGATTTATATGAACCGCAAAATACACAATGACAAATTTCTTGAGTGTAAAACCTGCAGTTTATCGTTACTGGAGGTTATATATTTTCAAAATAACCATGTAACGTATATTTACACTACATTTTGTAGATCACAATGGGTTAAAACAATTAATAATATTTTTTAATGTTTGCAGTAGAATTACACGACAAAAGGAAGCTTTTTTTTTTTATCGCTACTGGCTGGCACGTCCAGGGGCAACCTCCACAGGGTTAGAACCCTGGGCGCCTTACTTAAACGAGTAGAATGATGGGCAGAGAGCTACAGCTTCGCCGAGTAAGCATTAAAACGTTTGGATATAATTTCATTTAGTGAGAAGTGTCGTGTAGTTCTTTGTGAAGGCAGAGCAGATCTCGAGCAGCAGTTCCTCGATAGCAGCGCGCCACGCGAGGTCACGAGGCGAGCTGGAAGTTGAATTACAAGTGTTTCCAAAGTTCCTCGATAGCAGCGCGCCACGCGAGGTCACGAGGCGAGCTGGAAGTTGAATTACAAGTGTTTCCAACCGCTCGTAATGTGCTGCTGCATGGAGGAGCTCGTCTACCGCCTTTCTCTCCACACCGGGCAGTGGCTGGGTTGGCAGTTCGCGCGACTTCCTTCAACCCTAGATATACTCTATCTACCAAAAAGTAATTGGGCAACCGTGAAGATAGGTAATTCAGTACGTCAGTTGACTTGTGTTTCACGACCTTCGACGTAGGACCGCTGGTGTTTGTCCGTGGTAGCATAAACACAGAGGCCTACTGTAACATTCTGTATAATGAAATGCTTCCAACATTGTGGTGTTCTTACGGAATGGACCCGTGTTACTTCCAGGATGCCAGGTGCCATGTTTCAAGGGCTACTATGCAGTGGTACGCCGACAACAATGTTCGTCGATTGGACTGGCCCGCACAGAGCCCCGACTTCAACCCTATAGAACATCTTTGGGACGAATTGGATCGCCGGGTGAGGGCTCGCCAGGCGCGGCCAAAATCCATTGCTCAACTCATGGAATGGTTGCAAGAGGAATGGCGACGAATCCCCGTGGATGTCCTGCAAACACTCGTAGAGAGCATGCCAGAGAGGGTGGCTGCTGTTATAGCCGCAAGAGGTGGCCCTACGAGATTCTAACTGGGTGACAACCACTGAGCAAACATGGTGTACAGGTGCCCAATTAATTTTTGGTAGATAGTGTATCTCCTTACTCCCCGCCGGGGCAACGGTGGCTGAGCGGTTAGCCTGCTCGCCTCTCACCAAGGCTAACCGGGTTCAATCCCCAGCCGGGTCACCGGATTTTCGCAAGTGGGAATCGTGCCGTACGATGCCGTTGGTGGGCGGGTATTCTAGGGGATCTCCCGTTTCCCCCGCTCCTTCATTCCAGCGCCGCTCCATACTCACCTCAAACACCCTCATCGGCTCTCAAGACAACGATGTTAAGAGCCGCCCAAATCATGTTAAGAACCGCCCAAATCTCTTCACTCACTCCCCGCCATCAGCAACTACGCGGTATTCTCGTTCTGCGCACTACTTTCGCGGAACTCCAAAACGAAATTTATTTGAAGCCAATTTTGAAGATACTAACTCGAAACAAAAACCTAAGTGTGTTGAAATGATACTCTCAATCTCTGTAAAACTATTTATTTTTCAATAATGTTTTATTCCGTTGTTAAGTTTTCTACTCGTTCCAGGAAACAGACTACACGTTAATGTTACAAAAGGCTTCGATAGCAAAGAAACACGTACTTTTCTGCTAAAAAAAGTCTCTGGTGGTATACATCTATTTTTAATGGGAACACCAAAAACCCGAATTTCAATAACATGTATTTTCCTTTACCAAGTTCTCAACCAGGCAACAGCCTTAAGACGAGTATTTACAGAAACAGTTCCTGTGAAATCGTTGTTTGCGCGAATACGCGTATCTCGGTACATTTATGTCTTGGAAACAAAAATTGTTGCCAGAAAAAGGTAACAATTTTGTATGCCCTATTTTTTTTTTTTTTTACTTATATCATTATTTATAACAGAGATAATGGACAATCGCGAAAAATCTTTGAGCCAACATATCTTCGATAACACTCTAGCTGGTTTTATCTTTTATGATTGGATGAACAAGGTTTTGACTCGACTAAGTTGTTTGCTGCCAATCACGAACGTTCTGCCTCATAGTATCAGAATCCTCAGTGGACCAGTGAAATTGGGTAGTAGCTTCATACGTGAGTAGAATAATTAAGCGGAATCGGGCGCAAGGGGATGGGAGTCCGGAGCCATAGCCAACATCATGCTATCTCATTCAAGTCGGTTGGGGGCCATATTGGATCATGGTGACCTTGAACTTGATCTTGACCATGTACCCGTGATCTTGAATGACCTTGAACCCAAAATACAAAAAATGAAAACAAATTATAAAGTCCCCAAAAAATTAGAAATAATATAAAAAATTAAAAATTAAGTATATAAATTATTTAAAGATGTACATGTAGGACGTCCGGGGTTCGCTGATAGTGGATCAACTAAGCTCCTGACACGTCTTAAAAATTTTTTTTCAACAAATTCCCAAAAGCCCTTGACACTTGACTCAAGACTTAAAAAGCCTTGACCCTTGGCCCAAGACCCCAGACCCAAGATCCAAGATCCAAGACCCAAGGCTCAAGATTCAAGACTCAAAACCCAAGACTCGAGACCCTTAATGCAAGATTCATAATCCAAGACTCAAGACCCTTAACCCAAGGCTCAAGACCCATGATTCAAGCCCAACACTCAAGACTCAAGACCCTTGACTGAAGACTCTTGACTCAAGACTCAAAACCCTGGACTCAAGACTAAAGGTTCAAGACCCTAAAATCAAGACCTTGACTGAAGACCCTTGACCATTAACATTACACCCAAAAAACCTAAAGATTTAAAAAAAAATCCTAAAAATTTATAAAAATAAATAAAAAAATTATAAATACAAAAAATTAAAAACTTCCAATAATTTATCAAACATATTGCTAAAATACTATTATTAAAAAATTATATAAACATTTTACACATACGAAGGTTTTCTCAGCACCACGTCCAGCAGATGATGGACCCTTACTAATGTTTCTCATTGTTTCATTAGTTGGTTCTCCTCCAATCCTTCCACCAATGTTTCATATTGGTAGATTACTTGTGCTCGCTTCACCCCTCAAAGGTGTTTTTGTTGTTTGTTTACTCACCTTCGTTCGATCCGCCACCAATGTATCTCATTGCTTAATTAGTCGACAGGCTTCCACCTACCTCACATTTGCTCATTCCGTTGTATGCAGTCATATTGTTTTTTTTTCATTTGTCATTTGTTTTAATTTTCAACACTTAAGTGATGGTAGTGTATTAATTATCGATTTAGCTGCCAAAGGTGATGTCAATTTAGCCACCTAGGTGGTAATCGACCTTGACCTTACCTCAATGATACTGAACTCGAAAAATCGAGAAAAATTGCAGTCCATACAATTACAAATTACTAGCTGGTCACATCAAGGGACCATACCGACTAACGATACTAATAAACTACAGACTGCATGCAAGACCGACTCCTTCCAAGACTAACTACACCCAAGACTAACTCCTGACGAGACGAGTTCCTAAAAAACAAGGCTAGACCAACCAACAATACCAACCTGCCATACCACTCACATAAACAATCAAACGATGATGGATAATCTTGAAAAATTCTCCTAATAAGAGTCGCGTAGTTAACGTCTTCGCAGAAAATCTTCGCATAATCTTCGCAAAACATTTCTACCAGAGCTGTCCATACCAAAGGGCCATACTAACTTACCAAGCCAACTGACCAGGTCAACAAAATAGTTGCGAAACATTACTCAAAAATATTCTCATGGTTTCATTCGTTTGCCATATAGAGCTCAGTCGGTTTTAAATGGCCCGAGTAAGGCATAATACTTCAAAAAATCAGAACTATAGTACTCCTCATGCATTCACTCACATAAATTCGTTCTAAAACAGACCCTAATTGATTGCTTACAAAATAGAATAATAAGTATTTCAGAGAAGCCGAAGAGGCTGTATAAGAAATTTATCACACATTGATATGCATACATAAATTCTACTTATATACTTAATACACACATTCTATCTTCCTAATTATTTTCTACATTCAATCTTTACATTTCTCAGATGTTTGCAGCTCATGTTTAATAACCAATAGTCTCATCTAATATAACCCCGATACTTCAGTTCATCTATTATTGAAGCTATCTCAACAATGCGTGAGAAATCCCCGCGTTTTTACAGGTTAATCAAATGTCAGAGTCTTTCAACATGTTGATTCGGGTCTTCGGCAAATATGTAAAGAGCGTTCTTGACATGACTTCTTCTGCCTTCTTCACCACTTGTCGAAGGAAATGCGCTGGTGAAATGTGTGGGAACGTCGAGAGAATCATCATCCTTCTCATCAGATACTACATAAACACCGTCGCCATAGTTATTATTATCAATGCTGTCTTCATGACCGTCTCCACCTCATGTTCAATATCAAGTTTACTTTTCTTTCTAGAAGTCACACAGCCATCATCAGTATTTAAAGTTGAGAATCGTTTATTCTGAAGTTCGTCGACTTCGCGTGAATGTCTTGCAATTGTACATTCCACAAATATTGACTCTACCAAACCTCGTAGGTCTCTCTCATTCCGTCATTAGTATTAACTGTCTCGTCATAATCGCATGTGGAATCAGTACCCATCGATGCAGCAGGGGGTATTGGCATCACTTGCTGGCTCTCAAAAGACGAATCCTTGCAGTGCTTGATGCGGTTCCTCACTTTATCACCTTGCATAAACTGTGTGCCCATTGTCGTAATGCTTCGTCACATGAGAATTACTCTTCGTACAGGCTGTTCTCTCATCTCGTCGAGCTTGACTGATGTTTCTAAAGATCTTTCCACAGTAGCAACACATTTTAACATGTAATTTTCCAGCAATGGGAGAAGATACATCCATAGAGGTAAGCTCTACAGTAGGCTTCGTACAATCACTGGCAGAGTGTTTGTAATACACTTTTTTTTTACGAAACTACTTCACGTGCATCGTATGTACTGATCTACGAAAAGAAAATACACTCGAGACGAGTCACAGGGAGTATTTTCAAGACACCACTCGCATTACAATCACTTTCTTCTTATATCGCCAACATAACTAAAAACTGCCTTTTCACATTGCCTTAACACAAAGTACTGATCGGAAACATTCAAAACTAGTATAGGGACGTGTACTGAACTTTGCTACAAACTTTGTACGATAGGGTCAACGCTTAACGTCCTATAGTTCCAGCGGTACGAAGGAAACATCGCACTCGGAAAATTATTTTTCTTACTTCTGCATTAACATACCAAGACAAATATTATGTCATAATTCCCATGGGATCACATATTCAAGGAAAGACAGAAATTGATATTGGTGCTACTGTTATCAAAGGAATATCAGCTGCACCGAGTGGCTGTAACGCGAATTGGAAAAGTAAAAATACTGAAAGCACTGCAAGGACATTCTCTGTTATCAACGAGGGACAAGAATGCTGAAATTTCTAATGTCCGCAAACAAACTTTACAATTCATCAACGCATGTCACGGTCAAGCAAAATGCCTGTCAACTGAAGCGAGAACAAAATCATGATCAGAAAAAATGTGAGAAATGTGTTCTTAACCACCAGAGATTTGCTCACCGCCACCTACCGACGAAGTCTTTATGCAGAATGTCAAACGGGCACATCTTAAATCATTTGTGTGTGTGTATGTGTGGAAAAAATGCCTCGGAAATCCCCTATTCAGATCCAGTGGATTTTGGTAACATGGACACTGCTTCCAAGACTTTGCTTCCTGTAACAATGCAAGACGATGTTCCATTGCCACTTGCGGAGATACTGAAACGGCTGAAGTGCTTTTGTAGAAATTATACATCCATCATCCGTGGACAAAAAAAAAGTTGTGCACGAGCAAATTTACTTTGTACTATTTCCTGTAAAAATAATAATACAAATTGTTACAATAATTCGGATCGAGATGTGCTTTATTTTGAGACGAAGACTATCTGGAATTAAAGGGTTTCCTGCAAAACCTAACTGAATATTACCTTCTGAAGCTATTTAAATACTCCACTAAACCTAAACATTTTAACACTAGGTAAAATTCTCTATCAAGGGCATTACGTAAATAAAATTAGCCAGCAAAATTAACGGAACGTCAAGAGCAGTCTTGTACTCCCCTTGCAAATTCAAGATTATGAGCTGAATGTGATTAATTGATACGTGTTAAAAATATTTTTAATTGTGCACTCAGTATTTCTGAAGTGCAACTTTAAAAGAAAAATTGAAATTGTAAATATCATATCAATATGCAAAGTATTATGTTAATTCCCTACACTTTGGAATATAGTGGACGCTATCTTGAATTTTACGAGTTTTCCAAGAGTGCATTCGTGGTACCCGCTATTCGTGGAATCAATATACCCTTATTTACTATAACCAGAAATTTAAAAAAAACTTAATACGCCGCACTTTGGCTGCCGGACTAGTAACGTCTATCTTTTTAAACGCTTTTCTAAGAGCGATTGGAGTGAAACGGAAGTTGGCATATGCAGAATGTCTAGTTGCGAGGATTGCACGAATGAAAGTTTGCTAATACTTTCAATACAAGCGTAAACAAATAATCGCATCACAAAAATCAGCTGGAAAGTCACTTCACAACGAACTTAAGAAAAGTACACAATCCCCCTCCTTTGCTCATGGACCATTTACCACAAAAGTAAAGCTTGAATGTTAAAAATTCTATCAAGGAGACGGCCTAGAAGCCTTATACTACACAGCATCCTGCTATATAAATTTTTAAGACCTCGTCAAAATTACTTGAACGTGTAAGTGTGAAGGAAAGTAGAGTAATTAATTAGATCGGCAACGCGATAGCTAAAACCGAAAAATTTATTAATCGTCGTGTATGATTTAAATTACGAGCAGCGTGGGCTAAAAGAAGTAGTGATAAAAATGTTTGCTTTCAATGTCGTCTGCGAATGGAAATCTGTAATATAGGAGTAGGAAATAGCTGTGATTCGAATCTTCACACGTGATACTGTCACTTAGCGTGGAAAAATAATCGGGTCGCCCATTGACATAAACTGGAAGTAACCTAGAATATACTGAAGAAAAACGCGAAGAGCACTTCATGCTAACCTATTTTCTATGAACATGAATGAACATTTACGAGAGATGTATAGCTCAGGGAAGCTCTTAGTATGATCTGGCTTCATCTGGTTTCGAAAATCGCCAAGCGCACTTGTTCAGTTCCGTAACGTGGATTTTGGTAGAAATTGATTAGATTACGCGTCATTATGATTTACAAATAAAAAACATAGACATTTATTTTGTTCTAACAGATCAACAGAAGATTTCGTAATTTTTAAATAAATATTTTACTACTTTAAATGGCCATTGGAGTGATGATTTAACATTACTCGCCCCCTTATGACAGTTTCTGCCAACAGAATCAAAAATAGGCCAGTTCTATTTGTTTAGCCAGGTTTCTTGTTCAGTGCCTGATGGGAAATCAAGGTCGATTAACGAAATAACTCAACAAACTTAAGGGTCCCGCCTGCCAGCATCGTTTTTCTACTCTTTTTTTTTGACCGAGAAACGCGGCAGCTATAAAAGTTACATTGCCACACGCTACAAGAGCGCCATCGCAACTATGCGCAGGGCTTGTAGTGTTCTCGTGGTGCTGCGTGTACCTATGGCACTTTCAGCGGTGAGCCTATCCTTTTATTGGTGAAAAGTCTGTAGCAAAGTTCAATACAGGCTTCTATCGTAGTTTGACTCGTGTCCGGCTAGTACGTTTTGAGATACGGCAGTTTGAAAAAGCCGTTTTTAACTATATTTGAGGGTGTCCAAAATAATATTTACAGCATGCGTGGCAACTTAAAAAAAAAAAAAACCATTCCGTCTTCTCCGGGTTATATATTTTCGTAAATAAACATACTGGGGGCACGTTTAATAGTTTCATAAAAAAAAAAAAAAAGGATTTCAAACATTCTGCAATGCAAGTCAAGCACCAGGCCGGTAGAAACCTTAATAAAAGCGGTTTCAAACTGAAAGATGTACGAGCATAGAAGCCGTGTGTGTGTGTGTGTGTGTGTGTGTGTGTGTGAGTGTGTGTGTGAGTGTGTGTGGTAGTGTGTGTGTGTGTGTGTGTGTGTGGTGGGGGTCCGTAACCTCACTGAATAACCCCATTATAATTATGATGATTCAGTTTTACCACCGAATCATACATATACTGAATGTCCCTGTGTACTTTAACTTTCGTAAGAGCATTTGAGTTCAGTTCATATTTTTACTTTCACTTCGCTAACGAACTTGTTGAAAAGTATACATTCAGGCTGAGGCGAACATCACAAGGCAATGCAGGCTATGAGGTGTACACTTGTATACGCCGTTCATGGTAAAGTTAGAACTTTTGAGGCCCTAGTTACTTTTTCCTTTCAACCATTTTTTATCTTTCGGCCGCCTTTTTGAATAAAAAAATTCAACGTAGGTAATAAACACAGTATGTATATTCCACCGCACTCGGAAATTGATGTCTAATGTGGAAATAAAATATATTTATTGACTATTTTTCCAAATGAAAGGCTTTCGAAAGTGTTCACTTTACAGTAAATAGACTATAGGGACGTTCTCTCGCCTGTCAACACGATCACAAGATTACGTGGCATCCACACAATGCAAGGAGTATTATTTTTTTTTATAATTAGGCCTAGCAATAATGTCCCGAAAATGTGATTTCACATGAATGACGTAATATTTAATTAAATTTCTAAATTGACTTCCAGAAAAATATGTTTCGAATTGAATTGGTTAGGTAACCAAACTATTTGTAAACAAATTTTTAAAATGTAACTTAATCGTCATAGAGTGATTATAAGAGCATACTATGTAGAGTCAGTGGAAATTAATAATTAATTACTTCCAAAGGCTGAATGTAGGTTTAATAAAATGTATCAGCAGTCTGTGGTAAATAAACCTGTTTTAAAGATAGACCCCACTGGAAACATATGCTTTTTATGCTTTCTACGCCTTTGGAAAGACAATTATTACAGGCACATTTTTTTCTTTTTTCCCGCGAATTGATTCCAAGAATAGTTATATTTGAAAATATTTTAGTACAGTTCCACTTTCGAGGCTGGACGATTTTTGCTGTTAAAGGCTGTTCACGATAAAGTGAGCAATTTAGAAATAAACCTTAGAAAAAAATTACTGCCCGTGAATGCATATATTTTAATAGGCATTCACCCAGTATAGTTGGTAACGATGGATGGAAAGTAGTTCCATATCTTAACGTCGAATAAAAAGTGTTAGGCAATCATTTATGATAGCTTAAAATTATTTATTTCGCTTTCTGTTTTTTTTATTCCATCGAAGTGTAAAAATGAGCAGATTTATAAAGCATTTAATTTCTTAATAATTTCACAGTTTCAATTGACCGACGCACGAGTAAAGTTATGAGGCACATGTCAATGATAATTTTACATAAGGTGGAAGAATACACAACTTGTATACGAGTAGATCTTAAGCAGGGCTTTCAAAAGTGCTCATTTTACCGTGAACAGCCTATACGCGTTTTAACTCTCAATGCCCACGAATCACAGACGTTCATCATCAGGTCAACTTAATTCCAACTGGCTCAGTCCTGTAAGAAGATGTACCATAAAGTCACACGGTCAGAACCGAAGTCAAGTTGCATGTACTGAAGACTTGCCTGCGTCGTCCCGGAAAACAGGCAGCAGGCGGCGGCCCGCGGGGAGGATCGAATCCGCGATACGTGGTTCGCATAGGGCGCTTTAAGGCCCGTCTACAATCAACTTGACGCAAAATTTTAAATGCTAAAAGCCCGTCTACAATCGCGTTACACAAAACATCAAACGCTAAACGTCGCCATAATAAAACTGACATTATTACAATCGACGTTAACAGGAATAAAAATAAAAAGAATGTAGGTGCATGCGTACAAATACTTCTGTTTATGTTTGAAATTTTGAAAATAATCTTTTGTAAAAAAGAAACATTTCGCAAGAATTAATAGTTACACTCAATTATTTTTTAATGCATTTCGCGTTATTTCTATATTGATTTCGTATAACATTAACAAATTCTACCGCGTTGCGTTTTACGTTTAGCGTCATGGTAACGTTTAACTTCGGTTGTAGCCAGAACGTATACTATTCATGGATTGATGACTTATTGTAACTCGTTATTGTAGCGTCAACGCGATTGTTCGTAGTGGGAGGGAGAATGTTGAGCGCCCGCCCGTGATGCGCAGTAACCACTCTCCGCGCCTCTCCCAACATCGGCGGGCTGCTTTCCTGCCAACACGACTAAAGCCTGTTCACGGTACAGTGAGCACTTTTTAAGGCCCTGTTAAATCCTTTCAGTACATTTCTATCTTTCCGCCACTTTTTAATATAAACATTGCCATGCGACTAATAGAGTGTATACGTTTCACCTCTCTCAAAAATTAATGCCCGAGGCTGCAATAGAATGCATTTACTAAGGGTTAATGACTTTTGGGAGGGCCTTAAAAAGTACTCACTTTATCGTGAACAGCCTATATCATAAACGACCGACGTGGGTAGGATTTGAGGTTAGAACACTCTTTACGTAAACAAGTTCTTTGAGATCTTTGTATACTTCCTTTAGCCAATTTTTATGGCTATCATATTAAATTCAAACTGGTATTTTATTCATATCAAATTTTATTCATATTAAAGTGCTCGCTTTTTGAAAATCAGTATTAAACATACACGTTCGTCACTGTTGACCACGTGACTTTGTGACAGTTGTGTTAATTTGGGGTAGGTCAATGTTGGGTACTTGCGCAGAAGACGATAAACTGTGTACGTCATGAATAGTCTATGCTTTGGCCCGCGACGTTTCCAACTTAGGAGGGGGCAAACCAAGCCTTTAGGTACCCTTAAAAATTTTTTTTGCTTCTTTTATAAATTTAATTTTGGTGTGGTCAGTATTGAATTACATAATTTCATAAGATAGAGAAATGTATGTAAACCAGAAGCGAAGACGTATGTAATAATCAGAAATACTTTATAACAAATTTTACAACGGCGTTTATAAAAAAAAATTAAAATAATGATTTACTCCCGTATTTAGTCAAGTACATCCTGAAGACAAACGTAATAGATTGTATACAATATATTCAACGCATCTCGATGAAGAAAAACCGTTTAGGTGCCCATTTACTCGTATTCTGGCTCCCTTGACTCAATTTAGGGAGGTGTAATATGTACCCTAACCCTCATTATGTCGTTGACCCGCAATCTGTTCGTTCCTCGTGAGCAGCGTTGTCAATTTGTGCGCAATTACACAACATCTGTGTAATTTAAACGAATGTGTGTACATTTTGTGTAGTTTCTGTTGAGTATAATTTTTGTGTAATTCACAAGTTATAATAATTCTAATTATATCTTCCTTATAATATGAGTGTGATGAGTATTTTTTTTCTTATAGTTGATACTCCCTCCAAAAAATTTGTGCTTATATCGCTTTCAGTGTATTGTTTTTGGCCAATGTTGAGGAATGCATTTCGTTATTACATGTTTAGACAAACAGCAAGATTTTGGATCTTGAAGTTCATGATTTTATAATGGAGTATTTTTGGAATCTACACTTTTTTCTACCTAGGTAAAGTTAACCACCGCCCAATTTATAATGTTTGTAATAGTGGATGTGTATTTATGTGCAATTTAGTTAACATGTTGATTTGAACGGTCAGGTCTGGCAACACTGCTCGTGAGGCACTTGTAGAGCGGAGACTCACCCATCCAGGGTATCCCGTACGTCTGCTTGCTCGCGACGTCCATGGCTCTACAGTTGTGTTGGCGATCACGTTCGGCCGGCGGCACCGCGCTCACTAACCACACGACCTCGCAGCACACTCGCGCAAGGAGGACTGAACCCAAGCCCACGGCCGCCGGGTGACAACAAACAACTGCCGGTCAGCGCAGCAGCTGTTCCTGGGAGAAGAAGGTGGAGGAGGGAAGGGAGAGTACTCACCGCGGAAGGAGGGGAAGAGATGCGGGCAATCTCCTCTCGACCCTCAATGTTCCTGTCCTTACACAGACACACACTCGCGCGCGCGCACAGTCACAGTGGCGATCTCTGCCTGCATGCTGATGCGGCTGAAACGTTCTCGCTCGACAATCTCACAAGCCTGCTGTTATTTTTTAATAACTTCCGTAATCAAGTTGAAGCAGAAGAAACATGGATACTTTATTTCCCACTAGCTTCCTTGTGTCATCCCGCATTAATGCAAAGGTAGAAGAAATAAAACTACAAGGTTTGTAAAGGCCATGTCACAAGATCAAATATAACTTATATTGAATTCAATTACTCGAATTCAGTTTTTTGAACTTAATAATCACTTCATTTTCCCTTTCAGTGAGTTGCATCCAGTAAAGCTTTCAAGCCTCCACATGAAAATTTATCGCAAACGTTTTAATGAAACCCGTTAAAAAAAAAGCCAAAAGTAAATTTTTGGAAGTATCTACGATTCACGTACGTCACGAGAATAATCGATTAAACCCAACAAATTTTCCTCATTTTATTTTCACATTTTCATTTTATAAATATGCGTAATTTTGTAAAAACTTTAAATTTGTGCTCACATATATATTATTATGGGATTACTTCCATTAATACTGCCAGAAAAGCACTGATAGGCGATTTAAATTATGGATTCAAGAAAATATAGATTATGTTTGAAACGAAATCTTGAAAGAAAAGGAGACATTCAAGAAATTTAAAGAGAAAATGGCCGCGTTTGTGACGTTTCTATGATATCGTATAGCATTCAATGAACTGAATTCAATAAAAATCGAAGGTAATTTAAAGTAAAATTTTGATAATCTGAAACGGCCTTTAGTCTAAGCCTGAACTTCGACATAATAAATAACATTTTGCTGAAATGGACAAACTAGCCTATAAGGTTTTAAAAAAAGTAGCAATAAAAACATTGTCTGCCTCGATTTTAATAACGTAACTAGAGCTTAGGCTCCAAGAATTAGGAAGGGGCGGCAGACCTTCACTTTTCAGCCAGAAGGGGACTCACTCGCTCTGGGTAGACAAACAGTGGTTGGTCACTTCTTCAGTTTATAAAGTACGTATGACTTACTCTAAATTGTCTGCAACATTCTTCCGACCTGCTGGGATACAAGACATTGCTCGAACTCACGCATAGATAATAATCCCGAGACAGGTGTTCATAAGGACGAAGATCATTAAAAATCGACATTCTGCAGGCCTCTTCAGCGGCCTAGCACTGAAAATCGGCGAATGTCTGAAGAAGATAGACGATAGAAAGAACATTGACTACATATTCTGGGACGATCCGAACAAGCTGGCCGATACGTTGCGGCTACTGCTTACTTCGCTAAGTGTTGGAAATTACTCCCACACCAACGAGATAGTGTCAATGATCGAAGAATTTAAGGAGGCGACCCATATACGATGAATTGATTGTTTATCGCTTAAGGACTGCTTGCGGCCGCCATGCGCAATTACAGTCGCCACAAGGTTGAGAATTGTGGGATGAATGACCTGTTTCAAGCTGACCTCGTCGAGATGGTACCGTATGATAGGGTCAACAAGGGTTACAAATACATGTTGACAGTCATCGATGCATATAGTAAATTCGCCTGGGCCAGACCTGTCAAGTCGAAGAATGCTCGTGATATCACCGAGGCCATGGCAGATGTTTTGGGCGAAGGACGTATCCCGACTAATCTACAAACCGAAAAGGCCAGGAAATCTACAATGCAAAGTTCACGACCTTGACGAAGAAACATAACATAAATCGTTATACCACAAAGCAGTCTCAAAGCTTCTATCGCCGAGATGTTCAACAGGACTCTGAAGGTAAAAATTGGGAGGCATTTCGCTGCGAATGGAAACTGCAAGGGGCTGACACTACTCCCGAAACTCGTACGTGATTATAACTCTACCATTCTTTCTACCACTCGCATGAAGCCCGAAGATGTGAAGAACGACTCCCTGGTTCGGACTGTATACATTAACGTGCAAAGGAAGGACTCACACATGCCTAAATCCAAAGTTAGAGACCTGGTGCACTTCTCCAAACAGAAAGGCATCTTCGAGAAAGGGTTCATGGCGAATTGGAGTTCCATATATTAACGTCGAATAAAAAGTGTTAGGTAACCAACTGTGATAACTTAAATTATTTATATTGCTTTCTGTTTTATAATGCGTCCAAGTGCATAAATTAGAAGATTTTTAAAATACATACTTTTCTAATAATTTTGCAGTTTCACTTGAACGACGTATGGAGAAAGCGTGCATGCAAATAGATCTTAAGCAGGGCTTTCAAAAGTGCTCATTTTACCGTGAACAGACTATAATCCTACTATAAGCTGTTCACGGTAAAATTTGCACTTTTGAAAGCCCTGCTTAAGATCTAATTGTATTCAGGTTGTGTATTCTTCCACCTTATGTAAGATTAACATTGCCAAGAACGTCACTTTATTCATACGTCGGACAAGTGAAACCGTGAAATTATCAGAAAAGTAAATATGTTACAAATATGCTAATTTTAACACTTCGGTGCATTAAAATAAAAAGAAAGTGAAATAAATTATTTAAGTTATCACAAATGGTTACCTAACACCTTTTATTCGACGTTAAGATACGGAACTGCTTTTCTATCCGTCGTTACCAACTTTACTGGGCACATGTAACTCAGTGCGCCAGTTAAAATATATGCAGGCAGGAGCAGTGACTTTTTTCTAAGGTTGATTTTAAAAGTGCTCACTTGATCGTGAACAGGCTTTACTCATGTGCTTTAGCGACACACTCGTACACTGCCATCGGCGCCATTGCCGCTACGCGCAAGGCTCTGAACTGGCGTGTAATGTTCTCGTAGAGCTGCGTGTACCTATGGGCCTTTCAGCAGTGACCGTAATAAAACAAGCAACAATCGTAAAAGAAAATTTTAATCTTTAAATTTAAACATATTTAAAATTAATAATAGCTACTAAATCCAGTGGTGTAACCACGGAAACGCAGGCAATGTAGCTACATCCGGACCCGAAGTCAAAAGGGACCCTATCATCCACAGAATGCGACTTTGCTTCCATGCAATCGCTGAAGAAGAAAATTTCAATATTTAAGCTGAAAAGTGTTACATACTCATATTTATGTTTTGTAGCTAAGCTGGCCGCTATAATATTCTGTTTATATACCTTCAAATTTTCTAGAAGCATGCATTTTATCTCTAGCATTGTAACGTATGGGAATTTTCCACCAAATTTATGCACCTAAGACTGAATAATTTAACATGCTAATTCAGATACTAGTATATGATAATTTACTTACTGGTTGCTATACGAAATATTCGAATGGGTTTTTACTAATTTTTTATATTAAAGATATTTGTGTAACTATTCATGTGTCAGAGCTAATTATTTTGTGTTTATGATTATCACTGTTTCCGATACCATGCATGTTGTTTAATGTATTGGATAGCCTTTTCAGTGAAGGCTACAGGCCGGTTGCCATGGGCAACATAGTTTGTTGATTTGAACGAAGTAGCCGTTCTGTGATTGGCCGAAGTTTTAGCGTCACCTTAAGCTTTAGGGAGCTTAGCGTGGCCATGTCGAGTCTGGCCCTACAAGTAAGCGGGTCGTGACGCGTGTCACGAACTCGGTAGGTTTTATTAAGTGCAGCTTTAGGAAAACTGACGAGAGTGCCGCAATCATATAACAGATCACCTTGAAGCACGCCGGGACTGTCTTCAGGTAAAGAAGAGGGTCTGTTCTGGCTGTAAACCGAAGGAATAGATTAATTTAGTTCGCCTATCGCGAACGACTGTGTGGTACTTATTGGACTGTATGATCCGTGTACCAAAGCCCGTAGGCCTAAAGCCAGGGAAGCCTATGAAATAGATGCCTCGCGGGTCACAAGCTACCGCATTTCAACGTACTCCAGCATCACATATTAACGCGTGAGTTCGTAAGATTTCTACTGCAACATGTAACGTCATTTTTGAGATGGCCGCCGATTTTATTTTCATTGCATACTGCTACAGACGCCATGTTCCTGAAATGACGCCAAGTGGATTTTGCTAAAAGTATAACCTACAACAACCCCTAAGTAGTAAGAGCCCTGCTCCCAATCAGATTGGTGTGAGGTTTAATAAATTTTGAGGAAGTAGTTATTATTTTTAAAAGGGATATATACTGTGTGTATGTGTGTATAATATTTGATAAACAGAATCTATTTCAGTATGATTATTTGCAACAAATAATTTATATTTGAAAGTTACTCGGAGAGTGTCATTCCTAGGGACAAATCTCTATTGTATTAGTCATTGGAAGAGAGTATTTGGTTTATGTTTTATTTTTAGCTGTCTTCAAGCTGATTGACTTTGTCCTTTATGGTAAGTGTAGTATTTCGAGAGGACACAATTATTTGATATCTTATGTCACACTACTGCTCAGTTTACTTGGAAACCCATTCAGCTCACACCAATCGCAGCCTATGTACTCGAAACACTCCTTACATACAGAGTCCACAGCATTATAGTTTTCCTGACCTTGGAAGAGAGGGGACCTAATGCCAATGTTTGCATCCGGGTATTTTGTTTTTAGTAACGCCACTGACAAAATCTGAAAATACTCTGCGATCTACAACTTATGAAGTACACATATCGGGAAAAAAAGATTATTATAGACCTGCTCTCAGCAAACGGCATTTTCCAAGCGTTTTAAAAATATTATTTTGCCGTACACTGCAACTATTTACTTTCGCGTATTTCCTGTTTAAAACATTATTTCTGGCTAACATCTTTGCGTCGTCAACCTCATTTACTCTGCTTGACCTTGAAGTTGGTTACAGACAAGATTCAACGAGGTAATAGCGCACACACTTCACAATTGGGACAATGAAATGATCTGCCATTTGACGAGGAGCCTTCGCTCTCTACCGTAAGATAAATCCAAGTGAGACGCATACGTGTTAAGGCGATTATATGCTTCAAGACAGTTTGGATTACTCAGGAGATCTGGTGAACGAGCCACCGTCTCATTTCGCTGTGATGGACCGCTTCTGCAAAACACAGAAAGTCTTAATATGATGGAACCCACGTGTTTTTAGGTGGTTCCGAACCACGTAGTTTCCAAATATAAGCACTTGTAAATTGTGCCCCGCCGAAGTGTTTTCTGTTTTAAGGGCCCACTGTAAAAAATAATGAGAAAATTACTTGACAAGTGTAAGATAATATTCGCAAAATTGTGGGGGAAACATAGTTTTCTTTACAAGTAAGGTAAAATTACCGCACTTTGGAGTAAAATTCACGTACATGGTAGTGAAAAATCCCATACATGGATGGGAAAATTACCTTACGATGAGTGCATCTATTCAGGATTCTCAACAGCTACGTGGAGGGACGTGCCAAAAAAAAACTACCCGTAAATTCTCTTGTATTCACTAATACTGCTACGTTGTCGTCGTGGTGTAATGGATAGCGCATCGGCGATTCATGTAGAGAATCATGGTTTGCACCCACCCATCAGCAAATGTCCAGGATTTTAGTGTTGAGGTTTCGGTTACTATTTGTCAGAGGATGTAGAAATAAAATAATTAACAGTTCTAATATTCCGGGGTAAATTAAATATAATTTTATTATACATGTTATAATTAATTTTCCCTTACTTGTATGGGATTCTCCCTCCCCCCCCCCCCAACTTTTGTCAGGTACTTCTCCAGTACAATTAGGGAATAGTACTTGACTTGTTATGCAAATTTACTCTACATTCAAGAGGTAATTTTACCTTACACGTAGAGGTAATTAGCTTCCCTTACATGTAAGGGAATTTTACCTCAAATATTTTTACAGTGGGGAATACGTACAGTATCAAACAAAATTATAAGCCCCAAGGTGACAACCGGTCATAAGGAAGCTTCACGATGGAAAGTTCAAAATAACTTGCGTTCTATTTCCTCAGAAATATAAGAGGTCGCCATAGGGTTTTAATACAGCAATATGTTCAGAAAAGATACAGCATTGTCGCTTTAGTTTAAAACACTGTTTTACACAAGAATAACCATCGTGGGCTGCTTACAGCTCTGACTTTGGCACTTTACAACGAACACATTTGTATCTGAATAATCAAATCTATGACAAATGCAACAAGATATCGACTTTCATTTCTGCTGTGAAAAGATTTACATCGAAATATTCCATTAATTTTTAAAGATTAGGATAGTCACAATTGCTTACATTAGGCGTTTACTAAAAGTAACCTGGTAAAGTTAACTGGGTTAACTCGGTCACGTGACCAGGTTTACACGATCAATTGCGGTTAACCAGGTTACTTTGGACGTTTTAGAGTAACTATGGTTTTGAGATGGCGGGAACTCAAAGAATATTTAGTGCAGTTATTAAATACTGTGCTAAATGACGATGATGATGACTACTATGAAGAGTTTTTGATAAATTATGTTATGAACAAACAACGTAAAAAAATCATCGCATTAAGCAGTACTGCGATAATACAATACATTTGTATTCAGTCTCAGTTAAGTAAAAAATTTAATATCCGGGCTACAATGACTGAGCAAAGCAGCTAAACATTTTTAATTTTACATATATTGATCGTTTCCAGATTTCAAAACTTATTTTCGTTTACTTGTTTGTTTTTGCTGCCGCAATGTTTACATATTTTAGCGCCATTTCACGTGTGTCGTCTGCTAGAGCCAAGTTACCCTGGTGTCGAGCAGGGTTAGCCCAGAGTTGATCGAGTCGAGAATCGAGTTAATCCGGGTGACTTTCCGAACGCGAGTTAACTTTAACTCGATCACTTTTCGAACGCACCGAGTAAAAGTTTTAACTTGATCGAGTTAACCGGGTGACTTTTCGTAAGCGTCGCCCTATTGAGCCCGTATGACAACTGGCGAGAAAGGCCGTGAGCTCGCAGTAATAAACAGTCGCCTCATGATCTTTCATGGTTTCTGCCATGGTCGCCGAGCCTGGTCAGCCACGCAAGTCGGATGTAGCTACAAGTAGTAGTTAGCTTGAAATTAAAACAAAGCTGGACACGTACACGTATGTTGCTGTTACTTGTAGTTAAATTGTGAGTTAATTTCTCTGTTGTACATTACCTTAAAATTATTTCATACAAATGCCACATTCTGCACTACACTACAATATTCTAAAATTGTTCCTATGGCAAAAAAAATGTATACAACGTAGATGTGTAAATATATAAAATTTACAGGTAGATACTGTTGCACTGTATTTCTGAGGTATTATAAGAAATACGGTTCAATACGTTTATTGTTACGCTATCTGTTTTTCTGGAGGCAAATTCTTTGCTAACAACACTGATGTCCAGTGCTCTCAGTAAGTCATATTTAAAACCGAGAATGGTAAAAATACTGAAATGTTTGTTACATAACATTTATTTAAATCTTTCTGATGAAATTCGAATGTTATAGGTAGAAACACTGTACTGCAGTATATCCACAGTATCTAACAGTAGAGTTGCGTAAGTTTCTTTATGCATTTACTTGAGGCAAAGTCTTCATTTGTATCTTTAAAGTCCAGTGCTCTCAGTAAATCACACTGTTCCTGTTACAAAGAACTTCTTTTAAAACCTTTGATGCTCTTCAATAACTTTGAAAGTAATTGTTGACGTGAAACATTTGATTGACACCGTCATGATATAAACATACTCAGAGATTTCCATATTCAGAACTTCTGGTAACAATCTATTTTCAAAAAGATTATTGTATAATAATTGTAGTGATTCTTAAATTCAACTTGTTTGTAGAAGTCGATCTATACATAACTTCCTCTAAAGCTTTCAAATATTCTTTTACATCTTTGATTTCAACTTCTGCTTCAACAGCATTTTTATAATCAGAATCTTCATAAACACGTACAAGCTCCAAATTGTCTTTGCTTTCTTCACAACACATCTTAAGATGAAGTCATTCTTCGGTTAACTCTAACCTACTAATTTTTTTCTTCTGTAGACAGAGGCGAAAACTTCGCAACAAATTCTCAGTTGTTCCTCTTGAAGATCGATTGACTCTTCCAGAAATTCAAATTTCCTTAAAACTCTTTAATATGATTCTGTGCATTTTTCAGATTCAAAACCAAAGTGTCGTGATTATGAACTCTCTGTTTATCTATTCCTTTAATAACAATGGCTAGGTTTCGACTTTCGTCGAAAAATCTGTTTCGAGTGCTGCAAGTAATGAGAGCAGAAGAGTTTTAGATTAAAAGTTTAAGAATGGAACACGTGCCCATAGGTTTAACTTGGGGAGGGGGTGGGAGTCAACCACTCAAGTATGGTGCTATCCCCTCCAACTTTATTTCAGGCACTCCCACCCTACCCCCTTCTACTCCTCTCCCCTATCCAATGATGTGATTAGCCAAACCCTTCCCCTCCCCCACCAACTTCTTTTCTCTCCTTCCCCTACGAGATGTGTTGTGATTGACGGTTGGTGGTTGGGCTATCCCGTCCTGCAAATGGCTTATCCCTCAATTCCCTTCTTTCCCTTGGAAATGAGTTGTGATTGGCCAGTTGGTTGTTGGAACAATAATGACACCAGTGACATTTGGGAGGATTGATGTTACGGCTTCAGAGTCTGGTGAGCGACTGATCTCTGACGACGGAATGAGGAGGAGGGGGAAAGGGTGCAGGGTCGGCTGTTGCAGAGGTCTTCACACTTCGATGGTAGGCGAGTGATGAGGAAGTTGGAGGGTGTGTAGGCTTGGACGAGGGTGAGGGTTCGAGGTTAGGGAAAGTATATGGTTGGAGTAGGAGGGTTGAGGAGTCTACTTCAGTCATTGGTTCGAAATCCATCGCAATTAATTAGATTTTTTATCGCCTAATGAGTAATTGCATAATGAGCAATTAATAACTATTCTAACTGAATAATTAGCAATTGCACATTGATTAATACATACCGAGGGAGTAGTTATACAATGAGAGTAATTAATAATTGCCATAAATAAGTATGCATACCAAGAGAGTAATTGCACAAGTTCCTAGAGAGTAATTAAAAAAGCTAATTGCACATCTTCTCCATACCACTCCTCATTGCAGACTGAACTCATATTGTATTTGCCATTAATTATAAACCTCGACCAGCTAGCCTGCTGGCCATGCGCTCAGCCACGCCCTCTTGGCGCGCTTATCAGCTATCCCCTGCATGTCACTGGCCAAGCAAGGTCCCCACCTGACTCTGGCCTAAACTACCCTGGCCACCGACGGTCCCTAGCGCATCAACCGCTACCCCGCCTGTAGAACATGTTATTATTCTGCTACCGTAAGTCTAAGGTAATATTATGACACCTCTTATAATATTATTAAAAGAACATTTCCTACCTATTGTAATTGCCAGAAACTCCCGAGTATCTGAATTACCACTCTTATTATTCGAAAAATATTATTAAATGAAGTGTTTCACATATCCCTACGTGTAATCCCTGTTTCTGTTTTCCACTTTGACTTTATATCGGGAAGGTTCGCGATCTGGCTAATATAGGGAAAATTCAAATGGGCTAACCTCACCTGCGACAAATTACATCTCCATCAACCTAACACACAGCCCACCATATCACCAGCACCTCTACTATTACAGGAGTGATCATCTCGCCGCGCAAATAATCTCAACATGTTTCTCATATTACTTTTCTAAGTAACATTTAAATACTCACAGAAATCCATACCGTTAGCCTAATGGAATTAAAGAATCAATTGTATCCGACACAGCTTGCCAACAAAGCCTGTGCGACAGGGGAGATAGATAAAGATGCCTTTCTTGCCTGCATGTATCACCCTATTTTCATATATAGAGGGGACGCGAGCGATCAACCGACGAGCTCCTCTGCTGAACTGAAGTGTGTACTTCTAAAACTGCCGACAGGGGCTCCACCAGATGGAACACTCCCTCTCTCTCTTTCTCTCTTCCACCCTCTCTCTCTCTTTCACCACCACCCCAGATAGTTTTGGTGGCCCACTGCCTCTCAAAGCTAATCTCTCTCTAAACAATCACGCTGTTTGTTGAAAAAAAAAAAAGTCAGAATTTAAAGGCATTTCCCATTTATTCATTTTAAGCAAACTTGTACGTAGATATGTCTTACAAGTCACGAGTTGTGTTGTCAACACTTTTCTTATATATTGTGTAAATGTTAGTCAAAAATAACGTTGCGCAACAGAATACTGTGGGCAACAGCCGAAGGGCAAACATTTATTTAAAAAACGTCTTACAATACGTTTGAAACCAGCCAACTTCACTTCGCGCATTGCAAATGCCATTAGTCATTGTTATTAGTTGAAAGTTCAACAGTACGATGTAAAATACGTTACTCAGTGTTAATACTATTTCGCTTCACATCATTATTCACTTTTATTAGTTTGAAATTTAAACCATGTTTGCGCGGTTCAGGTCAAAGGGAACGAATTTTCTAGTGAGGGTGTGTTGTGAATTAACGGCAAGTTCTCTTTATTCGTGTAATATGAATTGAATAATTACCGATACTATTTAAGTATCAATTCAGACTAACCATTATTTGTTAATATGTTGTAATATAAACCAACTATACTGTAATTATCAAGTAAACTGTAGTTCGAGGTGGACAGACAATACGATTTTCCCAAAAAAAAAAAAGCTCATTCTGTGCTTATCTCTCTTGGTGTAAGAAAGAGTAATGACTTCTATCCTCTACCCACTTCGCCACAACGGCACCCCACGACCCTAGTGCACCCACTCCGATATCGTAATCAAATCATATCCATCACTCCGATCACAGCAGTAACATTGCTCTCGCGAGTTCCGAAAAAAAATAATATAGAGATTCTCTATGAAGGTTAATCTGGGAGTCTACATTACAAATTTCCTAAGTTGCTTTATAATATAAATTAAAATTAACTAATACCAATTACATTTATTCAAAGCATGCATCCCCACTTTGCTTGAATTACGAAAACAATATCACTTTAGGCTAAAAGTAAATTTTTTTTTTATGTTAGTATAATCTTTACTATATTTAGCAATCAGGATTTGTTTATTCGAGAAAACATATTCCATAACCAAAGAATGTTTATTAAGGTTTGCTCTTTTTACCTATTGCTTCGAGATCCTTCGAGGATACTTTGATCTAATCGCAAAACCAGTATTTACACAATTAAGCTAAGTGTATAGTGAATTAAACTTTGTTTCATCTCCTAACAAGAAATGTTGTTTAAATATAAATGTATTGAATTTACTTCGCGCTTTGTTTCCCATGTAATATGTTTACTAATATTTTCCCTACTTTAACATAAACGAAGATAAATACAATTATAGTAACATATATTCATTGATTCAAATCCCAATCAGGTAAATTCACATGTATCAATTATTAATTGCGATGTTTATTTAAACCCATTCATCTTATAAATTAAATATTACATGGTTGCTTCAAATTAATATTCTTTTTATTTAACATTCCGTTAAAGGCACAACAATTTTAATATAGTGTATTAATAACTACGTCAAAGTTTTGTCCATTACTTTAAAACAAGAAAAATGTACTTGCTTCCCTATCAAATATTCAGTCCCCAAACGAACAAAAGTTTCCTGGTATTAGCAAATATTTCTATAAATGGACAAATGCAGTCAGGGTGACCGTTACACGAGGGTGTGGAGGGGGTAGGAAGAAGACAATAGTTTACCCAGCCACCGCTAGGATCACGTGTCGGCGACACGCAAGTATTCTTCAGTGAGCAACACACTTCCCCCATCATGGAGTTCAAGAGATGTTGTTCCTGCATCACGTCGAATAAGTTGTTTTAGATCTCGCTACACTTGCGCTCTGGTAGACTGTCGCACGACAACAGAACATACTTAGATCAAATATGGTACCACATTTACTTAACTAATCAAAATGTAAAACAAAATGTCTTTCAAAATGTAATCTTCTTGTCTATGTTGTTTCATACTATCGTATAAAATAGATTAAAAACCTTGCTCCAAATGAAATATTTGCCTCACCCAATACAGAATTTGTCTCGTTATGCATAATTTATGAACATCGATTGCCAAAATTGTTCTCGGGTGAATATTAATTCTTAACATAATTTTCTCTCCATAAACAAAATTCCAAACAATTATCTGTTAAGCTTTCTTAGCACTGTATTCATTTTGCATTCCATCACCTCAAATATTCCAAATCTCGTGATCATATCTCGATACATAAATTATTAATACGTATTTTGTATCAAATTGTTTCTACCCCACTAAAATTCAAATCTCGTCCCGCACTAACATCAACTCAAACCATTCTCAAATTTACTTTCCCTCAAAAAAACTGATAATCACACAGAGTAGAATGTAACCAAAACTCTATTCGTCAATACTTTTGTGTAACCCCCACACACGCACACACACGCTTACACACGCAAACACACACACACACACACACACACACACACACACACACACACACACATATATATATATATATATATATATATATATATATATATATATATATATATATATATATATATATATATATATATATAACCACTCTTCAAACAAAACATTCATCACACCAAATAAAAACAATAACATCATTACAATTTATTATACTTATTACACCCTTAAAAACATTGTATAATATTACTGAAATACAAAAATAGCTACAAATATATACAGATTCATGAAAAAACAAACAAACATTACTGATATACATTGTATTTACATTTCACAATGTGTTAAACATATATAGAATCTCTTAAATAATCATCCACACAACATACATTGGTGTACAACATCCTTAGGATTCTTTAAACAATTGCTCCTCATGTGATGATACATATTACTACGTAAAGTGCGTAACCTCCTGACAAAATCAGCACTCATTTCCAGAAGCGGTCGAGTTAATTACCCCATCATTTCCGCCACAAGTTATCACATGTTTTTCAAGTTGCATACAGTCAATTAACATGTTGACATTTATCGCAAGAATATTTCTATCTATCAATTTTTCCAAAACATTTAGTTCTTTGATGGTTTCTCAATTTGCGAAGTGAAGCAAATTCCTTCTCACAGGATTTGCACTGGTGATGAGGTTTTACGTCCTCTTCCAAAATAGTTGACGCCATCATATTCGAAGTACTAGGTCTTGTAAAAGAAAATTTGCAACTGATCTCATGCTTCCTTAGTGTAGTCACATTTTTGAACAAACTGTTATATATATATATATATATATATATATATATATATATATATATATATATATATATATATATATATATATATATATGACCTTTGGTCATATTTATACGTGAAATGGGCTAAGGGCCTTATGGTTGTGATTAACGATAGTGGCTGTAGCTAGTGTTTGATAAGGGTTGATTAACTGTTCAACTGTCTAGGTTGAGAGTCTGGTTATTATTGAATTAATGAACATTAGAATTACATAAATGCAATTTAAATGAACCGGGGAGCGATATATGACATTGACTGTTAATTATTGCTTAATTAGACTCATGTTACACTATTGGGTTTGTCCCACCTTGAGTAGAGTTCTGAGGTTGTTGGAAATGACGATACGGCGATGGAACAGCTGGTATCTGTAGTGGTCCTTCATAGCCGGCGGTGACTAGGAGAAAGACAATGGCTGCCACTCCTCATAGCTAGATATTGGCGTCGCAGTGGTGCAACCTGCCCTGGTTTCTGGTTCGCCGGGGGGGGGGGGGGGACCTACTTACAATAATTTGGCAATGCACGCCCCGCTTGTCGCAATCGCTGTCCTGGATTCTACTGAATGTGAGCGGGCGTGTTCAGGTGACGATGTAAATTATAAGCGCCTTCACGCCGGCGTAAAAGTGCCCCCAACACGACGAACACAAGACGTCTCTGTCTCACTCGGAATCCTGGTGGTTTAGAATTAACTGTGTTGTCCGGGCATCTGAATTCTCTGGCTGCTGACAGTAGGAATAAGGATTCTGTTGAGTATTCAATACGGTAGGAATATTGTGGGAAGGAGAATGCAGAGACACAAGGGATACCAGCTGTAGGAAACTGTCTATTGCTGCAGTTGTGAAGTGCGGCTATTACGTGTGCCTCTGTAGCAGCGCTGGTCAAATGCTAGGTTGACCGCCGGGCCTTGAACTTGTAAAGAGCTGTGCTAAGCAGTCTTCTACGTGTCTATAGCAATCGCTCCGCGTTGAGTCTCTGAATTATACTTTGCACTTAGTACAATATGACTTTGCTATGGACTGTGAGTTTGAACAAATGAAGTCACAATGAATTAGTATTTAAAATAATGAAGCTGTTATTAACAAACTACAAAATTAGTTTACATAGTTACAAAATTATTAAAAAACTGAAAGAGAATGGACAAATCAAACCTATAACAAAATATAAATGAATAATGCATTCATTTTTTTGATTTTAAACATTCATATCATTTATAGTTAAACTATGTCAGTTTATTATTTGTTATGTTCTAAAACTTAATTTATGTGAGCTCATACTAAACAGAACTGGATGTGATGGAATTGAAACATAGGAGGCAATTTTATTATATTTATGTTAGAGAAAACAAAAATTCCGAAACAAATAAAAGTGCACATGCCTCCTTCTATGAATCAATTTAATAGGGAGGGTGTAAGGAATACGTGCAAGATACTATTTGTTTACACATAGGAATAGATTTTCTCTGTTTAAAATCTGCAATACAGTCAATATAGTTACTTCGCTTATTTTTCTTTTTTTCTATGTGATGTATTTCTATAGTAGTCTGTCTGTAGTCTCATATTAATTTGACTTAGAAAGAAGTTCATGATAAGAATTATATAAATACTATAGTTTGAATTTGTGTAACCCTTATGAAATAACCATTGTCATTCGTTCGTTTCTTAATTAGGTTAAAATATTATTAGGTTAAAATATTTAAAGTGAACATACTTTTTTCTTAGGTTGGTACCTCATATAGTAAAAATCAAAAACTTATAATCCGGAATAATATACAATAGAACACGTAATTATATTTTTAGTTTTTTTTTTTTTTTATCCTGTAGTACACAATGGAAATTATACTTTTTTTGAGACTGCTACCATTTTTTGGTAAGAATAATCTTTTTTTTTTTGCATTCATGGCTAATAATTTAAAACATTTGTGCAAAACGCATATTTTTCTTCTGAGATTAATATTTTTTTGATAGCACAATATTATAAGAGTGTGCTTTGATTAATATAAATAAGAAGAAAAATGCTATATTGCTTTTGTGGCGTATACAAATATTCAATGAATTTTGTGGAATGTTCGCAAAATTAAACATAATTTTATATTTTGTATGTAATAAAAAATACAACTTTTTATACGGAGTATGTAAAAGAATGTATTTTGACGCCGACCACGACCCTCTAGCTCGTTTACCCGCCTTCCAGCTGGTTCAGCGCAGCAGACACCAGACTCTACCGAGCTCTCATGCGCACTGATGCAATCCGTGTGGCGACTTCAAACAGCATTGGACACACAGCGCATCAGTGCGTGTAGTGCAATCGAAGTGATGCATGTACTAAGCAAGGGAAAGTGCCATGTGAGAAAGGGCACACTGCCACGTGCGCTTCACGTGTACGAATACACAGAAATAGCACCAGAGAGCGAAGTGTATAAAAGGCAAGTCAAATTATTAAGTAATGTCACGCAAGGACACGCGGGCATATAAAATACTGTAACAAACTGCCTTACAGCCCAAAGGGCCTTTGCAAGAGCATTTTATTGTTTTTCTGTACTTTTCATTCTCATATGCTCCATCCTCATGTAATTCATCAGAGCACTGTTTTATGTATTAAATATGTTGTGTTTGATAGTTTTATGTCTGAATGTGTCCACATTGCAAGGTGAGTGAAAAATATATTGTTTATGTAAATTGCAAGCGTACAGTAGTAGTTCCTCGTGGCTCTTAGTACGATTTGGTTCCATGATGCACAAGGGGATCGGTGACCGGGGATCGGATTCGAATTCGGAGGAGCCGCCATCTTATATGTCATTGACATTTTACCCTTGACCTGTGTGACCTTTGACCTTGACATAGACCTTAACCTCGAGGACCTTTGACCTCAAAAAACACCAAAAAAAACTAAAAATTCCAAAAATTCCTCAAAAAATTCCAAAAAAATTATTAAAAAAATTCCGAAACAATTTATTATTAAAAATTATTTAAAAAATTATTAACAAAATTATTAAAAAGATCCTCAGAAATGACCCACTTTTTCCAGAAATGTTGACAGGGATCAGTGACCTGGGGTCAGACAGGAGACAGGGATCAGTGACACAGGGGTCAGGTGACCAGATCATTATCTATGACCTTTGACCTTTGAAATTGAAAAAATACACAAATCGCAAAAATAAAAAAATCTATTAAAATGTTTCTAAAAAATATTATTAACTATTTTGATTTAAAGATCATATAAAATTTAAAAAAATCGTTAAAAAATTATATTTTATAAAATTATATTTTAAAATTTCTTAATTAAAATGTATTTAACCTCAGCAGTCATTTTTTCCTTTTCCCTCGAAATTTCCCTTTTTCTCTAAAAGAAATTTCCCTTAGAAAATTAAAAAATCATTTAATTAAAAAACTTACATTTCCTGAGGTCTCAAAACACACCGCCAATTACTCACTTCTGTTCGAATCCAGCAGACGATTGACTTCCTCGTACCCACTCCCTTCACCTATACTCATTCTACCATCTTGACTTTTTTGTTTATACATTACTGGAGGCCGCCATATTTGTTTTTCGTTTGTCATTTGTGTATACATTACTGGAATCCACCATCTTGGTAGGCGACCGAAATCTTTTTTAGGTGACGACTATTGGAACTTTCCATCCTATGTTTAAAATATATATCTATTTTTTAGAATAAATAGTATAGCTACATGCATGGTGCATGACTCACTACATGCTTAATTTATTAGATATTTTTAATACATTTTGTTGTTATTAAACAAATAAAGACCAACAGGAGGATACAACACACAAAAATTAAGAAAAATTAATAATTTTATAATAATAATTTTTTATTATTTTGTAAATACATTTTCAGAAGAAAGCACTTAATCATATCATGTGATATAACTCCGATACTTAAGTGCTCTTATGATCGAAACCATCTCTTTCATGGTCGAGTTATCCTCACGTTGTTGCCTATCAAGCAAATATTTAAGTCTGTCTATAAGTTTATTGGGATCTTCGGTAAACATATCGTCAGTATACTCGGTGTGTTCTGCCTTCTTCACATCACTTGTCGAAGGAAACTCGTTGGGGAAATGTGTGGGGCCATCAAGGGAATAATCATCGCCTTCAACACTATCACTGTCGTCATAGTCACCATCAATTCTGTCTTTATGATCGGCTTCACTTTCTGCTGCATCCTCAATATCAAGTTTACTATTATATGTAGCATGAGTTGTATGCTCATCAGTATTTAGAGCTGATGACTTTATTTTGAAATTTTTCGACTTCACACGAAACTTTATAATCTTCTGCGGAAACAGTACCCATCAATGTAGCAGGAGGTATTGATGGCATCACTTGCTGGTTACCAGTATATGAACCATCTCGGCAGACAGCGATGAACTGATCGCCTATGTAGCAGACGGTCCTTAACGATCGTCAAAAATCCATATTTCTCTTTCCAGTACAAAGCACACATATCTTTGAAATCTGATAGAGTCATGTCCGTATTAACAAGATTGTCGTAAATGTGGCGTAAATTCGTATCGTCCATGCGAAACAGCACCAGCATGTTTGTGTTGTCGTGAAGCATCTGTTTGGGTATGCACGAATAAGTCTGGCCGAGGTACACGCAGTCCACTTTTGCATGTCGACCCATGCTAAAGTATTCTTTAATACAAGTTTGTTTCTCGCAGGCAATGTCGTCGAAGACAAATATCGAGTTTTGCAGTGCTTCGTTCGGAGGTAAAACTGCTTCGTTATCACTGCATGGGAAATAACCCATGCCTTCCATGGCCTGCGATTTCGAATAAACGTACACGTTCTCAAACCGAAGGCCATTCGTTTCTTCCAGCAGGCTCAGTAGGACGCACGTCTTGCCACAGGCTCAGTAGGACGCACGTCTTGCCACAACCCGATGGCCCCGCGATGATGCACCTCACTGTATTCAGAAATATGCTTCCCTATCACGATTCGTGGGAGATAGCTTCATCCTCAGCATGAATGCGTATGGGTAAAGTAATTTCTTGCATGATAATACGTATGTAACAACTACTATCTTGCAGTGAGTGCGATGCTGATTGCATGCTGATTGTGGTGCTGATAGTGATTGTGGTGCCGATTGTAGTTGCAGAGAACCAGTTCTACAAATTTTCGAGTGTCTCTTCAAAATATAACTCTGTGTAAACTGCCTATGGCAGAAATCGCACTGAAATGACATTCTTGAAGTTTTCATCCTGCAGGTCGTTTTTTCATGTCAACGTGCGCTGCGCAGAGCTGTGAATGCTTTTCCACAGAAGCGACGAAGCAGATGCATCATTGACATTTTTACGTCCGTACTGTTGCAAGTGTGGAATGATACTGAAAGGAAAATGTATAAAAGGAGTGTATTTATTCCTTTCTCGCCATCTCATGCCAATGTAAATTTTGAACATAGGCAAAAACTCTATCGCAGAATCGTCACTTGCAACAACCAGTTAGCGATGATGCTGGTCACAGCCCCATGACCGTCGAGGTGAAAAGGCAGCACTCTAAATTCACAATTCATCTTAGCGGTAAGGAGCACATTGAGAAAACACCAAATACTTGTTCACTTCAGAAGAAAACATGCATGTGTATTGCAGATTTCCGTCTCAAATAAAACATTCGAGTTCCATTAATGACAAAATCGGGTCTAGGTAGCGCTAAACACAATAGAAATTATTTACAAAAAAAATGTTTTTCCTTTTCAAATTTAATAGTAATTTACAATAAGCACTAATTTGCAAAACACGAAACAAAATATAATCAATTATACTGTGTGTCAAATTGAAATTAAAAGTAGAAGTTTTCTAAATGTACATATATTATACAATTCAAATTTTAGAAGCAAAAGTTTTTATAAAAGGTCTTGGCATTTATTTGCATTTGATTATTGTCATTCGAAAAGTAATGAATAGCAATGTCGTTATTTTCACTACATTAATGCCACTTTCTTCGTTTTAACCTTGTTTTCGTGACTCGCTATCATATATTGTAATATCTGACTCTCTATCATATATGGTAATACTGCAGGATGGAGGACCATACAATTAATATACTATCTTATTATTCTATATTGATTTGTTAAATTTTCGTTGCACACCCTTATGCATTGGTAATATGGGCAGGTTTCATTTTATTATGCCAATGCTATCTTTATAATGATGTTAAATGTGTATTGTAATGCTATATATACTACAACAATACATTATAAACTGGTTAAAATTCTAATGTTCAGATGAGATTTGAACTTACTCACTATTGAGCTACTGATACATTTTCGTAGCGAAGAAATACTTATATGTATATATATATATATATATATATATATATATATATATATATATATATATACATATATATATATGAGAAGACATTTGATTGACACAGAAATAAACAGACATTGATGTAGCTAAATACTGATGTGTTATTAAGCTTATTAGCTACATTTCCTTTGAATTATTATTCACGGAACTTTTCATCCATTAGGTCGGCATATTTTTACATACAGATTGACAGAATTGGCCTTAAACGTAATTTTTTTATGTTTCGTGAACTTTATCTAGCTTTCACTGGCATGTAATATTAACGAAACTGTCGTATTTTATGTTAGCCATGTATCTTTTTGACCTTAATACTTCGTTAGTCCTACCCTCAGTCCGGACTAAATGTTAGGCCGTACTAAAGCAAGATGATCCTCGAACTAGCAATAAAAGTGCTCTCTGAATACAAAAAAATTTTGGTCAGAGGATGATATTTCCTTAGTCCGGTCTAAAAACGACTATGAATAAGGCCCATAGAGATTCCTTTGTAGTCAGAGTGAAATGAAGTCACACTTAGATCAGAGTTACATGCAGAAGGGCACAACATTGTGCGGTGAGGTCACAAATTGTGCATTGTTGTTGAAGACGAAACACACTCGACATCTTTCTAAACGGAAGTCCAACGCACTCTACAATATCCCGTTTTTCAGTGTTCTTGTTAAATACCCATAGTGCTTATGTATTAAATGTTTTAGCACCCATGTCATTCTTTTTCAGAGGACTGTCTGTCATGGCAATATAAGTTATTATTCGACATTCAAGTGGAGTGACAGTCTCCACTCATGTAACTTTGAGCAACCAATCAGACACTTGTCAATTCACGGGAGTGTCACCAACATGCTTCTTTAATTAGTATACTTATGTAGAAAATGTAGTTCATCATCAATGTGTTCATTTCATTCTGATGCCTGTGGGACGGTGGAAATGATGGAAATAGGTTTTCAGGGGCAGTGAAAGTGAGGTCTGGATGGTGGTTACCCAGTGGCACCATACGTCGGCGAGGCGACGTCAAAGTGATGGTCGACTTCCTCGATCTCGGTGTTGTGGGCCGTCCACTTTGACCAAATCTTCTACCGATGATGATGACTGATGACTGTTGACCTCTGCCCCATTGAGAATTACTCCGGATGAGTGGTACTTGTTAAGCAATAGCTGGTAGGACAAATATACATCATTGTTGACGGAGAAATGCTTAATTCTTAACACTCGCGTACGTGGGCTGCCAGGGCCTCCCACACGCCCATACAGGTTGGAATAAGACTGGTTACACTGAAAATGAGAACTTGTATTGGTTGAGCAGGTATTATCAGGGCCCGTCCCCTCAAACGCATGCACGATCGTAAATAAACAACTGACGTAGAAACACGTTAATTATTACGTTTACGATTACAACCCCTTATCTAAGAGAACTTTACACTAAACACTCTCGGCCTTTAGGACCGGCAGGGCGGTGAAACAGAAAAGCATCTTTAGAGAATTAAAATATTACGTGAGACTTTAAGCTCCCCAGGATGATGCTAATCCACCGGGGAGTGGAGATGGCTTACCGGGCGACTAGATACGAAGAATGTTCCAGATGAGTTAAGTCTATTGTAGTTACATGTCCAGTTGCAAAATGATGATGGTCGCCCGGCGTGCGTGGGAAAACACCGGAGCCTACCGCATGCACTTCACCTCCCTGGCTAGCTGTGCACTGACTGACTCTTCCGCCCGACCCGGGGGCTCGCTGCGGCTTGCTCTCGCGCCAAAAACCAATGACTTGTTAACAAATAAATAGACCTCTTGAAAATTACATAAACACTCTTGCAACATAAAACCCTGGTGAAATGATATGGACAAAGCAATTGGTGGAAAAATGAAATAAATAAATAACAGGGGACATGACAGACTCGAAATTTACTGGACTTAGCCAAAAATCGGTGGATGACGTCACAGTCAGGGGTCGATGACGTCACAGTCAGGGTTCAATGACTCTGATCATACATTCAGTGACGCAAGGGTCGTCAATCGCCCCTACGGTGAGACCTTGAAACTATTATGTAATTATAATAGAGGTGAATTTACGTAACGAACAAATTTTACACTATGAGGATATTAATGGACAACAATATACAAACAAAATTCATGGTATATAGCTTTTTAAAAACAGAATTAAAATTTTGAACAAATTCAACCCCATACAGTAGCAAACCCGTAGTTTGATGAAAAGGTTGCTTTTACCTTGTTGGGCCACGTGACTATACCTAGAGTTACATATTGTGAAACGTGTTTAAAAAAAGTGGTAGAACCCAACATAGGTAAAATAGAAGCGTTATTTCAGCACAATGGTGGTGTAGGCACGGGATAATACGAGCCCGATAAGGCTGACGAAAACGGGGAAACCATATAAATTATTATTCTACCTGAAAATAGTTTGTATGCCTAAATCGATTTAATTGTAACTATATGTCGTTATCAATTACGCCATATTTATTAACCACAAGTTATTTTAGGGATCATAATGAGGTCATGTAGGTATCGTATACTTGTTATTTTGTACAGTGAGTAATGGCATATCCAAATTTGTTTCCCTAATTAATGAGCTCGGGAATACCAATTGATATCAGCCGATAACGACTTACTTCAATAACAGGGTCATAAGGGTCAGATCAATTTCTTAAAATTCGCTAATAAATTAGGGTTGGCAACATGCCTACTTATCTGAAGCCAATTAAAATACGTTTACGTGAACACGTGCTACCGATAGGAAAAAATAGTTACCTGAGCATGAGATATTTATGTTATGAACAATTATTTACTAAGAAACATATCTACTATGATGTATGCAATTTCATTTACTTTCTGTGTTCAATAAATTTTACCAGTTAATATGTCAAGTGTGGTAAGTAAGTATTCTAGTGCTACCTACAAAACCTAAAGCACTATCGAATCATAATCGGGTATGACAGATCAGATACAAACTGTCGAGACGATTAGTAACTCTTGTCGCAAAAGCGTCCGGTACATGATGCTACCTGACAGGGATGACGCACGTTAATAGTGCGGCGATTATTAATTTTTTACCTGATAAAATTAACTTTCGCTGGTTACGTCCACGCCATTGGATTCGCCATCACTTTTCCAATCTAATGGTTATATTTCTTTTTCGTTTCGAGATTTTGATCTAAGGATTCATTACTAAAAAGGTAAGAAGTGAGCTAACCGCAATAGGCTAACAAGTACAGAGAGTCCTTGTTCGAGGATAATTAATTTTTTTTCCTCTAATGTAAAGTATCCAGGCTTATCAGCTCAAATATTTTAATGATGTCAAAAGTTTATCGATTAACATAGCGTACATTTCGTTTTTAACAAGGAAATTTTTGTATTACTGTTAAATTAAAAATTCCCAGTTTGGGCTTTAGGTTATTCAGGATTCGATATATAAACGGCAACACCATGGTCTACATTACCATTCAATTTTTTATCGTACAATCGATACTACTACAATGTAGATTGACGCGGAGCGTAAAAGGCAAGCGGCTAAAGTTTTGAGCCGAAGGTACGAGGTCCATCAATTACAAAGGAAATTAGATCGGCCACATAGAAGCGAAATGGAAAAAAAGCAAGTTGAAATGGCCCTTCATCGTGTGAAAAGCCGGTATGAAGATGAGCGTCGTCAGCTGCAAACCATGTGATCGTCCGGGAGGTTCTTCGACAGTGACGTCGCGATGGCCCTGCTTTGTTAATGTAAGTATTACCGTCTGTGATTTTTTTCTGCTCTTTGGTTTCCTTGAGATTTACATCTAAATGGGAATTATGAGACAATCATCTTATCATTTGCTATCAAAACATCGATTAATAAATTATACTAAAATTTTACACCCCATTAGGCAGCAATAAATTGGCTGAATACTGATCAGTCTCCAACTCAATATGTGTAGGTGTCTTTTGGTTTATAAGCCGCCCCTGTATTTGATTTGGACTAGTCTGGCTTTAGCTAGTACCAGAGTAAACAATCGCGTCATTGCCGACAAGCCCCAGCCGGCTAGACAACTAAATCAACATAGGAGCGCTCGCCCGCACGGTATTAGTTCCCATCGACAATCGATCTTGTTACCGACGGGTGCTTACCATACTTATTTCCAAGCGTTGGAACACTCGAAAAACATCATTCTCTCCAAGCTAGCCTACTCGTACAGGTCTCCTGTTACTTCAGATAAGGAATGATGTTGGGTTAACGCCGTTCGAAGTGGTATCAGGAAACAACGACCAACAGATGATAAATCTCTTTCAAGCACCTCTGGAATAGTTTTTGTGTTCGTAGTTGACGTTCAAGTTAAAATATCATAAGTGTTATGTATTCCGTGAGTAAATTGTGAATCCAATCGAAATTAGGTAAGAATTTTTATACCAAAGCTTTCCAAAATTATTAATTTCTTTAAGAAGTTTATTGTATTGGTTAGGCTATCTTATAATTAAGGTTAGTTGTATAATAGATTTAAGTTCAATCTTGAGGCTTTTGCTATTTTTGTATGTTCTTTTGTGAAGCGTATGCATAAGTGTATTTTATATGATTTAATTTTCAATAAATGTGTGGCTTGTACAAGAAGTTTTATTAATTCTGAATCCAGTACCCGAGTTATAGTTCTCATTCAGTTCCATACCTATTGAAATATAAAAGATAAGTAATGTTTCAATCGTTAGCGTTAAATGCAAGCTATTTTGTTCTGTAGCTTAGAACAATAGTGGTGACAATCGTCAGGAGGGAAGTGTGTCGATAAGTTACAGTAGTATGAGTCAATTGAATACTTCCATATTTAGAGATTTGACCGAAATGTGGTCTTGTTAATTTTATTATATATTTTATGTAAGGATAAAGTGATTTTAATTAACCACAACGCATAAGTACCTTATTGCCTAAACATGTTTCCCTCTACGTATTATTGATCTATATTCCGTTTGAGTTTCATTATGAAATCCGAATCATATGTCGCAGTTAGTCGAACAAAAATGGCTCTAAACCGTACTTGTGCAAACCGTACTTGTGCAATGTGACGACAGTGAAAACGTCTCGGCGGTGTATTGCCTTCTCGATAGCTGTGTAACAGAGTTCAAAAACACTGGTGCGCTGTCAGTGGCTAACACTCTCGAAAAAATGCGACAGCAAAAGTATTGTTGCTTAAACCACTTATCTGACTACACTTTTTGTTATCAAGTACTTCATATTTATGTTTTGGGGGAAATGGGAATGAGCCAAAGGCATCTAGAAGAAAATAAGCTTGCTAATGCTAATAGCCATTTGTAGTTGTAAAAATTAAACAGATTATACAATACTTATTTTTTATTAAGACTTCACTGACAATTATACTTAAGTTAATATCTAGAAAATAATTAAACTAAACAAACTTTAATTAAAATGAACAAACCCTAGGTTAAGTACAATATTTTAAAGATAATTATAGTTATTTCTATTAATATAAATTATATTTTAATATAGCATAACTGTTGCGAAGAAATAATAAACGTTGTAGACAACAAAATTTTGAGAATTTATTAAGCCCGGACTTTTAATTACTGATAACCTGTTATGAAGAGAAACTTGTTAACACTAATAAATAACTAGCCACTATCTTAATAACTAAGACAATTCTATATGGTACTTTACCTAATTAGCCGCTAACTTAACGTAGTGTAGTATAGTAAAATAACAGAACTTGTACTGTGAACGGAGACAATCGTACCGTTGCCTACGGAGATCGCGCACTACACGTGACAAAGGTATGATCGCACTTTCACTATATGTAGACATACATATGTTTATCGCACAAAAGGATGCTGCTCGATTTTGTCCTGTACTAGAATGCACCACAACCGGCCACTGTATCTGCTGATGTCTAACTTTTGAGTAAGCTGCCCTTACTGACAGGACGAAAGTTCCGAGCGTCCTTAGGGATGCCACCCTGGGGCCAGTCTAGGTAGATAAAATGCTGGACGTCGAGTTTCGCACCTGTTTTGTCGGTTACTTCCAGATTTGTCACTCTGTAGTTGCGCCGGGTCTCGATGTTCTTTGTTTCAATTCTGAACTCGCCGTACTTAACAGTTCGTCGTCTTGAGTGTGGCCAATACTGGTGGCACATCTCTACTCCGTCTTCATAGGCTTTAGAAAGCATGACAATGATGCGGGTCTGGTGGGTCGTCACCATACTCCAGAAATCATAACTTGTTTTGGCCATCGGTGCCTGGGTACAGATGAACGCGTTTTTGACCTTATACCCATCTATGTAGTTTGCATTTATGTAGTCATTGCAGCCTTTCCTCTCTGGGAGAATCACTCTGTTGTAGTCGAAACAGGGTACGTTACTATATATGTTTTTGCGAATGTTTTCGTCCATCAAAGACACGCTGCAGGAACGCGCCACAATTTCTATCAATATCTCACTGTGCTCGTGCTCTATAACTTTATTTATAGTTGTTTCTTCTTGAAGCATGACGACTTTAGTATGGGATCGCTGTCTTGAAAGTAGACAACCCATTTTGAGCACTATGTCTTTAAATCTAGTCTAATTTGGACTGCAGTTCAGTATTGAATGATAACAATTTTCCCCGAGCCAATATTTATACCGTTGCTTTAAAAATGCTGATGGATCTAATATCATTATAATGACAAATGATAAATAGGAGCGGTCACGTAGGCTACTTGGTTCAACGTCAATGACGAAAAAATAATAACAGACTTTTCAATTAAAATTGATAATGAAGCATCAACATCCGTTTTCGCCTGATGTGACGTAATTGAGCACCCGTCATTTCACCGGTTCGTTAATATAGGTCCAATTCAAAGCCGTAAACAGGTAAAAAATATAGGATAGGCATGGAGTGTGCGGCAGGACGTTTATTTGTAAAAAAAATATGTGATCGATCTAATTCAATTAATAGGTGTTCAAAATAACTGCAGGGTTGTGAGCTACTTGCATCATTGGTAAATGGACCATTAACATTTAATAGTGAAAAACTAGCTCGTTAATTTTGCCATAAAAAAGCTTTCTGTGTATTTGCTTATCTTGATCTAATTATATAGCCACCCCAACGCAATTACTTATAACGTTAATGTTAAAGTTCAGCATTTAAATCCAATTAACGCCTCCTTTTAAAGTTTATAAATTACATTCACAAATTTATTATCTAAGTTCTGAGAAAAACATATTGATAAGAGCTTTTATCGCTTGTGAGTTCTGCTACGAGCATTTCGATCGGTATGAACCTATTACTAATACGGGCACCCGGCGCTAGCTACATTGTTTGTTATGAATATATGCAATACGATATATGAAAAATAACCATTTTATCATCCCATTATTGACGACCCGGACGTGAAGGGTTAATATTCAAATTCAGATAACAAAATATAATTCCGTTTGACAGTTATTCTTAACCAGTTCTGACTTGGGCAGTCTCGACACTTCATCGCCAACATTTGAATTGAATTAACACTAAAAATCCGTCTTACAATAGTATCTAAGAAAAACTTTACTACACCAAGTGCCGACGAATTTCGTAGCCGGAAAAGTCAAGCCGGCTACTTGAAAGCCATCAAAATCGAGCGTCACCAAGTTGTGACAACACCGGACTTTGGATCGTCCGAAAACTTTTTGAAAGAAGAAAACAAAGGTAAAAACCGTTACGAAGACATTCCGTGCTGGGATAGAACTCGCGTGACTGTCACCCCCGGGAAGGATAATAGCGATTATATCCACGCCAACTACGTCGACAGTTTTGGAAGTCCGAAGAAGTTCATCGCAACGCAAGGGCCTTTGAAGGAAACCATTGAAGAGTTCTGGCAGATGGCGTGGGACCAAAAGTCCTACATTATTCTGATGCTCACAAAACTGCGAGTTTCTGAAGTGGAGAAATGTGTCCCATACTGGCGAGATGATAAAGAGTATACCCTGTTCACACGCACTGGCAAGTTTTTGATCAGTATGATAAGTAAAACGCTGAAACCAGGATACGTAGAGTCAGTTTTTGAATTATCTAACAGCACCACTAAAGAAACAAGGCACATTAAGCATTTCTTCTAAGCCGGCTGGCCAGACTTTAAGACACCGACCAATTCGTTGTCATTTATAAAACTCGTTTTGGCTGTGAACTTGGAACGACAGAGGCCGTTGAGAGAAGCAGTGAATGGACCGGTGCCTGGACCGATCATCGTTCATTGTAGCACCGGAAACGGAAGAACAGGAACTTTCTGCTCCGTGGACTCGTGTCTTTACCAGCTTGTAAAAACTGAGACAGTCTCAGTGCCCGGGACGGTGATGAAGATACGCAGCCAGCGGCATACGAGTGTTTTAGCTCCAGAACAATACGTCTGTATAAATAGTGTGCTACATTACTTCTTGCAAATGTGCGACCAGTATCCTAACCTACGCGATGAAATTTCCGCTCATGTAAATTAACCAAATGTGTGTTAATTAAACAACAATTACGAAAGTTAGTGTTGTTTATTTTTAGATGATTTCATGTTTAAAAACAGTTGAGATATATGTGTAATCACATTAGCCTTTATGTTTTTGTTTACTTTACTGAAAGAGGTTGATTATCTAGTTCTGGAACCTCAATTAGCAATTACCGGTTTTTAATACGTAGTTCAAAATAGATATCCCAATAGACATGTGTTGAGGAGCATTCAATTTAAGTCGATTGCTAAATATTTGCATAGTATGTTTACCAGACAGTATAAAAGGCTCAACATGATGACACAAGGGCTAGTTGTGAAAGAGCGGCGTTCGAGTAACCAAGAGTAGTCGATATCGCAAGCAAGTTCGAAAAGTTTTACGTAGAAAGTTCAAAGTATGAACGGGAGCGACTTTTTAAGTTTCATGGACCAACCGGATGTATTGGCCCGCATCAACGAGGAATATCGTTCAATCATTAGTATGGATCAGAAGGAGTTTAAAAACGCGGGGTGCCTACCCTTTGCGCGTTGTCTCCAACGCCAGGTGAAGCTCAGCAGTAACGAGAAGATCCACAATGCAAGTTTTGTGGATGGTTACCACACCAAGCGGAAATACATCTGAACTGACAGCCCACAAGAGGAAGGGTGTGACAGGTTTTGGCAGACAGTATGGGACCATAATGTGAAAATCATAGTGATGACGCGTTGGTTAAATGGCAATAAAAGTTACCAATATTGGTCGCCTAAAGAAAGCTGTGCGATGGTTTGGAACAAATTTAAGATTAAGACTCTGGAGATCAAAATCAAGCCGCATTACATTTCAACGGCTTTAAGTCTAACTGACCAGTCAGGACGGGAACGCAAAATATCACACTACCAATATACCGCTTGGCCGAGGGATAAGTTCGCTCATAAGCCGGATGCATTGATAGATTTCCTTCATAATGTCAACGACACATATGTTAACTTGGAGAAACAAGCTGGCAAGAAACCTGCTCCCATGATTCTGCACAGTCTTGAAGGTGTCAATAGCTCTGCAGTCTAGTGCATGTTCGATATCTGTGTAACTCAATTTGAAAAAACGGGACTGCTATCACTGCCAAATACTTTCAAAAACGTGCGGAAACAGAATTACCGATTCGTAATGTGCTTAAGTAGCTATGTTCTGTGTTACCAACTAGTCGATGTCTATATCAAAGAATATTTATCTCTAGGGTCTCTCATGTAAGTTTTATCCCTTGCCTATGTTCTAAAAGTGATGGTGTTTGTTTGTGCTTAAAGTGTTACAAGGTTCAAAGAGTATAATTGAATATTTGTACTGTCAATTATAAATAACTTGTTCGTCTCATAGCGATAAAATAAAAACTACGAGCAGACACTGTACTTAGAAATAATATATAAGACTGACAAAGTTAGACTTTTGCAAATCGTTTTCGATTTAACTTGATATCTCAATTGTGCCTAGAATCCAAGTCTAAATTTTAAGAGAAGTAGAATAATATGATGCATAAATTGTATTTGAAAGCGTAGGTAACTTTAAGTTATATTTGTACCCAGATAGATATGAATTATTGTGAAATTGAATGTTTCGATAACTGTACAGATGCCTAATGTTTATACTGTGACGATATAATAGTGATGGGTAGTCAAGCCACATCACGGTAAATGCGCATGCTAATCGAAATTCTCGATTTCAAAGTATTCTATGTTTATTCTTATAAGAATGGAATTGAAATACTTTATAACTACTAATATAAGCGCAATATAATGTACACTGCCGTTAGTTCTAAAAAGGTATTATTAAATATATTGTACATACTTTGTTGGAATTTTCATTCTTATTTGCTTGAAATATTTTTGCGCGCTTACATTCAATTCTACTTTAAAATACCAGCTGTCTGGATGGCAAACCAAGTAACTTATGATTGTGGTTGAAATGAAAGAGAGATGCTCTACATTTTCTACTGTAGGTATGTGCTTTTATGAATAATAACACGTTTATCATCGTTATTGTTATTAACGATCCGGATGTTAGGGGTTAAGACATCCACAGTCAGATAAGAATAAACTATATACTCAGTCGTCAGTTCTTCTTAGTCACTTCCAAGATTTTATTGCGAACATTCGGACTAATTAAATATTACGAATGCCTCTTACAATAATGAATACCAAAAACTTTGCTACACAAAGTGTCAACGAATTTCATAGCCGGAGAAGTCAAGATGGCTACTTGGAAGCTATCAAGTTGGAGTATTACCAAGTCGTGACAACGCTTGACTTCGGATCATTCGAAAACTTCTTCGAAGAAGAAAACGAAGGTAAAAACCGTTACGAAGACATTCCGTGCTGGGATAGAACTCGCGTGACTGTTACCCCCGGGAAGGATAATAGCGATTACATCCACGCCAACTACGTCGACAGTTTTGGAAGTCCGAAGAAGTTCATCGCAACGCAAGGGCCTTTGAAGGAAACCATTGAAGAGTTCTGGCAGATGGCGTGGGACCAAAATTCCTACATCATTGTGATGCTTACGGACTTCCAAGTTTCTGGAGTAGAGAAATGTGCCCGATACTGGGGAATCGATAAAGACCATGCACTGTTCACGTGCACTGGGAAATTTTTGGTCAGCATCATAAGTGAAACGAAGGAATCAGGTTACGTGGAGTCAGGTTTTGAAGTTTATAACAGCACCGCTGAAGAAACAAGGTACATTAAGCATTTCTTCTAAGCCGGCTGGCCAGACTTTAAGACACCGACCAATTCGTTGTTATTTATAAATTTCATTTTGGCTGTGAACTCGGAACGACAGAGGCTGTTGAGAGAAGCAGTGAATGGACTGGTGCCTGGACCGATCATCGTTCATTGTAGCTCCGTAACCGGAAGAACAGGGACTTTCTGCGCCGTGGACACGTGTATTTACCAGCTTGTGAAGACTGAGACAGTCTCAGTGCCCGGGACGGTGATGAAGATACGCAGCCAGCGATATTCGAGTGTTGTGGCTCCAGAACAATACGTCTATATATATATATATATATATATATATATATATATATATATATATATATATATATATATATATATATATAGTGTGCTACATCAGTTCTTGCAATTGTATGAACGGTGCCCTAACCTACGCAATGAAGTATCTGCTCATATTAATTGATTAAATGTGTGTTAAAGAGTATATCGAAGAATATTTATCTCTAGGATATTTTATGTAAGTGGTATCCCTTACCTATGTTCAAAAAGTGGTACTGTCTGTTTATGCTTAAAGTGGCACAAGGTTCAAAAAGTGTAAGTGAATATTTTTTCTGTCAATTATAAATAACTCGTTCGCCTCATAGCGATAAGATAAAAACTACGAACAGACACTGTACTTAGAAATAAGATGTAAAACTGACATAGTTAGACTTTGTAAATTGTTTTTGATGTAATTAGATATCTGAATTATACCTGTAATCCCAGTCTAAATTCGAAGATCAGTGAAATGATATTAATATCTCAAGATGTGATTCCATAGAATTTAGCGGGTGTGATGTGAAAAGTAATAAACCAATTGATTTTAAAAAAAAATGTTCTTTTATATATTTAAATATTTACGCTTTCAAAAACCCTATTTACCAAAGCTTCAAATACTCGGAATTTCAAACAAGTGAACTGTGCCAAAAAAAGTTTTTTCACACACGTGTGTTGGTAATTGATGAAGCCGTCGCTATTAGCGCGCCAGACAGTGTGTCGCCGCTGATAGCGTATGCCGGCTAGCGCCAAGCGAGATTGTGACGACACATAGACAAATATGATTAGAACGTCAGCTGTCCTTAGCATTCGATAACGCAATCTTTAAGAGAATTACAACAAAGAGTGAGTTAAAAATAGTTTATAAGGATCTGCAAATAAATAAGACATCAATATTTTCTATTTTCTATTATTTTGAGTTAGTATTTTAAAACATTGTGTAAGTTAAAAGTACATAGATTTTCAGTCATTCGTATAGATTTATTATGACTATGCAGCAACTTACTTTGGAATGTAATATACATTTATTTTAATTTAATTTATTTTACAAATAAATTCTAAGTTAATTTTTCTACAACATAACCTTAACTATAATGAAATTGAGGCTAAATGTTTAACATTAACAAGAAAAAAAAAAGAGATCCTATTATAAAAACAGAATAAAAATTACTTTACTTTTGAGTATATCTTAAAGTAATTGAATGACACTTGATAGCAGAATAAATAATGATTAACGTTAGAAAGGCAGTTGTATCTTTTCTGTCTGAGATATTTAACAGTAGAAAACAAGTTAACTTTGCCTGTTTTAAAAAAACTAGATAAAGAAATATCTACAGCTCAAAACGCCATTGTTCTTCCTAGCCCATCGTTGCAGTGAACTACTATTGGAGGTCTTGGGTGCAGACGGCGGCCGTCTTCAGATTCTTGTATGTCTACCCAATGATTAAACAGTCGTGACATCAATACCAAATCAAGAAAGCTAGATTCCAAGGGTGAAATGTTATCTTCTTGCCATGCCCCATACGCGAAGTAATTGACTGTCAATGAATAGATCGTATCAACTTTAATTGTTTGTACCTTCGGTTTTCCAAATTTCAGCGTCATTCCTTCTTCTGGGCTCCAATATTGAGAACATACGGTCTCCCCGTTTTGGACACTCTTGCACAGCATAACGATGATCTCACTCTTGTGCTCCCACACCATTCTCCAGAAGTCGACAGTTGTCGTGTCCATAGGCGCTTGCGTGCAGATGAACTTCTCAGGGTGCGTGAAGCCATCGATGTAACTGGCATTAATGTAGTCTCTGGAGCTATTTTCTGATAGAATCACGCGGCTGTGGTCGAAACATAGTTTGTCTCCGTATCTATCCTTTCCCAGATTTTCAGCAGATGTAGATGCAATGAACGATCCTGGAGTTTTCATTCGCATCAATTTATCGTGTTCCTCGCTGAGAATTTCACACGCACTTTTTTTGTTGATTAATTTAATTACGCCCGTTCGGCTTAGTGTTTTAGAGTTTTGAGAACCCATTTTAGTTATAACTGTTAGTGCAAAATTATTTGGTTTAATTTTTCACTGAGTAAACAGCAGCGTGATGATAATTAGTACAAACCGTAAAGTACTGAAGTATGGATTTCTATGGTTTAGTATTTATAGTATTCCTATTTTCCTATTTACATGTGACGTATATCATTAATTGAATAAGCAAGATAAGGCTAATAATGGAACAAATATTTTAAATAAATGATACATTTTAGGTTGTTTCAGATTGACGTCATGGAAAAACCGAAGATTGATTAATATTAAAACAATTCAATAATTGACCATTGAAAAACAAGCCTTTGTTTTGACTTGCACATCGTCTAGACTATAAGTTACTCATGGTCTTAAGCATTAACACTTAAACTGACTCACTAATTAATATTATTGTACGCATGACGGCGCAGTCAGTGTAACGGATAGCATTGTTGTGGTTACACGTCTGCTTGGATCTTCGTCTCAAGTCCGCAGTTTGTTTTCTGCAATAATGGCGACCAGTCTTTCAAAAGTTTATGGAATTGGTGAATATATGCAACGAGCTACTGACCCTCAGTACGTGGATATGATTTCTCAAAAGTTTGGCACTATCATGAGTGTATCAATAAACGGATCTTGCACCAGCTTTCAGAAGACTAAGAACAAGAAAAGGAATCGCTACTCGGACGTCCCATGTTGGGACGTCTCCCGTGTGGTTTTGTATAAAACCTACGATGGGTCGGACTACATCAATGCCAGCTACATGGCTGGATATGATAACAGTAAAAAATTCATAGCGACGCAAGAACCGATGCCAATCACATTCAACGATTTCTGGCACATGGTTTGGCAAGAGGACTCCCGCATTATTGTGATGCTGAATGGCGCCGAGAAAAAGTTACAGGCAGAGTGTATTCAGTATTTCGCTCCTAATCAAGATAACACGATATTAAAAGAGTTTATAATCAAGGAAGGGGACATTAAACTGGAGCAGGATTACAGCGAGAGAATTTTACATGTTACTTATATACACACTGGAGAAATAAGGACAATTCACCATTTCAAGCACTTGGACTGGCCAGAATCCGGCGATCCAAACACTAGAGCATTTATTAACTTCCTGACAGTCGTCAATAAAACGTACCAAAATTTCTTCGTCGAAGCATTGACAAATCACCAACCTCTGCCAGGTCCAATTGTTGTCCACAGTGACGCTGGTGTTGGAAGAACTGGAGGCTTCATTGCCGCAGATATCTGCTTGTATCGTCTAATTTATTCAGCATCAGTATCAGTACCATCAGTAGTTTTGAAGATCAGACAGCAAAGAAATTGTAGCATCCTATCTTTAAACCAATATATTTTTATTAATAACATTTTACTTTACTTTCTGTTTCACATTCGATCACATGTTGAGTCATTTTTGGAATTACATTCCCACTTTACTACAAAGGATGCATATATATTATTAAGTTATCTCATAAAATCACCGACGTAAGTTTAGTAAATAAAGAAACTATTAGTCTTTATCAGTTTTTTATTTATTTTAAGCTTACCCTTAACAGATTGACGTATTTTATTTAGCCTAATATTTTTGTGGTCGTTATGAGCATAACATCATAAAACTAGTTAGTTGCAATTGGTCTCAGTAACATACATACTGTTTATGTTATTCCACATATTTATAACGTTATCGTTTAACCACAATAGGAAAACAAGAGTATTTAATGAAACTGCAAATGCGCTGATCATAACACCTAGGCATTGTAGTACAAGGGAAAACTAAACGGTCGCGCTAGTTAAAATATTATCCGAATAACTGTTAAAGAATTTGGCAATTACATATACATATTAGCTATTCCCGAAATCATTTAGAGGGAAATACAACCATTTTACATTTCTACGAAAAGAATCAGTAATGCTCTGTTCATTATTGTAATTTATTGTTTCATAAATTTAAACCATAGGAAGATCGATTAGTTTATTATGAGAAATATCCGAGAATCGTCTTCACGGTAATTCCGGCGACGTGCCGTCTTTCTGGATAACTCTTAAAATATCCCCTCAGACAAAGCTTACTTTAAGACCACGAAGTCATGCATTTTCAGTTGAACAGCTTCGATCACCGCGATAACACGCACCTGACAAACTTTAAGAACATGGCTATGCAGAGCATCCATCAGTTTTGGAAACGGAAAGACCATATCGGTTTCATCGACATTATGAAACATGAGCATTCGTTCATAAACAACTCGTCCTTGCCCCAGGAGAATCTTCAGAAGAAGAGGACCTGAACACGGCGCCGTCAATCGATCATAGAGAGCTACGGATTCGACACATTTTCAACGAGCCATATCGACGGATGTGAGACGAAAGGAAAGTTTATGGTTGTAGACAACTCAGCTCCCGAAGTTGATTCCTACAATTTTTGGACTTCAATATGGGAAAGCAATTGCCAAGTGATCGTGAGACTTGACAAGAATCACTCGACAAAGCATCATTGGCTGAATAACGAAAAAATCTCTGAGTACACTGTAGGCGAATTCCTCATTTGGAAAAGGACTATCATAGATAAATATTACACACAGCTGATATTGACAGTGAAAAACAAAGCGGTTAGAAAGTCAAGGAAGATCACGCACTACCAGTACTATGGCTTCACAGAGCGTAACAAACCATTCGACTCTGCCCAACTCATATTTTTTCTGAGGATGGTCAACAAAGAACAAGAAAGTTACAGAAGAATGGCATCGAATAGCAAGAAAAGTTCAGTAGGGCCCATAGTGATCCAAAGTATCGACTGCTTCGAAAGAGCCATATCAGTATGTGCTCTGGACATCTGCTTGGACCAGCTAACGAAGGCGGAATCAGTTTCGGTACCTAGTGCACTATTGAAGATAAGAAACCAAGTGTCATTCGAGTCTTTCAGCTTAGACGAATACACATTTATCAACACGACCTTGCTACATAGTCAATGGGCTTTGGACTCTGAAGGGAAAAAACCTGATCATCACGATTCCGAAATCACTTTATTCAGAAGAAGGATGAAGAAGTATATGATGGCTTTCAAGCGAGTGTCTGTGTTCTAAGTGCTCGGTGTTAGATATATAGTAAGGTTGGAACTTGCTAGTGTTAGTCAATAAGACTCTTTAGTGTAAGTGTTTTCATATGTGAGAGTTATTTGTATATATAAGGAATCTAATTAGGCTTAGAAGTATGAAATAAAGTAATGTTTTTTTGTAACTATGTATGTTTAATATTTATTTCTACTTGCAACCCTGTCAAATTAAACCATACTGTAAATATTGTGTCATCACGGGGTAGTAGAGTGTTTCTTATACCGCTGACACTTAATGACTCATCTTAGATGACAACGTGATCTTGTATGACAATAGTTAAAGTATGGTTGATGCCTAACGAGCTTGGTACGACACTCTTTGTAGAAACAGAGGCTAATCGTACGAAGAAATAAATAAATTTAATAACCTAAATGTTTTGAGCATTAATATTACGATGTTCAATTTTTAATGACTACCTAAAACATTATTATAAATATAATGACTAACTAATCATGGAACAATGTTATAAGCAGTTCGACCTCAAAACAAAATACCTAACCAAAGTTGTTCATGAGTGATGACGTAAGTTCACGGCCGATTGAGTCAACAAGTGCCTAACACTAATGTAATCTATTACACCCCAAAGGAAGGGTTGGACATTCTAACCTGCGAGTAAAATAGCCTCCCGAGCCAAAAGTTTCTAGAACTGAGCGTGGCAATGAAGTATTATATTTTCACTACTAGGCGACCACATTTCCCACGTCACGAAGCGCTGTATGATACGTGCCGCTGGACATGTTGAAGAGTATTTGTTTGTAAGGGTGCAATTCCGCCAAATTTTTGAGTGTCAAGTAACACACCCTTATTTAACCCTTTAATGATTCTGGGCGTTTCCCCCACTTTGCGCCCTGTCAAGCTGGCGGCCTGTATCTGTGGTAGTGTGTATCCGTGAGCTTGAGCGAGCAGTGCTGTACCTACTATAAGGTACGCTAAATTAAAAATAAGAATTAAAAAAAAATGATTTGAAATATATAGTTTAAAAATGTTTAAGTTTTTTTATTATTATTTCATATTTCACATAAAAAACTTTTTTTTAAATAAAATTATTTGAGGTTATTGATATAAAGATAAAGGAAAACAATGAAGGGACACCGACGAAACCAAACAGACAAATCAAACTCGGTAATGACCGAGCCTGACATTCGTAAAATATGGTAGTGGGGACTGTTAGCGCATGTCATAGGCTTTCCCCACTCTAGCGCCGTGGGTACGACTTATTCAGACTTCGCCGTTAAAGGGTTAATATACGCGCAAAAATGATTATTAAAGAAATCAAAGTTCAGAGTTGAATAGTCTTACGAATAAGATTCCAGGATCAAGCCGGTTAGTTTGGCAAAAATATCTACTAAAATATAGTACTTATGTCTTGGTACAAGACTTGCAATTTGATACTGTTTACCTGCAGCAAGATGCACATTCAAATGAAGACACAGATGATTTGTGAACTTGCGACCAGGATTGCGCAATATTTTCAAATTATTGTAGTATAAAATATTAAAGCGAACGACTATTTGGCATCAAAGTCTCAACGCGCCAGTGGTGCAATTGGTTAGCGCGCGGTACTTATGAGTCAGTAATACGTGAGTTCGAGTCTCACCTGGAGTATTCTTGTTGTATTTATTTTTTTAGGTTTTACATTCTGCACTATACTTATGCTTTTGGTTAAAATATGATGATGATTAGCCAGCATCGTGGCCGAACGGTCTAAGGATAATGACTTAGTCCTTTCGGACAAGGTTGCTGGTGAAGGCGAGGGATCGAATCCCAGTGATTGTTGAATTTTTCATCGGTCCCTGGAATTCGCTCCATTAGCCGACCGTACTGGTTTAGGTTTGTCTGTGGTTTCCTAAGTCGCTATGCTAAGGGGCGGGGCACAGGGCGAATGCAGTACAGTAATTAAAGATGATACAGTATTTTAAAACCTCAATGGGTGATACAATTAAAACACGTATCTATAATTCTGAGTTCCAAGTAACAAGCCCCTACTTAATCTAAGCACAGAAAGTTATTATTGAAAAAATCAGAGTTCGGGATTAAATAGTCTTACAAATAACAGTCTAGGATCAAGTCGGTTAGTTTGGTAGAAACAAATATTAAAATATAACACCTATGTTTTGATAGAAGACTTGCAGTTTGATACTGTTTACCTTTAGAAATGTTTTTTTAAGCTTTGCATTCCCTATTGTGGTTAAAATATAGTGGCAATCTTGTATGCCAAGTAATTAATCCTTACTCACTGTACTCATAGGAAGTTACTACTAAAGAACTCTAGTAATTGCAGGTAAGGATCTAAGAGTTAAGTCGGCAGCACCTTTTTCGGCCCAAATAATCTAAATAACTGTAGGTTTCAATATCTTTTTATTATTTCATCCATTGAGTATAAAAAACGTAGATGTAGGGATGTCTTCACCAATTAGAGGATTTAACCAAACATTAGATTCAGATAACCTTTTGGGGAAAATTGTAGTCTTAACTCCGCCGGAATACTCTAAATAATTTTAGCTAATAATAGTTTATAAACATCTGCCGATTGAGGAGAATAAAAATAAGAGATAACCTTTATCATGCCCCAGCGCTGGGAAAACCCAAACGGCGATGTCGGGAAATAAACATCTGACATAAGTGCGCAATATTCGGCGAATGCGAGGATTGATAACAAATCACATTTTAGGCGTTGCAAGCACTCTTGAATCAGAAAGTTTAGGTTTCACGTTCACACGCAATTCTGCACATTTAAAAAAAGTTTTCAAATTTGTGGTTTTTTTGCGTTTAAAGATTTAACTTTGGACCTGGAGAAGGCCCCTGTATACACATCACCTTGCAAAGAAATGACAGAATAATAAACACAAAACCATCTTATTACTATAATTAGAAAAAAACACCTTTCATTAGATCTTAAAATGTCCCAGTTCAATATAACTGGCCTAATTGTCTTCCTTCGTGGCATCCTACGTTGCTATGGCAACCATCGGCTGCACTGCGCCGGCATGCCCTTGCGTCTGCTCTGTGCCTGGTCGCTCCAGTGACCGGGCACTAGCCAGTAGAGTACACAACCCTGCTGCGGGCGAAGCAGGTTATGGCCGGACAAACTGTCTTAGGGCTGGGGTTATGTCACACATCAATTCTATCAAGTGGCAACTTGATGTAGGCGCGAGCGCTTGGCGTAGACGTCGTCGTCATGTTGGCATCTTCGACTTGGCACTCGGGCGAGACAGTAGTGCAGAAGGTCCACTCCACGACCACCCTCAGTATGCAGCATTTAGGCCGCAAATCACTGTTCAATGCAATATACGTAGTTTACAGGAACCTTGTTTACATCAGTACCAAGGGTTAGCCCCACTACCTTCCCCACTTCATGGGGACGAGACATTTCAAATAAGGCCATTCATTGCTTATGCCATTTTATTCCGTTTATAGCTATCAGCAGGCCGATGAGTGCCGAGTTCACATTAAATAATTTCACAATTCACTTCCTGAAGGTGTGTTTTAATATGAGAAGTAAATACTTTTTGTTGCAAATTAAAGTGTTTGGCCTCTTATTGTTCGAGAGAACACGTGAGGCTGTACACCTAATTGTAGCCAACCCAGAGTACCTAATGTATTCTTTTTCAGTGTGCAGAATGGCTGTGACAAGTCAGGAAGTTCCATTCAGTGTAAGACAGGCGTACGAGATGGCCTTAACAGTCTCACGAGCAGGCTAAGATTAATGTGTGCTGTAAGTCTGTGGGTAAGCGTGTTTGTACTACCATCAACCAACTACAATGGCGGAGACTCCAGGGATCCCCCTTTATGCTGTTGGCCTATGACCACCATCGCTGCTCTACTGAACTGGCACTGGGCAAAACAACAGCTTCGTCCCAGGCCTGAGGTATCAGGAGGGGCGAAATGTCAACATCTACAGCCTGGACCAGAGCTCCCACATTAACATAATTTAAATATGTCATGAGGCTGTCTCTCCCAGTCTGTTGCGTGTACATTGGGTTTGTTTATATTTTAGAATTTTTGTTTTAATTATTGCAGAAATCACTCGCAACCTAATTTATGAAAATTTGAGGGTGGCAGAAGGTGGCTCGCAGTGAACGAGTCTAGCCTGACCCTATGAGGGGTGTGGGTAGCCATGCACGAATATGTAGTTCACAAAACACATTTTTACTGGAGTGAAAAAATACAGGATTTGCTTAAGTGTTATTAAAGCCCAAAAATTACAGAACACTTTAAACACTCACACTACATTCACAACACTTACACTGTGACACAAACAGTGAATGGAGAGGGTACATGAGGGGTTCTTTGAGAACTGTAACCACTGTGTCCCCATCGCTGCATTAATTTCCCAGTCGGCATTCTTACTGGGGATATCTCTTGGCAATATTGGTATGTCCGAATTATCATGCCCTCAAAAGATCTCTCTTGAGGGCATGAAAGTGGGATGGTCACCTGACTCTGGCCATACCCAGGTGGTCGCAGAGGAGTGGTGCACTCCAGTGCACTTCACTGGTGTAGGAGTCATAGAGGGGGTGACCGCCACGTTCGGACCGAATGTCCTCAGTGGAGGACACGTTGAAGCTGCGCTTTTGAAACTGGACGAACAGGCTAAGGGAGGAGGGACACAACACACGCCAGCCAAATTGTCATGCAGAAAACGAAATAGTACGAATCATCCATATTGACATGTTTTATGTGACATCATTATCTTGTAATAGGCTTAGATACCCATATCTGTACAGCCTACATCAGGCAGTCCATCGGAATGTCCCATGGTCAGGGCAGAAAATGACCGCCCACTACCAATGACATCCAACCCTCCAATCCCCGACCATGTGGCTGGGTATATAGTGTTATAAACTTCCATGTTGGTGCAGTGGATCTAATTAATTCAAGAAATTGAGAAAGCGTATTCAATAGCTTATTTCAGAAACCCCCTATCGACCAAAATATGCCAAATTGAGTTATCGGTACAGTAATTTTACTTGTATATAGACACATAGTTTAGTGCAGAAAGCTTATATATGAGATTCTCTAAAGGCTTCTTACAGCACCTTGAAACCCCTGTTTAGGACAGAAACTCCCTAACCACCATAACATATAGTGTTTCTGCAATAAAAAAAACCATACAGTCAACAAGTTGGCTGACATGAGTGCATTTTTATCAAGTTGTTTGTAATGTGCTATGATGTGTAGATGACTGCTGATATTAATAGCATATCTGTGTACTGTTGTGTTTTGCACTGGGCATTGTCCATGTTGTTATTGGTTATGTTTTAATATTAATAGGCATAAAAGAATATAATGAGCAGCAGCTCAGAAGAAAAACCTATTTCGAAATGTAGAAAAGGGATCACACATGAAGAAACCTATCAACGTAATGTAATACGCACAGCTAGTGTGAAAGGTGAAAGTTATACAACGTATAGAGGCAAACGTGTAGACAAGAAAACTGCTCCTGATTCAGTGACATGCAAATGCACAACCAAATGTTATTTACTTTTAAATGAAGAGAACATGCATTAAATTTGAAATCACTTCTACTCACTGAGCAAGAAAGATGCTCAAGATGCGCATCTTCAAAATTTGATTGGGGTTAGAGATGTCCAACATAGGCGCACACAAAACAAGCTTTCTCATGAAAAAAGTGAAAGACAGGATGGTGCAAAAGCAGATGACCAGAAAAGACAACCCATTTTCAAGAAAAATCATTCATTTACTTATAACCAGAGAGTGAATGTGCTTCAATGTGTTTGCAAAAACATCTTCATTCAAGAGCATCGTGTTTCAGTTGACAGATTACGTCGACTTTGTAACCTTCTAGTTAATCATAAAAGTCCTCATGACATACATGGAAAGAACTGTAGTGAGAATGTGATTCAGGGATATGTTTGTGTTAAAATACATGAGCATAAGGTTTGATGTGAAAAGCACACATTATGGAGGACAATGCAAGAAGTATTTAGACGCTCGACTCAGTGTTGATACCATGCATCATATGTTCGTAAACGAACATCCAGAGTTGCAAAATGTGGTGAAATATAATTTATATTATCACTGTTTTAAGAAAAACTTTGGAGATGCTTTTGGCACGCCACAGGTCGATGTTTGCAGCCAGTGTGAAAGCCTGAGTGGCAAAATGAAAGACCCACAGTTAAGCGAGAATGCCAAATGGAATGATGTCGCGGAAATGATAATAAACAAAAGAAGGGCCAAGAAATTATATACGACATTGAAAAGTGCATGTGAAAACCAGGATAGAGACACTTTCTCACTGTGTGTAGACTATAAGCAAAAGTTACCGCTACCTTTAATATTTATGCACGAGGTGTTTCATTTGCACCAGCAGTGGGTGTATGTATTTTACATACATGATTTAAAATCGGTCAAAGCAAAACTCTATGTGCATCATGAAGGAGAGGCAAACAAGTTCCCAAACAAAGTATGCTCTTTTTTATTGCATTATTATCAGAATTAAATATCAAGTTCTGTAAAGAAGCTTCTTTTGTTCAGTGACAGAGCAGCTGGACAAAATAAAAACCACACAATTGTGGGGTTTCTGTTAAATTTATGTGAGACAGGGAGGTTCGACGTGGTCCACCATTACTTCCCCATGCAATAGGGATTTAGGATCGACAAAGTAACGTTTGAGGAAAACTGACCGAATATACACTCCTGAACAGTATGCACAACTCATGGTGAAAGCAAGTACAGTCGGTCGCATCTTCATTCATCAGGTGTCTACTGAAGTGATTCGATCATTCAAAGACTGGTGGCCATGTTCGTATAACAAAACCACCTACTCTAATGAAACTTCAGGGAGAGGTGTATCAAAAGACCAAAGAATCTCATTCAAGATATCAACATACAAACAGTTTTCTTACAGTAGTGAAACTCCTCATCATCAATGGCTTGTGCCCTTCTACCTTTCGTCTCCGAAAGACAAATAATGTACCTGCACTACCATCGCAGAAGGTGAAAATGCCCCTATAAATGACAAGCACTTCCAAGACCTGCAAAAGCTGTTGGAATACACCAGAGGATACGCGGCATTCTACAATGTGATATTGAAGTGGCCTACAACTGTAACAGAATCTCACAATGCAGACTCAGAAGTTGAATGTGAATAGGCCCCCTGTCTAATTTAATTATTAGGTTTTGTACAATCCAAAAGTGTATAGATTTGTTTGAATATTTATAAGTTTGTGTACAATACTAATAGGCCTTCATCCTATAGAAGTTTAGTATAAGGCATACTTTTCACAGTGAGTATTTCTTTTTATATTTGTGAGATCTTGGTATAATTCGAATGCGAATAGGCCTCCTGTCTAGATTAGTTGTTAGTATTTATTAAGGTTTGTACTTTCCAAAGTGGCTAATTTGTTTTGTTCGTACTGGTGCATTCTTTGTTAATGATAAATGTCTCTGCAATAATGTTAAATGTGTATTGCTACATAACTAAAATAAAATGATGATATTTATCTGTCCTTAAGACTAAATATGACAACAACATAACATTTACAACCAGTTTATTGTAGAAATTCTTTATGTGTACATTTAAAGATAATATTTTTTACAGGCGTAAAATACATTGTAGCCTTTCCAATACCATAGACATTTAAAATGTGACATTTTACACTTGTGATTTTTTAATAACATTTAACAACGCACATTAGTGAAGTAGGATAGTTTTTCCATGTTTTCTCAAAACATGGTCAACTGGGGATAGAGGGTTTCTGGAATAACGCATTCAATTAAGTGCAGAGAAAATGGTAGTTTCACCAGGTGTCACTGGCCTCATATAATTTTTCAGTGTACCAGTGTGATCACATGAAATTAAGGAGGTAGCAGTAGGGCGAGTCACTGCCAAATTTATGGAGTGTTTTTAGGGAATAATAAAAGTGCTAATTCCGTGTGATTGAGTGCAAAGTCAAGGTAAGATTAAGACATAAAACAAGTGTGGTCGCATAGACTATTCTTTGCCATTACACCCTCAGTTGGAGTGTAATGACTAAGAACCAAGAAGTGCGATGTTTAAGAACTGAGCCGTGTAATGGCTAAGAACTGCCCACATACTAAATAAAACCTTGAATATTTATTACAATAATTCCAAACAACTTCTATAGGCTGTTCACGGTAAAGTGAGTACTTATGAGGCCCTGGTTTACTTTTTCTTTTCAGACATATTTTTTCCTTCAACCACATTAAAAAATATATATTGCCATGCAAGTAATAAACACAGTGTGTATATTCTTTTGCACGCGGAAGTTAAAGTATAAGCCTAAAATAAAATACATTTATTGACTCTCATTCTAAATGAGAGGGCTTTCAAAAGTGCTCACTTTATCGTGAACAGCCTGTAGGTATGTGTATATAGTTTTTTGAAGGGTTACTTTGTTTATGAGTACATATTTACACTGTCTCTCATGATCACATAAAATTGAGTTGAATTACGAGACTTCAGTGGCTCTTTTAACAACAAGGTCTTAAGAGCTGATGAGGTTGAAATTAGGTGAGTATGAAGCAGTGTCGGAATGCAAGGGTGGGGGAAACTGGAGATCCTAGAGAAAACCCACCGACTTGTGGCATCGTCACCACTTGCGAAGATTCGGGAGTAACCTGGCCTGGGATTGAGCTTGGTTTGCCATGATGGGAGGCAAGCAGGCTAACCGCTCAATCACCACGGCCCCTATGATCATGTGCAAAGTGTGGCATTCGCGAAGGGTAGTTCTAGTTCGAGGTCGTGTCTGTGTGCAGTACATTGTCTTTTGTAATTAACTGATCTGCAGCATGTTTTGGAGATGTTTTGTTTCTCATGCCTGCATATTTGTTTTTCCTCCCATGGGTGTCCTACTTTGGGGCATTCATTTAACACATATGGGTATTTTATAGTTCACCTGAGCAGCAATACTCGTCAATAAAAATCCATACATACATTTACACAAAAATAACCATACATTATTCAAGTATACTTGATTCTATGTTGAAAACACTGATTACATATCACATATTCGAAAATCCACCTGTGCATCCATCGATGTATACCAGAGGTTGATTAAATATAAGAACCTAATATTTGCACAGGCGCAACGCAACGCAAATAAAACTCTGCTGCATTTGCACCCATAACCAAGGGTACATTTAAATACACCGAATGCAAGTGGGCGGTGCTCTTTTGGCAACACTTTTTCACTCCCACTACCCGAACTACAGTGGCCAATTTTACTTTGCACCCATAGAAACGTGTATTTAATTGGCCCCCAGATGTTCGAAAATGAATCGTTTGGTTGAGTCTAGTTGAACCGGTTTATCCATTTGTTCCATTGGCCTGAAATTCTGGTGGATCTGTTGGATATGCACCAAAACATCAACCGATGAATTTTCGAACGCTTTCCCTGAAAAATAAAATTTAAAAACACCCACAACTCGTGTGTAATTTTCAAGCATTTGAAAATATACCAACATAATTCAGATGTTGAATTTTACAAATGGGCGATGAAAACTTTCATATTTGAGTGAAATGGTACTGATATGTGTCTGAAAGCAGACGAAAACCTCGCAAAAAATCAACTTGACTGCGAATAATACCTCACTTGGTGTATCAACAGCTTGTGGATTCATCGACGAATTCTCGAAAACGCGGATAGGCTGATAGGCTGTACACCATATAGGCAAGAGTAAACCCCTACACACATAACTATACATGACTATTAATAAAGCTACATGTAAAACCAAAACAATGAACTGCTCCAATTTCTACCTGATAATTTATTTCAGGAAATGAAAGAATAAAGCCCCTGTCATACTGTCAAATTTTTCCGACAGATTGCTCCCAATAAGTTTGGTCAAATAAAGTTGAACATTTATGACCGTATCAATATAAACACCACCATTTTGTCTGAAAAAGTTTAATGGCTTCAATTTTTTCCTTCAAATAATGATTGAAACGGTCATAAAATTTCTTTGATGTTTGACGGTATCAGCCAATCAGTATCATGTACGACAAATATGGACGCGAAGAAACTTTAAAATAAGGAACAATTGCTGGAAACGATGTTGGTTGTGAAGATAATTAATTTATGTATAAGCTGTCTGGGCATGAATGCTATTTTATGTGAATATTATATATAATATTAAGAACTCGGAGGCATTAAATTTCATTGGGCAAGAAATATCTCTTATAAATAAAATTGTAATTAAGTAAAGAAGTGAAAATAAATTACAACATTACTTACATTTCTTCCTGTAATGGACTGCATGGAAAAACAAAAGCAATGCCTCACTATTCAAATATTTCAAAAATAATCTGAAATTAGTTTTCCCCAGTGAAAAAATTGGATAGAGTGACTCATTTTCAAACATAATAATTCAAGGTTATTTGGTAAAACATGGAGGAAGGAAAAATTTTATTATCAAATATAGTTAAAGGCAAAAATTTTACAATGTGATAGGAGCCGCCAAACCCAGAAATCATTTACTTTTACATAAAATGAACCATTTGGGAGGAAATTAAACACATATTTTAATTCATATTTGTGTCTGTCCTTTATAATGTTTATACTGTTTGATAGCCTTTTATACTTATTACCGAATTACTATATGGTATTGGAATACTCCAGCTTTCATGCTTCCCATCGCCGTTGAAATGCAGGGCTGTTTCATTTGTTGGTTAAACTCCTCATGCTGTCTTCCGAAACACGTCCTCTCCTTTATAAGCCCCTGTTGAATACTTCACGAAACTGGATTTGATAGTCTTGATATTTTGGTTAACGCTTTCTATTATTGCGACGAACGAAATTTTAAAATAATTAAAATTGATTTTAATTATTCAATATATGTTGATTGAAAAACCCCCTAAATTAAATCGAATGTAAATCAAATATAATGTACAGTGTATTGGGTATGTAACTGGCTAACTGAAATAATTTGTTTAGGCCACACCAAGCTGACACACATGTTTTGTCTTTGCATTGAATGTTATAAAAATCAGCTGATGACGTATTTTGTCATGTCCATTGACAGGTTGTCAAATTTGTCCATGTGATATCCATTGTTTTGTGGGGGCGTATGTAGGATTAGTGGGTGAGAGCGCTTGCACCAAAGTCGAGTAAATTCTGAAATCATGGAAACACGGGGAAGTATTAACAGAGCTGTGGAGGTTCCTAGCGACGAAGAATTATTGGTTGGTCCAAATAATTCCAGAGAAGGTGGTTTGTTTGTTTCCTTTGTTGTATGCATAGACAGTAGTACGATAGGTTCTTCTGTTTAAATTGTATTATGCTCTTGGAAATTGCAATTTCTTTTAGAAAAATTTGTGATAAATTGTGTTTCCCCATAAGTTCCCCAGTGGTTAGGCCCCTAGATCTCCCAAAACACTAAGAATTTTCACGAAAAAAAAAAAAATGCTTGTGTAAAAGCATGAATGGTGGTTTAAGGCCCTGTCACAATTATGCAGATGCATCTATCCAAACCCAGATCTGGCCCACTTGCATATTCTGTACTACGCAGAAATTGTTTGTTTAAATTGTATCAAAAGTATCCAAACAATCAGTAGGTATATAGGTATATTATCAAATCATACCCATTGAGTGGGTGAAGAGATTTATGCTGCTCTTAACAGCAAGGTCCTGAGAGCTGAAAATCACACCCAGTGATTTACTATATGTCCAGATTAGGTTGTATTAAAATGGCATGCTGAAGGAATATTTCACCATGCTGTTGTAAAAACAAAACCTTAGATATAACTCATTTCCATTTTACACTAACTTAAACAATATAAACACTCAAATTTTTGTACAATATTATCAAAGAAAATGATATTTATGCATACTTATAAGTTAAAGTGCAAGGTGCAACGTAATTCTTCGATTCACTGCAAAGTTACAGGGATATTTAATTATTAAGGTAGATTTGACTAATAAGTAATGCTCTATTACAAAATTACTGTATTCTTAGTGTCACAAGAATACTGAAACACATGCCATAATGCATATTGAGTGTATGAACTGAGCAGAGATTTTGGCAATAAAATATTTTGTAGGCTACATTTGAATACTCATATGGTGGAGTGTTGTATAAAAGTGTATTAAAATTGATCTTAAAAATTAAAAATACCATCAAAACAAGAAAAACACTTCATTTTGTACGTTTTCTGATCTAAACTAAAATTAACATAACTTTTTTTAGTGTCATTAGGTTTTGCGATCCATTTACTTTACATGTGTTATTGACTTTTTAAAATTAATTTACACCCTAGTTTAACACCTTATTAACTGCAGGATAATTACAGATGGACTCAGTTGTTCGGAGAATCGGGAACTGGGAAGGAACTGGCTCTGGAAAGAAACAGGAAAACATCTTGGCAGTTGTGATTTTGGAAAAACCATTTAACCAAAATCAGAATGTCTGGGCTAGGAATCAAACCTGGATCATGCCGAACATAAGTTCAGGGGCACACCTACATGGAGTATGTTTCCACAGTTGAGGGAGAGAAGTAAAGATGGGGCATGTGACAAAATGTAGTAACTTTGACATGCTGTGACAGTGACACAATTGACATTGTGATATTTAGCAGTGACTGTCACTTCCATACGTAATTTCATAAGCATATAAGAATAAGATACGTCGCCTCCCACCAAGATGAACCGGGTTCAATTCCTGGCCGGGTCACCGGATTTTTGCAAGTGGGAATCGTGCTGGACAATGCCATTGTTCTGTGGATTTTCTCTGGGATCTCCCCCCCCACCCCCTTCATTCTGGAACTTCTCCACATTTACTTCAATCACCCTCATCTGCTCTGAAGACCTCATGGTTAATAGCCACCCAAATTTCTTCATTCTTCACTCTAAGATACATCATCGTTTGCATAACTTAACCATAAAATTTGTTAATCTATGTGAAAATAGTATGATACCAAATTAATTTTCATTAGTAATCATACCAAATAATAAAATTAGACTTTGCCAAAATTATATAGGAATAAATGTTATGGCAAACATCAATATTATGTAGGGCAGAAAATCTCTCCTAATATCCTACTAAAATTCAAATTTACTAGTTTTTTAAATTAGTATTTGTGAAACATAAGTCATTCTGATGCAGAAGCCAAAATAATATACTACTATGCAAGTTAAAACCTGTTTTATGAAAAATTGTATGGCAGTCATTTGTATGATTTGGTTTTTGGCGTGTACGCAACATGATATAAAAAGTATACATGGTGCAAGTTGCTTCTTGTCACAAAGAACAACACATGCTCAAAGCAAAGCTTTGCTTGTTAACGACAAAGGAATGAGCAGCACAGGTGCGAGGCAAGTGTTCCTTGTCACGGCGAGGAATGACCGGCATTGCGGGTAGCCAAGCCGCTTCTTGTCTTAGCGAGGAACAACTGGTGCTGTCGCTAGCCAAGCCGCTTCTTGTCTTAGCGAGGAACAACTGGTGCTGCCGCTAGCCAAGCCGCTTCCTGTCACTGCAAGGAGTTAAATGTGTGTGCCACACAGGTGCTAATATATATATATATATATATATATATATATATATATATATATATTATAATATATATATATATATATATATATATATATATATCTATCTATCTATCTATCTATCTATCTATCTATCTCTATCTATCTATCTATCTATCTATCTATCTATCTATCTATCTATCTATCTATCTATCTATCTATCTATCTATCTATCTATCTATCTATCTATCTATCTATCTATATCTATATATCTATATATCTATATATCTCTCTATATATCTCTATCTCTATCTCTATATATCTCTATCTCTATATATCTCTATCTCTATATCTCTCTATATATCTCTATCTCTATATATCTCTATCTCTATATATCTCTATCTCTCTATATCTCTATCTCTCTACATCTCTATCTCTCTATCTCTCTATATCTCTATCTCTCTATCTCTCTATCTCTCTATATCTCTATCTCTCTATCTCTCTTCTCTCTCTCTCTCTCTATCTCTCTATCTCTCTATCTCTCTATATCTCTATCTCTCTATATCTCTATCTCTCTATATCTCTATCTCTCTATATCTCTATCTCTCTATCTCTATCTCTCTATATCTATATCTCTCTATATCTATATCTCTCTATATCTATATATCTATATCTCTCTATCTCTCTATCTATCTCTCTATCTCTCTATCTCTCTCTATCTATCTCTCTATCTATCTCTCTCTCTATCTCTCTCTCTATCTCTCTCTTTTTTGCAATATAGCGCCGAATTTGGCACTGCAATGGAAGTGCTACGCATTCTAGCTGCGAGATTTATGACCAAATGGCTTGGAACATTCTGTAGTACATCCCACCATGGTCAAAGCCCTTGCACCCCGTGGCCTGTGCACCGTGAGAGGAGGGACGAGCAGAAGCAGTGACTTCGAAGCATCTGTCACTGCTTGTTACCGTGACAATCTGGTAACGTCTCAGTAAAGTCTCAGTGACAGGAAATATTCCCCATCCCTACAGATAAGGGCTACACAGGCATGCTGTACAAGTGTGCCCTTGCCACTGCGTGCAGGGCTCTGAACTGGCGTGCAGTGTTCTTATTGTGCTGTGTGTACCTATGGGACCCTAAGCAGTGACCTTATAATCTTGTTGGTGTAAAGTCTGTAGCAAGGTTCAGGGAACGCAACTCAAGTACTTGTATATATGTATATTTCAAGATACAGTGTTTTGAAAAGGAATTTTTAACTATGGCATCGGAGTGGCCTGAAATGATGTTTCTAATGTGCATGACATCTTGAAAGTAAACAACAGGCATAGTCTTAAGTGTGTATTCTTTTCGTGTACCAGCACATAGTAGGCACGTTTTATAGTTTTGTAAAAAAGAAACCTGGATTTCAAACACACAGCAACGTAATTCGAGTGCCAGACTGGCAGGCCCTTTAACACTGCACCACCTGTCTGTGGATTGGTTCAGTGTCAATTTGTGTTGTTTAATATGCCTTTGCTGATGTCTGATCATGAAAGGGAAAGATAGGTCAGGCATTTCGCATAGCACCACTCACCAGTCAAATGCTACATTGGCGACAGCACAGTTTGTTCAGATAGCATAGATGAAACATTAAGTGGTTCTTAGCAGAACTGTATGGGTATCCTTTTATCCATTTGTTTTTTTTTTTTTAAGTAAAATGTTGTTCATTTAAATTTTAACATTTATTATTTTTCGGCTATACATATTTTTGCACCCATTTAGTTATTTATAGCAGTAGAAGTTCTGTATTTTATCTGTGTATTTACAGAATGTGTAGCAGGCCATCTTTGTGCGTAGGAAGATTAAAAATCTCGGGCCTTATTCATAGTCGTTTTTAGCCCGTACTAAGAAAATATCCTCCGACCAAAATTTTTCGTATTCGGAGAGCCATTTTATTGCTAGTCCAAAGATCATCTTGCTTTAGTACGAGCTAACTTTTAATCCATACTTAGAGTAGGACTAACAATTTATTAAAGTCAAAAAGGAACACGTTTAACATAAAATAAGACAGTTTCGCTAATATTACATGCTAAAGTTTACAAATCACAAAAAAAAATGTTTAAGGTAGATTCTCTCAATCTGTATGCAAAATTATGCCCTTCTAATGGATGAAATGTTCTGTGAATAATATTTAAACAGAAATATAATCATAATACATCAGTGTTAAGCTACAGCAATGCCTTTCTATTTCTATGTCAATCAATTACCTTCTCTGAAAACAGATCCTTACCAGTGGTGATATTAATACTTTTAAAAGACAATTTTAATACGAATCCTACTTTTCTTGAAGTAAGTGTATCCGCAGCTCAATGGTAATATCGTGGTTTGATGTACACAAGGGTGCAAGTTCGAATCTTGTCTGGATAATAAAATTTTAACCATTGTATAGTGTATTTATGTAACATATTTAGCATTAAAGTACAAATTTATCGTAATTACAAAGAGAATATTGGTGTAAGAAAATAAAACGAGCCCATACTACCAGTGCATAGGGGTGTTCTATGAAAAACTAACAAAACAATATGGAATAATAAGATTAATTTTTTGTCCTCCATCCTGAAGTAATACATTATATGGTAGACAGCAAGATGTATAAAAAACGTAAAAGAATTGTTTTTTTCTTTTTTTTTTTTTTTGCTATTATGAAACAAATATATTTAAAGATATAATTAATTTTGTTAACATGTACTTGCCATCAAAACAAATAGTCATAATAAAAAAATTTGAATGTACACGTGAGATTCAAGTTTACAGTTTACATTTACAAAGCAAGAAAACTTATTCACTGCTCTACACATTCATACAACACGATTTTGACTTATATTAAAATATTACATATCATTAAATCATAAATGAAATATTGAATAAGTTTCAACTGATGGAAAATTTGGTCATTAGGGAAAAGAACAATATCAGTTTGAATTGATTATAGCTACTTTCAATATTTCTGGTGTCTCACATGCGATATTCCTTTCACAGTAAAGGTTTTATATGAGATTGTAATCTGCAGTGCACATGCACAGTAAACCTGGCAGTAGTGTACTTTGATGATCCTTTGACTAAAGTTAGTCCCACTCTAGTCTGCATTTTTGAATACGATATAGTTAGTCCACCCTTAGTCCGGACTAACCTCAGACCAACTTCGAGGAAGATCATCTCTGTATCATCCTTCGACGAAGATCTGACTATGAATAAGGCCCTTAGGCTCTGTTCGGTTTATTCTGCCAAAGCTGTTGTTTAAACAACAATGAGATCATTCTGTGCATGTTAAAATGTTTTGTGTGTAGTGTCTCCATTCCAAGGTTAAAATGTTTTGTAGACAGTGCTTGTCAGTAGTATTGCATAAGAACTACATACATACAAATAGGTACTTTATATCATCAAGAAACACAAAGAAAAAAATATGTTTCAGTAATACTTAACTAGCACCTAATTAGTAAAGAAATGTCTACTGTTTTTGTTAGGAACCTTTTAGTGTAGGTAGTGTAATCTGTTTTGTATTTAATTACAATTATTTTTTTTTTTTGTAGTTGAAGACACTACAGAATGGTTCAAGGCAAGATACATTCTTGCTCTGATGGGGTTCCTAGGCTTTGCTAATGTTTATGCCATGCGTGTGAACCTTTCTGTGGCAATTGTGACAATGGTCAATAATTCTGCCATCCATCATGATAACACATCAAGTTACGTGATGGATACATGTCCTGTTCCACTCGCAAATGATACAAAAATTGAGGTTGGTAATAGCACTGTTTGGAGTGTGTTATTTTTATTTACAAACGTAAAATTGTTTGGTCCATTGTACCTGCTTTTTTGATTCTCTGTTTATTGCTGCAAAATTATTTTAGTATTCATGATGTGATCTAGTGATGTGTTCTGCTTGTCTTTGCACAGTACGTATGTGGTAAACCATTTAATAATTAATTTATACAGTGTTAATGTTTTTTTCATCTTTCCTTATGCTACTACTTGTGAATATGGTCATCTGTAATTTATGGAAATCAAGTTATAATATGAAGACAAATTAGTGGTGCAAAAAGTGCCATCCACAGTTTATTGACACCTGTAATTTAGGGCCACATGTTTTTCACAAAAATATTTTCGCCCAGACTAGACTTAAATATCCTATGTGCAAATCTGTAACTTTGGGTATTGGCTTCATGCCTTTCCGAGATAACAGCTTCTGACACGACTGGGCCAATCAGATTTAAGTTACTTCGATAATAGCCATCCATTATTTTCTGGCAGATAGCTAAGTTGTGAAGCAATTAAAATCATTCGGTCAAGAAATATGTATCTAAGCTAAAGTCTTTTGGAATACAACTAGTCTTGGAATGTTTTCGTAAACAGGTGGCCCTACCTATGATACAGCTGGAAATGTATCTTCAAGCTGTTTTGCTGATCCTTATAATCACTTTTAAATTCATTTTCATCAGTACTGGTAGTTCCAATTAATATTGTTTTTATTTTACTTTTCCACAGCCTGATGGTAAATTTGTGTGGGACGAGGAAACCCAGGGCTTAATCCTGGGTAGCTTCTTCTACGGTTACATTGTGACTCAAGTGCCAGGGGGGCGGCTGGCAGACCGGTTTGGCGGTAAACTGGTGTTCGGCATGGGCGTGCTCCTCACTGGTATTTTCACCGTGCTCAGCCCTCTGGCCGCTGAGCTGCACACGTGGCTCTTCATTGCTATAAGGGTTCTGGAGGGCCTCTCTGAGGTAAGGAAGTTTGGGTAACAATTTGCATAGCAGGTTCACAGTTAGTTGAACTCTTGAAAGCCCTGCTTAAGGGGAACAAAGGAAACAGTTTTAAATGCTTAAAAGTCATGTTGGGCCATACGGAAGCATTGCTATTGGCCTGCTCAACACTGTGAAATGCACATCTGGGAAACTTAATTTCTCTCAAATTAGATCTGTAATAGAACAGTACATTACTCCACTTTCTACATTTCTGCTGATACATTGTACAAAAATCATTTTCTTTCATTGCTAATAGTTTCCAATCGTTTTAGCTAAGTGCTTGTTATCATCATCCCATTTTTGAGGATCAATAACACCCTTGATTGTATTAGGCCAATTATTTTTATATCTGATTTTTTGTATGAAGTAACTTCTCAACTATTAGTTACAACATGTGAGCACTTTGTACTGGAATCGAACATATCTTAATTAATATATAATTTCATTTAGACGCAAATATTATAAAAGGAATTTTTTTATGAATGTGGTTGTATAACGAAGTTCTTTCTGTTAAAGCTATACACAATTTATTAGTCATGTAAAATGTAAGCTATATTTTATTAACTAGAGTACTCAATATATGCGTATACAAAATTAACTAAAATAACTCACAGTAGTTTAGTAATTGAATGCAATGATCCTGTTGTGACATATTACTTGTATTGTTTTCTCATAATTTATATAAAATTTCACATAATTATTACACTTAATTATAAACTAATAATTGCTTTTCTGCAGTGTAAGTTATTCTAATGGGATTGATTCTAAATTATTATGCATGGGTTTTTCATTTATATTTTAAGATTCCCAGTTAATATGACAACTGCAGTGTGTGCTAAGTAATTGCACACCTATGCGTGTGCTTGTAAAACAACGTGATTTGAACACGCAATGTGATGACACCACACCAATTCTCGGTGACACGGTGCGCCATTGGGTGTCCGCACGTCTTGCAAAATGCTGACTTGCAAAGGGGGGAAGGAGGATGGGGTGATGGCGGTGGCGTGAAGAATGTGTTTTGTCAACATGGAATTAGGTCATAATGCTGACCGTGACTTTGGCGCATGCCTGCGCACCTTTTTGGCTCACACAATTGTACTTAAACTTGAATGATTCCGTTCCTCCTATATAATGCTTTATTATTCTACAAGGTTCGGGTACTCAATACTTCTACTATTCTTATTTCATACCTTCTTAATGATAAAATCTGAGCTAAATTCATTCTATTATGTATTTAATTTGTTTAATTTAATTTAAATTAATTTCTGGGCTTTCATGCCATTGATTGATGGTTTTACTTCTGTCATAAAACTTTTGCTCTACCTAGCCACCACATATAAAATTTACCCATACAGCTTCTTGTATTTAAAATTGGTTTATTAGTACGACACCATGTGAAAATTAGTGAATTTTCAGTTTTTCATAACTTATTATATATGGTCTTGCACTTGAATTTATTATGTGATACCTCAGTCAGGTACGTGAAATGATTTGCATAACCTTGACATCTATTTGTACTGTAATATTTCAAGGTGCAATTCTACATAGTTATAAATTTGACTTATCAGCTATATCCTCTTATTTAACGTTAGTTGTAATCACTTTTATATTTCGTTAGATTTGTAAAGTCCTACATTGCAGAATTATTTTTCTTTTACATTATAGCTGCCCTGTGTGTGCTTCTAAGTGCTAATTTAAAACATCGCTCCCATATTACTGCTCTATGACTAACACAATTTTTTATACTTTAAACCTCTTACTTGATTCGTGATAAGTACTATTATGCTAAATACTTGATACCTTAACTTACTATGAGTATTGGTTCTGATAACACATTTATTACTGCAGCTAGTTATTTAGCATGGTTGTTAAAAGCTCTCATGAACATACCTGATTTTTATTATATTTGGGGCTTTGTCAAGGCACATGAGCATCGGAAAAGTGCGTACTCGCACTGCCCTCGTGGCACATTGCTTGCAACTGGGCACCATTTCTACTTCTTTACTACAGTTGAACTTCCATTTTTTCTTTACGCCCGTGTTCTGCCTGGAAGTTCCCATCAGGGCAGTGGTGCACATTTTGGCTGTATTATGGGTCGATTTCCCAACATAAGCTATAGTTTCATCGCTCAGGTGCAAAAATATCAACCTCGGATTGTGCCCGATATCTAATTAGTGAAAATAGTGAATGAGTATGACGTGTGAATGGTGGTACTATCACAGCTAGCACTACGTCACTCGTGACGCATAATCTCGCATGTTCTGCTCGTATGCGAAAGTGCTTTGTCCGCAAGGACTTTGCTGCCTTGACAGCTGACATAGCTGTGCCGTCACATGTTCGCACGTGAGCCTAACATATGGCTTGCTTAAAGGCTATTACTGTCAACCTACTAATTACTATAATTGGGATGAATTGTGCTGTGCAGTTAGTACCGCTGTTCGCCCGTCGTATACAGAGGCTGCAAAATTTAATTTCTAACACCCTGAATGTCCTTGGCGTGATGCTGAAATAATGCTATACCTGTAATGGCAAATTATTTTTAAATAGAATTTATGCATGGGTGGGAGGGGTTGTGTATTATAGATGAGGGAAGGTGGTTTTCTCCTTCGCGTACTCACGCTTTCAACTACTGAATGCGTGTGATAATTTTTTAATTCTTTTTGAAATTTTCTTGGTACAGAGGGGGAAGGTTTAGGCATCTCCACCAGTGTACTGGACTCGAGCTCCAGCCAATATAAACTATATACTAAAGTACTACAGGCAAATCTGCCTGGCTACAAAAGCCTTTAAGGTGACTAGGGCTTGCAGAATATTAAAGACTGGGATCTCTTTAAACCTCCTTTATATAAACTCTGTAATACTGACAAGTGAACAACACTTTACAATATAATTATTATGTTCAAACAGGAGAGCAATTACTTTATATTAATAATAACTCTTATGCAAAGCCACTCTGTCAATTATCTACTTATGTCCTTCCGACGTTTCCTTGGAACTAATTCACCTTGTAAGATGCAGAAGGTTGCGTCCCTCGATGTATCACAATGGTGGTTCTGCACACCCCTCTCGTTTCCAGCGTCTCACGCTTCTAGCAGACAAGCCTTGCGCTAGCCTATATTGTCTGTTTGTTGAATATCTCGCCCATTGTTTATAATCCCCGTTTGACACAATCCCTCATGTCCTGCATTTCGCTTTGTGTAATGCAGGGTTTATGCATGGGCGGGTTCAGCTCTCTACAACTTGCTGTATTAACAGTTTGCCAACATGAGGATTAGAACGCCATAATGAAAAACTTACAGTAGTTTCACTATTGTACATTAATATTCGGAGCTGAACTACACACTTCAAACAACTGCCAAAGATAATGCAGGACAGGAGCAGTACTACCACAATATCATGTATGTTTAAATGATTATTATAGTCTATTTTTGGTTTCTTCACACTTTTTCAATTAGACCTTTGAAAAATCTCCCCATTTATGACATATTTAGTTATTTCCTAATATACTATGTATCGCAAGAGTTTTATACCTCTGGTTAGATAAAATTTTCTTATTTTTTGTTAAATTAAAGATTTGCCTATATTTTATTTATAAATTATATTTCATTTATAATTATGTGAATAAAAACTGAGAAAACATGGGTGTTGGTAGTACCTAGTAAGAAATAGTTCTCATGCAAAATTTTATTACAACTTGAGTGTGCACAAATTTGGTGCGTCATCCTTTGCTGCAATTTTCTAGACTTGGGTCAGCTTAGGCTAATTAATATCCTGGAAGTAGAACTTTAGCAGGGCTTCAGAAAAGTGTGAAGTGACCGTAAATAGATTATAATTTTTTAATATGAACATTAAGTGTATTTGTGAGTATTTGTGCAGAACTAGTTTCATTTGGCATAAGCATATAATCATTAGGTTCCCTATTTTTAAAAAATCAAAATATTTACAGGTTGACACTTAAGTGTCTGCCATATTTATTGGTTTGTGAGTGCAGCCAATAAATAAAACTCACTATATCACACTTTTGGGTGTGCATTGGAGAATTAAATCTTTTATATATATGTAGAGATTAAACCTCTTGGGAAGATATTGACCAGTGCAGAAGCAAAAATAGCAGAAAGTGGGTGTCAAAATGATGGGCTGATTTAAGGGGATGTAGCCTGTACATTCACACAATGTTCATTTCAGCAGGTACATGTTATCTTGTGCATGGATGTGACATTTCAAAGAAACTTAAATGCTAGGTTTCACGTGTCATTTTGAATTTTCTGCTTATGTGCCATAAATTTATTTTCAATGAAATAATTGAATATTTCTTGCTATAGTGTGCATTTACATTTTACAAATGCCCTCCAATGTACTTGTAAAATTTTATCCACATATCTGGTAATTGTGAAAGAGCAAGAATTCATTGATAATTAAAAAACTGTGTTGCACTAATTAAATTATAATTATTTGACAAAAGTTCAGAATTTATATTTGTTTACATCTTAATGTATATTGCCACAGAGCTATAGTTTTAGTTTCAAAATAAGTCTAAACAATTGCAATAAGATAAAAACCTGTGATCCAACATAGTGTGTCAAAGCGAGTCTTAAGTTGTATTTGCTGTATACTGGCTTGTAAAGTTGTGTCAATATGTGGCATTGCTGATGATGTCAGTTTGAGTAACACATGTGTTCAGTTTACTTACATGTGTGTATTTTACAACAGGGTGTGACATTCCCTGCAATATACTCCATGCTAGCACATTGGGTACCGCCTCTCGACAGAGCCAAGTTTGCTGCCTACGTCTATGCAGGTAGCGTATTTTGCGGCATGTATAGTTTTAAGTACGGCATTCCTAGATGGTGTAGATCAGGGGCAACTAATGGTAGCGGACAGAAAATCTCAGCATTATGCGTATTATTTGCCTCACGCCTCACATAGAACCAGCCTCTGGGGCAGTTGTGTGAAAGGCATGCTCCGAACATTTCATTGTACAGAGATAATGTTGTATTGCCTTACCAAGAAATTGATGGTGAATTATATGCACCCTAAGTCCTCTCTCATACTTGTGTTTGCAAATCACTAGCATTATTAGTTTCCTTGGTTTCTATAACCACCTGTACTATCCTTCAATTCAATAATTTTGATGTGCCATGGGCGACATTGTTATCCATTCCAGCCTTATCATAGCTGTGCCCCCTCCCAAGAAGAGATTTTTAGTTGTACATGACACAGACTGCCCCTGAAGTCCAGGGTTGGCTGCTAATCTGCAACCTGCTTCACATCTCTCCACGTGCGCTTACCCCTTCTGTTGCCAGTCACAGAGGGGAGATGCCGCTGAGCTTTGGCTGCCTACTGGTCTACAACCTGCTTTATGTCTATGCACATGCACTTATCCCTTGGTCGCTGGACGCTGAGGGGAGATGCCGCAAAGCTTCTGCCACCTTTGGCCATCTCTGCCACTTCTTTGCTCCCTTCTCTCTCTCCATGACATTTTTGCTACCACGCTTACCTTACTGACTCTGTGCTCCGGGTAAAAATAGGACCTGCAGACCAGAGTTTGAGGCTGACTCACACAGCTTTGTTGTAGAATGTTACTCTGTCCAGCTGCAGACAGACTTCTTTTACCCCTAACTGATTTTCTTAGCGCAGAACATCACACTGCTTGGATGCGAACCAACTTCTCTACCGTCAGTCAGCTGGCGCAGTACCAGTTGTAGAACATCACGCTGCCCGACAGCTCACCGAAGCCTCCCGTGCTTCTCAGCTACCCACACATGTTATGAGTCCGAGTACCGTACCACTAGGGTCACCTTCGCCTCCCCCCTCCTCTTCACTACTGGGGCCACCCTCACCCCCTCTTCCCCACTGGGGTGACCCTCATTCCCCTTCCCCCATGCCTACACATCTTCTAAGACTAGGCGTCACTCTGGTTGGCGATCTAGAATTGGCCTGTAAGACCCTAGTCAGAGTACAGGCTGGTTATGTGTGTTCACTGTTTTGACAGTAAACAGACATAAACTGATTTGGCGAATTTATCACTCTCAGCTACTATTTCTCTCAACCTGCCACTATCTCCTGCTTCGACCAAGTGAACCTCAAACATTCTTGCAGGAGCAAACATGTGCTGCTGTCCCTATTCATTCTGCACCCATAGGGAGCCCTGTCTCTGCAAAGCGGCGGCCCACTTGAATGTTGCAGCCTTCTGTAAGTGCTTGGGTCTACTAGTGACGTCCCGCCCAGCCAGCGTACTTGCAGCTTTCACTGGTTTCTGGATGTTATTGGAGACCAAGTTCATCCGTTCATATGAATGGTGTTCTCGGCTGACAACGGCTATGTCCAGCAGGACACTGCCATGCCGCACAGCCAGGATTGTAATGGACTGGTTCAAGGAACGTGACAGTGAATTTGCATTATTGCCCTTGCCCCCAAATAGCTTGGATATAAACCATTGAACCTTTGTGGTTCTACTTAATAGAAGGTGGTTCATGCTACATCATTACTGTGCTGCACTGTACGCTTACTGGAGTACCTGTTGGCCATACAACTGTTTTAGCAAAATAATTAGATGCATGTTTTATTAACAGAATTGTGAATCTGCTGTATTTAAAACATTATGTTGTCCATGTATTGTTTTACAAATGTAAAGTGGTAGAGCTTGATTAACTGTGAAAAATGCAACTACGGTATTCATGTTTAAATAAATCATAACATATTATTGAAAATTCTTTAATAGCTTTGAAATCAGTCACATTTTACTTTTATAACTGTGGAAATTGTGAACTTTTTAATTTACTCTTATGTTTAAGTGTGCTTTTCTCTTGCATAGGATCCAATTTTGGCACCATAGTTTCTATGCCTGTGTCTGGCTTCTTGTGTGACTTGGATTTCTTGGATGGCTGGCCTCTGTCTTTTTATCTTTTTGGGGCCTTGTCAATAATTTGGTTCGTCGTCTGGATATTTGTGGCTTATGATACACCGGAGTCACACCCACGAATTTCCTACGAAGAGAAGAACTACATTGTCTCAATAATAGGATCTGTCAACCACAAGGTAAAGTTTGTTGAGTGTATATTATAGTTGTCATTAATACATTGATTTTCCATTATAAAACTTCCAATTGACAGTCTTTAAATCTGAAAGATAAATACATGTTTTGGACCTATCTCGGGTTCAGAAAAATGGTTAAAATGTAAGAGTAGCTAAACTGAAAGACTTTAAACAGAGATTACTATAGCAACTGTTAAAATACATATGTTTACTATCAGGAAAGTATGTATGATGCATTTTGTCTTGTCCAGCACTTAGTGCCACCACAAAACAGCATTCACCACTCGGAGGTTACAGAATCTTTACATTCACAATAAGACGTTATGAGGTCTAACAGTGGCAGACATGTAGCAGAAAGGAAAGTGAAATATGGTGGTGGACTATTGGTGAGATTAGTAGCATTAACAGGGAGACAGAAAATATTTCCCCACCACATTTTTCACAAGGCGTTGCCTTAACTGCAATTCGTAGTGTCCAACTTTCTAGTTTCAGGTGTATAAGAATGGAAAAACAGGCGACTCTTCTGTAAAAAATAAAAGAGAAAGTGATTATAATTAATGATGATAGTGAGCAAAAGCTTAGTTTACGACCTTCCTTTAGTAGGTGGGTACATCTGTACTGGTGAAATGGTACTGTATGTTCTCACATTGGAACTGTGGTTATAGTCCAGTCCTTTCATGGTTAACTCCAACTTTTCTGAAGGTCTGCTAAATTTGTACTTAGAGGCTATTCCTCTGCTTCATGCAAACAAATCTTAAAGTCTAGAAAGTTACACCTGACATGTGACGCTTACAGATTCATGCTACCACGACTTTGTTTCATCTGTGAGTAACTTCCCAGGTCCACTGGACGGGGTCCGAACCAGTGTAATATGTACCAGAGTGCCTACAGGTTAAGTCTGTTGTTGCAAGGAGTAATAGAGATGCATCAGTGTTATACTGTTCATCACCCACAGTTGGCAAGCTCTGCCTCGCCACCGCTTCAGAAGATGAGAAATAAGTGAGCCAGTGGTGGAGCAGCTGCTACCACCCTGAGTGAGTAAGTAGTTCAAGGGTGCGCGGAGGGATAGCACCACCTGTACTCCAGCCAGCAGCAGATGCCCAGCAAACAACCCTTAGCTCGTCCTCCAGTGATGTATTGCTCCCACCCCAGCAGCCCCTGGCAAGAGTGTGCCGGCCTTTATAAGTACCAGTGCATGGCTCAGAAATGCCAGTTGTTAGTCGGCTCTTTTTAGAGCCACATCAGCCCCGACAGCTCGCTCCACCGCCTCGTGCTATTCAGGAGCTATTCAGCACCATCGCCAGCATCTTCCAGACCTTTCAGAGAATCTCCCCCTGCAGACGTTGGAGCAGTCATCAACCTCCCCCCCCCCCCTAGCAGATTATCTCTGGTAACGGCTTCCCCACAACCCTTCAGGAAGTGGCACAGAGTAGATAGGGAAAGTTAACAGCTATCTAGTCAAATCTACCACCCCCTAGTTTAGAACCAGGTCCTCTTCACCTGGAATCTACGTAGTTTATACTTCCGGTCAGCTCAATGTAGTTAGGAGGTAGTACGGGCTACCATGTTTATTCCCACCGGAATAAAACATGAGTCCTCACCTACTTTGATTTTAATTTCCTTAGGTTACTGTGAGATCCCATTTAGACACCATGCCCACCAGAGTGGAGCACGAGACCGGGATTTTAAACCACCTGATTTTACAGTATAGTGTAGGACTGCGGGCTCCCCCTCAGGGACTCGTACTTAAAAATCACACACATGCTCGATGGCTGCCCTTTCGGTGCACCATAGTGTACTGAAAGGCAGAGCCACAACCACTAGTCATACAACCCCTAAGGGGACTAGACAGCCGCGCCAGTTTGCACTCCGTCTACCGCACCATTTTGGTGACTGGTTCTGGAGGCCTGACCACCTTTTTAGGGTCTACACCCGCAGTTGTCAGATGACTCGGAGAGAAAACCTACCCTCCAACCACTGCACCGCTTGTGTTGCCGGTTGGGGTAAAGGTACGGCTCTGCGTTGGGTCGGCTGCCACTGCAGCAGAACACTTATAGCTAGGGATCAATTGTCGCCTGCTCTCCTCTTGTGAGGCAGGTCATAGTACTCCTCCATGCCTTACACCAAAAGGGGTGGTAAGGATCTGTAGTATAGAAAGGCCACAGCTACTTACAAAGCTATTCGGCACTACACCCCATCTGATGTGATAAGGCATTCGGCCACGATAGCCCCTGGGACCAATCTCACTCCGCCTGACAGCTGGAGAGGCCCCACCCCCCAGTTCCCTCCTCCTCTCTCTTTTCAGCCATCGAGAAGATCCCGGGGATGCCACACCTGTAGTTACTGCCATTAGCCATGGGGAGGAGGTTCCGCTGGGCATAGTCTGCCCGTGGTTCCATGGGAACTACAGCTGCAGCCTGGAAAAGATGTTTTCCTGGAGTTCCAACCACCACAGCATGTTTGGAACGACGAGCTCCTTCAGCATATCCAGCAGCTGGTACCAGTTGACAAGGCCGACTCCACATCCCAGCTGATAAGCATCAGTGCAGGTAAACCAGTGACCTCTAGTCACAATGCCTGGCATGTGGCCAAGCCAGGACTCAATTTCATACCCAGCCGCCAGGTGACTCAACCTACCCTTACATTTGTCGGGCTCCTGCTGGCAAGTGAGTATGAACCAGCCTTTAATAATTCTGTGTGTGATGTGCCTGCACACTGTTCCTGAGAGTGTTGTGCACCACACCAAAGGGATAATGCATTGCATTTGTGTGCACTCAGTTTGATAGCATTTTTTATGCAAACTATTTTTTACTCTGCATTACCAAAACACATATTTCTCTCTGCTTTCATTCATATTAATCATAAATGAAGTATTGTAATTTACAAACAAAATATAAATAAAGTTCAATTCAAATAAAAATAAGACACTTTTATGTTAACAAAAGTATAAAAGGCTTGTGATAGATGACATATTTAGTAAACAACTGACGCATGACGTCTTTTCTACTTATTTAAATTGACTTATACTCCTCAGTGTGAACCACTCAGCTGCATGCCCCAACATTTGATTGGCAGTACAATCTACGTGACGTCAATAACTTGTATTGTTTACCCACAGTAATAGATGCTTTCTACATGCCCGAAAAATTGTACTGTTCACTGGCCGAGCCATTGAGACAATGCTTCAAGGTCACCTAGTACTATGCACGCAGATGGATGGCACCACTAGTATGACTTGCCGAGACATGCAGCAGCTGGATCCTCAGCCAGACAGTGATGTCACATGCCCAGAGAATCTAATGCCGCCACCCCCCTCCACCTGATCAAGGGCGAGCCAGGAGGAGTATAAATACCGGGGCACATCCCTTGGAACGCCAGTCTGTCCTGCTCATTCACCGCACTCCTGGTGCCAGAGGAACCATCGGCTTTGCCTGGTCTTAAACGCACGTCTGGTGCCAAAGTCCAGGTCTTGAGATCCCTCTTCGTCTCCAAAGATCATTGCCAGTTTGTCATTGAACACTTAGACACTTTCCAGCCCCTTCAGGCTATGCAATCTTAGAATTAGTTCAAATTGAGTTAATTTTATAGCTGCTTTGCCTACCTACCCCTACTAGCTTAGAAACAGGTCGCCTTCACTTGTCTAGCATAGTAAGCTTCCGTTAAGCTCTTGCTCATAGGAGGTAGTACAAACCACAGTGTTTATTTCCGTACCGAAATAAACAATATTTTATCCCACATAGGATGTTATTCCCATAATCGTAGAACCCTTCCCTGTAAACATCAGGTTTGTTGAGGGATAGCAGGTGACCAGGAATTTTATTCTAACCAAACTCAAATTCACCAGTACATACACACACCTATCTTAGATGGCTACCCTTTCTGTGCACCTCGGTGTATAGAACAATGTGACCCAGACACTAGTTACTTATGCACTTGGGGTTTGACTGTCAGTCTGGGGTTTGCTCTTTCCACTGCGCTTCTGGTGCCGGATACTGAGATACAGGGCAGCTTTGGCCTGGCAGTGGAAGTACACCTGGGTAGGGACCAAATGTTATCTGCTCCACCTCCACGAGTCTGGTTTTAGCAGATCTTTCCTCATGCCCTTCTCCCGTCACAGTGGTATCCATAAGAGGGTTAAAAAGTCTGATATTATCTCTAAATATCAATAGGAGATAAACCCCATCCCAGCCAAACTTGTGAACCTCAGTCCCCGGGAGAAAGCTCACGCCATCCGCCATCTAGATAGGCCAGCATCACCAGCACCCATACCTGATCTCTTCACACCACCAATCAAACTTGAAGGTGACACTCACCCTGTGCCACTAGCGTACCCGAATGGTCAAGAAACATCACGTGGTATAGTTAACCAGTGGTTCTGGGGCATTCCCTCCCACCAAGTCTACTCAGATGACAGCTAGCACCAGCAACCGGTTGCCCACCTAGACACCGGATTCAGGGGTCAACCCCAGCGCACTACAGTCCAAACCACAGCAGGTCCAGTAACCTCCACAGGTCACCTGTCACCCAGGTATCTCCGTGAGTGTGGTCCCACCTAAGTGACCAGCCGGAAAGCCACACAACTAGTCCTCTATACTGGTCGGGCTCCTGTTCCATGCTGCCAGTAAGAGTTAAACTCATCCCCGGTTGTGTGTGCCCTCGCACCTCCCAAAACATTTGGGCTGTGATGTACCTCCTTTGCTCATAGGATGTCATGCATCACGACCAAACATGTCATGCATGGGGTGATTTTTCAAAGTTTTATTGAAAAAGTGTGAAGTTACCATTAATAGACTGTATTTTGTGTTAACAACCACTACTGTTATCACCAGTCTATCAGCTGTGAGAGGTGGGTGGCTAGCCGTCGAGGCAGCCGTGGATTACTCTTTGAGAAAACAACTAAATTAAAAGTAGCTCTTTATGAATTGTATTACTGTTAATTTGGTAAAGATAACATTCAGAACATCTCTGTACAGCTTAGAAATAAAATGTGTAGTTTCTAAAAATGTTAATAAATGAACCTAAGTTTTGCTTTTTGTTATGGTGTTATGTGCTACTTTAGAGTTAATTGAACAATTTTTGTGTGATTTGCAAACCAAGATGTGAAAAATATATTTTAAAAGTATCACTCGTAATTTGAAAGGTAGAAGTAATGGTGCACCTAATGTTTTTTTTTATATTTGCCAGTATCTTATGATCATCAGCCATAAGCCACTGTGGCCTTAACTGTATTGTTCCCAGGCAAGGTGCAAAGTACCATGGTTATCACTGCTGACATGTGTACCCCTCTGGGCCATCCTAATCACAAATTGCGGTCAGTCGTGGTCCTTCTACACTCAGCTAATGGACCTTCCAACCTACATGAAGAACATACTGCATTTCGACATCAAGGAGGTTGGTTTTCAATTTTTGTTGCCACAAGTCATGGAGCCATAAATCTTCAGGAAGGCGGCAGTTTTAATGTAGCCAAGCCTCATTACTTGTGACTATCTATATAGTAATATCCGTATAAATTAAAAATTACAAATATTATAGAAAACTGTTTAACACTTTCATTTCATTGACTATGTTTATGTGACATTGTAAAGGAGTCTACAGATCTAGTTCGAAATTGTATTTGTTTCTAGTTGGCCAAGATGAGAATATGAAAATTTTGTACACAATCTATGTGGTGATCTGCCTTGTACATATCCCATACCACAGATGCCATCTGGGGTGTTTTCAAGTCCTTAATACCCTTTTATTCTATCATCATGTTTGTTATCTCATCATTTTTTTTGTGCTTGAAATATTGTTTACAATTTAGTTTGATAAAGGATGTAAAATTTCCTTGCATATGTGACTTTTAAACAAATTTGGTTTGCAATATTGAGTGATCTTTATCAGCTTAGTTGAGATGTGAAAGCACATTCATTTACCTTAGGAACTTTTGCACAAGCACTGGAACTGCATGCTACATGTCAGCTAACTGAACAACACAAAACTTTTACTGTGAAAAACTTTGGAGATATTTTTGCTCTTCAATAGCATTATGCTGTTACTTAAAATATATTTCGTGTTCATCTTATTAGTGATCAAAAATTTTTCTGTGTTTAGTTTTAAAAACACACTCATTGTTTTTAGTTTTTAGTTACAAAATTTGGTTGGGGGTCATGCAGTACGTTCTTTTGTCTTCGTTTGATGTAGAATTCAGCCAGCAGACTTGTCTTACATTTAACCACAGTAAACTTAGTATGGAATGAATTACATTATTATGAGAATAAATAAAATAAAAAAACATCTTCACTCACTGCCAAAAAAAGATGGTTCCTCCAGAAAAACATTGTGATAATGCATCTGTACATAAAAATATATCACCCAATTACATTTTTGTGCATGTTTTTGACCGAAAGTACCAACGTAATGAGTATATTTGTATGTGCCTTTCTTCACCCTTAAAATAATTATTAGGTGCCTACTGTCAAGTTTTTGTATAGAGTACTGTATTTTGGTGTGTATAGGCCGCACCAAAAGCTTTTGATGAAACATTTGGGATAATTAATATTTCAAGTATAGGCCACACTGAATTTTTGTATTCCTGTAAATATTGTTAAGTCACAATTCCGTACAAACATAATAAATTCCGACTTAATTTCTCCCCTACAAAACATTAGTAACAGAAAATTTGTGTTATGTGGCAATGTTTACAATTATATGTTGCGCAATTACTATTCCATAGATGTTAACAAGACTTGAGAAAGCAAAACCACAGCAACATATTACACAAAATGGCATTGTATCAATGTGCACTTGTAGAGCTGCGGCGGGCGTGGAAACTACCTAAGATATCTTTATCTTTTACAGCAGAAAAATTATTTTCTCATGTACGACATCTATAGACAAGCTCAGACATGTTTATATTTTACATGTGCGGGATGGTTATTTTGTTTATGAACGAGAGTGAACAAATAACTGCGAGAGTGTTATATATATATATATAATATAAATAAATTCCTTTCCTTCCTTCCTTTAAGAATTAAAACATTAAAATTTACTGCATGTTGACAAATTTCTAAACACGTTTTGGGGAAAAAACTTTTGAGAAAAATTTTTTTATGCCAATATCTCGTATATAAGCCGCACCCCAATTTCTGTAGTAATTTTTTTGGTAAAAATATGCGGCAGATACACACTGAAATAGGGTAATTTTATCTCATCATGTCATTTTGAATTCCACTGCCAACTTTGAGATCTGTAAAGTATCTTCTTGTCTGTATACCCTCAGTGTGATCTATTCAGTTTTATTTTATAATGTTTATGTAACAACATGTGAATTTGTACAAATTATTTTTTTATTGCAGAATAGTATTTTGACATCTCTTCCTTCTCTGACTGGTTGGTGGATGGGTATAGGATTTAGCTACTTGGCAAGTTGGATGTTGCATCACAACTACATCTCTGTCCTCAACTCTCACAAATTATTTAACACCATTGGTGAGTTGCCCGTGTTGTTTGATGGCCTTATTAAAATTACTTGTGGATAGTACCTGTGCAGTGGGGCTATTCAATAAGCGGCCCGTTTGCCACATGTCCCCCCAGACTCATCAGGTTGGCCCATGGACAAACTGCAATTTTTTTATTCAGTACTTTTTGAATAGAATTATGTGATTGTACATTTTTTGTAACTATCACTAGTTAAAAAAGTTGTAATAAGTGAGAGTGGACTTTCAGGCATGGGGACTTATTCAATATTGCTATTGAGGGTGCAATGCAAAATTTCCACCTGCATTGCATTGATGTAGGATTAAATATGTGCACTCGTGTGTTACAAGAGCTCATGTGATGGGTGCGAAACCACGAGCATTCTGTGCTGAGCAAATACTAGTGTGCGAGTGCAATTGCTCTCATTGTGCTTGTGTAGTTGACACATGTAGCCTTCCACAGAATGGCTGCTGGTAAGAGTGGCAGCTGTCCTACAGCAGAATAAGTACCACCATGAAAAACAATGTGTGTACAAAATGTAACTCATTTTCAGTAAAACAGATCTTCATGAATATTTTTGCTGAGTTTTTGGAGGAAATTTTTTATGGAATACAAAAGCATCTTGTTTCATCAACTATCGAAGAGGTGAGGTGACAATTGGTGACTACAACAAAAAGTGCCCACAGCATGCAGACTCAACTATTGTTAGTAGTCTTCGAATTCAAATATAACCTAAACTAAAAAGACCTCATGTAAACATAAGTGTAGTAGTCTTCGAATTCAAAGATACCCTAAACTAAAAAGACTTTGTGTAAACTTAAATATTTAAGTATATGAAAACTCAATTTAATTCTCTTATAGAAAGGAGACAGAAAACACATGTACTTGCAGTGCAGTACTCGTGGATACACACACACACGCACAGAGGGATGCGGGGTCGTAACATTTCGCTTGCCGGGCCAGCTTTTTCGGGCAGCAAGTGGTAGTGCACTGCAGTGGAAAATGTGTTCATCTGACTTTTGTTTTTTTTTATCCATGGATACCACCCTGTGAGTACAAATATTTTCTCTCCTTTTTGTTATAATGTAATAAGTAGCTAGGTGCTCTATTTCCACTGTAATATAAAACTTAATTTAATGTTTAAACTTTTCTTACTAGCTGTTAACACAGCACTACTCTTGTAGTTGTCAATGCAGTCTGACCATGAAATTAATAGTATTGTAATTAATAGACAAGACAGTACATAAGTGAAAGTTACATTAAATAAAAAAAAATATTTTAAAGTTAACAACAGTAAATGTTTATGGTACATGATGTATTTAAAAAAACAAGCAAACATGTTACAACAAGGGTGTTTAAATAGTTTGAAGACACAATTAATGGACATGGATATATTTGAGCAGTAGCTGATGTTCCACATTGCAGCGTCTGTGGTGCCATCTCTGGGGCTGGTGGCCGTTGCCTGGGTGGGCTGCAACAGAGAGTTGGTCACCATCTTGCTGGTGGTGACAGGGGCGTTTGGTGGGGCGTCATATGCTGGCAACCAGATGAACCACATGGCCCTCAGCCCGCACTTCGCAGGGACCATGTATGGGATAACCAATGCAGCTGGAAACGTGTGTGGCTTTCTGGCCCCCTACGCCATTGGACTGATGATTAACGGGAAGGTAGGCACCTTCACTTTTGTATGTTCGAAGTCTTGATATGGCAGAAGCTGGTACTGTTATTGTGAGGTTAGAACATGCTGTGCGTAAAATAATAACATTTTTTCCTTCAGAAACATTTTTTACAAAGCATGTTCTTCTAGTCTGAAAAAAGGAAATACATAGGTACCAGAGTAATAGTGTTTAATATAACCCATATTTTTCAATTGTTAGTTAATAACTGCAAATAAAAATGCATTACAGAAGCTTCTACAAACACATTTTATAATTTTCATCAATGAATTAGGGTTTACTATAATTGGAATTAGAAATGTTCGTAAAATTCAAACATGTACTTGTAAATGCCACTTGTTAGTACAGCACAACATATGCAAACTCATGAGCAACCATATAACAACAGTTGCATAAGAAGGTAAGTTTTCTCATTTCATAAGCAGGTTCCTTATATAGTCATATGCATGGATTTAACAACTTTTATGTTTCGTATTCAACTTCTTCTTTATACATTCTTAATATGTTGTTTCATAATATGCTAATGAAAGAAAAAATGTGCATTATAGAGACCTGCATAGCATCACTGTTATTTCTGTCATTCACAAACAAAATCTTACCATTGCTGCTTCTTTGATTATAAATGTGTAAGAAAATATACCATACAATTTGACATGTGAGACACTGTGCGACTTTGACCCACATTCGACTTCACCTCATCTGAACGTAGTTTCATTTGCCATATGCAAGTTTTAAACAGTACTTGAAGAGGCTGATCATCTGCCTATGAAATACGCCCTTGCAACGACTAATATTACAGACCCGTCAATCTAGCCTGTATACTGTTCACTCTCATTTAAACTCGGAAGAGAGAACTGTACTATGGGCTGAACCACCAAGCCCACTTCCCAAGGTCACGTGACGGAAGGCACCACCAGTGATAAGGGATTAAGCCCGCCATGTCAACGGGATTTCCTCCAGCAGAAGACACTAGCAGACAATTCCAGCAGACTGTTCAAGGGGTGGAACTTCTCACCCCGATTAGAACCTCTCCCTCTGATGGCCACTCCGGTCATGACACCTGGATGTGTGTCGATGGCTCACTCTGGACCCAGCCTCCTGTTTGGGAGGATGAGCCCAGAAGACAAGCCCTTGAGGTAGAGGACACCACGTGCCTCTGCTTCGGATCAACATGCCGACCACGCTAGCCCAGGAGCACATGGTCACCCGCCATGCCGAGGAGGGAGGAGCACCATCAGAACCTTTTTTTTTTTTTTTTTTTTTAAACTCTGTAGGTGGTCCGTATGCAAATTATCAGTATTAGTAATTTTGATTATTGAAGGGTACTCGTGTTGTTGTTAGGTAATTAATTAACTAAAGACCGGCCTAGGTAATGGAAGGCCTAGAGTTGGTCACCTCTCTTAGAAATATGTGATGCGTAACTTTACTTGCCGTGCTACACTTAGGAGGCTACAAGGTGAAGCCACATTTATCTCACCCTCAGCACCACGGCAGGTATTAGCTAACAAATACACTCAAGTGTCGCTTATTTTGTGCTCGCATGTACATAGTCATTTGTAGGAATAATCTGTAATTCTCATGTAATTGACGTAACCACAGTCCTTAGCTGAGCTTGTAAGCTATCACCGTAAGAAACGAAGGTATGCGCATCACCGACAGTGGACAAAATGTATGACACATTATTATTATTGCTCCTTCCCTTGGGAGCAATAACCCAATAGCTGGTCGCTTGCCCGCCAATCCAGCCCACATGCCAGAAGCCCACGCAAGAGAGAGACAGAAGCACCCCACACAGCTGCTTAACTGGTGCCATGTCACTCGACAGTAGATAGGAGCATGCTGCGCCACATCACAGAGAGAGTGCACAAGGAAGGAAGCGCTATAGAAGCAAAACTTCACCTTCTTGTGGTGTCAGTTCATCACCCTCAAGATAGCAAATTTCATTTTTCTTGTTCAAATGAGACTAAGTTGCAACGAAAAGGGGGCGATTGATGCGTTATGCACTGCACAACTTTGACCAACATTCTACTGCGCCTCATCTGAATGTAGTTTCATTTTGCCATAGGCAAGTCTTAAACAGTACTAGAAGAGGCTCTTCAAGTACCTACAAGATATGGCCTTGCAACGAGGAGTGATATTACACACACGTCAACCCCCTGGAAGGGAGACTGTATTATTGGCCGAACCACTAAGCCCACCTCCCAAGGTCACGTATTTCTACGGCGCACAGAGGGAGGGCACCACCAGTGATAAGGGATAAAATCCACTACATCGGCTGGATTTCCTACAGCAGAAGACACTAGCAGACAACTACAGAAGACAGACCGAGGGGCAGAGCTTATCGCCCCCCTCACCCCTCGCCTCTGCAGGCCTGTGGTCAAGCAAAATATAAGCCCGTGTGCCGCTCGAAGATGGGAGTGTATGTGTCCTCCACTGCACAGTATTCAGCTGGAGGAAGCCACTAGCAGCTTGGTTTCGAGTATGCCTTGCTTATTCCACCACTCCCCTTAGGGCCGGAAGAAGCCTACTCTTGCAGTCTACTCTACCAGAAGCTCTTCAGCGACTGCGGAAATGACCTGAAGGCCTCCTGAAGACTCAACTCCACCAGCTCTTGAAGACATCTGCAATCTCCGCCGTACCATCTCTGGTAACAGCAACCATTGCTTTCTCTCTGGTAGTGGTCTTCGACTGTCCCTTCAGGACAACTACACACTCGCCTTACCTTCTGGTAATGGCAATACTACCACTTCTGCTCTGGAAGTGGTCACAAACTGTCCCTTCAGGACAGCTGGGCAGATAGTTAGGGACAGTTGTAATTAACTACCTAGCCGTTTATTGCCTTAACTCAGGTCAGAACCATGTCTCCTTCACCTGGGTGTGTGTAGGTTAACTTCTGTTTCATCACAAGATTAGTTTAGGAGGTCGTATGGGCCATCATGTATATTCTATTGGAATATACACGTGTTCTTAAATTACTTCTGAGTACTAATTTCTTGGTGTAACTGTGTTTATCCTACTTAGTAACCAGCCTAGAAACCAGCCTGTCAGAGTGAAGCCGGGGACCACGCTCACCAAAACTCAATAACCATACACCCGTGCTGTGCCCCTCCCCCCTTCTTTTTCTTGGGTGTAATAAGGTAGAGCTACCATCACTAGCAAGACCTCTACCAGGTGGCTACCCACAGGCCAACCTATAATCCATCCACCACTCTAAACTGGGCTGGAAGGGAGTAAGAGTTGGTTCTGGAGGACTGACCCCTTTGGATATTATGCCCAGGTTTCATTTGATGTACAACCTGAGGCAACCTGCCACTCTATCCATCTGTCAGTATTGGGCCGGACGTAGGAGCACTGGGTATAACTCATATCTGTGGGGCTGCGGCCTTGGCAGTACACGAAGTTAGGGACCTATGTCGCCTGCTTCACTCTCCCAAGGCCGGTAGTTGTACCATTTTCCCTGCCATACGCCCGGAAGGGTGGTGTTCAGCAGATGTTTAGAAGGGTAGCTAACGCCTCTAAAAGTAACTCGAGTTGCAACCCAACTTTGCAGTAAATCCCCATGGGGCTGAACTCACTTTGCCCGCCCACTGGATAGGCCTCACCTCCCAGTTTCACCCCAGTATATTTTTCTGCTGCTCATCAGGACCACCTCTTCCCCGCATCCAATATTAACTGCAGAGGGGAGGACATCCCTCTGGCCATCATCAACCTTTGGTTTGGAGTCAACCGAACCTACCAGAGTAGTCCATCCTGGGCTCCAGCCAACAACACATCTCAAGCACCAGGTAGCAGTATCAACAGCTGCCGCCAACCACAGCCACCTTGACTGGGGCAGCAGCCTCTCCGAGCCACTATCCAGGCAGGTAAATCTGTGACAGTGTGTACACCATGCGGAAACATACTGAAAGCAGTTACTGACTTTGTACATAGCAGGTAGGCCATGCGTCCTGCTCTGTACACAGGACGATCTCTGGCGCATTACCATCACTCAATCTAGGTCACTTTTTCTTGTGTTACTGGCAGCAGAAACAAAACTTAAATTGACCACGGCGACCACCTCACAGCCAAAGGCCGTCACGTAACTTAGGTTTGTGCGTCACCTACCATAGGCCGTCGTGCATCAAATAATATTGAATTTTTTCAAAGATAAATGAAAATTCAAGGTATCCAGTTTCCTCATAATAAATACATTTGTTATTGTTCCTATCAGTTGAATATATAACATCTTCTCTATTGTATTGCAGACATTACATTTTTTGCTTTATTAATTTATACTTGGGCATAATATGGTGATTGTAGTGTGCCTTTAGAACTTTGTGAATAATGGAATTCACTTGTGCATTTCACTTCATAGTTAAACTGTTCTCTGTATAAAATATGAATAAATAGATTTCTTTGTTAAACATGATTTAGCTATACATTAATATGTAGGTTATTTTGATAGGAAATTCAGTTTCAGCAGTGATGGGCAGTAAAATCTGAAATGCATGCTTGATGAGGATGTGTACAAAAGATTTGCAGCGTACAATATTTTTCGCAGGATACATTGACTCAGTGGCAGAAAGTCTTCTACATAGCAGCAGCTGTCAACATTGCAGGTAGCATAGTCTACATTTTCTTTGCCTCAGCTAAGGAGCAGGCATGGAGCATAGCCGCAGCCAAGGAAGAGGAATCCTATGAAGAGGATGATGAAGATGATGAAGATGATGAACCTCTTTGTGAGTATACAAAAATAATATTTTTCGAATAAAAGTGTGACGCGTGATGTTGTCTGGGTCAGGGTGATTATACTCAAAGTTAGAAACAGGGGACTTCGTTATTGCTGGCAATGAGCACTTACTATGGGTGGTTTGGCTTACTCTACTTGCATACTACAGGCCGTCCTGAGTATTGTGGCGGGAGTGGTAAAAGGGAAATAGATAGAGGGAAGTAGACATGCAACTCTACGCGGGCAACAAGCTAAAAGTCGTTGACTCTTAACTGACAGAGATGTAGGGAAACACTCGAATACTCACTAATTAACTAAATAACTGAAATAAACCCCTAATTCACTATCCAGGGGCACATGTCTTAAATCGCAGAGACACTGTTTCAAAGCCACAAAAACCAGTACACCACAGCTCCTCTTTAGCTGCAAATTATCTCCTACAAAAACACTGTATAAAAATAAAATGTCTCCATCCTAAACCTATTTTCTCAAACACATGTGTCTTGGGGTGTCCACCACAAGGCTCTTGAGTATGGGGCGGCCTTGAAACCCAAACTTTCAATAAAAGTCAGTTCATTTCTGGCAGAGCTACGAGTACTCTGCACATCTGCAAGAGGTTGTACAAGAATTTTAAGTAGCTAGATCATTGACAAGTTAGAGGAAAAATTAAATAATTAAAATTAATAATTATATATGTATAAAGATTTCACTCAAAATTAAACCAATAGTTTTCAATTAATAGTTTTTAAACCATATTTACTTTTTTTTTTTTTTTTTTTTTAATTTAAGTACTCATGATTACCAAAACCACCAGGTTCACAAAAAAGGGAGGGGGAGGTAATTAATAATTTAGAAATAAAATATAAACTTTTTATAAACGTTACAATTTAATAAATCCCAAATAAATAAATGTATAAATAAAAAACAAATATGAGTATCACCAAAAAATTAATTTTTTGTTTTGTAAAACTGTGGTATAAAAAAGAAAGTATTTAAATCAAAATTAGTTCCTTTTATAAGCAAACTGATAACATTGAAATAAAAATTGGAACCACAATAATTTTATACCAATTCTTAATCTTAAAATTAAAATGAATAAGGAAACAAATGTGTTATTAGAATTTTTACTTGTATGGAATACAAAATAATTAGTAGGAATCTATTTAATTTATAAAAAAAACAATATATACATAAAAAATCCATGACTACTTTTACCCAAATCTTTTTTTTTTTTTTTTACAAAACCTTGGTCTATTGCATAAATTAATTAAATTCACGACACAATTATGAATGAACCTCCACTTATTTTACTTGCTTTGCCATTTACATTCATGATACTGGAACACAAATTTAACGTCGGGAGGAAGACATCCGTTTACACAAACAGGAAAAGTCTCAATACTGTTTTACTCTTATTTTGACAATTAAGACCCTGAACTACCAACTCAACAGAAATAACTTTAGTTGGCATCGACACAAAAAGGGCTCACATACTCAAAACAAAAACACTAATAAGTCGTCCTCACCGAAGTTACCTTAAAACATGCAGTCTTAAAAACTTTACTTGATGCCCCCTGCTGGAGCTCCTACAATAAATTGACGACTACATAACCAAGATTACTTTTCTTTTTGATCGCCTACATGCTGTCTGGTCTACCAGGTTCCTCCAGGCCTGCCTGCTACAACTTCTTCTGCATCTTATGGACTTGTGCACGGCCCGTGCATGGACTCTCCTACTCTACTTCCCTCGCTCTAATACTTTTCACGTGTGTCGACTCTTCTACTCTTTAAATCATCACCCCTCTACAGCTGGCTTTCGAGCAACAAAGCGCGCCTGGTGTCATCGCTCTCATCACTTGTCCCTCAGCCAATCGCTGCTCTCTTCGAGCATGTGCTGTCGTCCTGCAAACACATTCTCAGCACCATGCTACTTCCCTTGTCCCCTGGGCTGCTTATATTCAGTTTGCTGCTCGCAGCACGACTCCCCTCTTCTCCATGCGGGACTACAAATGTGCAGCTGTTGACTCAAAACGTCAGCATTAGCTAACAGCTCCGGGAACTTACGGCACACGTGCTCCACAAAAACAGTTTGTTATAGATGATGACTGCACGTTTCTGACGCACTGGCAGAAACATGAAGTGGATCGCAGCTGTAGCAGATACTAATAAGTGCTGAGGCTGACTTCAGCTCAACAGTAAAGGCAAATAATTCCTGTAGCTCTGGAACCATCTATTTCGTGGCTAAGGAAGATTCCCTAGATGACAAAGTAAATGACCTAACAATTCTGACATCCCAAATGCCCTTTTCTAAGAATTAAAACCCATCCTGAACATGACAAAATTATAAGTCCTGCCCTTCCACAAAAAATAAAAAGAATTAAACAAATTATGACTATTCCAATAAAAAACAGATTAAGGACCTGTCTAGAAAATTAATAAAAAATTCTAATAAAGGTATTACAAATTAAAATTAAAAAAAAACACGACTGCTATGTTAAGGGCAAAAGTTCTGAACTGCATGTTCAAAACAGAAGCAAAACAACTTTCTTAAAATTATTACCAAAAACCCAAATTAGTAATAAAATTATTGAATCATTACCAAAACACCAAAAAGAAGGACTTGCATCTGAACAAATAAAAAGAAGGGCACACCTAACTCCAAAATGACCATAACCAACTGAACCATGCCTAGGATAAATAGAAAATAATCCTAACCAGCACAACATAATTCAGAAGTCCTAAAGTCTCAAAAAATACAATAATAACCTAATGCATGATAATAAAAAAATAGAGCGCTCCCCAGAAAAATCAAATATAGCCTAACAAATTATATGAACTCTCAAAAATCATTTTGCAACAATATAACACAGATCGTGTCGGTTGGTGGCTAGGTACGAAGTCTTCTACGGCCGTAGCTACTGGCCGGGGTGCTGGTCTGCGGCTTACAATGACACGTGGTGGGCTGAGAGACAGGGCAGATTTACTGATTGAGCTTAGTTTACTGGAGTTACTACTGCTCTACCAAGAACTGCTGCTGCTGCAGTTGGTCCGGCTGCTGCTCCACAGGCTGCTGGGTGTTCTCTCTGCGGGCTGGGATAGATGCAAATAGAGAACTAAGGGCATGCAAGGCCGACTGGTACCCTTTCTCCACAACAAATGGCCGCTATCAGTGGATGAGGGTTCCGGATCTCGGAAACCTTCCAGGCAGCCTGAAATAAAGAAGGGGAGGGAGTCGGGAGGTTATGACCCTCCAACTTGCGGATGGCTTGAGCTCGTTCCTGGGGGTTAGTTGGCAAAGTGCCTTACTGGGCTGGGTGCAGTCCCAGGTAGACTGGTAGGCAGTAGTTTTCCTCCTCTCTTGATGAAGGGCATTAGGTGCAATAACCTTATCCCAGGAGATAGAAGCAGGGGGCGTGCGTTCCCTACCTAAAAGAGTGTTCTGTCATTTAGGCGCACCAGAACAATGCAGAGTATAGCCTTATTCCTCAACCAGCAACACGAACAGTGTGGTGGTTTAAGAGTGGGTTCCCTCACAGGCACTCCAATTGCTTCAACAGGTGAGGCCCTTGAGGGGACAGGTCCAATCCAGAGCCAACCAAACACTCCCTTTGTCAACACGAACGGTGCAGTGGCTGGGTGCAAGCTGGTCTAGTGACTTATCCTCTCAAGCAGGGGTATGACTAGTGCTTGCGGCTCTACCGTTCGATACACATGGTGTACCGAGTGAGTGGGCCGTCGAATGGTGTGTGTTCTTGATGGACGAATTCCCCCCTCTGGAGTAGCTTGTAATTCTACACTAAGCGGCAAACTGGTATTGGCAAATCCAGTCTCCTGCTCCACTCTGCAGGATGTTACTATGGAGATCTGGAAGAACTCGAGGGGAAATGAAGCAATCAAATAGGATCAGAATATATTCATTCCGTGAAGAATAAGACACGGTGGCCCATACTATCTTCTGTCTACCCAGAGTTAACTGAAAGTAGTAAACTACACTGTCAAGGTGAAGGGAACCTGGTTCTAGACTAGCTGGGGGCAGTTTCGACTAGGTAGCTAATGACAATTTTCCCTGTCTGTGTTCACGTGTCCTGAAGGGACTAAGGGTGCCCATGTCTTGAAGTGCATGTGGGCAAGCGGCTAAAGGTGGCAGATGACTTCTGGAAGGTTTCCTAGGGGGAGGACTTCTGAAGTTCTGCAGTAGGCGGCGGTGAGCTGACGATCTCTAGGTGGTATATGCAGTGTAGGCAGTGGTGATCAGAAAGCTGGGACGAATGAGCGCGGTGGAGCAGACTTTCCAGCTGGTGTGGCTCTCAGAAGAGCCGACAATCAACTTTGGTGGATTAGGCGGTGGTGATCAGAAAGCTCCGGCGAACGAGCGCAGTGGAGCAGACTGTCCAGCTGGTGTGGCCCTGAAGAAGGCTGATGGACAACTGATGATTCCAGCATCTGCACGGGATTACATTCTACTTGGCCGAGGGCTCGCCGGCCCTGGTGGTGGGGGGTGCTATGCGCACACATCTTGGGCGGAGCTATGGGCGGCCATTGTTGGCATGAGACATCTCTCGGTGCACTCTTGAACTTCGTCGTAATGTGGCCAAGAGTCAATCACTGATAAATGGTGGTAGGCATCCTCTCGAGGGGAGCCCAGGCTATGCATTGTTTACTGGCAGGTGGTATTGTGGATACATATAATTCTGAGAAGTCTCTAATTATCCCCGGTCCATGGAAATTCCTGTAGGTGCTACGGTAGAAATTATATGCTTCCAAACCCTGTTCATTGTTGCTTGTAGATGAAGCCAAGTTGTTTATTCTCATAGCCATTAAGCGTCATGTGTCAAGTGTTGCATTTGTTGACTGTTTCTACAATTTTACCAGAAATTGCTGTTTCTACATCTAATCTAATACACTTATGACTCATCGCCTAGAACACCTCGTCCATCTCTACAGATGTGAGCAACATGTTGCATACCGTACAGGCAACGGGACCTTACAAGCAATTCCTTCTAATCTGGAAGATACGCAACCCGGCAGGCATGCCGCCCCCTCTACCCCGCATTCAAAGCCTACAAGCTGCCCAGACCTCGGGCAAAGTCGAGCGACTCTGACGAGGTACGAAGCAGAATCGCTGACAGGAGGATTCTCATGCCACCCAGGGATGGAGGACGTCACGCCTCCCCTGTACCTCACGCCGGCAGCCAACAAGCTTCCACTATATAAGTCCGGCCGCTGCCAAGCTCGGGAGTCTTTCTTTTGCATATCTAGCAACCTCCCACAGCACTACTAGTGCTTGGGATTTTTGGAGAAGTTTGTTACCTTACAAGTACGCCCCTGCGGCTACTTACTACATATGTCGACGACCAGTCAACCCGACAACATACGAATACGAACAGTTTCTTTTAACTTCACTTTGTCTCCTCTATCTAGACACCTTTTATTAGCAGTTTAACTTTAACTCATTTATATTCGTCTGGAATCAGCTTTTCCCTTTTACTTATAACCAGGTCACCTACACCTGGAACCACGCGATTACCTTCAGCTATCCTAGAGTTGGTAGGAGGTAGCACATGTTTATTGAACTTTCAATAAACACACATTGCTCTCTACCTTTCTGCTTTTACATCCAGGGTATTTATTTGTATCCATTATTGAAGGTAGACTACGCTGTGCACTGTATACAGAAACCAGGAATTTTATTAAACCGAATTAAGACATACATATTAGACTGCTACCTGTTTCTTCCCAGCTACACATCAGCACTTTTAGTGCTCGTAGGGGAGAAACAGTGACGTCACAACCCCTAGCAACACCTTCACATCAGGAGGCACGACAGACTCAGGTTGCTTCTCACCATCCGCACTAGTTAGTGCACAGAGGCTGTGGCCTGTAGTTTTGCTGGGCATCCTAGTGCCAATGCACAACCAGTAGAGGCTTGGCGGTCCACACGACTCCACGTCCCTGATCAGCCCGCCTATGCAGTCGCTATTGGGTTACACTGTTCTTCTTTCTGTCTAAGGTGCACTACGTAAGCTAGGCATTACCTCATCCTACGCAGGATAGACAGGTGGAACGGGACAGTGCCGCCGATCTGAGACAACAAGCAGTCGCTCCTGCTCCAGTTGTAGTAATTGACTTTCCACCGTGTGTGTCTTTCCATCTATGTGTGTCACCCGGTTGTCAACGGACTCCTGACCGGTACTGAAGTGCACCTAGGCTGGGACAATCTCATCTTCTGGTGTAAAGAAGCTCGTCCCTGGAACATCAGTTCCGGCATCGACCAAATTCGTCCCGCCTAAAGCCACACCTACCTCGACTACAACATCCAGGAGCAGGAGTGAGTAAGTTCTAGCCAACACCCCTCGTCACACCCCAGCTATCTAAACCCAGTTAATCCCCTTTTCGTCTAGCGGTCAAAATCCTCTACTAACGCGCCAAGTCAGTCTAATTGGGCATGCGTCACGTTCTTGTACCAAAGATTTAGGCATTGAAAATTTTTAGTATGAGACAGGTTTGGTATACAGGATGTTTTTATAAATGAGGATCTTGTAGTATGGCAGTTCCTGCAGAGGACAACTCAGCAGTCACATTAGTGAAGTTTAGCTTATCTTCTGAAAACAAAGAAGCAGTGTACAATAATGTATCTGTATAAAGGCCACTTACATACTCCCAGGATTAAAATAGCAAAATGACGAACTTGCTGTAGTGCATGATGAATATGTTCCATGGCTTGGTTGAACAGTGCAACACTAGTAATTTGTGTTCCACATCATGTGAGTAAAGTCCAGTGTTTATCCGACAAAGCACAACTATCTTACTTTGGTTAGATTTCAGATGGAAATGAAAGTAAAAATAGTTGTTATTGTGGTAGAAAATTGGCATTTTGGTCAACATATTTAAATTGGGATAGGTGGTCAACATTCTCAGTGTAGGTAGTGTTGTTGAACTTTCAAGTAGTGTACGTATTATGTCAGTATTTTAGAGTTTGTAATGGGTTACTGATTTTTGTGCGAGTAGTAAGATAATAGTGTTACAAAGTGATTTTTGCAAGATCATTTCTTGTTAGGAAGCCCTTAATTTCTCGAGGAAATTTTTTTTTTTGTATTCATGCATTAGGTTATTTTAGTATTTTTCTTTGGGTTTTAGGGTTTTTAAGTTATTTTTTTGGTTAGGTTTATCATTCTTTGTTTCGTTCATATACGAGTCTTTTTTTATAGTGTTTTGGTAATGATTTAATAATTTTATTTTAATTTGGGTTTTGGTTATAATTTTGGAAAGTCATTTCCCTTTTGTTCTAGTGATAGGTTACTTAGGACCTTCTTGACCTCAACATAGTAGTCATGTTTTTGTTTGGATTTTAACTTATAGTGTCATTTTAAATTCTTGTTATTTTTATTATTTTACTTTCTATACAAAGGCCTTTAATTTTTTTTTTGTCTTGGAAGTCCTGCATTTTCATTAGTACTAGGCACAGCTGTGCGTTTTCTTTCACCGCTGCTTCGGTAAAGTTGTAGTCATTAACACTAACTGTTATATGTCGCCCCGTGTTTATTGCAGATGCTCCAGGAGTTACACTGACGAGGATGTTTCACTTCAACTGCTGTGCGATTGTAGGTCCCGCAAGGGAAGTGAGGAGGTTTTGTGTTGCAAACAGCAGATACAAGTGTAGGACCCTCTGGGGTAAAGGGGGCTAACGTAGTGCTGAGCCCATGTTTGTGAGTTGCCGCACATGTGCGCGGAGTTATCTGAATGGGTGGCGGCCACACTGCGTGAGGTATGTCAGGCGAGGTCCGATAAGGAGAGGCACTGCGTTGTTGTTGGGAGAGAGTAGTCGTAGAAACCTTGGCGCTTGGGGTTGGGTCGGCGACAAGCAGCAGCGTGGAGCAGAGGCTGGAGGAACCTTAATGAACTAGCAGCATGCAGAACACTAGAAAAACTAAGTACAGTATAAATTATGCTAGTAGTGTAGAGTTTCTGTAGATTTTGATTCCGACTACACAAAAGTCAGAAAATAGGTTGAGATAAACTTTAGTTTGTTTAACTCTTATCTACAAGAAAAAAGATTTAAGCCAATAGTTTGTCGTAAATGCGGTGAATGGTTTTGAGAGTCAGTTGTTAATCCCAGTTCTTTGTGATGCTAGGGAAATTTAAGATTTGTTAGAGAGTTTTCAGACTTTTGAAATTTAGGTAGTTTTGCGAGTTGCATAACCAATTTGCCGTTTAGGACCTTTGATCACTTTCCCTGTCATCGTCAAATGTATGGACTCTGTTTCTTTAAATTAAACAAAGGTTTAGTATGTTTGTAAAGATTGCAACTAAATGTAAGAAAGTCTGACTTGTAGAATTAAGTTAAATGAAAGCTATGATGTATTAAATTTAATTTCAAAGCTATTTGAGAAAAGTCATTGGAATTTGAAAACCAATTTTGTTCCTGCATAATGATATAATGTGACTCGTGTAAGGCAAGGTAGGTCACTACTGTACTTTTATTGGTTACTGTGAAACTTACCCCTGGTGTTTGTGAAACATTAGTTCATGCAGTGGTGGTGTCAGATCAAGGTATGGTATGTAGGAGATTATCATATCAATAGTGCAAGTGTATTTGAATGTTTTAAATGTGCATCTGTTAATAAAATTTCTTACAGATCCATGACAAGTTACTTGAATTGGCAGTTCGAGTAATACATACCTGGAGGCTGAACTTCAAGTGGAAAATAACAATCAGCATATGAACTGTACAGAACCTGTGCAGCTTTTACAGCTTTGTAACTCAGTAAATTCCAGTATATTTTAACTTTTGGATGGCAGAAGAACGCATTCCTTGAATGGGCATCAAAATTCCGCCCACTTCTTTTGTAAGAATACTTCATTAACTATCCACATGAATGGTGGCATTATGCTTTATTATAAAATGCTTTGGAGGAGTAATTGTGTATGATATTGTAAATTAATGATATTAATTACTTAAAGCAGAAAGGATAAAATCTTATAAAAAATAACAGTGTATTAATACAGTGTAAATGATTTTAATAATTTTTGGTAGCAATAATGATCTGCATATAATCCTTAAATAAGTAACAGTTCATACTAGTTTTTCAAGACTTGTGTACAGGAACTATTTAATAAAATAAGTTTTGCAATACAATTACAGTATGCTTTGCCATGCTAGAACACACATATTTACATAATTTTCATTTCAGCTTTGATACTTACAAATTTTGAAAGGCCGTCAAAAGAGTATTGTTCATGAGCCACATGTATTAGTGTTGCATCAATCACTCAAGTAATTTATTAGAAACTTTTATTATTGTACACCTGTGTATTGGACATAATTGGTTAGAGTAAGGGATGATCAGTTAATCAAAATTCTAGTGAATTTCAGTTTTATTGCTTTTACAATCACCAATAGTACTAGAGTTTTTTCGGTTTTTGTACTTAAGATGGAAAACCTCAGTAGTGGACAGTCTGAGAAATGTATGACAGCTTCAAAATGGTATTTTAGTTTTTTTGATATTTGTGTAAAGTTCACATCACTTTCTTTATGTTGCAGTATGGAATGCCTAAAATCATTCCACTTTTAAAAATTTTTACTAGTAATTTTTTATAGTATTTTAGCTGTGATTTGTATTTTCAGTTGTGTCATCGTTCAAGAAGAAAAAAATAATATTTATGACATGTAAACAACCAGAGGAACTTCATTATCATGACAACTCACAGTGGTAAGATAAATTATTGCTGTTGATGCACGAAAACCCTGGTCACGTGACTGCCTTTAGGCTGAGAAGGGTCTGTCAGTTACAGTTTTGTTTGTGTTGCTAGTAACACGAGAGCAGGGCGCGTGGTCTGTCTACTACGCACAAAGTTGAATGCTGCTGTTATGATTAGGCAAAATGGTGGATACACTGCCACAGGTTTACCTGACTGGACATTGGCCCGGGGTGGCTGCTGTCCCAGTTGTGGTGGCTGTGGCTGACTGCTGCTGCCGCCTGTGTTGCGACCTGGTGCTGAGGCGGTGTTGCTGTTGATGGAGCTGGTTGGGGTCCGGGCTCCCCCGAACCAGGGATTGGCGATGCTGATGGGTATTTCCTCACCCCCTACGGATAGTGATGACCATCAGGTGAGGATACCTGGCGGTCTTGACGAGTGCTGGAAATAGACGTTGGGAGGGAGCTGGGAGGTGAGGATAGGCTGCAAAGTCCAGTTGGAGATAGGTTATAACCCAGGTTAACCGTGGAAGTGTTAGCTGCTCTTCTTATTTTCCGTCAAGTTCCAAGTGTATGGCATAAGGAAGCAGGTGATGATGGTCCTTAGTTTTGTGTACTTCCAAGGTCGCCAACCGTACAGGCAAGTCATCCAAGTCATCCGGCCCAGTTCAGAGTGGTGGCTTTCCTCAGGTTGCACATCGACGACGCTTGGGTGTGGTATCCAGAATGGGTCAGACCTCCAGGACCAACTCTTACTCCCTCCGGTCCAGTTCAGAGTGGTGGACAGAGTATAGGTTGGCCTGATTGACTAGTCGCCTTAGGGATGTCTTGCTAGTGATGGTGGCTCCTCTTACTGTACACATTGTGCACAGCATGGACGGCCTTCTAATGGGTACATACTTTCCTTTGAAAGGAGCACACAGTCTTTCCCTATTGTACTTGGTTGAGCGCGGTTCTCGGCTTCACTCTGGTGGGTATAGTATCTACTTAGGATTAACACAGTACATTAAGGGCCGTATTAATAGTCGTGTATCAGCCCTTGACTCTCTTCTTGAGAATAGATCCTATATAATAAATGCATATTGAGATTCGTTTTGTAGCGCTCACCTGAGAGTGATTTCACTTAAAACTCATTTTAGCTATTTAATAGTCGACTCTTGAGACTACGTCTTATTAATAGTCGCCAAAACTGGTATCAAGCGAGAGAGAGCAAAATAAATATATCTTGTTTCAAGTAATTGATGTCGAGAGGTGTCTTGAGACACAATTTTTCACAGAGTATTCGTTTGTGGATGATCCTATGTGTACTTTTAAATATGAAAATGTATTTATTTTATATGGTTTTACTCCATATGGGATCAACAGGACAAATAAAAAATAAATAAATATAAAACCTGTGTGTCGTTTTTGATAAACAGGCAATTTAAGTGTTGTGTACTGTCCCCAGCGCAAAAGTAATAGCTGTGTTTAAAGTGTTGAAACCATATATATTTTTTAAAAGAATAACAATATAAGTGCATGTTAAGAAAATAGACAAGAGTCGTAATATTGTAGGTCACTTGAGACTCGAATTTGTGTACTGTTTGGGTATGTAATATATTTGATTGCGAAAATAGGATTTTCTTCGTAATGTGCGACATGCATAATTATCAATCAATATGATTATAGAAGTCATTTGTCTGAGGTAAAGGATTGTAAAGTGCATGAAAATACTAAATGTGTTGTTGCAATTAATATAATAGCGATAATTGCATTAGTTATGACTTTATTAAAAAATTATCACATTGCATAACAGCAATAATATTTTTTGTTAAGTTGTTGGTTGGCAGCATAGCTTATGACAAAATTAGTTCTACTACAGTGTATCCAAAGTAATGGATAGTAATGTTTGTTTAATATTGTTTTAGTGTCATTATAATACTTATCACTGCCTAGCGATAAACTTTTAAACTATGTTTATTTCACAAACAATTTCATATTTCAAATATATAAATAACATTTCTGAGACTATTGTGAGAAAGTACAGTGATATTTCACCCTACTTGTTATAAAACATGACTTTCCTTTTGTCTTTGAACTTTGCAAGTAGAATTGTGTAATTTTTAGTATTTTTGAAATGAGTTTCCGCACAAGAAACAGGAGAAAATTTTCCTTCTAAACACTCTAATGTAGCCGCATACAAATACCTCAATTTCTGCTTCTATGGGCCCTTTGCGAGACTAGATTTTAAACAATGTATCTCACAATCCAATATCACTTGAGAAAAGAAACTTGGAACCTAATTTCAGCTGAGTATGGCTCAAGAACTGACTATTAATTTGCACACGTCTCAAGACTAGAAGCTCATCTCAAAAGGCTGTATCACGTGATACAATCTCAAGACACGATCTGAGAGACTACTATTAATATGGCCCTAAGAAATGAGCACTCAGAAGTAGACAAGAATATGTATATATTATAACTAGAATGTATATGGTGGCCTGTATTACCTCCTGTACTATCCGTGAGTTGAATGGAAGTTATACTATGCAAATCTAGGTGAAGGAGACCTGGTTTTAACTGAATGATGTGATCTGGCTAGGTAGCTATGAAAATAACTGACCGTAACTATTCCTAACCATTGTCCAGAAGGGACTTAGCAGCAGGTAAGGCGAGCGAGAGGTGTCCAGAAGAGACTGTGGAACCACTACCAGAGGTGGTAGTGTCGGTGCAATTGCTGTTACCAGCTGGAAGGTCTTGAAAGCGTAGGTGTAGTCGCTGAAGAGCTTCTGGTAGATCATGAGGACCTGGTGATCAGCAGAGAGGTCTAGAACCAGAAGTGTTAGAGTGAGCTGTTGGAGTTGATTTCCTTCAGTTCAGAGCGGTGGAGCATAGACTGCCACCTTCGGGTGGCACATTGACTTATAGTCTCCTGGTCTGTGGTGCAAGAGGGGGGGTCCCTTGCACTCCGTAGAACTACGTGACCTTGGGTGGTGGGCTCGGCCGATATTAGTAACCCTTCGGAGAGGTTGACGGGACATCTGACTTAGAGTGAACAGTACAAGCTGGATGGACATGTCTGTAATAAGGCTCCTCGTTGCAAGGGTGTATCATGTTAAGCACGTGACCAACCTCTAGTATTGTTGTAACCTTGCTATGGTTGAAGTGAAGGAAAGTTGAATATGATATATAGTCTGTTCACGGTAAAGTGAGCACTTTTTAAGACCCTTCTAAATTTTTTTCTTTCGCCCAATTTCTATCTTCCTGATGCTTTTTAATATAAATATTGCAATGTGACCAATAAACAGTGTAAATATTTCACCACTCTCAAAAGTTAAGGCCTAAGGCTGCAATAAGATATATTTATTAGTGGTTAATGCTTGTTGGCAGGGCCTTAAAAAGTGCTCACTACCATGAATAGCCTATAGTGTGTCATGTGTCAATATGTATAGTGAATTATCAATATAAACATGCAACATTATTTGTAAGCTGTTATCATACACTCTCTTCACTGGCTCTTTTGTTTCCTGAATGCTGTTATGTTCTTAGACGTTAAATTGACCACAAAATCTGACTGGTATTTTGTGCATATAACTATTGCTCATTTAAAGATTACATTTAAAATAAACAGTATTTACTAGTGATTGAAACATTCTTTTCTATTGCCCTTCTCTCAAAACATGCAGAATGAAGATTTAAAACAAACATTACAGTTATTTGAACTATTTTATTTTTACAGTTACTAAATCAGATTTGAACTGCATAGTTGCAGGCACTTTTTTGTAGAATGGCAGTGTATTCGTTTTAGTCTGAAATGTAAATGGTATTGAAGAGCAAAATCTTAGAGTACTTGGATCATAATGTTGTCTACATCACTTTCACAATCATAAATAATTGGAAATTTTTGGCATTTAGGAAAAGGAAGATTTGGCTATTGCTAAGTATTCACAAAGCTGGAGAAAAAAAAACCATGGTCATGTGAGAAAAGAAGAACAGTTAAGTTATTTTTTTTTTGTTAGGTTTATCATTCTTTGTTTCATTTAGGCGCGAGTCTTTTTTTTATATAGTGTTTTGTACACAGTTTATGGTTTTAATCATAAATTTAAGACATTGTGGAAATCTGAAAATATTATCGTACTTAGTTTTTACATGATTTATGGATGTACTTCTCAGTTAATGTTTCTTAGTTTAACTTACTTCAGTTGCTGCGTTTACTTCATAGCTTAAATTTAAGTTACTTTTTCTCCTGAGGTGGTGTAATTATTTATTATTACAGTACTTTGCTTCAAGGAATCACTTAAGATATGTTATTTGCCAGAAGCAAGCCATTACATTTGTATTGTGTATAAATAGTCATAAAGCTAATAGCTGCAGACATTTTTTTTGTTAAGCATAATACATACAGTAAATGTTCCTGTTAAAGTTGTTCATCTGTGCCTTGCAGGCAAGGTATCGAACATGGCCACTGTTGATCTAGTTTTTTTAAAAATGATACTTTTGTGTAGACTATAGTAATTTTTACAGATTTTATGTATAGTGTCATTAATGCACAGTAGTACCAAAGGTGTGTAGTGAAATAAGTTTTAAGTTTGGAGACTTGAAGTAAATAGTGATTTCTGTGCAGAATATTTACATCCACTAATACTATACAGCTCATTATACCCTGTTCATTTACTTCAGGAATAATCAATTATGAGAAAAATATTTTCCTATTAAGTATAGATAATAATGTATTTCAAATACAAGGGAACTCTGTTATAACATCCCCTTTATACCATTTTTTTTTTTTTTTCAGCTTAATAAGCTGTTCTGTCTTGGTCCACAAACTTTTCAAGATAACAGATAAGTTTTGCTTAGTACTGTCTGTGAATTGCAGGATGACAATTTATTGTCCTTTAACTAGCATAAATCAATAAATGCAGTAATTATGTGTTCTTGATTTGTTAATACAATGTTATGATGATTGTTGTTATGTTAATAAATTTTATTTTAGACTTTTTTAAACCTAATGAATCTTTCCTTTCAATCATTCTGGGTTGACGGGATATTTGAAACTGTGATCAAATTTGGTTTACTTCAGGTCTCGTATGATGTGATAAAATATTAGGAAATTTCTGTGCATATATGTATTGTTTACAAAGAGATACCATTTAAAAGTTTTCCTGTAGGTTAATTTTTTTGTCACAGATTTCTATATATGTGAACTATTGTAATGGTTATTTATTTCAGTTTTTCATGTAAAATAACCCCAAAATATTCATACAGTAGTGCCAGAATCATTTAAGCAGGATAAAAGTGTAGCTTAAGTGAATGGTTCTGAATAAGGTGATAAATGTCAAGTCACATACAGATGGTTAGTTAATTAAGAAAAGTTTGAAAGTGTGGGTACTTACTACTTTATAACATTTAGTTTCTCCACCATAATAGACAAAATATAAATATAAAATCTGCGTATGTCTTGACAAAATTGATAGTTTTGCAGTACGTGTTGCAGGTAAACCCTAACTGCTTGGTACAGTTGTGACACTTCACGATCTTATGCATTTTTTTTGTGGAGAAATTTGTGTGACTTCATTAATGTGTGCTCCAATCAGTTCTGCACCTTGGCGAACAAACCTGGAGTGGTGGGTCATGTAGGCTGTCTTCCTACTACTGTTGGGTTCTGGTCCAGCAACAGTTAGGCCTCCAGTCCTAGGCAAATACCCCTGTCAGTACCTACGGCGCTCTGGCTGTCCTGACTCTGTTGGATGATACCTCGTGGTTGTGGCTCTATTTTTCTATACACCGCAGTGCATAGAATGGGTGGCCGTCAAAAGCAGTGTGTGTTCCTGACAAACTGATTCCTGAAGGGGATCTGCAGCAGTACAGTATGGTTCATACTGTTAGAAAACCTGGTCTCCTGCTTGCTCTGCACAAGGGTTGAGTTGCAAAGGAGTTACCTGTATAATAGATTCACTCTCAGGATAGGAATAAATTGTATTTATTACGAATAATAACTACTGGTGACATGTTGCAAAGCAAAGTGCGAATGGAAGTAATCTACACTTTACAGTTGGAGATGACCTGTTTCTAGGCTAGCCAAGATAAGAATGACTTCAATGGCTATGAAAATAACTCAGATGGAGTTACTCTACCCTGGAGTTGTCTAGAGAAGACTTTACAAAAGGGGCCACTACTGAAGGGCAGTGGGTGCAGTTGCCACTCACCAGCAAGTAGCGGCGGCTGTTGAACCGGAGTATCAACAGCAGAAGTGTGGAGTGAAGTGTTGAGCTTCTGGAAGCTGTTGGTGGTTGAAGGCTCTTAAGTTTCTGGCAGTAGGTGGTAGAAGCCTTTGATCGTTTGTGGCGGCAGCCAATGGCAGTTATTTAAGATCCAGAAGACTTGGTAGGCTGTAGAGAGCCCCAGCACAGACGTGTTGAGGTGAGCTACTGGAGAAGATAACTGGCATATTCGGCTGGCCTGGGCTGGAGTGGGGGGCATTACGTCTGCCTGAAGCGAGCGGGGTGGGAGAAATATACCCTTGCGCTGGGCTATGTAGCCTTGGGCACTAGCAGGCGCTTAGCCCTCTTTGGAAAGCTTTGCTGATGTGGCGAGACACTGTCTGCTAGGTGTGTCGAGGAGGCTGACTTGTTACTGTGGCCGCTTAGAAACAATTCTTATTTCACGTGCTAGAACCGTCCACTAGGCTGGAGCGGTCTTCTGTGCACTCATGAATATGTTGGGTTTGACCCTTCCTCGGGATACGTAGATACTGAGTAGTGTGAGAAAGTTGTGCCTGTAACTGTCCCTCCGCAGGAAACATTTCTGTAGCCATCTATGGTTGAGTATAACACGTTAGGATGAGTCACAGTCATGTTTGGTATACTCATATAAGTGGCACACATCTATCTTGCATGTGTTTTGATGAAAAACACACTGTTAAAAGATATTACCATATATTGTAACATCTTTTATTAATTCAATCTCTCTTTAGAAACAGCTTTTGATGAGTGTTGTTCTTGTATGTGATGTGCTGCTGTTTCATTGTAATAAAGTTATGTAAGTTGTTTTGAGTTTCTCGTCACAAAAAAACCGAAGAAATAAGCTTCTGTAGATTTTAACCAGCATTCTGAAATCTACATTTCTTGCAAAATAACTCTGTATGGTATGGAGTGCTGTGGTTCCCTCAGAGACAGTAACTTGATTATGAGTTTGTGTACATTATAATACTTTTTGATAATCCTTTTTTTATCTAGGGAATGCAAATTAAATAAATAATTCAGGATGTGTAATTAGCAGGAAACATCTGAAGTGTTCTTAAAGGTTAGGTTGACACTTATACATATTTTCAGTGTGTCGTGAACATGAGAAATCCCTATCCAATAGTGGTTGCCGGCATGGGCTCGGTGCTCTAATCAGTTCCCCGCTGACGGCTGTTCAGTATTACTTTGATCAAGTAGTTCTCTTTCCATCTGTTATAGTTTCTGTTTAAGGCAGTTCTTTGTACCCAATTTCAAAGCTTTCGGTAGTGAGGTCAAACTAGTAATGTAATTCAAGTAATAGTTGAAATAGCCACACAAAATATGTACGTGCCTTGAAGGCGGTTATAAGGAACGGCCCTACAGTATGTGTTTGGGCAAACAACTAGAACCAACGTGTCTTGCCGCTTAACCACATCCAGCCATTCACTAGCCCGAAGGGTTATTCAGCAGACAGTGAGAGCAGCCGAAGTACCAAGGTGTATTGAGTTCCTAGTGAAGGGCTTCCCCGAAGATTGACCACTGCAATACCACGAGTATTGCCTTGGAAAAACTCATAATACTGCTCGGTGTTACTTACATTTGCAGTTTAGCTGATGCCATAGCTGGCGTTACTTCATGTACACAATTTAAGATTCCAAGTCTTCACATGTAAAGTTAATTGAGAAATTATTCATGGCGTACTTTGATTCAAATACACAAGGGATGCAGGGGGTTAATAAAGCTAGTAAGTAAAAAGGCACTAAACTTTTCAACGGGAGCATGGTTTTAATACAGCCATGTAAGAAATTACAATAAAGAGAAAATATCAAAATAGCAATAGTTTCTACCATAAGGTACTTTACCATTAAATAGCATACACATTAATTGCGGAAGTTAAAAGTATAAATTCAATGCAAATAAGGCAAAGGCTACCTGTTACATTTACATTAAGTCAGTTGTTTCATAAATTAATTAAATTTAAAGATAAACTAGCCATGGAACTATATGGGGAATTTTCAGAGGGACCTTGCAATATGTAACTGGGTTACTCTACTCAAGCAGTGGAGTGCCCTGGTTAGGCTTAAGGGGGCTACATCGCTGTGACCTTGGGGTTACCTGCACGGTGCAGAGTCAAGGGGAGGTTAGGTCGACGTTGAGAGGTGCTACTAAAGATGTCCTTCAGGGGAAAATGGCCTCTAGAAGAACATCGTCGTCTTGTTAAGTAATGTGGTATATGGACCAGTGGATGCCTTAGCTCGCCTCTTTGGGTGTAGGGGTGCTCGAGTAGGCCGTGACTCTGGCGATACCAAATTAAAACTGGTATGCTCTTCTGCTGGTGAGCGCACTGAAGTAAATAACTTCGGCGTGGAAAGGTTTGCACACGCAGGGGTTGAAGGTGTTTTGATTCTGTGGCGTCGTGGAATTCCCAGTGTCCTGCCCTCAGTACTGAAGGTTGACTTGCCCATGTAACCAACCATCTCGTGTGGGGCGAAGTAGTTATTCTGTATAGTCACAACGCTCTACAATTCGAGTATTCCTTATCACTGCATCTTCTGTTCAGCTATTGTGGTGCCTGCGTTATATATATATATATAAAATCTGTGTTTCAAAAGGCAGTACTGCAGCTGCTGTGTAATATGTGCATTTGTGTTATAAACACTTGTTGATCTTTGATTTTGAGAAAGCAGCAGGTATTCTGCCTCTTGTGTACTCGTGATGGAGAACTTTCACCCATGTTAAATTTTTTTGCAAAGCTTTTTTCCATGGAGTATATTGTACATTGTCCATTCTGATTGTAATTATTCCACATGGTTGACAAAATTGCTTTTGAAGGACTATTTTGTGTAGTAACTTTTTTCAGTTTGCAACTCCTGCATTTACAAAGCCATTAATGATCACACATATCTTCCCTTGTATTTCATGTAATGTCTTGCTATGTTTTCATGTGTACATGCATCAGTTATGAAAGCAAATACTTTTTGTTTGAACATGTATAATGCACATTTAAGAACAGTGTTTTGTCATGACATTGTGTAATAGTATTTTAGAATTCCAAGCAGTGTGTTGCTTTAGTCAGAATTGTAAGCTATGTTACTCTCACTGTAAGAATATTTTGGGGGATTCAGTATTAATAGGTATTCTTTTGGATATCACTCATACAAGAACTGTCTGTGATCTAATAAAAATTATATTTTACCAAGTATAGGATCATTCTTATGCATTTAATGGTACAGCTTCTTGAAATAGTGAATCAACAAGTCAAGTTGTTGGGAAATTATGTGCTCAGTCAGTTGACATTAAAGTAAATTATATAAATTGTAATTTAATTTTTGTCCGCCCCCTTTATACAATAAGCAACATAATCGTATATTTTCTTCTGATAGCTTGAACTATGATGCATGACACATTTTGCATTTAGAGAAAGTACACTACAGATGGCCGACTTCGCCCCATCTGAAAATGGTAATGGAAAACAGGTCACGTGGGACTTTCAGATGTTGGCAGAGCTTCAACACACTGCCAACCACATGCTTCTAGCTTTTACAGTCATCTCTGTTCTCCAAGAAGCCACCATGTCATCGCCTCTGCCTGAAAAAACGCACCACTCTATTTGCACTGAGATAGAGAGAAGGCGCATAATTTGAAATGCATGCCGCTGAAGGAAACCGGCCAATGAATGGAGAGTCACAGCCTCCTAGAGTACCTGTGGACCTCGGATTTCATCACCATGCGTCAAGTGCCACATGAGATAAGAATCCATGGTCATGCATGTGACATCACAAACTTTACACCCCTAAGGGGCAGGGCCAAAATCCCTGCACCACTCTGAGCACCTATGGTCGGCAGAAGTAAGTATAAAAGGTGTCCCCAACCAAGCCTCAGGAGTTGCTCATCGCCGCAGCCGCCCCCCCCCCCCCCCGGCTTAGGACACTCGCGAGTCGCTCATCATCCTCCAGACTAAAGGTGGAATCACTTAAACCGCGGCAGCAATGCTGTCTTCCAATACCCCTAGTGAAGGCTGGGGTATTCTGACAATGGCTGGATGCACTCAGCCTCAGTGGTTGACGACGATGCAGCCACCAGAAGGTATCACTTCTGCAGCACCTGGGGACATCTTCATTGCCAACGGCTCCAACACGTTGTCCTAACCCTCCTATGTTCCCAGGGTCACTGTGACGTAGAGTATTATGGAGACCCCCCCCCCCCCATCTGTAAGGCTTTAGCCCAGCCACACCTTTATCCAGCAGGTAAAGCAGCTGGTTAACTTCACTACGAACTCCCCTCTGGAAAATCCTCCTGTAAGGTTAGGATTATTTTATTTATTAATTTCTTTAATACAGCATCACTTTCACAACGTGTAAACAGGTGGCCTTTGCATGAATTTGATTTAGTTTTAACGTCTGCAGCTTTCATTTAGGTGGCTGTGTACAATTTTATGTAGAATTTAGTTTTCTCATGATAATTGTGATTGCACTTCACTGTATTACATTCACATAATATAAATGTGGAACAATAAACTCAATACTCAACCAAGTGAATCTTAGGGTCTTTCCCATCCCAATAACTGGTAGTGTCCTGTTTATCCTGTGTTAAAAAAAAAAAGTTACTATTAATTGAGTACGTAAGGTAGCGCAGGCTTCGCAAACCAGCCAAATACAAGGAACACCAAGTATCGTTCTGAATTTAGCCACGGTAATGCAGAGAGAGAGAGAGAGAGAGAGAGAGAGAGAGAGAGACACACACACACACACATTAGGAGCTCAATACACTGAGGTATTATGACTTCCTACGTGTTCTCTACTTTTATAACCCTTCAGACTAGTGAATGGCTAGGAGTTGGATATAATCTGTCGTATAATAGCGTTCTTCTAGATCTGCATTATAGGACCACTGCATTTATCTGGTTTTCTTCTATACAGTTTCAGACTACAATTGCATATATTTATTTCTCTTTCCCTCTGAATTTTATCATTAACGGCCTGATCCTGCTCACAAGAGCAGTACTAAAAACAGATTGAAGGGCGATCAAACTTCTAGGGGAGGAAATTAACATCTCAAACACAAGATAGTGATAATCTATTCTCATCGCCAACTAGGGTTACAGGCAGACTGCCGTACAATATCTACTATTACCACGTGGTGCTTCTGTAGTTGGGATTGAACCCTCTGCTCTCGCTAAAGAATACGCTGCCCTACCACCACAACGTTTCTCTACTTCATCGAGCAGCGAGAGTACTTCTCTGTCACTATCAGATTTGGCCGCTGTTCGACAGCTGGACCCCAGCGCAGCAGAGAAGAGCTCAGTTGCCACCCATTCCACAGGTAACCAGTTGGAGAAGTGTACCCTCTGTTGTAATTTACTTCCCCCCCCCCCCCCATTTTTCTCGTAAACGGACATGCCCTAAGATTAGGGCCACCTGAAAATGGTGTTAAAAAAAATTGGGATATTTCATTATTAAAATTTAAGTGAAGTGGTGGTAAAAAATCGCTTACAAAATGCAAAAGCAGTGTTTAAAGTCGGTGCAAAAAAAATGACTCTGCAAATAAAATAATATTTAACTCGTGGAACTAACTAAAAATTATGTACAATTTGATCTACAACTTATTATCTGTCCTCTCAAGTGGGATGGCGGCTTCAAGCATCATATTTGTAAAGTCCATAATAAATTCTTGTTTAGCTTCTTTGGGCTTATTCAATCCCAGTCACCGAACTTATTTGTTTCGGTGTTATGCTGAGTTTTGTCTTTCTTTTTTAATTTTTTGAGGTTCTCCGGCCACGTGTTTTATGCACGAGTCTTTGCGTTTTCAATCAATGCAGCAATCACAATATTTACACATAATAACCTCGTTTGTTTAATCAAATATATAAAAACCATCCATTTGAACTTGCGTTGTCGCTCATGCAAGAAACGAATTTTTGGCATTTCATTTATCCTTTTCACTATTCCGATTCCATAAACCACAACACAGTGCTCAACCAACAAGTTTGTAACGGAAAGATAAATAACGAAATCAATACAAGTTGCAAGCTATGCAACATAACAAATGTAAATTTTGCAGACGGGTAAAAAACTGCTCAATCAAAACATCAGTGTGTATTAAGACACAGAAATAAAATGCATTCAATGCCAATTATAAAGGTCGATAAAAATATATAAATTACACTATCTATAAACGAGCTAGACTTCTTCTGTGTGGGCCTACTTCCAAAGATAACGGGTGTTGGTACACTGCTGGCATACCTGCCCTTCTACTAACAAAGCGTAAGTGATAATAAATTTGGTAAATTATGACGTTAGTTGATCGTTCGCCAACAAAATAAAAAATATGTTGCTCAGGCTTGTCATCACCGATGAAAGAAGGACCCCCTTTCATATTTGAAATGTTTTGCTACACAATAATAAAAATAAAGGTAAGAATTTTTACTTAATGCTTACTATTTTGCTACTCTAAAACTGCAGTGTTTTATAATGTTTTAACGCCCACATTCTTAATTACATGATTGAGTTCACCGTGACAGGGTTTCTGATGTAATCTTGCAGTACATTTAGTGTGTTACATCACAACTGAATTAGCGTGTGGACAGATATTCGTGTTCACGAAAATTACCGGGCTCTACCTATGCTAAATTCTGGCATTCTGCGCAAGAGGGATTAGCTCCTCTGGGTATGATCGCTGCGGTGTTAAGACCCAATATTCGAAGGCCATACACACCACTCGCACACGTACAGTGTATGAGACAGCACTCAAATTCAGGTTACTTATTGGGATCTGTCTCCAAGTCACCACTTTGTAAATTGGCCACAAAGCTCTCCACCAGTCATCTTACCTGTCAGTGTGGGAAATTACCCACCAAGGGACTTATGTGCGACCCCTGGTGATTTCTGGGATGAGTTATCTTTTACGTAGTGCCCCTTAGTGTTTTACGTATGTTTTGGCAACTGAGGTTTTAATCCTTAAACCACCACCCTGCCAACTGATTGCTACACGAGGAGAGGTCTCCCCTTGTATCAGGTGGCTTCAAACATCACACTTCAACTATTATTAGTCTATTTTACTTGGAAGGATGGGTTTATGTAATCATGTCTACAATATACCATATGATCTTCCCTTCCTTCCTCTTCCGCCGATGCCTAATCATTTTTCAATCTCGGAACAGATTGCACCAATATTTGGTTGGCGTATGAAGCTACGACTATGACACAAATTTTTATAGTCATTGATGTACTATTGCAGAAGATAGCGCTATGTGGGAAAAAAAATTCAAGATTTTCCTTAATATTTCGGAAATCATAGAATATATTCCCATCAAACTTTGTAGATAAACTATGTTAACGTGCAATTTAAATAAGTAACTTATTTTCAACATGGATGGTCACAAATGTTTTTAATTAAATTGGCATATATGCCATATTTGGTGACAAATTTCACCTGACGTCAGCTGAAAGTGTGAACTGCAAACACCAAATATACCGACACAACTTTGAAGCATCGCAGTGATTGAAACCCTAAAGTAAACTTAACCACTGACTTACCTATGGGAAGTCTTGCTGGTTCTTACTTTAAGACACTTCATGTACCGTGCGGCCAGTAGTACTGGGTGCATTTAGGGAGTTAGGCAGGGAACTTAGGTTCCTGAGGTGCCCAGCCAGTATACGCCTCGTAGACTGACGGGAAGGCACGAAATCTGGGTACTTATGCTACGTTTCGTCACTAACTGCCCACACTATCATGAACCTACTGTCTTGCCGCCGACCAAAATATTGGTCGGATCCAAAACAGTATTTAGAATTATCAGTTGTTTAGCACGGGGGCACAATCAGGTATCTTCGGCTTACCTACTTTCCCCACTCCAAGCTAGATGAGCATTTGTGTGTGTGCACACAATCGACTACGTACCAATAAAATATTACCAGAATTGCTTGTTTTAAAATGTCACAAATATGCCGAAAAAACATTACTTAAAGGCACGAATAGTAAGCTTTATATATTTTTAGCTCGTAAACAATATATATATATATATATATATATATATATATATATATATATATATATATATATATATATATATGATTACAAATATGTGTATTATAAGAAAATAATAGTGTACAGTTTTCGTTGATTATGCGAGTAGTTTGGGAAACTGTGGTTGATAGCCATGTTGAACAGTATTTTTTTTTTCCCTTCGTGAGATATGGATGTTTGCCAAACACCCGGGCCTCGTCCGTAACACATATACTATTTGGGTATGTGGAAAAGAAAATATTTGGCCAAGGCCAAGCAGAGGAATGTTAGCAGATGTTAATTTTAGATTTCACGTAAAACTGTCCTGAATAACACAGAAATGTACACACCTTAAATGGATTATATTAATATTCCTAACCCTGGTGTACGTCGAAGTGTACTGTAGAGCCACGGGAAAAAACACACTTTCAAGAGATGTGAATTTTACAAACAATTAGCACATTTTGTAAACCGTTAACGTAATTATTGAAATGCACGTGGCCTGAAAAAGCCATACATTCCATATTTTTGTAGCGAGTGGATAATGTTTATTTATCTACATTGTAAATTCATTGAGTGTAAGGTTAACTTCGGTCAAGTGTGTGCACGCCTGCCTGCATGTTGTAGCAGCCACCAAGGCACCACACACAAACCTCCCAAGGTACGACGGGGTATAGCTTGTGGAGTGAGATAGTTGTTTGTTAAACATGCTCCACATAGCCGACGACCTGTATATATAAGTGTATATATAAGTGATGTGCAGTGCGTCACTCCCCCCAGATCATCACAGTGCAAGAAAAGTCAGTCAGTGTAATACTCGCTGGAGTCGACCACGAAGCAGAGGGCATCACTATAAACCAGGCCTAGAGAAGCTCTATGGTATACTGGAGTCTGCTATATGGTGATCATAAATCCGCGTGGCAGTTACGCGTAACACTATCTCTCGAGTACCCATTACCCAATCTTCCTAACGTAATATCTCTGGCAAGGTTAGGCAGTTTCACTGGACTCTTGCGGCCAAGAACAACTTGTGACTTCTGGTATACTTGCTGGAAGTTAATGTTTGTGTAATTCAGTCTATATTGGTAATGCATACTGCATATGTGTAGTAATTGTTATAATAAAGGTGTTGTGTTAAATTAATTCTGGTTTACCAATACATAGAGTTACGTACTCCTTGAGTAGTCCCCCTACTAGGATGATGGGTTTGACATAAAATTACTGGGTTCAGGATTCAGAGTGAGTTGACCTGTGGTAAGGTCAGGGGAATTTGCTTCGCGTTAGATAATTGTACACAGCGAGAAAGAAACGTGGCTGCCCTTCACGCAAACCACCACGTGCTCACGCGTAGCTTTTCAGTGTAATATTTTGCTTCTTATTTATTTACTTGATTATAATTAGATTATTGTATTTAAGCAGTTTGTTAAACAGCTGTCAGTTACATATGCCTACGGCACATACGGTAAGTGATAGTGTGGCAGGTTAGTACGCTATGCGCATAGTCGGCCTTGCCAGACCAGCAGTTTGATGTCACGTTGTCCTCACAGCTACCTTTACAATTGCTTTTTTTTAAGTATCTCAAATTAATGCTTGTAACCTGTTCCCTTATAAGCGAGAAAATCTCCACTTGTGTTGCATGTGTGCTTTAGAGTATTTTCCATTCTTCTAATTATAAGTGCATGTCAACAACACTGCCCATTCTCTTGCACATGTAAGTACACTTGACACCATACACAGTACATGGAAACACGTAGCAAAAACAAAACTACTTCTGTCTCTAAAATAATAAAACATGTACTAATTGACACATCAGGATTAGAGTGTGCTTTAGATGAACGTGACAAACAGCGGACTTTATTACAGAACACAGAATGTACCACTAACAGTGCCATATAGAATCAAAACCTAGATATTTCATTCTGCCCCAGCCCAGAGCAGTTCCCAAATGACACACCATCCCCCAACACAGAACACTGCAACTCAGAATCAGTTACACCACCTACAGTGTTTCTCGGTTTTACATTTTACGAGGACGTCGCAGTAAAATCACTCTTTTCCACCCCACCCATCAATACAGACATACAAAATACACATTTCACCACACACAACATAGAAAACTCACAACCACCCCTGCAAATTGTAATTACTCAATTGCTCAGCCACCGCCGTCCTCAGATACGCAGGGCTAGAACATCATTTGACTTTCTTGAAGTATTTGAAGAGGTAGCCAATATTAATGGATGGACAGAGGCAGACAAATACAGGAGACGAATTTTATTTGCCTGGCACTGCTAAACATACCTTTGAAAACATTACACAAAATCGCCAACAGGCGGTCACGTGGCAAGAACTCACAACCACCCTAAAGGATACCTTTACAAGTACTGCTGACTCAGAGCATTTTAAGCATCTTATATATACCAATTGTCAGACTGTAGGAAAGGACACGCTCCGTTACATTGAAACAATGAAGTACTATAGAAGTAAATATAACTCCCACACGTCGGCCAGGAAATCATAAATGTCATTTGTAAATCTCTTTTGGCATCCATTGCAGATAAGTTGGTAGGCCTTCCCTACGAGACATTACCAGAAATGATAGCCAACATCAAAAGAATTGACATGTACAGATATTAACAGACACTAACACACCCATGGTCCAATCCCGAATCCAAAATAGAAACAAGAAATACAACTTTAGTTAGGACATCATAAAAACATGACAGATCACATAGTGAAAACTCCATTACTATAAGAGTATACCACTTTTCACTACCACCACGCCATGTGCATTTTAATTCTTATAATTCCAGACGGGGATACCAGCATAACGACCAACCTGTCATTGTCACAGAAGGTCCTTCCCACAACACACAATACTGGGGTTATCAACGATTACAAAGAGGCAGATATAATTTCTGTGGTTGCGCATACGATGGCAACAACTCTCAACAAAATACTTATTACACCCCACAGTATAACAAAGTCAGCAACTGTAACACACGGGGACGTAGCTACAGAGGGACACAGTCAGAACACAACACGACAAAAAAACTTCCATGCGAGGGGATAAAGCAAGCAACCTCCAATGACAACAGCATCAGAGTTCGAGATGTGTGCAGAGCAATTTTCAATAAGGTAGTGCCTAATAGGTCGTATGACGAAATTGCAAAAATTAGCACCAACTATAATCAATCCCCACCAAACGTAACACCCTCAGTTCAAAGAAAAGATTGCATTGTACAAGTAAACACTGAACATGAATTTAAGTCTGCAATAAATTTCATACTGCCAAAAATTCAGGCCAACGTAGATATGTCACACAAAGTTTTGCCTCAGCAGATTGTACATACACAGCCGGCAAGGGCAGCTACTGTAGTTAGGTTAGCTAAAATTTCACCACAACAAACAGCATGTGCGCAGCCAGCCCCGAGTGCGATTCACAAGCACGTCACTTCACCCCCCCCCCCCTCCCAAATGAACCAGGCAAGTGTTGCCATGCCGCCACCGCACAACCCACATTGGGACTTTGCCACACCTAAACAATTTGTCGCAGACAAACAGAAAGTCGCCGGACCATGAAGTCTTGCTAAGGACACGTGTATTGTGCTTTTACGCCGGACATAAAAGCCGTAACTGCGGTTTGTTTCAGCTCCAAAAGTTTGAATTTTCGACAGATATCAGCGACCAATTTAGATGCTTTAAAACATATTTGGGCGGCTGCCAAGAACTGTTTTTGTAGAGTGGGCATTCTGAAACAGTGCGGTTGACACTAAAACTTGTTTGCAAAACACGAGTGAGGCCCGCGATGATAAGCTAATGTTGAAAAACAAACTGAGTGGGGCTGCGTCTCAATCTTGTTCAAGTAAACAAGTACGCCCTACACCAAATGTCGAACGTCAGCACGAAGGACTCTGTACAGTGAAACCACATACCCTTGTCACTATTAGAGGAAAACTGTATTATGCACTGCTAGACACCGGGTGTTCTCGTAGCAGCATAACTGGCAAAGTGATGTCTGATCACCAACTTTAGTCTTTAAAAGAACAAATAACTTAAGTTGGAGCAACATCAGTCTTAACATCACCAAAATTTGAAATGACCATTAACTTAAGCATTCATGGCCGCACTTACCCACAAACATTATTAATTGCTGACAATCTGAAGCAAGATTTAATTTTAGATGTTGATTTCATCAAAAGGTATGATGTAATACCGATATTGAAAGAGTATTTTGTTCATCCATTCACATGATGCTAACAATATTATTAGTCCAGTCCATGGAGAGGGGCCTGTAGGATTTTCATGTAAGGAAGTTTACCCATGAAATATTGTTTTAGTACCCCCTTAGCAGCCACAAAACTTGGTAGCTATTTCGAATCGTGGTGCTTACCATGGCAGCCATTAAACATGGCCAATTTCTGTTACAGGGATTAATTCAGCAACCAGCCAACCAATATATACATATACACACACATATTAACGCCGTCGGGTGAGACACGCGACGAACAATGATACAAATACTTACTGGTAATTTGGGCGCCAGCGGTACTTCCCAATCACCGCACTACTGAGACTCAGGATTCTCAGGGATGTTGTGGGTTCTGTGTGTCCGTGTCACCCGTGCGTACTTACAAACATGTTGGCAATACTAAAATAAAAAAAAATCACTGAAATACACAACTGATAAACATATGTGACTAGGACACTGTCACTACTGAATATGAAATTGAGATCACTGTAGACTTGTTTTTATTGATATTGTTTATACACATCAACGTGCCAATGAAATGGTTATCTCGGTCATGACTAGCCAATTCCCCTTGGGTGCTCCCCAACCCATAATTAATCTAGTACACACCTAAATGAATGATCTCACCGACGTGCAAGAAAGCACAGCCTTCACAAGGGAAGAGGGCCGACAGCCACTAGGGTGGATTGACTGTTTTTCCCTGACGACAGAACACTGTGAATTACAAATGAATATCCTTAATACACATTAACACGAGTGATTACGTGGCATCACTAACGCAAACTCGCCGGGGCTCGCCCTCCAGCACGTGGTTAGTGTGGTGACTGCCCATAAACAGAGCTGGCTAGAACGGGAGTAATTGCACCGTACACTAATTACACAATTACATAGACCCTTGAATGAGACACGAGATGAATATTTACAATAAACACACATGTGTGAAAACAAGCTTAGGTGGCGCAGATGCTGCTGGATGATGTTCGTAGCAGACCACGTGGTGCAGGTGAAATTGCAATATTTCTGTGTGGAAAAGGCAAACTAAATTCAGATAAAGTATTATTCATGTTTGGCAAATGGTTCTCTTTACGATTAGCGTCATTACAGTCTTGTAACATGCATGATGGTGGTAAAATCAAACATCACTGTGATAGCATGGTCAAGTACAAAGAGCATCAATTTACGTGAAAAATACATTAAACCCTGAATGAAAAATACATAGACCCCTGTAATAAATGATTGCACATTCAATGTTATATAAATAAGCTCTTAAAACGCAATGATGGCGTATACAAAGACTTGGCTTCCGTCGGCCACGTGGTTATACGAGATGTTGCAGTAAAATATTCAAACACGAAAAGTTAAAAATACCACAAGGGTGTGAGAAATTAGTAAAGCATGAGCATAATACCGTGGAATATGTCTGGCAAAAACGTACACAAGCAATGATTAACCGGTAAACTACATGGACTATGGAAACCTACGTCAGTGAACAAAAGTTGTAGTGAGCATGTGACAGTGTCTTACCTCGCCAGAGATGCCGTTGCTGACAAAGACGGCATGCCCATCCGGTGCTGCCAACTGTAAAATCTTTACTACATATACCACAGGTAGTAACATTACCTACATGTTTAAGTATTCCCTTTTACATACATCACTTTTTATACAATTATAAATTCCAAACACTGCATGTTAGTAAGTATTGTTAAGAATTAACGTTACCGCCAGCAGGCATGACAACTTGCAAACATGTATTTTCTCAATAATTTGTTTTTCAGTGGACCAAGAGAGAAAAAAACATGGCATGTGGTAAAACAATGGATGCAAACTTAGATTTTAGATCTGATAAAATCATACATAACCTCAAAATGCATGTTTGATGGAACCGATAGCTTAAATACAGTAAAACCTTGTTAATTCAAGTCTATTAATTCAAAATGCAATTTCTACACTTTTAGCGATAATGAAACCTGAGCCGCACGCCGCAGAATGTTCCACCAATCATCTGCTTGCTCGCACGCACGCGCACACACGAATCGCTTTGTTTTTCATAAAAGTTAAAATTTTCGAAGTTAAATAATTTGAATGTTATTTCCATACGAGCAAAATTTTCCAGTGCTTCACCAAAATAATATGCCAAACAAAATGCCACACACTCGTAAGAACATCAAAATAATGCAGTGTCACGACAGACATGAAACTAAAGGTGGCATTTCGCAATACGTGTGCATGCGCCATGCTCTAGCTTTGGTCTGGACATGTACATAGCTGGGTGAGTGCCTAGATCCACTGCAGCGCAGCCGGGCGCGGGCATGGCGGTTTGCTGCTGAAGCTCGGCTCTAGATCCTCAGGCTGGGCAGCTGTTGGTCAGTCGCTACAAGATGGTGGGCAGCGGTCACCCACCTGCCGCCACTGCTGTCGTTACAGGGCCGTTTCACTTCCTAACAGCAGCCCGGCATTGGGAAAAGATGCTGATAGATGCAATTCACGTCAATATGCTGAATTTATACGAAATGTAGGCGGCATGTTGGCCTCTACACTGGCACGATGAGATGCGGCAATGTTTACGGGAATATACATATTTAGTGCGGTCTATGTGAATTAACTATTCCAAATTTTTCATCAACAACTTTTGACGTTGCCTATACACGCACCCTGCCTCTCGCCATAATATGGTACCGGTAACATAAGAACACATTATATTTGCACACACTTATCTTTATTCACTTTACACATAAAATTGACTTCACAAGAAAAAAAAAAAAAAAACCAATTGCCCACCATAAAAATTTAGCATGTTACGTAGGTGTGGGTGCACACAAACTTAAAAATAATAATTAAAGAAAAGGGCCTTGAATCAAATTTGAAGTTATCATACATACACTGATTAAGAAATTAGTCTGTGTAACGTGCCCCGTGTTTTTACAGCAAAAGAAGAGAGATAATGGAAGCGAAAAAAGACAAGAATGGTAAGGCAGAGGCGGCGGCATGTGACTAGGGCAAAGAGAATTTTTCCTGAACCCGCCGCCCTCCTCTGCGCTTCCACGCACAATACACCAGTGTCCTCTTCTGGCATTAAGTAATTTATTGCTTCACGCTGCATGGGACCACCAATGTCAAAATCTATGCTGGCAAAGGCCATTCACAGTAAAGTGAGCACTTTTGAAAGCCCTCTCATTTGGAATAATAGTTAATAAGTATACTTTACTTTAGCCTTTGACGTTAACTTCCGAGTGCGGTGGAATATACACACTGTGTTTATTACTTACATGGCAATATTTATTTAAAAAGATGTTTAAAGTATAAAAAATGGCTGAAAGGAAAAAGTAACCAGGGCGTCAAAAGTGTTCACTTTACCGTGAATAGCCGATAGCTTGAGAAATGCGCGACCAATAACATCAGTAAGGGCTAGTTATCCATAGACTGAAAACTGTGGATAATTGAAACTAGTACCGCCGTTGGAGAAAAGTCTACAAAACAAATCCGCGCATAACTGAAACTGCAGTTCAAGATACTACAGTTGGCGAGGGATTACTGTATGTATTTTTAGACATGCCTCAAATTTTTTACTTTTTCGACCCAAACTTTTCACAGTTCCTCGGGAATGGGTCGTAATAAATGGGGTCGTAATGGAGGGTTTTATTGTAATAACCAAACTTTGAATGCTTATTTGTATCAATGTATGTGTAGGAAAATTATAACTTCATACAACACAAACACGTGCTTCAATTACTATACTACACCATATTTATTTCCATATCATTGAAATACACGGCCACATTTAATACTGACGCCCGCCATATTGGTTTACCTAAGAAATTCTAGTCTGCCAATGCTCGTGAGCAGTTGAGAAATTCCAACTCCACTCGTGATAACACTCAACCTTTGTTTCAAGCTAAGAATACCGAACGATGGTCTGAGTCGATAGTTGTAAAGAATTTATCATTTTTAGTTGGAAGGAGCGACTTAGAATAACCCCCATGGAGTGACTGTCACAACCGTACATCTTTTTGGTACCTTGGTTTAGATGTGGAGAAGGATGCTCTTCCCGACTGCCATGTTCACTCTGCAGATTAGGAGTGGTGCTGTTGTTGACTCTGCGAGGTGTGGAGGGTCCGGGGGAATAAGTTATGGCGACTATGGTAGTCATACCCTATGCTAGGGTCAGTAGGCCTGTCCCAGGAGGGCCTCTCTTTCCCATAGGATAGCTTCGATGGCCGGGTGTTCTTTAGTAGAGATTTATAGTCTGCCCAAATAAAGGTACATTCGAGCGAGTGGTGTGAGATGTATTACTATCATCTATGGTAGTTTCAACTGGCGTTAAATTAATTATGTATCTTATTGTGGCCTGCAGGGCCCTTCTACGACTTTTGCTAATACTACCCTGCTGAGCGTAAGGCATTTAAGCTCTGATACAAAATGTAGAGACGCTGGTATTTATCTGCCTTACTGTGTACTTCCAGGGTACAAGTTTGTGACTTGTAGTAATGCTCTGCATGTATCTCTCCTGGCCTTTGCAAACTGAGACGAATTGTGCGAAATACAAGTCACACCCCTGTGCCTACCATGAGAGAGAGACAGTGAGTTTAGCTGACCCATCCACACCAGGAGAAACCGCAGTTGCACCTGGCAGTCATAGATTCCAGCACGCTGTTCCAAAGCTTAGAGCACCAAGTGCACTGGCTAGAGTCAGTTACAGAAGCTTGATTGAGGGGACAGTTCTACATTTTCGCAAACAATTTTTTTTCTTTTCTCGTTCCTTTGCCCAGATGAGTCTCTGTCGCATTGGAGAGAGGCAGTTATGCGTGACATCTTTCTCGACATTATTAAATGGACTTCTACTCATCAGTGCGCATCACTCAGCCAAACATTTTAGCAGAGTTTGATTGGCAATACAACCTACGAGATGTCAGAAATTTTACTGTTCGCCGGCCAAACCACCAAGGCTATGCATCAAGGACACTGAGTACTATAGCGTATTGCAGAATGGCACTACTATGTTGTATGATTGCCAAGACACCAAGCCATTCAGCACGTGGATCCAGTGCCAGCCAATGACGTACACGCCACCACCCTTTCCACCACAACCGAGGACCAGCCAGGAAGAGTATAAATACTAGGGCACATCCCTTGGAACACCAGTCTGTCCTTTTACTTCACTGCACTCCTGGTGCCGAGAGAACCATCAGCTCCCTGGTCTTCACTGCGGTCCTGGTGCCAAAGATTATCCTCTAACCTTGTTGTAACATCAAAGATTATCCTCTAACCTTGTTGTAACATCACTCCTGGTGCCGAAGATCCCATTGTTTTAAGTTGTTGTTACAAACACTTTCGGCCTCTTCAGAGGAAACACCATAGCGTAGCAAGTTTAAGTTATTTTCAAAGCACTTAGTCTACCTTCCCCATTAGCTTAGGAACAGGTTGCCTTCACCTGTCAATGTGTAGCAGCTTCCGTTAAGCTCCCGTTGATTTTAGGAGGTAGTGCGACACCACCTTGTTTATTTCCTTACGGAATAAACAAGTTTTAATTCACTTGAAGGGTATTTTTCCCGTAGTCATAGAACCTCTCCCTGTAGACATCAGGCCTGTCGGAGGGATACCAGGTACCGAGAAATTTACTCAACAGCCACATACATCAGTAGAGCCCCAAAACTAGGTGCTCTGCCTCTTGATATTAGCTTGTCAGCTTGGAGATTGCTCTTCCCACTGCACTGCTTGCACCAGACGCAGTACTTCGCCGGGTTTGAGGAGACCCAGCCCGAAAGACACTCACCCACGTATTGTGACAGTCAGCCAGTGTTACCTGACTCTCAGTGTCCACAGCACTCTCATGCAAGGTGCTGAGATAAGGAGACTGCATTGAGTTGGCAGAGACGGTACGTGGTAGTACACCTGTAGAGGACCACACATTACCTGCCCACCTCCCCGGGTTTTGATAATAGTGATTCTGTCCTTATGCCCAATTCCCATCGGAGTGGTATCCGAGAGGATTAAAAGGGCAGCGCCTCTCAATACCAGCAGGAACTTAGCCTCTTCCACGGCGCACTTGCGCACCTCAATCCGTTCAAGATGGATCAAGTCATATGCTGCTTAGAGAGACCTACCACGCCGGAAGCAGCCCTGGAACTCCTCACACCGCCTGTCAAGTTAACTGGAGAAACACACCCCCATGCTCTCTGCTAACCTGAGTGGTCTGGACCAGTCCTACGGGATAGCAAATCCATGATTCTGGGGGATCACGATTGTCAAACCGACCCTAGCGACAGCTGACACACATGAGCATCGGCCCGCTTGCACCGCAAGTGCTAGCTTGCGCCCTAGCGATAGCTCATCTGAACCACAGCAGGTCCGACAGCCTCCACAGGTTACGTGTTTCCCAGGTATTGCAGTAAGAGTGGTTCTACCTACATGTAAGGTAGTTCTCGCAGTCCCATGTCGGTGTGGGATCCATTGTTCTCCGCACAGAAAAAAATACGACACCAGGTGCGATGATTCATTTTTTGTAACATCTGTGGCGTGATGCTGTGGAATGCAGTACGAACAGCATCTTTCAGTTGGTCCGTGGTTTTATCTCTCGTCTTGCTGACTTTCTGTTCAACCATTCCCTAGAGTGCATTGTCGCCTGTTGTCAAATCTGGGCTTCGTGACGGCCAAGGGATTGGTGCTGGTGCTGCTGCAGAGCCTTTTCCAATCCATCTACCTGGGAAAATTTCATTCAGGTATGCTTGGACTGTCACTACATAATGTGGGGGTGCTCCATCCTACTGGAACCAATAATCATCTCTGATGCCAAGATTACAAAGTTGTGCAATAACCCACCTGCGAAGTATATCCAAGTAACTGTGTTGCATCACTGAGCCATTAAAGAAATATGGGCCAATCAGGTGTCTTGCAGAAACCACTGCCCAAATCATAACATGAGGTGGGTTGTTCTTAAGTTGTTCGTAAAAGTGTGGGTTTTCTATACTCCAGAACATTACATTTTGATCGCGAGCACTATGGTAAATTGCACATTCGTCAGTAAAGAAAACCTTGTTTCGCAAAGGCAACGTGATGAATGTAGCCATCAAATTCTTGCAGGCTTTTCTCCTCCTGTCAAGTTCTTGATCTGATAACTCGTTGATAAATGTTGGTCAGTATGGATGAAGTTGAAGATCCTCCGGCAGATGCCTGTGCAAGCTTGATTTTGGCACCCCTATTTCACTTGAACGTTTCTGCACAGATTTATTCGGTGAACGTTCCAAAGAGGCGAGGATCTCCTCACTTCTGCAGTTTCGTGTTTTTGGCCGCCCGGATTGTGGGGAATCTTTCATGTTCTCTGTAGCAAATAATTTTCTTTCCCAAGACAGAACTGCCCCTTTTGTTAGCGGCACTTTGTCGAATCTGTTTTGAAAATCACGAAACACTTCTCTCAAAGTCTTTCCAGAGTGTGGTCATTCGTGCACCCATACTGCTGTGATAATTCTTTCCTCTAGTGTGAAAGGACTCTGATCAGCCATTGCAATTCCTGTGAACAAACCAACATCCATACTATATAACTTGTCCACAAAGAAACTTGAATATTCTAGAGGTATAGTGACTTTTGGGATATCCTGTACACTGGTCCACAAGCTCTGCTTAGCCGACAGTTTCTTCCTCTGTCAAAAAACACCATGTCACTAGGGTCTACACATTATATTTTTCGCTGTTATTTAAGCTGTAAATATTAAATATGTTTCCATTGGGGTTACCTTAAATATTTCAATAGGCAAGATTTAATTTACACATAGTATACCAAAAAAACTTGGTTAAAGCGATATTTTAACCGTGAGCTATTTCTTACTAGCCATTGGCAAAACATTGCTACTCTCACTGATTTTAATTTCTATTGAATACGTAATACATTTGACTCTCGATGTATCGTTATCACATGCATCTATAAACCGGATCCACCAACAATTTTTTGGGGTCCTGATGAAATTCCTATGTAAATAATTTTACCATAAACCGCTTGTATCATTTATCGCATGGAGCATCGATCAAAGTATATTTCGGGTCCCTTAACTTAATATTTCCAGCTATCATTTTTAAGCTGGTTATTTATGCAAATGTCTAGTAACTGGATGTGGAATACTTCACGCATGCCGCAGTTTTTAACTGCTCTGTGGGGCAGCACTTCGTCTAGTGTCTTCCCAACACATCTGTCTGATACTGTGGCGTGGTGCGATGTGAGACTCTTGCTTGCTACTTCCCCTATATGCCTCAGAGAGGGGAAGTGATTACCTATACCAACGAACTTGGTGACCTAACATCCTCTCTCAGTGGTGCACCTTCCTGCCTCCCTCACATGTTTTGAACCGCGGGAGGGGAAGCTGGTGTCTACCAAAAAGGGGAGGGGGGAGGAATGTCTCTCGGCAGCGTCGCACAGACTAGCCTTCACACGCTGGCCTAGAGCAAATGTGTGCCTGGTGAATGTACATATTTTATCAAGATTATGCATCGCTCAAAATAGTTGCACCTATCATCACTTGTATTTCAAAGTAAATGTTTTCTCTTGGAAATGTTACACAAAACATTTTAACGAGGAATTATTATTTGCAAAGATGTTTTCTTTTGCAAATAAAGGTCATTTTTCCTGAAAAGGTTGGTGTTTCATTGTATCTGGCATAAAATTAACACAACTTTACAACTTAATATTCATTTAACTCAAGGGGTAGCATCTTCGCAAAAAAAATTATATGCCCCGAAGCATATACTTGACCTCCCCTTGTCACCAAAAATTGTTTGTACAAACATTAAATTCTTGCAGGAAATTGGAGGATTTATAGTAATTAATTTAAATAGAGACGCGTATTTTGAATGAACTAACGGCCCATTTGACACCTTTTGCAGTCTAATAATGTGAGGGGTAGCACGGAGCCGACAGCAAAGAAATCAATTATCACATTTATTCATTTCTTTCTCAAAATTACACGTTTTCTTGGCATATAATTAACTACTTTAAAAGACAGACATCTGCTACGTGCGCAAGGTGTCGCCAACAAGTAGCGGTATTGAGAGGTAATTTGCCCCCCCCCCCCCCCTAAAACCAACCAAAGTAACACTGCCCGATCTGTAACTTTTCCACGTGCTCTTAGCCAATAGGGTGCAGGGGAAAATTTAAAATTTGACTTGCATTCGGTGTCATTTTCAAATTCAGAGGGTTTGAAAGTTTTAGGTCAGCTTGCATTTGGTGTCGGATTACAATACATTACATATATACTGTATTTTGAGACATTATTTTCTTTATTTAAACTAGTTTAGCTGAACTGATATTTTAATGTATTATTTATAATAATACTTTCTCATATTCCCATTTTTAATGTGTTTATTAGCTAAACTTTATTCACAGATAGCGTATAGCTCTTACTATACTCAATATAAGGTTTCATACAGTTAGAAGTTGTATTTTATAGATGTACATGTCAGAACCCTCATCATCTAAAATTCTGCATGTATGAACATTTCTTGGTAGTAACAAGTATAAGGATAGATTGAGAGTTGACTGTATTACAAGTTATAGAAAATACAACGGTAAAGTATTGTAATTAAAAAAAAAAAATTATTTTAAGTTAATCAGTGTTATATTCTTGTGGTATACCAGTTTAAAAAACAGGTTAACATATTACTCCTAGGGTGATTTTTCAAAGGTTTGTTTAAAAACATCCGACAAAACCGTGAATGGACTATACATATGTTTAGTGTTGAAATGAAGATATGTAAGCGAAGGCTGTTTCTACAATTAAAATTTGTTGTACTTACCTAATATATATACAATATTTTGTAATTATTATGATAAAGACTGTTCATGATAAAATGAGCACTTTAGAAATGAAGTTTAAAAAAAAAATGTCACTGTCCATGTACGCATATATTTTAATGGGCGCACAGTGCGACACTTGACTAGTGAAGTTGGTAACGATGGATGAAAAGTAGTTCCATATCTTAACATCTAATAAAATATGTTAGGTTACCATTTGTGATAGTCTAAAATTATTTCTTTCGCTTTCTGTTATTTTTAATGCATCAAAGTGTAAAGATGAGCAGCTTTGTGAAGTATTTGCTTTCTTAATAATTTCACACTTTCATTTGACAGACGCATGAATAAATTGACGAGACCCATGGCAATGTTAATTTTACATAAGGTGGAAGGATACACAATGTGTATACAAGTAGATTGTAAGCAGGGTTTTCAAAAGTGCTAATTTTACCGTGAACAGCCTATATGAATAATAATTAAGAGCTGCCAAAACATGCTGATATGGAACTAATAGTGTAATAGTTGTCAATAATTATACTGACCCCTAGGTTGATGTGCACAGCAAGCACACTGCGTACTAGCTGTTATGGAGGCTTCTGACAGCTTTGGTAAAGTGGCTGGATGATGAAGTGGTCCACATAGGAAGACCCGTGGATGTAGCCAGGATTTCAGTTAGTGAGGAGCTGAAAATAAATTTTTGGAAAATGTGTATGTAAATTTGCTGGGGTGATGTAGAGGGTTAATCTCACAAGGAACACCTACTGGGATTTTATAGCATCTTGACAAAACTGAGACCCCAACTGCTCTGCACATGCATGCACATGGTCCAGCAGAATGCTATAACAACATTTTCCTTATTACTAAGCTACTTTCTCTTGGTCCAAAGATATATTTTTCAAAAGAAAATTCCCCTGATATAAGGTTTTTCCTTATACAAAATGGACATTTAACGGATCCCTGCATAAAGGTTACAAAAGGGATATTTTTTACTGGTACAGAGAAGAGAAGGCTTCTTCAGATGGCCTGGAAGTCACATCAGGGTGGTGATGTGTGAAGAGCAGTAAAAGTAATTCAAAAGCATGTGTTTACACCTGCTTTAAGAAAAGCCGTAGAACATTAGACACACTTAAAGCATGCACTAAGCATACTCAATGTCAAAAATTAACACCATGAAAAGTACTTCAGGAGTGTAATACAAGGAAATATGTACGAAAAAATCACAAAATTTTACTGTATTACATATTATACAGATATGCATCAACATATGCAAACAAACACATTTACAGTGTAACCCTCTCATGTCATCAATTTTGCTGCTTTCTACACCAGCAGAGCTTTGCATTCAGTCTACAAGTACACTTAGCTAACATGGCTTAAAAATAGTTTCTTTGTAATAATATCAATTGTTTAAAACTATTTTCCAACAAACATTCAGAGGGGGTTTCACTGAGTTACAAAACTGGCATTCTGTGTGTCTGAAGGCAAAGTAGTGACACTTTTCAACAAGTTTAATTCTCTCCTAGCCCCACCATTAAATGTAAAATGATGAGATATTACTATATTAAGATACAAGAGAATCCACAAAATCTGCAGACAGCACAACCAAAATGTCTATTTTATTTTAGGTAGATGATAACATTTCTAATCTGTAACTGTGTAATCAAACCATGTTCCTTAAAAACAACTTTGGTTTGCTCAAGGAATGAGAGCTGTAACTAATAATACAAAACTAGAACATTTGAAATTATTTTTGTGATTTGCATGTTGTATAAATAAACACTTATTAAGGACATACGTACAGAATTTGCATTAACATAAAAAAAAAAAAAAAAAAAAAAATGGCTTAAGAAATATTTAAATTTAAACTCTTGAGACCCCCAAGAGCGATAACAAAAACTATAATTTGAAAAGATGAAACACAAATTCAAAATTAACACAATGGTGACATACACTAATATCTAGGGATGGGCCTATACAGTTAATAATCTGTATTAAAGTAGAGATAACGGAAGCAAAAATTAAACCACATTAAGTTTTAGGCTCCAGGCAGCAATACAATTGTACACACTTATGGAAAATTAAATATAGTTCAATTTTTTTTTTAGGATGGAACACACATCATTTCTAAAAGTGGTTACAGAAGCAACTGTTCTTGAAGAGGCCAATGCAAATATTTTTCACAAATTAATGAATACATTAACTAGGAGTTATAAAAGCTTGACAGTGGTTACTGTGTTAAATAAAGCTACCCCTGAACACACGTTCAGATGAAAACTTCACGTTATGGATGAGGGCTGGAATGAAAGAACAGCTAGCTCTAAATACAAGGGTTGAATGGGGAGATAGGAGATTAACCAATATTTTTGCAATAAAAAATACACTTTAAGAAAGTTCTACAAAAATTGTTTAGAGTTACAATTTTAAGAGGCCATCAGGGAACACAATTTTGAAGCATGGTAGCAAATATATTAAAATCATGTAACAAGGTGGATTTTGATACACATTGGAAATTAAGAAAATTTGAGTATTGGCACATCCCTTACTCTTGTGTGTGCAACCGTAATGTTTATTTATCCCAGGAATGTCTAAATGAGTGTTTAAAAAAATCTTCAGCACAACATGAAAACAGCACTGGCAACAAGATTACACGTGATGTGATTTGACTGATGATACACACAGCACATCCTTGGTATTCTCTTTGCCCTAACACAAATATTCCACTCGCTCATCACAAAGAAGTCAAAAATTATAAAATAAAAAATTCCCGTTGTTGCCGAGGGAACGAGTTACGATGGTGCGCACCAGCGCACACAGTTCCATGGGGGAAGGAGTGGGCTACGATCCTACTTGATTTTGTTCATCACATATGCATCCAGCTGTGCATCCAGCTCTTCAGCCGTCGGGACGCGCGACGTCCCGCGGGAGGCACCTCTTCCACCTCTTCGCCCACCTGTTGGCAATAAGGAAGTTACCACTTGCTTACGACAAACATACTACAACACCAGAAGCAGTTGTGAACACAATCTTCATTAACTTAAAAAAATACCTTTCCTTCCAAAATCACTTCCAAAGAAATTCCATAAAATGCACAGTATCAGTGTACATAGGCTAAATGCTTAAATATTGTTTTTTGTGAAAAAAGTTTAAAGTCAACTTACAATGGAAGCTCAATTTAAGACAGATGAACATAATGCAGTTTAGGGTGAGGCAGAGCTACACAATTTTTAATGATGGACAAAATCTTAGGCCTAGGTATATCTATGTTCCCTGTCACAAAGCGGCAATGTTTATTTTGTTTTCAGCAGTATAATAATAATAAATATTATAATAATAATTGTAGTAGTAGTAATAATAATTAATATTCTGCAGTTTACTAGTTTCTGAAAGTCCACGAAGTGTCGCATTTATTTAATGATTCGGCTAATTATTTTGTATCTATGGCAGAGAAACATGTAGTAAGGATCGCAATAGAACAACATGTAGTCAGGAGTCGCAAATAGGATTTATGAACAGTAAGTAAATGTGTATTGTAAATAACGTGTTTTGAAAGTGTATACTATAAATAACGTATTTTGAAACAGTTATTAGAATGTTTTAAATGTACGTGGACTAAAAACCACCATTTCAACTTGTTTTGCAGTATAAAAATAACATGTGTATTTTATGGAAAACGAACTTCTCCAAAAATATTTATGACCCGAATGCATTTAAATATTCAAATTACAATACGAGATACATATTTATCAAGATTTCTTTTGGTGAGGTTAAAACTTAACAGGTTATATAATAATTTGAATGTTTCTTTCATACGAGCAAATTTTCGACTTGTCCACTAAACCAACATGTAATTAAAGATGATACAGGCCGTGTCTCAATTGACAAATTTCGTTTTAGTAATTTTGTAAATTCGTGATTTGGTAGGTATCAATTCCGAAGTTATCGACAGTCATGTGTTTAGCAATTACGGCAACACGTTATTCCATTAATAGTGCAAAATATTTTTATCTAAATTTAATGCTTAAAACATACATAATATTCCTGCAATCATCACTGGAATACTATGAATACGTTAACAAGTAAGAAAATAATAAATGATGCAACGACGACTTACTTTTATTTGTAGAGAGAGAGAGAGAGTGAGAGTGTGAGAGAGTGAGTGTGTGTGTGTGTGTGTGAGAGAGAGAGAGATACACACACATACGCACAAAAACCATGCACAAGTGATAAAAAAATGGCTGTCATTTTGTATTTTTGCTAAACATCCGCTAGATACAAAATACTTTATAATTTTTGTATACAAAATCCAGTTATGTGACCATTTTGTCCACAAAATCTGCTAATTCGGACACAGCTATAGTCTCGTAAGAAGAAGTGCAGAAAAACGCACTCTCATGAAAGACGTTAGTCTCTCCCTAACCCCATCCAATCCACTGGCAATTAAATTAATGGAGGCCCAGCAGTATGACTTAGCCATAATAAAAACAAGGTATGTTTGAATGTTAACCTACATTGATCGTAGCATTTGTTTACACTCATTGTTTTATTTATAGACAGAGCAACTGTGTCGCAAGGATACATTGTGGTCATGCTACGTTTTTAGAACTGTCAAAATTTATGTTTGATATTCTGAATGCAAGTACTACATTTTTTTTCTATGTGCCATTTGTGTTTACAACCGGTATTTTATATTTATTGTACGTGTTTTGTGTGTACACAATCTATGAAAACGACCAATGCAAAACAACAAACAGAATAATAAATTTATCTTGCTTCCGGTAGCGGGAGAATTGCTATTGTTTTTTATCTGGCGATAAACAATTCCCACATCTCCTTTATCTGACTTACTCCAGAAAAAAAATTTAATGCTTGTTTTTCTAAATGAAAATTATTAAGCTTTCTTAGTTCGAAAATTGACATGCCTGGTGTTTTTTTTGTATCATATAAATATTTATAATTTTTTAACACTCGACAGGCCTACTGCCAAGTTATATCAATTTCAAATTTGTTTCCATCATCTGTAGTATTAACTTGTGTGATTTTTCTTTGATTTAAACTTTATCATAAATTTGGTTGAGAACAATGAAAATGTAGTTTACAAAAATTTCACTGCATTATTGAATTTTTTTTACTCAAGAGTATCGCATATAGAAAGTATTGAGGGTATCGAGCTGAAAACTGTATTAAGTATAGAGTATAGAAAACATGGTATTGTCCCACCCCTAATTTTGATACAACATAATTCACATTCAAGTATCTTTCAATTAATTTAAAAAACAATTTCCAATTCCCACCCAAACACCCTATACAAACAATGTTGAATTATTTTACTTTAACATACCACATTCATGTTGACTTTCAGTAAAACAAATATTATTTTATCCCATGTCATCAAAAATGGGATTAATTTAATGTTCATGCACATGCTTTACATAAAGTTATTGTTTACTAACACGACACGTAAAAAACATTCAAACTGCAGTCATGTTCAGTATCTTGTTTATGTATAAGCTGCAAAAAATAGAATTTTCAATTTTGACTCGCAACACCATCAATCCAGGTGTGTCAACCTAGATTAACGATGCCAACATGCAATACCATCTTGAATTATTTCATACTGACGCATGCTACACTGCTGCTAAGTGTGACTGCACACACTAATGGTGGACTTTGCTCCATCAGCGAGCGCTGAGAGCCTTGGGGCAAGTCTAAAGTGGCGTACATTTATTCTAGTGACTACGGGGTTGATTTCACGCGTTGGACAACTACAGAGACAGAAAATAATTAACGTGTTTAATTATGGTTATAGTACTGTCTGTCCAGAATTTGACAAGAGGTCGCCACCCTCTCGACCAGAGACTGTTTTACCCGATGAGCCATGGACCAGCCAAAAACAATAACAATAAGGAAGTTGAAAGAGCCACCACAGGATTGTAGCACTCCAGTGCCCAGTGACGTCACACCCGCTGAGCCTCGAGAAGAGGCGGTAAACTTGACATCAGCCTCCACCCAGGGTGATATGAAAACTGTGGCACTGCCTGCTACCCTGAGATAATATACCGCTGCGGTGGAAGGCTAGCAAACCTCGCACCCCTGTGAGATCCATAAAGCTAAGATTTGGACTATATAAGGATTCCTGAAAACACTCTTGCCAGAGTTCATCAGCCTGTTGACCACAGAGGTTGGAGGGCTCTCCTGGGTCTGGACAAGACCTCCACCTCTCCCAGCCTGAAGAAGACCAGTCTTCTTCTACCAGCAGCCTCCAGCAACTTATGAAGGCTCTCTGGAGGTAACTTCATAATCCGAAACCTTGAACCCCTTGCCATTATCATACATTGACTACCGCGGTAGCAGGACGCCCCCTCTGGACAACCACCCCTCCAATAACTAACTCTCTGTAAAATGTGACATAGTATTCTTGGAGTTTGCTTGTTTGGAGAGAATTCATCCAGGCTCACCTTGAACTGGTGTTAAATTAAATAATTGACAATTATTGGTTTTAGATTACAAAAGAACCGGATCACCATTGTTTAAAATGCTACGACAAACACTAACATTGGTGAGGTAGTCATTTACGCATCCATAAACATTTTTATTTTAATAAATTTCATTTGGTGCTCAACAGAAAACCTAACCATTTATTGCGGAATAAGTGTGAGTGGGCTGAACCCCCCAGGATCACAGTGCCTGAAAAGGCTATAGTTTGCAAAGACATACAGGGATTCCTTGCAGTGTCCGGTACACCCGCGCTTGCCTGCGGTACCATTCCGACTCTCGCTTGTCACTTCTCCCTATCAGTGCCTAGGGAGTGACTGAATAAGGTACTCCCACGATGGCTGTACTACGGTGGCCAGGGGGAGGAGTGAGACCAACCAGTACCTCAATGAAACGAAACGAGCCTCATTTAGAGAGAAAGGAACCTTGCAATATTACATTAGCTTGGTAAAGTTAATTTTCATAAATTTAGAAGACTAGAAGGGGAGGATGACTGCTTAGCAGAAATTGTCATTGAGATTGACGGGCTCTACAGAGGTACATATCTCAGGCTGGTGTCACACCGCCAGTCGTCTCCACTCATGACACTGCACCTCTGTCCCCCTTACCAAAAATCACTGCTCCCGCACCATGTCCGATTTTGCCCTATATAGCTTGCGAATACAAATCCCAACTAGATTCTGAACTAGGCATCTGTTGCCATGGCCAAGCTACGAATACGTTAGCATTTTCAGCCCGTCTAACCATGCACCGATCATGAAGCCACCTCCCCATCCCAAGTTAGAGACACTGCACCACAAAAAACATGTACGATCCGAACGGCAGCCGGAAAGGTAATTAAATTCACCATACCTCCCAAAACTACACTAAAATTCCAGATAGCTTCCCCTCCGCACAAATTTGCTCCTCCTCGTAAGCCTACAAGGCTGGCTCCTTTCAGACGTCCTGGAAGTGAATGAGATCCAAAGTAGGAACTATCCGAGGAAAGTCAGACTCATTCCCATTCCATTATCATCTCCAACCCCACTCGCAGCATTTCATTCCTTTCGGACAGCTGTCATTCTGTGTTTTGGCAACCTTCACAGTGAGCAAGGTTGCGCTCCCTGGGAGGGAGTAGTTTTTAACTAAGCTTACCCTGGGGTTTGATTCACCTCCACCACTAGGTGATATCCCCATAAGGAACCCAATGTGGGTAGGACCAACCCCGATGCGCCAGGCAAAGGAACACTTGTTAGAAACCTATATGCCCTTGAAGGGCCCCCTTATAACCACCCGGAGGGAAATAAACACTCTTGAAGATCAACCCCAACGATAGGTGCACCTCCAGTGAGGCGCCTGCTTAATGAGGTGGGAGTCTCTGTGCCGGTAGGGAGTATCAAGGTATAGGATGGGTACCTCCTACCGCAATGACAGGGTGCATCAATTGGTGCCCAATGTGGCGCGTACAGCTCCATATAGCTCAGCCTTGGGTATTGGGAACTAGCCAGACCCCCTTCCTCCCCTTTTCTTCCAAGCCTCCTTGCAGAGGAGGACTTTGTTTTACTTCGGGGAGTCAAAGTAAACACCTCGTGGCACTCGACTTTTCTAAGACTGTGTATAAATCCAAGGTGAGTGTGTAGGATCCACAGGTATAATTAGAGGAAGCCAATCTCTAAGAAACCTGAATGACTCAAGTATCCCATACATACATGTGTTGGAACGGGCATAAACTTCATACAGTGCACGTATTGTCACCGACAATATCATTATGCTTGTTTAGGATGGGCAGACACGCCGTCGTTTACGGACGGCCAGAGTTCCATGGTAGGCCATACGAAGACCCAGAGGTCTTCATTCATCAATGCAAGAGAGAAATTAGGGAGCACCTCATACTCGTAAAGCAATGGGTAGGCAGAGCACGCCACCATCTGGGCAGTTAAAGGAGTATCATCCCCAAGGATACTACCTTCTACCCCAAGTTCGTACTCATCTAGACCCCGCATAGCAAAGCACAGTACAGTTACTGAAAGATTGTAGCATAGCCAAGCCGATACAATCAATGTAGGAAGGCAACCCATAGGAAGCATTATCAAGGAGGCAAGTGAACCTCCAGCCATCTCCAAGGTCATGGACAGCCCCTCCACAACCTGGAGCAGAAAGTGCTCATGATTACTGTGCACCATCACCCGCTTTGTGGTGAAATATATTGCAAGACACATTTAATGTAGAGTCACGAAAACTCAGTGAGCACTATTAGGAAGTGAGATCGTGTAAATGAAGCCTATCATCAGGCCCATGAACACACGTAATTTAACCCTCACCATGCCTAACAATGCGACACTGGGTGAAATTGCATTAATAACCAATGTAAATTTGCAGTGAGCGCCCGAGACAAAAACTCTCTGTGAGCGTACCGCATCTGCCGCCCAGGAAATTCTCAGCCTTACTAAAACACAAAAGGTACTAATAGCCCATGTAGCACTGCCCCGGCAAAATGGAAAAATGATTAACCTAATGTACATAAAGGTTAGAAACTAAGTTGAAAGAAATTGCTGTTACTAGGGTAGATAAAGTGTACGTACCCCCCCCCCCCTCAAAGTAAGTCAGGGAAAAGAATTCTCTGTAACTTTGACCCTTGTATCATACGAGTAAGAAATATCCCCTACAAGATGAGTTTGATGTGCTTTAACAAGTGATGTTTTGCACAATATGTAAATGAAACGTATTTCCGCCAGTAGTATGGCATATAAAAATTTTGACTCAAATGGAGTCCTGTAATTCCAGATTAGCTGTGTTACGAGATAAGTTTTTCTCCTCTAGTAAGTTGAAGGAAAAAAAGTGGCGTGTGGATAGTAAATATCAAAGTAAGTTATGCAACATGTGAATGTAGAATGAGAGGATCTCAATGTTGTAAATAAACCCAGTAAAAGGGTGCAATAGGAACAAAGACATTTTTTCTCAACTATCTAGTGAGAGCAGGGTTATTCCAAATGAAGTGGTCCAAGATCAATTGTTTGACCATTTAAAAAAAAAAAGTGAAATTTTTTTGTTGTAACCTTAATGTATTGGTACTTTCAAAATTAACATTATTTTAATCTTTTTGCTGGTTTTCTCATAATGGCCATATTAGTTTGACAATGCTGCATATTTGCACTTTTTAAGTGTTTACAGAAACTCGAATAGCTCAGCTCCTAACGGTTCTCGTTACATGATTGAAAAAACAATTGGTTCAATAGGAAACATGCTACAAAATTAGTCATATACCATTTCCACCTAAATACAATTCTACATGGTGAAATTTCACCCCTACGTTATAGTTGTTTTTCTGTAAAAAGTCCCATATTCACAGGGAAATAGATCAAACAAGGGACATCTTATATTAAATTTTTTTTTGCAAAAACTGTGTAACTAGATGTGTACATACACCAAATTTTAACAACAAGACTCACCCCCTTTTCTATAAAAAAATGTTCAAAATCTGAGATTGCATAAAATAACCTTTTTCAAGGTCAAATAACTGGTGGGGGACCCGATAAAAATCTGAAATCTCAGGGCATAACAGTTCTTTATAATGGTATTGCACACCAAAAATTTTGAGTTTGAGATTTGACCACAGTTGGTGATATTGCAAGCTCAAAATAATACAGAAAACCAGAATTGAAATGTATATGTAGAAGTACATGAAATGCTTTAATGTAATATATAGGCCAGCGTGTACAGCATATTTTAATAAAATTAGCATATATCATTTTAAAAGGGTTAACTATTATACATAAACATTTTCATAATTACAATTATTTTGTCATCAATGTTTGGTGTTCAACTAAGAGCTGAGAGATTTCTTCACACAGCTGAGGAGTGATGATGTGAGAACCACCAGTCACAGTTGTGAGTTCCATCGGTGTGAGTTTTCGTAGGATGTTCTCCGCATGTACCCAGGTCTTGTCATCTCTTGAAATTTTGAACGATGTGCATGGTCCAGTTGGCTCATAAAAATGCACTTTGAAGTCATTATTTTCAGTGCTCACTTCCTCAATAACTCCAAAGTACCATTGTCCCTCATATACACATGCAACTATGTCTTCATTCTGAAAGGACATTGAAGCTTTTGACACCTGTATGTCTTCAAAGTTATTACAAATTGAAGTGTGATAACACCTTATAACTGTATCACTTACTGGAACATATTTGTGGTATGACCGAGTTTTAGGGACAGGCAAACAGTTTTCAAGTTGTTGTTTTTTTTTTTCAATTCAACTCAATGTCTGACTCTCACTTTTAAGATAAAAATACTTAATGCCAGGAAGGCATTTATCATCTATACCGTCACAAGCATTTTTTCCATGACATGAAGCAAAAAAATGCCACTCTTCTTGAAGGCCAAAGTCTTTATTGTAATTATACAGATTAATAAAATTCTTCTTATTCCTATATTGACTGGCAGCCCCATCAGAGAAATAGAACACCTCTGTCACTAATGGAGCAACAGTTTTTATGTCATAGATCAAATACTTTTGAAATGCATTGACTGCAATGGTGTTGTGCTCTAGGTGATCACTAATGACACACAAAACATCTGCTCTTCAAGTCACCTTGATTACTTTCTTTAAAATAGTAAACAAATGGATGAACAATCGCTTGTTTGTTCATCCAATGAAAACTTTGCTAAGACTATGCACTCAGTAATGAGCAGGCTTTCTTTCTTGTCTTTAAGGAAACAAGACTGCACTTTGGAGACATAGTGGTGTGGCTTTAGAGAGTTCAATTTCTGTACTAAACAATCAAAAAACTCATCCCTCGGTTTTATGATTGTAACTATATCAGCACATTCAGTTGTGACCCATTGTTTGTAACTTATATTGTTGGAAATTTAATATGAATCTCGTTCTTCTGACGGTGGTTTAAGTAGTTTTTGAGAATTCTGACAGTTTGTACATTTGTTCATCATGCAATCAGAGTTGTCCAGGTTGCAGACAAGAATCTGAAGAAATGGTTTGTAATCTGCTTTTAGTTTTGCACCATCTCTCATTAATTTAACATTCTGGTGGTACGAGCATAACACTATATGTATCTGACGCACCTGCGATATACACCACTTGGGCCTAAGTTCACACAACTTTGAGCACCTAATTTTACACTCTGGGCGAGCATCCTTAAATTGTAAGTATAGCTCTTTCAGGTTGCACAGAAGTAAGTGCTTCCCGTTATGTTCTTTCACTCCATTAATACGTACAGATACATAATCTTTTTTACCTGGAAATATCTTGCTGTTTTCTTCACAAGTATAGAACTCTGTGACCACCTTCTTTTTTTGTAAGTCAGGAAGAATTCTCAGAGTCTTAGTTAGATTCTTAGCCAGTTTAAGAACCGTTCTGAAACCTGAAATTCAGTACTTATTTTTTCCCTCGACTATGATTCTGGCAGTAAACTTAATATTTTTACTTTTTCTTCTGCATCTATGATCTCATATCTAATTTTCTAGTTTTTCAATGAGCAAAATATATTCAACTGATAATGATGTCAAGGGCATCTTTTGTGGCTCATCAGTAAAAGCAGGTGTCTCAAAAGAATCTTCTAATTTTCTATTCAGGGTGGAAGTGGTTTTCATTAATCTGTTTCAGTCGTGAATGGTCTGTAACTTTGTTTGAATTGTTAATTAGTCGTTGTTCACAGTTGAACTTTCTGATTTTAGAAGCAGGGGATAAACCTAAGTTTGAACAAGTTGCAATCATTGTCTTCCACCTATTTTATGAACAGTGTTTTGTAGCATGTAGCACACAAAGATTTTCCAGGAGTAAGATATCCAGAGTAATTTTTTTCCTTTACCAAATGTTCTGTTTTGATTTCTCTAAGCCCATTGGTTATTATTTTGTAATGAATTTTTGGAGGGTCACAACAAGAATTTCCAAAAAGATGATGGTATTTTACTACAAACTTGATTTAAAGTTATTTACAGATATTTACAGCAGAAACATTTGTTCTTAATGCGAGAATATTTCTATCTTCTCACTTAATTCACAAATTGATTTTATATCTCTTGATACTGCTCCTTGTTAAGAAATGTCACCGCCTTAGGGAAGTATAATAAATATACGCGTGCAGAGTCAGATGTTACGTATTTGAAACAGGCAGTAGCCTACCTTAATAAATGTGTAAAGTGCAAAGTTGATGTATGTGAAGTAGCTAATAGGAGTGTTACACCAGATGGATGACTACATAGAATATAAGTAACCATCATACAAACTGTACGCAAAGCGTTCATTGTATACAAAAATGTTTTATATGTAGTAATTACCAAGAGTACAACACGTATCCAATCTAAAAATAAAGTACGGTTGAACAAGTGTTTTATGTGGGCAAGTGTTCAAGTCTTCTTTACATGTATGTAGGAACCCCGGTGCCTTGTAGGGCATAATAATATTTTTTTTTTAGTAAAGAACCCACATTTTTCACACTAAGTTGTTTACCATGCGACAGCGCTGGCAGCTAAACAGTCCGTCCAGTTAAAATCATCCTGCAGGGGCCAAGTAAGCTTTCCCTTTGCTAGTCCTTGCAAGTAGGACCTCTCTCGTTACACTTTTATCTCTCTCTCTCTCTCTCTCTCTCTCTCTCTCTCTCTCTCTCTCTCTCTATATATATATATATATATATATATATATAATTTTTTATTGGGCACCCTTGAAGATAGGTAATTCAGTATGTCAATTGACTTGTGTTTCATAGCTTTCGGCGTAGGACCGCAGGTGTTTGTCTGTGGTAGGATGAACACAGAGGCCTATTGTAACATTCTGGATAGTGAAATGCTCTCAACATTGTGGCGTTATTTATGGAATGGACCCATGTTACTTCCAGGATGACAATGCAGGTGCCATGTTTCAAGGGCTACTATGCAGTGTTACGCCAACAACACTGTTCGCTGATTGGACTGGCCAGCTCAGAGCCCCGATCTCAACCCTATAGAACATCTTTGGGACGAATTGGATTGCTGGGTGGGAACTCATCAGGCGCGGCCAAAATCCATTGCACAACTCGTGGAATGGTTGCACGAGGAATGGTGACAAATCCCCGTGGATGTCCTGCAAACACTCGCAGAGAGCATGCCAGACAGGGTGGCTGCTGTTATTGTCGCAAGAGGTGGCCCTACAAGATTCTAACGGGGTGACAACCACTGGGCAAATAGTGTAGACAGGTGCCCAATTACTTTTTGGTAGATAGTGTACAGGGTGAGTCTAAAAGTCACAGACAAACAACAGGAGATGATTCCTTAGGAAAATGTAAATTGGAAATGTAAGAACCACGTTTTTCAAAATTGATTATTAAGGGAGCTGTGTGCCCCCAAAAGGCAGACTTTGAAATGCCTTAAATTGAATATTTTAGAAACTACTTGCGACTAAGTGACTAATTGGCAAATAGTATTTTGTATAATGGAGATTGTTCACCTTGAAAACATGGTTGGTAATAGCATCCTTTTAGATATGGGAAATGGGGGTGGCAACCCTATGGTTGCACGAATTGTGCAAAACAATTGTAAGCGATATATTGCATGAATTTATTAATCAGCACCTCTACATTAACAAAAAAGTTTGTCTTGTCAGAACACTCTCAAGTGAATGGTTTGCGAGAAATCCATGGCGACATCATTCAAAAACAGAAAGCCAGTGACCTGGCAGGTAGGCAACCCACTAAAAAAGGGACATGTTACTACGATGAAAGAAGGACAATATTTTCATTGAACAGTCACGATAAAGTACCTAAATTCAAGAATGTACACGACACTTTGTGCGTGTAAACTACAGTGTGCGCTATCAATGTTACATCATGTAGTTAAGGAGGTAAATTCTTAAATTGCTCATCACATATTATGTACGCGTTTTATTTTGTGAATTAAATGTAAAACGCCAGAATTAGTCGGAAACCACAGGTTTAAACCTTTGCCAACAAAATTTTGGAACAAACCTTTTTAAAACGTAACGCAGTTTTGAATTTCTGTGAACTGCCCTCAACCTAGGAAGGTTAGGGTTCGAAACTAAAATGACCTAATCTCGTCAAAATCTCCTTCCTCAAAACTCTCCTCCCTGCTGTGAAAGTGAAGAATGAACGGCAGCCGAGTCGAGAAACTGCGCCGCCGCCAGCACCAGACCACAGAGGAAGAGAGAGGGAGAGAGGGAGAAGGAGAAGAGGCCGTTAACCCAGTGACATTAAACAGATGCCGCCCGGCCAGATAACGGGCCGCCACATCTACAGCTAGCAGCGCAAGCCAAAGAAGAGGCACGAGTCCATCCAGAACTGCAACCAGATTCATACAATTGGGGAGTCAAACTCACACCTGAAGTAAAAGTGGTCTCACTTATGATGTGTCTACGTCGCTTCAGGAGGTGGGCGATTGATGCATTACACACTGCTGTGCCGTATGACTTTGCACACTACTGGTTGACTTCGCCCCATCAGCAAGTGCTGAGAGCCTTGGGGCAAAAATAAAGCAGCGCAAATTTATTATAGTGGCTACAGGGTTGATTCCAAGTGTTGGACAACTACAGACACGGAAAATAATTAATGCATTTTAACAATGGAAATTGTACTACCTGCCCAGAATTCGACATGTGGTCGCCACCTCCTCAACCAGAGATTGTTTTACCCGATGAGCCACGGACCAGCCAACACCGATAAGGGCCTCTTTGAAGCGAGGTCGCCAGCAAGATACATGACAATGCAAGAAACCCCGCAGCCAATAACCAACTCCAGTGAGTAGCGACAAACAAAAATGCAGTGCTTCAGTCGAGTGCAGTATAATCACTCGTACCCGAGACATGAGTAATGGTGACACTAAGTGTAACGCTCACAAGAAATCAGCACTACAAAATAGGCACGAGGCTATGTGAGAATAATCAGCATAGAGTGCAATGTAATAAAGTAGGGTTGTCGTCAGCTATTAAAAAAGTGTTGCATATTTAATTGTATACCCATAGTCCATGCTAAGGAGTTTGCCATGCATGTCTTAAACCTGAGGGAAACATTAAGCTGAATATTAATGTGGACCAAGGTACAGAGTGATGTAGCATATCAGATTGTTAGAACTGGATAGTTTTATTTCACTAAGCATGCAGTTAGGGAGATGGCGGAGCAAGGTGATAAAGTCAACAGCTCCTAACAGTAGCACCTTCAATGCAACAAAATAGTTAATTAAGTTAAATTAGCTACGTTATCAAAGAGTGTTAGGAAGCTTGTATCTTTATAAACTTTTGTATTTGTTATACGAGCTGCAGGGAGCCATACAGTCAAACCAAGGAATTTCAGGGGATTTAGAACAGTGCTTTCTGAATTGTATATAGTTGTGTTAGAAGTAAGATCAAATATTAAGATAAGATGGATGCACTATGTTAGAAACTTAAAAGGGTCGTAGAAACTTAAAAGGGTGTGCCATAGGGCCGCTAGCTAGTTTCTTCTTGCAATAAGTACTAGCAGTGTGATTTAGATTAAGAGTGTTTCGATATGTAGCATCTGCTGGAGATGAAGGTTGGGGCTAACTAGGGGGATTAAGCTTACGATTTGTTTCCCAGCAATGTATGCATTATCAGGTGTACATAGTTGTCATAATGTGTAGTTATAAATGTATAAATCTATTAGAGCAATACTACATTGCCGCTTGTATATAAAAATTAAAGTTGTTTAAGATGTTCACTGTAACTAAGTGTGGCAACACTATTATAATCACTTACATATAAGTTACTGAAAACCTGTCTAATTAGATACAGTAATAGCGGCAACGATGATTCTATTTACATGCACTCACATTCTTATATACCACATATCGTCAATGGCAGCAGAATAAGAAAATAATTTAGCTACATTCAATTTGATGTATGTATCCATTAGAGCATACGTAATAATTATTAGCCTTCAACTAATTAAGCGAAAAAAAAAAAAAAAAAAAAAAAGGTTATCCTGGTGTAATGACTTTTAAATGTCAAACATTATGCTCAACCAGTGCTGCCAGGTCTTTTGGGAGGAATTATAGTTTTCGGGGCAAAAAATTATCGTTTCCTGAAGAAAATTATGGTACATTGTTTACTATCATACCAATTCATTTTAAAACCACTCAAATGTTCACAAACTATATATTATGTAACAACTTGGATACTAAATTTAAAAAAAATCACATCATACAAATTTGACACATGAAACTAAACTGTATAAAATGTTCATACCGCCAAATAGGAAATACAATATGCTTTGCTTCTGCTGCCAAAGCCGGCTCCCAATTGCCAAACAGTATTTTTTTATACCACAGTTATAAAAAAGATATCCCAAAGACTGGCAATCACAGTTGCACATATTTCATTTTGCCTCGGAAGGAATTTTTGTCATGATTGCAATGAAATTACGATATATTTGGCTATTATCGACAAGTGGTTATCGTGTACAAGGGCAAAAAAAATGGGACTAAAATGATAATTATGGTACGGACTGGCAACACTGTGCTTAACCTGAGCAAGCACGAGGTAAAACACCCAAATATAAAAATTTTGTTATTAAAACAAGCCATTCAGATGAACTTTATGTGTAAATAATAATCTTGAATTTCGAAATGTATCACTGTAAAAATGATACTTTAAAGGGTGTACTGTATCTAATCTTCAGTGCTCTGTGCCTTTTTCTTTGTAGGTGAGATTCCACACATGTACGAGTAGGTAGGTTAGGTCATCACTCTTTAATTACTTGTACTTTTGTGAGGGAGAGAACAGAAAGTAAAATAATTAAGGAAACCGTAGGACAAGTAAAATTAATTTACAGTGTGACAAAACCTGGCTTTAGAAAAGCAGTTAACTTCACTCTACCCACATTTCAGTCCATATACGAGGACAAAATTGCTTAAAACAACCTCGAACCTAGGACGCTAGACTATAATTTAGTCATTTTTCAATGAAAACACCATTAACTATTGTATTTAAAATTCAAACACTTAACTTCTCTGTTATGTTTGTTAGCTGGCGCATAATTAAAACAAATGCATTGCGACATTACAAAAGGTAGAAAAGTGAGCAAAGAAACAGCGCAACAACACGACCCGATTCCCATTTTCACCCAGCCTTCCTTTCCCGTTAAGAAGTGAAGCCAACTAGCCAGCTGATGCCGCCACCAACTACTCCAAACCGTAGCCGAGGGGAAGAGAGAAGACAGAAGGAGGTGGAGAAAGATAAAGCACTCTGAGTGCCCATGGCAAGCAGCAGGTGCATAGAACAGCTACTCTGCTAGATCTACAACTCCATGTAACATCCAGATGCCTGACCCAGATGTCTCGAGACACTTTTTTTTTCTTTCCACTTGAGATGGGTCTGTGCACTCTACTTGCAACTTCACCAGCGCTAACTTGACCAAGTCCTACTCACATCAGTACAATATATCACGCGCCTACAGGGTATAAAACACTTCACGTCATGAGTGACTACAAACACGTGGTTGGAGAAATTGTACTGCCTACTCAAAAGCTGTCATGCGGTCGCCCTAACCCTAGCGTGGGATTTTACTTCTTGACAAGCAGTCAACAGCCTTCCTGAAGATAAGAAAGTTCCAGAGTTTGCTGCATTCTGCAGCACCCATTCCAAGAAATCATCACAGCCTCCAGCACCTTGCACCGAGGCGATATATTGCGACAAACCCAAAATTACCCTACAAATTTGATTTTTTTTTTTTAAATTTTTCAAAATCTATAATTTTTTTGTTTAGATGCTCTTATCTTTGTGGAAGTTTTTTTGTCGTGAGGAGTTAAACTATTTTATTTGTTAGGATTGGTTGAATTATTGAATTTCATTTTTCTTAAATTTTAGAGGTATAAAAATTTTCCAGTTTATCTTTGCCAGGAATTTTCCTTTGGTGGGCATTGGAAGGTTCTGGATCTGCTGTGTTAAGTAATATTCTATTATTTTCTGCAGTTTAGTTGCTTATAATAGTGATACATACTTTTTTTTTCCATCGCAGCTGCATTTTTCAAACAATGAATTTTTCATGCAGCACGTTTGTCTTCATGAGTTCTATAGATGGTTCCAGGCGGGTTTGTTTTGCTACGGCAGCTGCTAGTTCCTAGGTGCTGTCAGTGGTAAGGGAAAGTTTCGTGCTGAAACCAGCAGAGGGAGTGTTGGCCGATCAGGGGTATGCTCCAATTGGTCGGAGGTACTTGGGTGAGAAGTGTCACGTGATACAAAGTCAGGAGTGGCGTGGTTTGTGTCGAGGAGGTGGACCGAGAGGATGCATTGAGGGAGCAGTCCGGAGGAGGATGAACACATTCAACAAAGTATTGTTTGAAAGTTTGTTTCTTCCGCTTTAAATATCCTTTTTTTGGGGTAGCTGTAACAGTAGTCGGGTCTGAAATGCTGAGGCACACACTTGAGTAATGGCCATTGGGCGCGAGAAGCAGACTTACTTTAAAGGTAAGAATATAAAGATAGGAACTTTTAGTTGTAAGTTGCTGATTAGGTAGAGATATGGATGCAAAGGTTGGTACAAGGCGGTGAAAAAACGTGTTGTAGCAAACACCTAGTGAATTACAATCATGATTTATTAAGCTTCAGTGGTGCATATTTAGTTTATTATTTTTGTTTTGCGGTCATTTTATTTCCTTCACTACTTTCTTACAGATTATTTCAGGTCAATAAAATCCTGGTTAAATTAATTTGAGTAAATTTTGGAGAAGCTAATTCCTACATTCATAAAGAGAAACCTTTTCTATTTCTTTTTGTTTCTTTTGATATTGAAGTTATCTCGGCTGATTATGACTACCTAACATCTGATGCAAGGCCCTGCTTAGTTAAACAAAGTTTAGTATTTGTTTTTCAGTTTTTATAATTTTTTGTTTAGCAACTCCGAGAAAATTATAGTTTATTTAGAGAGACCCACAAGTTCCAGATAAGATTGTTCCTTTTGTTTTTTTAGAGTTAAAAGATTACTTTCTTTTGAGATTTGTTGGCATAATTGTTTGGTAACAAAGTAAAGGCAAAAATGACACTATGAGATTGTTTTTTGTTCTTTTGCAAATTAATACTCCTATATGGTTATTGTTATGTTAAAAGTTTAACATTTTTATTATCTAGATGTCATTTCTATTCTTCTTGATTATTAAAAATTTTATTTAATGTAAATGAATGTTCCTTAAACAGTCTGTTGTTAACGTTATTTATTTTCTATCAGTATTTAACTAATAAATACTCTGGGGTGTTTTTTAAGTGTTCACCTTTTCTTTTAAACTTAGTACAGTGAAACCATTATTATTAGTTTTTCGTAGGACCTACTGAAAAAAACTCAGCATGCGGGAAAACTCAACATAACGTGGTAAAAATGTTAAACTTAAAGTAGTAAGTAAAACTTCGTTAATTAGAAGTCGTTTAATTCTAAATCGGAGATAGTTTGAAGAGTTTATTCTCCCCCAAATGGAAGAATATGATTTTATATGCTTTTAAGTTTGGTTAATTCAAAATTTGCCTTTCATGTAATTATAAGTTGGATTTCATGCAAAAGTGTATGTGAAGTTGAGATTAAATAATTAAAGCTATACCAATTATGATAATAAATGTGCATTGCCTACACTGTCGCGGGTGTGTGCATGCAAACCAGCAATTTATAAACTTTTAGCAATAACGAAACCTGAACTGCACGCCGTACAGGGTCCAAGGAAGTTTTTGACGAAATCAAAACCATACGCCGCAGGATGTTCCACGTATATTCAACCAATCATCTGTTTGTGCTCGCATTGATCCAGTGACACTGTTCTAACTAAATGCCAGTGCCCCAATATTATAAAGGCCATCTTGTGAAACCTGAACAGCATGCCTCAAGCTGATCCAATACTCTGGCTGTTCACTTTATTTGCGGTGCTGGCACAAATAATACGTATTTTTTCAGGCGCAAAATCTGTAGAAAGCTAACAAATGCTGTAGTCTTAAGGGGGTTTGGTGTCTTGTATTACTATTGATTATTAAATGGACATTTTTCACAGTTATGCACGTATGAATTAAAACATTTGGAAAAGGTTTAGAACCAGGGGGAAAAATGTGATGTAGGCAAACGTGCCGCTGGCTATCATTCATTGGTGCATTCTCCTTGTTTATATTGGCAGAGTAGTAAAAAAAATAAAAAGGGTCAGGAAGTACATGTTATTTTCATATATACGAAGTGCATTTAGGCCTCTTTACATAAGTTTTTTTGTGTATACTACTTTGGACACTTTTCATAGATAAACGATTGTTGCCAATCTATTTTGGTTTTCGGACATCATATCTGATCAATGGATGCGAGTAAATGAATTATTTAAGGGTCGTAGCATGCAAGTTTTATAACATTGTTTATATAGGACATTTGTTGGTACTGTCCAAAAAAATTGAATGATACGGGAAATCTACATAAACGGGCTATCAACAACGAGGTTTCACTGTCTTCCATTTTTTTAAATCCTTGATGAACTCTTTCTCAAAGCAACTGACCCTGAAGGAAATAGATGTAGTGAGGCATGAGGTTGCATCAAGATCAAGATGTCTTTTTATATACTTTTTTAAAAAGTGTTACAACATGACTGGTTACAACCCAATAGTATCAAAACTGTGAAGTGATTTCCTAGTGCTCTCGCACTGGATCAAGTAGTAATACCTTCGCTGCCCCCCGTTTCTTATTGATAATTTTCTCTTGTTTTCTTACTACTTTATCTTAATTGATGATCTGTATGGACGTTTATGTGGACTATTTGAATATTATCATTGACTGTCTATTACCATGAGATGTATGAATAAGCTACTATTTGTTTAAATGGAAGCGTTTATGTTGTCCAGAGATATTATTATTATTATTATATGTTGCTTAGGCCTCAGGTATTAAGATTTTTTTATTTATTTTTTGACTGCCACATTTGGGTTTAGTCGCTGGATATTAGATGTTTTAGATATTCCTACCCCCCCCCCCTCCAACGCATTTGGTAGAGGCGCTGGGTCTTGTTTTGCGTGAAGATGGGTCATGTTCAACTTACCTTTACAGACAATATCAATGGGTATAGTGGTTTTGGAGCTTTTGAGGGCATGACATAATGATGTTTGTTAGCAGCTGATAGATAACTGGAATAAGTAATAATTATTTAAGTAAATTAAGTAATTAATTGTAAGTGGTGGTGGTGTTTTGTATGTGTTATTTTGTTACACATAAGGTGATGAGTATTCCTTTTTAGGTAACTAGAGATAAATTTGATAAGTGTCGCCTACAATAATTATTTAGTTACATTTGGCTCTCTCTTTTTGGTACGGATATTTAGTGTTTAGTACAGCTGTTGGTGTAGTAAACTACAGATATGGCAGGTGTATAGGGATGTTCCCTGAAAGGAAACTAAGGAACTGTACAAAAACGAAAACAGACTTTCGTCCTACCATAAGAATTGAAACAGGAAGTCAATCCCCTGAAAGTGAAAGCAGTTCTAATTCTGAACTAGGTACTTCAAGTGGGCTAGGAGAAATTTAGCCGCGGGAATAGGGAGCTTAAATTGAGGCGGAAATAATAACAATACAGAAATAGAAAGTAGTGGTTTTTTCGTGGACCCGGGATTTTATTTTGGTAAAAGCTTGGAGGATGTCACAGAGAACAAAAATTTTGAATACATGTCGACTTTCAATGAACGTGGTCTTGAAATGCAGATAAATAAAAAAATGGGACCACAGAATATGTTCATGGATGCAGGATTCCAATCCATCTGAGTTCAATAGAGGTTCCTCTGTACTATGCTAGGAATAGGCCAGCATTAGCACTCGAGTGGCCTGGGGGTAGTCAAGAGGACGGTCGAAAGGTAGCACAGGTCACAAGCTCCAAGGGAGCAGCGGATAGTAGTGAGGTGGCCCAACTAAAGAAAGCTGTAGAAATATTTAGCAAACAAATATGTGAGATGGCGGGGTGAAATGAAATTATTGTGACAAAACAAAGATGGCAGTAGGAACTTAAGAGACCAGGGAACTTCCACAAAAAAGGCAAAAGGGGAAAGCAACAATCAGGCAGGAAATGGTATAGCTAGACCTAGGAGAGCCCTGATGGAAGGTCTATTTGTTTAGGATGTGGTTAAGTGAGTCATGTAAGAAAAGTTTGCAAAATGAATCCCTGGCCAAGTGGGAAAGCCAGCAGCAAGACTGAAAAAGAGTAAGAACGAATTAGGTTAGGGGGAATGGTTCGTCTTGGAAACTTTGAGTTACCTCTTTCTATTGAAGCAGGCATATTGTGTTTACATACCTAGTTTGGGCAGCGGACTGATCTTTGTAGATAGAGAGCAGCGATTTCTCTGGTAAATGATCAATTAATTCCTAGACAGTTTTGAAGAGAAGCTGAACCTTGGATATTTTCAGGTGTGTCAGGTCAAAAGCAGACTATCACTCATATGTTACATTTTAAACTTAGTTTAGGCAGAGCTCAGTACAATCACCCAGCAGGAATTGTGACAGACCCTATAATTGGTGTTATATTGGGGTGTGACTTTTTGCAAAGATTTCAGGCACAAACTAAGGTAGACCAGTGACCTCACAGCCAGCCAAACAAACGAAGAAAAATTAACAGGTTAGGGAAGTTCCTCAAAAAGGCCAGGAGTTGAGGAAACTTCAGCTCCAACAATTGACTCTGAAAAAGATAATGACTTTAATTTGAGGTTGGGGTGTGTTGTTAAGGATCATGTTAGGTTGGAGCCTCGCATGCGTAAGTTAATAGAGTTTGATTTCACAGCCACTAATTTACTTGCAGAAGATTTATTAGAGCCTTTTCACAGTGTGTATGATAAGCAGTAAGTATTGGTACCAAACAGTATTTTGTGTATAGGGAAACAAGACTAAATTATGGGTAACCAATACCTCTAATAGTGAAGTCACTTTACCTAAAGGTATGAAATCAGGCGTGTGAGTAAATTTGATGAGACAACCAAAGCATAGGTAAATGCAGTTTCAGTCACAAAAGGCTGTAAGACAGATGAATTTGATGAGGAGAAGCTATATATCAACCCTAATTTGCTGCCTGAGCAAATAAGTGAGCTACAAAATTTTTTGTACAAGTATTGCCACTGTTTTAGTTGGAAGCCTAGTCAGATAAGTAGAACCCATGAAGAAGCGCTCCAGTGACTTCAGTCCCCTATAGAGTGTAACTTGGTGAGAGGGAGGTTATACACAACATAGTGGACGAATATATCAAGAATGGGATAGTGAGACCGGTTAGTACTAGTTGGTGCTCTTCAGTAGTACTAGTATGAAAAAAGTTGGTGAATATAGGATGTGTGTGGACTACTGTCGTGTGAACTCTATGCTGAAAGATGATAAGTACCCTTTGCCCAGAATAGATGACTTTTTTAATTATATGATAGGCATTAAGTTTTTCAGCTATATGGATATGGATTCTGGTTACCACCAATTGAAGGTTGCTGAGAAATCAGAAGAAGACCTCTTTCATAACACCAGAGGGAACCTTTTCTTTTCGGACTTTGCAGTTTGGTTTAAAAACAGGCCCTTCTATTTTCTAAAGGTACATGGACAAGACTTTGGCAGGGTTAAAATGGGGTTCGTGTCTGGTTTATTTGGACGACATACTAGTAGCAGGGAATAATTTTGAACACCACCTAGATAGGCTACAAGTGCTGATAAGATCTGAAGAGGCCAACTAACCTTGAAGCAAGCTAAGCGTTCTTTTGGGTATGAGGAAACTGAAGTTTTAGGACATGGGGTCCACAGTGAAGGCATAATACCTCATCCCATAAAATAAAAGCTGTCAGGGAATTTCCAAGACCTATATACCCCAAGAGGTGTTAAGGGCTTTTTAGACCTAGCCTCATTCTATCGTAAATTTGTGGAAAATTTCTTCCCCGTTGCAAAGCCATTATATAGCTTGTTAAAGAAGGATCCGAAGTTCGACGGGTGAAGCCCAGGAAAAGGCGTTTTGGAAATTAAAACAAAAGTTGACCTCATCCCCTACCTCAGTTCATTTTCAAGAAGGATACCCCACTGAAATTCATACTGATGCAAGCACACATGGTATTAGGAATATCCTTATGCAGAAACGAGATGAGAAATTACATTCGGTAGCCTACACTAGTAGAACTCTCACACTGGAGACTCCAGATATTCTATCACACACTTAGAATGCTTGGCATTAGTTTACGCTCTAAATCAATTTCAGCACTACATTTACCTAAAACCTTTAACTGTAGTGACTGACCACCATAGTTTGTGTTATTTGGATAAACTTAAAATTAATGCCCACAGTACTGGCAGAATAACCTGGTGGGCTTTGAAAATGTTGGTATATACCTTTGATATCAAATACTCCAGTGGAAAAAGTCATGCATATGTAGACAGACTCAGTAGAAAACTTGTAGACATAGATACAGAAAGTATGAAGATGAGCCTTTGGAATTGCTAGTGTTTTCGTTGCCGGGTTTTGTCATAGCAAAAACACAACGGGGTGATCCAAGTTTGGTTCATTTAATTCAGTAAATAGAAAAGCCCTCCACGGTCAAAACAAAATTTAGCAGGTTGCAAGCCTCAAAATTGTCGAGTGCTAGGTGAAAAGTGAGAAAAGTGACTTTTATGACATAAAAAGTGACTTACCTTACATATAATAAGTGATCAGTAAGTGACTAAATATATTAACAGAAAAATATTTACTTTCTCTTATGTCATACGTCCAACTCCAACATCATATGACAACTTTCCTTGATGTGCTATTTTAAAATTTAGTTCTCATAATCACACAGTAACGATAAAACAATTAATAAGTACAATACAAATTATACAAAGCACTTTTGTAATTCCCCGAGGTTGAATTGATTCAGCCAGAAGTCCACCCTGAACACTTCCTTCCCACAAACACTTTATTCTGAAAATTTAGAAAAATAATCTGAGTTGATTTTAGAGATTTTCTGGTCCACTGAGTGCAGAACATGTTCAACCATCTCTCTCTTCTCTGAAGCTTCTTTCTTTATTTTATTTACACCTTACAACATAGCCTGGGCCAAACTGATTTCAGCAATGTCTTTCTTTTCCACAGTCTTCTTCTTTAATCTTTTATTTGCCTCTTCAAAAAGTGCATTTGCAGTCTTTCTCTTCTTTTTTTCTTCACTCTACAATTCCTTTAACTTGTACCTTTAACTGTGTTATTTGACACATTCCTTAACAATATATCTATTAACACTTTGTCTTTCTAGCTACTCACTTGGAAAATGACACTTCATAATTATTAAACACACTACTGTTGCTTTTGTTTCACAAATCACACAAACATTTTGTTTAATCCTACTGATTTTGCAATTACAAATTATGCAGGCACCAATATAAAAAACCAGTCACTACTAAACTGGGTTAACAATAAAAAATGCATTAATTATGCAGTAATCGCAGTTCTCGCACTTACAACTACGTCTTCTGGATTTACAATTCCCAATTCACTGATAATTCTCAAGTCCAGCCAATGAAATCATGCAACAACCCTGTCTTATTTACTTTAGTTCCTAACGTAATCTGGAGTAAAAACCATATTTAAGCAGATCAAGATTCAGAGCAGACATTTTCTAGCAAATAAGTTTATTTTAGTGTACGAATATAATTAAACATGTGCAAATACACACCCTTTTAATAATTTTTATGCTTACCTTATTTTAATTAGTAGTTTCCCGCCAACAACACGAGTGATTTGCTATGATTGGTTACCACCACACAAGTTTTCCTTGAAGATATAAAATATAACAATTTCTATTAGCACTTAAGAAAATCCCAACACAGCACGACCTGCGAAGTTCTACTGGAAACCAACACACAAGATAAGACGTTTTCAGTTCTTCTGTATACCTCATAAAGCATAGTTTAACGTTTCATTTTTCTATTGTACACAGCTCACAAGAAAAGTCACAGATATCATAGTGTTGGAACCCAAAAATGCAGAAATCTTGACTACTTAAAAGCAGTAATGGTGGAGAAACTGAGAAACTGCACTAAATGATAATTAAAGTATGGCCAATACAATTTGGTAGTAAGTAATTGATGTTATGAAAATGCCGATCTGGCTGGCCGACAGTGCATCACCTTAACCTTACTGAAGGTCTAAAAAAAAGGTGAAATAAGTGACAAGTGAAATAAGTGACTATTTTCAAAGAAACTATTTTGTACAAAATAAACACCAGACCAAAAGATAGGGAGAAGCAGTGTTGCCAGATGTACCAAAATTCTGGTATTTGTACCAGATTTTTCTTATTCTGGTATGTATATATACCAGATTTTTGTGGTCACAAAAATTTGCTAAATTGACTGATATTGTGAAAGTATCAGTAAATATTGTAAACTAAAAAAATAGATAGCTGTATGTCACAACTGCATAAACGTATTTTATTTTATATTGTACTTATATTTTGTAGACATACGTAGTGTTAATCAGACTATATTGCCATAAAGACGTGGAAAAAATTATTTACGTATTTTATTAATCTTTTACTAAATATGTTCAAAGTGAATTACTAATTTCGTAAAATGAACACTGGTAGAAAAATAGACTTCGATATAAAATATAACCAATAGCAATCCAAAATAATAAATTAAAATTTTTAACTGATGTTTGAAAATGATGGTAATTTTGTTTGGGATTTAAAATTACTGCAACATAATTACAATATTAATATATGTAAGGGGGGAGGGAAGAGACTTGCTTTTATTAAAAAGCCAGAATTAATTTTAGGGACTACAGTACCAGAATTTAATTTCACTCATCTGGCAACACTGGGGAGAAGTTGCTAGTGATTCCAACTCATTTGAAAGCAGAAATTTTGAGAGAGTGCCATGACAACCCTTTAGCGGGAGAACATTTAGGTATGGTGAGAACCATAGACAAAATTAACAGGAGATATTACTGGTGTGGGCTTTTCAAAGATGTTGAGATGTATGTGAGAACTTGTGTCGACTGTCAAACTAAGAAAAAGATGAATCAAAAGCCAGCAGGTTTATCACAGCCCATCCCTTCACGCAAACCCTTTGGTAGAGTACGTATTAACCTATTGGGTCCTTTTCCTAAGACCACCAAGGCAATAAGTATGTTATTACCTGTACAAATTATGGCACCAGGTGGGTGGAGACTATAGCTGTACCTTCAGGGATGGCATAGGAGGTAGCACAATTTCTGTGGGAAATGTCACCTTTAGGCATTCCACTACAGAATCAATTTTGAGTGCTGAGCTAAAAACTTGTACAGTTTTTAGCTCAGCAGTAGTTCACAAGCTGTTGAGGCATATGGACGTACAGGGGACAATGATATAAGGTTATCGGCATCAATGCAATGCGTAGAGGTTGCATGCCACCATTAGAACTATGATGTCCCAATATGTAACCAGTAATCAAAGGGATTGGGATCATAGTCTGTCCCTGGTAACGTTCACTTATAATATCATCAGTAAGCAGGAAAGCACAGGATATAGTCCTTTCCTGCTTATGTACGGGCGTGAACCCGTCTTGCCCTCAGAAATCTGCCTCAACCAGAAGGTGGACGAGGCGGAGAATAAGCTTCTGAGAAAGAAGTGGAAGGTGCTCCAGACGCAGGCAGGCAAGAATATTCAAAAACAGCAAGAGAGGGCAAAGCAGCGTTACAAACCCCAATGCAGGGTTGTGGAGTACCAGAGAGGCCAGGAGGTGTTGGTTTACACACCCACAAGGGAGAAGGGGCTGGCTCCAAAGTTTATGAACTACTGGAATGGTCCTGTGGTAGTAGTAAGACAATTTTCTCCCAATTTATACTATTTAAAGAAGAAGATAAGAAGGCAGTCCAGTTTAGAGGTAGATCAATTTTTGATGGTAATTAGGTAATGATACTGGATAATTACCTTCAATTTGTTTGATTTTTGTCGAAAAGAAAGAAATTTACTTGTAGAAATAAGAGTTGACGCTTGGAAAATTGTGGGTTCTAGGAAAGTCTCAACTAACCAATTTTGTAGCCTGAGCTAGGCTCTCTGCAACACTATGGCATTCATAGCCGTAGGAGTGGTCCCCGGATCTCACTTTCAGCCAATGACCAAGGTAATGGTATACTCTTCACCTGTCCCGTTGAATATCTAGTCAGCATGGCCACAAAAACTAATTGGTAAGCTCAACGAGGTAGCAAAAGAATTTCCCTGTGCAAAGCAAGGTTTGTCAGGTTTTTGTAGGATACACAAAGAGCACAAGAGTTTTCTTTTAAATTTTAGAGACTTTACTTAATAATTTAAACGACACTGCCGGAGAAGACCTAGTAGAAGTTGAGGAACACATTAGGTCAAAACAAGGTTTAAACTTTTTTGGAGAAGTCACTAATTGTTGTTGTGGCATTGCGACAGTAAACCAGGTAGAAAGCTTATATAACAATTAACAGAAACTATCAGGTTACACTGTAACCATGAATAAACTAGTCTTGACAAACCATTTAGCTTTAGCCAACATTTCTAATCATAATTCAGTCATCGATAATGCAGTCTCAACTTTTTGGTCAAATACAAACCAAATTTAATAACCTGACCAAATATCTAAATTCATTTAGAGAGGCTTTAGAAGATAGCCATGCAGGAATGATACGTGAGCTCTCCAGTGTCCTTCAGACACAACTTTTACTTGCAGCCCTTATGGCAAAACAGGCTCATACAGTGTTGAGTGGAAATTTTAGATCAATGTAGATCACATAAGTTACCTGCAGTTTTGGTCTCCCCTGGAGATTTAAAGAAGAAGTTGACCATTTTGGTTCAAGTAGTTGATAAAGATGGGTACCATTTAGCAATCCCTATTAGTAAGGTACAAGTTTATTACCACTTAGAAATAAGCTCATGTCAAATTTTTGAGAACAATTTCTTAATTAAAATGAAAATACCTGTAATTAAGAAAGATGCAGATTGGAAGCTTTATGATTTTGTTGCTGTAAATGGAGATGAAGTCACTATCATCAGAGGTAGAGCCTTACAAAACTGTAGATTTTTTCAAAACTATCTTTGTTTTGTGCCCACATATTCAGGTGTAGCTGTTACAGGGGCCTTATGCCTTAAAACTGTTTTTCATGGAGCTACTACTGAACAATTAGGAGAAGTGTGTTCTTTTAGTTGTCAGTCTGGATCCCAGTTGATCATTACTTAGGTAGGACCTTAAAGGTATTTTTTGACGAATGCTAGAAGCAAATTAGATTTGAAATGCAGACCAGAATGTTATACGATAGCGAGCATCCAGGCGCTATTGATGTGGAAGTACCCTGTGACTGTAGATTATTTCTGAATGAGGAAATACGAATAAGTAAGATGTATCCTTGCAACTACAACACAAAAACTGAATTTGAAATTATTAAAGCGATTCCAGCAGCCTGGTCAAAATTTAAGAAATTAAATTACATTTTCCTGCTCATCCGTCAACCCAAACAGTTTTTTCCTTCTTTTAACGATTGACTTGAAGAATATTGGTCCTTTCTATACCTCATTTAAATATCACTTTACACACTACTATCAACAGAGCACCTCATATGTATTTTGTTCGATACACCTATTGGTTTTGAAAATTTTTGGATTCAAAACCTTTAGAGTATTTCATAGGTTATGAAACAGATTCTTTTGTGATATTCATTTTTGTACCACCTTCAAGTGTAACATGTAATTAATCTTCTATTTTATGATGACATAGTCGAGGGGAGAGTTTTGTGTTGCACTGACTGAGATGACAGGTATAAGAATTTGAGGTATAGCTATAGGTTTAGGTGATTTCAATGTTTTCTTTAACATTACCATTAAGTTTTATTTTTCGTACTGGGCTTAACTTAAAGTAAATTGATTCAGGAGTGGGAAAGATCAGAAAACTGTTCTTTGCTCCACTCCACACTTCAAGCACCGTGATACAATGGACACGGTTATCCAGTGACCTCCAAGTTTGTCTGTGTGTGAGTCTACACGACTGTGACTGTAGTAAGAACCTACCAACATTTGAGAAGGGATCCATACTAGGTCCCAGTTGATGATAAATCTTCCTTGGAACTTTGAACCATAGTGTTTTAGACATACTGAGAAGATTACCCTGATCTAGTCCTGAGGGTGTTGGGAGTGGTGGTTGCTCTAGTACGCAGTCTAAGAAGTCACTTGCAGTTCCTCCTGACGTGGAAAGTAACGTGTAAAAAAAAAGCACATATACACAAATGCATTTGTTGATATGTTTATAATTTTAGAGTAATTATTTTAATTTTATATATTTTATTTTTTATATATTACATATTTTTATATACTGCCACGTTAGCACCATCACGTTAAGTTTATTAGCACCATCTACTTCTGTGCAGTGGCGTACTCTTTGCTCGGCTCAGATCCCTTCGCCTTTCCTCACTGTTCTGTCTCCCCGCCTTCCCCTTTCCCCTTCATGTGTCTTTTTTTGTCATCATTTTTATTTAAGGCCTTGCATGGCCTCACTCTGTCTACTTTATACGCTTCAGACATCTGCTACATTACGCCGCTACCTTATGCCTGCAGGATGTATGTTTTATCCTGATGGCTTAGTTGCACTTCACTTCGGTCAGCTGAGGCCAAACACATCTACCATGTTTTCGAGCTGACATTTTACTAGTAATGCTAGTATTAGAATAAATAGGGCACTTAGAAAATGGTGAGCCATGGGAAACGTTAAGTTTGCGGTACAGTTTTTAAATGTTTGGTAATTTGTGTGACAAGTGGTGTTGTACCTTGGGTGTGCAGTAGTACTAGTCTATTTCAAAATCTGGATTCAGCTACCCTTCCAAATTATATTTTGGCTTAACTAATGTGTGTCTTTTTTTTAAACGTGCCGTGTTGGTCCTTGTTTACCGCCCAAGTTTAATGTTTGCTTTTTCACGGTTTCCATGACTTCATTGCTAGGGCGTTCATTTTTCAATGGTTTGCTGCATAAAGTTTTTGTCTATCAGAGCTTTGAGATGACCCAAATGATTATATATGTTACGTATTATATATATATATATATATATATATATATATATATATATATATATATATATATATATATATATATAAAGGGATGTCAAAATATCAATTTTTCTAAATTCCTATTCTCAATTCTAACTGCAAAACACCTTCCACTCGATTCCACCATGATTCCGATACCATACATTAAGATATAGTGATTATCAACATGTGACACAGTCAATGTATCCTTTTGAAATTTTGTTTTATAGGTCAAATTAGACAGACACAAATATGAAGACAATTACAGGAAAAACTTTCTGGCCTGAGTTAATTCCCTATATTTATGTAACATGCAGACTTATCTAATTAGGCCTAACAAGTTCATAATATAAGTATTTAAGATGAATATACAATTTATTTGACATCAATATAGACACAGTATTATACAAAAAGTTAATCAAAAGTTCTCAACTTCTCAATGCAATATTTCAGGTCAACTTATTGATGCTATTCAGTAATGAAACAAATACAAGTAACCTTTCATTTAGAATTGCTGAATGAAATTTTTTTTCTACCAGACATTTGAAGTTGCAGGGACACTGGATGACTTGCTGCTACATGCATATTTGCCCAAAAGATCTTCTGAATCACAATTATTGGCAATTTTCTTGTATTTGCTGTATTTACATAAGTGTTTTCTCATGTTACTAGTTGTGCGACTAACCCCAGCTCGTGAAATTTTTGCAGAAAAAAAACTGCAAAATGAGTAATTTGCATCATTTATGCCAACTGAAAAATAATTCCACACATCGTTTGACATTTTATTTACGTCTATGTAAATCATATCCTCAGTACATGAAAACTTTTTACCACCACCTACTTTAAGAAAAAAGAGACAGAATTTTTGGTAATGGTAAAAAGGGGGGGGGGGGGGGGGGATGTTTCAAATCCCGACTACATCAAATACGAAAATGTCACAAACAGGAAATATGTATGGTACGAAAAATGAACCTATTCTTTATCTAATATACCGTTAAATCATAGGTAAACAAAATCAAAAATCCAAAAATAATACCAGGAATCATGGTATTGTTAAGGATCCTGGTCCAGGATCCTTATGCTCCCACTACTAATAACTGTTGCGCAACAGACTAAAAGCCAATGCGTGTTCTGCGTCAGCGATCCCGAACTGAGGGTTCTTAACTACAAACCACATCTGGTTGCAGACAGTCACAGACTTCCAGCACACAGCTTATCAGCTAATGCTGATCGCAACACTTACGGGCAACAAAATGCAATCTCCAACAGTATCCGTCCACGTGTGTGGCGGGGGTCTTTCATCCGAGACTGTCAGTTTGTTTTAGTGTTTTGTGTACGCAGACATTTACAGGTTTAGATACTGTGCGATAGATTTGCACGTGCATTTGTGGCATTCTTGAAACAGTATACAATTAGTACTGAATCATGCCAGAAAGAGCGCAAAAAAAAAAAAAAAACACATAACACACACACACATATGTGTGTGTGTATGTCTATATATGTGTGTATATATATATATATATATATATATATATATATATATATATATATATATATATATATATATATATATATATATATATATATATATAGTGCAGTTTTCCCATTAAAGCCGCGCCAGACAGCACATAAAGAGTGAAGTCGGAATGAAGTGAGGCAGCCAAATACTGATAATAGCAGTTTGTCACATGGCAGCCATCAAGATAAAAACGACTCGTTTACTGCGAGTTTCGATTATCCGACTTTCTTCCCATGCATTATCACGGATAATCGAGGCTCTACCGTATTATTTTAATTTTTTCATAGTCGAACCATCATTGAATGGTTAATGTCGGTCAATGCATGCGAGTTCGGTACAGGTTCAGCCTAATGTAAACATTGAGTTTATTAACATGTGGCAATCACTTGGCAGTCACATGACAATATTTGTTTTCATGTGGTGGAAGGATACAAAATGGGCCAAAAAGTACAACTTTAGCAAGGCTTTCAAAAGTGCTCACTTTATCGTGAAGAGCCTACACGCATGTGCGCGCACACACACATATATATATATATTACACACACATACATACGCATAGGAGTGTACAGTTTTATTGACTGGCCGGTAGGTTAGGAATAACCTTAAGGATTTTTGTGAAATAAAGAAGGGGGGGGGGGGGGAACAAAAACAACAGTATTATTATTTCAAAAGGATTGTTAAGATATTTGAGCTGCTTAAAAGAACCTCTTGATGTTGTAATTTTAAATAGAAATTACCTAATTTGTGGGAGTCCACAAATCACTACATGCCAGAAGATGTGTCAAGCCCAAAACTTGGCTACTTTTTTTTTTTTTTTTAATTATTTTGTTCATTTTGTGGAAGTTATTTTTTATGAGGAGTTATAGACGATTTTTTGTTAGAATTGGTTTAATAATAATAATTATTTTCTTAAATCTTAGGCGTATAAAGGGTTCTGTTTATATTTGCCGGGTTTTCTATGGTAGGCACTGGAAGGATCTGGATATGCTTGTTAGAGAGTGTTCTCAGCATTCCATTTTTCTCTGCACTTTAGTAGATTACAGTAGTGATCTGCACTTTATTTTCATTGCCGCTGTAATTCTTTAATTTCCAAACAATTTTTGCGAACTTTTATGCAGCATGTTTGACATTGTAAGTTCTGTAGATGGTACCAGGCGGGTTTGTTTTGCTACAGCTGTGGTGCTGTCAGGGGTATGGGGAAGTTTTGTGCTGAAGGCAGCAGAGTGAGTGTAGACTGCTCAGGGGAAAGGGGAAAGAGGTAGTTTGGAGCGCTGGTCGTCAGGGGGTTGCTAGGGGCTCAGGACATGTTCTGATTGGTCGGAGGCGCTTGGGCGAGAAAAGTCTTGTGATACAAAGTCAGGGGTGGCATGGTTGTTGGTGTCGAGGAGGCAGAATGAGAGGACGCAGTCAGGAGGAGGCCATACAAATTTGACAGGATGTGAAAAGTATTGTTTGAAAGTTTGTTTATTTTGCTTGATTGGGACATTTTCCCTGATCTCACATCTTACTTTAAAGGTAACAATATAAGGATAGGAACTTCTAGTCTTAAGTTGTTGTTGATTTTATTGATGTTGATTTTCAGTCCTGATTAGGTTGTGAGACATTATCACTGTTGTTTTATTCGGTCATTGAATTGAAGATTAAATATTTGTAGATATTTTTGTTGGTACTAGGTGTGAAGTAAATATGTTGTAGCATATACCTAGTGAACTACGATCAGGTTTTATTAAGATTCAGTGGGGCATATTTAATTTATTATTTCTGTTTTGCTGTCATTTTATTATCTTCACCACTTTCTTTCAGATTATTTCAGGCAAATAAAATCATTGTTAAATTAATTTGAGTAATTTTTGGAGATGCTAACTCCTACTTTCGTACAAAGAGAATTATTTTCTATTTCTTATTTGTTTCTTTTGATATTTAAGTTATCTCAGCTGATTACGATGATCTAACCTCTGACACAAAGGTCCTGTTTAGTTAAATTGAGTTTTCTACTTGTTTGTCAGTTTCTATTTTTTTTTTTTTTTGTTTAGCAACACCGAGAAAATTATAGCTTATTAATGAGTCCTACAAGTTCCAGATAAGATTGTTCCTTTTTTTTTTTTTTTTTTTTTTTTGGGGGGGGGGGGGGGGGGAGTTAAAATATATTATTTTTTCTTTTGAAATATGTTGACATAATTGTTTGGTAACAAAGAAAAGAAAGTTTTTTTGGGTGTTATCTGTAATCGTTTTTCTGAAATCAAGCAAGGCAAAAACTACACTATTCAATTTCTTTTGTTCTTTTGCAAGGTAATACTCCTATATGGCAATTGCCATTGTTATGTCCATAGTTTAAAATTTTTATTATCTAGTATTTTATTTCTATTCTTGTTATTGATTATTAAAAAGAGTATATTAAAATTTTTATTTAATATAAATCAATGTTCCTTAAACATCAATCCGTCTGTGGTTAATGTTATTTGTTTTCTATGAGTATTTAACTAATAAATACTCAGTGTGCTTTTCTTTTCAACTTAGAATTCCATTTTTGTTTTTTAATCTTTGGCAAACTTTCTCTATAACCAACTAACTCTGAAGGAAGTAGAGATAGTGGGACACGAGGATGCACTAACATTAAGATATCTTTTTAAGATATTTTTTTTTTTTTAAGTGTTACAACATGACTGGTTACCCTTTGACAGTATCAAATATGAGAAGTGATTTCCTAGTGTTCTTGCATTGGACCAAGCAATAGAGCCCCCCCCCCCAAGCAAGCCAATGTTTTTATTAATAATTTTCTCTGGTTTTCTTGCTATTTTATTTTAATCGATGATCTGTATGGATGTTTATGTCGATTATTTGAAGATTATCATCTATTGTCTATTACTATGAGAGATGTATGAATAATATAGTAGTGAAAGGTGTGATGCTAGCCCCTTTTTTTAAATCTAAATAAGCACGTGGTGGAGGATACTTTATTGTTTAAATGGAAGTGTTTATGTTGTGCACAGATATTATTATTATTATTATTATTTACTGTTGCTTAGACATCTGGTATTCTAAATTATATTTTTTTTTTACTGCCACACTGCCGAAGATGGCAAAGCGCCCAAGGCCATATACCAAGCATACAATGGTAGTTCTCCCACCCCACTCGCTCCAGGCAGACGTCACAGGGGCACGTCACGCCTCCCACCCCAACTCAATGTGCACCTGTCCATGAGCCAAATATAAGGCAGTGCGCGGCCCAGGTCAGGAGCTGTGTCAACACCCTTTGGACTACAGCCTGCTTTCAAGTGCATGACGTCATCAGGAGTCGCCCTTTCTCCCAATGCTCTACGTGTTCAGTATAAAATGCTGCGGTCCGTTTGAATTTTTTATTATTTTTGAATTTTTATATTATTTTCATAATTAGCTTCTACCGAATTACTAATGCACTTAGTGTTAAATTTAAATAGCTGAAATAATTAGAATTTACAATCATTAGCCATAAATATATATCAATTTGAGTTTGATTTTTTATATTTGGTGTTCTCTTGTTAATCTGCCAAAAAACGTGATTAGCTTACAGACTAAATTAAAGCTGACAATCATGTTTAAAACGTAAAATATAAGTTAATAACTGATAAATATTTACATTGTTCTTGGTAAGAAGTTTAATATTATTTTGGCTTAACTTAATGGGTACAAAATTTCACAGTTGATGGTGTACAACTATAATATTCATATTGAAATATGCCATAGTTTACGAGACCAATGTGACAACTAGGGTGGCCCCTCAACATGATAATATTCATAAGAGATTAAACCAAATGAATTTCTCCGATGAACAGTAAATATTTTTTTGTTAAATATATTTAGGGCATAGTAATTGAATTCTATAGCTCAAAACATTTTACACATTATTTATATAAATTTTTCACAGAAGTAGTACTACAGTGGACCTGTAAACTTACATATTTCAAGTTGGTGGAATAATTTTTAAATGGTGCAATATCAATTATTTTGATAAGTTAATCATATCTCTCAAATAATTTGACATATTTCTGTATCTATTAGAAACATCAGATATGCTTATACAGTCTGTTTTGGATGTTTTGTACGATAGCGCAAAATGAGAAATGGAAGCTTTTATGCCATATCTCAAGAACCGGTCAAGCTATTTCCATCAAATTATGCACACAAGTAGTGTTACGGTAGGCTATGAAAACTTACATGATTTAAATTACTCGCACACTTGATTTTAAAATGATGTCCCTGTAAAAATATGAAGTTGATAATCCTAGCCTACCCAAACTTTAGACTGATTACTATCAAAGTTGAAATTCCGAATCCAACCTCCGTGATGTAGTTGACTGAGCACCAGCCGATGGTTCGAGGGGTTCTGTGGTTGAGTCCCTGGTAAGACACCACATGTGTGTATTTGTAATTTCCTCACTAGTATTGCATTTTTTCTGGTTACATCTCTAATAATATCTCTGTCAGCAATACGTCAATACCCACCTACCATCTAAAGTTTTAATAGCTTCATGAAAATGATTTGCATTCATGTAAAGGAAAGTAGGCTCACTAGTTATATTGATAACTTCTTGTCTTAATATTGTGTTAACAGTTCTGGTTAGAAGTTGTGAAAAAAAAAGAAGCTCGGAGATATAAGTAAAATGTATTATGATGCGGGATTATTTAACAGTTTGTTTATACAACTGACCCTGCCATTGGAAAAAATTATTACATCTAAATATTATAGATTAATTCAATTTATCTAACAAGAATTAACAGCTAAAATCATTTTCGTCTGAAATGAGCAATTATTTCAACACCCCCCCCCCCCCAAAAAAAAACACGTAAAAAGTCTGATTTCAACTAAAAATCATTATCCTTCTTTGGTCCTGGTTGCAACCCTTATGATAATTTAATATAAAATAAAATTATGCTGTCAAATATCCTGTGGAAGATCCGCCACAGAAATTATTGATGCAAAAACAGAAAAATTTAACAATATCGCACTAATAGTAAAATTGTTGTAATGAACAATGAAATATTAAACTGTAGCTTATGACCAAGTATCTTGATGTGTAGAAAATATTAGAATAAAATACTCTCATAAATATAAAATATGTGGAATAAAAACAACTATTTTCAAATTAAAACATATGTTGGTATTAAAAAATGGATACAAACTAAAAATATCCTACGTATGTAAATGTACAGGAAATTTGTTTACTGTAAACGTTTGCATGCTATATTCGAATTATATTTTTAATGGTCCCGCTACAGTGTCGATTTACAATGTTTGTTAATAGCGGAAGTATCTACGAAGCGCGACTATTTAAGAAACTTGAATAATGTTGACTTTTTGAACACGATTATCTTCCGTACTATGTAGTATTGTTAAGTTTGTTTAAGTTGACTACTGTAAATGCTTTGACTAAAAATTAACTGAATAATGAGTTATCATGCCTACCGGTATTTTGGTTATAGCAGTCTTAGACGGGTTTAATAATGATTAAACTATCTACACATTATCAGGCTCTAATAAAAAAATTATTTAACACGTTTTTTAAACTATTTTACTAACGCGTCCTTAAATGTAAACCTCGTCATTATTTGTATCTTACCAAAATGTAATAGGTTTGACACACAGTGGTATTCTGATTACGTAAATTATTAGCTCCGGACTTCTTCCACGCAGTAGGACATAAACCTAGCAGGTATCACTTATATTTACGTGCGTTCGTTTTCTGGCATTTTTACAAAGAAAAATCAAAGAGAACTTCAGACTTCTATTTCAGTCATGTGGTTATATTAAGTTCATAGCCATTACTCAGAACTGCTAATACAGAAACTTATTTCATTTGAACAGGCTTCCGCATATTTCGACAAATTACTGTTTTGTAGACTATATTTTTTGATGAACTATGGTGACAAAGTAGAAAATGACTGGAATAGTCAGTAATGTCTCTAGAAAAAAATTCAGTAACTTACTTTAGAAGAATCAGATGATTAGAAGTTGGTGCGAGGAATTTCACGCAACCATAACTGTCACCTTTCTTCGTTTTTTGGAAAACCAGATACACGAACTCGTGGACCGTTCTTGTAGTTCTCATTCAATCGGTAATACAGCAGTGATGCGGCATGTTGTCAATGGAAATAGGTAAGACACCCGCACATAATGGAATGTTACCGCTGACTCGAAAGTCACCCCAAGAACTGGCAGGTGTTGTGCCAGAGACGAGGGAGGAAACACGTGCAAGCATCTGTACTCCGGCAGGGAGCGGCTAGGACCACTCTCGCTGACGTCGCATGCCACCCTCTGTTTTGAGAGCAGACCTGAAGTACAGAGGGTGTTGGCTGTGTTCTCCAGTAGCTCACCTCAGCACCGTGTGCTGGGGCTCTCTACAGTCCAAGGCCTCACGATCCTCTCCAAGAGCTTCTAGTTCTTTACCACCAATCACTAGTGGCTGCCGCTACAAGCTTCTAGAGGCTTCAACACCTTCTGATAAATCGTTTATCACCAGAAGCCATTGACCAGTTACTTAACACTTCCGTTGCCGATCCTCCTGGGCCGACAGCCACCACTACTTGCTGGTAGTGGCCACCCCGTAAAGTTAGTGCCTCTTATAGGCAACCCCCAAGGGTATAGTTGTGTAACTATTACTTCTGCCGAACAAACCTGCTTGATTTTACGTACAAGTCACGTAGTATTTGTTTCAATAACTACTAATTCTTTAAGATATCCAAGAGATCTTTGTCATAAGGGCAGAACCTATTTGTAATGAAGTATAGATCTCAGAAAGGGTAAGCAAGGGACCTGGTTGTTTTACTACGTACCTAGCGTAGGACGTCAGACCCCCTTCAGGAGTTTACACGTCACCACATACACCTCTTCTTTCGACGCCTCTCATCCTATATACCCAGGTGTATAGAACGGTAGAGCCTCGATCACTAGGTACACACCCCACCGAGGCGGGACAGCCACCTCGAGTTGTATTGCTGACCGGAGTGCCTAGCTAAGGTGCTGGCAAGGATATTTGCTTAGGATTGGAAACCCTACCTTTGTGGACCACACCCGCAGTGGCAGGAAGAGGGTCTACATGTGGTATGTTTTATTAACTTATTCTGTTAAGTTTTCAATTTATAAGTTTCTGAACACGCTATTTTTGAGCACCCCTGTGAGCATTCCCGATGCAACCGTGTTTCACATATGCGGTTCTTTTGCTGCACGTGACCTGTTATCCTCTCGTATGTGGCATGCGTGACAGTTACTGTCTTGGCCAGAGGTTGGCAATAAAGATTAGAAGCTAACTTCACTTCAGTAACATTTTGCAGCATTTAATTTTATCTAAAAAAATTTTTTTGTGCACTTCACTATAAAGAATTTCACTATAACAAACTAGCCATATTTTTGGTTCCCTGAGGTTTGTTGTAGTGAAGCTCTACTGTATATTATATATATATAATATATCTTTATATTTATTTGATATACAGAATTCAGTATTATAGGTTTTGGTTAAATAATCATATTCAAAACACTGGAAAGTCTTGAATAAATCTTAAGACTCAAAATACTACAAAGATACTCTTGACTCAAAATACAATAATACGAGGACCACACATGGGGTCTATTTTAAAAACCAATTTCTATTTTCTGGGGGGGGGGGGGGGGGGGGAGAGGAGGAAAGAAAAAAACCACCCCCCCTTCCCCTCAAACGCAATATATATATATATTTCATTTTTAATTTACTACAAGCCTTTAAAACAAGGTGTGACTATTCCTTAAAATAGTTTCCTCATTTATTTATTTGTTGTTTTAACTCTTCAAACTTTAAGGCTGACTGAAAATTTGTTACAACAGTCTTCATGCTGAATTACATCAATTCAAAACTCTCTGTTCGTGACATTGACAAAATTTAGTTTTAACATATGTCACAATTAGAAGGATATTACAAGAATTTTTCAAAATTCTAAGGATTTACATGATGGTAAAATTATGTCCACTCTACATAAATTATTTCCAAGTTTTTAAAATTTCAAGCAAAAGAACTGCTTAGGGATCAACCCTAATGATGGCTTGCCTGAAGGGCTTTAAAGTTACATAGCTACAGTTACAAACGTACATAATCAAGGAGTGTGCTTAACTGGCACAATCTCATGAGGCGACTTGCCCCAAAGCAGGTTCGCAAGATTCAATTTATACAGACAAAAAAAAATTAACCAATGAAAATGCCTCCAATTAGCACAGGTAGAACTTCCTATTTCTTTGTGGATTTCAGAAAAATGTACAAAAGTGGCGCAGTCTATTTTAATTTTTCCGTTGAGCGAAAGCTCCAAGCGACTGTGCTGCCCTCGGGTGGTGCTCTACCGAAACAGCATCGGCCATGTCAGTCTTCAGGACAAAGGCTAACTGTGTGGCCATGCTGCCACTTTGTGTCGCTAATCTTGAAGAAAGTCAATCTCTCGCGTCGCACACATAAAGTTCGAGCACAGAGTTCAACTCTTCAACAAGGTAAGGAAAAAAACCATTTTTAATCACTGTAATATTATTCTTGGTGAGAGTCTTTAATTGTGTTTTCACACGATGACTGTGATTTTGTGTACGAGCCACAAACACGCTAGGCACAGGTAACAATTGGGTCCATTCGCTAGGCTGCCGGGCAGTTAAAAGTTGTGTAGTTTAAGACCAACTGTTTCAATATTTACTACAAGAGGCAGCTGAGCACAATTTTTTAGGCAGTGTCACAGGAATTGCCCATCAAAATTACATATGTATTATAAAATTTCACAACATTAAAATTGAAATTTAGAACATGTAGTTAGTTTATTTGCACCAACTGCAACAAGACACTGTAACTCTCATTAAATTTGTAAATTTGAAAATTTTGAAAACTTCACATTAAAACTAACATTGTTTTTTATGGCTCACATTTTAGCTACTGCTCACTCTGAAGGGTGGATTTTATTCAACTTTTAGAAATTTATTCATCTCTTGTTGCCATTATTGTGTACAGATCTAGTGTACCTTTAAATCTGCAGGAGGCTCTGGATGCAACCTGCCTTCCAATATTTCCCCTAATTTCTCTGGCAAAGCATTGTGGGGAGAGATACTGCTTGCTTGCCAACACTACTAAAGTCACAAAAAAAAAAAAAAAAAAAAAAAGCAGCAGCTTACAGGACCTGCAATTCCTTACAATGTTTTATTTTTTACCATAACATGGCATTTCAATCAATAGTAAAACTCATTATGCTGACTAGACTAAATACATTGTCAAGAGCAACTCAATAGATACAACTTGCTATCATTATCAGACTAATTTTCTTGTTGCAAAGCAGTGCCAATTTTAGTGTTACCAGGGTCCACTATTTCTCACAAATAATCTTTTTTGTTTACATAACGAGCAGCTGTTAATGTCCACAGCGTTGTGTGTAAAGAGTTGTCAGCTGAGAAAATCTAATGATTTTTCCCAATAAGAATCTGGTGATATTGCATGGCTACCATCTGTAAGCCGAAGCTTGTACAGCTAGCAATTTTCTCATATTTGCATTCATCACATTGCACTTTCTGTATATACTACTACAATCTTGTGTCAGTAGCCATTACATTTCAATTGTGCAGTAATGGTTGAGAAAAAAAGGCAAAAGGTGGAGGGGGGGGGGGATTTTTCGATTGCTCTTAACACCGAGGTCTTGAGGGGTGAAGGGTGAAGTGAGGTGAGTATGGAGCAGTGCCGAAGTGAAAGGGTGGGAGAAACGGGAGATCCCCAAAAAACTTGCTGACTGGCAGCATTGTCCTGCACAATTCCCACATTCGAAAATCCAGGAGCAATTCCACCGGGTATCAACCTGGTTCACCTAGGTGGAAGGCAAGTGGTCTGACCACTATACCACAGTGGCCCCCTAGTTTTGCAATAGCTCTGTAGTTTATTTTATTTGCATTTGTGCCATGATATACAAGAAGTTTTTTTTTTTTTTAATTTTTCATCTTCCACTCATCAGACATAGATAACAAAAATAAACCTGAACTACAGTTCGGTTTTCTCATGTACCTGAATTGCTGAACTTACCTCGGCTACTGCCACGACCCGCTCTTCCACCACCTCTGGGTAAACGACCACTTGAGAAGTTGCTCTGGCCTAGTCGAGGGCTTCGCATCACCGCTGGGATCTCAGACATTGCCATTTGAATGTTCATGGCTCGGCCTACAGCAACAAACAAATACCAGCATACATAACATTCACTTTCAGATAAGTACTAACAGTGGCATATTACGCTTATCAACGGTCCCCTTGTTTCTGGAACTAGTCAAGATGATGTGAACACAATTTCATAAATATTACTCTAAAATAATTTTTGCACTACAGTGTAAACTGGTAATACAACAATTTAACTCATTTCATACCACATCAGTCTGGCTGCTTTTATTAATGATGTTTAAGTTGTCTCTTTGCCGCAAGAAAAAAACAAATCCAGGAATGATAGTAACAAAAATATTGACTCTTTCGACAGTGTTGATAAAACTTGAAAACAGATGCTAAGAGTAAACTCACTATGTACTGTAAATTGAACAACTATAGTAGTCTATTTGCGGTTTCTTCAAACTTTTTGAATTAAACCTTTGAAAAACAACGCCATGTGTGACGTGCTTGGTTGTTTCATAAAAATGTAGTGCATCACAAGCATTTTATATTTATGTTAACATAATGCCCTATTATTTATTTAATAAAATTTTACTTATATTTTATTTATAAATTATAATATTTAACATTTATACTGAACTTAAATAAAAAAGGGAGAAAATAGGCATGTTGGTAATACCCAGTAAGAAATAGTTCTAATGCAAAATATTATTACACTGAATGCACACAAATGTGGTGTGCTGTCCCTTTGGTATAATCTTCTAGACTCTGTTACACTTTGTTTACATGAAGCAGAGGAATATACTGGAAGTAGAACTTTAGCAGGGCTTCAGAAAAGTCCGAAATAACCTTAAATGGACTCATTATAAACTGCCTGAATTCTTGCATGAATGAAACAACTGGGAAATCCCAGTGAATTAATGATTATTGACTGTGGCACATCAAAAGGAAAAGTGTACTGGCAGACAGAGAAATTTCGTTCAAAACATAATAAATTGCTTGGTTAAACTAAAAAATGGAAATTACACTCACCAAAAAAATAGTTGCATCCACAAGGAAGTGGTGCATTGCAAGGTTATTCTAAAGGAAGGCAAAAGTCACCAAGAACAAGACACAATTACACACAGAATCGTTAAGAAAAATATTTATTGTGCTACACAAACCAATCACAGAAAAACATTGGACAACTATTTTTGGGAACACATTACAAAAGGTGCCGCAGTATGGCGTTGTAGAAGTAGGTCCCTAATGTTTCTCTGCAATACTCCATTCCATGCAGCTTGAGCATTCAATTGTAGTTTCTACAGATTTTGCAATAGGAGTGCAGTCGCAATAAAAGGTAAGGTGTGATGGAAAGAAGGTGAAAATTAGTTTCAGAGAATTTTCATTTTACGACCAATGACTTTTGGGCTAGTGGTGGTACAAAATTTGGCGTGTTCAGGTGAGTCCTTGAGTTCCCGAAAGAAGTTTATTTATAAACAATGCTATATAGCTATGGCTGTATGCCGATAAATATTTTGTCTGTACAGCAAATACTGAAAACAATGCCCCGGTCTGTTTGAAAATATATGCAAAAGTTGTAAGTCACTCACTACTGTCTGTCTCATATAACTTGGCAAGATTATGACAGTCAGTGACTGTCAACTTGGCGTATACGAAAAAAGTGCCATTTACAAAATCCTGTATCAGATGATGCACGAACGAACAAAAGTTAATAATACGTTGGCTATTATGATTGCACTGCTGACGCACATCAGACAAGCAGAATATACGTGACAAGAAAGAGTTCCTAGATTAATTAATACGTTTATTTGGCGTAATCACAAAACAGCGGTTGTTAGCATTAAAAACTAAACTTAGTGCTAAAGTGTAGTAATGGATAGGTGTTCAAAATGAAATGCACAATAAAATAATCCGTACCCAAATGAAACAAGTTCTTTTCAAGTCGTATCCACACTCTCCATCCATACTTTCCGTACATGTTTGATATTAATTCCAAAAGCCTGCAGAAATAGTGCATTGAATTATTTTTTCAAATCATTTGACAAAATATATTCGTTCATCAAAAACACAACATACGACGTCCACCCATTCGGTGCACCTGGCGTACCGAACGGTAGAAACACAACCACTAGTCATTCCCTTGCTTGAGAGGGCAAGTCATTAGACCAACTTACCTGCCCCCCACACAGATTGTGTTGCAGGAGGTAATGCTGGTTTGGCTCTGGGTCAGACCTGTCCACTCAAGGGGCTAACCTGTTGAAACTATTGGAGCGCCTCCGAGGGAACCCGCTCTTCAACCACTGTACTGTTTGAGGAATAAGGTTATACTCTGCGCGTCATTCTGGTGCGTCTAGACGGCAGAATACTTGTAGATAGGAAATGCACATCGCCTGCTTCTATCTCCTGGGATGCCCTTCACCAAGAGAGGTGGGAGGGAAGTGAATGAGAGGAAGGCCACTACTGCCTACCAGTCTACCTGGGGTTGCCCCCAACCCAGTAATGCACTCTGCCAGTCGGTAAGGCTTGACTTCCAGGCTTCCACCCATTCTCAGTTTCAACCTCACTGGAAGGTTCGCAAGAGCCGGAGGCCACATCCAATGATAGCGGTCATTTGTAGTGGAGAAAGAGTACCAATCGGCCTTGCATACCTTTGGTTCTAGATTCTCCGCCATCCCAGCCCACAGAGAACGTCTAGCAGCCCAAGGAGCAGCAGACGGTCCAGCAGCAGCAGTTCTTGGTTCAACCGTAATAACTCCAGCAAAAAGGGCATAGCCTCTTAGCCTGCCCAGTCTTTCAGTCAGCCTTCAAGTAATTGAACGCAAATCGCAGGCCCCTAAGCTAGCACACGGGCCAGTAGCTAATGCAGTTGTAGACTTCGTACCCAGCCGGCAGCCAACACGGCCTGTGTTATATTCAGGACGGCCTGTGGTACGATATTTAAGTCAACCGAAATCACCCTTAGTAAGTGCGAGGCCAGCACTAACAAAGTACCCTGTTCAGACACTGAGTAAAAGCACCCCAATCCACAGATAGCAGTCACACGTCAAGAATTGGAGGTGATTTCTTTATTGACGCCCAATGTGGAGCATCACTTCTAGCGAATAAAGTAGCAGACCAACATGAGCTGGGGTTAATGAAGCTAGCCTAACCACCCAATCTAGCTACACCACTAACTTTGGGGAGTCCTTTAAAACCTTGGGGTGCCCAACTACCAAACCAGCTATATTGATTAGCGAAGCCAGCCAAAACAAAGCCCAAGAGGCCACCATGGCCGCAGTAAATGACACACGTCATGAAGTCACCTGCACTGGAACCCGCATCCATTCTATCACGTGCGCTCACTGCCAGGAGGAATTTCTTTATCAATGCCTAGGATGGGCTGGTGAAGTACGGTACACGGATGTGCTAGAATTTGGATGCCAGGAATGCAGAAACCACCAAACTGCAAATCAGCCTACTGTACTTGGATCATATGCACAGCTGTTGCTTTAATTTGGTCCATTGTATCATATGCGTTCAGTCATTCCATAGACTGGCCAGAGGAATGACACCCCCCCCCCCCCAAATCATGTCTATAGATGTGAGGTGTGTAAACAAGCCACCATGTACAGGCCGAGGGATCCCGGACACAGGATCAGTCCAACTACGTCACATGGTCCCAACGAACTTCAACTGACAGATATTAGCAGGCAACCCCCATGAGGAACCAGTTCAGAGACAAATGAGAAAAGGAATTGACAGAGCACGAGATTTCTGCTAAACAATGGCGCCCCCGAACTAGCAAGCAACTCCGAGGCTGCACCGTAGAGTGGTCGACAAAGTACAGTGAATTCGTGAAGGACCGCAGCCAGCTGTGCACTTGCCTCGCCACACAGTTCTCGGGCGAGGAAGTTGTGGCCCACCTATCCATTGAATTTGATGGGAAAACACAGCATTCAGAAAAGAAGGATGAGTTGTTTATTTGCTGGAAGGTGCAATTATACCACCGGATATGTCCTACCACGGATGAAGAGAGCTGCGTAAGAAACATAGCAAGACTGCACCTCTCGAAACTTCGCAATTTATTGCAAATCCAGAAGACTACAACCTTAGAAGAGCTAGTTGAATGAGTGTGTGAAAGCAAATATAACTAAAGAGCGCAGGCCATATGAGAAGAGAGTGGAACAGGAGAAGCAGACTGATAAGCAAGGAATCAACACTCCTTTCCCTCCTGCGCCGACTCCGCCAGCCTCACCCACTTGCTAACATACTACATACAACTTGCTAACTCCTCCCAAACCCCACTTGCTAACATGCTGGTATTATCCTGGATTCCACTTTAACCGGGACTGCGCAGACAGGCCAGCGGGCTAGAGAAGGGCAGGGAAGGGGGAATCACAAGGGCACCAGCTCTTCCTTCAGAACCCAAGAATGAAGCCAAGCCAAATCAGCAGGGAAACGTGGGCATCAAAACGAAATGTGGTACCGTTGCATCCGGGAGCAAGGGGCCCCGTATCCAAGAATTAATGGAGGAATCAAACCACCCGAAGCCCCTCACATAGAGGCCACGATAACAAGCAACCTGTACTAGCCTTGCTAGATTCTGCCGCCACTGGCAATTTTATCTGCAGTGATGTCTAACTGCTCAACCAAGTGCATAACTATGCCCCCAGAAAAATATTGTACGAATGGCACAGTACAATGCCTAGCTACCAGTAGAAGCCCGTACCATATTGGAAGTATAATTACCCAAGCACACCAGCACCGTAGACTTTGTCATATAGCTGGACCTATGTGAAACTGTCAATTTATGCATCTATGGCTACGCCAGCAACAATACATGCTTGTTCATGGCCAAGGAAAAGTCTATTTGGGAGACAAGAATACGGTAGCAGTGAACTGAAAAAACAGTTCCACAGCTGTGAGGCCCCAACCAGTCAACACAGACAAAATCAACAACAACCTCAGCGGACTCGTGTTCGACCAACTGAAGCAAATGCTCAACGAGCACGCCGAGGCACTTGGGCAACCAGGTTAACTATGTCACACCCACTTGATCCAGCATGACATCTGGACCACCACCACCAACAACCCGATTTACAACCGCCCATACAGTGTATCTGCCAGAAGATGCCATCTCATCATGACAAAGTCAAAGAGATGAAGCAAGGGATTGTAGAACCATCAGCTACACCCTACAATTACCACATAATTCTGGTACCGAACGACATCACACATCCAAGTGCACCACCAGCCATCAACCTTGTCTATACACTGAGACATTGGGGAAGCCAAAATCTTCAGCACCCTAGACATGGAATTGGGGTACTGACATAGTGGTCCACCCAGAAAGCCGAAAGTACACTGCATTTACCACATCAGAAGGAGAAAAGCTCCAATTCAGGGTAATGCCATTCGGCTTGAGGAACGATTCCAACGACTTATATCAAAGTTTTTACTAGCTACATAGGCCAATTATGCTTCGCATACCTAGTGGATGTAATAGTTTACTTGAAGACCTGGAAAGAGCACCAGGGTACACAGAACATGTACTAGAGCATTTGGAACTGTACGCACTCACCTGTAAACTATCGAAGAGTCATTTTGGTAAGACGTCAACATACTATTTGGGCCACGTCATCTCTCCGGATGGAAACTCCTTCAAGCATCGTCGAGCAGGGCCATTGAAGAGGTCGAAGAACCAGCTACCAAGAAACAGCTGCATCGCTTTCTAGGACTCTGCAATTGGCTGAGACACTTTGTACCCGAAATTGCCAGCAAGATGACTCTCCCTATACTCGCTACTACGGAAGGACACAAGATGGATGTGGGGACCGGAACGGTGCCAAGTATTTCAGGCCCTGAAAGAAAGCTTTCATTACATCCAGCATCTTCACTGCCGACAGGAAGAAGAATGGATCCTCTGCCAGCAACTCAATGCACCTTCCAAGAGAACATTCAGCTTCTCCTACACAGCCTGAGCCAGTACCGGATTGCCAACTACCAACATCAAGATCCTGACATCCAGAGACTTCTGCAAGACAAACCCCAGTGCTTCTAGCTCTGCGACGATCTTGTATGGTCCCAGACCGGACAACCTGGAGCGGACTGGTGGATCTGGATTCTGAAAGGATTACAAGCTAACCTCTGCAAACACTACCATGATAACCGTCAAGCCGGATACCCAGGAATAACGGAAACGCTGAGACCTGGGCACCTGATAAATCTGGTACGGGATGAGTAGAGATGTCTGGTATTATGTCAACAGCTGTGAGACGTGTTGCCACTGCAAAGCATATTCCGTACCCCCTAAGAGCTGCCAAGCCCCGTCACCCACATACTGCATGAATACAGATTGCAGCAGACTTAATGGCTCCCTACTCTCTGGACACCCACAGAAACCGCTACCTGCTGGACCTATTCTTCCATTAGGTGGAAGCATTCCCACTACCAAGCCAAGATGCCAATCACATCAGGAAGTTTGAGATGGAGATCTTCCCAAGATGGGGGTATGCACAAAGTATTCTCACAGACAATGGAACTCAGTTCACTAGCCAACACAAGCTGAAAGCCTGTAATTCATGTAGATTCAAGACGGACGGCTACATACCATCCGCAAGCAGAACCCCACTGCGGGGAGAAACCAAGAGCTTGAGAAAAGCCTCAGACTCAGAGTAGGCACCGTACAACACCATTAGGACGAGCACATCCCAACCATCCTCTTTGCCCTACACAGGAGAACAAACGAGGCCACCAACTTAATCCCTAGCCAGCTCATCCTCAGACAGACACTGTGCAGACTTAGGGACTAGCAATGGAATCAACAGCCAAGAGCAATCCCGCAACTAAAGGAGATCTGCAAAGCTACATTAGCCCGGATGGACCAGATGCGAACAGCCCATGCTAACTATATTGACATGAAGTACCCACCGCCATGTACCAGGGTATGCAGCTTCAATATGGGGGAAGCCATTATTCTCAGAAACCACCCGATGAGTACAGGCAGCCAACTCAGAGCAAGAAATAGGAGACCTCCTACCGAATCACTGGCCGTCACGACAATGTCTATTGGGCCAAGGATGCCAGAGGCCGCATCAGGAAAGCCATCCGAGGGAAGATATGCCCCTTTCCTGGTAATGCGCCAGAACCAGTCATTAGCACCAAGGGATCTATTGTCAATGAGCAGAACACCTTTGCCTCCAAGGACCGGAGAAGGATACGAGGCCCGACTGCCAAGAAGCCAGGCAACGCCAATCGGAGTTAAATTTCCTGCACCTCGAGACACCGCATCGGAGAGGTCTGTACCCTCCACCCACAACAGCTACCTACGTCAAGCTTCCGCCTGGTACGCCCAGATGTGCCCGCCCTGACAGAGATTTCCTGGCGCAGCCAGATGGACTGAGAGCCACATTGTAGACAGCCACCACTGAGCTCAATAGTGGAGAAGAATGTAGAACCCAGTACCACTGAGGCTACGGAACGTCAGGAATGGCCACCTCGATCGGCGGCTCCAGCAACCATGATCCTGGAGGGCCAAACCAATGACGAGAGTGCAGCGCCGGACAATGTCGCAGCCACCACCGATATGTCGCTTTCCAAGAGGGAATACCCCACTAGAACTCCCAGTGGTGTCGAGGTCAACCTGGTGACCTCGATGCTGTTGGATGCTCCACCCACATCCTACTGGGATGATGCAACAACCCTGTCAGTCTTTGCGCCACCCCATGACGAGGCCACAGCCACCAGAAAAGATGAGCCCAGCAGCCACCGAGTCGAGGAGGCAGAGGATCATGAAGCGAGACTGCCTCCATTGGCTACCTAGGGTCCATCATTGGAGGATGCCAGAATAACCAGACAGCAGCCGCCTTCCGAGAGTGAGGCACCTACCACAGTTCCGATACGAGTCATCCTGGAGGCCTTGATTCAGCTGGTACCGTCAGCCGCATCCTACCTGGACTACGCTGCTACCCAACCAGTCATGGTGTCACCCGGTGTCGAGGCAGAAGATGAGCCCAGAGCCACTACACCATAAGAGGTGTGTGTGTGTGTGTGTGTGTGTGTAGAGGAACCCAAAGAGAGAGAGCCTCTGTGGCCCCCCCCACCCGGGTCTGTCAGAGGACGCCAGAGCCGCCAATGATTCATCACCTTCCGAGAGGGAGGCCTGCATCAGAACTTCCAGTGACGTTGAGTTCAACTTGGCAACCATGCCTATCTTGGCGCCACCCAGCGACGAGGCCCACCAAGCACCACAACGAGAGGATGAGCCCACCTGTTCAGCAGCTGAGATGCTGGAGCCTTCCCTGCCTCCACCTCTGCCAGCCACCGTCATTCCATTCGACGATTGTCCCCTGGCACCCAGTGACCCCGAGCCGACCACTGCCAGGGACTACAACCTAATGCCGACTGGCCAGGTGAGAAGAGAGCAGCCCGCATGCACCTGCCATGGCCCTTACTAGCCTGGCCAGTATCGGGAAGCTACATGAAGATCAACAGGGCCGCCCACCCAAGAAACCTTGCCAGGGTCAGTGAACGAACTTTCGCCAGTACTCAAGAGCTAAAGTGCATGAACAATGATAATGCAGCCATCAATTGTAGTCTAGTTCCAGTGTAAATTCCACAGCACGCAGAACATTTTCATTAGTAGCCAGAAGCGGCTGAGTCAAGCAGTGCCAATATATCTTCCCATTGACATGAACTTCGATCTGTGGGGCTTCCAGTACTTCAGCTTCCTCATCTAGTAGCTGGACGGTTTGCCCTTCTTGTCCGATGGGGTCGCCCCTGTTGGCGCGCCGGCGGTGGCACTTCCTTCTGCGGTGCACTCTTCCGATTAGACTCAACTTGGGTTGTACATGGCGTACGGTTTGGGGCCCTTTCTTCCATTCGGTCCTGCCTTTGCGCTGGCCACTGCAAGCAGTTTCTGTTGAAATGGTATGCGAGGCAATACCAATACTTTGTTAGGCTTGGAGCTGGCGGGGCAGATGACTGCAATTTCTTACGGGGTTCAGGCAACTTGTCTGACTCAGTTTGCTTACTTTGTTTTGGACGGTTGAGGATAGTGTGCACTTTTAAAATTATGCTACGTTTCTCATAATCAATTAAGTCGTCCACTGTGAGTGACTTGGGAATGAGTAGGATGTTCCTTAGTCGAGATAACGGACGGGTTACCTGCCCGAGACAAACACGCCCTATTTTTGCCACTAGTCAGTTTGGCCTGTGCTCATGAGACCCACTGCTTTTTGGGCACTTCAAGGGTGCAAAATTCCCACCCGCATTTAGACATGAACACCAGCGGGTCCTCGTAACGTCGACCCGCAAACTCTGGCAACTGAGACTCTCCTGTGCAACAAGCGGTGCTGTGGTGGGAAGCCGGTCCTGGATTGTGCGGTCTGTATGCGACAGCACGTCTGCAAATCTAGCATTGATAAACCATCCAGGGCCCTGTGATGCATTCCTCTGGCCGACCTATACATTCATGGTGGTAGGTCTCCCCACACACGATAGAGCACACTGTGGGTATCACACTCTGGACAAATTATCCAACTGCAGAATGCCATTTGACATGTTCTACAACCATCACAACAGTACTCAAGGCCACTGGTGAAGCAGGGTTCATCTGCCCAGCTAAGGCAGGAATAATGGTACCATTGTTGACAATGGGTGCATTGTATTCTGTGGTTCCCTGTGTGGGGCAGTTCAGCTTTGAAGAGCGGCAGTGTTTGGATGCAGTGGCAATTGTGTTATTGAGCTCGTGCTCGCTCATGTCTGTTTCGGACATTCTGAGTAGCATTTGAGCACCACGGGGTGTTTATTGATCTCCTTGAAGTCCAGGAGGTCTGGCTGACCTGTCCGTGCTGTCTAGTCAGCACTATAAAAGCAAACACATTGGATGCCTCACATTGGATGCCAGAAAAACTCTTATGCCCTTCTTGATGCATGACACCTCGTCTGACTGGATATTCTCATGTCAGAGAGGGGTTGGTTTTGTGGGATGCTAGGTCAGGCGCACCCCTTCTGGTGGGGTTTTATGGTTTTCTACTTCTATAGTAGGACACAAAATTGAGTTCGGGCAATGAGATCTTACGTTTCAACTGGTTTGCTTTTGGCGGGATAACCAGGCGATGTGTAACCTCAGACTGTGGCTTGACCTGTCTTGTCTCTGTAGGGCGTACGGTAACAGCAGGTAGATTTGTGCTTTATCCTTAGGTGTAAGCTGGCTAAACACAGCGATGAAGGAGGGGGTAAACTCCTGCAAGCACCCAGAGGTGGTTAGCACCTTTTTCACTTTCTCGCGGAGACCACTCTGGCGGGAGAAAGGCATTTGGATCAGAACACACACACTTTCACATATGTGAGGGTTTGCAGGTACATGTATCAGTACTACATGTAAAGCCACATAGTTCATCTGCCGAGTGGGCAGTGACCTCCTTGTAGTGCTCGGCACCTAAACGCAGTGAGCACTGAGATTTCGGCCTTCCCGTTGACAGTCAAGACGTAGGTGTGAGTTCAGAAGCCCAAGTCTTCCCAACTCAGGGAATGACCCCTCTGACACCTAAAAGCAGTGGAGAGACGAAGTGCGTGGGTATATGCTGGAAGTGTACTGGATTGAACGAGTAATTTTACAGTATCACCTGCATTGCTCTCAGCAGCGTGAGGTAAACTAGGAAAGGTACAATGTCTACAGGAATGTGGTACGCTTGAGTCAGTTTAACGCTGTTTATTCCTTGTTACGGGAAATAAACAAGAGCTTAGGGAAGTTTTAAACCTATGATGTCCAGGTAGAGGCGACCTGGTTCTAAGCTAACAATGGTGGGGTAGATGAGCGCTATTAAAATAACTTAAGAACAGAGATAAACTTCCTACACAATTGTTGTCGATAAAGGGCCGCAGTGTCTATTGTGTAGACGACTTGTGGCATGTACTCTTCGGTGAAGACTAAGCAGGTTGAGAGCAGGATGGCTCTGGCGAGGTGGAGACCAAGTAGAGGCGTTCTCTTTGGCACTTACAGTGCGGTGAAGGAAGGGAAGGTATCAGCAAGGAGCGAAGTGAGCTAGGTCAGTCTGAGGCGAGCAGGCTGGTAAGTGTATCTGGCAACGATTGCAATGGATGACGGAAGACTGGCCTAAGCAAAGACAGTGGGGAATTGAAGACTGGACACGAGCTGCCTTCTGGCTTGCTATTTATACTCTGCCAGGTCTCTACTCTTTGGTCATTGGCTCGGGTAGTTCATGAGATGGGGGGGGGGGGGGGGGGTATAACATTGCTTCTCGGTTGCTGTGACGTCACCGGCCGATTTGGAGATGAGGCGGAAGCAGAGCATACTCGTGTAGCCATCTAGCGAAATGCAGTGGAACTCTGTGCCTTGATACATAGTCTCGATGGGCAAGTGAAAAATACACACTTCGACTGGAACATCCATTCTTGAAGTGGTACACAGTAAAAGTTCATGAAATCTTGTTATATGTCAACAATAAAACTCAGTTAAAATCAGGTGCAAAACTTGCCCGCTGATGAGCTTAAGTCTGATTTATTCTAGGGATAGGCAGATATCAATTAACCGGCCGATACCACGAACATAGGAATTGGCGGCATCTGAACATTATTTGCCAATTATTATTCACAGATTAGTAGCACTTATTTATTTAACACAATGCTAAAAATTGGCATGCTACATCTCATAAAGCAATAATTCATCGCATCTATCAATCAGATATCCTGTCCGAAACCCAAAACATATTCCGAACAAATGTTTTCTGATGATTTGTTCCCTTTGTTTACATTTTAGGTATTTCCTGTTGGTACATTCTCCAAAAACTGTGTGAAACTATGTGAATGCAAAACAACGCAACTTACGGTGCCCGAAAAATGGTGAAGCACGAAAAACGATGAACTTTGCCATTTTTAACAGTTTTACGCAAATTTTCACAATGTGTTTTCAAAACACAAAGTTTTACCTGAAAAAAACAAACTTATATTCCCGTTTGTTTACATCACATGCAAGACGTTGCCTCACTATCGAATGTTGTTAGAATCGATAGTAACCTTAATCGACAGTGCGCATTATTTTCTCAAAGATCCAAAAGAGGGCAGTAAATTTGACAAATCAGTGTTCATACATAATATATTCATAATAATTTGTATTGATTGTGAACCAAAAGAGAGCAGCACAAGCAATTTGTACATGTTTTCTCGGAAGAACAAAATATATACTGTATAATTTTCGGGCATTGCATTTCCAACTGAAATTTATCATTGTTATTGTTTTTACACCACCACCCTATAAAAACAGTAAAGAAAAAAATTAATGGACATGGAGAGACCACAATCCTTGGAAAACAAACTTTGTTACTGGAAACATAGTATTACTGAAGTTTAATATAAATCTTAAATTTGTTAATTATTTTTATCAAGTGCTGCCAACATGAAAGCTCAGACAGTCAAGTTATGAACCAGCTGACAGAAGGCATTACGAATGCCATTTAGTGCGAGAGCACTACGAAAATTTGGCAAGTGTGCATGTTCAACAGTCAAAAATTTGCCTTCACAGAACACTACTCTGAAAAAAGGAAAAGAAAAGAAAAAAACTAACATTAATCATGACAAAAAATATCCACCATAGATCTCACAAAAAACACATTTTTGTACGATGTAGCAGGTGGCCCAGTAGCTTCCTGAGCTTGGCTGGAAACCACCTAGCACAAGTATTTAGAGTGAGCCCGCATGTGGCGAAGATGTTATCGTGGCTGATATTAACTTGAGTCAGTTAACATATCAAATCACTCCCCCACTGTAGAGCAAAGCTTTTGTATTGAGATGAGTCATTGTTTTACTTGAGCAAGTAATATTATATTATGTAAAGAAATAAGACACTACTGCACAATTTTACTTAGTTACACCTCACCTTTATAATAAGCTCTTACCATCTAGGAATTATCCCCCTTGTGCGAACTGCATCAGGCCATAAGACATACAGCTAACAAGTCATATTGTATATATCTAATTCTAAAGTAACGAAATAAGAGAGACACACACAGGCTAAATTCGCTACAATGTAAAGACACGAATACAAATTTTCAAATCTCATAAGCAGATGAATTGTACGTGAGAAATATCACATTTTAACCTGAGCGGGGCATATGCTGATCGCAGTATGTATGACAGTCAGCATGCTAATGCCATTATGCATTATTTAGCCAGTCTTCCCTGTTGTACTGTGATGCTCGAAAGTAGAGTTGTTCTGATACCATGTTTTCTGATACCGATACTGATATCCCGATACCATTGCCCATCACACTGAATTTTAGAAAAAGTGTTACTCTTAATAATACATTAAAAAACATTTTCCCGAGACTTGTTTAAGTAAAGAAAATAAGGTCTTTAAGAAATGCACGTTTTCCCTTTCCAAAGTTAACACAGCTCTTCAGCAGGCGGTAGAGGCAACGAAAACCAGTCAACAGATGTGAAAAATCTGGCACAATCATATAAAATCCTATTCTTCTGTTTGCGGGCGATTACACACTTTGAATTATATATGACTTTGAATTAATCTACTTAGAATTAACGAGGTTTTCCTGTATACACTCAGAAATACTGTAATTTTTGTCTAAAGAAAGTAATAACCTGACTTAATTGTCTACAACTGATACTAATGTATCAGCCCGATATCATATGCGATACAGATACATTGGGAAAAGGCAAAGTAGTGGCAGATACCGATACTTGGTATTGGTATCGAAACAACTGTACTCAAAAGGCAGAATCCTAAATTGATGTTGAGCTGCCCTCCATAATGGTTCAATGCCTGCAAACATTTTTTGCTATCTTGAACTCAATTCAATAAATTCAAAGGGTTAATCCCCCAACTTTAAGCTATATCCAGGCACCATAGAAACAATAATATTCCATGTACTGTAAACATAACAGAATAATATTATTCCCTACTTAAAAGAAAGTGCTCAAGAAAGCCCAGATAATAAAAACATATTTTCTAAGTTCATCTACTGTGGCATGCCAGCTAACGTACACTTCAATACTTACCATCAAGTGGGACACCATTATACTGTTTCATTGCTTTGATGGCATCTGCACGTCGCTCAAAAATAACATCTGCAGAACCAAGAGAACGGCCTGACCTATCATAGTGGACGGCAGCAGATTTCAGTGTGCCAAACTCTGCAAACAATTCCTGCAAAGAAAAAACACCAATAAAAATTAGGATATATCATCTTACTTGAACATAAAAAATGTGTTGGAAAATGTTGCAACTTCTCTCTCTCCCACCTCCCCCTCTTCTCATCAAAACACACTGCCATCATCCATTGTTGTTTATGAAGACATACAGTACTTCTGCAAGATACACAAAGTATTTTTTACACTCTGCGCAGCAGGGAACAGAACTTCTTGACAAGGCAGTCGATAATTTTAAAATCTCTGCCTCAAATACAGCTTGGTAAGTTGTCTTACTAATGCTTTCAAGCAGTCCATTCTAATGAATACCATTCTTTGCATGTATAACGGGTGAAGCATAAATGAATTCCATGTACTCAATTCAAGTATTCTGAAGACAACAGGCAGTATCCACTACTTTGTATGCCTAATGCTCAAGCTACGTATTGCTTTAATTTAATCTACAAAACTAACAATTTCAGATTTACTTGAGTATTGATCATTTTTCTTGGTGTGGTGCATAAAAGATAATATAATTACTTTCTCTTTCTTTAGGATGCATAAAAGCAGTCCTTTATTGGTGTCCATACACTGTTAAAACAAATTCTCTCAATCTTGGTGGTAACTACTGTATAGATATCTGGGGCTTATGTCTGTCAAATTATGAAAGGCAGTCAAATGAAAAACTGTAATCATGCATAAATCCAATGGTGAGCAAGTTGGGAATACTGGGATGTATAATATTGACATATGTTGGAAATCTGGAAAAGCAGTCACAGCTTTCATGAAATTTTGATAATTCAAATGGATTTTAACGGACTTCATCTAAATATAACAGATATTTTCTATTGCCCTTTCAAATGTAAGTTTTAAGTGTTGTGTATACAAATGGCCATGCATCACTGACATACCCATATGCTAAAATGCTGCCAAGCTAACTGTAGATATAACTTTACCACTCGCGGTAGCGACATTTTGAGCTACATCTGAACATTGCTGTTCTGGCTACATAAACATTGAAGTAATCAATAATATAAACATTATTGTCATTTCTGAGACCTACTTTATGCTTCAACTATATTGCGAGCATGTGAAAAAACTTGAGAATGAATACTATAACCTGGACATATATGTGCTTATCGCTTCAGTGTGTAGAGAGGAATCCGTGTAGTTGGACCGTGGTACACGAGTGTTTCATTGGTGTTCTTAACGAAACCTGATCGGCTGTGTATTGTAATTCATACAAGGAATGTAAAGAAACGTGTTTATAACCGGTATTATTCATGTTAAATGAAGCGACTTGGCGAATGTAAATGAGTGTGTGGAGAACAAAAAGTTAATTTATGATACCTATTGTTTCAAAGATGCTGTCAATATTATCAACATTAAAGGGTAAAAAAATTACATTCACAGACTCGGAAGTCATTCATAATGTGTTGTGTTTTATGGAGAAAGAAGCCCACACTGTGGAACTGTCGATACCCAAGGACCAAGCTCAGCTGCGGACAGCTGCAGCTACAGGTGTGTGTCATGGTGCATGGTGCGGTGCCGAAAATATAAGGGGAAGCGAAGAATGTTGGCACTGACGAAGGAACACATTTTGTGACACCTAATAAGACGAAACAAAAGACATGTAAAAACCAGCTCGATCATTTTGGTGAAGGAGTAGTCTGTAGGATTGTATACAACTTTTATTTATGTGACAGACAATTGTGTCTGAACAGTTGATAAATTAAGAAAAAAAATTTAAAAATAGAAATAGATTTTCAAGGCTGCAATTTATGGAAAATCTGAAAAAATGTTAGGATTTCGGCGGCAAAAAACAAAATTGCAGCGTTTACTTTTGATCAAGAAGTCTGACATTTGACAGGAACGGATCAATTATTTAAAAACTATGCAATGTTTCAGAAAATAATCGTAATATTGTTTATATGGCTGAGTCATATATTTTGTCGTCACATGTACACAAGAAGTCCTGGAGCGATGTCTCGACACACGGCCTGCTCACACGCTGGGGGGGATGGTTTTGTTCCAAATGCATTACTGATATGGAAGTCTCAGGCAAACTACAGGAGACTACCATTATAACATGAACCAGCAAAACTATGAGAAATGAGTAAGAGAGATACTTATACCCAATCTTCCTGCCAACAGTATTGTCTTCGACAATGCACCGTATCACAATATTACAATTAATAGGTTGCCTACAGCAAACTAAACAAAACACGTCATACAACAGTTGTTGCAACAGAAAAACATTCCCCTTTCAGAGGACATGCTTAAGCCTACATTTTAACAGCTCATTAAGCAGCATAAGCCTAAGGCAACAATTTATTCAGTGGATACAATACTGAAAATCTGCGGGCATACAGCACTTTGTTTGCCACCCTATCACCCGGACTTGAACACAATTGAAAATACAGTAAAACCTGTACATAGTGAACCTTTTTATAGCAAAAACCTCTCTATAACAAAGTCTGTGTCTGGTCCGGTCAAAACTGTATATGAAACAATGTATTTTCTACTCTTAATAACAAATTATTTTTCTCTCTTCGGCACATTTTACATTTCATTTAATATTTCTCAGTTTTTTTTTAAAAAAACTTTACTTAGAACTGTAAAAAAACCCTACATTTGTCACATATTTTAGATAAAAAATAAAGTTAACAAAAGCCATAGTGTTTGTTAACTGCTGTAGAAGCTGTATTGTCTTACTGTGTGTGTACCAAGTATTTTTTTATCATACGAGTTTTCATTACTTATTTAAAATTTAAGAATTTTGCAAATTTTTTGTTTACATAATGTGACTCCAAATTATATTAGTGGCATATTTCTATTCTATGACATTGGTAATTTATTAATAGTAGCCATACCTAATGTTCTACTGTATAAGTGTTCAACAGAAAATCCTTTTAATACTTTTCTTAAATAAATCAATACAAAAGAACCAATGCTACTCAATTCCAGTGGAATTAGATTCAAAATTGACTGCATGATCAAAAATTAAACACATTGTAAACCATCGCTCTATAAAGAACCCCTTTATAACAAACACCCAAATCTTTGGTCCCTTCAATTTTGTTATACAGAGGTTTTACTGTATTTGGCCTAATGTAAAGGAAAAAGTTGCATCATGTAATATTGCCTGCAATTTAGGCGGCATGAAACTAATTTGTGAAGACATTTTTCACAGTTTAGGAGCTGACGACCGGAAACCACATTGTGAGCATGTGAAAAAACTTGAGAATGAGTACTATAACCTGGACATTTGTTTCAATATTAAAATAGATCCCATTATAGTTAAGCTCGGAGGTGTTGACAGTGACAGTGATAGTAGTACTGGGGAGGACGACGACGACGACAATACTGCACCTTCAGATGACGAAACTGACTGTGTCGCAGGGTTGGAAGGGGGCAGTGAATGAGCATTGAAAGCAGCCAATGTTTTCAGTTACAATGTACACCCGCTTGCTGCCTCCCCTCGTGCTACCCTCCCTCTCCCGCCAGGGCTCCGCAACGGTGAATGTGTGACGTGTCCCAAGCATACAGATATAGTGTGCCCGGTGTACACTATTGTCTTCACATGAGTGCCCATTAGAAAAATAAAAATACTTTATTTTGTACAAACAGGTCCAATGCTACTTGGCAAACATATATTATAACCAGTTCACAAAGTCACACAACCAACAACCTTTGCAGAGTAGCAAATTATTTACATTTTCCCTTACCCAGGTTAAAATTCCCTGACATTTTCCTATGGATGGACACCCTGGAAATAGAGGTGAGTAAAGAACAAACAGTGGTGTGGTTTGCTTCTTAACTGCAGAGGGAGTTAAGAGGATGAGAAATTTATCAGCGAATGTCTACTGTGTACAGTGAACACAGCATGTCACGTTCATATGCACTGGATATTCTGAGAAGGATGTGTGTAACTGTAAGACAATGCTCGCTAAAGACATGCCTATCCTGCCATTACTTCCTGACATTGCTCAGGTGGATTGTCTTATCCGGGAAAGCTGACAGGTCACTGTGGAAGATATTTCTTTTTGGTGGGGTAGTCATGGTTCCATATATGTTATAGTGAGAAACCACCCACAGTACCTACCGAAAAGTTTGTATGCAGCATGTTCCATTATCACCTGATTGGGAATAACAACAAACAAACAAAAAAAAAAAAAAAGCTGCACTTTTGCATCACCTGCAATTATTACATAAGGTTTTCTATCCTGTATTTTCACCAGGAATTTTAATGCGGCGAAACCATTTTGGACCCAAGAGCAAATGGCAGAAAAACAAATTCTCCCTAGAAAAAAAAATACACATACATACAAGTTCCAATAGTCACAATGACTTTCATCTTCGACTGCAATGGTCTTCTGTCAATTTCCTCAAGTATGGGTGCACAATCAATGCACAGTGCTATGGAGATACTTTTCAGAAACTGAGCCATGCCACAAGGCCAAAATGCTCTGGAATGCTATCATTATCCTTCATGATAATGTCCACCAACACACACTGCCAACTTGGCAAAGAATACACTTTAGCAATTTAGTTGGGCACTTCTCCAATATCACCCCTACAGCCGAAATCTATCTCCATGTGATTTTCACATTTTTTGGAGAACTGAAGAGACATTCGTGGACACTGGTTTGGAAAGAGGTGTGGGTGTGTGTGTGTGTATATATATATATATTTATTGATGTGTGTGTGTGTGTGTAAAGATGTGGTTCTGTTGTCTGCCAACAAACTTCTTCACGGATGGGCTTGACCATCAGTCTTATTTTCATTACATACAGACACTTAAAATCGCTGTAGTTAACTGCAATTTTGCCGTCACAGGTGTAGGTTGGAGGAATAATGGATGAAGAGGAAAGGTGAGGAGGGAGAGGAGGAAAGGGGGAAGAAAGAGAGGGAAAGGGGAGGAGGAAAGGGCAGAAAAGTTGATGGAGAAAGGGGAAGAGAAGGAGAGGATGGGGGAGAATGGAAGTGTGAAGGGGTGGGGAAGTGGTAGGAGGAAGAAATGGGGAAAGGAAGTCTAGAGAAGGGGGGGGGGGGGGGACATATTAAAAAAAAAGCTAATTTGTTGGATAGCAGAAATTTTTAACTTTACAACTAGTAAGGCATTAAAACATGGAGCAACTTCTTGTAGCTTGCTGCCAACTTAACTGTGACTATTGCGGTATCTGTTTACGTTAAAACGTATACAATTACGGGCAGTTATTATTTTCCCAGATTGATTTGAAGACTGCTCACTTTAACGTGATCCAGTTTTTATTATTTGTATATATCGACATAACTACACTCCGTTTCATGTAAGTTCACTAAATTTTTGACAGCTCTAGAAATGTAGCACAACAACCATGTATCCTTCTGCCACAGCTATTCAATCTCTGAAGAAAAAAATTGTAAACAAATGCTATGATCAATGTAGGTTACCATTCCAGCAATCTGAATTATTTATTTTTGTTATGGCAACGTTACACTGCTGGGAGAATGTTTATTTTATTGCGGGTGGATGGAGTTGGGAGAGATTTTAGTTAACATCTTTTATGAGATGGCATTGTTTTGCAGCACTTTATGAGTTGGTATAATTTTGAATTACATATGAGCAGGATTACGGAGGATCATGCACAAGTATCATGCCTCAGGAGATGTAAGCCACCAGCCACTTTGCTTGTAGAAATGGCCTGGGAAAAAAAAAAAAAAAATCGTATAATGTTATTCTACCCCATCCGTCATTCACCCTGCCAACACTAACCAACACCCCCCCCCCCAATAACAACCATAAAAAAGAGAAATGTGGCAAAAAAAAAATATTCTAAAAATCAAAAGAACAAAATAATAATGTTTAGGCTTGTGTATGTCATGTGGTGTGCATTATAGATAAACTTTTAAATTTGTTTTTCCCGCCCACTATGTGTGGATGCAATCTTGTCCACCATATTGACTAAACACGCAAATGAACAAAAAAAAGTGTTGGTTGTGCACAATGTGGTATCTGCACATATTGTTTCATTGTGCACAATAGTTTTTAATGTCTTCATAATGAATTATATAGTATATTCAGTCCATTCTCGTCGTTCCATGCCCAGATATTTTGGACCTCCGAGCAGGATTACAAACATTCAGTGTTTTTGTGCATCATTTTTACTGCACTTTTTTTTATCAGCCACTTGTGGTGTGCAGTTGCATTGTGCCTTGATGAACAGCATTTAGTTCCGCATACGACCTACCATGCCGACTGATTTTCTCATGAATTTTGGAAGTGTTGTTGAAGGTCACAATGAAACACGTGTATATGTATGTGAAATTTGCACCCCAAAGTCATGTTTATTTCTCGTTGGAAACTATGGTGATACTGTATTTACAGTTTTGTGAATTTCTGAACTGTGTACGAACAATGACAGCGATAGCTACAGCACACTTGCGAATGCAACGAGCCCAAAATTGTCTGCACAGAGTCTCCCTGTTGGCAGATTAAACCCTTAATGACTCCTCACAACAATGGTTGTTCAGACCAAGCCACCTGCCAGGATCTGCCGTCCATTAACACAAGTTATGAGAATGAAGATCGTCTAATCGAAGAACATGGTGATGAGGACACATCTTTCAACAAAGTGGAACACAGCAAGCAGCTTGAAAAGTTTGCTAATGCTTATTATAAGTTGTGTGTGTCGCTATCAGTTTCATCAGAACAGCAAACAACCACACAAACCACATGCTGAAGTCGCCCTTCCATTCATGAAGTTCCCGACATTTTCTGGAGAAATCAAAGGTTGGTTAAATTATTCCAATTTGTTCACCACCTTGATAGGAGATAACAAGGACCTCAGTAATATGGATCATTTCACTTACTTAAAATCTTCACTTTCTGGAGAATCATTATCTTTTGTTCAGTCACCTCCAATGACCTAAGATACTTTTGACACTACTTGGAATCTGTTGATTAAATGGTATGATAAAAGGGTCATCATGGCAAATCATATAGACGTACTTTTGCAAGCTTCTGTGGCTACTAAAAAATTCAGCCCAATCCTTGTGAGATTTATCTATCATTGAAAATGTAGCTCCTTTAAACAGAACCTACTAGAATATCAATGGGATATATTGCTGCTGCATTTGTTGAAGAAACACATGGACTAAGCATTAAGAAAACAATGGAAACTGGTGGTTCATGAACTTATCCGTACACTGAGTGAATTTACAGATTTTCTTGAAAAATTCTGCACATTGAGCAAATTCATAGTCTGTACATCTCAAAAGTACATCCACCCTAAATCAATTAAAAATCACCAAGTGCCTGAGCAGCATCGTACTTCATTAGGTAGTTTGTTGAGTCGCTACCGGAAAAGTGTTGCCTTTGTAAGGATGATCATACCATCCATAGATATTCTGAATTTGTGCAAAGGACCCTCAGCCACGTTTTTCAATGATAAAGGACAAAGAATTCTGTATAAGTTGTCTTCAAGCTACTCACCAAGTGATGAGTGGCCCACCGACCAAATATTATCGATTTTGCAATGCTTGCCATAACACGATGCACATTTCCCATTAGATAAACCTACTACCACAGTGACACTGTCAGCACAGGATGGAGTGCCTGTTCAAATGAGGACAGCACCCTTAGAGTTCTGTCTTCATTTTCCAAAGATTTGCAGCCATCTGCTGTAATGTTATCTACAACTGTTGCTTATGTTGAGAATGTTTGTGGAAACTGCCAGACTGTTAAAGAGTTCTGCTTAACTCTGGCAGCCAAACCAATTTCATTACTGAATCATGCCTGTCGCGATTAGGTATCAAGTATCAAAACCTATCAATTCAACTTTATGGACTTGCCCACACCCCACTTACTAATGCAAAAGGTGTTGCCTCGTGTATCATAACACCTAGCGGAGGAAGGAGCCACATCTGCCTATTGTGATCCTAATTTTGCAACAAATTACATCACATGTTGTTTCAACATTTCTTAAGCTAGATGCTTGGGAACATATTAGAAAGCTGCAACTGGCTGATTCCACCCTTGCCACACCAGGAGAAATTGATATTTTGCTGGGCCAGAAAGAGGTAGAGACAGTCTGATGTAGTGCAGGATGCAGAAATCAGAGGTTTCGAGGCATGTACTACTGGTCTCCAGTCCAGTGATTTGGCTGGTCTGACTCAAATATCAAACCGGACGTTACAGTAGAAGGCTAAGGGCGTCCACTCCCGTGGCTCCCTGGCATGCAGGACGTTGCTGTCTAACCCCAGTGTCACGAAGAGCGGGGCTCCTGTTGGGGGTGGGACTATCGTTTCCAAGCAAGTGACATGGCGCACAGGACGTTGCGGTCTGACCCAAGCACTTACGGGAAGGTCAAAAATCCAAGGGACAACTGCTCTAGTGAGGCCTAGGAAGGCAAGCTTCCTAAGCAGCACTTCGAAACAGTTATCACAAGAAGAGAAAAGGAACGAGGTTTTGGCTTGTGGCTAACCCTAGAAGAGTCTTACTAGGACAGATGACAAACCGGAAAGAGAGGGGACAAGGTGTAGGAATTGCAGTGTGCTAGAAGAGACAACTCGACTAAGTCAGACTTATGTCTGTTTTATTGATTGCTCTATCAAACACACAATCCAGCCTATACCCTGATTGAGGCCTTAAGGGCAGATCCTAAGTTGCCAACTGGTATATTACCCAGACTTGGAAAACACGGCAGTGTGCGTGGTAAGGGCGACCCCAAGTCAGTGGTACTCATGAAAGCTATACGCGAACTACAAGGTAACATGGAAGCACAGTGGCTTTGGTATGCTGGTAGGCAGCGAGACAGTGTCCTGCAGAGTTTAACTCTAGACTAGACTGCGAAAGGTAAAGGTGACTCGAAAAAGTTGATGGTTGCTTGCTCAGGCAGCATGACATTCTGCAATGGTGAGACGTGATCTGGTAGCTCTTGGGCAGCGCAACGTTCTGTACTAAACTGGCGTGTGACAGTCTCGAACTCGGGACTCTGTGCACAGGACCAGCACAGGGGTTTCAGGGTGTGGAGAGAAAGACACAAAGGAGAGAAGAGTAACTGAGAGCAGCGGAGACTTCTCCTCCTGCACCAGGTGCTGGAGAGGTAAGTAGCAACTTGAAGAAAAGCGAGTTGCAGCGCAACAGGTGGTAACAGAGGGCAAGCCGTCCCTGGCATAGGAAGGCATCCTGTGGTGTGTACAGCATGACGGTTCTTCTTAAGAGGAGGCCGCCGTTGTGATGAGGCTATATGAGAGAATGACGTCGCTCATGGGGCGTCAGCCCCCCTCGAATTAGCCAGAGCCACAGGCGTGAAGGGCGAACATCCCCTCGAAGGTGTCTGGATACGCAATGGCAAATTGAAACAGTGGTGCTCTCTCTCTCTCGAAGTCAGGTGTCCCCCACATGCTTAATCCATGTAACCGGTATAAGGAAAGGGTGTAGGGGTGAAAAAGGTCAGTTTAACCAAACAGCATATATTTAATTAGTGCAGATCTTAAAGATCCTAATCTCTACCCTCGGGTACGGGTATGTGCTACAGATTAGGCGGAAGGCCTGATTATGTACAATTATTCCAGGTGGATTAGGTTGAAAGCTTTAAATGGATTAAGTGGTTGAAAAGTTATTTCACAGCCTGTTGCACATCTAGTGAAAAAGTCAAACATAAGATTAGAATTACATTGGATCATGCCTTAAAGGAGTAGCTAAGTTCACTGTGGAAACAACTAAGTAGATTCTCTCACAGTGCGCGTAGATAAAGGCAACTGGTGTAAATCTCAAACTAGTGAGAAAAGTGTACTGTGAGGAAATTTTATTTTAGTTGGCAATTCCTAGTTACATTGAAAACAGAAGTTGCTACAGGATATGAAATTCGACTTGTTACACTTCAATATACACAAAATAACAGTTAGGATGAAGCCATTCAATTGTTTTATCGAGTTAAGTGCCCATGTGAAATTTGTCTTGCTTTACAGTATTGGCTCAGATTACAAGAAAAAATTATTATTACATGCAAAAAGTTACACAAAGTTTTAAGTTACAAGTCTCTGGTTGTAAAAAGATTATGTAATTAGTTAAATAGCATAAAACTGACAATGTAAGGTAATTTACACCAGGGTAAACTATGAATAGGAACATTAGGTGCAACATGAACATAGGTAAACAATAGTAGCATTGTGCACGTGAGGCAATTAACAAGGTTAAAGAAGATTTCTGACACGAAATTATAAGCAACAATGGTACACAATAATCCAAGCATTATTAACTTGAGTAAAGGCTGTTCACAATAAAGTAAACACTTTGGAAATCAACCTTCGAAAAAAATCACTGCCCCTGCCTGCAAATATTTTAACGGGTGCTCTGATTGACATGCGTCTAGTAAAGAGTAAAGTTGGTAACGACGGATGGGAAATAGTTAAATATCTTAACGTTGAATAAAAAGTGTTAGGTAACCATTTGTGATAACTTAAATAATTTCTTTGGCTTTCTGTTTTTTTAAACGCATAAATGTGTAAAAATAAGAAAATTTGTAAAATATTCACTTTTTATAATAATTTCAGTTTCATTTGACAGATGCATGGATAAAAATTATGTGGCCATGACAATGTTAATTTTACATAAGGTGGAATAATACAAAACGTGCATTCAAGTAGATCTTAAGCAGGGTTTTCAAAAGAGCTCATTTTACAGTGAAGTGTCTATAGCAAAAATGCTAGTTAAAAAAGCAGTTTGACACATGAAAATCTTAAAAAGAGCATGGTTTTATAAAACAACATGTGATCAAAAATTTGTTTTTGGAATGGTTTAGCTACTCAAGCATTAGGTGCATTATTAAACACTAGTAATGATAAAGGTTTAAGAGTGAGCTAGTCATCTTAGTGTGAGGCACTTAACTATACAAAACAAAGTGCAAAGAGTGATTGTACAAACGTGGTACAAAAGTAGTACAAATGTGGTAGGTGTATATACAGTACAGAGAGGTGTACAAAAGTACACAAAATAGTTAGCACAAAAATACCAGGTGGCACAGGAATACTCTAACGTGACTTCCAGGCATGCTTTCATCCACAGTATATTACTTCCATGGCTGGTCTACTACTTTAAGTGTGCTTTAACATAGGTGGTTAACTTCTGGCTGGCTCATGGCCACAATTCTCTAAGTGGCAGTTAAGCTGCATAACAAATAGTGGCAAAATTCCAAACAAAATTCAAAAGCAAAACAAAACAAGTGAAAACAGAAATAAATATACAGTATTTAAATCCTTCACGAGCCAGTGCAGGTAGTGGAAGCATAGCATCAATATAGAAATCGACTGAACAGACAAGTCATGCATTCTTGGTTAACTAAGCACAATACATGACCAGGTGTTTCCTTAGCTTGCCAGTTTCTTGATTTGCACACACTTCGCTAGGGGGTACTTTGCTTTGAATTACATGAAAGGGTGTTATACTTCTGTACACACTTCCTACTCTAGACTAAACTGGTAAACGCGTACAGTTAACTTAACCTACTCACACATTCACAAGTGGTCGGGGCACTTCACACGATGAGGCGGAGGCTCTCAGTGGGTGTGTGCTGCCTGGATTGTGTCGCACACCAAGCAGGTTAGGGGTGCAAACACTCCACTCAAACAGAGTCTATCTTCTGTGCTCTCCAACTGAAGGTGGGAGGGCGACACCACGGAATCTCCTTATAACACCTGGGCATCCCCTAAATGCTCATGCAGCAAGCCCGCCAGGGCTGCATTCTATGCTACGGCAGCACGTAGCATGACTCAGCTGGTAAAATGGGTGGCACTGGGGCAGTGGGCCAGGGGTTGGCGACCAACGGCACAAAGGCTAAAATCTCCGGCCTCAGCTGGCTAACTGGAGGCGTTGCCTCTCTGCAGGAAAGTGGCGGCTGGTGAAAGCGCTGGAGGGGTGGCGACCACTTCCTCTCTCGGCAGGCAGACAGCTGGCTGCCTCACCGCCTCTGCTGCAACTGGCGTGAAGTGCAGAGTTAGCGGTGGAGAGGGCAGCACAGGCTGTTCTCTACATTTAGATTGGCCCACCAGAGAGGGGAGGGGGGGCACGCACTCTCTCCTCCATCTGGTTGGTGCTGGTCCCAGCGAAGGCAGGCGCTGTAGCTCTGGAGACTGTTGCGGCATGGTAGGAGTGTGACCTTATTTAAGGGGTGCAGATGGGGTTGTCGGCGCAGTGAAGTCTGCAGAGTTAGTGGTGCAGTGTTGAGTGGTGCGCTTGGCGTGTCTGCTGTCTTTCATTACCCTTGCTTGTTGCTTGTCTCTAACCTCCTGACTTGACTTCTCCTGCAGTAACTGCACGCATTCTGTATTGACTTATGGGTGCAGTCGGGACTTAGCAAATCGCTGACAGAATAGGGGGCCTTCTCTGGGTAGCGCCCATGTATAAACTAGGTTGGTGGCAGTGAATGGTTGCACATTGTTCTATCAGCCAGGGCATTCCTAGTACTAGTTCTTGCCCCAGTTAGAAGTGCATCAGTATCTCATTGGCGAAACGCAGAGTTGTCAGTCTTTCCCCCGTTGGTAGTAGAGCTCCTTTCAGAATATATATTTGGGTGTTGCAGGCAGGCAATAATTTGGTTTTGGTACTCCAGTGAAATAATGTATTGGTGGATTACGTTGGCGCTAGCGGCTATGTCAAGTGTAACTAATCTTTGTCTTCCAGATAAGTACTGCTATAAATGAACGATCTTGGAGGGTCGGTTTCCCCTGCATGACAGTAAATTGTATGGCCTCCCCTTTCAGTTTCACTGCTTCCTAGGGTTTTTCTCGGTATTTGTTGGCTCCTCCATCCTCCGGGCGAACGCAGAGCAGTGGTCACCACTTGAACAGGGTTTTTCCTGCTGCCTGATTGGCTGACTTTGGCCACGTCTATATAATTGTGCATTAAACCTTGGCCGGCACACTTACGGCGAATGGGTACCCTGGTGGGGATATAAGCTGGTGCAACCTTAAGGGGTCTGAGAACCCTGGTAACGATGGCTGGCTGGACGAAGGTAGGTGTCTTGCTGAGCTGCTGGTAGACCCTCTCTGACGCGCAGCCTCCTCTTTCTTCCAAAAGTATACCTGGTTGCCAATTGGGCCGCTTTCCCTCAATACCCCAGCATGAGTTAGCCCTTGCTTGACAGCTTTGCCCCACCCAGCACTATATTGAGGCATAATGTGGTGGGGGTGACCAGTTAGGTTGACAGTGGTTGGCCAGAAAGCGATAGACATAGCCTCACGGAGTGAAGGATGTGGAGGCCAGGAACGTTTGGAGGCCTGTACTACTGGTCTCCAGTCCAGTGACTTGGCGTGCGGGACGTTGAGATCTGACCCAGGTGGCATGAAGAGCAAGGCTCCTGTTGGGGGTGGGCCTATCATTTCCAAGCAGATGACCTGGTATGTGGGACGTCACTGTTTGACCCAGGCAATTACTGGAAGGTCAATAGTCCAAGAGACAACTGTTCTAGCAAGGCCTAGGAACGCAAGCTTCCTAAGCTGCACTTCGAAAGAGACGAGATTTCAGCTCGTGGCTAACCCTAGAAAAGTCTTACTAGGACAGGTGAAAATACCAAGAGAGGGGACAAGACAAACCGGAAAGAGAGGGAACAAGATGTAAGAATTACAGACTGCTGGAAGAGACAACTCGATCAAGTCAGTTTTATGCCTGTTTAATTGATTGATCAATTAAACACACATAAACCAACCTGTACCCAGACTAAGGCCTGAAGGGCCTGTCCTAAGTTACCAACTGGTATGTTAAGTAGTCTCGGAAAACATGGCAGCGCAAGGGGTGAGAGCGACCAAGACAGCGGTACTCGTACTCGTGAAAGCTGTAGGCTGTAAGTCTATGGTTGCTTGGGTAGAGAGACATTTTGGGAAGGCAAGATTTGAAGTCTGGTAGCTCTCAGGCAGTGTGACATTCCATAGAAGAATGGCACGAAAGAGCCTCAAACTGAGGACTGCGGGTCGTATTTTTACTCTGTGCACAGGGCCAGTGCAGGGGTTGCGGGGTGTGGAGAGAGAGAGATGCAAAGGAGAGAATAGAGTAACTGAGAGCGGCGGAGACTTCACTTCGCGCCAGAAGCTGGATGGGTAGAGCATCAACGTGATGCGAAGCGGGTTGCTGCACAGCAGGTGGCAACAGCAGCCAAGCCATCCTTGGCTTGGAAGGTGTCCTGTGGCGCGTACGGCATAACGGTTATTCTTAGGAGGGGCTGCAACTGTGACAAGGCTAGATGAGAGAATTACGTCACTCATGGTGCATCAATTCCCTTGACATTCCCCACACACTTCACAGAGTTTCCTTCGACAAGTGGTGCAAAGAAGGCAGGAGGCATCAAGAACGCTCATTCATTTGCTGTAACGAGTGACGTAGAGAATGCAGAAAATGCTGAAAATACAGACTACATATACAATGAAGACATGAATGAACTTGTCGATAGACTCAGACATTTTCTATCATTAGTGAATTCAAGGATCTGTGTTATATCAGATGAGAATTTTGGCTACTAACCATGATTTGCAAACATCTGATAAATATACAGTGAAACCTCGTTGCTGCAATCTCGTTAATTCTGTTTTCAAGTAACTTTTTTTTAAATGGTCCCGACAACTACCCTATGTTAACAATGTTAAAAAATCTGCATATGACTCTTAAAACAAATTTACCACACCTCTCCAGTTAGGTATTTTGTCCGAACAATCGTTTAGCTATGACATAAAGTGGATTTTCAATGATGTTCCTATTAATGACGTTTTACCGAATTTCTCATTGGTACATTCACCAAAGATTGCGGGCATAATTAATTTCTGAACGCTATATGAATGCAAAACACAGATAATCAACAACTGGTGCTATTGACATTATTGTTTACATTCCACAACTGTTTGTCCTGTTCTATAGACCACTATTCTTCTTATATATTTACTGTACTCCTCGGTTGGCGGCAATGAGAACGAATCACACAATCTACGACAATGTATTCAAATATCTATGGCTTTGTTGATGTAAATAGAATTTGGAATGGGGTTAGAGAAATGACTGTATTTTTATAGACGTGATTATTACCAGAAACTATTAGCTGTGTGTTTGGTTAGAATTGTAAAGGTTTGAAAAAGACTTGGGAAGTAATGATTGGCAAAAATTATCACAAATAAATCAGTTGTGGTAATTTTAACTGAGGGATTAAGCATGGCTCGGCCGACGAAGGAACACAAACTAATAAATTAATATATGTAAAAATTAAAGTTTGCGTAATTTCAAAAATTGAAGTTTTTTATTTAAAGTGAATATTTTATCATAAATTGATTTCAATTAAGTTACTTTAATGACACCTTTAGGGTGTTGGTTTAAACAAAAATGCATACTGAGGTTATGTACAATACTTCTTAAGTCTAAAATCCATGTCCGCATCAATCATTTTTCCCACGTTTCATTTCTTCTTGTTGGTCCACTGAATAACGAATAGTCGAGAATCCACAGTATAAAGATCCACTGTATGAAATAATTAGAAAGATAGAATGTACATACTACGAAATTTAATTCAATCTATGTATACATAATAATTTGAGGCAGTGTCCGAATTGGCAGATTTTGTTAACAAAATGAATATGTAACCCGATTTTGTAAACAAAATTGGTAAAATATTTGTTTGCATTTCGTATCTTGCGGATGTTACCAAAAATACAAAACGACAACATCAGCACCATATATGTGGTGCTTTAAAAACACATGCACAAATGCATAAATAATTTTTTTATACAAATAATTGTTCTTAAAATACACTATGCATGTTAAAAAAAACAAGCTAGTGTTGTACTTTGTTTATATATTTCGCAACAAAATTTTTAAAAGTCATTATTACATAATTTATTTTATTATTTATTAAAATATTCATGATTGTAAAATATTATGTCCATTTTAAGCATTAAATTAAGATACAAAAATATTTTTCACTGTTAATATAATAATGCATTGCCATGAGTGCTAAACAAGGGACTGTCAACATCCAAATTGACACCTACCCAATCACAAATTTACAAAACAACGAATTTGTCACTTTGGACACTGCCTGAATTAAACTTCTTCTTACTCAGTCCATTCTGCTTTTATGAAAGACTAGTGAAATTCTCATATTTCAAAACTACAAGTCTTTTGTGCCACTAATTGGTAAACTGGGAATTCAGATTGTATGAAAATTATGTAAATAAAGAGTTTTTGATTGAATATGATAAATTACGTACGGTTTTGTCGGGCATAGGTGTGATGCAAAGCAGAATTATTAAGATGCATCTTACTTTCTCCATACTCGCTGTGGCTAGCTGTTATGTGATGACGCCAAGCAAAGCTGCTTCCCTCTGTGCAATTACTTAACATGGAAAAAATGGTTTTACCATCTAAATGTAATGAAATAGTGTCAGAATATTTGCACCCAAACCAGGTAACTAATTAAGATGAACATTTAAACACATTAACAGTAACTCTTAATGAAATTTCAATTACATTCAGACACAGTACACTTCAGACATGTACACAAGGACGAGACATACATTCCCATACTATATATATAAACCACACACTCACGACCACCCCCCCCCCCCCCCCCACACACACACTCAAACTACTTACCAAGATTACACAATGCACAAGTCTCTCATTATGCATGAAACCAAAATAAGTTTTATTTGCAGAATGATTTACGGGGGAAATCAATGATGAAGTAAAATTAATCAGCTCAGAAAAATCCAGACATATTATCAAATCAGGAAAATTTGCTGTTGATAAAAGAAAAATTCATTGTGAGATACCTTAAAAACTTTATCACCTCACTAAGAATTATCAAGCAAAATTAGCAATTTGCCACCAAATTATACTCTGTAAATTAATCTTGCTGGAAAATTCATCCTTTGCTCGGTTGTAGAACATGTGATCTCATCTACTGGCTTCTGGTTAATGTCCACTAAAATAATTACGTCCTTCCTTAAAAATTCTAAGAATAATTTTAGTCCAATATCTCTCTCTTGAATGAAAACAATTTTGAAGTCAAAACTTAAAAAATAATCATTGTGCACACTGACTGCCCAAGGGGAGTGAAAGTAAAACAACAAATAATTTATTGGGGCCAGTCACGTGTCAAACAATGGCTTTTGCCGTTTGGGGTTGAAAGTTACACTGACACTGGTCACGTAACATTTGAGTTAGGAAGATGACATCTTGTGTCACTTTTACTCATGATGCCAGAATCACGATTTTCAAAGAGTGCCTTAATGTTTTACATACTAGCTAGCGCACTGCCAGTGTACAGGACAGATCTGGTAACCTGGGCAGAAAGTCTAGAACCACTGTCATGGCCCTACGAGTGGACTGACCCTTTGATCACACTTTTACCTGGTGAGGCCTCAGCTGGAGACTCTTACCCTGGCATGGCAGGGCAGGTGGCTGTCTTTGATGCTCGCAGATGGTGAAGCATTCTGCCTTTGCAACTGACTGCTGGAGGCTGATGTAGGTGATCAAACAACCAAGGGTTTGCGATCCCTAGTGAAGCTTCTTCACTCCTACGGAATGCCTCGACTACGGGGTGAGGCCTCGGTAGGGCGGGCCACATGAACTTGACCCCGCTCAGTGGAAGTGTAAAGTGCAAGTGTGGACTTGCAAGGCGAGCTAGTTTCAGGGGGGTGCAAGCCATTTTCCTTAAGTTTCTCTGTCTACCTCGGAAAACAACGGTGACACACAAAAATTTACCACACAGAGAATAGTTAAAAATTTACGTGTTATATTAACTCAGTAATAGGTACGGTGGCCCTATACTACATCCTACACTAACTTGCTTTGACACGGAAGTTATTAACCTGCGCAGTTCCAGGTGAAGGCGACCTGGCTCTGATCTGGCTGGGAAATAGGTGATAAATCATGCTAGGTTAAGTACTTTACAGCTTGCCCTAACTATCACCTGTTGTTCTGAAGGAACAGAAGTGGTGGACAATTACCAGAAGGGTAGTGTCAAAACACTGGCATCACCGTGACCGCTACCAGTTCTGGGCTCGATACCAAGGGTGGTAAGGAAAGAGCAGATGTCTTCAGGAGCCGCAGGAAGGTCCAGTCTCCAGAAGCAAAGTGGTCTGCGACTGCTGCAGAAGTGGCTTCTGGTCGGGATGCCTCAACTGGTAGTCAGATTTCAGTCCAAGAAGAGTGGTGAAATCTGCGGAAGTACCAGCAACACGAACCACCGATGGCTGCCCTCCGCCCTGCACAAGAACGGTGGAGGAGAGACTGTCTTATGATGGTCATGCCAGACCTTTTATACTAGAATTCTCAAGTGCTGAAGCAGAGCTATCATCCCTTAGCTTCTGCAGCAACTGGAAGTAGAAGGGGTGCTGCCCTCCCTTGGTGTACTGTGGAACTATGCTGCCTTAGTTGGAGGAAGCGATGTCTCAGTCTGCAGTACAATCTTATGTGGGGGGGGGGGGGGGGAGGGTGTGTTGACTCGACATATTTTACTGGAGAATATTGGCTAAAAGTACAAGGTAGGCTCATGTCTCAGTAACCGCTTTCAGCATTGTGCCGGTGTTTCCTGCCTCTTCAGTACTATGTGGAGTAATGACTTGTCCAAAGGGTTAAACACTGCATCCAAGATGGGGCGAAGTCGAATGAGGAGTGCGAATCAAAGAAACAAAGCATCATGTAACAACATTGATGCCCGACAACTAGTGGCTGAGAAAAGTACGTCACTAAGTCTAAAGTGTTTTGGTGGGTGCTAGGTCAGTGCACCCAGGTTCGAGGTTTAGGACTAGTCCTTACGTTAAACCTGAGCACGTCCGGTATATAGCACAGGCCTGGTAGCTTTGCTGCAGGGCATGAACTCTGGTAAATCAAGTACCACTTTGCGTTTTGGCGGGTTTGCTCTTGCAAGTATACCTGGGCGACGCGTAACTTGTGGCGGCTGCCTAATATGTGGTGGTTCTAGCTTGGGTGAGTTAGAAGGTGACTGGCTGGTGGTCAGGTGTTAGCTAGTGTACATGGATGCTAAGGTCGGTTATGCTAACTGAAATCCCAACCAGCGTGGAATGGCATCCCTAATGAGGTGTCTTGTCCACTCAAGGAGGCTGCAAATACGGGTGTGTTTCCTCACTGAGGACGGATGCTGGAAAGAGATCTGCGGGAATATCTGGTGTGGTTGGTCTCTGCAGGTGACATAATGATTAAACTCTCTCCATGGTGGAAGTTGCGCGAGTGCAGATTAAGTTCCTGCTGGGGTTCTGAGGCAGTGTTTAACCGCTTAACCCGCTCTCATACACCACTTTGATGGGAACGAGACATATATACTGACGTGTGCTTCTTACATCAATATACTATAAACGACCACAGCTCATCCTACGTGCTTATACCAGCTACAGGAAACAACTACCAGTTGTCCAACAGGAAGTGTTTGTGCAAGAGACATGGAAGATACTTGGTTTCCCGGACTGTTCCTGAACTGCCCTTTCTCTATCTACTAAGAGGGTTTAAACACGTGAAGGAGCAAACCAAGCATGACGTGTGTTACGAATGCGTAGAAAGTGGGTTCAATTTTAACGCACTTTGGATTCACGGTAAATTAAAGATATTTGAAGCTGCTGCACAACGCGCCAGCCCCCACTGAAGCACCCGGCAGACAGTGTCGCCACACAGCCGAAGACGGCAGATCGCCTGAGGGTATACCACGAGCACAAGAGGTTAGTTCTTCCATCCCGTGCACTACAGGCAGATGGCCAAGGGCACGTCACACATCCCATTCTGGGCTCACAGCGCATTTCAGACGAACCGTATCTAAGGCAGTAAGCGGCCGAGGTCGGGAGATATCTCCAGTAGCTCGCCTCAACACTTCTTGTGTTGGGGATCTCTACTGAGCACTACGACCTCAAGGTCCTCTCCAAGAACTTTCTAGTTCTTCAGTGGCTGCAGCCACCACTTACCAGAGGCTTCTACCACCTCTTGGTATTGATGTGAGCAGAAGCTTCTACTTGAAGACATTGAATATGACTTGCATCACTTTAGCTGTCGACACCTCTTGGGTCTTCAGCCACCACTACTTGCTGGTAGTGGCTTTCAGTTTAAGGTAAGGGCCTCTTCTAGGCAAACCCCGTTAGTGCTAGTTGTGACCAGTAAAGTTTATATTTCCTTGCATCTAAGTAGCTTAGGAGCGGGTCACCTCCACTCATAGGCGTAGGTTGTAGCACGTACGAGTCACCTAAGTATTTATTGTAGAATAAATACTTAATCTTAAACGTATCCAAGAGTTCTTTGTTAACGTACTATAGCCTATCTACCACCAGCATTCGACTGACAAGTGTGTTTAACCTACAGTAGAAACATTAGTCCCGTCCCGCTTCAGGGGTCTGTCAATTACATACACACCTTATCTTTTGACGGCCACCCATTCTGTTCACCTTGGTGTTCAGAACAGTACAGCCTCCACCAATAGGACACACCCCACAGAGGCGGGACAGCCAACCTAATTTGTATCGCTGACCGGAGTGCCTAGCCAAGGTGCTGGCAGAGCAGAGAAAGCTGCTTGGGAATGAAGGCCCTACGTCTATGGTCACACCCGGCAGTGGCAGGAAGGCGGTCTATGACCCATGACTCCAGGTCCTTGAACTGTTAGGCAGTCAGGGAGTGCACCGCCAGCCAGGGACAGACTACTACTTGTCTCCTAGGAGAAATCTGGTACGCTATCAGCCTATGCCATTCAACAGCAGGTATGGAGCTCAAAGTGCAATTAAGAAGGTAGAGTTCAGTGCTGCCAAGCTGGTCTGTGTGGCAAACCTAGTTACACCAGGAGTCACCACTCCTAAGGGGCAGGCCCAAGCCGCCCGTCACGCAGTGAGACCGATATCTCCTGTCTGTACCTACGTGTTCTACACCAACCCAGTGCGAACTGGCTATGACATACATCAGGCGGGCGCTGGTCAACGGGAGTGACACCAGGCTCGGGAGGGCCAACCCACACATCGGCAGCTGGGACAGCACAGAGTGGAACCACTGCTGCCACGCACACCATTACCACAGTCAGACCTCACACAGCCACACCATTACCACAACCTCCACCACGTCCAGAGGAACCAAGGACTCTACTCGCTCCACCTACCACATGGCAACGCCACCAACAAAGAACACTTTGCAGAGCTCTGGTAAGTCTACATTACCCAGAGGACCCCTGTTGTTTTGACACACGTTACCAGACCTAGTGTACCTGACTACATACCTAGTAGACAGCCTACAAGGCCGACACCGGTATCCAGTAAGAAAGCGAACTGAACTTCCCAAGTGTGCGACTGATCTAGCACAGGAAAAGGTCTCTTGTAGATCAAAGTTTAAGCGACACAGGTCAAGGACTGAATCACTAATACCGAGCTCGTGGAAGTGGAGCAGGTGAAGTGTTGTCCTATACAAGTGTAGAACCACGTACCGTGCCTGCCAAACAATTGCAGTGTCCCTATCCCAGTGCTCAGCGCAAGAAGTGTGGTGCACCTGCACGGGGGGTGAGTGTCTCAGGAGAAACAGTCTTCCCAACTCAGGGAATACTCCTTCTGGCACAAGAAGCACGGTAGAGAGGGTAAGCACCAAGCCCACATAACGAAATAGAGTAACTAGTGTCGGGGCTCTACCTCTCTGTACACCGTGGTGAACAGAAAGGGTAGCTGTCCAGAATGTGTGTGGGTACTCTACTGGTGTGTAGTGATATTGAGTAAATCTCCTGTTCACCTGCTTTCCTTCCAACAGGTCTAATGTCTACAGGGTAAGGTACTATACTAGGGAAATATACCCTTGAGTGAATTAAACACTGTTTATTCCAATGCAGGAAATAAACAGGGTGGTGTTGCACTACCTCGTAATGTCCACATGAGCTTACAGATGCTTAATCCTACATGAAACAGGTGAATACAACTGTTCCCACGCTAACAATGATAAGGTAGTCAAGCGGAATGATACTAACTAAAATTATGGATTACTCTATTATGTTGCCCTAAAGGGGCGCAATGTCTCATGCTTGATGACGTAAATGGCGATAGGAGTCTTCGGCACAGAATGCAGTGAAGACTGGTAAGGTGCAGGTAGGTGTTTTCTGCATAGAATGTAGTGAAGACAAGGTAATTGGAGATAATCCTCGGCACAAGGAGTGCAACGAGAACCAGGGAGCCGATGGTTCCTTTGACACGAGCGTGCGGTGAAGGTACAGAACAGACTGGCATTACAAGGGTAGCAGCCTGCTATTTATACTCTGGTTGGTGCACCCTGGCTGCAGTTGTGGAGGGATAAGCATGTAATAGATCCTCTTGGTGTGTGATGTCGGTGGCCGGCACTGGATTCAGGAGCAAGGCTTGCTATTGTACTCATACTACCATCTGGTAGCACGCTGTGGTACTTAAATGATCTTTGAGGCATAGTCTCCATGGCTTGGCAGGTGAAAAATATAATCTGGCGTGGATCATCCATCCTTTGCAGTAAGTTGATCATTCATTGCCGAAAAGGTGTTGGGCATCAATTCATGCACCCCCCCCCCCCAAACCACACACCATTACGACATACTCATCTGCATGACTGAACAAGACGAGAAAGAAATTCTTTTGGGAGAATGTCGGACTGTCTCCTCATGAACAATTTTTTTCTCCCTCCATCGACTTCTATAGTAGTCCCTGGTCTGTGCGTTTCCTCTGCTCTGTGCTTTGGAGCGGCATGTCTGACTGGCTGCGTGGATGGCAGGTGGCTGCTGGTGCGCTGACTCACTAATGAGCGGCGGTCGGTCTAGACAACGCTGTCTCTCTCTGTTGCATGGCAAATGGGCATTGTCTCTCGCTTGTGCAGCTGTGCCAGGCTGCGAATAAAACTTCAGTGACTTCTTATTCCTTCCTGAGTTAGGCAAGTGTTGTGTGGTATCCAGTGTCAGTGGTTACAAGTGGCCTTTGTTTTTTTTAATGTGCTGCCCTACAATATCAGCTGTAAGACTTAGGTGAGTACAATAAAAGGTTTTCAGAGGCAAGCCTGTGGAGAGAATGCAAGACACAGAGGACAGGGCACGGAATAAAATTCAACTGTTGGGGAGAATTAAATAATGATTGAAAAAAATAAATAAAAAGTTTGCCAAATGCCTCTCTTGTAAAGGTGCATTATATAATTATCCTGCTGTGGCAGCTTAGTGCGGAGAATAAAAAGGACCCCTACCAGTGGTCTTCTTATGTGTCACACAGCAGGAAACGTCACGAGTAGTAAAAGTAAATGAGAATTAGTCAAGCAGAGAGCTTCCGTGGTTTCAGTCGATTGCTAAGCTTTGCAAAACGAGTATGCGGCAGTTAAGTTAACTAATAAACAATACATGTGATACACCACCATACAAAAATGGAAAGAGTGAGTGGAAGAATAACATTTGAAAAAATATTACCACATATTTAGAATTGCTATCACAAACATTTTGGTTTAAAATGTCTCTTTTGTTTATGATCTCTTCAGGGATTCTACACAACGCAAAATATATGAGAGAAAGAAAGAGAGAGAGAGAGGGAGGGGGGAAACTGACATTATACAACAAAACCCAGTAGCGTCCGTTCCCAGATTGGGCGGCTACGAAAGGTGTCTGTTCCACATGTGAGTGGCGGACTCAAACATAATTGTAAGCTAAATGCTTGAATTCAAATTCACGAAGGATTACTGAAACTCCTTCGCAAACACAACTTTAACCCAATACATGATGGCAAACACCAAAAGGAAAAGTACTCCAGGAGGTATACAATCCTCCATCGCTGAAAACAGAGATGCAACTGGGCCAACGGATTCTGGAGAGCTCAGAACATCATGTAAGGAAGAATTGGAGCTTCCTAGAACTTCCAGGATAAGACTCAAGAAAAAAACACCTACCGGGCACACTGAACGTCAATACATTACGCAAAATAGGTAAACTGAAGTACCTAATTGACACACTCAACAGATGCAACATACTTATACTAGCACTACAAGAAACAAGATACTCAGACAAAGACACAATTGAATCCGAAGGTTACAGAACTTACAAAGGTAAACCAGCAGTCAAACTCCAACAACGTGACAATGCTAGAGACAGCATTCATGGTCAAGCAAAATCTAACAGAATCCATGACAAATTTCACATCACCATCATCAATGCACATGCACCAATTAATCAAAATAACCAAAAGAACCTTGGAAAAGTAGAATATTTCTGGGAACTATTGGAAAATGAGATATCCAAAATACATCACATCACATTAAAATTTTAGGAGGAGATTTTAATGCGCGAATCGGAAAAGAGAGACACTATAAAACAATAGTGGGGCATTACCCAGCACATAATAGAACAAATAGGAATTGAAAAAAACTAATTGTCTTGTGCAAACAATTTAACCTAAAACTAATGTCAACATTTTTTTTAGAAAACTACAGACAAAAGAAAACATGGAGATCATTAAATACAAGTCAAGGCGAATACCAAATAGATCACGTAACAATAACCGTGCAAAATTAAAAGGAAATTATGGATATTAGAGCAAGAAGGGGCTTCAACATAGACTCAGATCACTACCTAACAGAAATTAAGACAAAATTCCAATCAAACAAACCAAAACCAAGTCTGAAAAGAAACCAGAGAATCTACAAAAAATTCTTAAAACAAAATCAGGAAGAATTCACGAAGAGAATAAGCACACGAAAAATGGAGAATTAGGACGAAATAAGAGAAACAATGATGGAAACTGCAAAAGAGCTTGGGCGACCACCAAGAAGACGAAGACATAGATGGTGAATGAGATCTGTGATGTAGCGATAGACAGGAGACTAAGAGCATGGCAAAGCTGGAACACCAATAAGAATGGAAAGGAATGGGAGAAATTCTTAGAAGAAAGAAAGAGAACGTCCAAAAATATCAGAACAGAGAAAAGGAAAAATGACAGGAACAGGCTTGGTGAAATAGACGTGGATTTCAAGAAAAATAACACCAGGGAATTTTACAAGACATTCAAAGAATAACTATCAGGATACCGGCCACCAAGTCTACACTTCAAAAACAAAGATGAAGTATTGGTAATGAACAACAGAGAAAACTGCGAACTACTAACAAAATATTTTGAGAAATTACTAAACAGCAAAGAACCAACAGAAAGGTTAGAATTCCGACAGCCACAACAAGAAAATCCACGATCAGAATCACCAACAATAGAAGAAATAGAACACACAATTAAATCACAAAAGAACAATAAGGCACCAGGAGAAGACGGGACAACAGAAGAAATATGGAAATTTGGAGGAAAACTGGCAGTGGAGAAAATACATAGTCATTCTAGGTATTTGGCCAACAGGAAAAATATTAGATGATTGGAAACAAGCACTAATCCTGCCACTCCACAAAAAAGGAGACAAAACTGACGTAAATAACTACAGGGGTATTTCCTTACTATCAGTGGCATACAAGATATTATCTAAGGCACTATTAAACAGAGTAGAACAACAAACAGGATACCATATAGGAGAATATCCAGCAGGATTTCGGAAAGCAAGATTATGCGCAGAACAGATCTTCAACTTGAAAATGATAATAAGGGCCAGAAAACTTCAGAATAAGAACAATGTAGTAACCTTTGTTGACTTTAAGAAAGCATATGACTCAATAAATAAACAGTATTCCTAACATTAAATGAGTTTCGGATAGACCAAAATACCAGAAGACTAATAGAACATACACTCTTGGATACTACACACAAAACAAAATTCTTAGGGGAAAACCAGACGCATTCAAAATCAAAACAGGAGTTCGACAAGGGGACAGACTAACCAATTCTCTTCAACCTTGTACTATACAAAATCTTGAAGACATGGGAAACTGCCTTGGAAGAAAAAGGAGTGAAAGGAGTCAGTATAGGACACGGAAAAGGAAGATTTGAGGTGAAATGTCTAGCATTTGCAGGTGACGTAGTATTAATAACACAAAACAGAACAGACGCACAAACCATGGTGGAAACAATATACGATATAGCCAAAAAAACAGGACTGGAAATATCCTACGAAAAGACAGAATATATAGAATACAGGCACAACAGGGAAAGATACATGAAAACAGAACCCGGCCAATAAAGAGGGTCGATAAATTTAAATATCTAGGAGAATGGATCCAACAAAATGGACTGGACAACACAACAAAGAAAGGGTCATAAATTGGAATTGGCATACAGAATAACACAAAACCACTACAATAAGAAAGCAATATCCCTCCAAGCCAAAATCAGACACTATAATACAGTCATCAAACCAGAAGCAAAACATGGGTCAAAATGCCTGACGAACAAGAAAGGAGAACTGTGAGAACTGGAAGAGAGAGGAAAATCCAGTGAAAATTTTAGGACCACTCAAAAACACAGACAACACCTGGATCAAAAGGACTTATACAGAAATACCGGAAAAATTACAGACATAATGAGAAAAAGAATACTGAAATTTTATGGACACCTAAAAAGAATGAATGAGAATAGAGCTGCCAAGAAAATACTCAACTACATCGCAAAATTGAAATGCACAACAAGATGGATGGCAGAGACCAGGAAAGATGCAGAAAAGTTGGGATAACAGAAGAATTGTTCAACAACAAAGAGGACATCAGGCGACTGATCGACAACCCAAGATTTCCAGAAGACCGACCAAAACCCAAGAAAATGTGGACTGTAGAACAGAGACGAGCAGTTGGACAAAAAAATAAGGAAGTTCTGGGAAGGAAGAAAGAAGACGAACCTGAAGTCTTGAGTTCATTGCAGCCCAAAAAAAGTCAGGCTTGATGATTCTTGAAGTAATTGTAGACAAAACCAGAAATGAGGTATCAAAAATACAACATTTTTATACAACATAAAATTAAACTTGAGTTGCTTTGAGAATAGAGAATTGCTTATTGATTTTACACAATGCTAAGAAAATATTCAACGTTTTCACAAGGTGGCTTTATACAAAGCATAGTATATTGAATTATTAGAGTCTTTAAAGATTTATTTCAACAATACTTCGATATTTTTAATGATTTCTGTTCATTTTCTCCAACAAGAATTCGGTGGCACAGGCACTAGGAGGTGTCCAAAGTTTTCACGTAAACAAACTTTTATGAATGGTGATTGATGAGCTATTACACCGTACTACAAGTTACGTAATTTCACAGTGATTAGTGAGAGAGATAAGAACAGCTGATACGACTGCAAAGAAGACAGGCTTGATTAAGAGCATTTTGCTTGAGTTGAGCATCCAGAATTGTTTACAATTACATAACTGCACTGTTCACTGAATGACGTACGTCGGCAGTACATGTTTACTGATTAGCAAAGAGGGATAGCATATTGACTACAATCAAAGTTGGGTCAGTTCGAGCATGACACTTTCACTCACTGTTTTCTGCGTTTTCTTCTTCTGTAGTCACTCCCCCCCCCCCCCCCACGTAAGGCCGCATGCTTTGGATATGGCCTGGTGAAGCATGCTGTTGGCCTCCAGAGAGCCTCTCGATATCGGCCTGGCAAGTGCGAGGCGGCTGCAGACGTGGAAGGTCGGCCGTCCCCGGCACTGGTCGAGAGCTGACCTCTAGGTGCCGAGGGACGATCGGTGGCTTCATCATTGTGATGCTCTGCTGTCATCTGCATTTCCATCGGGGGTAGTTTGGAGGCTGCGTCATCTACCCACTTGGTTGATTACGGTGGAGCTGGAGATCGGGTAAGGACCTCTGGCTCGACGGCTCTGGTTTGCGGCTCCCTTTCTTATCCAAGATAGGGGCCTGGTTCATAGTTTCAGCATCTGGTGGCTCCATTGCCATCAGAAGTAGTCTGGAGGCTGCGTTGCCTATCCCCTTGGTTGAAGACACCTTCGCTGTTGACTGTATAGATGGTGGAGGCAGTGGATCTGTTGGTGTTTCCACCTTTCCAACTGCAGATGCCGGAGCTGGAAGCCCAGGGATGGCCTCTAACTCAACGGCAGTTTCGCTGTAGAACCTCTTCCTTTGTTTTCAAAGCTGTGCTAGTGGTTCGGCCTGTCGACCGCTTAGGACAGGCTTGTCTGACCTCCTTGTGCTGCCGTTGTCGACTTGTCTACAATTTCCCTTCGACCAGGGAGCTGTGCTGGTGGAATGACCCTGGTGTCGGGCGATATCAGGACCACGTCAGTCATGTGGAACAGTGAATGGACCTCTTCTGCCCCTCCAACTGAAGATGCCCAAATCAGAGGTCAGGTGGGGACCTCCATCTCAACAGCGCATATCGGTGGTCTTCCATGTCCCTGAAGAAGAGGCAGTGACAACGGTCTTGGCATCTGGAGACCTCTGCACTTGGTGGTGTTTCAACTGGCTGGGTGGCAGCACAGTCTAGGTGGATCGCAGCTGATAGTACCCAGCTGAACAATGGCCTTGAAAAAGGCCTTGTGTTGACAGGCAGTTCTGGTAGGGTTTCTCCTTATGGTGTACCACGTGCAAGTTGTACGGTGAATCTGAAGGTTCTAACTGCTTCATGATAAGACGTCGTCTGGTGGACACTCGGTAGGGTCTCGTGTAAACCAGCATGATTGTATTCAGCCATATTTAATGCAATATGGTTCTTGTCTGCTGAAGTGTTTCTCCACATCCAAAAGCACTGGCATGTTGTCAAGAACTTTCTTCAGTTGTTGGAATTGAGCTTTGGAGAGTTCTTGTGGATAATATCCTCTTCTTCGAGAGTCAGAGTTATAATGGCATTGGGACAGTGTTCCCAGTTGAAGGTTACACTGTGTTTGTCGCCCAGATATACTTTCCGTTGCCCGTGGTCCATGATGCATTGTAGTTGACGGAGCAAGGGGTGTCCTAGTATAATTACTTCCTGAATGTCTGACGATACTACGAATTCCAAACATCCTGTAGTCTGGTGAAATTCAACAATGAGAGTCGTGCACCTGTCGACTGTGAACATGCAATCCGACTTGGCCATCCGTAACGGTTTTGGTCTGAGGGCGTAATGATACCCTTTGATCTTCAATTAGGATGTCACTTCATGCAAAATTGCCAGTAGTGGCAGTGTCGAGCAGTGCAAGTCAATATTTTCCATTGGCACAGACTTCAATATGAGGGGCTTCTGGTGATTCTATCTTCTCATCTAGGAGTTGGATGGTTTGCCCTTGTGGTCTGGGGGGTTGCCCACTGCAATTACAATACCATACTCGGAGTTCATACTTATTCAGTACTGATGAAGGAGATGACAGCTCACACAGATTTGTAGAACTTAAAAACTAGAATCAATGCATTTTGGGCTTCTTCGGAAACATACCTCACATATTTAAGCACTAAGGCCCCTCTCAACACCTTCCTATTCTTACGTTGGGCGGTCAAAAAAATATTTAATTTTTGCACGAACAAAAGGTACATTGAAACACTTTACATGGCGTCTGCGGGGAGTGTGTCAATTGAAGGGGTTCACATCACTAATTAAAAACAGGAAAATCCCACATAAGAGTCATTTCTCGAGACTTAACGCTATCTTATGCTTATCGGTCATGTAATTAGATTTATTCCTCTGTGGCAACACTTGATTGATAAACAGCAATAAAATAACTAAAACTTTCAAAGGCAAGTGAGACGAGTTAACGGAGTAAAATAAAATAAATACAGCAATAAAATAACTAAAACTTTCAAAGGCAAGTGAGACGAGTTAACGGAGTAAAATAAAATAAATACAATTGTCGAACTATGCAAACTGTAAATTATATATATATATATTTGAGGTGATGTCCTGAAATACAGTTCTACCTATTCCTTAGGGTAGGGGCTTTAAATTCCATTCAAAACAAATAAATATCCAGTTCAAAACAAAACATTAACAAACAACTTTAAATGTTGTTATGGCTACAGATGATTTTTCAAGTTCATGGTCATTTGGATTAAGTTTATGGTCACCAACATTCAACATGGTGGTTAGCATCAGTAATATATTATGCTCATCAATTTTTACCATTTTCCTCAATGTTTGGAGTTGGTGTCAAGGTCGAAGTCACCAACATCCAACATCGGGTTCAGCGCCTGTAATATATGTTATGTAATCTATTTATATGAATTTTCTCATTTTTACAATCTTGTTCTTAATTTGAGATCTAGGTCATTGGGATCAAGGTCAAGGCCACTGACATTCAACATGTGTGCCTGAGTAAGTGATGTATTATGTTCCTAAACTTTTATTACTTTATTTTGATTTTTATGACTGGAATATGTGAGGACGTGGAGAGGCAGAAGGGTTTGGGGATTACGAGGTTAACGTTATGTACCACAATTTTTGTGATTTTTCTGGATATTTATTATGATTCTGGAGTTCATGGGGTGGAGAGTGAGTGAGGTGAGGGTGGTGCGATGAGTGTGAGATTAATGATTTTCCTCTGTTATTTAGACATTTCATTCATTTTTTTTATGATTGGGGAAGAGTGGTGATGGGTGGGAGGAAGTTTGGTGGGGTACATGCGAGGGTAAAATTATATATTCCTTGTTTTTTTTATATAAAAAAAAAAGTGTTTGTGATCTTTTAGAATTTTTTTTGGATTCAAGGTCATAAGCACATGGTCATGGTCAACAAAATCTAATATGGTGGCCGGATGCTATAACAACATGGCTTCCCCCGGGCCACCTCTAGAGGCGAGGTGGCTCCTAGCTCCTGATGCATGATATGTGTGCCCGATCCACAATAACCCTACTACTTAAATGCAATGTTATAATCAACCAGAAGAAAATTTTGTTCATATGGAAGTAACATTAAAATTATTATAACCTGTAAAGTTTCAAACTCGCAGAAACAAGAAAACATGATATATATTACGTTGGTCGTACAGATGTGAATAACGAATACATTCCCTATGTACGTCAATTTTTTTGGCGAAGTTAACCTTACACTTGTTGGATTTTCCACACAGTAAACGTGTTATTTTACATTACAACACAGTGGTTTTCCAGCCTAAGTATATTTCAAACAATCTAATCACCACTTCGAGATACATTATTCACAAAACACTGACTAACGCAGGGCTTCCGCTTACTCGCAATTTACGCATAACTAAGCACTTTTCAGGCCAGTCTGACTCGCATTACTAAAACTTACGAGTCAAATTTTACTCGCTATACTTTCGTTTCACGCTCATAGTCATTAACTGCATCAAATCACACGCGAGTAGAGACGCCTGTTTTTCTGGGGTTACGAAATTGTGAAATAAACACAAAATACAGTTTCTCACGAAAAATGACATACCTCGTGAAAAACAAAAAACATGAGAAATATGTGAAGCAAAAAATTCCGCTGTGAATCTTCATGTTTACGGCACTAAATCGATGAATTGCTTCAATGAGTAGTTGGGATTGAAAAGTTGAAACATTCGATGTATCGAATATATATCACCGAAGCAATACGGGATATCGGAGTGTTTCGGAAATAAACTTGTAACAGGTTACAAGCCTGTTCTCCAGCAGATCTCAGCAAACACCAACGGACTAGCTAAGCGTGAGTTGGAGACTTCGATTACGTAATAATGAAAGTTCGTTGATACCATCAAAGGTTATAATTAACAGGAAGATTTTCTTTTTTGAAAACAATAAAGGTTGAGGTGTGGTGTGTTTATTTTTAAGAACATAGAGATGAAGTGTGGAAAGGTTGCTCCAGTGTGTATAAGGTCCTTGGATCTTAGCAATAAGAGTAAGTTTTTGTGTGTGACAGGTCTGAGTCCCTTTTTGTTAACATTAACCTAGATATTAAGATATTTAAAATTAATGTGGCAGTGGTTTTTATAGTTTTTGGGGCAGGCTTGGATTGCCTTATATTTTTTTTGTGTGCTGATACAAACAAGGAATTAAAGCAATATTGAGCAAACCTAGAAGCAACTTGGCATGTGTAGTGGGTACCATCTCAGCTTTAGATGGAAAATTGAAACATTAAAATAATTATAACGAATATGCAAATTTGTAATAAAAAACCTGGATAATAAAAATTTACACATTTTTGCTGTTAATGAAACAGTGATATTGGCTCCAAAAATTGTGATAAAACGAAGTACCTATTATTCATTTCAAAGCAAAACACAACTCATGCACTGTATGTATAGGATTTAAAGTACACGATACTTTAACTGATATTTATGGTGTACTGAGTATAGTGTAATTAATGGTGCATTGAGTATACACAGCCTGCGCTGGCGCCAGGCAGGTATGTTCGATGGGCGAAAAGGAGCGATAAGAGTGTTGCGTAGTTGTGTGTGTTGCTTTCGCAACGTGCGTCACTCAGACCCATCCATTAGATGGCAGAGTTAGTTGAAAAATTAGAATGCAATGCAATAAAGACCATAACGGGACTTTAAATGAGGCAACCTGGCATTTAAACAATACAGTACAATCCCCATTACTAAGATCTTATTTAAAATTCACTGACGCGCATGCACATGCACACGCATACACACACACATTTACAAATGAGGAAATGTTAAGTTATTTGTAAACATTTAATACTTGATGTGAAAAATGAAAGAAAAGTTAAACAGTACCTTTCTTAAAACGTATTCAATTTTTTTTTGGTTGACACCGAGATTGATGTTTTTGTTTATAACACACCATGCTCAAATTTTTTCTTCTCACTTTCCCACTAGTTAAAACTGTCCTTTTGCACTTCGTTGACGTTGCGAAAACAACACTACAAAGTTAACAATGACCCGGACCGGTTATCGATCAACTGGCAAGACGTGGTGCTGGTGGTGTGTGTGCTGAGGCAGTGCCTGAAATGACAAACTCGTTATTTCATAATCTTCACTTAGGACGATGACAGTCCAATGTTTACAATCACTGGTATGTTGCAAATACGTTAATAAGTAAGAAAATTACAAATTATGCCATAACGACTTCAAAAAAATTTGTTGCGAAATATATAAACAAAGCCAAACACTTTCTTTCTTTTTAAAACATGCCTAGTCTATTTTATGAACAATTATCTGTTTTAGAAAACATTTTATTTACGCATTTGCACATGTGTTTTGAAGGTAAAAAACATGGCTCTCTGTAATTTCTGTATGTTTGCCAACATCTACAAGATATAAAATATAAATTACAGAATTACAGAATACGCCACCATTTTTGTATACAAAATCGGGCCACATGATGATTTTGCCAACAAAATTTGCCATTTCGAACACAGCCTACAGGCGATCAGATCCGCCCTTTATCGGGCAGAAATGGATGATTTACACAGGTCTCTGATAGGCAGACAGTTTAAAGAGAGAAACATCAGCTGACACAGCACAGAAATAGACGTACATGGTACCGCTGTTTGTTAAACACATGTTACAGCATTGCCTTGCCGCAGAAGTTACAGTAGACTTAGAAAAAAGTCAAAAAGTCACACAGATAAGCCGAAAACCAGTTAAGTGAAGCATGAATAAACGGCAGTGTACTTCCACGATGATCAATAAAATCAACATAACACACATCCCGTACCAAATCATCAGCTGATAAAATACTTTCCAAATGAGAGCATTTAATGTTTACATAATATGTAGGTTGGTCACATTATCTGTCAAACTTTAGTGTACTTATAGGAAATGTGAATACATACATCACTGCAGTGGACATTTAGATATGTCTGTTGATATTGTTACCATCTTAATACCATGGACAAATGTGATATTTGACTTCTCTATTAAAATCAAACACGTCGCTTCAAATTTTCCAATATGTAAAATAATTTCTTTTCTTATTTGTATAGTACTATATGCAGTATATGTTATTAAAACAAAGTGTCTATCATTTATGTTGTTCACCGTAACAGTGATTACGTGGTGCATTTTTATTACTTGAGTAAACACAGCAGACTTGTGTAGTTGATGTAAACATTAAATTAAACTGTGATGATGTTTATATTGATACGAGACAGAAAGATACACAAATGGAAGAAAGAAGAAATTACAAAGGGCTTTCAAAAGTGCTTGCTTTGCCATACTTGCATGATGCATAGCAACATTCAGAGGTAGGTAGAGGGTGGGTGAAGTCAACAGTTTTGTCTAGCGCTGGTTATTTTATTTTGTGAATTATGGAGTTTGTTCCACTTGTACGACATACGTTTACATAAAAATTAACATTAGCCTCCTTAGTTTTTGTAATAGCCACCCACTCATATAACCATATGCAAGTTTTAACAACAATTTCAAACAATTAACATACTGTACACAGAATGTTACTTTGTGTAGTTACTGTGACTCAAAGAGTTCAGATACTCATCTGAAATAAATCCTTAACAGTTTTTAGGTGTATTTCTTTATGACAACTCTCACCATGATCAGTTTTCCTCATGGAAGACACCGCATGGCAGCTGCGGTGTTTGCCACATGGAACAAGTATTTGTAGCTGCATGGTGGTTTCATCGAAAAGCCTATAATCGTGGAGCAGTAATACAAAACATGTAGTTCACACCCAAATTTATTCTTGTTGAATTAAATACATATAAAGTCGCTTCTCTATGTGTAGGCAATTGCAGTAAGCGATGATCACAATAAGTACACTTAACATTTAGTTTAATATTTATGCAAAATCACTCAAGCTTTATACGGATACTTACTGAAAGGAAAATTTAATAATTTATACAAGCATAAAAATTATGTCCACAAACAAAAAGTATTTATTTCAATGAAATATAGTTTTAAACCCTTATTGAATGCCCCAGAAACACATTTTCTTCTAATGGATTATTTATAAAAGTTTGCTTTTATATCATTTGCAGGTGTTTCATACAATATTCTTTGTAGTACCCTGCAATACACCATTTTGTATTTCTTGGAGACAAATTGTTACTAGGAGACTGATATTGTTACTACCATTACCTATTACAGTGAAACAACTCATATGAAATGCACTTTGTGGCTAAAATAAGGCAACGACAAGTAAGTTGGCATATGAGCCATGACATCATAATTGAACCAGGCATGAGTGGCAAGTTTTGGGAGCCATTCAAAACATATTTTTATTTGATCAAAACATCTATGAAACTACATACATACTACTTCGTGACCAAATGGTAAAATTAGTTAAGAAAGGAATTGAGGAAAAAATGTAGCCTACATGAACCCTGTTAGGTTTGGTGATGCAAACAATACACAGAATCATCTCAAAAAACCACACACCTTTGCCAGGACAATGTACTTTACATTATTGGTGACTAACAGTACATTACTTATTTCAAACATAAGAAATGTGACATCCAATTTATAAAATTTTTACAATGGAAATTATGAGATTGTGCATCTTTTCCAGAACAAAACATATTTATAAAGGACCCTGTTGCCCCTCCCATGAGAAAATGCTGAAGGTACAAATGTTTATACAATATTTTTAATAAAGCAAAAACACAATACCAACATTAATCTGTTACCTGAATGTCTGAGTCAGAAACACCAAAATCCAAGTTAGAAACGAGCAGCTTCGCTGGGCCACCTGAAACAGGACCAAGGTTGTAACCGCTCAACCGGCCCTTCTTCGCGCTTGCACCATCAAACATGTCATGTTGCCACTTGCTGTTTATGTCCCCCTAGAAGAAAATCAACCAACATTCTAGACTGAGCACACGATTGACTTGCAACATTCATACAGTTAAGTTCCAGAGTGGGTGACCACTTTCAAAAGTGAACCATGCTAGGTTTATTCTCACAAGAAAATATTTTCCAACTTCTTTAGGCAAATTTTGTTGACCACAGGCAACATGCTAGGACTGTGTGTTTTATTTACCTCATCAGATCTACAAAATACATTTGAAGCAACACATATGTACACAGTGCACATACGAAAACCTTAAATTTCAAAATTCATGGCTAGTGTCTAAATACTTTACAGGAAAAAGCTAGGAACTAATTATGTAATAAAACATTACACAATTCACATTTAAAATGAATATGTGGTAGGCGATTAGAGAATATTCGAAGTGCTAAGTGTGTGTGTGTGTGTGCACGCATGTGAGGAGAGGGCAAAACAAGGGAGGGAGGGTGGAGAGTGAAGGGGTAAATGGAGGAGGATGGATGGGTAGGGGGATACGGAGGGAGAGAGGAAGTGGGAGAATGAAAGGGGAAAATAGAGAGGGGGAAGGAAGGGAGTGAGTGGGGAAAGGATGGGAGGGAGTTAAAACTTTCAAAGAAAAACCTAGTAATGAGGGATTGTGGAACCAACAGATACCATACGATCATGACAGAAAATAATTGCAAAATGGAAAGTTTCAAGCAATGTTCAATACGTTAAAAGGTTTGCTGGTGCCAGCAAAACAACCGGACCCAACTGCGAGTGAAAAAAGAAATACATGGATAGTTTTACTAACGAGCAAAAGGAAGATGATATTAAAACATTATATAGTGGTAGACCTAAAAATGAAGAAGATAGATTTTTAATGAGCCTGATTAACAGGTTTGATGTTGCAGACATAGGCCATCAAAATAAAACTCAAAGAAAAAAGACTCATCTTTCAAGTATTACGTTATGAAAGGTACAACCAGAACCGAAGTATGTCATAAGGCATACATTAGCCTATATGCAGTATTTCACAAAGTAGTTATTGGGTTTACAAACATTTTGGCCTCTGGAAGAATTCCTGTTGACATGAGCGGTAAACATGAAAATCGTGGTAATGCTATTTCACCTGCAACTAACATTAAAATACATGAGCATATTGAGTCTTCTCCAAAACATATATCACACTATTCATCTACACCTGTTACCTACCTCGATGTTGAATGCAATGTAACAAAAATGGATGAGCTTTTAATATATATATATAAAATCCTAATTTGGAAAAGGAAGTAAAATAAGAATATTATTTGAAGTACTAAAAGTATAACTTTGGCTACCGATTTGGCGGACAGCAAGTCAATGTTTGTAGCACTTGTGAAGACACAATCTAAAACGAAATCAAGCATCCTAAATGAAAATGCAAAACATGTAGCAGCTGGCGAATTCTTTGTCCATAACAGACGAGCCAAGAAATTTTACCATAAGTTGAAGGAGGTAAAGGAACCATCAAAATCCAGACCTGAAATTAAGGGCATTGCATTCGACTACATGCAGAACTTGCCTTTGACATTTTTACCCGTTTCGGAGATGTTTTATCTTAGAAAACTTTGGTTTTAAGTATTTAATATGACGCCGTCGGCTGAGACATGAGACAAACGGTGACACCATAAACTTACTGTAGGTGGGCGCCAGCGGTGTTTCCCAGTCACCGTACTGTTGAGAATCATGGTTCTCAGGGATGAACTGGGTTCTGTATGTCCGTCTCACCTGAGCGTACTTACAAAACACTTTGCATTACTAAACATCATTAGTAAACTTTTATCACTAAAAACCATGGCAGGAGGTTGCTATCACTACAAAGAAACATTTGATGCACTGGTATACTTGCTTTTATTTTTACCACTCATACAAAAGTCGTGCCAGGATTTTAAGTTTATCAATTTCACTCGGATGTGTCTAGCTAACTCTGTTTGGGTGCTCCCTAGCCCGCAATTAATTTAGCACACTCCTAAATGGATGACTTCTCTGTGGTGTTAGAAAACACAATATTCACATGGAAAGGGGTCAACAGCCACTAGGGTGGACAGACGATTTTTCCTGAAGACAGGGCTCAGAGAATAATAAAATGAATGCGCAAACACGTGTGATTATTTGGCATTACTTGCGCAAACTTGTTGGGGCGCGTCTTCCAGCACGTGGTTAGTGTGGTGGTGGCCTATACACATAGCCGGCTAGGACAGAAATAATGCCACCATACAAATTACACAATGATACAAATACAATTGGAACAAGATAGGACACGACATGAATGGCCACAATAAACACGCAAGTGCATGAAAACAAGATTAGATGGCGCGGATGCTGTTGGAGCACGTGGTGCAGCTGAAATTTCAGTATTTCTCACCAAAAATGGCAAATACTAGTCAAACAAATTATTATTTCTGTTGACAGAATTATTCTTTTGCAAATTGAATTGGTTTTGGACTTGTAACATGCCGGATGGCAAGAAAATCAAACATTGAAATGACCGCGTGGTCAAACATACAAAGCATCAATTACATGAAAATTACATGGAACCCTGAATGAAAAATTACATACAACCTTTAAACATATAATGGCCCACATGATATTACACAAACAAACCATCAAAGCGCATGGATGGCGCAGATAGTGACTTGGCGGATATGAACCACGTGGTCGCAAATGATGTGGCCGTAAAACAATTAAACACGAAAAATACCCTCAAATACATACATAGAATTAAAGCCCTTAATATTGCATGCAGCAATTATACAGAAATTACACTGAAATGCCTTTAACATAGGTGGATGGCGTTTGATTCAAAGTTGCGCTGGCCGTGCAGCTTCTCTGACATCTTTCCTCCTTTCTCCTTATTTACATTTTAAAAAGCCACAAGGGCACAAATTATTAGGTTAAGCGGAAGCATAATGATGCAGAAAATATCTGGCAAAACGCACGCAAGCAAAGGTTAACCGGTATATTAAGAATGAATTATGGTAATCTACATCAGTGCAAAAAGTTCGAGGTGCATACGTGACAGTGTTACCTCGCCAGACCTCCAACAACAACTGCACCGAGGCAAGCGTATCATGTACCTACCATGGTTGCCTACAGGGTTCACATAAGCGTAAATGCTATTAACATTTTAACATTTAACATTTTAGATTATTCTTATGCATTTTCTGTATTCTTTGAATGTCTTTTTATGATGGTGTTCACACCGGAATAATAATGTCCTCAGTCTTTGCGCAGTGCACATTTTGAATTCATAACCAAACACTGTGCAATAACATGCATTTTAAATATTTAGACACTTGAAAAACTTAAGAAAACAAGAGACACATTATACAATACAAATTAATATTCCGTTATGGGAAAGTTCAAATTGAGGCCTCTTTGTGCATGTGCATGCCCACATGCCAACGTGAGTGGTGAGCACCATCACGGGCTTAATGGTACTGGCTGTTAGCCGGCGTCAAATATTTACGACTTGAAATAAGATAATACCTTCTTCTAGACATATGTAAAGGGTGATGGGAGCAGAGGACCTAATGAGGTATGTTCAATGGTTTTGGATTTCATCACAAATCACATTCCTAATGATGTTAAGGAGCTTCATGTGTTTAGTGATGCTTGTGGAGGCCAGAACAGCAATCATGCCCTAAATAGGCTTCTGTGTGCTCTGGCTATGCAGAATAGATTCAAGATAATACACCAGTATTACCCCATAAGAGGGCACAGTTTCATCCCATGTGACCGAACCTTCGGGACCTTGAAACGTGAAGTTCGGCATCACAATTGTGTCTATTCACGTGAACAGTACAAATTTATGATTAGATGTGCCAAAAAAACTATTCCTACTTTTCACGTGGAATCAGTTCAATGTGACTCACTTCTGACTTCAAGAAATGGTGGCCTCAAAAGTTTGTGAAGCTTCCTAAAAAAATTGAAGATAAAGTTTTTTTCCAAAACCAGTGCAGGTAGGCACTTCATAATGCGCGTATTGGTTACGTGGAAGCATCAGCGTACATTGACAGTCCTGTAAGAGTCAACCTTCAAGTTGAAAAAACCAACACTGTAGAACTTCCTGAGACTAAGGCATACCCCAGAGGAAGAGTTTCTATCAAGAAAGAAAAACTGATGGATCTACAGAAGGTGATCCACTACATACCAGATGAGTACTGTCCCTTTTTTTGAAGAGCGACTTGCCTGGCCAACAAACAATATTGAGGAAAACACCAACAGTGATTATGATAACTGATATAGCAAACAGAAAGTATAATGAAACTGTTTCAAAATGTTTAATAAAATGTTTTTGTTCGTTGAAGTGTTTAAAGTGTTATTTTTTACCCGCACCAACCAAGTATAACCCACATTGCCCTAATCTAACCTTACTAAAATTAATCTACCATAGTGTAATATGAAACATTTATTTTTTTAAAATGAAACATACTGTAATAATATTTACGTTTAAAATGTTTGAGAGGAAAAGGGAACACATTCCATGCCATATTTACTGCTTTTCTGGCTATAAAAAGTAATAAATATATTTTGTCACACAAACAGTCCATTCAACTCACCTAAAGGTATTTTGTGTCAATGCAACACTTTAAATTAAACAATTTATTTAGTGAATAAATAGCTTCTTTCTCACTTCCTGAAAACTAGATTTTTGGAATGTGTACCTTTTTCAACTCACAAATTCAATTTATCATTTTAATTTAAATGTTTTTCTTTACAAGTTTTAAACATAAAAATCATAAATTGTCAGTCTACCATTAGTTATTTTTATAATGTGAATTATAATCAAAATTAACCAGAATGTCGTGATAAAATTTCCGGTCAAAACATAACTTTTAGGCTCCCACATTCAGTGTTACCTATGTGTGCTTACACACACTTAACACATTTAACTTAAGTTCAATACAGTAGTCCTCTTATTTGAATCAGAGTGTAATGTGTAGGGTTGTGTGAATATTTGGTATACTGAAACAAAAACCAACAACTTCAATTTTCGTTTCGGTAAGAAATTTTGTTGCCGAAAGTTATAACGAATCCAAAAAACTCAATTTCAATGAACTTTTGGGGAGTATATCACCAAAACAGTGATTCAAGGCATGCTGGCTGTTTTAAGGTAGTGACAGCAAAGCGGTCACGCATCCGGGAAGCTTGGAGTTTCGCCAGAAATTATTTTCAGGCGTAGCCCCCTCACACTGAAAATTAATGTATGTGTGTAAAGGTAATATTCTATAATTAGGTAATGTTTGGTTAGGTTTGACGCTGTTGGGTGAAACATGAGACGAACGATGACACAAATACTTACTGGTAATTTGGGCACCAGCAGTGCTTCTCAATCACAGCACTATTGAGACTCAGGGTTCTCAGGGATGCTGTGGGTTCTGTGTGTCCGTCTCACACAAACGTACTTACAAACACGTAGGCAGTACCAAACTTTTACTAAACATATTTATCACTTGAAAAACACATGTGGCTAGGACACTGTTACTACAAACGAAAGAGGTAAGTTCACTGTGAGACTTGTTTAAATTGATACTGTGCGTACAAATCCACATGCCATGAAATTAACGATACACTCGGTCGTGTCTAGCTAACTCCGCTTGGGTGCTCTCCCCAGCACGCAATTAATCTAGCGCACTCCTAGATGGATAATCTCACCGCTGTGTATGAAAACACAATCTTCACAAGGAAAGAGAGTCGACAGCCGCTAGGATGGACTTATGATTTTTTCTAAAGATAGGTCACGGTGAATTACAAAATGAAACCCTGATGATACATTAACACGTGTGATTACTCGGCATCACTAACGCAAACTCGACGGGGCTCACCCTCCAGCACGTGGTAGTGTGGTGACGGTCTATACACAGAGCCTGCTAGGATGGGAATGATTGTACTGTACACTAATTACAAAATTACATAAACCCTCAAAAGATACATGAAACAAGATGGGACAGGAGATGAGTATTCACAATAAACACACAAACGTGTGAAAACAAGTTTAGATGCCACTGGATGAAGTTCGTAGCAGACCACGTGGTGCACGTGGAATTGCAATATTTCTTGCGTGGAAATGAAAAATTAAATTCCAACAAAATATTATTCTGAGTGAGAAAATTATTCTCTTTGCGATTTAAGTGATTGCATTCTAGTAACATGCCTGATGGCGGTAAAATCAAACACTAACATGACCACGTGGTTAAGTACAAAAAGCATCAATTTACGTGAAAATACACAGAACCCTGACAAAAATTGAACATAGAATCCTGAATATAATATTGCACATACAATGTCATTTAAATAAGCTCTCAAAACGCAATGATGGCGTATACAAATACTTGGCGTAAGTCAGCCACGTGGTTATATATGATGTTGCCGTAAAATATTCAAACATGACAAATACCCTCAAATAAATACATAAAAACAAAGCCCTTAAAACTGTGCATAGCAATAATGCAGAAATTACATTGAAATGCCATAAACATAGGAGGATTGCGCCTGATTCAAGCTACGCGGGTTGCGTGACCTCTCCGACATCTTTCTACTCCTCCTCCGTGATTAAGTTTAAAAATGCCATAAGGCGAAATAAATTAGTAAAGCGGAAGTATAATGCTGGGGTTGTAGTGCGTACGTGACAGTGTCTTACCTCATCAGCTCTCCTCGACAGACTGTCCAGAGGTAAGTGTTGCACGGACCTACCATGGCAGCCTACAAGGTTCACATAAGCTGAAGTGCTATGCATGCCGAGTAAAATATCTTATTAGTAAAAATAAAATGGGACAAATGAAATTAAATACTGTTTTACACTTTTATAATCATCTTATGAATTTTTCATAATAATTTAGTGTCACTTTATGTCGGCGTTCATGCAGGAATATCAGTGTTCTAAATCTCGGTGCAGCGGGCACTTTGAATTTCATAACCAAACAATTTTAAAATAGCAACAAACACTTTAAGACATATTAAACCCTGCAAGTACAAAGATAAAACATATGTTACACTGAAAAATAACATTTATGTTAAAGTTAAAAATTGTTGGCCTCTTTGTGCATGTGCATGGTGTGCGCAGTCATAGGCTCTAGCACCGCTGGCTGTTAGCCAACATAAGGTTGTTTTGCAAAATTAATGTTATATTTGTGATATAATTGTAATATTTTATCACTATACACATTTAACTGCTAAAAGATCTAATCAAACAATACCTAAATTGACAATATCACCAAAACAAATTCTAATTACGATAATGGGGAGGACTATGAATTGGAAAGAAATTGCGGGGTACAACTTTATCATGAAAACTTACGTTTCTCCATTCGTTTTACCCTGCAATGTACCTCAATGTTAAGAGCCGTCCAAATCTCTTCACTCACTCGGTGCGAAAGTGCTTCTGCACACATTTTCCTCCCATAGTGTCCCAAAGGGAAGTCTTCTGGTAGCTTTGAATTTTTTATTAACCTATCCTAAACCTCTTCCTGATCAACTGGGACTTTTTGCCGACCAGGGAATATATGTTCTGTTGCCTATTGAATGTGGTTTTCACTGTTTAAGAAGTCATGGTAATATGCATATTTTTACAGATTCTTGGACATACCTAGTGTTCTGAACTGGTCAAATGCAACGATGGAAGTGTTTACAACGTAGAGTTTTGTAATGGGTTTTAATGTTTGTAGACACTGATTTGTTCTTTAATTCTTGTGATGATGGTTGTAAACTAATGCTAGGTTTTCTAATGAAATACTGTCGTTTGCAGATACCACAGATATCTCAATTTTGTTAATGTGTTTCATATGGTGCAGATTGTGTATTTCTTGAGCAGTCATGCCAAATTATTGGAAAATCATTTTAAGGAATCCGGGCTTTGTTGGTAAGTACAAAGTTGGTGGTTGTTCTGTTCATTGGATGGCTTCATTACTTTTTCTGTAGTCAGTTGCTTAAAGAGCAGTTGTCAGGTGGTTCCACTTTTTTCCAAATTCAAATTCCTCGCAAGTAGTCCTGTCCTGTCAACCAGAAAGGAAATTTCTGCTCTTTTCTGTGATGGTGTGAAATGTATGTGTATGTTAGTTTCTGGCCAACTCTATGGCAGATCTGGTTATCCTCTTTCTTTTTTACCAGTACAGCCAAAAGGGGTAATATTCAGTCTGGTGGAACAGATGGAAAACTACCCTTTCTGGTTGCACTGGCTTTTATATCAGGTGTTTTGCAGGAAAACGTAATCTGGTAATAAAACTACCAAATGTGCATCCTGCATTAGACATGTTAATGCTAGATGATCTAGTTATCGCTCCATCGTAACACCCAATAATAAATATAAAAACTTTAAAACTCTCACTATATCTAAAACCTCACCTACTGCCATAGAACAGTTCTATTAAGAACTATTTCAAGTCCAACTGCTAATTACTACAGCCTTCAACACCTAGAGGATTTACAAAGAAAATAATGGATGCATTTGAGTTTACCTAGCAGAACAGTGAGGTCACCATCGCTGAAGGCTCTACTGTGTCTACTAGTGTGAGAAGTGTAACAAGTAACATATTGCCCATTTCATGTAAGTGGGGTAAATTTTGACAGTTCTAGAAAAGTAGCACCGCCACAATGTTGTATCCTTCCACTGCAATTGTTTTGTCACTGAAGTAAACATTTTTTGTAAACAAATTTTTTGAGTCCAATGCTCACTTGCATTTTCCTATGTCCTCGTGTTGCCTGTCATGTCAGGCACTGAAAGTCTGACGTTAGCTAACTTCCGCTCAATAATTAATGTAAGATATTAAGCTAGGTTAGGATTCAAATGTGTTTTATTTATTAATTACAGAGTTAAATTTGTTGGGGTTCAGTTTATTATATTTTGAGGGAAAAAGGAAACAGTGAGTGATTGGGAGTGAAGGTGAGGGAGGGGCTTTAGTTTAACATCTTTCATGAGACTGCATAATTTTGATGTTCTTATGAGTGTGTGGCATTTTGAGTTGCATACTTTTTTGATGTAGAAGTGGAAGATTTTGCTCATATGAAAATAACATTTAAATTATTTAACTTTGAAAATTTTTAACTTTAATGAAAAAACAAAACATGATACATATATCGCTGTTCATATTCATATAGATGCATATTATATATATACATACATAGACACGCACACACACACACACACACACGCACGCACGCGCACACACTCTCTCTCTCTCTCTCTCTCTGACCGAAGTTAACCTTACACTTGTTGAATTTACGATATAGACGAACCAATATTATTCACTCGCTACAAAAGTGTGACTTTTCCAGGCCACGTGCATTTAAATAATTATAATACGGGTCACAAATACATTTACAAAACACGCAAACTTACTGGTCGTAAAATTTGCAACCTCTTGAACACGTGTTTTTGATGGCAATCCTTGCAAATTTACTTCACTAAAATAATGTTTGTTCATCACTAGCATTAAATAATTTATTTGCAGAAACATTCAGTAAAATCTACACCGTGCACCTTTTTTTGAAACCAACAAACAAACTTCTATACATAAATTATACAGGCTGAGTCCTTTAAAAGAGACCCTGTGGGACGTGTGTAACGGAGCGAGGGAATGAGGAAATACAGTCCAGTATGACAACAAAATACCTAGAGAACGTGCTGGCAGTAACCGCCATTGACCTCAAGGTCACTTCCAGCACCTTACTCTTTATGTCTATATGTTATCACACTGGACTGTATTTCCTCATGTCCACGGGGCCTCTTTTAAAGGACTCACCATGTATTTGTGTCACTTCATGGTGGAAGGCGGTAAAGAAAATGGTGGAACTAGCAGTTTAAACGAAGCGGTAAACACCTGCTGATTAATATTACATTTCACTCAAGAAAATGCACTACAACGGTACCTACAACCAACTATGCTTGAAAAAATAAAATTAAAAAAAAAGTAGGCTAATTAACTCCCAATTAAATATTCAGACAACACCAACAAGATATTCGTATAATAAACATGATGAGAGAAAAACCTTCCGAATACCACAGCCTTCACGGGCTGGAAACGGGACACATAAACATGGCTAACCATTGGCTGGAAACGTTTACTCTTCGTATGTATCGACATACTCTGTCATAAATGCTAAACATGTTTTTAAAGTTCAGTCGCGAATAGCCAAGAAAATTTAATATTGCTTTAAAAACATAAATGTTATAAGTATAATTAAGATTTTAAATTACAACTTTTAGTTCCAAGTACTATTTTCTTCCAAAGCCATCATAAAAAAAGCCAATTTAACAACATGGATCCTGCAGCAGTTCATCAGCCGATACAATACTTTACGAACGAGAGCATTTACTGTTTACATAGTTGGTAGGTTGGTCACATTATCTGTCATATTTTACCCCACTTACATGACATGGACAATATAAACAACTACTTCAGTATTTTTTGTTGAGTTATAGGAGCTACATATAGGTTAGGTAGTATATATATATTATGTATGTATATGTATATATTAGGAACTTAAGTATTTTTCAGTGTTAATAGTAGTGTTTCTTAATAGGCCAAGGATACAATGGTTGCATGTGGTGATGCACAGAACACTTGCAAAACGTTCCATAATTTGTCTTAGTACCTAAGACTAGTGGCTTCTTTGATGAGACAAAGTGAAACCACTTTGTAATGTAATTATGTGATAAAAAGGTCTTTAGTACCAAAAGGAAAACTGAATTATTTAACATTAAATTCATGATTCCAACAAGGTTGTGTCAAAGCAAGTGTAAAATGTACAAGCAATTCGACATACATTTCTGATGCATACAAATTAATTACCTTTGGACATGCCTAACACTGTAAAAATCACACAAACAAAGACAAAACCATTTTCAAAACCTTTGTACGAAATACATTGAAATAAACATAGTAATAAACTTCCAAACTACGCAGAAATACAATTTAAGAACAAGTGTGTTTTATTGTAACAGACGAAAAAAAAAAAATTATAGTAGTAAAAAATTAGGAAAGAAATCATAGAAAGATTTGCAACTCAAAATCAGATTAATTAATTTAAAATAAATGCTGTCCTCAGAGAAAATAGTAAACTGTAAGGAACTGAATTTACTAAATCTCCTCGCTTAAAAACATATCTGATAAAAAAAAATAAAAAAAAGTGAATTGTGATTATCTTCTGTTGGACTAGCATACATTAAATTAGATTTCAGTTACACTTCATAAATTCTCTCGCATCGCTAAACGCATGGAATAAAAAAAATCTGCTGACTTCTGGTTAATGTCCCAGGAATTTAAGTTCTCCTGTCTGCTTATGAAAATGGACCTCTGGAGTTATGGAGATATATCATCAACCTACTACCAAACTTTCCAAATTGTGTAGAAGAAATACTGAGAGTTCGAAAACAGTTCAAATATAACACTTGACGCATCAATTCTATGTACAAGTACACACGTTTATTTTAAAGTGTAGCTCATTTCACCTCGGATAGTGAAATATTCAGAAATTGTTTTCGTAAAGATTTTTGATTGGTGTGCCAGAAAAAAATTGTGACTGATGTCAGTCCATCATCAAATTTCTAGTTAGATGTCCAATATATAAGGTAGTGAAGATGATGCAAAATTTATAATTGCTTTGTTCAAAGAATTAAAGGATCCATATTCATCCTTAAATGTCTTATTTTTAATGGTAATTTTATACCAGTTAATGGTATAAAACAGCCATTATGATTAGAACTGTCACATAAAAATTATGAGACAATGAAATGTCACATACTTTTGAAGTAAAATTATATAAACGTAAATGATATGTGTTACAACAATATAATATGTGTGTATGTATTGGTATCTGCGCGCGTGTTCACTTACAACATTTGAACGCATGAACCAAATTACACAAAACTCAATACACATATAGTACTAAATAAAAACACCTGACTTTTATAGTTTGCGATTACGCCAGGCACTTACTATCAACATGGTGGCCATTAAATTTTTTTTGGATGATATATATCGAAAACCATTTTATAGATTTAAACCAAATTTTGAATTCTGACAAGGCAAGGTGTAAGCATTGAATTTCGAGGTGAATATTGTTGTCAGTCTGCCATTTTGGTAGATAGCGCCATATGAAAAATAAATCTTTTACGTTATTTCTCGAAAACTACTTGACCAATTTTTACCAAATTTAGCATGCCAGTAATACTATTATAGGCCAGATAAATATAAGCAACCTATTAGGCACTTACTTCCAAAATGGCGACCAAACAAATTTCTCATGTTTATTTGGCGTAACTATCATACAGTTTGACAAATTTCAATTAAATTACATATGGTGACAAAATCTATTACAAGCATCATATAAGACAAACAACAACCAATTTCGAAAACCATTTTGTACAATAGTACTAAACCAATAAATAAAGCTTTAGTGTAATAATACGGGAAATAATTGGCAAATTCCTACCAAATTTGGCAAACATTAATGCGGCAGTTGATATGTACAAATATGTAAGTATGTCAGACACATTTTCAAAATGGCGGCCATCTAGCTATTTTAACACGCTACTCGAAATCATTTAATCAATTCCAACTTAACTTTGTGAGCTGGGATTATATATATCAAACATAAAATGTATCTACACGGACTCTCTTATATCCTCCATTTTGTAAAATAGTGCCACACAAATAAAGTTTTTAGTCATATCTTGGGAAACAATTGACCCATGCCTACCAAATATGGCATAAAACGTAGTATTATGGTAGGCTATGTCAAATTACGTGTTTTTTGTATGTCAGACTATTTTCAAACTTTATAGATACTTTAGTTTTGTATGTTACGTCACTGAAACCATGTAATTAATTCCAATGAAACTTAGTATGCTGACCGTATATACTACAACCATCTAATGTGTCCACAAAAAAAATCTCTTTCGTCAACATTTTGTAAAATAGTATCATGTGACAAATTAACATTATGCGATATCCTCGAATAAACAAACAATTTCTACCAGATATGGCAAACAAGCAGCACTATAACAGGCTATGTAAACTAATAAACTTAGAAAGGGCTAGACACACGTTTTCAAAATGGCAGCCGTATAAACATTTTAGATAAGAATTTTTTGCTTACGAAACTGCAAAACAGATTTCAATTAAACTCTGTATACTGACAATATGATTTATAAATTATCTATGCAAAGCCTTATTTCTTCGGCATTTTGCAAGACAGTTCCACAAGAAATAATACAGCTTTTACGCCGTATCACAGGAAACAATAAACTAATTTATTTCAAATTTGACGAAAAAGTTGTACTGTGATAGGCCATATTAATTTATATGTTTTAAGTGTGTCGTTAATTTTCGGAACGGTGCCTATATAAATATTTTAGTTTAGTGAGCTTCATCTACGAAACTATGGAACAGATTAAAATTTGACTTTGTATATTGTTTCAATGACAATCATCAAATGTGCTAATACATAAACTTTTTGTCCTCCATTTATGAAGATCTTGTAACATTGAATATTGCTACACAATTTTGTTAAAAGTTGGTGTATGCAAAGTTATTAACTAGGAGTGTAATATATGAACATGAGTATATAACTCGACTATGGGGAATTAGGCTACGCTACCCCGCAACATCGCTGATCCAAGGGGTTTTCTACTGTACAAGGAGGTCCAAGCGCGCCTCCCGCCAGAGACGCCGGGCTCACCGGCTGCAGAGGTCAGCGAGCACTCCCTGGTGTGCAAAGATATCTCTCTCCTCTCCCACAGCCTGCAACGGCTTCAACCCATCCAGCAGCTTGTGAAGGCTTCCAACAGCATGCAACGGCTTCAACCTCATCCAGTAGTTCGTGAAGGCAGCACCTCCCAGTGGCTTGTGAAGACTGCGCCACCCAGCAGCTTGCCCGTCCACACCAGCAGACAAGGACGGCTCTCTCTCCAGAGGTAATACGCAACGTACACCTCCAGCACCCCAGTAATTCCTTTGACTCCACGGTAGCAGGTCGTCGCGACATTCTCACCCTTCTGGACAAAACCATTTTTTATCTGGAACGCTGTGAAGGGCGTAATTTAAGTCATTTCAAAATACTAATTATACTAGACACACATTCGCCTACCGTAATTATATAACATTGACGCGAGCTAACAGCCAGCCGCATTAAGACCATGATGGTGCTTGCTACTGACGTGACACGTGGGCATGCACGTGTGCTAAGAGGCCATGATCTGAACTTTCCTGTAACGGAATATTTATTTGAAGAGTGAATTATGTCCCTTGTTTTATTTTAAGGTTTCCAAGTGTTTAAAAATGAATGTTTAAAATGTTGCACAATGTTTGTTTATGAATTAAAAATGTGCGCCCTCATCATAAAAGACATTTAACGAATACAGAAAATCCACAATTTAAATGAGAATGTATTATTAAATTATTTATGTGCCATTTATTTTAAAAGGCAAAAGTTTTACTCTGTGTGCATAGCACTTCCGCTTGTGTGAAGCCCGTAGGCAGCCATGGTAGGTCCGTGCGACCCCTGCCTCTGGGCAGTCTGCAGAGTAGAGTTGGCGATGTAAGACGCTGTCAAGTACGCATTTCAAACTTTTTGCACTGATGCAGATTACAATAGCTCACTTTTAGTACACCGGTTAACCTGTACTTGCATACATTTTGCCAGACATCCCCATCATTATGCTTCTGCTTAACATAATAATTTGCACCCTTGTGGCTTTTTAAATGTAATCGAGGAGAAAATGTAGGAGGGGCCACACGGCTTGCGCAACTTTGAATCAGACGCCATCCACCTACGTTAAAGGCGTTTCAGGGAAAATTCCGTTTAATTGCTGCGTGCAACCTTAAGGGCTTTAATTATATGAATGTATTTAAGGGTATTTTTCATGTTTAATTATTTTACGGCCACACCATTTGCGACCATGTGGTTAACAACTGCCAAGTCAATATCTGTGCCATCCATGCACTTTGAGGGTTTATTTGTGTAATATCATGTGTGCCATAATTTATTTCAGGGTTTTATGTATTATTTCATTCGGTGTTCCGTCTATATTCATGTAATTGATGCTTTATATGTATGACCATGCTGTCTCGTTCATGTTTGATTTTTTTGCCATTAGGCATACTCCAAGCTTATAAATATCTTCAGAGGAATATTTTTTTCAACATCAATAACAATTTGTCTGATCATAGTTTGCCGATTTTACGGACAAATACTGCAATTTCGCCTGTACCACGTGATCTGCTACAAATATCATCCAGCGGCATTCGCGCCATATAAGATTGCTTTTACGCACCTGCGTGGTTATTGTGACTATTCATGTTGTGTCCCATGATGCTTTATCTGTATTTATGTCATTTGCGTAATCGGTACGGTGATATTATTTCCGTCCTAACCAGGTATGTTTATAGGCCGTCACAACACTAACCACGTGCTAGGAGACGCACCCTGACGAGTCCGTGTTAGTGATACCAAATAATCACACGTGTTCACCGTTCATTTCATTATTCTCCGCACCCTGTCTTCAGGAAAATCGGCATTCTACCCTAGCGGCTGTCGACCGCTTTCCTTGTGAACATTGTGTTTTCTAATTCCACAGAGAAGTCATCCGTCTAAGAGTGCGCTAGAGTAATTGCGAGCTGGGGAGCACCCGAACGGAGTTAGCTAGACTCGTCTGAGTCCAATCATAAAGTTAAATCCTGGCAGGATTTTGTATGAGAGACAAAATAAAAGCAAGTCTCATAGTGCATAAAGATAAATCCTGGCAGGATTTTGTATGAGTGACAAAATAAAAGCAAGTCTCACAGCACATAAAGTATTTCTTTGTAGTGACCGCAACCTCTTGCCTTTTTCAGTGATAAATGTTTAGTAATGCCAAGTGTTTTGTAAGTACGCTCGGGTGAGATGGACACACAGAACCCACAGCATCCATGAGAAACCTGAGTCTCAATAGTGCTGTGAGTGGGAAACACCGCTGGTGCCCATCTACCGTAAGTTTATTGTGTACCCGTTCGTCTCGTGTCTCACCCGACGGAGTCAACGTATTTCAGTTTTAATTAGTCTGTATTAATCTAAATACGATTCCCAATTTCCGATTACGTAATAATAAATATAACGTCTAATTGAATTCTTTGACTACCATTATTTTAACGGCAGTTCCTCGTTCATTATTTGTTTGTCATGAGTAATTTTGTAACCAAATGCCCAGCAAAAGAGGTGGAACACAGTCGTCTTCGATGTCAAGAATGTCGAGCGAAACAGAGATCAGCTAACATACAGGCAGAGATAGGAATCGAGTGTGTGAGGACACATACACTCCAGTGAAACCCGAGTTGAGACCTCGACCCATCCCATCTCATCTTTTATTCTACTCGACCACAAATCTGAATTAGATGCGTACTTAGGTGCCTGTTGGCCATGGTTAGTTCCAGAACCTGAGAACAATGTCCCGCCGGAAACCCCTCCGCCTACTATAACCTTAACGCCGCCCAAACCATCTGAGGGCAAATTCGAGCAGAAGGCATGCATAGTTCAGTTAACCTCATGGAAAAGTCTCAGAGTTAGACTGCCACTGAAAGTTACACTCAGAGAACTCCCACAACTGCTCCTCTTTCGAACCACGTTCCCACCCGACGACCAACATGACCCGCACACATAACAACACTTCCTCCATCAGGATCACCCACACTCACAGAATAAACTGCACTCTCGTTACCCCCTTTTACCCAGACTACTGGCATCATGCATCTTGTCAGCCTTAATAGCGAGGAGTGTACTCCCCGTACAGTTCACTCTGGGGGTTTGATTCCCCTTCCTCAGACGGATCCTCCCACTACTCAGCCCCCACTTCACCTACCAGGATACGCCGGGCTAAGATAAGTGAAATCACACCATGGAAGGATTTCCAGATGAATAGAGAGGGCAATCAGAGCTCCATTAATTAATCCTAAAGTAGGATGTGCATCACACTTAAGATTCCATGTAGAAAATACCTTAGCATTACATATGGCAGTTTAGTATTAGAACAAATTATGAATAATCACAAGATTCATTATAATTATATGAAATAAATTCAATAAAATCTCAGATCTTTGAACAAAATGATTATCATGCTTGTGTGATGCAAATTATCAACTAATATCCTACAAAGAAATTAAAATCTGAAAACTAGAATTACTAAAATTATCCTATAGTTAAATATTAACATTTATCCAACACTACACCAGCCAGAAAGACTGCCACTGCACATCTGCCAAGAACCACCAGTATTAATGGTGAATTATATAAAATGAAAAAGCACTTATTAGTTGATGTGCAAGCAAGAACTTAGCTGTTGTCAATCTGTAGAGTAGCACCACCTTTCCACTGCGTATGGTCCTGCGGGCGATCAATATCCTGACATAGCTCCATGAACAGGACTCCCCGAGTCGAATCCAATTCAGTATGCTGTTGACATCCCGATGTCGTTCCACACAGCTGGACCTATGAGTAAAACTCGGGACTAGAACACTGGACGTCGATGATGCAGGCAGATGATTCCACAACCTTGAGACAACACAGAGTTCAGTTGACTTGGCTGGAGACGTCTGCTGGTACTCAAACTGTCGTCTCTGGAAACTGCCCCTCAACTTTCGTTATCCTATCATGAAAATTAGACAAATTTAATTGATGAGCTCGTCTTCTTCGGGCTCGTAGTTTCTCTTGATACTAATATTTCTTCAAGGCTTTTATTCATCAAATATTATGCGTTTCTTCTTTTTGTACTTTGATGTATCAAATTATTTACTTATGTCAAACTTGTAGATAGAATATTCATACAATCCTGGAGTCCTTTATATTTTACACACTTCTCTCAAGAATGCGACTTTTTGAATCCCTTTAGAAATGTTCTAAATTATTGAATGTTCCTAACAAAACAAAATGTCATAACAAAACAAAATGTCATTTATGACTGGTGTAGCGAGATTAACAGAGGACATTAAAACAAACTATTCAACTTACAAAACACTTTCAGTTGCATAGACCAAATTCAGGAATCAAGCTAACAATTTTGCACACTATTAAACAATACAACTGTCAAAATAAAACCTCTTGCATACTAAACCTATGCAAAACAGTTCACACATCAAACAATTAGGAAAATTACATTACTTTAAATTACGGCCATTCATAGCATTATCATGACATTGGTAAAATTAAGATGTTACATTCTTAACACGAACAATGGAGGTTTAATGCCATATCTCGAGGACCAATCAATCTATTCATACCAACTTTCACGTAACTATTGCTACAGTAGTGTATGTAAATTAATGTGTGTTATGTGAGGCAGGAATCTTTTAATGGGGCTTTATATTCATAAATTAGAATAATTTATTATATATATGAATAGTTTCAACAAAATTCGACCAAATTTTGTACGCAAACAGTATCAATTAGAAGTATCACTTATACACACAGAGAACCTCCTTAGCCGGATTTTTCCCATATTTCCTGAACAATTCAACTAATTCCTACCAAATTTTGCACACCTAAAGAAAGCCATAAAATTTTATGTGATACGTAAAGTTTCAATAACATGATAATCATTTTAAAATCAAAGTCGTAGTCTTTTCGAGTCAGATGCTTCTCCCCTATCATATTAGTTGTGGATACACAAACACATTTTTATGAACAAATTTAATCTTATTGTTTTTATGTTTTCGTGCTTTACAATTAAGAACTTGTTTTATTGGTTCACGATGATATCTTTTCATCCATCAGGTTGCATCATAGCAATAAATATGAATTTAAAATTAATTTAATGCAGACTTCACTCTTATCCTAACCACTAGCAAAATAAATTTTATCTAGGATGTAACACATGCTGTAATTTCATACATGATATACACAATCTCCTAAACAATTTTATGTTGTCAACATTACAGCAACGCTAATCATGATTGTCATCGCCAACATAGGCATATATATATATATATATATATATATATATATATATATATATATATATAGCAAGATATATATATATATAGCAATATATATATATATAGCAAGAGACATAATTTGGTTTTAGCAAAGTGCAGTTGCGCTAGAATGTGTTGATTCTTTGTAAAAGTTATCACTGGTTGTGCTAAAAGTAATATAAATGTGGCAAGCTATTTTCAGAGGTACATATAACATGAACAGCAAGCATAATATGAAGATCAATCATCAGCTGCGACACACGTTGTCTGTAACAAATAGACGGAAAGTTATACAAGCATATATTATAAAATATAAAATCTGCCTGGAACTCAAAAAAGTAAGTAACTAAATAGACAACACCTCCCTTACTGCAGCCATAAGATTCACAGGGTAGCACTCACTATCCAATGTATTTCCATATCTAGGAATAATAATCTGGCATATGTTCCGCATGTCCATCTACATACAGCTATCAAAAAAGGATTAAAAAATAAAAATAAAAAAAGAAATTAGGCACACCTGAAAAGTGAATTTGACAAACTTCCGTGAACTTGCATACACTTTGTAGTTATTATATTGTTGTTAGCCGGAAAATAGTTTTAGCTCCTATGTTGAAACTAAGAAGTTTATACAGGTACTAGACTTGTTAGCCGGCTAAGCCAGTTCCATGTTTGATTAGAGAGTTTAAGAGAGTTTGGGCAGCATCAATAGTCTTGTGCAAGAGCCAGTGAGGATGAAATTGAGAATAATGTGGACCACCGCTGGAATGCAACACCAAGGAAAATGATACACTCACGAGAAAATCTGCCCAACAGCAGCATTTCCACACAGTATTTTCATGTGCCAAAATCCACCTGACAGAAGCATCTTTGAACATTATTTTCACGTGTAAAATATGAGAGTAACCTCGTCTGGAGTTGGATATCGCCTGAGTGAGAGATGAGATCCCTAGCCACTATACCAACCACGGACCCACATTTGAGTTGGAAAACACAACATTCGTCTAATTGTGTGTCAAATATTCTTCATGATTTCATCATTCATACATGAAACTACGCTTCAATAAATTCATCACAACTAGTGGAACACATTTCTATGTTTAGTAGTTTGATAAATTACGGCTCGAAACTGTGTCCTTACGGCACGCAGCCAACAGAGTGAAGCACTTCGACAATCACGCCAGTGATCTCTCGGGATGTCTCAACCCTGCAGCCCAAGCTTGCCTAACGGTCACACCTGTCCTTGAGAAGTACCTTACCTACTCCGACAGGCCACTGCCAGATTTATCCCCTTCCTAACCGACTCACACTCGCAACTAGACAAGGGAAATGTGTAGCTGGCAGGCTGCATCACGAGTCGGGCCTCAAAACGCGCTAAACATACTTACAGTTTTAAGTAAATTCCTTAAAATTTAATGCTGTGACAATACCTTTTTTGGCATGATTTTACGTTGAAAACTATAGCTTATTACAGTATTGTATTTGTTTTGATTATCTCTTTTCCAATTAACTGAAAATCATGTGCAAAATTACGCTACTTCATGATTTAAAAAATTATATTTAACACTGATAGAATGGAAAAGTAAATTCATAGCTCAAACAATTCAAGTTTTTACTAATACGGAAAAAATTTCATCGCTATATCTTTAATTGTTCCAAAACAATCATTGTGATAAAACCACTGTGTGTTTCTCACTTGAGATGGGACTATATACCACTCTTAACATAGCGTGGTAATAGAAATTATTATAGTAGTGCGTAATTGGTTTAAGTTTAGAGTGTAATCAAATCTTGTTATTTGCAACCTAATTTTTGTATGGTATATTATGCTCGTTGTTCGGAACGCATGAAGGTGACTCGCTAGTAAGCAGATTGGCAACGTTGTTTGTTAAGAATTATATGGCAGCTGCCTTTGTTTACTTTAGAGCTTGGCTGATGGTCGATCGTATATTTTATGCAACCCAGTAATACTCATTAGCGCTCAAATTATTGCCTACTATCGTGGAGATGCTAATGCTATTGCTGCTATTTATTGTTATTTTACGTCAATACGAACATTTTACAGTAAAAGTGAACAAGTGTTTCACCAGTGGAAGACACAATAACTTACGAACGAATGGAAGCAATGTCATAAAAACGAGCGCTTACAGACTACAGAAAATAAATCACTCTTAATGATGTTCTATACTATAAAGTTTTTTACGAGTTTTAATTATTTGTTGTTTTTCGTGATGTTCATCGTGAACAGCACTGTACTAGAGCCAACATCGTAACATGTTCGGAATGTGAAATTTTTAGTGTTCTTTCACTGATGGAAAGCACACAAGAAGTGTTTAAATCTTCAATGTAATTGTTTCTGTTGTCGGTATTTAGGATTTCTCTGAAACTTGCAATTTTTTTTTGGACCTGCAATGTCCTCTTTCCAACATATTATATTATTAACATGAGCAGCCTGTATAATAATATAAAACTTAAAAATACAGCGACTTTTGGCAGAATTAATTTTAACAACTACGCATTTAACTCTTGACTTACAAACATATGCAAAAAAAGTTATCTTAGCCTTAAAGAAAAGTAGTCACAATTGTACAGATACTCAATAGTTTCAGTACCACCAAGTATAGACAGGTATCAGAACGTCACATCTCTAATATTAAATAAGGAAAAGAAAAAATCAGTATGTGTTATTGCAATATTTTATTTCACCAATTAACTTTACTTTTTACTTTAATAGTTCTGATTGGAATTAAAATTTATGTGCTGACTAAAAAAAAATACATTAACAGTGTGTGTGTGTGTGTGGAAAAGAAAATTAAGATGAATGTATGTTGGAGTGTAAATTATTTCAAAGTTAGCACCCTCCTTACAATAATGATTTACGAGGGAACATTTTTTTAATGCTAAATTACTGCAGTTTCACTTTAATTAGGATGAAAATTTACGTCAGAATATTTTAATTATAGGCTGCCTCACGTAACTGAACTTACGAAGTTAGAAGTTAGTTCAAAAGCTCTAAAAGACAAATTAAATTTTAATGTTTCAAAAGTTTAGAATTCACAAAATTTACGTTCTCCCCTACTAAAACCCCTCACTGTCTTCTCACTCCTCCTCAACGTAATAAGTTCTAAAGGTTCATTTATTATTCCACCCCGGCACTAGCTCAATCCTTAGAGCGGAAGACCACTGGGTTGCCATATCTACACATGAAATTGAGTCCAAATCTTCAAAATAAATATTATTTCAATAGTTTTTACTTGTTTACAGAAATAATGTTCCAAATGACATGGATGGACCCCTACGGCTCAAAGAATTGGCATCACCTGGCTGGAGATACGTATTCTCACACACATAATGGCACCTGGCGCTAAGCGGCACCACGCCATTAGCTGACTGGAACAACTTCTAAAACAATTCTCAGGCTTAAGAAACCTAGGCTTGCTTCTTGTATAACCACGTTCTTGCACCTAAACTGTAATTTTTGGGACCACGATATAATATCTATCTTAGGATGGCGCAACTGTAACTTCTGGGACCAAGAAATAATATCTATCATAGGGTGGCACCAGGGATTTTGCAAATCAAAATTCAGGCGAAAATATTTCGGCTGTAAATTCGAAGTTCCCTCTCAGAAGCAAACTACTTCCGGCAACTATCGCTACTATCTTAGGCGAAAATGGAAAACCTACTTCCGACGAAATGAAAAAGAAAATAGAGAAAATAAAATTCATTTAAAACAAAATTACAAACTAACAGTTAGTCACTCTTTAAAAATTTCAAAATGAATATAGGAAAATAAAAACTCTATACAAATTCACATTTAAGATTTATAGGCTAAAATCAATAATACCACAGTGTCATAAGTAAACATAAAATAAAATATAAAAAAATATAATGGAAGGTGGTTTACAAAATAAACAGTTAGTGACTTACAGCCGGTGTCTCTTGAATCACTGTTTAGGAGAATAACTCCCCTGCCGGTGCTGGGACTCTGCACATTATGTTCGGCTATGCTTGAACAGTATTTTCAGTGCGAGGGGGTTACGCTTGGAACATCATTTATGGTAAACTCCAAGCTTCGTGGATGAAAGAGCGGTTTGCACTCTATACCAACAAAAAAAAGCAGGCGTGCCTTGAATCACTGTTTTGGGTTTGTATTCTCCTGTTGGCTCTGTGTGTAATGTTTGGCTAAGTTTGAACAGTATGTTTCAATACGAGGAGCTATACTACAATATAATTCATGATCACAGTAACAACTACAACCTATCGTGAAGTTAGGCTTAATTTAATTAGGTCTTAAACATTTGAAATTACTCGTGGCAATATTATGTAAGCCCTTCGATTAACACACTAATACGCAATACTACACACACTTCAATTCACTACAATGTAACCACTGTTAATGCTAAAACTCCTAATGGAATACATCACTCATCACAGATGATTAACCACGACGACATGTTAACGTGTATTCAATTTGACGAAACTTCATAGACACTCAAATATTATATTGAAACATTTCCTATGTAAAGAATGGCATAGAAACACTCATATTTTTGCGCAAGAATTTGATGTAACATGTCAAACAGAATGAACTGCAATAAAAAGTGCAAAACCACTCTTGCAACACAAACGTCCGGACAGTCAAAAGTCAGTACACTGCAGTGAAGCAATTTCCCACAATACAAATGTGAGGTAAACCAATTTCGATGCATATTTGTTTCCTGTCCTGCATAATTGGTCACCAAATGTATTAAAATCTATCATGGCGATGCATGTCAAACTGTTTATAAACACCATCTGTGAACGTCTTTTTGTGTGAGTTACTATGTGTATTTATTCTACTAGTAATACGTAGGGACTAGAAAATTTTGATGAAATTACGGAAAAACCATGAAAAATACCAATTGGCACGAAAAAATGAAATCTCCACAAATTTTTGTAAATTATGGCTGAATATGTTTATTTATTATGAAGTTCATATAAATTTAGTTAAACTTAATAGAAAAAGGCAGAGGTCACAGAAATCAACGAATATTCTAAAATTGTAGTAAAATTTGAACATGGTGTTCACAAACAAAACATTGGTGTGACATGTATATCAATACATTTAGTCGATGCGTGAAACGTAATATTGATCAATACATGTATTGCTTGGTCTGCCATGTGTTGTATGCAGTCAGACAAGTGTTGTTATTAGTATACCTAGTTCAGTGCTGAGCACGGTGACCGCCGACCCACTAGGGACTAAGTTCGAGGTGAACTGTTCCGAGGCCAACCACAACACATCATGGTCGTTACAGCCAGGTCCCTCTGTGGGTCCTGCAGTCGGTGGGAGGGCCATGGTATGACGTCATCCTTCCAGATGGATCATCAATAAAAATAGCTGATTATCTGCATGAGAACCCCGACCTATCACTTGTCTCATTCTCTACAAAAAAATAATTACCAGTGCAGCTCCAGAGATTCTAACGAAACAAATAGTGGAGGACTTCATCATCTTATCTCCCTTCCTTCCACAACAGGAGGAAATGGAAACAGATTTTAAACCCAAAAGAAAAAGGCAAAACACCACAATGCAATTGAAGCCAGGACCAAACAGAACAAGCACCTCAACTCATCGTCCTCAGAGGCGACAACACCTGTAATACCGGTTGCAAACGGATTCTCCCTATCGCAGGAAGTTGGAGAGGCAGTTTTTATAGAGCTAACCCCTGCCAACACACAGCCGGTCGCAAAATCCCCACCACAAAAATCTCAAACATCTGAATCGTGGTTCCTGATGTCCCGAAGCACAATATCCTAACACAAAACTTGTGTGTAATTAGCAGAGACTGTTTTTTTTACTGCCATGCACGCAGGGCATTCACATCATTACTTCAAACAGCCAGGAATATCACGCAGCCAAAACAATGCTTTCTGCAAGCTTAATTTCCCACATTTTCAAATTCTGCCCAAATTCCAAAAAACCACAAAAAGTGGTGTTTGACCTCACTCCTACAAAAGAAATAAACTACATCGAAGTAGATCTGGAAAGAGCCAGCTACAAAATCATGCATATTTACCAGTTTAATAAAAAGGTAGTTGACAGTAGTGATCCCAACAAAAACACGCTAGAGCCCACAAGATTTTTCTTGGTCACTTCAATACCAGCTCTTGCACAGTCCAAGAGCATGGTAAATATCCCAGCAATCAGAAACACACAACCCAGCTTCTCCTATTCACAGGCACTCAGACAGACCCCACACAAACAAACACCTGAACCACACACCCTTAGTGAAATAATGACAAGCTGCTTTCCCACCTCGCCACCTCCAAAAAGTTCGCTGGGAGGGATGGAAATTCTACAGGAGCTTCGTGAGCTCATGGAGTTCCTGAAGGAGTAAGATTCAGTTCCTCCTGCGTACTTTTGCCCTTACATATCTTCTGCCAGCCACCTCTCCGACAAGCATGAGAAAAGCATGCTGATCCTGGAAGCCATGGTGACATATGTCACTCCCTAAACGAGCTACATGACCTGCAAAATTTTCCCATATTCCCTTCTGTACTGGAATGACAGCGAAATACATTTTCGGCTACACAACACTTTGCTGAGCGAAAAACATGATACTTATTACTCCAAACTGACCAATTGCAGCACCTAGTTTTGCAATTTAATAATTTTAGCTCATTAATATTTATTTCCTGGCCAATACTTCAATTAATAACTTTCTAAATGATTTAAAGTAAATTAAAATCTCCTGCAATACAGTACAGAACCGCACCAGAAATTCAGATTTCCAAATAATATTTTACTTCCATTAATGGCCAGATATTAACATTGAAAGTTTTACAACATCCTTCACATATTAAAAACAACTAAACAATATCCCCCAAATCATACTTGAATTTTTCTGATACATTATAAATGCTGTTCACGGTAAATAACGACAGTGATGCTATCTCGTGAGCAACTCCGCAAGCCACGCCACATCGAGTACTCTCAGCCAATCGGGGGCCTTATTCTAAGTTTGTCGAAACAGAGTTCCCAATTGTGAAACAACAATTTACGCAATTCTTCCAGTTTTTGGTTTTCTAAGTTAAAGATGACTTCTCGATTCTTGTGAGAAAACGATCAAGAGCACTCGACAGCTTAGTTGTCGAAAGCTGCTCTCTCGATCGGGAAGCGGAAATTCAACATGACGGGTGAGAAGCGTGGTGGCTGCATTTATTGCAAACTGGCATACATATTATGGTTTCGTACTTCTGAGGCCATGTCCCAAATTTGTTGAGAAAATACTCTCTCGCCACTCTTGACGTCACAAAGTCCTCTCTGCTGTCCCAACTCAGAGGAGAGAGTGCGAGAGGGAGAGTGAACGACAATGTACACCCGGTGCTCACTCTCACACACACTGGCAGCCATGTTGTTTTCAAGTATCAACTCAAATATTGAGATATATATTTTGTTGCTTCTAAAGCAGTGTTAGAAATATTTTATAGACTTAACCTAACATTGCAATTGTGAAACATGTAATAATATTCCGCTACATGTGGAACAAATTATGATGATATTAAGTTCATGTTTAATTTAGGTTAATTTAGTACACATTATTAAATACTGTGATTTGCACATAACAATTACGTTCTTAATCATGCAAAAACGTAACAAATTAAAATAAGTTACTATTTCATAAAACACTATACATTTATTCGAGAAAAGTGAAAGTCCAGCAATATTTTATTTTTCACTATTTATTACCTTTTTTGCCAAAGAAATAATGCAGAAGGCTCATAGAGGGCACATGACTCAATTCGCTAAAGTGAGCCAGAGTGAGAGTGGCGAGTGCGAGTGAGCACACTTTCGAGTTCACACACAGCATTAAATGTAATACATAACATAAAAATTTTATAACACATGCGGAACATTATTATATGCATCTAATTGTATACACACGTGTTTGGGAGTGTGGACTTATATTTCTGTATCATGAGTTAACTTCGTAAGTGTAGCAATGGCAGAGTGATTATGTTTTTATACGATCATCTTGTTGGTGTTGTCAGAGTAATTAATCTGTAGTTCATAATTTTGATATTTGCTTTCTTCAAGTATAGTTGGCTGTAGGGCGTTTTCGTGAGTGAAATGTGTAATATTAATCAGCACGTATTCTGCTTCGTAAAAGTGCTTGTGCCGCCTTTGTCTTAAACACTATCCGCAATGAATAGGAATATAATTCACGTAGTTATATGCCTTAGTTTCAGAAACATGTGCAGTGTTGATTTTACTGAATGATTCTTTAAATTATATATTTAATGATAGCTACAAACAAACACAATTTAGTTAAGTAAATGTGCAAGGAATACCATAGAAAAACAAGTTTTCAAGAGGTTGTGGAGTTTATAAACAGTAAGTTTGCGTGTTTTGTAAATAATGTATTTGTAAAATGTTACTATAGTCATTGGAATGCACATGGCCTGAAAAAGTTACACTTTCAACACTTATGTAGTGCGTGAATAATATTTGTCTATATCGTAAATACAACTAGTGTAAGGTTAACTTCAGTCAAAGTGTGCATATGTATATTGATGTATTTGTACGAATACGAACAGCGATTTATGTATCAAGTTTTGTTTCTTCATTAAAGTTACAATAATATAAATGTTGTTTCTATCACAAGCAAAATGTATTAAAACAATATGCAACTTTAAATGCCAAACACTCTTAAGAGCATCAAAATAATAAAGTATCACGAAAGATGTTAAACTGAACTGTTTTTGTACTTCTCATAATAGGTAATAAAGCAAACAATGTTATACCTACGGTACATGCAATAATAAAACTAATTAAATGGGCAGCTTCTATCATTTTAATACTAACTGCATAGGCTACACAGTTTTTGTGTACGAAGCTTGCTACTTCAACAGTGGTAAAGGGAATTCGTGTGTTCCTACAATAAATCAATTAAAACACTTTATTATGTAAGATTTGTTGTTTAGGGCAACTTAATTTTCTAAGCAAACTTTATAAATGCATTTATTAAAACCACATTTTACGTATCATCTTACATACATTTCGTTACGTACATAACAACGAACATTATTTAAAAGGACTATTACCATTTTTTTCACCCATCAAATTCTTTTCTTTAATAATTCTTCAAAAGTATTTAAAAACAGTTTTACACAAAATTAGGCATTACTGTGACTTGCAAAGTTGTCTGCAGTTTGAGTAAATTTTTTACCAAACAATGAAACAGTGTTTTGTTTGCACATAAATATTGAAAATTCCAACAGTTCTGTAGTAAAGACAAAACACTTGCAAAGTTATTGGTGGACTACTTGGCAGTCGTTTGCTAGCTGTTGTATGTCATACATAATGGGTAGATACAACCTTTAAAACAGTAGGAAAAACTTAAATTTTACTTTCCTCACAATATAAATTAATTTAAGGAAAATGACATCCTATTACTTTCCAATGAAGCATAACTTAAAGTTCATCACACAACTGGACTCCGTAGACAAGTGCTGGGTTACCTTCCCAAGCAACAATACTACTCTACTACGGAAGACTGACATAGGCTGATAAGGCAAACATCCCTTTATATAACGATAATCAGCCAGTTTTGGGCCTCTTCTTCAACTACATCTTTATATAACACACTTCTGCTCACTACTGGCATTATTTAACATCTTGCACACTTTTAAACTGTGAAATAACTATACACGTGGAGAGCACTTTCGTGGAGATGTTCATCTGCCAAAACCTAGTCCAAGAAGACAGTTACTCGGCTAAACCAGCATCCATTTAACCCGATTTTGGCGCAATATACCCATATTCAATCAGTAGATAACATATGAGAGCTGGCGCAATACATAAAATCATTTTTAAAAATCCAGTAAATTAAAGTTAAAATCAAGTAACTTTCTCATTTTCAAGCAACTCATTCTTCATAGATTCATTTTGGACTTTTGCAAAGTTAGGCAAAAATCAAGCAAATTTAAGCTAAAATCAAGCAAATTTGCCATTTTTGAAAAAATGGCAGTGCAGATTTTGTGCCACTTTTTAAAAACAACAAATTTAAGCCAAAATCAAGTAAATTTCTCATTTTCTAGCAACTTTTTCATGTTTTCTAGAAACGCCTATTTGTGTAAGGTAGTTAGTTAGCAAATTTTCAAAAACTAATTAATCTTAATTTTATTTTTTTGATAAAGACTTTTTGATAACAGTGATAAGTAAATATTAAAGATTTGATATTCTAAAAATATCAAGCAACATTTTTATTCATCTTATTAGAATTATTTTTGTATAAATACAAATGGAAATTAATAAAATAAGAAAGAATTGTAAACAATGTGGTGAAATATTAAACATAGAAAGTTTTTCACCGGATAAACATATTAACATCTGTAAAAAAAGTTCCACTGAATATGGTAGAAATTATTATGAGCTAAATAAAGAGAAAGTACTATGTGAATGTGGAAAACATATATATAGTCCATTCCGGATTGGAAGCGACTTATGAAAATCCTCATTTGAAAAAATACTCTACGCATAACATGTCACCTGTTTTTTCAATAACCTGTATTCCACAAATATATAACATTGTGGTAACTGTATTATTGAATAAATGAACAACAGTGAGTGCAGCGACGTGTTGGCAACAACCAGTAAGAAATAGTTCACAGTTAAAATATTATTTTAACCTTGTTTTTTAGTATACTATTTGTAAATTAAACGGTGCCTATCGAAATATTCAAATATTTAAGTAGCCCCGATGGCAACACATCTCATTTGTACATTTTAAATAACAGCGGAAAATATTGTGAGTATGCCGTAATGGTACAGTATTGTTTTTTTGAGCAACAAAGCAATTGAAAAACAGCCTACTGGGGAGGCTTGTGGTTCTCTGTCTTTCTTCATCTCTTTCACACTCTGGAAATTTCACTTCAATAATAACCACGGAAATTATACATGTTTTCAATTGTAGCATAGTTCATACTTATTACAGCAAAATAATGATTTTTGAACTTGTAATTTACAACTGAAAAGAGAATTTAATGTTGAATATGTATTTTAATATATTTAGATATGATGGCAGGGCAGTTACCTAGTGAAGTTGGCAGACGTGGTGGGCCATGACATTGCGTGAAATTCCTTTTTGTCAAACTAAACGTAAATTATTCTTCCTCCGAAAAATACTTCAAATTAATACATCACGTTTGTAGAAGAGTTTTTTAAACCTACCTAGGCAAGTTACGATATTGTGATATATCTGTTTCCACGGCAGTAATAAATATACTGCAACACGTGTTTCGTTAATCATTGTATCTGTGAAATGGCGTGCCTTTGTGCATCGTGGTCGATACGCTGGCCCTGTGTGCGCGTGATTTCAATTATTTGATTAGCATTATTTATACATTTTAAATGTGAACTGTTTTTATGACGAAGATAGTTATTTACATCCACATCTGTTATTTATCACAACGTAGTACATTTGCCCTAAGGGGTTTGAAACACAGTCGTGTAAAGTAATTGCCACAATCCCAGAAGAAAAATACTAAGCCCAGCCCAATAAATTTCAATAAACCTAATAAACAGTACGTAGCAATACATAGAAATATGAGTGGAATAAAAGTTATCGTAGGCTTGTTTGTGTGCATGTTCACCGCTATCTTTTAAAGTTTGTATGACAAAAATGAGCAACACGAGTTGTGTGCTTGAATTTACTATGCCTATTTCACTGGTTGTTCTTTCTTTTTTAATATTTATTCCAACAGAGGCCGTCCTTTTAGAGAAATGACCCAACACATATTAATAACAAAAGGTTAATTACAATTAGTACAGCCCATTACCTCGCAGTTGTAACAGTGTTAAACACAGTCGCGGCAAAATACTAACGTGCATTACATGTATTGAGCTACATTGTGGAAAACAAATATGTTAATGTAAAATAACCATAAGAACTGTCTTCAATTCAGGCATTTTTTTAAAAAACATCATAAAGCTGACCTAAATAATGTTAGAGGCCTAAACTGTGAACATTCATACGGAATGGTTTTTGGAATTTGACAGAATTCTTTGAAAAGCTGTAAACAGTAAACAATATATTTGACTGGTGTAAAAGTAGAAGACACATTTCAATCTTTATTTTTAGGTGTAGCGAAAATATATGAATATATGTACACACACAATGGAATGTAAACATTGATTCGACAGATGCTACATGACAATCACATGGCAATGATTGTTTACATTTGGCGGAAGGATACGAAATGGACCTGCAAGTAGATATTTAGCAGGGCTCCGAGAAAATCGCTTCCAATGGGTAATGGACTATATATCTACATCTCAAAAATCATAAAAATACAAACTCACACAATACACTAGTAGATATTGTAAATGAAATTCAACATGGTAATTATTCAACAAAAACATGTACAGTATGCAATGAGAATAAATCTATAAAATTAGTTTCTCCTCATAAAACTACCAAGGAAATATACAACAATATGTAAAAAAAATTTTTATGAGAAATATTATCACATCAAGAAGTTAAATAGTTAAAAACGATTTCATTACTATCAATAATTTAAAAACTTGTTTCGATTTAATTCATTAATATTTTTTATTTTTATGTCTATTTGTATACTTTATAAATTTTTATTCCTATAAAATACAACTAAAAATGATTTCATTATTTTCATTACAAGATATTAAGTAATTAAAAACAAATTTACTATCAATAATTAAAATTTTTTTTTTTTTTACAATTTTATTCCATTCATATTTTTTACCTTTATATCTTTTGTTTTATTCATAAATTTAAATTCCCATTGAATACAATTAAAAATGTGGGTGAACAACTTAATAAGTGAATAGATTGAAAAGAGTGCAGTGGAGTTAAGAACTATAGACTAGCTAAAACTTTAAAAATAAAAAAATATATACAAACTAAGAAAAGATGATTTAATTACACAACACCTTCAAACACCAGAATATCAATTTAAAAAAACTACGGAAAAACTAAATGATTTAAAAGTTGGGGAATTAAGAGCTAAAGCTAACAGCTTCAGAATGAAAAATTTAAAGAGACTAAGAAAAATTGACTTAATTACAACTCTTATACAGTTTATTTAAAATGAAGAAACAAAGAATTATTTTATAAACTTACCATTTTCAAAATGCAGATTAATATATAACAAAACCAAAAACGAATTAAAAGATATTTCTCCTCTTTCTAATAATGTATTTGTAAGCCCTAGAAATAAAAATAACCGGATGTCAATACCAAAGAAATATATGAAGATAAAAAGGAATAAAAATAAATATATATTTTTTCTACTAGTGTATATGTAAACAAAAGAAATAGAAGAACCAATAAAAATGACAGAGTTAATAAAACAAACCTCCAGGTGTATATGGAGGTCCATTTGCATTTAAATATTTTATAGAAGCAATGAGAAAAGAGGTAGAGAAATTGGCAAAACATTCATAAATCGAAGCAATATACCCACTAACAAAAGAAGAAAACACGTTATATAATAAATCTAATAAATGCCATGAATGTGAATATACGAAAGAAAATAAAAATGTACATCATGATGATCATATAATAGGAAAATTCATTAACCCAGTATGTAACAATTATAACCATCAATTAAAATTACTCAATTTTGTTCCAATTTATTTTCATAATTTAGCTGGATATGATGCTCATTTATATAAGCTAGGATATGATAAAAAATGATAGGTTTAATTGCAAATAATGAAGAAAAATTTATTACTTTAAGGAAACAAATTAAGAATAGTGGTTTATAGACACATTAAAATTTATGACTAGTAGTTTAGATAAATTAGCATCTTATTTAATTAAGGAACAAATGAAACATAACCCGAACACATTTTCCAAAAGATAAAAAATAGATTTAGTTATTAGAAAAGGTCTTTATCCATACGATTATATGGACAGTTGGAAATTATTTTAAGAAACTGAACTTCCACCAAAAAGTGAATTCTATAATAAATTTAATGAATAAGACATAATTGATGATAAATTATGAACATGCAAAACTTGTATTAAACCAATTTAATACGAAAAATCTTTGGGATTACCATAACTTATCCTTCAAAAGTGATATTTATTGTTAACAGATATATTCGAAAACTCTAGGAATATGTGTTTAAATATATATGGTTTAGATTCAGCATGGTATTTTCAGCACCTGGTTTATCATGGTTTGTAATGTTAAAAATAAAAACACCTTTAAATTTATTACATAATCATATGATTTTAATGATAGAAAAAGGAATTAAGAGGTGGAATATCACAATGTTGCAAAAATATGTTAAATCAAATATAAATATTTAGAAGATTTTAATTCAAATCAAGAGAGACTAATTTTTTAGCTTATCTCAAAGCGAATAATCTTTAATCAATATTTACAACACGGAGGTTTCAAATGGAATAATTATCCAGTATTTAAATTATATTTCTGGTAAAAATATATACTAAACTTGAACAATGATTCACAACATAGATACATATTAGAAGTTGATTTAGAATAGCCTCAAGAACAGCATAATTCACATAAAATTCTTCCAATCTGTTCATGTTGGAATGTCAATTTTAGATTTATCAGAAGAATTAATGTACGATTTCCATTATAAAGTGACAAAACAAAAATATGGAGACAAAATTGAATTATGCTATCAAGATACTGATTCATACATTTATAACATAAAACCAGAAGATTTTTACGAAGATATGAAGAAAATGATACACAAATTTGACACACGTGATTATCCAAATGATAATATCTATAACATACCTCAAATAAATAATACGTAAAATGAAAGATGAATGTAATGGCAAAATAATGAAAGAATTTGTTGGTTTAAGAGCTAAAATGTATGCATAGAGTTGATGATAAAGAAAATAAAAGATCTAAAGGAGTAAAAAACATAAAATATTGTTACAATTTCTCTCTCTAGAAATTAAGTGGGCTATACCAAGTTCATTAAGGGACGGAGATCTTAATCAAATAAAATAATTATTTACAATTTCCTTATTTTATTTACCATAACTAAAGAAAAATTCTCTGAACTCAAATTCTCACAATAAATTGAAATCACTTACTGTTTACAATTGACACTAATTAATAAAATTTATAATTACGACAAAGAAATCAATGAAATTAAATAATTCAAGATCAGTCCCAATAGACAGTGTATCAACCTATACAATTATTTTATAATTTATGCGTCCATATTTGACAGTTAGAATATTTACAATAAAATCAGTACTACACTTCCATTCAGTTCCACCTCAGTTCAGTCCATGTCTGCCAGTTGCAATGTTCTAGAGTCCTCCAAGCGCCCTCACGCACAGTAGGCTTCACTCGTCGGTTTCACAGCCTCTTGTCCATTCAAGCCTCAAACAACTCACTCGCTCTTGTCCCGCAATCTCCAGTCGTCGTCCACACTTCTCTTCGCTTGTGCACTCTCACCAGGCGGCCTCCGTCAAAGACTGCCGGCCGCTGGGTTATGGTAGTATACAGTGTCTTAGGCTGGCACCTAGAAATTTCCCCAACTCGTGTGATGCGTTGCGGAGGGCTGAGGTGTCAGAACATTCTTGCGCTGTCTCTAAACATATCGGAAACACTAGCAAGTGAGAGGAGGTCAGCAAGTCTCGCCACTGTCGGCATTCACAGGATTCCCAGAAGGGGGATCAGGAGGCCGCGAGCGCATCATTCCAGGAAGAGGGGAGGGCGAGGTGGGTCTCCGGTTACGGTGCGGGGCAGCTGAGTCGGCGCCAGCTGCAGCACGTAACAATATATACAGTCAAAGTTAATAAAATAGCATTAAGTCCTTTTGATAACAAAAGGGATTATACTAGAAAATATAATAGATACAACACCATATGATATCAAAATGTATAATTTTAATTCATTTTCTAATATATTAGTATCTTCTATATCTACATTTTATGGATTCACTTATATCTGATATTTATCTTTAATTTCCAAAACAATGTCAATATCAGTACCATCAAAATCAATTAGATTTCCATTTTAATCTACAATTTCCTAAACAATATGATTAAAACATTAATTATTAATTTTATTAAAAAATGGATATGTTGGTTTACAAATAATATAATCTCTAAAAGAGAACATAGTTTTCGGTGAAAAATAACAATAATATCTATTTCTAAATGATTAGATTCATCATATTTTAAAAACTTACCCTATGCCAAGTTACAATGAACATTAATTGCTTTAAAAGGATCTAAATTAGGTAATGTAGCACCTATAACAATTACTTTCTTTTTCAATAATCATATTACTTTAAAAACCTAGTATATCAGATAATCGATCATCAACTTTAATACTAAACTTACATTTAATTGATATTCTATTTTTCACATAATAATTTGTAAGTTCAATAATTAGTTGAAAAAATTATTCTTTAAATGAAAAAATTATCTTATTAAATAAAAAAAATCTTAAAATTATCTTATTACATAAAAAAAATTACCTTATGAAATGAAAAAAAATTTAACTTATGAAATGAAAAATTAGCTGAATTAATACTTCAAATAATTTTATTAAATAAAAAATTATCTTATTAAAATGAAAAAAAGTTAATTGGGGTGTTGGGGTTTTAATTTGCAGAAGAAAAATCTAAAAACAAGAACTATGAGTAATTGTGCAAAAACTAATTTTATGTTCATTTTTATTTATAAGAAAGGATGAATAAATTGAATAAATTGTACGATTGCTGAAAAAGTTTAAATCAACCCAAATATATTGAGTTACAAAATGACAATGAGTTATCCAAAAAGTTGAAAGTTGAAGAAAAAATGGGATTTTTTTAAATATAATGATGAAATGATCCATGTAGATCAATGTGAAAATGATTCTCTGATTAAATTTTTAAACAATGTTCTTGAAGACAATCATGATATGATATGTGATTATTTCATAGGAAGACTACAGACGAATTTTATTTGGCAAAAACTTTTTCGAAAATACCTAAGCAATTGGTAAGAGAATACGAATTTGTATATTTAAACAATATTATAGTCACTTAAAACACAATTATAATGATTTGTTGGTGGAGATATGACTTATGAAAAAATTAAAGATATTTGTGCAAAATGTTGGGATGAAGAAAATGGTTTTGTAATATTAGAATTGAGCAGAAAATGAAAGATGGGCAATATAGAAATAAAATATTTATTATATATTAACATTTTTGCAAATCAAAGACTTAATTACATGAAATTTTTTTTGCGAAATACAAGATTTGTTGAACGTATATTATGAAAGTTAAAACAAACTATGAACGTATGTTATGAACGATAAAACCAATGTTAAACCCGTTTTATGAATGTAAACATTTGTTACGAACGTAAATAACATATGTTATTGATATAAACCAGATTCATTAACAAATTTAGTAACATTTTGTATATTTTAAAGTAGCCCCGGTACGGGACTACTACCTAAATCTTCATTACTAAATTATTAATATTTTTATTAATTCAGTTACAATTTTTAAGAATTTTTACTAAATTTCTCTTATTGTCACCCATTTGTTCAGCCGGTATACTCATACCGGATGATATAAAAACGTATACTATGAACGTTAAATGATGTTATGTTTGAAATGATTAGAAAAATATTTAAAATTCACAATACATCTGTTGTATTAACCCAAGAGTTACGAGAATCAACCAAATCCAACCATTTAAATAAATTTTATCACCTTTGGTTTTTAAAACTATTTCAACCAAATATTCATTGGGATACTTAGTTTTCATACTTTTGTACAGAGTACCATGTCAAATGTATCTAATAACAACCCAATCATGATGTGTGCATGTTATACATACATACTCGCCATTAGGCTACCGCCCGGGGGCGAGCTCTCTCACCTCTCCTTCAACCAACCAACTCCTTTTCCACTCCCTTCCTGAACTTACCAACCCCTCTCACAGATACCAATTCCTCCCTCAACCCATTTCACTCCCCCACAAGCATGAACTGCCTACTCCACTCCGTTCTCCTTCACACCCTCTGAAGATTCTCACTGTTGTTTCCTCTTCCTCTAAACACCCCCTTACTTAGCTTGCAGTGTAGCCCTCCCCATCCTCCCTCTTCATTCACCATCCTGTACATCCTGACTAGCCGTTCAACATTCCTCCTGTCCCTCAATGAGCTCCACCCCATTTCTTTCATCATCACTGATGGCTTATAGTTCCCTTCTTCCTCATCATCCTGCCCCTGTCTTCTCCACCAACACTTCACCCATCTTACTGCCTTTCTCTGCACCTTTTCCAGTTCTCACACCTCTACCACCACATACAGGTCCCATACTGCCGCAGCATATTCTAACATTGGCTGTATCATTGTGCCATACGCCTACTTCACCTCACAGCTGACTCACTTCAGCATCCTTCCCAGCATACCCAGAGCCCTTCTTCCCTTTGCAACCATCCTCTCTACCTGTTTTTTCCATTTGAAGTCTCCCTGCAATACAATCCCCAGATACTTATATTCTGCAGATTCTTCTATCCCTCCCATCTGTACATGTCCCTGTTTATCACCTTCTTCCTTGTAAACCTCACTACCTTGGTTTTTCTTACATTTATCTTCGTTTTATTTTTCCTGGTCCACAACCATATCTTATCAATGTCCCATGGGACAATGCCTTCTCAAAATCCATGAAGCGGGCATCCATCTGCTTCCCCTCATCAACTACCTGCACCACATCCTCTAATAACCCAGCCAACTGAGTCTCACATGAATATCTCCTCCTGAAACCATGCTAGGACTCCTCCAACCAATTCCTGTTGTTCATAACCCTAACCATATACTGCACCACCAGCCTCTCCATTACTTTTCCCATACTTGAAGTGAGACTCACCGGTCTGTAGCTGCCAAGCCTCCCCCCTAACCCCTCCCTGCTTGTGTATAGGTACCACCATAGCATCCTTCCAATCTTGTGGTAACTTACCCTCTCCTAAGGACTTTTTAAAAAGCACCTCTAAATATTTCACCAACTCCCTGCCACCAAACTTTAGTGCTGCTTTCCCTATCCCATCTCGACCCCCTGCCTTACAGCTTTTCAAACCCCTAATTACCTTATCTATCTCCTCCTCCATCATCATAAGTTAATAAACACCCCAAACCCTATTACCCCCTATTCGAATCCTCCCTTGCCTCAAACACTGACAAGTACTGTCCTTGCAACATCTCCGATTTTTCTTGATCATTTGCCGCATGCCTACCATCACTTCCTCTTCTCACCTTAGCCACCTAACATACATAAACAATTTCCCCCAATTCCTTGCCTTTTCCTTCTTCCACCATGTTCCCCAGAAATACATTCTTTGCCTGTTTGATCTTCCTTTCAAGCTCCCTACCCATTTGTTTCATCATTTCCTTAGATCTTATCATCTATTCATTTCCCCACTTCCTCTTCATTTTCAAAATCTCCTGTCCATAATATGGCTGATCTCCCCCAGTACTCATAAACCTACCATTCATTTATTCTGCATTGATATCATTTAGTTTGTAAGTAGGTACATCATAATTTAAAACATAAAAAAAGTTAATAATTCAGTTGTCCAATTAAAAGTGTAACCTTTTTCAAAAATTGGTTTCATTTTGCTGACACGGACATCATCCACAAACTTTGTATTTCAGTTTAGTAAACATATATGTTAGATATAAATTTTTTTAATTTTTTAAATTAACCTCAATTGGTTTTCATGCCAATAGTTCTATGATTTTGTTTTGTATTGTTATATTCTTTCACTAATTCATCTAATAGATTTATTTACCCATTTATAGTTACCATTCAAAGTTAATTTTGTCCACATATTTTTCATTGTGCGATTAAATCTACCTAATGCTAGCTTTCAAATCACTGAATGTAGAATAATTATTGATGTTCTATTTCTCCACAAGTTATTTAAATGTTTTATTATAAAATTCTGAACCATTATCACTTAGCATATTAAGTGGTTTTCTTTTCATCAATATAGATTCTAAACCATTTACTACATTTATAGCTGTTTTATCTTCTGTAGGTATAGAAAATGCAAACTTTGAAAAAACACCAATAATTGTTACAAAATACTTGTATCCATTATTTATATGTGGTGTACCTTTAAATTACCACTATCCATTTCAACAAGATCAATTTGCCATAAATCCTTAATTCCATATACGTAATACTTTTCTTATTGGAAAATTCTTTCTTGCAGGTTTATATAATTCATTGATTATTCCTTCGCTTACATCTGGCAGTTTTATTTTTTTTTAGAATGTTGTTTTATTGGAATTACATAGTGTATCACAATCATTTAAACAGATTGATTTAAACTGTGCAATTTAACACCTATTTCTTTATCAAAAAATCTTTTATTCTGAATCATTTCCATCTACAGGATCAGCCATATTATAAATTCTACAATTATGAAGAGAAACATAATATTTTGTATAAACTAAAACTTTACTTATTTTATCATGTAAAGTAGAAACAATAGTATTATATCTAGGGATGTAATGATGATTCCACTTTTCCTTGATCTCTATGCCGATACCACTCTCAATTCTCGATTACAAAAATCATAATTCCTTGTGATACAGACAATTACTTTACAGAACTAAATCATTTATAGGAGGGTCTGAAATTTAATTATTTAAACAAGGCATACATTAGCAGTAGGCCTATTACTAACAGATAATATAAAATTAAAAAGTTTCATTTGAAATTTCAAAAAGTTCAAAAGAGGCATAGAATGAGGTGTGTGTGTGTGTGTGTGTGTGTGTGTATATATATATATATATATATATATATATATATATATATATATATATATATATATATATATATATATATATATATATATATACACACACACACACACACACACACATACATATCCAAGCCTCACTTGCCTAGATGAATGATCACCAACATATGAAATTATTAGAAAGTTTGCAAGACTGGCACTTATTGAAAAGCAATCATTGTATCTTTTAAAGCAGTAATTATTTAAAAGACTCCAATTTTAAAATATAGTATCATTTTAGTAAATTCAAAAACAATTTTTTCTAGAAATACAGAGAAAAAAAATTATTTACACTAATAAATTCTAATGCAAAGCAATTATGACATACATACATAAACCAGACAAGCATCATCCAAAAGGGGGGGGGGGGGGGGGGGGGGAACCTTTACATACCAGTTTAGGGATGTTTTGTATTGATTTCCTGCACACTTTACACTCGCCTTTGCACTTTTATTTTTACATAAAATGTCCAAATGATACACATTTTACGGGCTTTTACATCGCCTGCAGCATCTTCCATAATTTATGAGACTAGATATTTAATGAAAACGGTCCATTTAATATATCAATTTATATATCACTTTTTCATTTCACACACCAGTGTACGCATCTCAATGTAAACAAGCGATGTCTTGACCATAGATTACTACACACATTCTAGTTGTGAGTGTTCACTTCGAACAATTGTTACTAGCGCTTGGAGGCGGTTTGTTGTCAAACTACTGTTTGACAAACTTGTTATCAAACTACTACTCTAATCTAGTCATCCTGAGAATTTCTCGATATTCCAGAGACTCGCACGTCTCTAGATGTTTAGTGTCGAAGTAATTTTGTGTATATAACATGGGATAATAGTTCATTTCTTGTGGAGAAAGCTCATTTCGTAAGATACTGTACATATGGCTTAATTTGTGGTATTTCACATTTTAACATGTGTTTAGGTGTTATTTCATTTTATTGTGATTTACCAGAAATTGCACCTGTGGTATTAGGTTATGTGTTTGTAGTAATCGGTTTTTCATGCTTCGATTCTTGGACTTCCAATTCTCGATTATATGATTCTTCAAGAATCGCGGGTATCAAGGAATTGAGTTTGACATCCCTAATTATATCTTAAATCTACATTTTTTTTAAAAGCATAACATTATTGCCAAAGATTTTATTTAAAAATTAGATTAATGGTTTCCTAAATATATCACTAATTTAATAACAAAGAAATTACATAGTAAAATCTAAAGTCTCTCGAAAAAAGATATAAAACAATTAAACAAAGATGTGTACATATAACTGAATTAAAATTCAGAACTCTATTAAAAATCTCTCTTTTTGAAGTATTTAATTAAATTACTACGAATATTACCTCCAAATGAATGAAAATAGGAAACATTATTTTCTTTAAAATATCAAACGCAGTGAGTACCAGGATTTGATGAAATGTCAAAATTAACCACAGCACATTCATCTGTGTGCATTCTATTAGGTAATTCATCAATAATATAAACATTTCTTAAATATTTAGTATTTACTATTTTTACATATTTTTTAATATCAGTATTATATAATGGAAATAAACTCAATTTTTTTGGTCTCCCTTTTTTGTGCAACTAAACAACTTCCTGATTTATTTTCCATTGCTAAATTATGTCTCTGTAGTTCTAGTTCTTTTTAAATTTTTTTTCTCATTTGGTCAACAGAATTATAAATTGCACTAGCTCCTCCAGCAAAAGTGCAGCTAAAACTGAAATTACAAATTGTAAAAACCACCATGATATTATAAACCATTTCCAGATTATTCTTTTAATATTTTTTTTATTATTAGTATTGGTAAAGTTAAATTGAAACCTTTTATTTCTTTCAATTTTTTCTTTTTTATCTCAAGTTTCAAGTTGATCGTTTGTTAAAAATTTATCTATACCCAAATCTCCTAATTGATCAATGAGTGTATCGAAAGTTATATTTATCTTAATTTATAAAGAAAAAAGATTACTAATTAATACATTTTAATACCCCATCCTAATTTTCTTTTTGTAAACATAATTGAAGCAACAGCGCCAGAAGCAATTTTTATCTAACAATTTCTTTTGCTTCTTTTCGTAAAATTTTGTCAACTTCATGTCTAGTTTCTAAATCTTTATGATCTCCATAAGTAATATCATGATATTTACACACTTCATCTTATTTATTTATTCCAATGTCTTTTTTCCAATCTTTTGTTTAATTTTGTAATTGGTTCACAATAATTTTAGCCTGGCAAATGCATTTCAGGCAAATTTAAGTTGTTTCACGCCCTATTTATTATTCCTTTACCATGATGTTCTGAATTTTAAAAAAAATGTGGAATTACATTTAAAACACTTATAAGATATGGAATTCCTTTCGGATTATTCAATTTACTGTACAACATATTGATTATACTTACTTTTTCGCTATAGTAATTGCTATTTCTAACATTTCCTTTACAATGAATAACTAAACAATCTGTCAATCAATTTTCGAATATCGTCCATCCTAATGTATTATTTTGGTGAACTATTGTATTTTTTTATTCCTTCTCCAGATCTAGAATTTTTTGAAGAAATCGTTTGGCATGTTTGGCTCTGATCTTGATTCTTTTATATAGTTATCATAAATTGATTTAATTATATTTATGTATTTACAACCTTTATTCCAGTTAATTTTGCTGTTTGGATTATATTATTGGAATGCAGCATTGGTTGATAAAATAATTTTTATGTAATTTTCAGTCATTAACAGTGAGTTTATCATTAAGATAATCTACTTCTTTTTTTAACAAATTAGGAAGTCCTTCCTGTTAATTTATATTTTTGATCATTAACAAATATCTTATCTATCATTAACAAATTCATTAACAAATCATTAACAAATATCTACAAATATCTATCATTATTTTTCTATTTCCAATGTAAAAATTATATCCATCTCCTCGTAAACCATACATTGTATTAATAACATTAATTCATTCAGCAATTTCTTTCGCAATTTTTAAATTAGAATGTTTCAATGTTGTAGTTCCCATTTGTCCTACTAAATAATTAGATTTATGTTCTGAAAATAATTCTCTTTCAAATGATGTTTCTTCTGGTGCTGGTGGATAATCTAAATTTTTTGCTGCTACTGGAACTAGCGTCGTTAGTAAATTTTTTTTTCTTCACTTACTTGTTCTACTTTTTACCAATATTTCGTAAATCGTGAATTAATGGTAGTTCTTTCTTATTTTTTTTCATACTCTGCTTCATGATTCTTTTTATAATTTATGTATATTTGATGAATCTTTCTTATATATATTTTTTCTTCTTATAAAAGAGTTATAAAAGTATTGAGAGTTTTGAAAGACAAGCTTCTCCTCCAACAATTCAAACAAGAGGAAATTTAGATTTTTTACACAAATAGCATTGAATTTGATATTCCTATAGGTGATGGCTTTCTTTTCCAAATTATGCTTATGGTTTTGAAGAATATAGATTATTAAAGAGAGAGAAAGTTGGAGATGAAGCAAAACATGAAAAATTGGGTAATATGACGTTTGTTCAAACTTTTTTCTTTTCCAATTTTCTAAGAGTTGAAATTTCAAAACATGGTAATATTATTGAAGCTGTTGATAACCCTGGAATAACTTCAACAATGATGAGTAATTTGTTAAGATCACCAAGTGAACAAAATCATTTAGAATTTACTGGCGTTGATAATAAATATACAGAAAAATCTATTTATAGCGATAAAACAAAGGAAACACCCTATCCACTGAGATATTTATTGGAAAAGTGGTTTTAAAATTACTTTTTTTTTTGTAATTCATCTGATGATAGTTTATTTGCTATGAAACAAAAAATGCAGACGTACAGTGCAGTAAAGTTATGCAGTTCCAGATAAAATTGTTATTAAAAAGTTATAAATTATGTGGTGTATTGTTGAATATGAATCACACAGCCACTGCAATCAAAGAAAAAATATACAAACCCCCTAAAATATTCATTAGTTTTAATTATTGGCAATTTTTAGAAAAAGAAGTTCCGGTTGGAGTAACTGTTTTTAACTCTGACATAAAAGATTTAATTTACAATATATATATATTAATATATAATATATTAATATACAATATATATTAATTCACAGAAATAATTTACAATCTAATATGCCTGATTTTATAATTTTAGGATTTCCTACTAATATAAAAAATCATGCTGAACAGTATGTTCACGCATCTATGTTTGATCACTGGAATGCAAGAAATATTTATGTTAAGAAAGGAAGGAATGAAATATTTCCACAAGAAAATTGGAATCTAGATATTGAAAATGGTCTTTGTGATTAAATGTTTCTTGCTTATAATTATATTAGAAATTCAAAATCAAAACTAGATACTGTATATACAAATAATGAACCTTATTAAAATCAATTTGTAATGTTGTTCAAATTAGCCAATGGAATTTTACTTATGATTATTTAAAAGAAAGGATTACTGATAATGTATATGTTTTAAATTAATAAATGGAGCAACCAAATTGTTCTGATAGTATAAAACAAAGTTTAAGACTTACAGTTAAATTGTTTTATTGAATAAAAATTCATCTTATTAAATCTAAATGAGATGTTTAATAATTTGTGCATGATATAGAATTCTCTTAATGTAAAAATTGTACGATTCATTTAAATTTTACAATTTTTTGGCTTAAATTTGTTTAATTTGATTTTGCCTTAAATTTCTTTTCTTTATAAATAAAGAAAAAATGGAATCTCTGTTAAACAAGTTAAACAATTCATTTTAATTTACAAAACTACAAGAAAAAAATCAAAAATATGTTGCTTCCGAATTTCAATTATATGAATATAAATTTGGGAAAAAAATTTGTTGTATTCTAGATGGTAAATATAAAATTACATTACCACATTGCTATATAAATATGCTTGATAAAAGTGCTTTAAAATTAATAAATGAGAAACCAGTTTTATAACATATAAAGGTTTAAAAAATATGAAATATTGAAAAATTATGCATGATTTAGAATTCTCTTAAAATATATATTAAATTGAACATTTAGAAAATTGTGAAAATATTGTTAAATCTGAGTAGGTATTTACTTATCAATTATATAAAAAAAATCTTTATCAAAATCATAAAAATAAGATTATATTAGGTGCAATAAATTTTTGTAAATTACCTTGCACAAATTGATGTTTCTAGAAAACATGAAAAAGTTGCTTGAAAAAGAGAAATTTACTTGATTTTGGTTTGAATTTGTTGTTTTTTAAAAGTGGCACAAAATCTGCACAGGCATTTTTGGAAAATGGCAAATTTGCTTGAGTTTAGCTTAAATTTGCTTGACTTTTGCATAAATTTGCAAAAACCGAAAATGAGGATTCTATAAAGATTAATGAGGTGCTTGAAAATAAGAAAATAACTTGATTTTAGCTTTAATTTGCGAGATTGTTTGATGATTTTATGCACTACACCAGCTCTTTCTTATGTTATCTACTCCAATCATAGGCAGTTTTCCATCAGAAAACTGTCTGAGAATGCAATATTGGGTATATGGCAATGATGATAGCTCTCAAAAAACGCTGGGGAATGTTTACAAATAAAGAGGAAAACAATAAAAAAAAAACCTTCTCCATGGCACTTCCCATGCATATCTGTGCCAATGCTCAACCATATAAACCATTAAAAATACATATTTATGAATAAACAACATGTTTTTAAAACACAATAGTATATTAATTTATATAAAACAAGATTGTTTAGCAAGTATTGGCTTCAAAATAAAACATTTTAAATTTTACATCGCAACTTCGCAGTCACTAGGCCTACAATCTAAAATACAAACTTCAAATACAGTAAGAAATAAGAAAAGGTAGATAACTGACTATACATTTTCACTACAAATACAAAAACAAATATTGTGAAAAAACATAATAGGAATTATAAAAATATTCATATTATTTAATGTAAACAATTGTGTTTCTCAACTACCTATGTAAACATATAGGTATCATAATAAATGCAAACAGACATAGAATGTGTTTTAAAGCAAAATATACATGAGAAAATAATTAAACATGTTACCTAGCCTACAAAAAATGATAGACATATTTAAACATGTTAGAAAAAATAATGTAAATAAAAAAGATATAAAAAGCAAGTAATCATAAATAAACAACATGTAAACACTAGTACACAATATAAACAAAAGGATTTATCCTATGACTTTTCACAACAGGCTCAATATTACTTTCAAATGATTTTACTTACACTGCCATATGACTATGCTTTTTGATTATTGTGGGGCAGTTTTAAGTGGCAATATACATAATTTTGAATTAAGTTATGCTCCACGTAATTGATCAGACTTGAAGAACATTCAAAAGTTCAGTTTTTCGAGGAGGAAGAAAGACATCTTGGTATGCAATGTCAGGCAGGCAGCCCGGGTGGACTGCACACTAGGTGTTTACATGAGTGTGCTAAGGTTTTCTTCAAAGACCTCAAGTATGCCTAAAATATTTTAATTAAATTGTCAATGTTATTTCGGAGCCACAGATAATTTGTAAATTCATAATGCCATTTGGATGAAATAGCCTATAGGATTTTTCTGGTAAAAACTAAATAAATCTGAGCAACAATTAAATTTCCAGATTATTTTAAACACAGGCACTAGCCATTCAGGTAACTAGTAGCACTTTTCTCCTAGTGTTCCTAGTATTTTTTTCTTCCTACATATTGTAAAGCGGATGTGTAAGTGTATGAAACAAAAGGAGAGAGGAAGGAAAGGGTTATTTCTAGTTTAGACAAGGTGCAACCAATAATATTAAAACCTGTAATGTAAAATTGTGATTCAAACACAGAACCAGTTTTGACATGATGTATATTATATATACTTGTACGTATTGGGTACACACAACAGTTCTCTGCAAATAGATGTACTAAATATAAATGTGGCACATTTTTTAACAATCAAAATATTCTCTTTCTACTCATTCATCACTAAATTATACACAATAAAAAACTAGGTATCAAAATTTTAATATTACCTACTCTAAATAAGCTACTAAATAAATGAGAACCTTTGGAGAATTTAAACGCCATCAGAAAAATAGTAACTACCATACATAATGAAGATTTGAATAATTTTATCTTTGTTACAGGTGCAGTGGTTGGCACCCATGTTAGAGACAGTAAACAGCATCATGGTGCCTTATATGTAGGTCCTTTGTATGATTAGTAACACAGATGTTGAAATAATGATATAACGTGGCGCAGTCCACCGGATTAGTTGGTTGGGACAGATAAGGTTCTAAATAAACGTCAGTACTCAGCGGTAAAAGTGTGACAGGCACTTAGGTACAGTGACACTAATGCTGAAGTTGCGAAACGGCGGGGAACGTGATCTCGATCGTCGTTCACAATGGCTATGGGTGGAGGTGTTAAGTTGCCACCTGACTTGGATTTACAAAGCAAAAATGCTTACGTGGACTGGAAGTTTTGGGAGTCTGAGTTTGAAGACTACCTAGTAAGCACAGTTCAGGACAATGCCGCGGACAAGGTAAAGATTTCCCTTTTACGAAATATTATGGGAAGCACATCGTCTTGCATCCTGGCGACTCTCACCATTCCTGAAGAGAATTGAAACAACTACATCAAGGCCAAGGAAGCAATTGAAAGGTATGTCCGCCCTAGAGTTAATGAGGTCTTCGAACAGTATGTCTTTACTCAGTGGTGCCAAGACGAAGGGGAAAATTTTGACCATTTTCTTACTTCACTAAGCCAGCTGGTCAAAAATTGTACGTACAACCAGAAAGATACTGAGACTGCGGAGGATAAGCTGTTGCGAGATTGTATTGTTCCTGGTGTCAGAGACAAAGCTGTTCAAGAAATCTCATTACGGATAGATAATTTAACATTGGAACGCAGTGCCGAGCATGTGAGCAAAGTAAACAAGAGCATCTTATACACAATTGAAATGGTGAGTGAGAATGAAATGTGTACTGTCAGCGAGGTCAAGAAAGTGTTCAATGATCAGTAATTAAGGCGTGTCAAACCCAGTGGTAGTGGAAGTGAATTCAAATGTGGAAGATGCCAGACAGTTCATGGACCCAAGGTGTGCCCTGCATATGGGATGAACTGTGCTAAGTGTGGTGTCCTGAATCACTTTGCCAGATTGTATAGGGTAAGAAAAGTACAAGTGGTTGAACATGTTGAATCGCATAGCTCCCAAGAAAGTCTCTATTATACAGTGTCAGTGTAGCACTTCATTCTGTTAAGGTTAGGGGCCAGGTAAAAATTGATACCGGAAGTTGTGCGACGTATCCTAATGAATGGCGATAAAAAGTAACAATTGAAGAGGTTAACATGACAGTTAAATTAGATACAGGTGCTCAGGTTAGTGTGTTACCATATCATATTTTTAAAAAAGTCAATCGCTAGGATTGTCAGGCTGCCTAGCACTCAACCTGGTACAGCGAGTCAACTCCATGGCCTGCGAGAGCGCTAAGGACAACTTCGTACTGAAGAATAAGGATGTCTTCGGTGGCCTGGGTTCCTTTACTCAAAAAGGTACGATTGTTACACAAGTAGGAGTAGAACCAGTGTGTAGCACCCCCCCCCCTCCCCAGGAGGGTACCCGACGCTTTGCGAGCACTACTCAAAGCAGAGCTGGACAGGCTAGAGGAAAAAAAGGTTATCCAAAAAATTACGGAAGTTGATGCACGGGCGTGGATCAGTAACCTTGTCATTATTGAGAAGCCTAATGGTAAACTCAAGAGTGCATCTCGACCCTACTGATTTAAATAAACATATAAAATGACAGTATCATATGGTTCCCAAATTGAGTGATATCTGTGAAAAGTTAGCAGGAAAAAAATATTGCCCTGTTTTTGAATTATGGGAAGGTTTCTATCAAATCCTGTTAGGAGAAGAATCATCCCTCAAATGTAGCTTCTCCAGACCATTTGGTATCTACCGATATCTTAGATTGCCCTATGGAATAGCCAGTGTACCTGAACTCTTTCAGTATGTAGTTGAGAGTAACTTTGCAGACATACCCAACACGGTGATATACTTTGACGATTTACTGTGCATGGGGAAAACAGGCCGCACATGATGAAACAGTTTGCCAAGTGGTAGAAAGGGCTCGAGCTAAAAATGTAAAATTCAACAAGGTTAAACTACAATACAAAATTAATGAAGTTAAATATGTGGGCCATGTCTTTTCTGCCGACAGCATGCAGTTAGATCCTGACAGAGCAACAACACAGACAAACCTGAAATCCCCCTCTAATAAGAAAGAATAGTATGGAATACTGGGAATGTTCAATTATGTCCACACCTTCTTACCACAAATGGTGACCCTTGCAGCACAGTTATATGAATTACTCAAAGAGGGAAACGAATGGCAGTGATTACCATCGCATCAAGAAGTTTTCGATACACAAAAATCGAAAATTTCATCTGCACCTGTGCTAGCACTGTTTGCTACAGAAACCCAGTGCAAGGGCAAGCAGCCTGCATATGGTGACGACAGCCTCGTGCTGCCTCACAGACAGTGAAAAGAACTACTCCCAATCCAAAAAAGAACTACTGGCTATATATTTTGCGACATCAAAGTTTCACGACTTTATCTATGGTCATCCAGTGAATGTTCAAACTGACCACAAACCTTTGGTAGCAGTAATGAAAAAAACCTATGGAAAATAGGGTCCCCTAGACTTCAACGTCTGACACTCAAAACTTCTTAAATATACCCTTCATTATGTACCAGACAAAGATTTACACCTGGCAGATGGGATGTCACACAAGCCCCTCCCTGAAACTGAGGAAGATCATGACATTGTGGAAACCCTACACTCTTAGTGCTCATTTACCAATGAGTGATGCAAGAAAACAGATATTCCAGAAAGAAACCAGTCGAGATCCTATCCTTTCCAGTGCATCTCAAATGCATCAAGGTGGTTGGCCAGCAAGTTGCCACCAGAATGTCAGACCTATTACAAGGTCCAAGATAATCTTCATGTTGAAGACAAGATGGTGTTCCTAGGCAGCAAAATTGTGGTGCCTACTGCATTGCAGCCGTATGTTTTAAATTTAGCACATGAAGGGCATGGCGGTGTTAAAAAACAAAAACCAGAGCAAGGCAGCTGTTTTATTGGCCTCTAATGTTAACTGACATTGAACAATATGTCTCAAGATGCTGGACTTGTGAGAAATACCACAGGGTGAATTGGAGGGAGCCACTCATACCTCATACCATTCCTAGATTACCATATCTTAAAGTAGGAGCTGACATCCTTGAAGAGGCCGGGAATGCCAATTTAGTCCTGATTGATTATTATTCTCACTGGATAGACATAAGACCACTAAATGCAAAATCCTGTACTTGTGTCATAAATGCTATGCAGGACGTCTTCAACATACATGGATTCCTTAAAGAACTTATCGCGCGGACAACATACCATTCAAATCATATGAATTCCAACAGTATTACAGTAAATATAGAACTGCACTGAGTACATGCAGTCCCCATTACCACAGAAGCAATGGCATGGGTGAAAAAGCTGTGGGAATGAGCAAAAAGATTATACGAAAAAGTAACTCGGAAGGCACTGATCACAGAGATTTACTAAGAGAATATAATAGCACTCCCATAACAGGACTTCACGCATCTTCAACACAAATTTTATTCAGTCGATGCATTAGAGCTAAAGTGCCCATAACAACTACTATGATGCAACCTGTAATCCAGGAGGGGGTCTACAATGCCTTGAAAGCCAGGCAAGATAAGTTCAAACACTTTTCATGACAGGTCTGCCAAGAAGACTGAAGCAGGTTAGTGAGAGGATAGTCCCAAAATAGGAAATGAGAAGATATGGGAACCAGGTGTAATTGTAGCAAAACACAGTGAACCAAGGTTCTATGGGGTTAGGAAAGACAGCGGGGGAGGGGTGATCCGACGTAATACAAGTCATCTACGACACTCACGTTTTAAGGGAACTGGCCAGACCAACACTGTACCAGTCCAAGAGGAAACTGATGGTCCATCAGAATCTACAGTATGGAGCACACAAGGTAGTGTTGAAAGTGCCAAGGACGCCTCTACAGACTCGGAGGACAAGGTAAACAGAGAAAGTAAAGTAGATACCGACACAGAAGACTTCAATTTCAAAGGCTTTCCAGACTACAGCTACCAACACAGCTGCAGATGGTGAAAGTATGGGACATTATGTGACCAGAAGTGGTCGTAGAGTAAAAATGAAAGATTGTATGAGCCAGCATAGGCAGGTATGATGTAGTGGAAAAAGGTGTTATAGGTGCAGTGGTTGGCACCCATGTTAGAGACAGTAAACAGCATCACTGTGCCTTATATGTAGATCTTTTGTATGATTAGTAACACAGATATAACAATCTGTATTCCACAATCATTTGTTAAAATCCCCAGCTCTTGTAAAATGAATTAATATCTGAGGATTCCACTGGGCATTAAAGATCAATCAATGTGGATTACTAAAAATTTGATTACTTTTCCTCTAACTTCGAGTTCTCAGAATATTAATAAAGTTTTCAACATTACCATAAGTTTCATATGAAGTGTTATTGATGTAAAACCAATCCATACTACTATAATGTTTATTTCAGTAGTCACATACTCTTAATATAAATCACATTGATTCAAAATTTGCATTACGCCATATACACCTTTCAACATGGGTAAGGGTCTGTAGTAGGTATTATCTCATCACAATATATTTTTCTACAAGACTGCAGCGTTGCAGAGTGTGCAAATTGGACAGTGTGTAACTCCTATAATATAGTATGGACGGGGCCAGGCAAAGTTAACTCACGGGACTGCCTTTGTGTCACTACAAAGTTGAGTTCCACTTTTCACACAGTTTTAAATGGATAAATATGTTAAAGTGACAATTCTGGTTTTTAATAAGGCTACACTACTCTCACACTAAATTCAAGTTATGTGTATTTATTTTGCCACATATAACTGTGATATTTGTAACTAATAGTGTTTCACTTAAAAGACACAGTACGATACTTTAAAGCACGCTCTGGACTGTAGTTACAAACCATCAATCTTAATTTAAATTCTTGTAAAAGAAACCAATCATGAGCTCTTCTCCACGGACTTCAACTGTATGTTACAAAACAAAGGATTGTTGTAAATATGTATTGTTATAAATAACATAAATACAACTATTGTCACTGTGCAGCTACGGTTGGCACTGTTACCCTTGAAACACATTACACATACTGTTGCTGTTGCTACGTCACACTCCTGAACATGTGCATTGATTGAAATATCAATACGTTACACTACAAGTTCGGAGCCGTTAAGTTAGAAACTCCTATCCAAGTTACAAATAATATTATTGTGGGTGGGAAAATCCCCTTATTTATTCTGGGAATAATTGTTAACGTTTCGTTTATACAGTAGGTAATATTTCGCTGATCTTTCACTGGCCACCAGAAGATACTATCTCCCAGAAGTTAGACTTAGTACTAATTGAAAAATGTCCTTTTGCTTAAAACCACCCAAAAAAATTCAATTTTTTTTTTTAGATTTTATGTTGTAACTCTTAAAAATTAGGACTGCCTCATTTCTGCATATTTGAATATTATTACCAGGTAAAATATAACCTAAATGTTCACCACGCTACGAATCACATCTGAGAAGGGTGATCTTAATCATGACGGGAAATAAAAGTACATTTCATTCCCTTCTTGTACCTACCCTTGAATACGGCGTTGACCTCGGAATTCCACCTCTCCGGTTCCGAATCGGGCCCGCGCCGCCTCCAACACCGCCACCAGAAAAGCCTCTGCCTCCGCGTCTAGTGAAGTTGCTAGCACCCCGCTGGACCCGACCACGGCGACCCGAGCCTCGCATGCCTTTGGTGGACTTGATGATGTCATCAAGGCTCATATCAATTTTGTCCACCATTCTCGAAACTCTAGTTGTCCCAATTCGTAAAAACCGACGTTCTCGAGCGTAGAGTTCTTACAACTCTTGTCTGTTTACACCACCACAACAAACTCCAAGATTATTACAAATGGCGTATGGCCACCGCCAAACGAAACTACACTGTCAGTGCCTTTGTGCCGCTGCAATGAATTGTGGGATGTATAGGAGGGATTTTTTTTTTTTTTTTGCTGTGGATTGAAACTTTCCTACCATTTTTCGTTTGAACTGCCGAATTATATATACCATGGAATAATTCTAGGACGAAAAGGATTTAGCTTATATTTTCTTAAGTTTTTAGCGTTTACGTATTATTCGATTGAGTTATTTCAAAACATTTTTTTTTTTCTCCTCGGTGATGAGCTTTGTGGGGGATTTTGCATGTGACCAGACGAAAGTTGCGCAACGATATTTTGTTTTAAAATATTTTATCTAGCAGACTGTAAAGTGCGGAAGAGTTAATTGGTGAGCAAGGGTTGGTATACTTCCGCAGTGACTAAAGGAAAAACGATAGGTAACTTGTGTCGGTAATTTAGTGTTAATCCCCGATAGTAATGAGTAGAGGACAACTGCATAGCTTATTTCATCTCTACCACATCCTTTATCAATTGCTCCAAACTTTTTACTGTCACTAGTCTTGACTGTAGCGCTTCTAGTTAGCCATTCTCCTCTGCACACTTTGAAAGCATCTCCTTTTTGCACTTTTTTTTCCTGCTATGAATAGCCTCAAAGTGGATAAGTTCACAGAGGTGAAATTATGTGGGTTACCCATTAGCTGATTGGCTATACAAGAAAGGCTTTCGAATTGAGCTTTAAATCTGACTGGCTACTGTGTAGTGCGGAAGGTCCCCAATTGGCTGAATTGCCAGCTGGTGAGTACGTTCCCAGGTGATGATTGGCAAACAGTGTTTCAACAATTTGCTGGCCAGTGATGCCATTTTGCTGGTGTGTGAGCCTGAGGTTTTTTTTTTCTCTAAATTCATTGTGGCGTAGCATTTGCAGCATTTTCATTTTGTGTGCAGTGTCCCATACTATAGCAATACAAATATAAAAGATGCATCACTCTTCTTCTCTAAACATGAGAGAGTGGCGAGTGTGGAGGATATAATAATCACTCATAAATGTGTTACAGCATGGTGGAGAGCTCATTCTCCTCGCCCCCACTAATTACCTTCCAACATCTTTCCTGAACTTTTAACCCACCTCGCAGTTGCCTATCCGTCCTCTGTAATACAGTCCGCTCCTTTACCGCCCTCACAAGGCTAGCCTACCAACCCTGCTTTGTTCTCTTCCATACTCTCTGTATCTTCTCTCTGTTATTTTCTCTCCTTCTAATCACTCCCCTAAGCTGGAGTCGCAAGAACCCAACGGACACGACAAACAGATACGACATCAGAGCTTGATGAAATTTAATATTACATTTTTGTCAGTGTCCTTAATACCTAGACAAAATATGCGCGACAGGTACCGTATGTTAGTTGGCTGTTGGAAAATTATAAAACTGCAAGTTATCATTATAATATCCAATATTTACTTTTTAAAACTTGCGATGTAGTGAATGATTATTTTGCTTTTTAGAATATTTGAATTTATACAAGATATAAAAATTATTTATAAACAAACCGGAACATTATTTTTGCGGAAAGTTAATTTATTATTTACTACAGTAGGTAAATGCACACAAAATCTTGTTTTCTAATCTTGTATTTACATTTTTATGCACCCAGACGAGTGTGGCATGACGGAAAGTAGAAATAGAATCTACTTTTCTCAGGCTGTCGGGGCTGCAATTTGTTCGGACTGACATCGCAGTGACCTTGCTTTTCATTGGCATACTCAAATTTCGTTGTCAGATTCATCGGAGTATTGTGACTCCAGCTAGTCATCAGTCATTTACTTGCTTCATTATGAATTTTCATGTTTCATGTGGAACAAGTAAATAGGTGTGATGATCCATGCTCGTAATTGTTGTACCCAGAAAAGTAGAGTGACACAAATTTGCATGTAATCACTTTGTAATATTTAGTATAAGAATATCCACCACTGACGTTTGAAAATTAGTACATACATATAAAATCAAGAAGCTCACGTGTAATGTGAGAGCATGCACAGCTAATAAGAGGAGCGGGGGACAGCAAGAATCTGCTGGGAAAAGATCCAGAGGAGACAAGCAAGCTGGGAGAACTGGACAGAACATGACGGGATGGGAGAAATGAGGCCTGGAGAGAAGAAATTTGGTGTTGAGGGTGGAGCATGAGGTTGCTGGCCGTAAGGACCAGGATGAAGATGGTGTTGGCAATGGGAGGCAAAGGAAGGAATGGCCATAGCAGAAGAAAGAGTTCATAGAATAAACTGGAGATGGTTTTCTTACTTTAAGAGTCTATAATGCATTTAGTACTTTTATTGTAGTGCATATGTTTTTTATATTTGTTACATGTAGTATAAGTGCTCATGTGAGCTCTACTACAGTGAACACTATTTGCAAACAAAGTGGAATGCCATATATACCTGGAGAAAATAGGCGTCAACTTCTTATTGTAACATTCTCTTCTCAGCATACTTACTAAGTTACTATGCACACAGTTTTTATTATTATTATTATTTGTTTATTTATTTAGCTTCCACTTTTACACAACACATGTGCTGGGAATTGTCATAAAGATAAACATAAATTGAATATAAAATTGAAAAATTACATTAAAAATTCACAAAAACCTTACAATATAAACTTAAGTACAATAACTTGTTGATTACAATACAAATACTAAAAACACTAAATAGCTGTGTTGTCGTGGGCTTAGGAGAGGGTAAAAGGTGTTAGAAATTTGCGGTGACAAATTTTTGGGATGTTTGTTTAGGTTCATCATGAACCTAATGTTGCCAGCTAGGTCGAGCAGAGGCTCTTCTCTAGAGGTGGGCCGTTCACTCGTGTTGCTGCTCCTGGACTCACCTCGTGCTGATGACATATTTTTTTGAAAAGTTATACCTGTCTGCTGGCCTAGTGAGGATGTAGGCATCCTCACACACTGCTAATTTACATGTGAGACTGTTAACTGGCCATCTCACATGCCAAAATGCCATTAAAGCATTGTGCGGTGCACCAGTGGGTAGAAGACCCAAAATTTATGGCTGTGAAGTGGCCGACAGTGAAATAAAACACCATTTACAAACAGTCTTTTTTTACTCACTGCAAAAATTCCTTCGGGGAGACATGTACGTTGTTTCAACAACTATGGCGTGTTGGCAACCTAAACTGTTAGAAAATGGAGCAAAGCCGATGCACAATTTCAATGTTACTATCCTGGCGCTTTTGAGCTGATGGGACATGGTGGTGGTGCTGCCTCTGGGTGACAACAAATAAACTACGGTTCCATACTAAGACTTGTTTATTGACGCTACAAGGTGATTCGTGTAAAAAGTGGTGAAGGCTCAGACACACGCTACACGTGACCATCCCCGACAGCATTCAAAAACCAACCGAAGAAAATGGCAGAGGTCTGCCAAGACCTAGCCCAAAAACATGGGAGAAACGTATGAAAATACAAACCATATTTTATAAGAAGAACAAGCACACTAAGACATCATGACCCTGAATTACAAAACAAATGAAAACTTATTGATTAGCTTGGACAAACAAATCATGTGAAAATATTGAAAATGTGTTGACAGTAAACATATAAACAACATATTGTTTAAAGGTTCTGTGGCTCTCTCTTTCAGTCTGTTGCCTTATTCATTTAATTAAAAAAACAATTTCACTACAATAAAGAAATTTAGAAAATAATTTTACTCTCAATTTTGATTAAAGTGGCATTAGGTGGCTCGAGTTGGGTGAGTCCACTTTCGCCCCAGGAAGGATGTGTGCAGCCATGCCTGATTGACTATAAAACCAGAAATATTTTTTATCAAAGTTATTCTGGTTGAATTTCATAATGGTTACATTTGTAGAAAATTGGTCTTGGTGTCAGGCAGCACACTCACTACTTGTACATGCACACCCGGGGATGTAACACGTGAAGAGGGGGTGCACGAAGGGGATTGCTGGAACTCTGTAGCCATTGTGGCACCCTCAGCGCATTAATTTCTCTGGTGGCAACTTTACTGTTTTTGGGGAGAGGGGGGTGGTTTTTGTGATTGTGGTTGGCCCAAATTAATATGCCCCAAAAGTTACCTCTTGAGGACATTAACAGGGGATGATCACCTGACTCTGGCAGTGCCTCGGATGTTGTGCAGGTAGGGTGCACTCCTGGTACACCGAACCGAGGCAAGAATCGTGATGTAACTGCCACATTTGGACCGACTCCGCCCCAGTAGAGGGCACGTCACAGCTGCACGGGTGACGAGCAACAAAAGGGCTTAGGGAGGAAGGATGTTGCATGCATAACTATTTGTATTTTACATGATATTTGTATATTTCAAGTAAAGTAGTGTGATATTACCGAAGTACCATCTCGTATAGATGCCTGTAAAAAATGTTTAAAGATGTAGTGTAAAATACTTCAAAATTTGGATCAAATTATATGTCAAACATTGGACTGAGGATAGCAAGCGTAATGTACTGGTAGATAATTGTGGTGTGAACTGTGACAGTTCTTTTTGTAAGAAGTGGTGTTAGCATGTTTCAACATGTGTAATGTTACAGCGACAGGATGTCGGACCTGGTGCTGGGGATAGACATAGGCACGACGTCGGTGAAAGTGTGTTTGGTGGACAGTGTAACCCGCCAGGTGACCCACAAACAAGCCAAGGACACACAGGCAAACGTGCCGAGCGACCAGGGCTCCGAGGGCAACAAGCAGGATGTACCAAAGATTGTATCTGCTCTCAACAACTGCATATCTCGTTGCCCCAAGGACCAGTTGAAGAGGGTGAGTCACGCAGTCAAGTGCTCTTTTACGCTTTACTTTCAGAAGGTACATGCCTTACATCCATAATGTGTTTTAACTGAGAATTTCTCAAAAGCTTATACCGTATTACCAAAAAACAATTCACAGATTCTGTACATTCAACAAAACATTTTAAGTTACTGAAATTTGTTGTTTAGTCTCATGTACATTATTTTGATTTGTTTGTTAAAATAGTTTTAAAACATGATGTGTGATGCCTTGGGCAGACTGGACTATCACTACATCAAGAAGGGGCTGGTTTTGTAGGGCGCTAGGTCAGGTGCACCCTCTGGCGGGGTTTTATGTATTTCTACTTATTCCCTACGTGGTACTGGTGCACATCCAGGGTTCTGCTGGTTTAGTTTTTCGCTTCAGATGTAGACTTTCAGCGGGATACCTTGGCGACGTGTAACCTTGGATGATGGCTTGACCTGATTTGTCTCTGATGAGTATATGTGAGCTACAGGTAACTCAGTGGTCCAGTGCTGTAAGCTTGTGTGAGCTGTCGGAGTTGGAGCTGCTGAAGCTAGTCTGAAGCTGGAGGTTGGGACTTCCAAAGGCTTATCTGGCTGGCTTAAATACTTGGCGATCCAGGGGTGTCTCACCCTGTTCAAATGCGTGGGTTCCTCGAAAAGGTCCTTGGGGATTTCTGGTTGTAGTGTAAATTGGTGACCACAGAAAATGTAATTTTACTCTATTCACACGAAAGGTAGTTGACCTCAGGGTTGTACATCTAATAATAACTTTTCTAATCAAAGACTGGAATATAATAATTGGTACCTTGTTATCGGTCAAGCACTACTTAATAAATGTCTAAAGTAACTTGAACCTTGTTTGAACAAATACTATTTTCATGTAAATGCGCACTCTACCATCAAGCAATTGATTAGATCAGTAGAACATATTATCAACAGGAAATACAAGATGACACAATTAACACTAGAACACAACAACTTGACGCCGTCGGGTAAGCCAAGAGACAATTACATTACACCTCTTTACCTGGTAGATGAGCGCCAGCAGTGGTTCCTACACACCGCACTTTGAGACTCAGGGATCTCAGGGATGCTGTGGATTATGTGTGTTCGTCTCACCCTTGCATACTTGCAAAACCCTGTGCCATATTAAACACTGCACTTCAAAACACTTGCACAAAGCTGGGTCTAGACATTACAAGAATACATATTTTTACACTGGTAAGATTGTTTTTATTTATGCAAGTTACATCATGCCAAGGATGAATTTTATGCTCAACTACTCGGACATGACTACCAGTTCCGGTGGGTGATCCCCCAACACATTACTTAACTCGCGCACTCCTAGATGGGTTATCCTCCACGGTGTCTGGTAACACAGCCTCCATCTTCAATAAAATAGCGGACACCACGCCAGAACAACCGTGAGAAGATGTGAAGCCAACAGCATTGGCATCTGCGACAGCCGCGAACGTGAGTGTGACTAGTTGGGACATACAGATAAAATGATGCATGCATTGTGGCAGACAAAGCCAGTTAAATTTGCTAGATGACAACCTGTGGGAGCAAAATATATGCCTATGTACACCCGATAACACGCTAACGCCATCAGAGCAATATATGTCCACACGCACCGGATGTGACAGGACGGGAAGACAGTATGACACGTGTCAACAGTGTAGGCAGAACTTTCACCTCAGATGCATAAGGCCTGAAGAATATGTGACCTTCCACGACGGAATAATAAACTGTACCGCGTGCCGGGATAGGAACTGTGTTGGGAACACACCACCAGCAACACCAGAAAACAAGCCCATGCCGCCATCAGTCGTAGTTACATACACACATCAAGGTTTGACCGGGCCAGATCGCAATGCATTACTGCCAACTTTTGTGGATCATGACTCCGAAGACCCAAGTACCTTTCTAGCCGTGTGTGAAGAAAAACTACACCAACATAGAGTACACTGCGAGGACTGGGCCGAAGTAACTGCCAACTGTCTTAAGGGCACAGCCGCCACATGGTGGAACCTCGTTCATGACTATCGAGTAACATGGGAGGAGTTTTGCAAGAGGTTGTTTAGGCAGGTTCGACACTGATGGCGACTCCATACAAGCCCAGTCCTGACTGTACCATGAACAACAGAGGGAATGAGAGGGTATCAAATAATTTATTCAGAGAAAATTGTGACTGTATAAACGTCTGAATCCAGGGCAGCTAACCAACGGCGTACTGGAAATAGTGGTAGCTTTGCCAGCATCGGACATTAGGCCGTACTTGCATGGAGTCAACCAGCAAAGTGTGGAACAGTTTACGCGGGAAGCACGTGTATATGAAAGGGATATACAGGCAGGACAGAGATACCAGTCGCCGGAACAACACCATGAATCACCACCACCTACACCCCCACGATAGTTATTGACGTTACGCGACCGCCACGGCAGTTAACACATATAACGCAATCGCCGCTGGAGCGTACATGTCCTCCCGCTATGAGCGCAAAAGTATACCAAGTAAATGACAGTACTGTATGTGCGTTATGTGTCAACATTGAATTAGAGGGGAAAAATGTAACTGCCGTTGTAGACACTGCTGCGAGCCATAGCTTTGTGTTTGAGGGACTAATACAGGCCATTACCACCCGAGTGCCACCACGACACTTGCAGTTTGCCACCATGCACCAACAGGGTCAGGCTACCAGTGTTATGCACGTGCCCGTAGCGATATGGGACTTTCGTACCAAGAGCGATGTGTACATTGTTCCGGACTTATGCGAAGAAATTATTATCGGGTTACCGTGGTTAATTGACAACCAAGTCATCATCAAGCCACATCTCGACCATCTTCATGTGGGGACACATGGGAGGTGGACGCTGTACGCCGTAAGAGCTACATTGCCAACAACAACTTCCATGCCACTGGAGCAGTCCTCGCACGAGGTACCGGTGCAGTACCAAGGAAAGCTACATCTGCTGGAACAGTACGCCTGTGTGTTTCACACCGAGAGGAAGCTGCAGCGCACGGACGCACCGAGTACGCTATCATCACGAGACACGAGAACCCAGTGTACTCCAAACCACGAGCTCCAGGTATCTACTTCAGAAACGTGATAAACCAGCAGGTATGTGAAATGTTGAGTGACCATGTTATCGAACCTACGCAAAGTCTGTATATCTCGGGCATTACACTAGCCCCTAAAAAAGACGGCGAATGGAGGTTATGTGTGGACTTTCGCCCGTTAAATATGATCACAGTAAACATACCACCATATGTAATAAATTTCAAGGAGACTTTGTCAACACTAGGGCCTGTTCCAATATTTACCTCACTAGATCTAATGTCTGGATATTGGCAAGTGCCTATCCGTCCCCAACCGGAAAAAACTGCCTTTATTACAACCAATGGGTGAAGATTTTAGTTTGTCACCATGCAGTTTAAAATGTGCTCCAGCCATTTTTCAGAACCTTATGGTCAACTTCTTAAGAGGGATACATAGGAGACTTTGCGATGGCATACCTTGAGTTAGTATGGTCTAGTAGTTGGGAATAACACCTACACCACCTGAATCTTGTTTGAAAGGTTAGAGTGGAACAAACTGACATGTAAAATTTACAAGTGTAAATTGGGCATGTCCAGAGACTGGACACGGAGTATGAACATGAACACTACCACGTGCAGCTATCTTTGTTGTTAACGCCTACTCGTTGGGACTTGTCCCCGAACCACGTGCAGTGGCGACAGTCAATACACACGGCAGGTTAGGGCAGAAAATAGTAACCCCTTACAAAAATTACATAAATATCAGTGGATGAACATGGTGCACAACTTAAACAGGTACAATAAACACGCAGATGCGTGAAAAGAGTCTTAGATGGCGTGTATGCTACTGGATGAAGTTCTTAGCGGACCACGTGTGCAGTTGTATAACGCATTGTTTTATGTGAAATTTTGCCAGGAATAGTCTGCCAAAATGATACGGCATTATGAAAAATGCTCTCTCCAATGTGCGATCATACAAACGCTCTTCAGATGGCGGACGGTGGGAAAATACAAACGTGGCTTAAACTCGTGGTCATACATAGAAAGCAACAAACATGAAAAATTTAATAACCCTAAATGAAAATAATACATGTTAATCTGAGGTCAATTAAACCTCACACGGTAAAACAAGAATTAGTCCTCTAAATGAAGTGATGGCGCAGATACAGACTCAATGGTAGCAAACCACGTGGCCATGGGTGACGTTATTTGAATGTCTTTGAAAGGCGTCAGCCTGAATCGTATTGTGTTTCTCTTTGGCACTGTGCGATCTTTGAATTTCAATATTACAACATTACATGAAATCTGAAAACAAACATTGCACTTTGCAAACATATTTTGACCCTGAAAAGAAACACATAGCACAAAAGTAATTATGCCGTTTTGGGACAGTCCGTGCAGCGGTACTGAACTCACGTGTTTACCACCTCGTGTTATGTTTGAGGTGAACACCTTCATGGGCTTGTTGTTGCTGGCTCTTAGCCGCCATCATACTAAACATTAAAGAAATTATTTACAACTTTGAATGAAGAATAAGGAAGATGATTATTCAAACAACACGACATATTACACACACACTAAAATAACAACAGTCATGAAACAATATTAGCTCCTGCTGTCAGCTGTAGCTGAAATGAGGAGAAATAATGACTATTGCACCACATACAATAGTATTATTCCCAAATACTTGTGAAACGAAAAGCAGGAAATTATGGTGAAATGAATCTGTTTGCAGTCTAGAGTGAATTTTAAACACTGTTGAAAACTTAAGTTATTTGCCTCTGCGGCTAGCTCTTACTTGAGAATATTACATTTTTATATTTTGGGCTTCTGGGTGTAATTGTCAAAACACAAGGTGTTGAATCAAATTTTCAAAATAAGATTAACCATAAACATTTTTGATTTCAACTACTAAAATTCAGGTTAAACATGATTGTAAGTTTAAAACTGTCAAGATTCATTCTTTAGAAATGTTAAATTCATCAATTTTTTTATTTCCCCTCTTCTTATATATATTCAATAGTCACAACTTGAAAAATATAGGTAACTAATTTATCTTAGTAAATGGATGGGTCTTACTTGAGATTCATCCCATGTAGTAAACTGCCGACAAATTTAAGAGACTCAAATTTCAGGAATTTAAACAGAATTTCTTACTTAAAAACTCCTTATAACGCATCCTGGTGCTGAAAATGTCCCTTCATAGACAAATAAGGAATCCTCGGTATCGTTTTACAGAAGTTATTCACCTATATTAGCAGCACAAAATTTTAAGTACTACATATTGTATGGTTCCTTAATTAACAATTTCTTCTAGAATCTGCATATTAAATTTTCAACAAACTGTCTTTTATTTTAATTGGTTACATTTAGACAAAAGCTAAAACAACTTGGATAGCATTATTCCTTGGTTATTTATATCTAACATTAAATAGAAGTCTTCTTTTCAGAAACATTTTGCATTACAATTTCGCTATATGATTTGGCATAGTATAATAATTTTTTGGGAATCTAAGTTCTGTGTTATTTTACATATTAAATTTGATTATTGACATAAAGAAATTTTAATTAACCGTAACTGTTATGATTACCACCTCCTGAAAGGCCTGAAAAACACATAGGATATAAAATGACCAATGATCAAACATAGAGAAAAATATATAAACAGTGCAAAGTTAACATTATTATAGCCATCTGTATAACATTTTACTACATGGTGTGATAGGTAATTACAAACGCCACAATGCCTGGGCTTGGACCTTGGGCAAGAGCTGGTTGAGCGTGGCGATGAGGGAGGGGGTAAGCTGCTGCAAGCACCCTGAGGCAGTTAGGACCTATTTTTCATTCTCTTGGGTACCATTCTGATGAGAGAAAGGCATCTGGATTAGAACAAACTCTCACGTCCGTGAAGCGAGTGCATGTGACGTGTAATCCTACCTGGTGTAATACCACTTGGAACATCTGCCAACTCAACGGACACCTTATCATAGAGCTCGGCGCCTAAACATGGTGAGCACTTAGAGTCAGGCTTCACCGTTGACAGTCCTAGCACTTGGGTGTGGGTCTCAGAAGCGCACAGTCTTCCAACTCAGGGAACGACCTCTCCAGCGCCAAAACGCAGTGGAGAGGGCGAGCACTGAACCGACAAGTTGGACTTGAGAGAGAGTACCTGGGTGTGGGCTCTACCATTCTGCCTACCGTGGTATGCAGAAAGGTTGGCCAGTACTAGTGCGTGTGGGTCTTCTGACAGGATGTGACTCATATGAGTAAATTTCCCGGAGTCACCTGCAATCACTTGGTTGATGTGGGGTACACTAGGAGAGGTGCTATGTCTGCAGGAAAGAATACCCTTGAGTCAGAAAAAACTATTGTTTATTCCGTTTGACAGGAAATAAACATGTGGTGGCGCCATAGCGCCTAATGTTGGCAAGAGCTTACGAAAGCTTTATCCTATCTTATCCAGGTAGAAGCGACCTGGTCCTGAGGTGGGGTGGACAAGTGCTATAAAAATAAATAAAACTGAAATTACTACCTATGCATGTGTTGCTCAGCAGAGGCCGCAGTGTCTTGGTGTGTAGACATATGGCAAAGAATCTTCATCACAAATGCGGTGAAGACTAAGCAGATAGAGAAGAATGGCTCCGGCGATGAGGCGCAGTGGACACCAAGGAGAGAGGTTTTCCTTCAGCATAAATGCACTGAAGGAAGGGCAGGTAGAGCTAGAATCGAAGCGATCAGGATAGCTCTCCGGCTGGGCTGCGTTGGAGAGAGCAGGCGGTGTGGCTTGAAGACGAGCTGATGTACAACTGTCGTTTAAGGGTGACATCCCAGTATTTATACTCTGGCTGGTTCTTCCCCTTTTGCCAACTGGATAAGGGCAGCACTGGAGAGGGGGTAGCTATAGCATAACTTCTTCAAGGCGTGACATCACTGGCTGGTTTGGAGATGATGAGGTGGTGAAGCATACTGGTGTAGCCATCTAGCGGCATGCAGTGTTACTCAGTGCTTTGATGCATAGTCTCACTGGATTGGTGAATAATACAATCTGCTGGCGGGAATGTCCATTCTTGCCTTAGCAGACAGTAAAAGTTTATAACGTCTTGTTCCATGGTCAACAATAAAACTCTGTTGTAATCAGGCGCAAGGCTTGCTGACTGATGAGCTGAAGTCGTTTATTCCATTGTTGAAAAGACGTCATGCGTCAAACATGTTGCTCTGAGGGTGCACACCTTCCTCATTAATTACTGTTATATGTCACTGCTCTTCATAGCTTCCCTTGTCCCATTCTGCTCGCAAGAGCGAAGGAATTTGTGAAGGTCAAGCAAGCTGTAATCCAAAATGCGCGGTTATTTTCGAAGGCCGTCCGCACGTAGCGCTGCGTGCCGCTTACCACAACACATGTGTTCTTGACCTCCGGCAGATTGAATTTCTTCAGTTATCTAAAGTGTGTTCTGGTTCATTGTCCTTGCCTCTCTTGGCGAGACTCAATGTGCGGGAAACATTCCAGATCAGGCCACCAAGTTGCTCGTACTGTCCAGTCATTCTGGCAACCGATGGTCGTTGTGAGACTACAGAACAACACCATTGTATGGCAGCTTTCACACAGGTGACTCGCTATGACAACCGCTAAAATTTTTGGTACTGAAATGTTGATCAATTTGATTTGTACCAATAACTGCGGAATGTAGCTTGTGGTACCTAATCTAACAATACAAAAATTAGGATAAGTGGCGTGAAATGTGTAGGGATATGTATGAGAGTTTTAAGAGTTAGAATCTGGAAAAAAGGAATGACATTGTAATTACTAAGATAATTTGTTTATAGTTTTTGTACACAACATTTATATAAAAACACATACATATAAATGGGAGTATAGAAGTTGTGTATATGAGACAATGTAACATAAATTTAAATTGCGAGGGTTTTTCTATTGAGTGACTTATGTTGGGTAAATAAATAAAATGCACATATTTAACTCATCAGATCAAACTACATCACATGCAGTGGGAAATATGAGATATAAGTATAGAAGTTGTGTATATGAGACAATGCAACATAAATTTAAATTGCGAGGGTTTTTCTATTGAGTGACTTGTGTTGTGTAAATGAATAAAATGCACATATTTAACTCATCAGATCAAACTACATCACATGCAGTGGGAAATATGAGATATAAGTACTTGTGGCATTAATAACATTAACTAATACTGTACCAGTATAGGAGAAAGGCAATGTAACAAAACAGTATAGTTCTTTCATATAAGTACTTAATTCCTTACTGACTAAAATTGTTACATTTTATATACTAGTGAAAAAATTAAGTAGCATTATGTAAATATTGAAGAGAGCATGTAGTATAAGAGTAATTTATAAATATATATAAAAAAATATTCCTATCAAAATGCACGATGCCTAATGCTTGATGCTCATTGCAACACTGAATCATCAATATTGTAGGCATGTGTTATTCATGTAAAATGTAGTCCAATATGTACATATGTAAATTGTTGTAACAATATTACTTGATGAACTTTGTACTTGAGTGTAACTGCCAATCTCTCCTTGCCTTGCCAGGTATATATTTCCTCATGTGTGTGTTATGTTTTATAGTGAACATTTCAATCACTCGTAGAGTTTGTCAAATGATGCAATACACATCCTGAAATAATTTATAAATCTGGCTTTGTTTTTTCGAATATCTTCAGAGAGCATCCAAAACCCTTTTATCTCACTTACCACCAATCACTGGATGCATCCATAGCCCCCTTCTTCTTTTATTCTTTTGTAATTTAACTAGCATAATTACAACTACTATGTCTAACATTCTACTATATCATAATTTGCCCATTTGGCCAGGTATCTATCACAGGCACGTGGTTACCAGTGCATTTTCATCAATCATCAGTCACTGAGCAACTTACTAGTTGTAGGCCACTTAGTTGCTCCTGTGAAAGGGGCTTGTGATATGGAACTATTTTCCTTCTTTTTTTACCATCTTTACTGGGCACCTGCCAGTCGAAATATGTGCAGGTAGGGGCAGTGACATTTTCTGAAGGTTGATTTGAAAAATGCTCAATTCATTGTGAACAACCTATATTTTATAAGCAGTGTCATGTTGGGAGATTTTAGTTGCTTGAAAGATTCTTGCAGTGGGTGTGAACCATTAAGTGAACTACTCCATTGCTACAATACCTCGCCACAGAAAACAGACATAGTGTAGCAGTGGAGTATGTTCAAAATATTTCACCAATTGGGAGCTTTGCCCATAGTTGAACTGAGAGTTGCATTGCGTGCAGTGCAGGTGGTGCGCGTGGGGATATGCGGGCAGATGCATGGCGTACTACTGTGGTCAGAGCAGGCGTGGGAGCACACCAGCACGCGGCCCGAGGTGTGCAGGGAGGGTGTGTCCGCTCTCTACACGTGGCAAGACACGCGCTGCACCTCAGCCTTCTTGGCGACCCTGCCTGCGCCTCGGTCCCACTTGCCAGCATACTCCGGTTATGGCTGTCCCACCCTCTTCTGGATCGCTCAGTACAAGTAGGGTCCCTCATCACTCCAGTTGCTGTATTCACTGTAGAGTGTAGAGCCACATAATTAGAATGGCCTCAAATGAACAACTGTCATCACATTTATTTGTGTGCTCATATAGATTAATATACGATTGCTGTGTTGTTGTTGTTTTAACGTTTTGCACCTGTATACTGTATGTAAAATGCCTTAATTTTTTTGGATGGAAAAAGGTGTGGGGGGGATGTATTCTTCAATTTTATTGTGATGGTCTTTTACTTTTTAAAAATTCAGTGGTACATTTCTGTTAAATATCGAGAAAATTGTGGCTGTGAATTGTGCTTTTGGTACAAGTATTAAGTAATCTAGCCTTTGGTAATGTTTTTTAAGCCATTTAACATGGAATGAAATGGAAACTTAAAAATATTTCTTTAGCCATGAAAAGTTTATAAGAGACACACAATATATTTCTTGTGGACAGCATAGTAATTTGGATTAACTCTCTGATTTAAGATATTATTGCCTTTAATTTAAGATTAATTTGTTTTCAACTCCTGTTATACTTATTAATTAGCACATCGCTTACATAAATTAACTTTCTTTGCTATCGTAACTGCGCTGTAGTTGAAGTACGGACAGAGATGAGTTTCAACGTGTGTATTGTGGTGATAAATATTTTTAGAGTATTACTTTTTTTTAAGTTTAAAGTTTTATTCTGAGAGAAATAAGAATATTTGATAATTATGCATATGGAAGGAATTCTCTCCATATAAGTGCTTAGTAAGTTGTAACTTATAATTGAGTAAGATGAATTGTCCCCACCACTGTTAGGGACCTTGCTAATCTTTACAAAACATTAAATTGTAATTTTTAAAACATTCTTTTATTATCAAAGTTTAAACAAATATGAAATATAAATGTATTTTGAAATGTTTTGTTAGTAATAATCCTATTACAGATAGGAACTAAAGGCAATGGACAAAGAACTTGCACTCACGTGTACACAACTGCCCAAGGGTCCATTGTAGAAAATTTTTACCCTCTTCCCAATTGGCTGTGGTTGATTGATCACCACTGTGCCTTGCCCAAATGTGCCATCACTATTTCGTACTCACTTTTATTGGTTTGGAACCCACCTCACATGTGGTTAGTCCTGCCCTTGCCCCATTGCATGTTGTGAGTGGCTCATAGGTGTGCTACAGCTAACACCAAGAAGCGAAAGCACGTAAACTGTATTGATAATTTCCCGGTTTGAACACCCATACTCATAAATTGCAGAAATCAAATATACCGGGATGTGTTAATTCGAAATTCGCATATTAAACAAGTCCACTTTTTATTTTTTTTATTTTGTTGTGATAAGCACTGGGGTTTGCCCAGTATAAAGGACTGGCCTAGTAACTTTGCAGCAGGGTACAAAGCTGGGTAGGATTGCGGGACTCCAGGTTAGGTATTCTTTGCTGGGACATAGTAGACTAGGAGGAAGGTACTTGGCATTATAGATGGTGTGGCATTACTATGCTATAGTAGCCGAGCCAAGTTGCACCGCATGCAACCCATTCAGGGTGGATGATGCATCTCTTATAGCCTCTCTGCACTCAAGGCATCTCGTGCCACCCCTGATTTTGCAAATTGGGCTCCGCCGCCCGTTTCTCTATGGGATACCAGTCTCCTCACGACTGGTGAGAGCTGTCTGCCATGATGGTTTGGGCCGACAGATGGTACCTAGGCCCTGCCACTCTTCGTGGGGTGTTGGACCACTTAGCATTTAGGCTGCTGGGGTCCAAAGCCCGAACTTCAATTTAAGTAGAAGTTCATAGGCATGGAATGGACTGTGGCCGATGCGGTCCCTAGGACTGGGTTTTTCCGAGTGATGGTGGAGGTGGCGATTACCTAGAGGCTGTGATGAAAATAGAGAACTAATGGAGCTCGGAGTTGGGGGTAGGTGAGCAGCCAATCTCTAACTGGAGTGTAAAGCGCATGCCCTGTGGGATTTGACCTTGACCACAAGATTGGGTAGGTGCTCTCCCTGTCTGCCTGTCTTTCGGCTTTGAGTAATGAATGATACTTTACATTTCAGAGCGAGGACTGCTTCCCAGTGAAGTTGGGGATGGGGGATGTATACCACTCTGGGTTTATTCTAATCAATTTTGTTCACTTGTCAGGGATCAACGTGATAAAGGTGAGGTACTGGCTCTTAAGTGGGTGTAAGGCTTATGCCCGGTGAAGCGTTAAAGTGTTCTCAACTATGTAAGTGGAAGGGACTGCCTTTGTTTGCCTGACTGCCGCCGGTGGGTGGTCGGACATGATAACCTACAAGTGCCATGGAAAATAAGAGGTTCTCTCTGGTGACTGGTCAGTGATGTTGAACTCGTGCTGGCAGTTGTTAACTCCGTATGCTGGAGAAGGTCCGGAGAGATTCCCACTCTTGTTGAAAGACCGGGCAGTGAGCGGCTACCCGCTCCGGTTGTGCCCTCGAGAGGCATTAGGGGTATGGATAGAACCCCGGCCAGACCACATGCTTGGTTTTCTGAGGGCAAGGGTCTCAGAGTCTCTGTGGTAGGGGGGCCCGGATGTGAGGACATGTCAGATTTGGGCTTTGGATCTGCCCAACGGTCACATTAATCTGTAAGGGCCTCCTCCTACTGAGCGGATGCAATTCTTCTCCCCCACCTATTGGGAGGTTGCAGCACGGAAAGGCCTTATGGCTAAGAGTGCTGTGTTAAAATACAAAAGTATGTTGACCGAAAGGTCTTACTGTATGTATCTCTAGATCGACGGGGACAAGAAGAAGGCGCAGTGCTTGAGCCTCTTCTGTAGGTGCGAGATGCCCAATGTAGGTGACTAGAATGGCTGTCAGCTCTTGCAAATGCCCAGAGGCGATGAGCAATTGTTTCACTTTCTCACTGAGTCCATGATGTCGGGAATAAAGCATCTGGAGTACACAAAACAACCACCCACGTCCATAAGGCGAAATGCACGTGTCAAGCCATATGAGCATCTGCCGACTGGGCAGTCACCCTCTTTCAGAGTACGGCACTTAGGTGCTATGAACAATGGAAATCAGGCCTTGCTGTCTGCAGTCCCTGCACATGGGTGTTTGCTTCAGTCAAATATTCCCAATTCAGGGAATGACCCCTTCTGGCACTAAAAGTGTGATGGAAGAGGGCGAGCACCGAACTGACAAGCTGGTCTGTCTGTAAGCGGACTAACACTGCGTGGGTTCTATTGTTCTGCCTACCTAAGTATGCAGAAAGGTTGGCCAGTGCTGGTACTTGTGTGTGGCTATAAGTGTTTTGGCTCGTCTGAGTGTAGTTCCCGGGATCACCTGTGTTCCCTCAAAGGTGGTGGTAAACTGGAATAGGTGCTAAGTCTACAGGAATTTGGTAATCAGGGATCAGTTAAAACACACAGTTTATTCTGTGTGATTGGAAGTAAACATGTGGTGATGCACTATCTCCTATGTTTGGCAAGAGCTTATGGAAAGCTAAGCTTACGCAAATCCAGGTAGAGGAGACCTGGTTCTGGGTTACGAGGGTAGGGATAGTTGAGCGCTGCAAAAACAACTAGATAAACTGGACTGAACTCCCTAAACCATTGTTGTCCAGTAAGGGCCACAATGTATAGTGTGTAGACAACTTGACATAACTTCTTCAGCACGGTGTGTGGATTACTAAGCAAGGCATGAAAAGAAAAAAACATGGCATCCCTTCTGGCACTAAAAGTGCGGCAAAGAGGGAAGGAATAGTGAGGTGCTAGGTTGGGCTTCGGCAGCGAACACGGTGAAGTGTAATCGTAGGCTTAAGGTGCAGGCTGGTCAGTTCCAGCAGTGAGTGCGGTGGAAGACTGAAGACTGGTGTTTGCAGATTGATCAGTTCCTTTGGTGGCTAGCGTTGTGAAGGAATGAAGACTGACCCAGAGTCAAATTCTGACTCCGTATTTATACTCTGCTAGGCGGCTGCCTCATCGTTCATTGGTTCATTGTCCGGCGTCTCTTGCATGAGGGGTTGCCGCTGAGCATGGGGTGGCGAAAGCATAGCTTCTCTCACATGACTTCACTGGCCATCTTGGAGAATGGAAGACAAACGGCAAAACATACTAGTGGTGTATCTAGGGGTGGTTAGTAGTACTCGCTGTCTTGAGGTGCATAGCTTCGGTGGGCTGGTGAACTGTACAAGTTGCAGGCTGGAACGTTCATTCTTGCTGCAGTCAACAGTACAATATCTTGCATCTCGTGGCCAACGGTAATGCAAACTCCGTAGAAATCAGATGCCCTGAGTGCTATGCTGATGAGCGGAAGTCGTTTATTACCTTTGTTGAAATGAGTCGTGCGTCATTTTGCCCTCTCTCCGCTGCGACGAAATTTCAACCTTGAGGGGAGTAGGAAACTAAGTCCCCTTGAAAAGATTTGGGAGTGTCCTCGCAAGAGCTATCAATCATCCTCTCTGTAGGGTTCATCGCGGAGGAATGGCTTAGGTTGAGAAAGAAATTCCTTTGAGAGAATGTAGGACTGTACTCAACAGCAGTTTATTTCTCTCCTGGCTTTACTTCTGTAGCACTTGCTACTCTGTAGCTCTGCTCTGCGTTTGGCATAACCTCGCTGATGCTCTTGACCTTGGAGTACGAAAAATCAGCCGGACTGGAAGGTCGTGTGCTAGTCGCAGGTGCTGTGGAGACACACATTTATCTTGTTTCTTAGTTTTGATTGCGGCAGATATCTTCTGTCTTTCTCTGTTGCGTGCAACATGGTGTTCTGTCTCTCTTCTTATGAGTAATGATCGGGTTACAGCTATGCCAGGCTGCGCGGCATCTGTCGTATTTTGTTTTGTATGAGTTCTTCATGTTATGTGGCTTATTTATTTTGTGAGTGTTTTAACCAGTGTGGGGAAACCGCGCGGTGTGTCGCGGCCCTCCTTTTATTAAAGTGTGCAGTCCTACATAATGAACTTGAACATTTGAGTACTGACAATAATTCGCACAGCTGGGCGTGGAAAAGAGAAAGCAAAATACATAGTGGGCTACACGTGGAATAGAAACGACCCTTGGGGAAATCATAAAAATATGATTGTTAAAAGCAATTAAATATTAAGTGAATAATAAAAATTACCATAAAAGACTGCACTTATTCAGTTGTGTCATCTAGGCTCTGCTGTGGCCGCCTGTGCAGAAAGCAAAAGCTTTGCTCTACCCTAGCATCCTGTGTGTCTCACAGCAGGCAAGTTAACTTGTGAATTAAAGACAATGTAATGGGATCAGTGAACTGAGTGCTTACCTGACTTAGCCCAGTATTAAGAGTTGGCAAACAAGTGTAGTGGCAGAGATGTTAACTATCCACATTGTCATGAGTTCACCACTACAGATAAAGATTTAAAGAGAGAGAAAGCATAACATAACAAATTCTTTTGAAAGAAATCAAGTTTTGACAACAATGTTTTTTTCTCGCAACCTTTTTTCTTTTATTTTGACGCATGCCAACATGCTGCACTTTGCAATTGCGCACCCTATGGGCGGCTTCGCCCCATGTACAATCGACCAGAGCTCAGGGGGAAGTCCAAAAAAGTGGCAAAAATAAATAAACGTATCGAGCAAGGAGATTCGACAATCCTGGACTGCCGAATACGTAACTGTAATTAACCCACATAGTTACAATAGGCATTGCCCGCCCGGAATCCTGCATGCAAGAGTCACCCCTGTGAATAAAATAAATTTTGTTGTGATTCCACTACCCTTCGCTTAAACAGGGAAGAAGTTACAGCAACCCCCAGAGATGGCAACACCTCTCTGGCCTTGTGACATCACAACCCGCCAGCCTCAGGATGAGGCGTTAATATTTGTCATCACCTCCAAGCGGGGAGATAAGTAATGAGCGGTGCTCCATCACTCCAGCACCTTTGCGCTGGAAGGCTACACTACCCACCCCCCGCACCCCGAAGAACTCTCCTCAGTCTGTAAAGACTTTCCTTAGTCTGCGAAGGGGGGGGGGGGTTCCTCTCTGTCTCCGTAGCCTGCAATCCGGCGTATCACCTGGCACCATTCTAGCAGCTTGTGAAAGGCTTGTCCACTACTGCACCCGCTGATCGCGAGGGCAGCACTCCACGAACCCGGTAATCCTTTACCCAAGTCAACTTCCGTGACTCCGCAGTACATGGCTACTGAGTTGCTTCCCTTCGGTCACAAATACACTGTATTTGTTCCATCATTCGAGGGCTTTTACCTTCAGTATGGTAAAATCCCTTGCTTCTCTGGTACTTCGTGCATAGGGAACTCGTGCTTGCATTCCGACGTGGCCTACCCGCGAATTCTGGCAGTTATGGCTCTCTTGAGCAGTGGGGCATACTGCAGAGCGAGGCTGGTCCTGGGTTGGATGGTCAGTATTCTGAGGTGCGCTTGCAGACCTCGCATTGGTATACCATTCCTGGTCTGTTTGCTCTCTTGTTAGACCATATGATGCAGCATGGTGCTATGTTTTCCACACAGGATGCACCTTACTGTGTGTATTCCATATCTGAGGCATGTGACTCAGTTACAGAATACTATCTGTCTGGTTCGGCAGTCATCACTTCTGAACTCGAAGCCATCAGTGTAGCTTGGCTAATTTGCCCAGCCGAGACAGGAATAATGGCTCCATTGTTGTCAATGGGCGCATTGTATGCGATTGATGCCTGTGCCGGGGCAGTTTTGTCGCAAACAGTGGCTGTGTTCTGTTGCTGCTGCAGTGTTGTAGTCTAGCTCGTTCTTGCTCAGGTCAGCTGTCGACATTGTTGCTGTGATTAGGGCGCCACTGTGTAATTAGAGGACTCCCCAAAGTCCATTCAGCTCTTGAGTGGGTCAGGCTGACTTGTCCGTGCTGCCTAGTTAAAACTGTGACAGCAAAATGTCTCACGTTGGGCGCTTGAAAAACCCTTCCCGTACATGAACCTGATGCATGATGGTCCGTCGAATGAGAGTACACTACGTTAAGTGGGAGAAGTTGTTGGCAGGCACAAAATCAGGCATACCCTATTTAGCTGGGTGCTAGGTTAGCAATTAGTCCTTGCGTGTCACTGGGGCTCACTTACTATAAAGGACTGGTCTGGTAGCTTTGCGGTAGGAAATACCGCAACCGTGTAATTTTTCCAATGAATAGTGGTAGTGATATGCTCAGACCGTCTAACCAGTTGGTGGACTGTCAAGTGTTTTTTTCCTGAAGTCAAACTGCTCGTCAGGAAACAAGTTAACTTTGTGAATATGATTGGTTAGGCGGTGCAATAGGGCTGATCGTGAATCTTAGAGAGCAAGCTGAGCAGACTGATAGGGCAATAGTTCTCTATTTGGGTTGGGTCTTTGCCCGGTTTAGGAAAAACCATTACAGTGGCACATTTCCAGGGGTGGGAAAATAGGCAAGACTAAAATTTGCAATTATGCATTCGGCTATAGCCTCAAACAAGCTGTCCGGCAGCTGTTTAAGAACTATAGCCTACAGGGAGTTGAACCCGAGTGCTTTGCGAGGCTTCATGCGTTTAATTATATTATTTACCTCATTGCCATGCGTGAGGTCAGGTTCTGCCACTGTGAGCTGCTGATGACGCACTTGGAGGTCCCTATAAATCTGAGCCACAAATGCTGGATCCTCAAGGAAGGCATTGGGCTGGAAAGCTAATTCTAACTGATTGCCCATAGCCTCACCCTTCTGATGTGGCGTATAAGCCATGCCTGCATTGCTATGAAGAGCCGGGATTGGGTCGCGCTTCTTAGTAAACGCTTTAGTCATGCGCCACAGACTATTATCCTGGGTGCATAGTTGGGATAATTTATGATTCCAAATATCCAACTGCCTGTCAAAGAGTTTTCAGAATTAATTTGCTCTCTAAGTTCAATTATCTGGGCAGGCACAAAGTTGGGTTCTTGCAACATGATTTTCCGCTTCAGGCTTGATGCATTGGGCAGTATACCTGGGCGTCGTACATTTCTTGTGCATGGACCAGCTGGTGGTAGATTAATTGGACATGTCAGTGCTGGAGGAATTTGTAGATGCTGGATGTGAGTTGGTCGTGTCGGTGGGGACAAAGCAACTTGGGTGAGATATGCAATAAGATATGTTGGTGGTTGGTTAGACTGGCTGAGGTATTCGGCAAGCAATAGGTGTACCTCTTGATTCAAGCGTGTAGGAGCCTGGAACATAATCGTCGGTATCTATAGATCTATGGGGACGAGAATATGGCACAGTGTGTGAGCCTGTTCTTCAGGTACGAGTTGTCTAATGTAGGTGAGCAGGGTGGGGGTCAGCTCTTACAAATGTCCATAGGTAATGAGCAATTATTTCACCTCTCTGAGTCCACGACAGGAATAAGGCATCTGGAGTACACAAAACACCCACTCAGGTTTGTGAGGCGAATTGCAGGGATGCTGTACTTTACACGTGTTAAATCACATGAACGTATGCCGACTGGGCCGTCACCCTATTTCAGAGTCCAGCGCTTAGGCGCGGTGAACAATAGAAACCAGGCCTCGCCATCTGTATCCCTACATGTGGGTGTTTACTTCGGTTAAGTCTTCCCAATTCAGGGAATGACCCCTTCTGGTACTAAAAGTGCGGTGGAAGAGGGCAAGAGCACCCATCTGACAAGCTGATCTGTAAGTGGTCTAACACTGCGTGGGTTCTATTGTTCTGCCTACCGAAGTATGCAGAAAGGATGGCCAATGCTGTTACTTATGTGTGGCTAGAAGTGTTTTGGCATGTCTGAGTATAGTTCCCGGGATAACCTGTGTTCGCCCATAAGGTGGAGGTCAACTGGGATAGGTGCTAAGTCCACAGGAATGTGGTACTCAGAGAACACTTAAAACACACTGTTTATTCAGTGTGATTGGAAGTAAACATGTGGTGATGCACTCTCTCCTATGTTTGGCAAGAACTTACGGGAAGCTGATCCTAAGCAAATCCAGATTGAGGGGACCTGGTCCTGAGTTACAATAGTAGGGGTAGTTGAGCGCTGCAAAAACAACTAGATAAATTGGGCTGAACTCTCTAAACCATTGTTGCCCAGTAGGGGCTGCGGTGTCTAGTGTGTAGACAACTTCACATTCACTTCTTTGGCACGGTGTTTGGATTACTAAGCAAGGCGTGAAATGAAACAGAATTAGACGTCTCTTCTGGCACTATATTTGTGGTGAAGAGGGAAGGAATAGCGAGGTGCTAGATTGGACTTTGGCACCGAGCATGGTGAAGTGTAAACGAAGGCTCAAGGTGGAGGCTGGTCAGTTTCGGCAGCGAGTGCTGTGGAAGACTGAAGACTGGTGTTTGCAGACTGATCAGTTCCTTCGGTGGCTAGCGTGGTGAAACAATGAAGACTGGTCCTGAATCAAATTCTGACTCTGTATTTATACTCTGCCAGGTGGCTGCCTCAACGTTTATTGGCCGCCATCACCGGCCGGTTGGGAGAATGGAAGACCAACGACGAAACATACTAGTGGTGTCATTTAGCGGTGGTGAGTAGTACTCGCTGTCTTGAGATGCATAGCTTTGGTGGCTGACGTTATAAAAATTTACCAGTGTAGTTGCCATGTACACATTATACTACATATACTTAATCATGAAAATATGTATTACAAACATATAATGTTTTCATACTGAATGAAATCTATAGATTCTGCATAAAGTAAAATTGTTTAATATTCCTTCATTTTTGTTTTGTATATTGCATTATGTTTTGATATAGATTTCAAGTTGTTCTCTTTAAGGACTCTAGAATAGAAGAATGTAGTCACTTAATTGCCTGCTTGATATTGTGCATTGCATTATTGTCTCTTACCTGGGATTGGGATTAGGGTAAAATTATTGGCACCAGCCCTTGGAATTTATGAAGTAGTTTGGAGGTCTGACTCGCCTTCATACTGCAGAAGGCAATGACAAACCATTGTAAGATCATCTGCATAGTCACATTAAATTGTTAACGCATCCCGCTTATACCATTTATCTACAAATGATTATGACTCATCTCACTGCAACCCTAGTGTACTACTTCTGCACACGTGTGAGAGTCGAACACTGCGCCATCTCGTACACTGAAGTAACGGTCTGCCACAATCCTGGAGGGTGGCCAGACACGTGGATACGAGGGGCTGCAAAAGACAGCGGCGTGTCGCCCCCAACCCCCTCACCCGCGCTGAAAACCTACAAGCCATTAGTCACCTCGGACCATGCACGAGCGCCACTGAGGATACGCGAAGGCCGAGAGATGACCAGAGGGTGCTACCCCCACTCCGGCCTCACACCTGAGGGACATCACATGCCCTCCCCCGTGGCCACCGCGACATGCGCTTCCCTGTTATGTAAGGCTGTGCGCGGCGGACCTCGCCAGTTGTTCCTGCAGTCTTCTCCGAGCACGGGTGCTGGAGCCTACTAGTACTGCTAGATCTGTAAACAGCCCTTCCAGAGGCGGTCACCAACGACTTAATAGTGTTCAGCAGCCACCAAAGGCTACCATCCTTGACGTCGCTGTAAGAGCTCTGCAGCACCGCTACCAGACGCTCCAGCGATGCCAATCGCCAATAGCTACCAGAAGCTTTCTGTAGCTACATTAAATACCACATGTAATTTCTTTGTCTCCTACAGACACCCCATTTAGAGTTTGTTTTGTATTAAGTAATTTTTGACAGTTTTATATTTCACTTCCCCAACTAACCTAGGACCAGGTCACCTGCACCTGGCTACCGTAGGATTACTTCCAACCACCGGTCTTCTTGGTAGGAGAGCACGTGTTACCGTATTTAATAAGTTTTTAACAAACACTCCTTTGTTTCTCTTAATCTCGAGTCTCATTCATAGAGTACTTTGTCACCAACTACTGGGAGGACCTCGAGGTGAGTACCGCCAACCGAAAACGGGAAGTTATTATTATTACGAATTAGCTACAACTGGAGACTCCCCCTCAGGCAGCTCCAAGTTGAATACACACCCATTAGACAGCCATATATTGTATTCCTACCAAGTATACAGGTACTGGAAGAATAGAATAGAAGAGCCATGACCACTAGTAACACTTCTCAACCAGGGAGAAACAGTACACTTGAATTGTATCCCTACCGGAGCACCTGGGTGCTGGCGGGGGTATTTGCTTAGATACTATGGCCTGGCCTTTGGAATCACACACCCAGTAATAGTCTTGGCAACCCATATGGCTCCAACATTTCTGATCAGCCCACAATCGTGGAGATCTTTAGAAGCACCGGAGTTCTCATTGGCACAACTGTTACCAGGCAACACTAATGTGGGGCTATCCGTGTCCGTGGTGCTCTTTTCGAGGTCCTCAGTAGTTAAACCCGCTCCAGGCCATTTAAGGTGAGACATGGCGCAAGGAGGGTGGAGCAAAGAGTTGTGTGCCTTACTGCCAGGCGGCCGGCTGGTCTCGTACTACTCACAGCTAGTCGACGAGCCAAAAGAGATTGTGCCGCCTTACTCCAGTCACTGGCACCACCGATGTTGACTGTAACTAATCCAGCTTTTCCATCAGCACCGTTGCATAAGCATCCGACCTGCCATCCAGTTAGAAGAGCGTTCAGACCGAGAACCGGCTCGGCATCTCAAACAGTAACTTCTGGAACAGGGCCTCAGAGGACTGGAACAGCGAGTTCTCTGTTGTGTCACGCTTGCCCTCACTACCGCCCGAGCCAAAGACGAACGACTCAATCAGCTGTATCCAGGTACCCCTCGCCCGCAAGACGACAAGGCACGTACCGCTAGCACTTCCCACCCGTCATCAACTACGACCAGCTCCGATACGAGTCATAAGCCAGATCAATCAAAGGGACTCGCGATTCGTAAAGTCGAGAACTTTGTACCATCCCGTAAGGTCATGTGCCCAACCGCTATATCAAGCCGCAAATAAGAGTAAGTCATCTTGTAAGCACAACCGACTGAAGTATAACCAAAGCCACATGACCATGATCCAGCGTTAGCTAATCGGAAATGCGTCATGGTGTACAGTTTTCATTATCTTGCTAGTACATGGGGATTGCAGCTAATTGTATGTCTGTCAGCTTAGTCACCATCATTTAGTTTAATTTGTAGGGCGAACATTAACTATTTTCACAAGAAATGTCATTAGTTAGTTTTATTATTCTTGCCTTGCTGCTGCTGTAGGAGAATAAAAATAATGTCCCTGCAAATATACGTTGTTTACATGTTGTCAGTTGTAGTGTGGGGCTTACTTGGATACCCAATTGTTATTGTTGCTTGTGTTCACTGTGTTCATAGGCCTGAAAAGCTGAAGCAGTTTAGCCATGCTGGCACAGTGCAGGACTTCATAGTGGCAATGTTATGTAATTTGGACGAGCCTTTGATGTCCGTCCAGAATGCAGCTAGCTGGGGATACTTTGACACCCGCTCACAGGCATGGAACACTGACATTCTCGATACTGCTGGCTTCCCTGTGCATCTCTTGCCAAAAACTGTCAAACCAGATGCTGTTGTTGGCAAGCTTGCCAAGTCGTGGTACGGCGTTCAGGCCGGCACTCCTGTTGGTGAGCTCAGCAGTTCATTTCCTGATTAGCATAGTGGGTGTATAACAGTATAGATTCTTTACAACATTCTTGTAATCAAAATTTTTGAAATACGTGAACAGAGACTTATAATAGTACTACCTGCACTGCAACCATAAGATCCTATCAATGTAGTCATTGGTTATGAATATAATAATTTTCTTTTACAATGCAGACATTTTCCCTGCTTTTTATTTAATTTCTGGAAAAACAAATTTTTGTGTGAGATCAGTTGAATGCCATGCTTTCAGAAGCATTCCCAGATTTAAATTTCATCTGAACAAAATTTTTTCTGAAAATAAGCTTGTTCATTTACTATCTCAAACCAGTTGGTGGTAGCCAACTACAAACAACAAACCTCGTATGTCACTAATTTTGGAAGGAAAAAATTGCACAAAATGGGTCTTATTGTATGTGGAATATTGTCAAGTGTTATAAATGACAATAAGTTTCCTTATTTTCAGTTGTTTATTGAATTTTAGATGTTATCAGGTACAGTATAACTCTCTAAAAAAGTTGCATTGACGGCTAACAAATTTTGGATTATTAATCAGGAAAATTTTGATGTGTGTCCAATTAGACTGACTGGACACGTTAGTCGAGGATTTTATCCACTATACCAAATGTGGCTTAGGTAGCTGGAATGAGAAGAGGGGTGTTGGCTAGTACTTATACACTCTTACTTCTAGTTGTGTATTCTTGGTAGATATGTCATGCGGGACGAATTATGTCGGTGCCAGAATGGATGTTCCACAGACGAGCTTCTTTAGACCAGGAGATGTGATTGTCCCAGCCTAGGCGCACTTCAGTACCGGTCAGAAGTCCGGTGACAATCGGGTGGCAATTGATGTGGATGTGGACACATGGTGGAAAGTTAATGAACACAACCGTAGCAGGTGTGACTGCTCATTGTCCGAGTTTGGCAGCGCGGTCCTTTTCCACCTGTCTATCCTGTTTAGGATGGGGTGATGTTATCCTCGGCCTTAGAGTAGGGTGAGCCAGGTGATGCTCCCTGCGTTTTCTGCCACTACTCCTCTTGTGAGGCATAAGGTAACGACTCTATAGTTCACACAGTGCACTGAGACAGAAATTCTAACAGTGTAACCCAATAGTGACTTGCCGGCTCGATCTTGATAAGAGTCCCTACTGATCCACCACCGTAGGCGGGCTGATTAGGTACATGGAACTGTGTGGACTGCCAAACCTCTACTGGTAGTGCGTTTGCACTAGGATGCCCGGCAACACTGCAGGCCACAGTCACCGCGCACTATTCAGTGCGGATGGTGAGAAGCAACCTGAGTCTGTCACACCTCCTGGTGTGAAGGTGTTGCTAGTGGTTGTGGCGTCACTGTTTCTACCCCATGAGCACTGACAGTGCTGATGTGTTGCTGGGAAGAAACAGGTAGCTGTCTAAAATGTATGTCTTAATTCGGTTTAGTAAAATTCCCGGTTTTCGTCGACAGTGCACAGCGTAATCTACCTTCAACTGTAGATACAAATAAATACCCTGGAAATAAAAACAGAAAGGTAGAGAGCAACGTGTGTTTATTGAGAGCTCAATAAACATGTGACCTGTGCTACCTCCTACCAAGTCGAGGATAGATGAAGGTAACTGTATGGTACCAGGTATAGGTGACCTGGTTCTAAATAAAATGGAAATACTGGTTCTAGGTGAAAAATAAAGAATTAAATTGCTAAATAAAGGTGTCTAGAGGAGACAAAGAGAATTGAAAAGAAAATGTTCCTGTTCATATGTCATCCGGTTGACTGGTCGTCGACGTACGTAGTAAGTAGCCGCGAGGGCGTAATCGAAGGTTGGTAACTTCTCCGCAGATCCCGAGCACTGGCAGTGCTGTGGGAGGTTGCTAGAGATGCGAAAGAATGACTCCCGAGCTTGGCTGAGGCTGGACTTATATAGTGGTAGCTTGTAGGCTGCCTATGCGGGGTGCGGGGGAGGCGTGACTTCCTCCGGCCCTGGGTGGCGTGAGAATCCTCTCGTCAATGGTTCTGGCTTCGTGCCTCATTGGGTGTGCTCAGCCTTGCCCGAGGTCTGGGCAGCTTGTTGGCATCAAGCGCGCGGAAGGGGAGGAGGCAGCGCGCCTACCAGTTTGAGTATCCTCCAGGTGAGAAGGGAGAACACAGAAGTTCCCGTTGCCTGTAGGGTAGGCAAAGTGTTGTTCATGCCTGTAGAGATGGAAGAGGTGCTCTAGGCGATGAGTCATAATCGTATGTGAATAGTTGTAGAAGCGACACGCGTCAATTTCTTAAGAGGTGCAAATTATTTTTGTTTTTATAGACCAGGAGCAAAATTATTTAAACTTATTAAGCAGGTGAACTTCTTGAAAGGGTACTTCCTGAAAGGGTTTTACTGTATTTGTAATGAAATTGAGTAACACTTCACATGTTTTTGAGAGTATTCTACATGTATAACATGTGCCTAGATTTTACTTAAATTTTTTTCTGAAGTAGTTTTCCATCCACTACTACAACGTGATGTCATGTTTGTGTAGTCTTTTGTTAACATTGATGTTTGCTGTGATGGTGTTTACTATGTAACTATGATCAAGTGGCTTGTTTGTTACCAGGTGCAGCTCTGGGAGACCTGCAGTGCAGTGTGTACCCCAGCATTGGGCCAGGTGTTGCAGTGCTCAACATATCAACTTCTGCCCAGTTGGCATTTCAAACACCAGACTATCCTGTCGCTTCTTCTGGTAAGTTTATAACTTGTCATTAATTTATGGACTAAGTCACAAATATATCTAATGGCCATCACATTTCCAAGGTGCCAATTGTATCTAAAAATAGGGACGTTGATTTATAGTAAATATCGTAATAGCTGATGCTGTATTCTTTATTATAACATTTGCTTAGTTTGTGCAGCATGGCTATGCACAAACACAACTTTTTATAGCTGAGTGCATTTTCCTGGGAGGATTTTCCAAATGTGGTGTGTGTGTTTTACATGCGGAAGGCACATGGGTGAGTATGGTACAATCTACTTACATTGTAAAAAAGACAGAAAACGTAAATACTTACTGGACGGTACTTATGGAAAGTAACAAACAATCATAAAAGTTGTATGAACACATTTTCCATGCGGAAGCGCAGTCGCAAAGTTTTGCTGACTGGGTCAGCTACTTCAGACAGTGTGTGGTATGATGCCCTTGCATCTTCCCTTATTTTGGGCCATCTGGTGGGAGATGGATAGCCTCAACTCTGTCAAATTTGCACACACTTTGTGATGGAGGCAAAAAGTCAGTCGTCCTATGCTACCTTTGGCTACAACTTGTTTTGTCCCCAACTGCTTTGACTCTTCGTCTCCGTACTTTACGAAGGGGAAGCTGACAGAATCACCATCATGAATTAGGTAATTTGTTTAGATGCATCTGGAGTAGGGTGTGTTTCTACATGTTCTGGCTCAGCTGCACTGTCGAAAAGATGGCAAATTTAGACAGTAAATTTTTTTTTTTTGCTCTTTCCAGCATTATTGGATGAAGTATTGTAAATATTTTGAAACAAAATACTAGAAATATTTATTGAAAGGACACAGAAATAGGTATGGAGGTTGGCATTTAAAATTATGGTGTTTAAATTGAGTTACCTAATTATTCTGTATCTCCAGCCATGTAACTGCAAAGTCTTGACTGCCCCCGCCCCTAGGTAACTTGGGCGACACTAGACGAATTGCCATTGGCTGTCTGATGCCAAAGAGTGCGTCCTGCACTACAGGATGGTATCCCTCTGCGATTCTGGTGGGTGGCTCAAACAATTCAACGGGAACAATGTCTGGAACTGGTATGCTGAGGCGTCATTGAAGCACAGTTTCTTCCCGTGAACTGAGCAACTCGAACCACTAGGAAGGATACGTACTCCCTGGGAAAGAATTGCCCTCGCCTTTCTGGCTTGTCTCTCAACTCCACCCCTGTGAGTGAATGACATGAGTTATAGATCAGAGCAGCAGGAGTTGGGCAGTTGACGTGTTAGTGTTTAACAGTGTGTGGGTTCCTCGTGGGTGTAGGCATCCTTGCTCCAAAATGCAGCCCTCTCTGCACCATTAGGGGAGCGATGAGAGTTGGGAACCTGGCTGGCAAGTCCAATCCACCGGGAGCGTACCTAATGTCGTGGTTCTACCGTTCCTTCCACGTGGTGCAAGGAATGGGTGGCCTTCCAATGGTGGTGTGGTGAGGGTCCAGGGGTCACTGGTCTCCCCGAACTCAAAGAAGAACCCCTCCCTGGCACTACAGAGGGAGCGATGAGGAAGGGGCGACTTCGAGCTGACAAACCAATTTTCCCAGGACGGTGTCCTAATGTCGTTGCTCTACTATGCCTCCTATGACGTACAAGAAACGGGTGGCCTTCCAAGGATGTACATGTTCTGTTTTGCAGTGTGCGTTTGGCAGCATCAAAACCCTGTCTCCTGCTAAGTCCTGCAGCCCTGATGTGACACAGTAAGGAGCTTGGAGTGAAAGTTAAGATGACTGGTAAGAACTGTGTTTATTTACCGAAGTGAAATAAACACTGATGGCAGAGGTGCTAACTCCTAATTCTCCCACGGAGTATACGGAAGGTTAAACACCCTATCGTTAAACAGGGGAAGGCGCCCTATGCAGAGCTGGATTAGGCAGTTACTTAATGCGTGAATCCTCGAGGCGAGCTCTACTCTCAGGTGACTGTCCGTAAGGGACCAAACGTGTCTAAGTGTAACTTCTTGACGGCCGCTGGGTCATCCTTAGGATTCCGCTGGAGAGGATCTTCGGCCCTGAGGAGAGTGATAAAGCTTAGGAGAGGTTAGAGCCTTGGCACCAGTAACTGGGACAGTGAGAGCTCAGGAAGTAATCGAGTACTGAGAAGAATTGGCTATCAGGAGGCTTAGCTGCTGGCCCTTTTGTACTTCTCAGCCATCCCTTTTTCTTCGGCTGGCATAGTGCGTTTGGGGAGGGGGCACAGCAGGTGTGAGCCAGGGGTCTAGATCCTCCGTGCAGGCGGCGTAGTGAAGAGCGCTGGGATCTATGTCTTGTTTGTGGCGCCATCTAGCGTTGCACTGTACTTGCCACGGACCTCTTGCATTGTCTTGTGTCTGTGTGGCTCATCGGGCTCAATAATAATTATCATTGGGATGCCTGTCCCGGCCTGGTAGGTAATACAGTCTTTCAGATGTCAGCGGCAGCGACGTGACTTGTGGACAAGCTGTCAGGAGTTTAGTTGAATGATGAGTAGTAGTCGTTTATTATATTAGAGAAGACGTCATGCATCAGTCTTTAAAAAGAGCATTTGTCATATCCTTATAGCCAGTGTTTGGCTCTATTAAAGGACCTTACATTATGCTGAGAGGGGAATGACATTATATCTTCTAACTGCAAACATGGGAAGATTTTACCTGCAAGTAATTAGCTGCATGTCCACACACCACCATGGATTACTCTTTTGTCTGATAGAGTAATGACGCATGGCACATTACTGAGCATTGGGCTTGCACACTCTACTCGTGACTTCGTCCCCTCATTGAGCACCAGCGCTCACATGGGCAAGTCATACTTACAATCAGTACAATAAATAACGTACCTACAGTGTTCAAACAATTCACGCCACGAGCGACTACAGACATGTGGTTGGGAAAATTGTACTATCTGCTTAAAAGTCATCAAGCGGTCATCCTAATCCCAGTACAGGAATTTACTGTTGAGTGAGCCGTTGACACACTCCCCGAAGTTAAGTGAGTTCCAGTGTTTGCTGCAGGACTACAGCACCCATTCCACAAAATCATCACAGCCTCCAGCACCTCACGCAGAGGTCTAAGATACTTCATAGTGTCCAACACAGTAGATAAGAAAAGAGTGGCGCTGCCACAAAACATGAATAAGGAACCCCTGCGAAGAGAGGCTAGCCATACCCGCACCCCTATGGAAACAAAACAAGTTGAGAATTTTAGCATAAAAATAGTGATGCATAACATCTTTGTAGCAATGGTATTTTACTGACTTCCGATTTCAGCTCATCAGTAAGCATAGCCATGTGTCTGATTACAAATGAGTTTTTATTGTTTACCGTTACGAGATGTCCTGAGATTTTACTGTTCGCCGCAGCAAAAATGGATGTTCCATACTGCGAATTGTATTATTCTATGGATCACGGAGACTATGCAATGAAGGCACTGAGTTCCACTGCACACTGCTAGATGGCTACACCAGTATGCGTCGCTGCCTCCCCTCCAAGCCGACCGGTGACGTCACAAGCCATTAAGATATGCTATCACAGCATACCTCTCTCCACCTTGCAACCCCTCGTCCTCAAGCTCGCCAGCCAATGATAGCAGAGGAAGCCTCCAGCAGAATATAAATAGTGGGACACAACACTTGCTCAGGACCAGTCTTCATTCCTTCATCGCGCTAGCCGCCAAAGGAACTGATCAGTCTACAAGACCAGTCTTTAGTCTTCTACCACACTCGTTGCTGGAACTGAACAGCCTGCTCAGCTATGCTCCTATTCTCTACCTCCCAACCTTCATTCTTATTTTAGTGCCGAAGGGAAAGTTACTACTTGGTCTCCACTGCGCTTTTAGTGCAATAACCATCCTTCTAGACTTGCTTAGTCTTCCTTGAAGATTGCAAACTGCCATGTCGTCTACACACCTAGACACTGTGGTCCCTTCTGGGCAACAATTGCATAGGAAGTTAGCACAAGTTAGTTATTTTCACAGTGCTTGTCTACCCCCACCAATTGTTAGGTTCGATGCAGGTCACCTCTACCTGTTTTAATGTAGACTAAAGCTTCCTTAAGCTCTTGCTAAACGTAGTTGGTAGTGCGTCACCATATCTTTATTTCTCGTAGTAAGGAATAACCACTGTGATTTAACTTTCTCAAGGGTACCTCTTGCCCAGTTGACCTCACATTGCTGAGAGAGACACAGGTGAAACGGGAGAGATACTCATTCGAGCCAAGACACTATTTTGCAAACCCACACGCACGTTTGCTATGGCCAACAATTCTGCATACCCCGGTAGACAGAACGATAGAGCCTACACTCAGGTACTGTGTTATAGAGTGCAACTTGTCAGCTTGGTGCTCGCCCTCTCCACCATGTTTAGGCACCAGAGGGGTTGTTCTTTGAGTTGAGAATACTTGAACTCAGAGCTTATACCCATGTGCAGGAATTTTTGATAGTGAGGCCTGAATCCCAGTGCTCACCTCATTCAGGCACCAAGCACTGTGAGAAGGGTTTTGGCTCCCTCAACAGACACTTCACGTGGCTGTACATTAAGTAGAGTACACATCTCCTGTATTTCTCTCACGTACGTGAGGGGTGTTCTATTTTTCCTAATGTTTTCTCGCACCAAAGTGGCATTCGTGAGAAAGTTAAATGGGCATGCTGACTACCTCTCGGCATTTACAAGAGCTGACCTCCACCCTTGTCACTTCTATCAACCAGCTCGCGCCAAAGGAACAGGCACAGGGACTCTGCGCCATCTTCTAGTTCCTGTCACTTAGGAGATCACTAGGGACTTGTTGAGGCTCCGACACATCTGGACCAGGAGGGCCACACTTGGATTGCAGAATACCTCAGTCAGCTGGATTAGCCACCAACAATTTCTGCAGTCTACTGCCAACTCAAGACAGTTGCTCTGCACACACACACAGACACACACTTACAAACACACACATATAGGGAGAGTCTGAACATTCAATTACCTGCAGCACACGTATACCCCACCAAAATCCCCAAAGCCAAGCAAAATACAGAGCGTACACGTCTCCCAAGAATCCCGCAGAGAGCACCCAACCTGGAATGCAATATTTCTTTGCCCGAATCCGACTTTGTGCCATGTCTCAAAGCTACCAGGCTAGTTCTCTACATTGGATGAGCACCCATGTCACGTATAGACTAGTTTAAAACCAGTAACCCGCTAGAAGGGGTGCACCTGACCTAGCGCCCTGCAAAATGAAACCCATTCTTAACGGTGTGCTCGCCAGTCTGCAGAGGCATCACGCGTCAAAGAGAGGGTGGTAAGAGTTATTCTGGCATCCAGCGTGGGACTTTTCACTGTTATAGTGCCTAATAGGCTGCGCGAACAGGTCAGCCAGACCCAGTCAAGAACCACCCAGACTTTGGGGAGGGCGTTGAAAGACCCCATTGTGCTCAAAACCGCATCCAAAATGTCCACAGCCGACCTGAGCGAGCAGGACCTCGACTGCACAGCTGCAGCCACAACCGAGCATTTCCGCTGTTCGAAATCAAGCTGCCCTAACATGGGGAATCACAGGATCCAGTGTGTCCATTGCCAGCAATGGTATCGAGGAGATGGAGATCTTTGTTTGCAGGAAAGTACAAATGTACACGAGGATTTTCCTCGACTGGGATGAAGAAAGTTGCATGCAGCAGGTAATGCGCCTATTGTTACCTCGCCTGGGAAATATCCTGCTCATCCCTAAGCCCCTTAAAGTGGATGATCTCATAGACCGTGCATGGGAAGCTGAGCATAATTTTAAAGTGCAGGCTCTCCTTGACCGCCTGAAGATCGCCAAACTGACTGAATCAGGCAAGCCAACTGACTGTCGAAACAAATCACAGCCACCCATACCCCCAGCTCCACGCCTACCGAAGTGCTGGTATTGTCCTACCTATCACTTCAACCGGGATTGCCTGCAGCGGCCCGCACCGAGGCAGGAACAAGCAGAAGAAGGGGGCACAAACCGTATGCCGTAGGTCACGCAAGCTGAGTCGAGGCCACGCAAGCTGAGTCAAATCAGAAGAGAGCCCCACTGAAGGGAAGTGCTCTTGCTGGTAGGTCAACAGGTGCAAACTCATCAGACAAGAAGGGCAAGCTGTCCAGCTCCTAGATGAGGAAGCTGAGATACCTGAAACCTCACACGTAGAAGTGCACGTCAACAGGAAGAACGTATTGGCGCCGCTCAATTCTGCCACTTCCAGCAATTTTGTCAGGCGAGACATCCTCACTGAAGACCAACAGGCAACCCTTCACCCTCAGACCAAATTTTGTGATAATGGCAATACTTGAATGTATGCTAACCATTGACAGCTGTACCACTCTTACAGTTGCACTCTTTAACTTCAGACCCAAGCGGAGTTCGTCGTCACCTGACATCCAGGAGGATCTAATACTAGGCCTCCCTTGGCTTCAGCAGAAGCAATGTATAATGGACCACGGGCAAAGGAAAGTATACCTAGGTGACAACCACCACATAACCATAAACTGGGAGCACCGTTCTGACTGTCAGAAGCCACAAGCCCTCTGCAAAGAGGAGATTCACCATGAACTTACGGAAGCGCAGTTCCAACAATTGAATGAAGTACTCGACTAACACACTGGAGCTTTTGTATCTGGGGAAACACTGCAACAAACCAGCACCATTCAGCATGAAATATTGTTGAACACATCATCCCTGATTTACAAGGGACTATTTTAAGTTCTCTGCTTGGCCTCATTGCCTAATAATGGAGCAGTTAAATGACATGAAGCGTCAGGGAATCGTTGAACTGTCAGATTCACCCTACAACTTGCACATTGTGTTTGTACCCAAGAAAGATGGCCAGTTGAGATTCTGTGTTAATTATAAGATCCTGAACAACGCAACACTGCCCATTCCACCACCTGCCGTTGACCTAGCGCACACTTTGTGGGACATAGGCGAGGCGAAAATATTTAGCACGCTGGACATGCAATCTAGGTATTGGCAAATAGCAATGCATCCTAACAGTTATCACTATACAGCATACATGTCACCTGAAAGTTAAAGGCTACAATTCAGAGTCACTCCTTTTGGGCTCAAAAATGCCCTAGCCTCCTTTCAACGTCTTATGTCTACTAAAGTTTTGACTGGCTTCATCAAACAGTTTTGCTTCACGTACTTACGCAACATGATCATATATTCAGAATCTTGAGAAGAACATCTCACACTCTTGCATAGTGAGTGCTGTAGCGGCTGGAATTCCATAGTATGATGGCCAAGCTTTTGAAGAGCCACTTCAGAAGCACGTCCATTGAATAACTAGGCTATCCCGATACCTGCGCATGGGATTGAACTCTGAACTCTGCAGAGATTCAAAACCCCAATGACAGTCCGGGAAGAGTCTCCTCCTCGCACCCCAACTAGGTCAGCCTTCCTACAACCTGGTACATGTGGACCGTCTACCGGGACCCTCCCCTCTTCACCAAACCTCAAGCCAAGGAATCAGATTGATGGCTTCCCACGACACACTCAGAGTTCCACAGTAAGTTCGCTAACCGACCTGGGAGTGGACCCCCAGCACAACAGAAGTCTCCTGGTGAAGCCCGCTGTACAGAGAACCAAAGCGGCCGCCGCCAAGAAGCCGCCTTCCACGAGGGCAGCGTCCACTAGAACTGCTAGTCAACACGAGGCTGCCTCCCATGCCTCCACTCAGGTCAGTATCAAATACACAGTTCCCATCTTTTGTATCCTGGTTGCTGCTGCGAAAGGATACATAATCGAGCCCCACCTTGGAAATTTCCAGGCACAGTTAGCAAGATAGGGTTTCTCATCAGAGAAAACCATCGCTGAACGAAATTACGGAAATAGAAATACTTCCTCTTACCACCGTAATATGGCAACAGCGGTCACCCTGGCTATTGCAGACCAGAACAACCGCTTACCACCGACGGAGGGCGTTAAATTCCCTTGCATTTTCCCTTTCATACAGGAGGAGAATGAAAATCTGGAACCGGAGGTAAACGTGATGCTGTATACACTGCCACCCGGCTCAGTTCTCTCCACCACACCTACAGAGGGCGTGGAAATCTATGAAATTCCCGAAGGTAAGACACAGGAGGTGACAGCTTTTCCCTTTCCTCCGCAGAAACGTGGACGTTACCAGATATCAGGGCAACTATAGGCCCAATGGGTAGTACCAGCGTCGTACACTAAACACCCCGCCAGCAGAGAAGCCGATATCACCGGGTGTCAGGGAAGCGGTAGGGTAGAAAGGGGAGTCGCGCAATCCGCTACAACTCCCACCTTCCTCAGCAGAATCATGGACGTTGGACAGTGCCGAAACACCTGCTTCACTGGGAACCACATCTGCAGTCGCAGATTGTATAGTTTCCATTTTCAAGACTCTCTGACCAGCCGGGAAGGAGACGTCATGAAACATCATGGTCGTACAGGGCAAGGTACACCCACTACCTACGACTCAGATCATTATCCCTTCTAAACAAGGGATAATCCACACACATAACTGCTTCTGAATAGGGAGCAAGAAAAGAACGTACCAGCCATCAAAGTGAGGGACCCCATTGGTACTCCATCTTTCAACACTACGTCAGTTCTGGTGGTTGAGGTGTGGACACCGTCGTTGCAGGGTCCAGTAGATGCAGCTGCAGTACCACCAACCAAAGATCTGGATCACCATCTGATCACCGGGATGGGGAATCCCCAAGAGCCTCCACCCCAAATGACCTACGCAATGCCAGGAGAAAGGCATCAATCAAGATCCCCTGGTGTACAAAGGTCCTGCCCAAACCTCCACCCGGGACATGAACGAGGATCAGGGCGACGGAGAAGGGAGCTACTGACACGGGCACGCAGCACCTCCTTCTTAGCCAGCCGCTATCGAGAGTCGCAGTGAAGACCTGCCCGAAAATTCCAGTGGCTGACTCCAACCCACCGGGCCTCTTTGAAGCGAGGCCGCCAGCAAGACACACAACAATACAAGAAACCTTGCAACCAGTAGCCACAACACCAGTGAGTACAAACTTCCAGTCTCCAATTACATTTTGGCTGTGCGAGAGTTTCAGAATATAACCACGTTACACCACAAAGTGCAACGATAGAAATGCAGTGCTTCAGTCGAGTGCTGTGCAAGTAGCTCATAACCAGGAGGCATGAGTGATTGTGATACTCAAAGGGATCACACTTCTAGCTGTCAAGAAATCAGCACCGCAAGATAGGCCTGAGCCTATGTGAGAATAGTGTAAATAGTCAGTGTAGAGTGCAATGTAATAAAGTAAGGTTGTTGTCAGCTATTATAACAGCGTTATGTGCTTAGTTGTGTACTCTTAGTCCATGATAAGGAATTTGGCGTGCATGTTTTAAACCTAAGGGAAACATTAAACTGAACATTAATTTTACTACCCCACACCGCTAAGGGGATGACGGAGCTAGGTGATAAAGTCAACAGCTCCTAACTGTGGCACCTTCAGTGTAAAAATTAGTAAATGTAAGTCATATTATTTAGATTATCAAGAGTGTTAGGAAGCGTGCATCTTGAACTTTTGTATTTTTTTATTTTTCACAAGCTGCAGGGAGCTGTATAGTAAAACTAATAAATGTCAGGGGTATTTAGAGCAGTGCTTTCCGTTGTATATAGTTGTGTTAGAAGTAAGGTCAAATATTAGTATAAAACAAAGCACTAGGATAGAACCTTATAAAGATATTACTTAAAGCATGCCATACGGCCGCTAGCTATAGTTTCTTCTTGTAACAAGTTCTACCAGTGTGACTTAGGTTAAGTGTTCAATGTGTAGCATCTGCTGGGGATGAAGGTTAGGGCTATTTAGGGGATTAAGCATACAATTCGTTGCCCAGCAATGTCTACATTATCATGTGTACATAGTTGTTTAAAATGTTTAATTTAGAAATGTGTGGTTCAGTTAGATATATCAGCAATACTGCATTGTCACTTGTAAATAGTTGTTCAGAATATTTAGTCGTTAAGTGTAACAAAAGTATATAATCGCTTGTACATAAGTTGCTTAAAACATGTTTAATTAGATACAGTAATAACTACGACAATAATTCTATTAACATGTACTCACGTTCTTCTTTATCACATTGTTAATGGCCGCAGATTAAGAGTTAATCATTTGATCCATTCAATTTTATGTGTGTTTCTGTTAGATAGTAAGTAATGATTATTAACCTACAAGTAATTATGTGAACCAAACAGGCCACGTGAGAGACCATCACGTACAAATCAATGTAATTTTATTCATGTATCTGTTATATCATAAGTAATGAATATTAGCCTTCACTCAATTAAGCGAACCGAAAAGAGCCATACAAAGTACACTTACTTTCAAAGGCTAACCAAAACTTGACAGAAAAGAAACCAAACTGGTTATCCTCTGTGTAAAGACCTTTAAGTATAAAAAATTTATGCTCAACCCGAGCAAGCACAAAGTAAAACAACCACACGTAAAATGATTGTTATTAAAACAAATAATTCAGATGAATATTTTGTGTAAATAATTACGCTTGATGCGTATCAACAATGGTAGACGACTTCAGCTCATTAGCATAGCCTGCAGCACATCTGATTTGTATGGAGTTTTCATTACTGTTGGCCGCGAGACGCAAGAACGTGTACTGTTTACTATGGCAAGAATGGACACTCCACCCTGTATCTTGTACTGCTCACCGGCCTGTTGAAGCTACGCACCTCAAGGCGACGAGTACCTATTAACCACTGCTAGGTGACACCACTAGTATGTTCGTCTTTGATCTTCCATTCTCCCAGCTGGCCAGTGACGTCACACTAGAGAAGCAATGCTTTCACCACCCCCTGCTCAGCAGCAACTTCTCAAGCAAAAGACACCAACCATTGAACACCGAGGCAGCCAGCCGGCAGAGTATAAATACAGAGTCGGAATTCAACTCGAGCAGTCGTCAGTTTTCCACCACACTCTCTGACGGAACTGACCAGCCTGATCAGTCTTAACCAAGCTAGCCGCCGAAGTGCGACCTAGCACCTCACTATAACTTCCCCCTTCACTGCACGCTTAGTGCCAGAAGGGACGGTTCATCCTGTTTCCTTCCACACATGGCTTAGTAATCTAAGCACCATGCCGAAGAAGTAAATCCCGAGTCGTCTATACCCTAGAGACTGCAGCCCCTTCTTGGCAACAATTGTTAGGGAGTTCAGTCAATTTGCTAGTTGTTTTTCACAGCGCTCGACTACTCCTGCCACTCAAGCTCAGGACCAGGTCCCCTCTACCTGTATTTGCGTAGGCTTAGCTTCCTGTAAGTTCTTGCCAAACGTAGGTGGTCACCACATGTTTACTTCCAGTCACATGGAATAAACAGTTTGTTTTAACTGATCCTTTAGTACCACATTCCTGTAGACTTGGCAGGTATCCAAGTTGACCTCCACCTTGAGTGGAAACACAGGTGATCCAGTGAATTATACTCATACGAGCCAAAACACTTGTAGCCACACACAAGTACTAACATCAGCCAGCCTTTCTGTATACGCAGGTAGGCAGAATGGTAGAGACCACGCACAGGTACTCTACTTACAGTTCGGTACTCGCCCTCTTCCACTGCACTTTCTCTGCCAGCAGGGGTTGTTTCCTGAGTTGGGAAGACTTGGCTGAAGCAAATACCCATGTGAGGGACTGCAGGCGGCCAGGTATGATTTTTATTGTTCACTGCGCCTAAGTGCCAGACTCTCAAATAGGGTGACCGCCCATTCGGGAGATGCTCACGTGGCTCGACACAATTAGAATACTGCCACCCTGCCTTTCCACCTCACGGATGTATGTGTGTTTTTGTGTACTCTAGATGATGCCTTATTCCCGACGACGTGGACTCCGAGAGAGGGTGAAACAATTGCTCATCACCTCCAGGAATTTGCAAGAGCTAACCTCCACCCTAGCCGCCTACATTGGACAGCTTGCACCAAGAAAACAGGCCCAAGTACTACGTCATTTCCTCATCCCTGTTGAACCATAGATACAAAATGATCTGTTCCAGGCCCCTACACACTTGAATCAAGAGGTACACCCATGTCTTGTCAGCCAACCAGACCAGCCGCTGACAGATCCTATCACATATCTCATCCCAGTTGCTTTGTACCCACCGACATGTTTGACATATATCCAGCGTCCACAAGCTCCTGCAGCACCGACACTTACCACTATCCCGCCCAAAGTATCAAGCCTGAAGCGAAAAATCATGTTTTGTGAACCTGACTTTGTGCTCTGCCGCAAATCTACCTGGCCAGTCCTTTATACGGGGCAATGTCCAGTATCCGGCAAGGACTAATTGTTATCCATACCCCAGCCAGAATATGGTACGTCTGATTTAGTGCCCACCAAAAGACATCCCCCCCCCCCCCCCACTCCATGTTGCAGTGTTCTTCCAGTCGAGGGGATGTCACGCGTCAATAATAATCTTGAATTTCAAAATGTATCGTTGTAAAAATAATATTGAAAAAGGTGTACTGTATGTAATCTTCAATCTTCAGTGCTCTGTGCCTTTTTCTTTGTAGGTGAGCACACATATACGAATAGGTTAGTTAAAACATATGTTTTAATTGTTTAATTACTCGTACTTTTCTGAGGGAGAGAACAGAAAGTAAAGTAATTGAGGAAGCCATAGGATCACACGTAAAATTAATTTACTGTGCGACAAAACCCAACTTTACAAAAGCCGTTAACTTAATTCATATTAGGAGCCACTGTAAATTACTTATTAGCTTTGCATACCCCAGTCCTTTTACGAGTAGAATGAATTTGCTTAAACAAGCATCGAACCTAGGACACCAAACTATAACTTAGTCGTTTTAAAAAAACGCAATGAACTATTATATTCAATACTTAACTCCTCTGTTATGTTTGTGAGCTGGTGCATAATTAAAACAAAGGCATTGCGACATCACACAAGGTAGAAAAGTGACCGTGACCTGATTCCCATTTCCACCCAACCTTCCTTTTCCCATTAAGAAGCGAAGTTGACGAGCCATCTGATGCTGCCACATGCTGCACGCCGCCCCAGACTGTTGTCGAGGGGAAGAGAGGAAGACAAGCAAAGGAATAGGGGAGAACCCTGCGAAGACACAAGCCAGATTCTGTGCGCCGAGCGGAGGGGAGAGATAAAGCGTTCTGTGTGCCAAGTGCAAGCAGCGAGCACACAGAACAGTTGCTCTCCAAGATCTACAACTCCACATATACTCTCTGTATCGTGTAACTTGGCAAGATTTTGATAGTTCGATGAAAGTAGCACAAATGTTTACTTTCTGTTTATGTATCCTTTTGCCATCAGCTGATGCGTCAAGTGGCGGCTGTATATTTTAACAACTCTCTCAGCTAATCCACCTGCCAGTGTAATGTAATGCTAAACAGATTTTAAGGTATTTTAGACTGACATCTGTCTTAAAAATTTGTAGGTTATAAAAGTAAAAATATAAAATGGCTAACTCTTTTTTAATTTGTCCAATACAGCAAGTTTGGGTTATCATTTGCGATACAGTAATTTTAGTTATCACACTTAGTAAACAGTTTGAGTTGGAACTATGTGGCATGGAAAAACGTAAGAATATCTTAAAAACTACTCACGCGTTGCACTTTCAATACGAAAACAAGGAAATGGTTTGCAGGAGAAAAGTATGGCGTGTAATGGACGTGGACAATTACCGGCCCAATAGCAATTACTAGTACTCAAAATCGCTGTACACAAAATGTATGTTACTTTAAGAACTATAGAGAGCTTGTGGAAAAATATAACTATTGGTATCTGTTCGTAAATTAGTTATTTTACACACAAATCCTATTCCTTTGATCTTTCAGAGGGAGGGGGGGATTGACGCATGATTCATTACTGTGCATTGGGCATGCACATTCTACTCGCAGCTTCTCCTATCATCGAGCACAAGTGCTCACATGAGCAAGTCATTCTCGCAATCAGTACAATAAATCACATGCCTACAGGGTCCAAACCCTTAACGTCACAAGCGATTACAGATACGTGGTTGGGAAAATTGTACTGCTTACTCAAAAGTCGACACGCAGTCGCTCTAAGGCCCATTTCACACGTTACATCTCTTTGCCTTTGTGGAAGATTTCCCGCACAAATAGTTATACATTGTTAGGCGTTGGTCTCTTCACACAATATGGTATGGGCAAGCTCTGCATGGAGCCCATACTGCACCCTTTTTATCCTCTACTTTACCCAGGCCCGTGACAGGGATTCACCCGTACAAATTTTCAGTGGTACATTTGTTCTCTTCACACACTCCGTGATTTAGTCGTGCAGAAGCTGTAGTGGTGACTGCACTGATTGTGTGTTACTTGGGTGAAATGAAGTTTATTGGTGATTAATTGTGAGTGACATAGAAGTAGATCCAGAAATACTCATTATTTGGTCAAACAAAGACCAGTGTTGTAGGATAAAATATTAGATTCATATAAAGACAGAAATTTAACCAAAGTAGAGTGGAGAAGCATGTATGTGTGTTCGAATGAAGACTTTGAAGGATTAAATGTTGCAGAAATAAGTGGCTGAAATGCTGTAGAAAGGAAAGGGACGAGAAAAAGTCTGGTACTGATGCACCTAATTGGAGAAAATATATTTTCTACGAACAGTTGCAGTTTTTGAAAAAATCTATTGAGCACAGACAAACAGATTCTAACATCGCAGATGTAGAGGAACACCCAGTGGAACAAGATGGTAGTGACAAGTACACACAAAATTTAAAAAATAACTGGATGCAATCAATACAGGATCTGCAAAGCCAGCAGCACCAGTAGTGATCAAGGGGCTCTCCAAAGGCAGGAAATGTAAACTAGATGAATTCGAATTGAAAACTATAGCAGTGCTACAGCACGAGCCACATACAGATACTGATCGGCATTTTGATATTTTCAAGTGAATTATTCCATCAATAAAACAATTTAATGAAGAACGGATTGTGGATTTCCAAATGGGTGTTCTACAATTAATCAAACAACTACAATGTTGTGCTCCTCCACCTCAACTCTGCAGTCCACAAGCAGACCTTCAACATAATACCCATCCCTCATCTTTCTGCAATCTACGCACTACATAACGTACTTCTGGCATTTCACACTATCATACATCAGATCAGAACACCATTCATTTTCAACAGCATGCCCATGCCTCGGCAGCCATATGTTTGAATTTGCACTCAGATCCCAGTTTCACGTACCAGCACCAAGAAACATCAGTAACTGTTTCTTAGTCCATCACCAGCAATGTCAGAATGTTCTTCTTTTTCCCAATACACAGACTGCAGCATAGACTTTACAAGCTAAACATATAAGTTTGATGGTTTTATTTCCATTTCAATAATTTTTGGAACCAATATTTTCCAACGTCCACAGTACAGTCATTATAAATAATTGTTTGCAAAGAAAATAACATAAATTAATATTTGTGACTTATAATGTAATAAATTATTATATTATCTGAGTGTTACTGCAAGCATTTCTTGTGGTTGTATGATATTCCTCGTTTTGGTGTTTGTCGCTGCAAATTTTCGTGCAAACCATCGTGCAACTCATTGAATGATGCACGTGACAATCTGAAATAGCTAGAGAATTTCATTTCATCTTGTCTCAGTTCTTCGAACAGTAAACTAAATGCACAGAGTTCACTCCTTTTCTGTAACGTGGGATGCAACGAAACCTTCCTACTACACCTATTCTTACATGGATGGTTGTACAAGAATAGCACTGCTATCATTTTGTGTCGTTGGTCCATTGGAGATAACACCATGAGGGAAATACTTGTCTGTGCGAGTGTGCAAAACACCCATATCGTGTGAAAAGTGTCTCCAAAAGTACGCCCGTATAGGTAAAATGTCATAATGTGTGAAAGGAGGCCTAACCCCAGCATGGGCTTTTACTATTCTATGAGCTGTCAACACCCTTCCTGAAGATAAGCGAGTTGCAGAATTTGCTGCAAGAGTGCAGCACCCATTCCACAAGATCATTACAGCTTCCAGCGACTCGTGCCGAGGTGATAAGATACGTCAACGCCTCCAACACAAGAGATAAGAAAAGGGTTACGCTGCCATCAAGCATGAATAAACAACCCCTGCGGAAAGAGCCTAGCTACCCCCGCACACCTCTGGAAGTCTTCAAGTCGAGAATTTTACTATAAATAGGAGGAGGTATCCCTGGCTCAGGGTAGTCGCTGTTCTTCCAGTCTGAACAAGGCCGAGGGCAACAGTGGTTGCCTGCCCTCTCTTTCAGTTTGCAAATGCCAAAGAACGTTCTTAAGGGTACAACAACCACTAGGCCAAAGGCAAGTAGCAGGCTAAACACTTCCTTCCAGTCTGAAAAGGTTGAAGACCGTTTAAAAGAACAAAGCTGACCACTAGACCACTCTTTGTGTGTGTGATCGGGAAGATGTCACAAGAAGTCGACCGCCGTCCAGCCCGTAGACTCCATTGCCAACATGGCAACATCCACCTTCCAGAAGCTACAGAAAACGTCGTTCATTCCTACCACCCACCCTCTGGTATTTTTCCAGCGTCCCATTTGGTAGCAGGTTGTGACGTTGCTTCGTACAGCTTGGGTTCCTTCAGAAAAACCCTTTTCATAATTTAGGCATAGCATACTAGGAGTTGATTGCTATTCACCACTTTCGCCTGGATTTAATGTAGGATCATGCTTCCTATATTTTTCTTAATATTTTATTTTTTATATCACGCAAATATTTCACGACAGGAGCTAGTGTGGACTCGTCGTGTATTTTCAAAAGTATGTCGTTACAAAATGTATTTTCAATCTACTTGAAGAGTTATTTATTTGATAGCAGTTTGAACCCAGTTCTCTTTGGAAATTCGTATATTTTGAATACAAATATTTTATTCACTCCAACAGAGGAAAATCAAATGTAGCTCTAATAAACCATTGAGGTAAATTCCACAACACATTAGTAACGGCAAACCAAGGCCTGCCCTTGGGTAGTTCATCGGTTGTGCCACCCATTAAGAACTTAATCCATGCCGTAGTTGGTCAGACCAGGTGTTTTAATTCTCCTTCCTAGTCTGCAAAGGCCAGAAGGAAAACTGAACATCTCTACCACTGACTCAACTCTGTGTGGGAGCCACACCCAGGATTCAGACAGTTCTGCATCTCTCTCTGTCAGTCCCAGTTTGAAAAGGTCAGATGGTGGGAACTGAGATTGACAGTACTGTGTAGGACTGTTGGTTCTACTTGCTTCTTCTGCAAGAGTTTCAATAGTCAAATGCCTTATGCAAATTATGGTAGTAAAACTAAACAAAGCTAGAAAGCTCTCAGGGAAACCATTAGAGAATTAACACAAAGTGGCACACCACGTAGGGCCTTATTTCCAATAGCTCCCTTGATATTACCACCCATGTTAACCACGCCTTTGAATTACGCCTGCCAACAAATTCCCGTTCCCTAAAGGTTTCATTACCAAAAAAGAAATACACGCAATTTGATTTCCCATTCCTTAATGATGCATGGCGAAAGGTGCTGCTAGACACAGTTAATTGCTTTACCAAGAAATGTGGTTCTGAGTCAAGATGTTTTTGCCACAATTTGCTATCCCGACCCAGCATAGTTCTTATACATTTAGGGTAAAAATTTTGTGGTTTAAACACACACACTGACAGACATAAGTATTGAAACAAAGGATGTCGCTTTACAAGGTGGTAGAGATATGCAAATAACATCCTGAAAAATGCAATGTATGAAATAAGTTTATTTGACTTAATCACAATTCATAGTGTATTTAAAAAAATAATTACTTCTAATTCCTGAAAGTTTACAAATGAAAATATAATGTTTTATCTTTACTCCAACAGTAAATAATGTGACAAAAGTATTGGAACATAACCATTTTAAGAGATTCAGTACTTAGTTATTTGTCCTTTTCGTGCGATAACTGCAGCAAGTCTTTTTGGCTTTTAATGAACATATTGCCTGGTAACTTCTGAGCTTATGTTGTTCCATTCTTTGATAAGCATTTCCTTTAGCCTTGCTTTGGTTGTTATGTGATGTTTCCTCACTAAGGTTTCAAGTTCATTCCATAAATTTTCAATCGGATTGCAGTTTAGGGATTGTGGAGGCGTTTTTAAATGCATAAGGTGTATTCCATAGAATTCATTGAGTCATTTTGGCCATGTGCTTTGGGTTGTTGACTTGTTGAAAATAAAAATCTTTTCCCTAAGCCCTATTTCTCAGCACTGTTTTGGAGATTATTCTGCTAGATGTCTGTATACACAAACCTATCCACAATGCTATCTATAAATACAAGATTACCAACACCATTAGAGGCCATGCAACCCCAAACCAATATCCCTCCACTCCCACATTTGACTGAGCCTACCGTGTTCTTTGGGTTCCATTCTGTATTAGCCTTTCTCCACACTGATAATTGCCCATCACTGTGATAGATGCAGCATTTTTAGTAACATACTTTTGTGCAAACTGCAAACATTTCTTCTGATTAACCTTACTTAAGTATGGTTTCCTCCTAGGAACTCTGGCATTATACCCAGCTCTTTTAAGGACCCTCTGAACAGTGCTGACGTAAATGTACTTACCTAGGTCTTCTTGTAGTTGTGCTGTAACCTCTACTGCAGTAACCATGGGAATTGTCTTCACCTGGAGCACTATTTTCATCTGTTCACATTTGCTAAGCTTCTGAGGCCTACCAGTTCTGGGGCGATTGAGCACTGTACGGAATTTCTTAAATCGCTGAACAATGTTAAATACTGTTGTCCGGCTTTTGTTAACTGTAGCCACAATCTCGCATAGGTTCTGCCTTGTTTGAACAAATTAACAACGTTTCTCACATGTTCAGTGGTCTGTGAACTTTGCGGCCTATGGTGACTCTGCTTGCTCTGATCGCCTAATGACAGAGTATGTCGACGCGTGTCCAGTTAGATTAACAGTCTTGATTGTCAAGGATTTTGTCTGCTAGACCAAAAGCGGGGTTGTTGAGTTTAGATATAAGGCAAGAGGTGAGGCGTGTTGGTTTGTACTTACTTACTCCTGCTTCTTGGGTGCCGTGGTTGTGGTGGGTTTTACCCAGACGTAGCGAGCTTGGCCCACGCCGAAACTGTGATTCCACAGGTGAGCTTCGTTGGTCCAGAAGTGGATGTTGTCCCAGCCTAATCTTACTTCAGTAATGGTCAACAATCCTTTTTCCACAGGATGGCACAAGGGGTGAATGCGTATACAATGTGATACGAATAATGTGATACGAATAATACAATGACCAGAGCAGTTGAAACTGACTCGTGCCTGAGTTAGGCGGCGCGGTCCCGTTTCACCTGCCTTTCCGGTGTAGGTTGAGGAAGTGCACTCATCTGTCTGGCAGCAAGGAACGCTGCGTTTAATTCCCTACGTTTTCAGCCGTGCCTATTGTCATAAGGCATTGAGTCTCTGGACACAATATACTAGGAACACCTTGACGTGTACAAACTAAAAACACACTTTAAGTGTAAGTCCGGTTTTGGCTTGATGACCAGGCTCTATAAAGTTTCCACTGATCCCCCATGCTAGGTGGGCTGATTTGAGATGGGGAGCTGTTTGGGTCATCAATGCCGGCACTGGATGTGCGTCCAGACAGGAATGGGCGGCAGGTTTCAGGCTACGAATATCCCAGCACTAACAACGCTGTGGGATATAGCAATAACTCGAGACTGTCGCTCCTCCCTGGGTGAAGGTGTTACTAGTGGTTGTGGCTCCTCTGTTCCTCTCTGCCACCACTGGTCCTCCTACCAGGCAATTGAGTGCTGAAGGTTACTATTCTGGCCAGGTGTAGGCGACCTGGTTCTAATGGAGAATGGAAAGAATTGGCTCAATGAGAAAAATATCTAACTGTTCTAATAAAGGTGTCTTGAGGAGACAAAGTGAATTTAAGACATGTTAGTAAGCGTGTTCGCTGATTATCTGGTTGACTGATCATCAACGGTGAAGTAGTCGAAGGGGGCGTACTCAAAGATTCAAAGTTCTCTGGAGGTCCCAGCACTAGCAATGCTGTGGGATGTCTCTAGAGATGAACAAGAATGACTGCCCCATGCCCGGCAGCATCCAGACTTATATAGTGGAAACTTGTAGGGTGCAGGCTGCGTGTGACGTCTTTCTGCCCTGGTTGGCGTAGGAATACTCTGGTCAGCGTTTCTGCTTTGTGTCTCGTCGATGGCGCTCAGCCTTGCCAGAGGTCTGGGCAGCTTGTAGCCTCTCAGCATGATGTAGGGTGGGGGCGGGTGCATGCCTTCTGAGTTGCATATCCTCCAGGTGAAGAGAATTTGCTCATACGTTCCTGTTGTCTGTCGCAAACCCACTTCACCGTACGACTCATCAAGCACTGCAGCAGACATTTCAACTCGCTCAAATACTAGCGAGGTTTAGGCTTTTGAACAGAGTCCATAGTGGACCGACGAGCAGAAATACCAGAGGGGTATTATCACTGAACTGACCTAAGTAGAAGTGGACGAGCTTTGCTCGAAGGCAAGCCTCGTCCAGCCAAAAAATATACCAACCAATCACATCATCACTGTTGCTCGCACATGGGCAGAAGGGGTAGGGGTAGCTAAGAGGTAGGCGGGAAAACGGGAGGGGAGAGGTAGCCAAGGCAATGGCTGGTGGAGAGCAGTTCAAAATCTTTAGACCATATCAGCGCACTCTATAACACTGGCGGTGCAAGCACAAGCTGCGCAAGCCCCCCTGCTAGAACAAGTCACACCCCAGTTTTATTTTCCCAGTCAAGTCACAGTTCACACAGAAACAACATGTAGAGCACAGAAGAAATAGTTAGAATCAGAAGTAGATGAACAATGCATTTAGTAGCTTTGAAAAGTTCAACAGATATCTTGAAGTCAAAGTCAGTTCACAACTGTCAATGTTTTGAGAGACACATTTACGGTGTAAATCTTCTCAAACAGCACCAATTTAGTCCGCTCTCCCGGGAGAGTACGCAGTCAAGAGCCAAGGGTGTAGGAGCAGGCATTCAGCGCCTGAACGACACAACCAATGAAGCAGAGGTGTCAGGTGGGTTGCAGCATCAGAAGCCATCAGGCGCAGCAGTTCCAAGGTAGCCTCCGACGAATCTCTTCTCGCACTCAAACGCCGCACGACGCCCAGGGGAATTTATCAAAACAAAACAAAAGAGAAGGGTGAGATAAAGAATATCAAAACTAAACTAAGGAAGGGGAAAGGAGAAGGGTATTACATATGTGAGCAGAAAACAAAATACAAACTTAACACAATTAACCTTCAAAATTACAAAAAATTCATTACTATTGTACCAGAAATGTACAATTGTACCAGAAATTTACAATGTTAAATATCTTTAAAATAAAAATATTACAAATTTAATTACTTCAATACTACCAAAATTGATATATAAAAAAAAACTTTTATTCAAAACAATCCCGAAACAATTAAACTTAAGATCTAGACAAATACCTCTTGAGGTGACTCGTGTGAGCTTTGCGAAACTCACGTGAACTCCCCACAAAATTTACTATAACAGTATTGAATCCTAAATATTTAGAGATTTGGTACGGCCCAATGAATTTAGGAATGAATTTAGAACCAAGTTCCTTCCCGCTGTCTGCCAGAACATAATTTCTGCAAAGAACATTATCACTAACAGAATAGAGATCAATTCTGCCTTTATCAAGGCGCGTAACCACTTCGTGTTTCGCATCATTAAGGCGGCTAGCAACCCCATCCAGGAGTCAGTCCAGCGAGCCAGAATCCAAGGAAGATGGCAAAAGAAGGTTCCAAATATTAAGTAAAGGATGTGTCAAATGAGGACCCAAAAAAGGAAGAGTAGGAGGTGAATCATTTGAGTCATGAATTAAATCCTACATTAATGAGTTCCAGATCACTATCCCATTCAGTGTGACCCGTTTGAAATATGGTAAAACAAGCCTTACTATTTTTGCCAAAACGTTCAACTTGGTTGCCCGTGGAAAATACGGACTTGAGGTATAAAACTTGATCGCCCACTTAAAGCTCATGTCCTTAAAACAATGTGACTGAAAGTAGTGCACATTGTCCGTTACCAGCTCGGCAGGGGCACCAAAAACCTTCCAAACTTGTTCTTGCAGAACTTTTACAATAGAAGAAACCTTCATGTATTTAGAGGGAGTAAAATTACAAATTTTTTGAAGGTGTCCAACAAAATTAAAAGACAAACATTCCCTCTCTTAGAACGAACTAAGGGCCCAAAAATATTTAAGTGTACCACATGCCAGGGACAATAAAGAACCTGGAGAGGGGTTTTACCAAAATTTGTAAACGAAGCCTGCTTACAACGTTGACAACTGTCGCACGTTCTAACATACTGTGTTACATCCTGTCATAAACTAGGCCACACAAATGCGAGGAAATTTTTTCAAATGTTTTGCTAATTCCCTCTGGTGACCACAATACAAAGAGTCATAATTGAATACAAAATCATATTTGAAATCTGAAAGTACGTGATCCAGCACTCTGGACAGGGCCTGGCTACCGTAGAATGAAGTGTTGTCCTTTGAGATAATACCTGTATTTTTTCACGGCCCAGATAACGGCCAGACACTCCTGTTCATTGATGTGGTAGCGCTGCTTGGTCTCGTTTAAGCAAGTGGATGCATACGCTGTCACACGGGGTTGTCCTCCTACGTCTTGCTGGTATAATACAGCGCCCAGGCCGTTCTGGCATGCGTCCGTTTGTAGTATTAAGGGCTTATCTCCTTCTCGGTGGAGTTGGTGGATATCTTGAAGCTATTCTTCAAGTCGAAAATGCTCCTTGTTCCGGGTCCCATCGCCAATGGGTGTCTTTCTCGAGGAGTGGATGTAGCAGTGCCATATATTCAGTAATATTTGGAACAAAGACTCGTAGCCAATTACATAGACCCAAATACCGTTGTAGCTGTTGCTTATTTGAAGGTTCTTCCGCCTCTTCTATTGCTTGTATTGAACTTTGTTGTGGGAAGTTTCCCTCGGGTGATATGACGTGTCGCAGATAATCTGTCAATGACTTGCTGAAGAAGCTTTGTGACAGCTTCCAAGTCATTCTGTGTAATTCAAGTCTTTCCAATACTTGTTGCAGATGGCCTAGATGTTCCTCCCAGCTATTAGAATATATTATTACATCGTGGAGATAGGTGAAACAGAACTCGCCGATGTAACCTGTAAATACTTCCGCAGACATTAACCGTTGGAATGTTGCGGGGGCGTTTTTCAAGCCAAAGGGCATGACTCGAAATTGAAGGGTTTTGCCCTCCGGTGTTGTAAAGCATTATATTTGTGACTGTCCGGGTGGACCGCAATCTGCCAGTATCCAGACTCCATGTCAAGAGTATTGAATATTTTGGCATTTCCAATATCTCGTAGAGTGTGAGACAAATCTATATCTGGGGTAGCTATCGGGTGGGTGACTTCATTTAATGATTTGTAATTTACGCAAAATCGCTATTTCCCGTCATTGTTAGGTACAAGGACGTGTGAGTTACATAGGGAATTTCATGACTCCACAATCTCCTGTTCCTTCATGTCGTTGACCTGCTCCATGATGAGATCACGGCGGCGGGCTGACACTTGGTATGGACGGTTGTAGACTGGGACGTCAGTTGTAGGCCATATTTCATGTTGTATGGAACGTGTTTGTCGTAGCGTCCTCCTTGTCTGAATGCTCGGGCGTACTCATCTAGTATGGTTTTTAGTAGGTAGATCTCTGGTTCTTTGAGCTAGTGGTTAATGCTCATTGGGTCGATGGGCATTGGAGTGATGTCATCTGGATTTTGATCCCAGTTTACAGTGATACGGTTGGTTTCTCCCAGATGGGCTCTTCGTTGTCCATAATCTAGAATTCATTGATGGCGGATGAGCCATGGACACCGTAGTATTACTGATTCGGACATGGTTGGTGATACAATAAATTCCGTCGGAGTAGTAATACTTTGAATTTTTATGTTCAGGGTAATTCGACCGGTTACGAGCAGGGTGGAGTCGTGTTCCGCCATTCTTACTATTTTGGTTTGCAGTCTTAGTTCGACAAGCTGGTTTGGTGTTAACCAATTCCCCCTGATAAAATTTCCAGTGGCTGCCGAGTAAAGTAAGGCGTGTACCCTGTCGTTATTTACCTCCATCTCTATGTGGGGAGTTATGGGGATCGGTACTTCTTCACTTAATCCTTGGAGGATGGGCACTTGTAAACTGGTGGTGGTGGCCTGCTTCGTACCCCGCATCGGCGTTTCCCAGCTTGGTTCCGGGAGTTGGTTTTCCAGCTGGATGTGCTGGGATATTTGACAATGTTTTGTCAACTCGGTTTGATGGAATGGCAGCTCCCTGTGGTTTCCGGAGACAGTCCTTGTTCCAGTGGTTCTCTGGACATAACCAACATTTGCGTATCAGTGCCATACGAGGGGTTGAGCTTGGTACGCCTTTAAGGGACGCAAACGGTGATGCTCATACCTCAGGGACCTTGGCTGATACTGGTTTTACGAGACTCGCCTGTGCTGCAAAGTTTTGCTCAGCTTCTCGTGCTCAATCAACTAATTCATCCAAGGTGGTGGGTCTAGCCATCAGGAGTACGTTCCTGAGATTCGGTAGTAGTATTTGACTGATGGAACGAACGGCGGTAGCTTCTTCTACTCCAGGGAACACATGTTGAGTACCTGGCTCTGGCTATTACACTGCATCGTTAGTCTAGCTAACACCTCCTTGCCTGTGAATTCCGCCACTATCCGATTACTGAACTGCTTCGTCCATTAAGAATTCTCCATATATTTCCCACCATGTGAGAGAGAGGCCCTTCAAATGTAGTCGGGCCCTGTTGACCCATTGTTTAGGTGGCAGGTCCGTTTCTTTGAATTCTTTTTCTCATTCCTGCGTAAATGCTACTGGGTCTTCGTGTGGGCATCAGCGTCTGACATGGTAGCAGTTAAGGGCGCCACGGGGTGTTTTGGGGACTCCTCGAAGTCCGCTTGACTGATTGTTACGACTCTTAGTTCTCAGGGTATGGTTGATCTAGTTCGTGCAGTTTACTGCGCACAGCTATTCCTCTGACACCCCACGTTGGGTGCCAGAAAATATCTTGACGTGTGTCCGGTTAGATTAACGGTAACTGTGGTAGAGGATTTTGTCCGCTAGACCAAAAGCGGGGTGGTTGAGTTTAGATAGAAGGCAAGAGGTGAGGAGTGTTGGTTTGTACTTTCTTACTCCTGCTTCTTGGGTGCCGTGGTTGTGGTGGGTTTTACCCAGATGTAGCGAGATTGGCCCAAGCCGAAACTGTGATTCCACAGGTGAGTTTCGTTGGTCCAGAAGTGGATGTTGTCCCAGCCGAATCTTACTTCAGTACTGGTCAACAATCCTTTTACCACAGGATGGCAAGAGGGGTGAATGCATATACAAGGAAATACAAATAATTCAATGACCGGAGCAGTCGATACTGACTCGTGCCTGAGTTGGGCGATGCGGTCTCATTCCGCCTGCCTTTCCAGTGTAGGTTGAGGAAGTGCACTCAACTGTCTGGCAGCAAGGAACGCTGCGTTTCATTCCCTATGTTTTCAGCCGTGCCAATTGTCGTAAGGCATCAAGTCTCTGCACACAGTATACTAGGTACACGTTGACATGAACAAACTAAACACAATTTACAGTGTAAGTCTGGTTTTGGCTTGCTGACCAGACTCTATAAAGTCTCCACTGATCCCCCATGTTAGGCGGGCTGATCAGAGATGGGGTGCTTTTTGGGCAGGACTCAGGCTACGAATATCCAGCTCTAACAATGCTTTGGGATAAAGCAATAACTCGGGACAGTTGCTCCTCCCTGAGTGAAGGTGTTACTAGTGGTTGTAGCTTCTCTGTTCCTCTCCACCGGCACTGGTACAGTGCTGTGGCAGTTCGAAAGCAACAGATGGCTGTCTAATAGGTGTGTAGAAAATATGAGGGACCTCTGAAGGGTTTAAGTTGATTCGTTTATTATAAATTACCTGGTTCTTGTCAAGGGTGTATGTAACAACCTGTATCTCATAGGCAAACAGAAAGATACTCTAAGAAATAAATGCTGAAAGGTAGGAAACTAAAGTATGTTTATTAAACCCAATAAACATGCGACACGTGCTACCTCTTACCAGACAATTGAGTGCTGAAGGTTACTATTCTGGCCAGGTGTAGGCGACCTGGTTCTAATGGAGAAAGGGAAAGAATTTGCTCAACGAGAAAAATATATAACTGTTCTAATAAAGGTGTCTTGAGGAGACAAAGTAAATTTAAGACGTGTTGGTAAGTATGTTCGCTGATTGTTGGGTTGACCTTGATCGTCGACAGTGAAGTAGCCGCAATGTGCATACTCAAAGCTTCGAAGTTCTCTGGTGGTCCCAGCACTAGCAATGCTGTAGGATGTCTCGTGAGATGAACAAGAATGACTGCCTGTGCCCAGCAGCGTCCGGATGTATATAGTGGAAGCTTGTAGGCTGCAGGTGCTAGCTGTGGGAGGGCGTGACGTCCTTCTGCCCTGGTTGGCGTGGGAATACTCTGGTCAGCGTTTCTGCTTCGTGCCTCATTGGTGGCGCTCAGCCTTGCCCGAGGTCTGGTCAGCTTGTTGACTCTCAGCGTGTGGAAGGGGGAGGGGGTGACATGCTGCTGGGTTGTGTATCCTCCAGGTGAAGAGAATTTGCTCATATGTTCTTGTTGCCTGTAGGTTAGGCAACGTGTCTCTCACATCTGTAGTGGTGGAAGAGGTACTCTTGGCGATGAGTCATATTCATATTAGATTAGTTGTATAAGTGGCACTCGTCAAAGTCTGTGTCTCAATATAGAATGGAATGAGAGAGAGTGTGTGGAGAACAATAAACAAGTGACAGACATCCATCTATAACTTCCAGTTCAACTGTATGTCCCAATACTTTTGTCCTGACAAGGAACAACAATGAAAACCAGTCTATTCCTGTGTCCTGTCGTAAGCAACGTATAGAATATGTGTCTATATTATTATAGCATAGGATGGCAAGAATATCCATAGTTCAAATTCAAATACCCAATAACCCCCACTCTGTAAAAATTATAAAGGAATGGGTCGATGCTACATTGTTTCGATACCAAAAGATTCTTACGATACTCGATACCAATACTTTCCTCAATATCAAACAAAAATTGTCATGAACACAAAACAACTTGGCCAAGGAAATCGCTCATTTTACTAGTGACGTTGGCACACACTGAAACTATATAAAAATCCACATTACACTGGAAACATAGGTGGACGGCCTGTAATCCAAATGTCCTTAACCAATGATAAACCAACACAGTCTCCTTCAATTCTATAGAATCACATTTCCACAGTAAAAGCTCTAATCAAACTTTGAGGAAAATTATAACTCAGTACACACTTATTTTGCGATTTCACAGTTTTTAAAATTTTATTTTGCGACTTCAAGGAAATTACTGTAATGTAAAATAAATATTGTAATTATCTGATACACCTGCCATAGCCTAGCCTGCAGAATACGCGGGTTAGGCTACGACAGGTGTATCAGATAATCATGGTATTTTTTTTGTGAATATTTAATATGCAGGAGCATATGATGCCATAGCCCGTGGAATCCGCGGGCTAGAGGCCATGGCGGGTGTATCAGATAATTATGGTATTTATTTTTATAAATATTTAATAATGCAGTTGCATCAGATAATTGTGTTAAGTGTGGGATGTACAGTAACTATTCAATTTAATCGCTCATGCCTATCAAGCGCTCGCTTGTAACTACCTGCTTTTATCGTACCTGAAATATACACCGTAATAGTGAATAATGGGATAAAAATTAATTGAATGAAAAATTTTGGTGCAGCATATAATTGTGGTATGTATTGGGTGTACAATAACTACTCAAATTGCTCACTCGCGGCTATCGGCGCTCGTTCGCAACTCTCAACCAGTTTTTATTGGACCTCAGTTATGCATCATAAAAGTAAATGTTGTCAAAAATCATGTTTGTGGTATATATGGGTTGCGTAAAACACCTCAAGGTGCTCACAGCTGTGTGAATATTATGTTATGAATAAAATGTGATATATTGTTGTACTTTTAAAATTCAATAACTTGTAAACCGTTCATCCAATCTCGACCTGTGAAGACTTTTTGGAATGCTTGCAGGAAGCTTTGGACTACTCACTGCCAACCGAGATAATTATGGTACACATTAAAAATATGCTGTTAATATCTTGCGAACCGTTGGACCTAGGTCAAATTTTATGGGGTGTGTTGGAATGCCATAAGGATACTGTTTAAATGGTACCCTTTTCAAAAGTATTGTACGCATTCCAAAAGTTATGGTACGCTGTTACCATAAATGACACAAAAAAATTTATTTTAATATTTAAATAATTAACTTATGGTACCCTTTTCAAAAATATTTGTATGTATTCCAAAAGTTATGGTATGCTTATACTATATTCATGGCGTGAGAAAATGGGTGTTAAAATTCAATACTTCTGGATATTCTCATGCGATACTCGATACTATAAAGTATCAAGTTTATTGAGGATCCCATCCCAAGAAATATATGCTTGACTGAAGAGTGACCTACCCCTGTTCCAACATTTATGTCTGTTACTATATATAAATAAAATTGAAGTATGTAGCACGTAAATAACTTTGTGATCAAGAGTAAGCATTTTATTTAAAACTAGCAGCCGGCATCGCTTCGCTCAGGTTTCATGGAGTTATTTAAATACATACCTATATATTTGCGACTACCCGTGACTAACCTTGACGACCCGTGACTAACCGTGACGACCCGTGACTACTTGTGATGACCCATGACGACTTGTGACTACCGGTGACTACTTGCGACTACCTGTGACTTCTTGTGACTACCTTTGACTACCTGCGACAACTTGTGGCTACTTGCGAATTTATAATATTAAGATAATATTACGATCCTTTGAGCCACTGTGGCCCCGCTTGATATATTTTTATCTACTGAGCCACTGCCGCCCCCGTTGAGAGTGCTCTAACCACTGAACCACTACGTCCCCACTTGGGATAGCTCTAGCCACTGGGCCACTGCTTCCCCACTTGAGATTGCTTTAGCCACTGAGCCAGTGTCCCCGCTTGGGATCGCTCTAACCACTGGGCCACTATGTCTCCACTTAAGTCTCACTTGGGATCCCTCTAGCCACTGGACCACTGTGGCCCCACTTAATATATGCCCATAAGAATGTATTCTAACAGGGAAAGAATTATAAGAATTGGCCCTGTAGTTTTGGTTGAGCATGCTTGGAAAGCAGCCAGTAGCTCGTTTTTCTCTGACTTGGTTTACAAATTTTGAAATTTCCCAAGGACTTTTTTCTTTTTGAATTTTAAATAGCCTATGGCCATCTAGAAGAATGTAGCTTTCTAATAGTGAAAGAATTGTAAGAATCGGCCACGTATTTTCCAAGATTACAGGAGACATATAAATAAATAAACTAACTCACATTACCTCTTTATAATATTAGTATTGATTAAATTACAGACATAATTGCATTTTAGGTATTAAAATATTTTATAGTTCAAAGGTTGAGATTTCTAGACAATGTTCTCAAATAGTTTGTTACAAAAGTTATTGAATATAATGTGACGATTGTATCGTCACGAGTGATTTTAGTTGTAATTGTCAAAATTTGGTAACCTTGTGAGGGCGAGTTTTGGTTATTATTAGACTCTTGGTAGTTTTAATTCATATTTTTATGTGAGGTTTTATTTTAAGTAATTGTTTTATTATGGTTTAATATTTCATGATCGCTGTCACATAATTTTTATTTGTTTCATATCTCAGCTACCTGTTATATTAGCGTATATATTTATAACTATCCACTCTCCAGCTGAGCGCGACCAATGATACTCTTTGCATTTTAATGTGTTTTTTGCATGGTCGCCGTTCGGAACGTGCAAGTGATGGCCTTGGTGTGAGGTAGGTCGTAGGCCGAATATATTGGCTTGCTTTCCAAGGGTGCGCGACATGTGCTCGCGAAACAGCTGTTTGGCTGTACGTATAGAAGCGGAAGGCGATGGTACAATGTCCCCGCCGCATAACTGTGGATCTGTGGTTGCGGGTTAATGAATGGTGCTTAAAACTGTGTGCTGCTGAGCATAAATTTGTTACGTTATTGCACCGTATATCAAAGTGTAGCCTCCGCGGACTTTGCAATAATTTTTGCGTGCATTAGCACAGCACTTGTTAAATTTGATGCCTGAATTATCACGTCATGTTTGTAACTGTTACATGAGTGTGAGTGAGTTAAAGTTACGGGAACGAAAGCACATAATGTGTGTGTATGCATAAACGTGCCAAGATTTAGAAGAATTTCCTTCGCCATGCCGAGTGGCGTACATTCGCCGTCTCCCATGGAAGCGGTCCCATTTGGCTGTAGTTACATAGCAGGCTGGAAGGCCTGAGGGATCGCAGCTGCTGAGGACGTCGTTCATTTCACATGTATGCCAGGTCGTTTGCATACACAGTTTCTTCAGCCAGCTGAATTAAGGTACTGTGTCTACGAATATATTGCCCGAGAACATTGTGGGCATTATCATCAGAGATTTTCCCTTATTTTGACTGAGATTTTTCACTCGCGCTGCCTACAACCGGCGACTGCTTTTATGTGTGTACAAGTTTTGTATTTTAAACAGTCTTTTAATATCAAATTTTGACCTCGGCACTAGTGCACAATTTGTATAATTTTTATGGTGCCATTTTATTAATTGTCACGTTATTAGGGCCAATGTTTACCATTTACGCAAGTGAATTCAAAGTACTGTACGAATGACATTTCCAGTGATTGTCAGTAAATGAACAGTAAAGTTAATTCCGCTGAGTATCTGTTAGTAGTGTTGCTAATCCTTCTGACTCTTAATTAAAAATTATCTGAGAGAGTAATGAAGGCATTTCACACAAATACAAGTGCTAAATTTTATAAATTTTGTCGGAATATATTCATAGGGTGCAATAGCAACAAGGGGTCTTTGAAGACGAGCGTATCTTGTTCCTTGAATTATACTAATTGTTCTTAGGGGTAATTGCGAGTGAGGTAGTGTTGACGTACCTGAATCCTTAAGGGACAAGCGTGACTCAACAACTTGTTAGAAGAAATATTTGAAGTTTTACTGATAAAATAGAGCATTTTGATAATTAGTTTTATTTCATATCTAAACTAAAATGTTAGTGTTATGTGATGGTGTGTTATTTTGATGTTATTGCTATTGATGTAATCTTGCCTCTGCACATTATATACACTTGTGGTAGATGTACAAACTACCGAAGCACAGCAGTTGTCAAACTGTAGAGAGGAAGTATACCTGCTTGGGAGGATAAATGTTTACTCGCTTCCTCTTGGCTGTTGTTTTGTCTCTCCTTTGTGGCCTAGTTTTGTTTTACTTTGTGTGCTCTGTATAAAAACACGTTAAATTATTAGGTATTACAGCTTTTTAAACTAACGACTTAACATGTTTAGTTAATGTGACAGTTCAACACTTTTAAAACTAGGTAGTGCCATTTGTTGGCCTTCTTCCTTTTTCATACTAAGAATGAGGTACGTATATGATTTTATTGGTAATGTTATATACACTTCCTTTCAGCAGTTTTAATGCCTAGTCAGCATATAAATCAAATTTGCACTTCGCCATACATATTTTAAGCACTTTGTCTTTGTATGCAAATGAGTTACATTGAAACTAACATTGTTTGCTTGACTGCTTACAGAATGTGGCAGTGTTGAATACTTCCCATACTTCAAAGGCAGCTACCTTGCTGTTGCTGCATCTCTGAATGGAGGCAACGCTCTTGCAACTTTTGTGCGCACTTTACAGCAGTGGACTCATGAATTGGGATTCAATGTACCACAAGGTTAGTCAAAGATGGATAGATGAAGAGCATTCACTGCTTCTTTTTTACAGATCTGACGAGTGGCTGGAAATGTGAAGCATTTAGGTGATTTCCATTCAAGTCTTACAAACTCCTTGTGCAACTAGTGAAGAAGTTGCTGCTTTTGGAGTGAATTTTCTTATCACAATCATACAGCCTGTAAAATTTAGGATTAACATTAATGTTAGTTGCTTATCAAAAAGTGCCATCATCTAATACATTTAAGTTAATGTATATGTAGTTTCTCTGGTAACATTTATTAGTATATTTTATTCCTCTTGTTTCTTAAAATAAGTTTCATGGATTGAACATAATAAGTGCTGTAGGTGAATTGCCTTTGGTTTATTTGGTGTTGTGTGCAGCTAAAGTGTGGGAGCGTGTATTGGCATTGGCAGAAGATGAGGGGTCAGTGTCCTCCTTGAAGGTGATTCCCACACTTCTCGGTGAGCGTCACAGCCCTGAGCAGAATGCTACTGTGAGCAACATCGACCCAGGCAACCTGGGACTTGGGCAGGTGTTCCGAGCACAATGCTGTGGACTCATTCAGAACCTTCACAGGTAGCAAGCTGCATGACAGCTGGCTCATTTTATCTTGTACTTGCAGTGTTTAGTGTTTATTGCTGTACTGTTCATTCTTTCAGCTACCTGAATTTGCAGTGGTGTTCTCTTGTATGCTTCCACAACTAATTTGAGAGATTTTCTCTATCAAAGAGTAATTCAAATTGACGCATACCTGATTAGGAAGGGTTCTGATTGTTAGGGCTGTTTGCATCAAACACTGACCAACAATTTGGGAATTTAATTCGAAACTTAAGATAAGATACTGAGGCTTACTCACAAAAAATTTGCAAAGGGCACAATTAGAATGAAATGCCAGATATAAGGCTTAGAAATTATTTAAGTATTTGGATCCTTAGCAGTTTGTCGACAGAGTTGAGATACCACCGTCGCCTGCAAGATTGTTGTATCTACCAGGCTAGGACAGATGTCCCAATAATAATTTATCATTTCGCCCAATGAGCTACCGAGACGATGCAAGAGGTCCGGGGCGGATACAGCAGCGTGTCGCAGGGTGCCGCCACACGTGAGACGCCTAGATCCCACCGTTCTCCACTATGCCGCACGCACCAAGGATCTAGACTCTAGGCTTGCACCTGCTAACCCACTCTCCAGACACCCTATGCCAGTACAGGAAGAGATGGCTGAAGAGTATATAAGGAGATGTGCCCCGGCCTCTGGTTCGTCAGTTCTGATTCAGTTCTCGATTGTCTCTTCTGAGCTCTCATCGCTTCAGTTATTGGTGCTGAGGCTCACACCTCTCTTAGTACTTCACCGCTCACCTCGTGGGGTCGAAGATCCTCTCCTACGCTACCTAAGGAAGAACCAGCAGCATCGACAGCTTCACACTGTGACACGTTCAGTCCCTTACGGACACCCAGCGAGTAGAGCTCGCCCCGAGGATTATCACACGAAACACGCACTAGCTACTGCCTCTTCTATTAGTTTTTAACAGGGCGCCTACCCCTGTTTAAGATAGGGTTTTGCACCTTCTGTCTAGTCTCTGTGGAATTAGGAGATAGCACACTTCTATGATCTGTATTTATTTCCTTAGGGTCAATAAACACCGATCTTACCACATCTCTTGGCTTTCACTCAGAGTTCCTTCCTTGTGTCATTATCAGAGCGGGAGGACTCAGACCGGGTTTAAACGTACCATACTTACATGCACAACACAACAGTACATCCTTGGAAGGCCATCCATTCTTTGCCCCGAGTGAACGGTAGAGCCACGACATTTGGATACCATCCCTTGGAAGTTGGATTGCTGTCTCGGTCGCCCCCCACCTCACCGCTCACTTCGTGGTGCATAGAAGGGGAACTTCTTGAAGTCCTGGGAGACCAGTGACCTCTGAACCCTCACCTCACCAGTATTGGAAGGCCACCCATTCCTTGCATCTAGTGAGAGAGCAGTAGAATCATGACACTAGGTATGCTCCCGGTGGGATCGGCTTGCCGGCCAAGGTGCTCAATTCTCGCCACTCAATTTGTGGTGCTGAGAGGGTTGCGCTCTGGTGCAGGGTAACCTACCCCCATGTGACAACACCGTGCGGTTCCCGCAACCAACGCCCTGCAGCTCAAACCTTCTCCACCTGGTGGAGGAGTCAAGAGTGAGGTGAGGCGGTGTTGGCGGCATAATTGGCACCCACACTTGGACACACACACATCAACTACCTACCTCCTGCAGTCCCGACTTCTGTGCCTACTGCCTTACATCCGTAGGGGTGGAGTTGAGAGATGGGCCAAGAAGGTGAGGACTATCTCCAAAAATCTACAGGGGCTATGTATCCTTCCTAGCAGGTTCAGACTGCTCAATTCACGTGAACAGGCTGCACTGCCGAGACGTCTCACCATACCTGTACCAACCGTCACACCAGTGGATTTGTTCGAACCACCTACCAAAGTCGCGTAGGGTGTCACTCCATAGTGCAGGAGGCACTGTTTAGCAAAAGGTCCACCAGTACACCGGAACTGCAGTCTAGCATCTCACCCGCAATCCCCCCCTCCCCCAGGTCGAGTGACACCCAGAGTGAGAACAGGTGCAGTACTGCAACACAACAAACCATCACGCCACCCTACTGCACCACAACCTAAACCCGCTCCATGCCGGGTGAAACTCGCCAAACCCGACTTTGTACTAAGTCAACAGCCAACCAGGTCCATGCTGTACACCAGGCAAGCCCCAGTGTCCGGAGTTGAATATCCGCCTTGAGACGCAACTCGCCTATCATCGAGTAGGTCACCCAAGACAGGGACTGTTGTATGTCAATCTATCTATATATATATATATATATATATATATATATAAGATACTTTTATGTTAACAGAAATATAAAATGCTTGTTATATATATGATACATTTAAGAAACAACCAAGCATGGCATACATGATGTAGGTTTGATTTTAAAATAGTTAAGAAACTTAAAATAGACCTTAGATAATCGTATTACAGTGGAACCCCGGAATACCGCAGCCCGTTATACCACAGCTCGTTATACCACAGATTCGGTTATACAGCGGGGTAATTTATGTCCCCCGACCTGATTAAATAAATAAGTGGAAAGCATGCAGTCAGGTAGGCATGTGGTCTGTCAGCGGGTGGTCGTGGGTTGCTGACGTGGACGAACTGAAGGGGGAGGGGGAGTGAGCGGGCGCGCGTTCTTCCTCCTTTCAGTGCCAGTATATATTTTACTGATTCATTACATCCAATACTGTATGTTTTTCCGTATTCAATTTCCTTGGTGTGGTGTGTTGTCTTTGATGGAAGAATTCCTATTGGTCCTTTTTTCATGTGACCCTATTATACCTGTTCTGTTGTTTGGTTGTAAACAGACCAAAAAAAGGTTACTCTAGCAACCTTAGTAATCTTTCCATCTTATCTGGGTGTTTGATTAGTGTGGGGGATGGCATGGCCACATTCCAAGTTTTACTGACACTTACAAGTTAACGTGAAATGTGTGTGCATTGTATAGCATAATACATTTAAGCAATGACAATTATTCGAGGCCAAAATGTTTAAATAAAGTAAATTAAAATATTCTGTAATAATGTCGTAAAAGGGATGCCGACTTCTGTGGCGCATTCAGTATAAAACTGGGTTCAGACTGGGTAAGGTAGGGACTAAGACATTTACAAGCCTATAATTAATCTACTACAGGATATAGCGATACGTATAATTAATCTCCTATGGGATATAGCGCTATATAATCATTATAATTATGATGTAGACACTTTGATTATAATGTGTATATAGAGGCTATTCGGTATGTCTTCCTGTTTACAAAAAAACAAATTCAGAAATTTGAGGCACACAGTACGTCACAGACTGCACACAAGCTATTGTGGCAATGCCTAATGCAGAAAAGTGGCCTTTCTTTTCATGACACAAATAATCCGCTATTATTTGTTTTAATTTTCCTTTTTTGTAAAATGCAAATCAGACGAGCGAGCGACATGTTTCACAACACGTGAAGCACTGATAGATCCCATCTGCAGTGCAAGCATGCTTCAACCTCTGTTTAGTTTCATTTCGACGTGAGCTTCCTTTCTCCTCCTCACTTCCTCACAACCAGGCCCACCAGGGAGCAGGTGGGTGAACCTCCTCCTCCAATCTGGTAACAAACAACTGTAGCGAACACCGCCCTTGGTGGAATAAGTATATCCTTTGCCTGAAAAATGCATTTTTTTTTAGGTATTCTTGTTTGAATGCATGTGACCTCCTTTATCATACCACTTTTCTCGTCTTTTGTTTTCCTCCCTTGGGTGCTGTCAAGTTCAGTGATGCAAATAAAAAAATTAAATTCCATTAGCAAGGGGCTCAACAGTATCTCATGCTGAATGGTGTGGGTCTGATGCAGTGTTCTCCCAGATCTGAAAGCTCTGGCATGCTTGTCAAGGACTTCTTTCAATTTGTGAAACTGCACCTCCGTAAACGCGTTGTTAATCTCCTCTTCTCGGAGGGTTTGAGGCATCTGGTGGTCTGGTCTGCTTTCCCAGTTCACTATTACGTGGTGGTTGTCGTGCAGGTGTACTTTCTTTTGCCTGTGGTCCATTATGCATTGTTGATGCTGAAGCCAGGGGTGGTCTAGTATCAGCCTGGATATCAGGTGACACGACAAATTCCGCTTGGGTCTTGAGTTTGTGAAGTTTAACAGTAAGGGTGGTACGGCCATCGACAGTAAGTGTGCATTCTGGTTTTGCCATTTTCACAGTCTTCATTTGGGGGTGTAGGGGTTGCCCACTGGTCTTCAGTGAGTATGTCTCGCTTGATGAAATTGCAGGAAGCGGCTGAGTCATGCAGCGTTAGTACGTTCTTCCCATTGACGTGAACTTTGATGTGTGGGGCTTCTGGTATTTCAGTTTCCTCTTCTAGGAACTGGCCTATTTGCCCTTCTCGTCCAATGGGGTCGCCCTTGTTGACCCAGTAGAGGCAGCAGTGGCGTTTCCCTTCTGTGGGGCACTCTTCTGATTCGACTCAGCATTGATGGTACGTGACGTAGGGTTTGCGCTCCCTTCTTCTGTTCGTTCCTGTCTTTGTGCGGGCCACTGCAGGCAATGTGTTGAAATGGTACACAGGGTAATATCAACATTTCAGTATGTGTGGAGTTGGCAGTGTGGGTGGCGGCAAGTTATTTTGGAGCTCGGGCAGCTTGTCTGGCTGCATTTGTTTCGGGCTCTGTTTGTTTCGTAGGTTTCAGGCAGTCAAGGAGAGCCTGCGCTTTGAAATTACGCTCAGTTTCCCATGTACAATCTATGTGATCATCTACTATGAGTGGCTTGGGGATGAGTAGGATATTCCTTTGCCGTGGTAACAACAGACATCAGCACGCAACTTTCCTCATCTCTGTTTAGAAATATCCTACGATACATTTGTACCTTCCTGCGGAGAAAGATTTCAAATTCCTCTTCTGACGTCTGGGTGCAGCTATAAAATTCCGTTATGGGGCGTGCAGGTACCTTTTTACCTGTAAATTGTCGGCTACTGAGTTGGCTCCACTCCGAAACAAATTCACCATAGGGCTTTGCCCTTCTGTCTGGCCTGTGCTCATGATACCCATTGCTTCTCGGGCACTTTTTGCTTGCCAAATTCCCATCTGCATTCGGCCGTGAACACTAGTGGTCCTCATGAGGTCTTCCTGCGAATTCTGGCAGTTGCGGCTCCCCGAGCAGTGAGTCATGCTGCAGTGGAAGGTGGGTCCAGGATTATCCAGTCTGCACTCCAAGGCGCATCAGTAGATCTCTCATTGGTACGCCATTACGGGTCTGGTATATTGTTCTTCCAGCTGTCCAATGCAGTTACGTTGGTACATTTCACCATACAGGATATAACGCACTGTGGGGTCCCGCACCCTGGGCATGTTGTCCAATTGCAGTACGCCATCTGCCGTGTTCTGCAATCATTGCACTGGTACTCTAGGCCATCAATGTAACAAGGTTCATGTGCCCAGCCAAAGCAGGAATAATGATACAACTGTGGGCAATTGGTGCACAGGATTCTGTGATTTCCAGTGCCAGGGCAGCTCAGTTTCGAACAGCGGCTGTGCTCGGTTGCAGCTTCAGCTGTGCAGTCGAGCTCGTGCTCGCTCATGTCGACTGTGGACATTTCAGTTGCGGTTTTGAGCACTACGGGGTGTTTTTTCAAGACTCCCTGAAGTCCAGGTGGTTTCTGCTAGGTCTGGCTGACCTGTTCGCACTGCCTAGTCGATACTACAACAGTGAAACTTCCCACGTTGGGCACCAGAAAAACTCTTATCAGTCTTCTTCTTGATGCATGTTATCTTGGCTGACTGACGAGCAGAACGTCAAGGAGGGTTTGGTTTTGTTGGGCGCTACGTCAGGTACACCCTTTTTACGGGGTTGCTGGTTCTGATTAGTTGCTATGTGGCACTGGTGCTCATCCAGTGTAGAGGACTGGCCTGGTAGTTTTGCGGCAGGGCACAAAGTCGGGTTCGGACAAGGTAATCTTGCATTTCATGTTGTTAGCTTTCAGCGGGATACCTGGGCGACACGTAACCTCTGTGGCAGGCTTACCTTGGGGATTTCAGTAGGGTGTCCGTGTGCTGCAGGTAAGTTAATAATCTTACTTCGGACGTTCGATCGTGCTGGTGGGGGCAGAGCAAGTGATTCGAGTCTGAATTATGCAGTAGGAATTGTAGGTAGCTGATCTGGCTGACTGAGATACTCTGCAATCCAAGGGTGAATCTCCTCGTTCAAACGTGTCACCGCCTCAAACAAGTCCTTAGGGCAGGGCTGCCACCAGCCCTGAAGCTGAAATCCTGGTTCTTGTATATAAAAATTCTGTAATATCCTGGAATTATTGGGCCAAATCCTGTAATGTCTTTGAATTAAAAAAAAAAAAAATTGTCGAATTACAGAAACAAAAGTGGATATGAATGATATTTACATATTTAATGTAATTGTTTTGGTTTGGAATGTTTAAACCCTGGTTATTCTTTTCACCACTCACGCTTATATTTTTGTTTATACAACTAACGTATCTGCAAAAATTTTTGTTTCCTCTTCATTGTCACCAGATTTGGATTGTGTGTACAAAAACGGCAATGCGCTGCAAAGATTCTTTTCAATTATAGTCTTGGTCTTCGCATGTGATCATACAGCTCGAAAATACGTAGATATTTTGGACATATGCGATTGAAGCAATGGCGTATGTCCAAAATATTTCGCTTAATTATTCACCTCTGTTGCAAGAATCTTTCAAACAAACACGTCCACAAAACTGACGCACATCCTTGTCACTTGTACACAGCTGTCATTTCGAGTAGAGTGCTGTGTGCATGCACATATCTTTGGCAAGTGAGAAAAAAAAGTGGTTTGTTTACTTTTTATGTTCATCGACTTATCACAAGTTTGAAGTAAAATACAATCAAACATTTTGTAGATTACTCTTGAATGATTTTGTATTAATAATGGACATAAATATTCATTGTGGAGATAAAAATTTCACAGTTCCGACAGTAATATATTAGGGTAAATAGAGATAAACATGTAGTGGTCTTACTGCTCTGAAAGAGCTTTGGATGAGACTTGTTTACATTTCTTTGTACTGTATAGTTTTGTTCCATGTAATAATCATTCAGAGAGATTTTTCATCCTATTTAAACATTAGTTATGGTGCCTCAAGTATACAACATAGTAGAGATACAAAAGATCGCAAGAAATTATTTTGTACACATCAGTGGAATGTATTAGAATTATTTCACAGATATTTTCCTAGAGTTAAAAATCAGTTAAAACTGATAAAATCCATTAAAACGGCAGGCCTGCCTTAGGGATGTCATGGGTGATAGGTATCAGTAAAAGGCTTGTTCCTTAGGTGCGAACCAGTTGTTATAGGCAACGAGAGAGGGGGTAAGCTCTTGTAAACACCCAGAGGCAGTAAGCACCTGTTGTACCTTTTCATGAATAACACTCCAGCAAGAGTAAGACATTTGGAGACAGAAGCACACTCTCATTCTGTGAGGCTGAAATGGAGAGAACATGTAACTCTATGTAGTGTAGTGCCATGTGGAGCATCTGCAGATTCAACGACACCCTGTCACAGTACTCGGCGCATAAATGCGGTTAGCACATCAGGCCTTGCCATCAACAGTCTGCGCACGTGGGTGTAGGCTCTGAGCTCAAGTCTTCCCAACCCAGGGAACAACCCCTCCGGTGCCTAAACGCAGTGGAGAGGGCGAGCACCTGGTTGACAATCTGAACTCAAGAAGCAGAGTGCCTGGTTGTGGGCTCTACCATTCTGCCTATCGAGGTAAGCTGAAAGGGTGGTCATTGCTGGTGGGTGTGGGTATTCAGATAGTTTGCTGGCTCGACTGAGTAAGATTCCCGGGTCACCTGTTTTTCTCTTAGCGGCGTGAGGTCAACTAGAATAGGTGCAAAGTCTACAGGAAAGGGGTACTCTTGAGTCAGATAAAAGACTATGTTTATTCCGTTTGACGAGAACTAAACATGTGGTGTCGCACTACCTTCTAACTTTGGCAAGAGCTTTAGGGAAGCTAAATCTACGTTAGCCATGTAAAGGCAACTTAGTTCTGAACTACAAAGTTGGGGTAGACGAGTGCTGTGAAAACAACTTACACTTGTACTAACTCCCTACGCAATTGTTGCAGAGAAGGGGCTGCAGTGTCTAAGTGTGTAGACGACATGGCGGTTAGGTTTCTTCGGCACGAATGCGGTGAAGACTAAGCAGGGTTTAGACAGGATGATTCCGGTAACGAGGCGTGGTGGAGACCAAGGGGCAGGTTTTTCCTTCGGCACTAGGAATGCGGTGAAAGAAGGAAGGTAGAGCTAGGAGTGTAGCTGAGCAGGCTGGTTAATGTATCCGGCAGCGAGTGTGTTGGATGAAAGAAGACTGTCTGCTGCAGGCTGATCAGTTCCTTCGGCGGCTAGCGCGGTGAAGGAATGAAGACTGGTCATGAGCCGACTTCTGGCTCGCTATTTATACTCTGTTGGCGGCTTCCTCTGCTGTCATTGGCAGCTTGGAAAATGAGGGAGGCGGCGAAGTGTACTGGTGTAGCCATCTAGCAGTGTGTAGTGGAACTCGGTGCCTTAGAGTGCATAGTCTAGGTGGGCCAGTGAATAATAAAATTCTGCATGTTAGAACATACATTCTTGTTCTTGGTGAACAGTACAATATCATAATGTCTTGTGGTAGTCAACAATGCGAACTCCATTGTAATCAGATGCACAGCTATGCTTTCTGATGAGCTCAAGTGGATTATTCTATTGTTGCAAAAGCTTCATGCTTCAGTATGTTAGTGTAATATGTACATTTTTGAATAGTTACATAATTGCTATAGTTTTATGTGTGGTGGTGTGAATGCTATTTTTTTTGTCACAAGACAATAATGAAAAATATTTTATGATTTCATGAAAGCTCAGTCTTAAGGAAAGTGTAATGATTTTCATATCATTTTATCAAGTGATTCATTATGATAAATTCACTGCAAAACCAAACCATAAAAATTGGAGAAAGTGAAGTATATACCGCAGGGGTTATTGTCCATATAAAAAAAATAATTTATGTAGTTATTTTAGTTATAAAATAATGAAAATAAAAAAAAATATTATTTACAGACTAAAGTTTTCTTTGTTGTAGTACTAAATGAACATACATTCAACACCCGAATATTCATCAAAATAGAGGATTTTCATTTTGTTACTACTTTCAGCAACTAAATATTGAACATTTGCACACGCCTACTATGTGATAAGTCTGCAGTGTGTTGATTAAACTAAGTCATTCTACGGAGGTTAGATACAACTGTGTGCAACATTTGGATAGTCTGTGCATAACATGTAAAGGTTGACTGCTTTTTTATTGCATATTGAACTAATAAAATTGTGTAATGCTTGTGTGGGACTTGCAGCATGATGCCACGAGAAATGCTGGTGACAGCACATATTGATCACATTGTCGGTATTGGCTCTGCCCTGACTCGCAACAAGGTGCTGCAGAAGGAAGTTGAGCACTGGTACCAGCTGCCAGTTGTGTTTGTGTCAGGAGAGGACGCTGCCATGGGGGCTGCTTATGCTGCTCTGGACAGCTGAACCTCCTGTTGTCTGCCTGCTAGACGTGGCCACCGCATTTGTGTAATCAGCACTTGTCCTTGTCTGCCTTTTTTGAAACTCACTGTTACCAGAGTGCATTAGCTGTTAGAAACAAATGAACCTCTTCCGTCCCTAAGCTTTACAAATTAAAAAATTATTGGAGAAAATTATATGTGCACTGTGTTTGAGACAAGCATAGGTTGTAACAAGCTCGATTTGCTACAGAACATTTTTACTGTGCCAAGAATCTAATACTAAAGTTCCCAGTATAGGTTTGTACTCATAAATTAATTTGGCACCTGTTTTGACCTAAAATTCAGAATAAATTTTAGGGAACATATTATTCATCCCCATTACTCATTACTGTGAAACACATTTTCTACATTCCAGTTGTTTAGCTGCTATTGCTGATACATTGATTCTGCCATAATTAAACCAAAATCATGGTACTTTCAAGATGCCTTTACCAGAAGAAGCAGTTGGCAAAGTCACAATCCCACCGAAATTCTTTTTTATATTGTTTACGTGTTCATTCCATCATTATGATTTCACAAGTAGTGACGCGGAGTATCCAGCACTTGAAATGGAACTCGTGTTGATGAATTTTCTTTTGTAGAAAGTAAGGAAGGAAAATTAGGGAATGCATATAAATAGTGCCTGGTAAAAAAATACGTAGTTTATTTTATTTTCAGTTTATATAGATTATGCACTGACCTTATATTTTCCCCAAAAAAAATGTTTTAAGTTAGAATATTGATGCAGTTACTACTGGTGTTTTTTATGAGAGACTGCAGTTGATTACATTATACTCAAGTGAATATCCATCTTTTTTCAGGGTACTGACAAAAAATTTCAATACATTTGAACTTTCAATGAATGTGGTCATTAAATTCAGATAAATAAAAAATGGGACCACAGAATGTTCCATGGATGCAGACTTATAATCCATCTGTGTTCAATACGTAGAGGTTCCACTGTAGATTATGTTAAAACTTGTGAAAATATTTTTTTGTAAAACCAGGAAATCTCTAATGGGGAAATTATAACACAGATTACTGTGTAGCAAGAGTTACAGAATGCGAGTCTAAATAACAGCACTTTTTTTCAACAGTTTTCATGCTGTATCCTTGAAATATGAAATATGGTCTTGCCAAATACACAACTATGTGAGTGGAAATTATTATAGAATTTATACTTTCCCACTTATAATTTCTTGCCATTGGGATCCCAAGTTTTCTCCTGAGATCGCAAAACCAAATTTCCATGAACTTTGCTGGAACAGACTGAATCATTTATATTCCTGTACTTCTCACTGTATGAACAAATAGAATAGTATATTAAAAATAATACTCTTGGCAGCCCATCCGTTTATGAACCTGTGATGGAAGATTGTAAACAGGAGAACATTGCATCAATTATGTGTATGAAACACAAGTGGGTCTGTATAAAAGTCATTCTTGTTGCCCTTATTTTCTTGGTATTTTTTTTAGTACCTCACTTCTTTTAGGAAATAAGTTTCCCAGAGTTGTATTGTTCCCCTGCAGTGCTCTCAATCTTTACACAATGTCATGATTTCTGTGTTTTAGTCTCTGCTTAATTAACTTTTTGTCTCTGTTCTTTTATTGCTTTGCTTTCATCAACACTTACCCTTCCATCTTCATTCTGTTTCTTACCCACATACATCACATTCAAAACCTCTGTCTTTCTCTCTCTTTAGTTATCCTAATTTCTCTTTATTTATACAATAAAATGGGGTGATTAGCAACAGTAGGGTAAAAAGAAACAAAACTTCAAATGGAGTTTGAAGTTATATTGAAAAACCAACCCAAAAAATCAGACGGTATTATTTATTGTAGACAAAAATAATACTCTCACCTTCTATTGAGTTCTCTTTAAATCAGAATACTTCATGTTTTGTTTTCAAGTTCTGTTTCCTTTCAACCCATTGTTGCTAATCATCCCATTTTACAGTACCTTTCCCTTCTCGTGGAATCGCTTGTTTTGTTTACAGTATTGCTAGATCACCCATAATGCCTTTGTTAGTCATTTTGCTTTGCTGCTCTTGTTCTCAAAATTTTTCATTGTTTTGTACTACAATTTATATTTGGAAATTCTACGTTTGTGGCAAGTTTTATTTGTGTCTATTTGTTTTTAATATGATCTTTATCCACATGCCTGACTGCTTTTGTAAAATTATATTGAATCTTGTCTACAAAATTGGTGGAATCGAAGAATCGAATCAACCCAACCCCAGTATACATCTTTATCTTCCCCATCTGGACATAACCTCATAATTGTTTTTTGGCATATTCCTTTTCTTACACTATCCTGCATCATACACCACTTTCGTACTCTCTCTTGAAAAGTATAAAATAAGGGTCCTTCTGTAGTTAAATAGAAGGGCCTGCTAAGGTATTTTGCAAACTTTGTCAAGAGTAAATAGTATTGTGTAGAAAATTTATGTTGTTTTAATGGTGCACATAATGAAAATTAACACAAAGCAATAACATAGACATGATCATTACTGTGATACAAAAATGTGTATTACCAGGCTAGTAAATTAGAGATGAATAGAATTAAATGTTCTGTGTTTTTCTAGTGACATGGTGGAAAACTAAAATGAATAATACTGGTTGTGAGCATCAAAAAAGGCTGTAGTACAGATCTGTAAATTTGGTCTTAGTTCCAAATCCCATAGTTGTGGCTGTGGCTTTTTTCCTTATAGAAGTCGAAATATTCCATTTTTATTGTGTGCGTGTAGATATATTTTGCTAAAATATATTATGTATTTAATTATTTTTGCCATTACCTACTAATTTTATTTGCTATGTAGTTTATGCTGTACTTTTGCATGTACCATGCACCCTACATAATTAGTGCACTGGTATTTCAGTACTGTGGTCGAGAAAACTAAAGTTTATGAAATACTTATTCCATCGTCAGTTAGTGAACAGCATTCATATTAGAACATTGCAATCACATTTTATGTGTGAAAATCTTTAGTGTAATTAATGCAGATTCAGATATGATGGGACTAGGCTGCTGGGCTACTAATTATGTTATGTATAAAACATAACAGAAACATGACAGAAAACATAAGTACTCACAGGGTGGTACTCGTGGATAGACCTGTTCACACACACACATGCACGTGCACGTGCACTCACACACGCGCACACACACACACACACACATACACACACACATATATATATATATATATATATATATATATATATATATATATATATATATATATATATATATATATATATATATATATATATATATTTTTCCATGTGGATATGCGGTTGCAAAGTTTTGCCTAGGCCAACTTCTTCAAGCGACAATTGCAGATTCAGTTACGCTGCCATGGGTGACATTGTACCTACAATATATTACTATTTGCAAGTAACAAAATTATTATTGGAAGTGTGTAGTTTGGTATTAATTGCATACTTTTTCTCATACCAAAGAGTTTACAATGACAAAAGAAATCGGTCAAAAAAACTTGCATCCATTGTGAAGAGAAGCTTTTGTGAAGGAAAATGGTATCTTGTCGAGTAGTGCTGATTTAGGTGTAGCGTAGGTATTTAGCAGAATGATTAGTCACTCTTTTCAATATTTTCTTGATTTACTTTATACTGTATTGGATTTTGTGCATATAGTACAATGCCACAAAATCAAAATTTAACGTATAGGTACTTTATATGGAAATTTCAATAGATCTGTGTGTGCAAGTTTGAAGACAAAACAAGCAAACTATGCAAGTGCAGTTTTATAAAAAGCAGTGAATAGATGTTTGTGAAAGATGATCATAGACCAATTTCATATACATGTTATTACTGAAGTTTCCAAGTGGGCCAAATCATTGTCCAAAAGAATTTAAAGAATTTTTTAAAAAGATTTTCGTGTAAGTGAATGTACTATTAGTCCACATACATTTTTACACAGTCTCTTCAATTGTCATGGTGGCCTATGTACAGGCGGTCGCCGCATGGCGCGCCAGTTCTGTTCGCCTCCGTGGTATGCAACTGTGCATGCAGGTACGTGAAGTTGCTGACTCTCTGTGTTTTATTCCTACATTGTATCTTTAAATCATCATGGAGCCACTCTACCAGAGCTTGCAACAACTTTGTCACTCAGAGCTGCAGTTTCCTGCATGTAGCACAAAAACTAGTAAATGCACACACTAAGTGGGTTTGGTGCTTACGTGGTAATATTAATAAATTTACCAATGCATAGAGAGAAAATGCTTTGACAAGTGAATTTTGCCATATAGGTGTGTTCATTGGCATTTTATTTCACAATCACTGGTGCATTAAAAAATTGAACAAATCTTTATGTACACACACAGAAGAAAAGTACGAACAGGACATACATTTTTCAATTACATTTTTAAATGTTGTATACAAGCCGGACAGATGTGTACTAATTTTGTATGCGCCACAAATTTATTTGCTCTTACTAAAGCTTGGTCCAACCATCTATTTTTAAGATTAAAAGTAGACCCTTATATTGTTTCTGAATATTTAGATAGTATTAACATGACTTGCATTGCGCTAGAAATCCTTCATAAGCAAAAATTGTACACACCAAAGTTAAATTTGCAAGTATGTTTAGGACTTCAAGATGGTGTTGCAATAAATTATGTATAGTTCTGTGTTCCAATGTTAGTAAAATATTAAAAAGCAAGCCCCAAGTTATTTTTTCATTGGATAAGTTACGGCATGTAATTCCTAGTGAATTCCAAACACAGTTTTGGGTACAGTTACAATGACCATGAACAATCTGGATTGTGATAAGAGGTTACAGGAAGAAATACAGGATGTTAAACTATAGTGTGTACAACAGTTAGTACTGCAGCTACATACAGTATTTTGAAAATTCTAGAATGATGTATGTTACTCAGCTGGTGAGATTAAATGCCATCTTGATTCTTGGAGTGGAGCAAGATAAAAATAAGGGTTTATGTTATTGTATATCTGGCCTTGTAACAAGTTATGTACTCATTAACTAATTCATCTCCACAAACATAAGCCTCATAAAGAAGGCTTTATATAAACAGGATTGCCAGCTGTATACCTCTGTTAGTCTGACTCTCAGATGTTACTTGGTTGCTTCTTGCAGTCAAGCTTAAAATGATGGACGTAACTGTGGCTCACTGTGTCCACTTTAAAACATTGAGATTTTGGAAAGTGACAGGAAGATGCCTTGTAAGATATCAGAGATACAGTTGTTTAAAGGCCTGGGAAGAAAGAAAATGTTATCCATCCCAGCCAGACTATTTGGTTGTGTGTTGTAGCTAAGTTGTCAGTGTTTGTGTGGCAATTTTCATAATTATATAAATTCAATCTTAATAAAATTATTTCACAAAAGGAATTATCTATTGAGGTGGATGCAGAATTTTAATTCCATGGTGAATATGAACTTTGTGTGATGGAGAAGTGAAGTACAGTATGCTTTTTTATGTAGACCATATTAGTCTATGAAACTGGCAAATCTGTACGCTGTCATTATTCGACATTAAGAATATAAGTATTCCAGAACAACTTAAATTGAAGAAAATCACCAAAATAAACAAAACATGCCAGTCTTGATATTGTAATGCAAATTGGTAGGAAGTCCCAACTGCACTTAAACTAAAGCCATAATCCACGAGACTGTATTATATGGGGAGGGGGGGGGGGGGGGGGTAAAATATACATAATTGCCAAGTGTTTTCAGTGGAAGTGAAGAAATCATGATCCTGTCACTAGAGAAAATAAAAATGAGTGACTTGCATCAGTATTACTTAAAAAAATTTGTCAGTATAGTGCCAGTCAGAAACGTCTACTTAAATGAGAATTGGATTGATAGCAATTTCTGGGTTACAATGATAAATTTCCTTATCAGCAACAGTGTCACAGTTTCAGATCTTTTGAACATCTGGTGAATGATGTCTTTAGACATCACAGTGCAGTTTGTGCTTACTTGTGATGGTAGCTCTTTCTGTCTGGCACTTTGCCACTCCATCTGTATCAGGTCTCAGAGCAGACATGCAAGCAAGAATGTCTTGATGCATGTCCCAATGGGACTGTTAACTTTGCCTTCTCCTATATAGTATTACAGTAAAACCTGTGTATAACAAAATTGAAGGGACCAAAGATTTGGGTGTTTGTTATAGAGGGGTTCTTTATCAGTGGCATCTTGTTAGGGCAAGCAAAGCAAGCAGTGTCGTGCTTGCCCAGACAATTTGCTGACAATGTTATATTAAAAATAAATATTAAATTCTAACTTATATTTACTTTAAGGTAACTTTTCACTCATGCGGTACACATTCTACGCGGGAAACAATACTGTACATTATACGAAAACAACTCGTTGGCTAGCAAAACCAAGATGCTTGGAAGCGCTGTAACTAATGCTTTCAGCAGGTAGGCAGTCGCAGTGGTTTCCCAGCCGACAGAGGGGCGGCAGGGTAGAAAGACCGCCCGGGGAGTGGGCTTATGGCTCCGTCAACCTGTTAGAAGCTATGATTGTAGTGCTTTCTTCACAGAACTGAAGTGGACATAGCCGAAACTGGCCTAGCCGCAGGCAGTTGGCGCAGTGTAGTTTACAGTAACTAGATCGATGCGTGGGCAAGTTCGCGCGCATAACACGAATCGTATTGTTTTTATTTAATTTAGTTTTGGTGCTGAGAATGTTATACATATTCGTGCACAATGTATACCCTACATAAAAATTATAAAATTACCGTGTGATACTGAGAACCGAGTATGTAGAATGAGTGCAATAGAATCATGTGGATGTAAGTGTGGTGTGTGTGGATTACGAGAAGCATTTTTCCAGCAGTGATTTCACTGTGACATAAAAGAGGGTAGGCCGACACCTGAACTTACGATCACGACAATATGTAAGAAAGGTAATTTTGTACGTCATTTCCAAAAAAAAATATTTTATTTAAAACACTAGTGGTTAGCTGGATGTAGCAGCCTAAACAAACTGTTATACTGGCCATGTTTATTGTTTTTAAAGGATGTTAACACATGGGTTTTTACGTTAAAACATTAATTTACTGTATATTAATTGTGATGGACGTGAATGTTTGCAGGTGTAATTATAAGTGTAATTTGCACTCAGTTATCAGAAATGTTAATGCAATGCTATAATATGGTATCTAACTTCGCACCGGTGATGAATCATTGTAAATTCTCGATTTCAGTAAATATGGTAGAAAATTAAAATTAATCATAATGAAAGTGATGTTTATAATATGATCGCAGTCATGAGTTTGTAGCTATTTTAATCAAGTCGTTTTCTAGTATTTTTATGGCATGTGCTATATCTGTACAATAAATTAGTTCGAACACTGATCAGATCAAACCACCATAAATTTCCAACGGTTGCCGATCTGGATGTCCTTCGCATGCGTCACATTTCCCTCGTCGGCCCTCAGATGTTCGGCTGTCTCTTGCGGGTGTATAACAGTTAGAGTGAAAACATCAATATGCGAGCGGTGCAGGGTTGCGTTTACATTCTATATGTGCGAAGAGCATAAATTAACGTACGTATTGTAATATTTCCGTTGATAAAATTAACAGTTGGAACAATGGCAAGGTAAAGTTGTGCACAGTGAATGCAGGGAAGCAATTTAATGTGCTGAAGTCCATGACCAATGAATCAGAGGAAGGCATTCAAATACCACTTTCTGAGGTAGTGAAAGGAGTCAGTGCAGCGATAGTAGTTCCACCCGCAGTTGTTTACAGCATAAAACAGGAAGTAGTGTTCAAGGATAATACATTAAAATCTTTTTCTACCCCACACAAACATCGAGCGAAACGACAAATGAAGACTAACATTGACGATTTTGACATTCAGGTAGACGAGGTGGACAATAAATAACTCCCACATGATTGACAAGTGTCAACCGATTGTTGGGGTAGCTGGCAGTGCATTTGTGTGATTATGATTTGTACTCCTACAACGTCGATTCAGAAGGAGAATGGTACTGGAAAAATGTGTGTACGCATTAGTTTACATGCTCATTTCAAGGCTGATGTAAATATTTGCTCTATAAGTACAATAAAACTATGTAGGCCTACATGTTACATGTTTGAATGTATCAATATCACATGTTCCGAAAACACAAGGCAGCTTTTCATGATGTGGCCTGTGGGATGTGTGTGTTGTCTAATCTAGGCGTATTATGTCTGTATCGGGCTGCGAGACAACCTTTGTGGCGCGAACTATCGCTCTCGGTGACAATGTTCAGTGTTGGTGTGTCAAATCACACTGATTAGCAATTCAAGGACATTAGGGTATTATAAACAACTGTTACAACCGTGGTCGGTCTTAGCACACACACCGCATGATCTGCTCATATGTCCCTATATCTTCACAACTGTGCTGCAGCTGGTTGAAATATAAGCATCGGTTTATTTTTGTTGAAAGACAGCTGCATGGTACAAACTGTAATTTACACTGCCGCAAGAATAATGGTAAATATGTTTTCAGCTCTGCTCTGTTATGACTTCGGCTACCCTTCCTCTTGTGTTCCCTCCCACCTGTAGGCTACGACTGGAGACCTCTCGTGTGCTTCCTTCCCTTACACTGTGCTAGAAGAATCTTCTCTTTTGATGCGCACTCTACCTGCTTCGTTTTTTCCTGCCTCCTGCTCGTTCGCGTTGACTGCTTTCCATCTTTACACAAACGAATAATGATTTTTCCTGTCTGCACTTCTGTACAAACAAAATTGCTCCGTATGTAAAAACCTCACTGTCGAAAGGTATTTAAATTATATTGATTTTGATTGGACAAGGTTCCTGGTTTGATGGAAGGTATATTTGTAATATTTTTCACTAGGGCAAATTTTATGTTAAAAATATATTAATATTTTTACAAGCAGTGTATTTTATATTTAGGTACGAAAAAATGTTTAAATGGCACCATTTTGCACCTTAAAATCCTAATTTTCCTGGGGGAGAGCCCCCGGACCCCCTCCCCCCTAATTGGGATGATCAACGCCTCTACTTACCCCTGCACGCAGCAGCTTGCCCACGAAATTGTAGCACGCATTGCCACTGTTCTTTATGCAGAGGTGATTTACAATTGTTTCTTTTTTTACCATGCAGTCAATTTTGAATCTAGTTGCTGCTGGAACTGAGTAGCATTGGGTCTTTTGTATTTATTTATTAAAAAAAGTATTGAAAGGACTTTCTTTTGAACACTTATACAGTACAACATTATGGCCACTATTAATAAATTACCATTGTCATAGAAAAAAAATAAGCCACTAATTTTGTTGGGCGCTACATTGTGTAAACAAAAAACTTGCAAATTTCTTACATTTTAAATAAGTAATGAAAACTCTTATGGTAAAAAATACTTGGTACACACAGAATAAAACAATACAGATTCTACAGCAGTTAACAAACACTGGCTTTCGTTAATTTTATTTATATGAAATATGTTACAAATTTAGGATTTTTTACAGTTAAAAGTAAAGTTTTGTAAAAAAAAAAAAAAAAAAAGAGAGAGAGAGAGAAATAAAAGGAAAGTAAATATATTCCGACTTTTCAGTCTTTGTTATAGAGAGGTTTTGTGCCGAAGAGAGAAAAATAATTTGTTATAAAGAGTAGAAAATGCATTGTATCATATACAGTTTTGACCGGACCAGACAGAGACTTTGTTAAAGAGAGATTTTTGTTATAAATAAGTTCACTATATAGAGGTTTTACTGTAATTACTTGTCGTTAGCAGCATAAAAATTGAGTAACAAAACTGCTGGCTACTGACCTCGTTAGTGGATTGATCAGGTTGGCAAATGTGATGGAAATTACTTTCCTACGTCTGATTACCTGGTGTGGCAGAGGTACGTTGACAATCTTCCCTGCTGCCGTGCGCACTCTGCACATCGGGCTGCTGGTTGAGCAGAGCGGGCAAGTACAGATATCACTTGTGTGGGTACACTAGGTATGGGTGTGTGTGATATTTCTAGATTATGCCACTGCCAATCTAACCCTAGTAGGGTTTCATCTCCTTCCTGATATATCACTCCTACCTCCGAGTGTTCATCAGGTGCAATTCTTACTTGGGGACCAAATAATGGGACTGAGTGTCACTGGTAGAAACTGAGCTTTCAGTTGATTTTAAAATTAACAATTCTCTGACTGCTGCTCATAGAGCCTTTCTCCTTTGATTACTTAAAGTGCCTTTTGTGGCATAAGGCATTTAGCTCAGCTGAAGGCTGTTAAAATATATTAAAGTAATGTTGCAGTGGAAGAAACTTTTAGGATGCAGGGTGATACCTGTTTTCCCGTGTCTGGCCTTTCCAAGCTGGGACTTGGACGTTAGGTAGTTGTGAAGACTGTTGCAGTGCAAGCGAAGCCCGCCAAAGGTCGGACAGTCCGGAATACTACGAATTCTACTCCGTACTTTTCAAGCTGGGAGTAGGTTCAAACACCCGACCTGATCGTACCTCCTAACAGGTTCAGTAAAAGGAAAACCAGTGTACTTCCAGAGCTCAATGCATTCACTTTCTGTTCCAACAGTCTGGTTTTTCAAGTTGGGACTGAACTGAGAGCGGAAAAGACAACTGAACCCTGGGTGAGTGACCTTCAGGAGGCCAATCAGGTCGGAGCACAGTAGATTGTCCTCTGGCCTTTACAAGCTGGGAGTCGAACTGAGTATCCGTTCTGGTCGTGTCTCTTGGGGGATTCAGAGTCTCTAGGGTTTTGAGCGCAGCTGAAGATCTACCTGTTGGCAGTATCTTGGTTTGCTTCTTACTCTGTGTGTTCTCTATCGTTAGGGTTTCTTCGCAACTACCAGTTTTACCTTTGCAGCAAAATAAAAGTTAATATGAAATTCCACAAAATACTAATAAAATACAAAAGGGGGTTTGCAAAAGGTTACACTCATTAATTAATTAAAACACTCAAATTCTAATTAAAATTCATATTTATTTATACGTATGGAAAAGCAGTGCAATGCGTAGCTAACTCCTACTTGTTAAATGAAAGCTTTGAATTAAAGCAGGTGAAGACGACCTGCACAAGAGCTACGTGAGATTTGATAATTTAATTATCAAAACTTCAAAATTAAGAAAGCTTTGAGTTTAGTCAGGGGTGTTCTTATGGAATCTAGACCAATATTACCAAGTGATAATTAGGTTAATTAGAGGTCCAGAAGGGACATTCATGCGACCTGCTATCATGGGGGGGTGCTGGAGTGATTACCAGGTGGGAGACAGGGAGACATCTTTGGATACCTGTTAGAGTTGGCCAGTAGTGGCAGCATCTTCAGGGTGGCTGCTGGTGACTGTTGAGTACTGACTTCGGAGACAGTGTTCCGGATTGCGTCGCGGAAAGGTCTAGTGGTCAATTCCCTGTTATATGGGCCTCCGGTCTTTGCAGACTGGGAAGAGAGACGGACCACTTACCCGGGAGGCTTGGACAAACTTCTGCAACGTGCGCAGAAGTGGCCTAGTGGTTAGAGACCTTTTCTTGAAAAATCTTTAGTCTTCACAGACTGGGAGTGCAGGGTGGCTACCACCCCTACTGTTACCCTCTGCAGTTTGCAAGCTGGAGGATACACATACTGCCCTGAGCCAAGGGATGGCTTCTCCTTATATACCAAATTTTCCTGTTTGTTGGCTCTCAGAGAGGTGTAGGGGTGGTTAGCCTCTCTCCACAGGGGTAGTTTATTTGTGCTTGGTGGCAGCGCCACCCTTATCTTATCTCCTGCGTTGGAGGCATTGACATATCTTATCACCTCGGTGCGAGGCACTGGAGGCTGTGATGCTACAGAGGAAAGGGTGTTGTTAGCTTGCAGCAACCCATGAAACTTGCCTATCTTCAAAAGGGTGTTGATGGCTTGTAGAACAGTAAAATCTCACAGGGTTAGGGCGACCGCGTGACAGCTTTGGAGTGAACAGTACAATTTTCCCCAACCACGTGTCTGTAGTCTCTCATGACATGCCATCTGCAGACCCTGTAGGCATGTGATTATTGTACTGTTGGAAGTATGACTTGCCCATATGAGCGCTGGTGTTCGATGATGGGGTGAAGTCGTAAAGTAGTGTGTGCATATCCAATGCATGGAAATGCATTACATGTCAGTCTTTCTAACTTGTTGTACCCACACAGACTGTTGCTGTGTCACTGCATTGACATTAGTTTGTTAGTGATGCCACAGTTCATCCTTTGGTATTCAGAGGCTGTTTTGAATGAAAGTTTGAATTGTGTTCTCTGATGGCCTTGTATGATTCAGCTTGTACTACAGTATACAGTACTTCCAGAAATTGCACTGCAACAAAACTGTGATAAATGTAAATAATGATGGTGTGAAACTGTACTTGCTTGAGGAACAATATACAGGTATCGTAAGTGAACGTACTGCGTACTGTGCATTTATAAATCACTGTTCAGCATAGGAATTCAATTTCACAAAAATATTCGTATATCAGAAAAAAATTTAATTGCTGTACTTATTAGACCCCTATTGGTTTTTTTTTTATGGAAATATAAATTAATTTGGGCATTTGTGGTTTTTTTTTGTGTAATTCTAAACAATATGACCATTAATTGTGTACACACTGGCAAGCATGGAAAAACAAAAATAACACACTCGCTGTTCAGAAACTTGGGTAAATAGATAGTGCTACAGTATAGGAAATATGTGATAGGCTTGCACTTGCAGAAATTAAAAGTGTGACATTAGGTCTCTACTACGTTGTTTACAATGTGCACAAAAACTTTGGGTGCTGTTTTTGTGGAAAGAAAAGTGTATGCTATATGCAAAAGTACAGTGTATTTCCAGTGCCATTATTAGAGAACAAATTTTTGTTAAGTTGGTTATTTTAGTAATTTTAAACTAGTGATTTGCATGTGTAAAATTGTAGTCATATTTTAAACTATGTTCATGTATACATTTTTGAACCTTTCTTCAAAAACAAAATGTAGATACTCAAGGTAAAGTCAGTATTGTAGTTAAGGTAATTTAATCAAACAAATTAAAGTTGTGTACAAGTATTATCAAAAGATATTATGTCCAGCCCTTTAGTTTGGGCATTTACTACACTAATGTAAGAAGTAGAAATACCTCAGTAAAATCTATTAGTTTCTGTAACATTGTGTTCAGTGTTTGGAAGTTGAAAAATAGACTGATAGGCTAAAATTAGCACCAAAATTAAAGTTCCTCAGTGATTCATTTCAAATGAATAGATTTAAGTTCCATACTGTTCAGTTAGTCAGACAGCACAAACACAAATGTGCACATTTTTACTACCTGCAGCCAGGCCAGGTCAATGAAATGTAAAATGACTATCTTTGTTTCATCTTTTTCTCCAGTGCTGTGACAGCATCTTTGTGCTGTCCGAGCAGTCTTCCCACAGATCTTTCACTGATAGTATTGTAACTTTAGCACTCTCTGGACATCTATACCATATGAAGTAAATAATAGTACACCTAGTTAAGATAATATCACACCCACAATGATATCTGCAGTCATGAAAGTAATAGTACACTACAAAAAAAAAATGTTCTTGGCACCATTTGAGGAGGATGGGGCCTAGGTAAGATGTTTATCATTCGGCTACACAATTTAAGTAGCCCCTGAAAATTATTAACCTAGTACTGTACATATATTACAATGCACAATTAATTTGTAGCACAAGCTTGCAGTATTTCTTATAAAAATGTTAGTGTGGATCAGGTAATGTGTGTTACACATGGAAAATGTATCATCCTTCTTTGTGTGTGTTTGCCAGTCAACAAGTACTACACTACAAGTACTTGAATTCCTGTCCTTTTATATATTTTTAGAAACTGTATTGTGTTTAAGGTTGTCTGATGTAGTTTTGAAATTTACCTGTTTCTTTCCCCAAGCTTGAAAGTTGTTTCTTAATAACAATTGTTGGTAAAGTTACTTTTAGTGAATCTAAATTGCAGCTTAGTGTGGTAATGTTAGCATTAGTTCCTGTACACTGTTGTTACATCTTTATGTTTTTAATATTGTTGTTTATTATTTTATGTGGCACAAAGTGATAAAAAAAAAAAAAATTGAATGTGTGAACAATTTTTGTGTGTGGGATTTTTTGTATTAAATCTTTACAAGATAATTGGTGAAACTAGGGAAACTAGTATTGTACTCAAGAAAGAAATTGTGTTCAATAGTTTATATTTTGTTTTTCATTCTTTTCATCATTTTGTTCCACAAGTTGATTTTGATGTAGATACTCAACTGGTGTGTGAAATATGTATATTGGTATTTTCTCATATATGCCTGCAGGTGCTTTGTACCATAGATTTTTTTTTTTGCCACAGAAAACAGCACAACAGAACTGAATTGAAGCCAGATATTCTGATGCATAATGAAATTCATTAAAATTATTACAAAGACAGACTTTAAAAATATCCAAGGTAATTAGGTATCCAGGTTTGCATGTGGATAGACAGTATCTGATTTTTTAGGCAAACACTAACTTTTGTGTTTCTAGAAGCCCTTGGAGACAGACATTCTAACGTTATGTACCGCCAGAACTGATGTGGTGCTATTTCTTGATGCAATAAGAGCAATACAATAAATATAGATGTAAAGTATGCACATGCTGTTTGCTCTAAAATTGCACCATATACCATTATAAAAAAATATTTTACTGACTTCACTTCTGTGGTTCACAGGTTCTTCTATTAGAAAATGTGTTTAAATATATACATTAAAAAAAAATATTTGGTTGCCATGTGTTTAAGGCATTCTTTAATCTGCTAGGATTAAATACTTATAAAACTAAATTACTGTAACTTGTTGAAAACCTATTTCTTACAGCAGTTCGAGCAGTTAAAATTCAGCTTTGAGGAAGATTAAAATAGATACGTAATAATAATTTTGACATGTGCTGGTTCTCAGGATACCGACTGATTGACACACACTTATTCACTGTGTTCTGTCGTCAATCTTGGGTGGCCCCAGTCTAACTCCGGTTGATACCTGGTGGGGATGCCCTGCCATTGGTTCCTCTTCGAAATTGAGGCTGTTGGCAGTGGAAAAATGTCTTATTTTGTATTTGTACCGCATACTGTTCAACCTGTAGACATTTCAGTTATTACTCTTACTGCCTCGTAAAAAAAAAAAAAAATGAGCTCGTAGTTTTTTGCACAAGTATATATATTAGGTATATGCGAAAGCACTCTTGTGGGTCAAGACGAGATAGAGAACTATGCAGTTTCTGAAATGCACATCAATAAAATACAACTTCTACCTTATAAAAGTTGACATTGAGTATAGTAAAAGCTTTACATTACCTGTGAATAAAGTTTTGCTAATAAACACAATAAAAATTTGAATTTTAGAAAAAAGTATAATTGTAACTAATTAACTGCATTAAAAACATTTCACCAAAAATTCTAAAATAAATTTCCGAAAACCTCAGGCTCCTACTACTCAGCACTTACAACCTACTCTGGCCGTTTATAACATGGGAATACAAACTCCCCGGCAGCACCCCGTAACTCAAGGCACCAGCCGGGCGCGATTGTTCTTATCTCTAAAGCACATCCAGACACAGCCAGTTGCTGTGCAACGCCAACCTAACTCAAACTGCTTGAATTAATTCCCCTTTCATTCTAACCATATAAATAAATATTTTTGGACATTTTAAATGGAACACTTGGAGGGGGTGAGGGGGTACACAGTTTTGTGAATTCTCCATCTGCATGCTATGTTGTATGTGTATGTATGTGTGTTAAAGTAACATACACATACACACATATGCACGTTTTTTGTAGATCAGCTTATTGGATGCATGTTTAATAGTATCGTGGAAAAACATGTATTTCAAACACTCTGCAACACATTTTAAGTGCCAGGTAGGCCGCTTAACTTTTGGATACTCAAAGCAGTAATGATAATCTCGATTATCCAACTTTAAAAAATTATTTTCCACAAAAATAGAACCAGCATCATGTGAACAAATTTTTAAAAAATTTCTGTTTTTACAGTTAGCCCCCTAGCAAACTAAAGTAAATTGGAGTGTGCTTTAAAAGCATATTTTACTTACTTAAAGTTTACCTATGAGTTTGTTTTATCGAATTGATAGTTTATTTTCTTTAAATGGTATTAAGATAGTGTGTATGACTTGAAATAAGTGTGTGTATTAGGGGTGTGCGAATATTTGAGAAGTCAAATATTTTCGAACAATAAATTATTATTAGTATTCGATAAATGAATACCAGATGTTGAAATTTCGAATACTGAATTTTAACCAACTTGTTACATAAACCTCTGCCTAAACTCGGTTATATGTGTACGAGCCTCACAAAATTTTTTAACGCTTCAGTTTATCGTATATCATAACCAAAATTTATTTTTGCATATAAAAAAAGTTATAATAATTTCCAGGTATGACGACCTTTTAGAATGGCGGTGGAGTCCCAGAGAACAATTCCCTCAACTTGTAGGTTGCAAGTGAGAGAATTTTCTCAACAGGTGGCAATGTAGTCACAGCTCATCGAGAAGCCCTTCTCCCTGCTCATATAGAGCAGTTAATTTTTTTACATGAAAATTAAAAATAAGTCAAAATATTTTGTTCAACACAACCTGCAGCAAATATTTATTTACTAGTGGTATCTTATGTTGTAGGCTTTTTTTTTTTTTTTTTTTTCCCCCATATCAAAAACCATTTAAGATTTCTCAATTCTTGTGTAATAAGTACTAGTAAAAAGTAATATATTTTCTGTTTTGCTTTCCTAAAAACATCATTAAAGAACTAAAAATTACTTTTAAAATATTTTTTTTCTTAGAGATATCAGTAAATGGCTGAATATTTATCAGTGGTGCATTCTGCAGTTATAGTGCAAAGGGATTTTTTTTTTACATGTGTTAACAAAGAACTAATTATTTATATGTTGTTCCTTGTGTTGTAACTACTAGTGTAAAGTTTTTTTTTTACTTTAAGAAATTTGAGCTAGGTACTAAACTCGTATTACCTGTACCATATTTTTGTTTTCTCATAAACATCAATATAAAAGAAGTAGAAAGTATTTTGTTGTCGGTATTGCTACAAAGTAACACATTATGTTGGTTTTCATACTCTTCAGGGTTTTCATGTAAACAAAATTACTTTTGATGCGTTTATTTATGTATGAAAGGTAGATTTTTGTTTCTGTTTATGCTAGATTATGTAATCTCTGCAATTTGAAAAAGTTAGTATTGGTTCGAAAACTATTCGAAACACTAAAAATCACTATTCGCACACCCCTAGTGTGTCATTGAACATTCTGTTGTTAATTTCACATTAAGACTTTTAAAACTTGGTGCCAAAATAATAAATTATTTTAAGAGACCAGCCATATGTCTTTCTTTACCTCTGTATACACAATCGAATCATGTTATTATGACCACCTGCTAGTATCCAGAGTAACCACCCTTTGCAGCACAGACAGCAGGTAGACGAGATGACAGTGACTCAGCCGGTGCTGATAGGTCTCCACCGGTGTCTGGAGCCAGACTGTCTGCAGTGCATCCCATAATTGTTGAAGAGTGCATGGCAGAGGAGACAGACGATGAACACAACACTTGAGGTGGTCCCACAGATGTTCAATTGGATTGAGGCTATGTGGGGTCAGGGAAGAACTTTAAAAACCTGATCAGGCTCGTCCAGTCACGTGCGGACACTTCTAACCATGTGCCAAGGCACGTTATCATGCTGAAAGATCCCACCCTCCTGAGGAGAGACAATCATCATGTATGGGTTGACGTGATCGCTGAGGATGGATTCATAACCAAATTGATAAAGAGTGCCTTCCACATAGATGATGGGACCTAGAGAATACCATGAGAACATTCCCCAGACCATAACATAGCCCTCACCACCTTGTGTTCATCCAGCAATGGATGCAGGGTGTCGGTTCTCCGACGTTTACGTTGGACATGCTGACGTCTATCTATTTTATGCAGCTGTGAACGTGACTTGTCGGAGAAGGCTACCTGTCACCAATCAGCAGCGGTCCAGTCACCATACTGTTGAGCAAATTCCAGTAGTTTTTGTTGCTGCACGTGTGTTAGCATGGGAGCCCCATCTGCAGAAGGGTTTACTAAACTGTTGTTGTAGATACATGTCTGGATGCCTCCTGGTTTATTTGGACGGTGAGTTCCACTAGCCTGTCGGTTGCCCTTTGCACACCGTCATAGTCAGGGTTCACTCACGATACACCTTTACCACATAAGCACGTGAATAGTTCACAAATATTGAATACTGCCCCCCCCCCCCCCAGAAAGCCAATGATCATCCCTTTTATGCTACTCTGTTAAATTGCTTCCCTTATCCATGACTGCAATGTCTACAGCCAGCCTGTCTACCTTATTATATACCTGCTTTGCCAGCACATTGCACTTCTAGCAGGTGGTCATAATGTGATTCGACTGAGAGTACACTGTAGCTCATATTGCATGTTACTGTCGTGTGTATCAGATCAGTTGTTTCAAATATGTGATCATCTTGGTGGGAATGGTAATAAAAAAAAAAACAGTGAACTGCCACCGAGGACATTGTTATGCAAACATGTGTGTTAATAAATTCTGAGTGATTAAATTACATTGCTGCTGGGCTACACATGGCTCGTGCAAGTGTGAGATTTTTATTTTTCTGGTGATATCACTATAGATACAGAAATTTTGCATATTCATTTGAGGACAAATTGAAAATTTAAACGCATGTACATTCAAGTTGGACCACTATTTGTTAGACACAGCTTGGATGGCTATCGGCGAAGGAAAAAATAAGTTACTAAACCAAATGCAACATGTGTGGATAAGGGATTTTGGAGTCTAGCTTGCTGAATGTGAATTTGCAGAATTTCAGGATCTCCAGGGTCACATAGTTACTATTTGTGATAGTGGTTGTAACGTGCAGATATGCTAAATTGGCACAGGGGGGAAAAAAAACTGTACAAGCTGGAGAAACAATGGTTTTAAATTCAAATTGAACATTATAACTTGTGGAAATTCACAAAAGTTCGCGGTAGATGTAGCAATATTAGAGCTGTGGCTAATTAGTGCATTCGCAAAATATTATTAGCTCTCTTTTTGAGTGGACTTATAGTGACTAAATAGTTTACGTACAAGTGTGCCAGACACTATATTTTACAATATCTTATCCAAAAGCACGTTCCATTATTTTTAAATATTATTTCAGAAAATATATATCTGAACATGTTCCACTAGCAATACCCATGAGGTGTAAAGTATATTATACTACAGTTGTACCTGCTTAAGTAATATGCCACATGTAGCCAATGTATTAGTATGTATAATTATGTACATGTGCAACTTTAGCATTTAGCCAATTTAGATTGTACCAAAGATTAGCATACTGCTGATACTTGCCAAGAATGTATAGTAAAAGTGTTGGGGATTAAACAGTTTTTGTTGTGGAAATAAAAAAAAAATCCCATTTAGCTGGTGTTTATTTTTACACTGCACATCAGAACTACCTGAATACATACATATTACAATATGTGTTGGAACCTCCATTAATATACACTAAGGGAAAAACAAAAAAAAAAAAAAAAAAAAACATAAATCACTCAAGCATGCTTCCATCCAAACTTTGTAGGTATGTAACAAGGCATTTGCGAAGTTGAGGCCTGGAAATTTCCAAGCCTTCTTTTATTGTAGGCCTTATAAAAGTCTTAATACTGTACATACATAGTTACTAGTTACACAGTGATTTGACACCCAACTCTGGTCTTGAATAACAGGAGGATGTTGAGAAATGAAAGGAACTTGCCACACGTTGAATCCTGAGAAAGAACTTTTTGTAGTACCAAGGTTGCCTAATGGCCAGACTGGCTTGCACACAGCACATCTTCCAAGGTAAATGCAAATTTCTATGTTGAAGCAACAAGCCAATAAAATTTTATGGGCATGTATTGTAGACAAAAAGGGATTGAGTAAGATGTTGCTGTGCAATTCTTTTAAAATCAATTTTATTCATGTTTATGAAACTGCGATTTTGTGAAACAGATTTTAATTTGTGTGGTAATGAATGGCCCTGTTTATCCCGTATCAGTTTGTCATTAGCTTACTGCGCTATGTTGGAAGCGGTCACAGACGCATGATCCTAGTGTGCACTGTTCAAAACGTCAGCACCCCACCTGACAAAGATTGTACTATTGACTGAGACCTCGCACCCAACCAATGCAGAATAGTTCCACAGCGCACCAAGGGAAGTCGTCGCCCCTTCTAGTTCCAGCTGCAGTAAAAGATACGGGATTATAGCGCTTTAGAATCCCTTTAGGTGCCATTGCAAGATTAGTATAAAAGGGCTCACGTGACCATAAGACAATCTCTGCTACTCCACCGCTCTCGTACAGGGCTGGAGGCAGCCATTGATGGTACGCCCGCAGATTCCACCGCTCTTCTTGGGCTGAAATTTGACAAGTGAAGACATCTCCATCCAGAAGCCACTTCTGCTTCTGGAAGACTGGATTTTCCTGCGGCTCCTTCCTTACCGCCCCCTGGTATACTGGTAACAGTCACGACACATGAACTGCATGTCCAAGGTCAAGAAGCGAGGGAGCGATACAGGTGACAGTTATACATACACCTAGTGCCTCAGCGCTCCTACGCGTAAGGCGTACAGTGTTTCCATCGTAATGCTGTACTGTGCAAATTAAATCTCTAACAGTGGGGTTTTATAAATAAGCGCTTCGTTCTTGGTGCTCTATCCTGTAGCACCTTAGGCTGGCCATGTGCGGCCCATTGGTGGCCGTTACAGAATGTTGAATTCGTATTGTGCTTATTTGTAAGCACTGAAGTATTTTTGAGTCTGCGGTGTTATGTTCCGATGTCTACCTTATGTTTGTCAATACTATTCAAAGCTTTCTAAACAATAGGAGAATAAAACTCTTGCTACTCTAAATATGAATTGCTGTGTGTCATTAACTCACAATTTAAAAAAATTATTTTTGGAGTATTTTTAATAAGTCTACAGGCCTACCAGGTGATGTTTACAGTCAGTGTCTCACCCATTTCTTCTCTGAATATTCTTAACAAGGCTTCCCCCAATTATTTCACGGATCTGCCCCTGCTGGTAAACTGGTAAAGACTTATTGAGTCATGGCATGGAAAAAGGGTACTTTCATGTCAAAGTGAGGGTTGGGGAAAGGGGGTGATGTCTCCTGCAGCTCCCCCCCTCTGGATCAGTCACTACTATTATGGCACTCAAATGAACAGATTGACGTGTGATGCTTTCCCAACATATATGCATCATCTGTGTGATCCCCCTAGACGCACCAGGCGGCATATGAACCAGTATTACTAAGACCTGAGTGCCTAAAGGTTATAGTCCTTGTTGCAGGGACTAATACAGACACTGCAGTTTTGTACTGTTCGCAGCAGTCACAAAGCCATGCCAACTCCCCCTCAGAAGCATGACTGAGCCTACCCTTACAGTCAAGTAGTTCCAGGGCACAGAAAGGGATAGCACCACATGCCATGCTCCAACTAGCAGCTGATGCTGCAGCAGACAACCCTTGGAGCCACCTCCTAGCAGACGACTTGACCACCAACACCCCCACAGCGCAGACCAAGTGCCAGCCGGCAGATACTTATACCCGTGCGTGGCCCAGAAATGTTAGTTGTTCTTCGACTCTACTTAGAGCCACACAGCCTTGACAGCTCGCTCCACTACTGCGTGTGCTGCAGCTCTATGCTGATCTTGACGTTTCCCAGACAACCAGAAGCTCTTCAGCTACAACTTCTGCGCCTTCCAGAGGATCTGTACCAACAGACTCTGAAGAAGTCATCAAACCTCCCCCTGATGCTTACTCCTGACTACTCCCTACTACACGCTTGACGTCCACCCATTGTGTGCACTCTGGTGTACAGAAAGGCACAGCCCATAAGGAGGCTAATCTTTCGGCCCAATTTGCACCTGTCCTTTGCGCTATTGTATCGCTGGAGGGAGCATTTGACTGGTCCTGGGGGTCTGACCACCTTTGGGCCCACACCCACGGTTGTTGTCGGACGCCCCAAAGAAAACCAACCACCGTACAACTTGTGTCGTCAGTTGGGGAACAGGGCAAGATTTTGTATTGGCAAACAATCAGAGAGGAAAGGAAACCCTCCTCCACTCCCCACCCCTATTCTACCTAAGTGCTGGTTCTGCCCGGAATTGCACTTAAACAGGGACTACCCTGTCAGGCAGACCACAGGCGAGCGGAGCAGGGGATCAAGCCCCCCCCCCCACCTCCATAAGCGGAAAATAAATAAGCTAACCAAGCGGGAAACACCGTACCTGGGGTGAGAAGTGCCCATTATCCAAAGATTAAAGGAAGAAAGCGAACCACTCGATGTACCTCATATAGAGGTTGAAATCAAAAGCCATAAATTACTCACATTACTAGACTCTACCACAACTGGAAATTTTGTAAGGAGCGATGTTCGAATGCCACAACAAAGAGCATCACTCCACCCACAAACCCACTTAGTGCGAATGGCACAATGCTATACCACCCTCGAGGTAGGTGGGCAGACTACTCCAACCTGACAGAGTTTGTGGTGTCACCGGAAATTACTGTGACGGTAATTCCCGGGCATCCTTGGCAGCGCCAGTAGCAGTGTATTGTAGACCAAGGGGAGAGAAGAGTTTATCTGGGGGAAAAAAATAAGGGTCACACCGTGAATTGGGAACAGCCCAGAAGCTGTCGCCCCACCACACACAAACCCGGAAGAAGTCAACCACCAGCTGCTGAACCAGAATTAGCAGAGTTCAGAGAGATCCTGAACGAACATGCCGGTGGAACCTGGAGCATACAGTACGAGATCAGGACCACTACAGATGCTCCTGTGTATTACCTCCCATAACATGTGTCCACCACGAGGTGACATTTAATAATGACCCAAGCACAAGAGATGAAGGAGCAAGGGATAGTGGAACCCTCAGACTTGCTGTATAATTCACTCATGGTATTGATACTGAAGGACGACCAGCTACATTTCTGCATGAATTACAAGGACCTAAATGACGTGACACACCTAGTAGCACCGCCCGCAATCAACTTAACACATACCTTGAGGGACATAGGGGAAGCCAAGTCTTCAATACCCATGACATGCAGTCTGGGTACTAGCAGATAGTGGCGCACCCTGAAAATCACAAGTACACATCGTTCACACCAGAGGTCGAAACTCTCCAGTTCCGAGTCGTACCATTCGGGCTGAAGAATGCGCCACCCACGATCCAAAGGCTCATGTCAGCAGAAGTACTCACCAACTATATCAGGAAGTTCTGCTTTGTGTACCTAGACGTCATCTACTCAGAGTGCTCGGAAGAACATTGTGGGCACCTCCAAAGAGTGCTGGAACTATTATAACTCCATAGCCTTACCTGCAAGCTATTGAAGAGCCACTTTGGCAAGATGTCGATAGACTAACTAGGACACGTGGTATCACACGAAGGAAACCACCCGCAAGCTTCATCATTACGCACTATTGAAGAGGCAGCTATGCTGCTTCTTAAGCCTGTGCAATTGGCTGCACGACTTCATTCCTAACATTGCCAGTCAAATCCCCCCACCCTGCATCCCCTGCTGTAAGAGGAGACCTGATGGTGGTGGGGACTGGAACACCGCAACGCATTCCAGAGATTTAAGAAAAGTTTCCAGAGTAGCACGCTGTTATAACGGTCACAAGAGGACAGCCCCCTCATTCAGCAGACAAGACGCCTGCCAGAACGTTCTAGGGGCCGTACTTTAACAGGAAGATACAGATGGCCAATCCCAGGTACTCGCTTACATCAGCACCCAGATGAATGCCACCGAACAGCGATAACATATCAACGAACAAGAGTGCCTTGCTGTAATTTGGGTAATGAGTAAGTACAGGTACCACCTCGAAGGCAGATGCTTTATTCTGCGGACAGACAGTAAAGTCTTCCAATGGCTACGTGAATTGCGGGAATTCCAAGGCCAAGCTCAGGCGGTGGGAGATGTCCCTCACCAAGTTTGATTTTCAAGTCCAGCACTGCCCGAGGAAAACGAGTGACATACCAGACGCCCTGTCGCGCCAGTCGGACTTCAACGGGGGAGACAATGAGGAGGACTACGGAATGGAGAGAATGGCCCCTCCTCCCCCCCCCCCCATGACCAGTCACAGCCCCAGCCCCAAAGAGCACATCTGGCTGCTGCAGCTCCAGTTAAGCAAATACAGAATCATCTATCACCAGCAGCAAGATCCCGACGTGCAGAAACTCTTCCTGCAGTACCCTCAGTTCTTCAAACTCTGAGACGATGACGTCTGGTCTCAGAGTGGACAACCTGGTGCAGGATGGCAAATCTGGATACAAAAAAAACCAAAGGGCAGACCTTTGCCGCCATTTTCATCATCACTCGCAAGCCGGATACCTCGGTATCAAGAAGATCCTGCAGGATATTGGGACATGCTATATCTGGAATAGGATGAACCAGGACATCCAACATTACGTCAACAGCAGCAAGGTGAGCATCAACGGCAATGTCTACCCTGTGCCCCAACCAATACCAAAGCCTCATCAACCACACACTGCCTGGTTACAGCTGGTGACCGACCTGATGGGGCCCTATCCGAGAACCACCTGAGGCAACCACTACCTCTTGGTAATAGCTGACCTATTTTCCTGCTGGGTGGAGGCGTTCCCTCTTCCCAGTCATGAGACATTGAACATAATCCGCAAGCTTGAGATGGAGATATTTCCCATCTGGGGATATCCCAACTGGCAGTGCCGGCCACGTCCAGCCCAGACAACACGGTCACACAAAAGGTCTCTGCACCGAGAGACACAGGCCCACCCAGCTGTTCACCAATCAGAACAAGAGGATGAGCCCAGCAGCCTTGCCACCAAGATAGAGGAACCTGAAGAGCCTTAACCTCTGCAGGCGGTGGTGGTCGCCTAACATCTGGCATCACTGTGGGTTTTGATGTGCAGTAGTTCTGCCTCGTGGATTGGTATTCTTGTCCCGCGTAGACATTCTGTTCATACAGGCACGCCTCCCTCGTGAACTGTTCCACACTCGCACATGTTGCTCTTTGCAGATACGTCGTAATGTCCGGTGTTGACAGGGCTACAATTATCTCTACTCCACGAGTAGGTTGACCTGGGTTTAGGTGTTTGTAAAGACCTAGTTTGCACTGGATGAACTGTTCAATTCCTTCGCGTTTCGTTTGCGCTGCTTTTCATGGTACAATCGTGCTTGGGGCTGGATGGCATCTCCATCCATATCAAACCTGCCCCGTAACCTGTCACAGAAATCTTCCCATTTTGCCATGTGGTGGCTGTTCCCCTCAGACTGTTGGCAGTTACCTCGGTCCAATCTTCCCTATGCACACGGCGTCGGTTAAGTTTCTCTTCGCAAACAATGAGAAAAGTACCCAGGTCTTCAGAATCATACCCTGCAAAATTTGGCAAAAGAACATTGTGGTCTGGCCCTGTTAAGCCATGTGGCGTGTACAAAACGACTACCGGTGGCGGCGTGGGCTTCACCTCTGGTGGTGGTGGTGGCGCGATCTCTGCGCAGTCCATCTTACGGCACTCAGTACAGTTTATAACACCATTGCAGAAGGTTATATATTCATCATGCCCTATACATCGCAAATGTAAGTAGCTTTGCACTGCTGCCACTGTGCCCCCTTGGTTCCCGCCCCGTCACATCTGGTGTGCATGCACAGGTGTGGTTCTGATGGCGTTTACACGGTATCGGATGTGCATTGACATAGCGGTGATCCCGTAGATTTTCACTGAACAGGTTGAATTCACTTACTCTTCCACAATGCACGCATCATTTGATCGGCATGTCCAGGTAGTTCGCGCTCACGTTCACAGGTGTTACGGTTGCCAATGCGGATGTCTTGAGGCCTTCTCGCGGATGATCAGACGTGGTGTCCGCCATTTTAATGCGGTTGACTTGGATGACACGATATGGATGAACACACTGGCCCCACTTGGGAACACCAACTGACGCCGTCGGACAAGACACGAGACGAAAGATGACACAAGTTACTTATGGTAGGTGGGTGCCAGTGCTTCCCAGACACCTTGCTTCGAGACTCAAGGTTCTCAGGGATACTGTGGGTTCTGTGTGTCCATCTCACCCGAGTGTCTTTACAAAACACTAGTCAATACTAAACAATTTTATCACTGAAAATAGGCGGAAGATTTGCTGTAATGACGCTACAAGTAAACGCATACGTTTGCACTGAATACATACCATTTATTGTTCTCCAATTACAAAGTCGTGCCAAAATGAATTAGTGATTAAGAACTCGGAGGTGTCTAGCGAATTCCGTTGGGCTCTTACCACTAGCTTGCAATTATTCTTGCACACTGCTAGGTGAATGATTTCTCCGGGGTGTTTGAAAACACAGCCCCCACATGAAAGGAGATTTACAGCCGCTAGGGTGGACTGTAGGTTTTTCCTGCAGACAGGACATGGAGAAATACGGAATGAGCAGTAAACACATGTGATTATTTGGCATCACTAACGCCGCCTCGTCGGGGCGCGTCTCCCAGCATGTGGTGAGTGTGTTGACAGCCTTTACACGTAGCCGGCTAAGACAGAAATAATGTCACCGTACAAACAAGAATGATACAGAATGGGACACAACATGAATGGGCACAATAAACACGCAGATGCGTGAAAGTATGTTTAGGTGGCGTGGATGCCGCTGGATACAATGCGTAGCGGACCACGTAGTGCAGGTGTTATTGCAATAGTTTTTATCAAATTCGACTAATTGTCATCGGACAAAGTGGTAGCGGTATTGGAAAAACTTTTCTCCTGAAGATTTAGACATTTAGAGACTTGTAGCACGCCTGACGGCAGGAAAATCAAACTTGAAAAAGACAGCATGGTCATACATACAAAAGCATCAATCATATGAAATACACAGAACCCTCAATAAAATATTACATAGAACCTTGAAATTAATTATGGCGCAACATGATATTACACAAATATACCCATAAAGCACATGGATGGCACAGATACAGACTTGGCAATATCTAACCACATGGCCATGGGTGATGTGGCCGTAACACAATTAATCATGAAAAATACCCTGAAATACATACATATAAATATTGCCCTTAACGTTGCACTGAAACGCCTTTCACATAGGTGAATGGCATTCAATTCAAAGATGTGCGGGGCGCATGGCCTCTCCGACATCTTTCCTCCTCCCTCCTCGATTAAGTTTTAAAAAGCCAAAAGGGTGCAAATTATTAGATTAAGCAGAAGCATAACGCTGGGAAATGTCTGGAAAAACGAACGCAAGGCAAAGGTTAACCGGTATACTAAAAGTGAGCTATGGTAATCTACATCAGTGCTAAAGGTTTGAGGTGCGTACATGACAGCGTCTTACCTCGCCAGCTCTCCTCGACAGACTACCCAGAGGCCAGGTTCACACTGACCTACCATGGCTGCTTACGGGGTTCGCACAAGCAGAAGTGCTATGTACCCCAAGTAAAACTTTTACTATAAAAAAGAAATGGCACATACATAATTTGCATACATGATCATATTAAACTTTTAAATTGTGAATTTTCTGTGTTTGTTGAGTGTTCTTTATGGAGGCGTTTACACAGGAATAATGTCCTATTCTTCGCGCAGCGCACATTTTGAAATTCAACCAAACATTGTGGAACATTTTGGAACATACATTTTTATACATTAAAACACTTGGACCCTGAAATAAAAATAAAATACATACTTTACACCTTAAAATAAATATCCCGTTACAAGAAAGTCCAGGTTATGTCCTCTTTGCGCACGTGCATGCCCACATGTCATGTGAGTGGTGAACGCAGTCATGGTATTAATGCAGCTGGCTGATAGCCGGCATCAGTCACATTTATCACGTTTTGTTATTTCGGTGGCATTACAACTTTTGAATTATAGTAATTTGAATGTTATCTCCGTATGAGCAAAACTTTCCACTCCATCATCAAAACATCGTAAGAAAGGTGCAAAACAACATCTCACGAAAAACGATAAATATGATGAACTGAAGTTCCTCGCCCCACCAATAAAATAAACAGAACGTTAAGTAAAAATTCACTTGGTCTAAACAAAAATAAAATGCAGCCAGGTACAAGTCGCCCTCACATAACTTTGATAATCTTTGAAGGCCTGTCTACACAATCGTCATAAAAAACTAGCATGTCTACAATTGACGTTAACAGGAATAAAAATAAAAAGAATGTAGGTGTATAGGTACAAATATTTTTGTTTGTGTTTGAAAAAAAAAAAAAAAAAATAATAATAATAATAATAGATTTGATAGTTAACTCAAATTATTTTTTAAATGCCTTTTGTGTTGTTTATTGATTTCGTATAACATTAATAAATTGAATACGTACGGCGATAGCGGTGCTATATGTTGCCAATCATCTGCAACAATTGTTTTCACTTGTTTGTGACATCTTGAGTTCTGATTGGCTGGCGTAAAATGCAAAACGCAAAGACTTGAAAGTTGGCCAACTTCTACCGTGTTGAGTTTATCGTTTAGCGTCATGACAACATTTAATGTTGGTTGTAGCCAAAGAGAATATGATTCACGGATTCATGACTTAATTTATGCATTATTGTAGCATCAACGCAATTGTAGACGGGTCTTCAAACATGTTTACATAAAACATAATCAAAAAAAAAAAAAAATTGGTAAACCACAGATATACAAATCTATGGAGCGTACTGTGTGCCTTTGCCGAATAAACGAGCGGCCAGCGAATACTGGAAATGGAAAATTTAGTTACCATTTTTGAGATAGGTTTTCTGTAATTTTTCTATTTATAACATGTGTATACTACCAACGAAATTACATTAATTATGTAACAAAAAGTGAAAAAGGACGAAATGCAAACAATTTTAGCAAATCACCGAGATGAGTTTATTTCCGAAACATAGTGGTATCCTGTAGGAGTAGATGCTCGTTTGTGATATTGCTTCGGCGGTGTAAATTCGATACATTGTTTGTGTCGACTTCCCGATTCCGAGAATATATTTAAACAATTTATCAAATTAGCCTTGTTAACACGAGGATTCACAACAGAAATGTATTATTTTCACGTGTTTTGTTTTTCGCGAGGTATGTCATTTTTCTTGAGAAACTGTGTATTTTGGGCTTATTTCGCACGCCATGAAAAACAGGTGTGTGTATGAAAGAATATTGGAAAGCATGTTTGCCAGATATTTTCGGGCAGACACAATACCCATCCTGTATTTCAGGCATTTCCATTACCCGAAATACTGTCCGAAATTTCTGGTACCCGGCCACCCCTACCTGTAGGCACGTGTCCCGCCTCAATTACTGTTTAATGAAGTGACTTGCCCCATAACGATCAATGCTCTCCAACATGGGACGCAGTTGTTCAGTAGATGGCGATTCCTAGAAGCGCCAAAATGGGTCATGTGTATCAGTACATTAATGGAATCATTGTCTTCAAGGCTACAAACCTATGAAACAAATGTGTTTCATAACCGACTAAATCCTACTTTAACACATGGTGAAATATTGAGGCTAGTTTCAAAATTGGCCACATACCTAAAGCATTATTTTCAAAGGCATCCAAGTCCTTGCCAATCCCATTATAGCTAATTGTAAGGCAGAAATGAGTCATATGTTAGTTTGAATTCAATATTGCCGACATGCTTTCATAAATGTTGCATGCTAGATGGATTTTGTTGAAATTGTCGTAAAAAATAATGCTTTGTTGGAATATAGGTATAGTTATTTTTAAGTGTGTGATAATATAAAGAAAAATTACAAACATTAATACGTCAGTCACCTTAGCAGCTCAGTAAGTTACTAGCTGCGTACACAAAAAGTTAATGGGTGTACCTTACAACCAACATATTGAATATTGAGAATTTGAAATCAGTGAGCACATCACAGTCTGGTAAATTTTTCAGCATCACGCCAAATTATACAATGTATTTTGATTTTGGGGAATTTATATTGTAGACCCGACCCCAGCAACCGTCATCAACCCTACCGAGCATCTGCCCACCAGCCTACCACGTTTCAGCACACATATGTCAGAACCATCACAGGTTATGCGTCATCCAGGTATTCCTGCCAAAGCAAACCCACTGAAGCGTACAGTAGTATTCACTGTACCCAACTTAGTGCCCTGCCATAAAGCTACCAGGCTAGTATTGTACACAGGACACGCTGGTACCACAGAATAGAGTCCTACACCTCATCCCCCAGGTGTGTCTGTCCTCGCACCCACCAGAGTACTTAGACGCAGTGACCTGCTTCACTCTTGACATTGCGCATAACTTGTCAAAAGCTGTTTTCTGACGCCCAACATGGGGCTGCACCTTGGGACAACTGATTAAGCGGAACCAGGCCAGCACGACCTTGAACTAACAGACCTAGCCAGGTGTCAAAAACCAAATACCGCACAGAAATCAGGGGAGTCGGTAAACACCCCGTGACGTCCACAAAACCTAGAAAAATGTCAGACATGGATTTGGATGAGCACGAGCCAGCCGGCCACGTAGCGACCGCTGTTCCAGGCCAAACTGCCCCAGCACCAGGCACCACCGCATTGAATGTGTCCACTGCTAAAAACAGTTTTACCACATCTGCCTAGGCCGGGCAGACGGTATAGGTTGGCCTGACGAAAGGGTCACCAGACCAGGCATGGTCTATCAGTGCGGAATGTGTCTGCGTTCCGCCACATATTGACCACACAACCTGGAGCCAGCTTCTAACAGCCGCACTACACAATGCACGGGAGAGCCACACAACTTTCAGAATTCACGGAGTACCCTCACGAGGACCCCTTTGCGTTCACGTCCGAATGCAAGGAATGTTGTGCCAATAAAATTCCTGATAAGCAATGTGTGAGCAGCACGCAAGCAAAGCTCAATTGGAAAGCCCTCGACTGGTGGCAAAAATACAAAGAATTTATTTTGGAGTGGAGCCAACTCAGTAGCCGTCTCGCCAATCAGTTCAAAGGAAAGGAGGTACTGGTGCACCTAACTATGGAATTATATAGCTGGGCACAAATTTCCAATGAAGGGGCAGCAATTTTCATTAGACATAAGGTACAAACGTGCAGTTGAATACTCCCCGACGGGGATAAAGCCAGCTGCATGCAACAGGTAAAACGCCTGTTGCTACGCAATTTATACGCAATTTCCTGCAATGCCCAAAGCCACGGACAGTGGAAAAAATGACTTAGCAAGCAAAAGAAACAGAGAGAAATTTCCACGAGCAGGATGATCTAGACTGCAGACATAGGGGAAGGGGAAAGGAGAAAGCAAGCATGACAAGTCGCATGCCCTCACCTACTCCTTCGGCGCCCGCTGCCGTATACACCCCGTCCCCTTACTACCACACATCACTGCCCAAAGAAGGGTGAGGGGAAAGGAGAGCAGCAATGTCGCCACTCCCTCCCCGCATCATTACCCCTCCCGAGTACTGGGACTGCCACAAACTGCATTTTCAGGGAGAATGCAAGCAAAAGGCAAGGAGAGGGGAAGTGACAAGGTCAACAGACCCCTCACCGCACCAAAGAGAGAGAAAGAAAGCAAAGAAACTAGCCCGGCTGGCAATGACGCAAGCAGCACACGAAGCAAACCTCAGTCGCCAGAACATAAGGCGTCGACCTACACCAGCTAGAAAGCAAAAGGAACTCCCCCTAAGTAGATTGAGCAAAGCCCAATCAAGTACCTCACGCTAGCGCAGCTGAGTGTAACAAAGGACACAAGCCTGCTAATGAAGACCCGAAGCCATGCTATGTCATAGAAAACAAATATGTTAATGTAAAATAACCGTAATAACTGTCATCAATTCAGGCATTTTATAACATCATAAAGCTGACCTAAATAATGTTGGAGGCCTAAACTGTGAATATTTATACAGAATGGATTTTGGAATATGACAGAATTCTTTAAAAAGCTGTAAAGAGTAAACAACACATTTGACAGGTATAAAAGTATAATTCACACTTCAATGTTTATGTTTAGGTGTAGCGAAAGTATCAAACACATGTACACACACAATGGCATGTAAACATTGATTTTAACAGATGCTACATGGCAGTCACATGGCAATGTTTGTTTACATTTAGTGGAATGATACGAAACGGTCCTGCAAGAAGATATTTAGCAGGGCTCCGAGAAAGTTGCATCCAATGGAGAATGGAATATATATATATATATATATATATATATATATATATATATATATATATATATATATATATATATATATATATATATATACACACACACACACACACACACACACTTATATCCAGTGGGGAATGGACTATACTTGCTCCTGGCCGCCAGCTGCTGGACAAGAGAGAGACAACGCTTGCCTTCCACGCATCAGAAAGAGACAGGGAATCTCTAACCAGCCCAAGGCACCAAGAGTAAATGAGGAGAATAAGAAACTGCACATTGCTGTCACCTGCCAGTGATAACTTCCAGCACGCCGCTCCAAAGCAGACAGCACAGAACACACAGACCAGAGACTGCTACAGAAGCAGATGGAGAGAGAAAAAATATTGTTCTTGAGGGGACAGCCTTACATTCCCTCAAAAGAATTTCTTTCTCCTCTCATTCCTTTACACAGACGCGTCTCCGTCACAACGGAGGGGGGATGAATTGACGCACTACTTCTTTTCATCATTACTAAAACTACCAACTCATCAGTGTTGATCTACCAGCCGCACACTTCAACAGATGTTTTGATTCTACACACCATGAGATACCGAAATTGTACTGTCTACCCAAGGCAAAGATGGACGCTCCACACCAGACTTGTACTGTTCACCCGGCCGAGCCACCAAGACTATGCATCGAGATTCCCAAGTACTTCTACGCACTGCCAGATGGCATCACTAGTACGATCAGCACATGCAACTTGAATCCAGCGCCAGCCGGCAATGTCAAACGCTCGAGGATCAAGCTTTACACTTCGCACACCTACCACCCCCTCCATGAGCTAATAAGGGAGAGCCAAGAAGAGTATAAATACTGGGACCAGACCCTGAAACGCCAGTCTGTTTTGTTCCTTCATCGCACACTTGTGCCGAAGGAACCATTGGCTCCCTGGTCTTCACGGCACTCCTTGTGCAGATGATCATTTCCAAATACCTTGTCTTTGCTGCATCTAATTGCCGAAGACTCCTACCTGTACTTGTCTGTCTTCACAGCACTCATTGCAGAGGACTCCTGCCATCGTCGAACATCGTAAGACAGCAACAACACCCTGTTTATTTCCTTCACTGGAATAAACAGATATTTAGCCAACTCGCGGGTATCTTTCTCGTAATCTAGTACCTCTTCCAGTAGACATCAGATCCATCTGAGGGATAGCAGGTGACCGGGAGATTTACGCAGAACCGCCGTACACTAGTAGAATACTCACACACATTCTGGACAACCACCTTTTCTGTGCACCATGGTGTCTGGAATGGCAGAGCCTCGACACTAGGTACTTAGCCTCGAGGTCAGCTTATCTTCTTGGTGCTTACTCTATCCACCACACTCCTTGTGCCAGAAGGAGTATTCCTGGTCCTCCTGAGACACTCACCCCCATGCTGGGACTATCCGCCAGTGAGACCTGACTCTCAGTATTCACCGCACTTCTTTTGTTGAGTACAGGTATAGTGATACTGCACTCGGTTGGCAGACATAGTACGTGGTTGTACACCAGTAGAGGACCACACATTATTTGCTTGAATTCCACGGGACTTAATAGTTGTATTTCTGTCTTCATGCCTTACTCCCGTCGGAGTAGTATCCGAGAGCGGGTTAAACAGGCAAACACTGCCTCCAAGCACCAGCAGGAACTTAACCCTGTCCTCGCTGCAATCATGCAACTCTCACCAAGGGAGAGGGCTCAAGCAATCCGACACCTGGAGAGACCTACCACACCGGAGACACCCACGGACCTCTTCGCAACACCCGTCCAGCTTAGTGAGGAAACACACCCCGTGTTTGCTGCATACCTGAGTGGTCAGGATAACTCCCCCAGAGATTGCCAATTCATGCTTTTGGGGGAATTCATATAGCAGAGCCGACCCCAGCAACCGTCAACCCTATCAAGTTCCAGCACACACACATCAGAACAACTGCATGCCAGGCAGCCACCACAGGTTACACGTTACCCAGGTATTCCTTCCAGAGCAAACCTACCGAAACGTACAGTAGTACTCAGTGTACCCGACTTCGTGCCCTGCTGTAAAGCTACCAGGCCAGTATTGTATCTGGACGCACTCTGGTATCACGTAAAGACTAGCATACAAAACCTCACCCCCCACCCGCTCCCGGGTACATCTGTCCTCTCACCCTCCAAAGCACTTAGATGCGGTGACGTGTCTCACTCTCGCCACCGTGTGCCACACGTCAATGAAAATACCACATTTTTTATTTAATTTCTATATTATAATAGTTCATGCCTACTTAGAAGTTAGAAGTTCACAATTTTAAGGGGAGGGTGCCTAAACAGTTGGCACGATCTGGATTCATACTCTTTGCTAAACTCAAATTATCACCCACATAAGTTTTGCACATAATCTTTTAATAAATCAATGTGGGTTTTGTGCACACATAAATAATGTATAACCAAAATTATTTGACAAAAAATATCATAATCTGTAAAATACATCATAAAAAGCATTAAAGACTGCAAGAAAATTCCACAGTCGAAACTATTCTGAATCAAGTGATATACTGTGTTCTATAGATGAATTGCCTTCAAGGTATGAAGTGTCAGATGAAAAATCTGTTCGCTGGGGTCGTTGCGGGACATCTAGTAATGGGACACCAGTTCTGTAACCAGAAAAATCATTAAAACTGATACTCTGTAACCCATATACTTAAAAGTAAAATCTTTTTGTCCTATTAAACAACATATTAGCAATTACATTGTGAAAATACGATAGAAAACAGAAGTACATTCTGGGTGCTACTCACTGATAGACACACACAAAAGTCAGGTGGAACACATTTTCCACGAGGCCCAGCCAGCTTAACATTGTAACAATGCATCCACGTGGAAAAATGTGTTCGACTTTCGCGTATTGTGTCCATCCGTAAGTACCACCATTGAGTAAAGATATACACTAGAGTGGCCATGGAATAGGAAATAGGCTGACCAGTTTTATGTGTTAGTTCCACTAATGATCCAGAGGAGAGCTAGTGTTCATTCAAGTTCTGCCAAAGGTGAGCCTGTCACACGTGAGATACCAGCATTCGTTGCAGCTGTGAATACTTAACTCATGATTTACTAGTGGCGACCATGGCATGTGTTTCGGCTCTGTCGTAAAATTATGTGTTTGCAGAAATTTGCAGCGATATCAACTACTATTTGGTTTTATTTACCTCTGCAAAAATGAATTATGATAAATATATAATAGTCATTGCTTTTAATTATAATTTATTATTTTACTGTAGTTTAGGAGTTCATGATCAAATATGAGTTCTGTTAGCTTACCAACTTCATATTAATCGTGAATGATGCCATACATCATAGTAAACTTTTCATTCCATTCTTATGTGAAAGGAAATGGACAGGAAATAATTGTTCAACGGTGGAGAAATATATTTTAGATGCACGACGGTCTATAATTGAATGCAATGTTTACAGTTTGGAGTTGTGATCTACTACAAAGGTGATTGTTCTACAAATAATCAGTACATTCAATGTGTTGATTCAAGTGTAATCAAGGCTGTATCCAAACCTAGGAATGCATTTATGTATATAAGCATAATCCGCTCGACTCGATTCCGAAAGCCACACTTATTTGCATCCCTTATAGGAACTAGTTAGGTGATAAGGTCCTGAACAAGCATTTTGATGGAAAACACATACATACTGAATATGTGCTGGAACATAGGAACATAGATTTAGAATTATCAACCCATTAGCAGCTGTAGCTGGAAAGCGCATGACAATAAAGTGTTCCTATTAACCAATCATAGATATTTCTACAAGAAAGGAATGAATGTCAGATTTTGATAAACATTACACTCATCCATGCTTTGCCTTGTAAAAACATTGGTAGTGTTCTCACTGCGCTGCATATTAACTATAAATTCAATGCCATGCCTGGTTTATAACAAATCACTAAGAAAACTGGTTATGCTTATCCCCGCTCTCCTAGATCATTAAAGGTTAAAGAATATACATTGTTAACAACTTTGCTCAGTGGCATTTCTTAAAAGTTAATGCCTCCATTCCACACTTTATAAAAAATAAATAAGGTATTAGTATGATGCATGCCAACATGCTGCACAGCGCACTTGCGCTCTCTACGGGCGACTTCGCCCCAACTCAAGCCAATGAGAGCTAGGGGCAAGTCAGAAACAGTGGCAAAGTAATTTTAAGTACCGAGCAAAGAGACTTCACAAGTTGGACAGCCTCGTATGTAAAAGTGATTAACGCGATTAATTATGGAATGTACGGCCCCCATAATCCCGCATGCAAGAGCCACCCCCAGGAATAAATAAAATATTATGATGAACCACTACCCTACACTTAACTGTGCAAGAAGTTCCACCTGCAACACGAGATGGCAGCACACCTGCGGTCTTGTGATGTCACATCCTGCCAGCCTCAGGACGAGGTGATTAAATTTGTCGTCACCTCCATGCAAGAAGATACGAAATGAGCGGTGCCACCGTAACCCTGATAAATCTACCCCTGCGCTGGAAGTCTACTCTCTCCCACACCCCCAGAAGATCGCTGATCAAAGGATTTTTCAGTATATAAGGAAGTCTGCTAGCACGCCGCAGCAGACACGCCGGCCGCATAGGCCAGTGAGCACTCCCTGGTCTGCAAAAACCTCTCCTATCCTCAGTCTGTGAATGGCTTCGACCTCCTGCCCATCAGCTTGAGAACGAAGCAACAGCCCAGCTGCATGAGAAGTCAGCACCAGCCTCGCAGCTTGAGAAGGCAGCATTCCAGCCTCTTGTGAAGGCAGCACAACCCCTGCAGCTTGCGAAGGCTCGTCCACACCAGCTGACTGCAAGGGCAGCTCTCTCTCTCTCCAGTGGTAATTCGACATCCAGTAACACCTTACCCCAGTCAACTTCCTTGACTCCCGCAGTGGCAGGTCGTCATGACGCTAGCGCCCTTCTGGACAACCCCCTTAGCTGAGGATATGCGGTAAATTGCATAGAATAGATTTCTACATTTTTTATTATTAATTAATCACCAGGCTCACATTCGCCTGTTTCCAGTACATAACGTATTTTAATAAATATTTTAACTAGTTAATTAATCTTGTATAAGTCAGCCGGAATCTTCCTACTTTCCATTAACGTAATAAATATTACGTGAAAATCGAATTTGTCGCCTACCATAATTTTAACTTTAGATCTCAGTTCAATTATCGTATTAGTTGTTGTGCGTGAGAATATTACCTGTGCAACAGAAAGATCCCGCTGAGGACTAGACGTGAGGTGTGCCGAACCCCACAGGAGACGGAGAGTGCTGAATGCTTTAAGTCCGAAAAGACACGCCGCTGCTCCTGGGTTTCCGCTTCCTCGTCTACCCTCGGTGGCGTCCTAATACCAAACTGCCTATATAAATGTCAGGGCCTTGGACATGACTGCATAAGAGACACCCCCAGGACTGGACGTCAGCGGAGAGGTCAGACGGCTGTACCAAATGCACTCTAAGAAAGGTTGTGTTAAGAGCAGTGCCCGATGCCAAGAACAACGTGCCTTACAGAGGCAAATAAATTCAGCAAGGGACACAGAAGTCATGAGTGAGGTCACCCCCCAAATCTCGCAAACCGAATACATACCTTGACCTATCTCACCATTTGTCCCTCTGGATCAAACATCACCCTTAGACCACTTATTAGGTGCTTGTTGGTCAGACACAGAACCGGAACCTGCCAGTCCACCTCGGCCGGTAACACCAGCACACGTTGCCATAGTAGCCCCGCCTAAGATAGTTCGAAAAGCTGATCCACCCAACTCGTGTTTGATAAAGTTGGCTTCAGGAAAGAAGATCCGGGTTCAACTCCTACCGATGGTTGTCCCCAAATCCCATGCAGTCTCAACCCTGTCAAACTACATTCCTGCACGCCAACCTACTAAACCAATGCGGATAACCCCTGTCTCATTTGCCAGATTGCTCACCTCCACCACCACCGTTTAAACACCCTCATACCCCCGGGACAGCTGGCATTCCGAATCTTGGCAGCCCTAATAGTGAGGAAGGTCGAACTCCCAGGAAGGGAAACGATCTTCGTTCGCCTCACTCTGGGGTTTATCCCCTTTAATCTAATTGTATCCTCCCACCAAGCAGACCCCTACAGTACTTACCATGACCCCCCAGGCCAGTACAAATTCTAATACGCCACGGTAGAATTGCTTGAGGAACTCGAGAGGGTAGTCAGCACCCTAACCACCTATCACCAAGATAGGGAGCGCGCGTCAAGGAATAACAATTATGAACTACTTATAAATCAATTTTCAAAATAGTAGCTTATGGGCTGTATGGGAGCGAGACGTACACACATTCGTTTCCCAGTGTACGTGCGTATGTAATTTCCTGATACATGTAAAACATTTACGTACATAGACGAATGTAAACGCTGTATGAGCGTGCATCTTATTAATCAGAAAACCTTATAAGGCTCAACTCTAACAGATGTTTGTTTTAAAGCAACAATACAACTGTCGTCTCTGTAAGATTCAAGTTTACAATAATGATGTGATGGATATGATATGATACAATAATGATGGATATTGTCTGAAAAGTTGGCTGCTGTGTGTGTTTACATTTACACGAGTGTTAACAAAGCACGCCATTGTACATTCTATACTGAAACCTCTACAAATGTTGACAGTGAAGTGTTTATCAGTAATGTTAACACATGTAACGCATGAAACAAAAGAGTGTCACAACATTCTACTTCACACTAGGTACTGACGTGTGCTCCTTTTTGTGGATAAGTGGTTAGGGTGCTTACTACTCCTGCTGACCATCAGAGGTTGAGGGGAGTCAAACCCAAGAGTACTCTCCGTACCACAAGAGACGTCAATAGTCGGGACGCCAACTGTCCCGATAAGGGGGGGGGGGGGAGTGAGCTTAATCAGTTACGAATTATGAATGATTATGGGGGTGAGCGATATGGCTTGTGCTGACAGGATTAATCCACCATGGCCTCATGGGTTGGCGAGCGGGGATTAAATTGGCTTGGGATTGTTCCAGTTGATTGCGGGAAACTACCTTAGGAGGGATTTGAACCCTGATCGTCCGTCCGGAAGCCAATGTGATGGTGCAGAAGTTGGGAAGCACTTCTGTTCTCGGGTGTCGAACCTGAAATATCCTGTCAAATTTTAGTCTCACTAGGCTAGATCGACTGGAGAGAGGGGGGCTCTGTGTGTCGGTGTTCGAGGGTGGTGCTGAAATTAAGATGGACTGAACCGGGGTTTCCTCAGAATCTGATTCGTCATCTGGCTCGCACCAACCTAACAAATTTTTCAAGGGTGTTTCGTGGTCCGGAGGTAACACTACATTATAAACAATCTGGTGACTCTCGGATTCACAAGTGTTCAAAGTACTGGATTGATAGTGGGTAATTATTTAGTTTAGTAAAGCTTGCTGTAGTAAGGCACGCCTCTCGCATCGCCTCTGATGGCTTCCAATACTATCGTGATGCTTGCACATTGATAAATGAAATATAGCAAAATAAAATAAAGAGAGGTTGTCAACAGTGATTGTGTACAAACAGTCCAGGGCAGGACAAAATCTACAGTCAATCCTGCGGATCTGCTGTTCACAATGGCAACCCAAGTAACAGAACCTTGTGTACATTATAGGCAGCCGGTGCACTGGAATCTCAGGAATTAAGTCCAATGTCAGGCCCTGCTTCCTGAGGGATTCAACACACTGCACTGCCAGATAAAGACATGAACTAAGTTAGAATTAAATGTGCATGTAATGGAAACAACACTGAAATAAGCAACAATAATAAACAAATTCTAAAAGTAAAATGACGATAGCAACACACAAGAAATAAAGTTTGATACGTAATATTTTACTACGTTTAAAATAAGAATTAGCAGAGACTTGGCAAAATAATTACAGACTATAAGCTAGGTAAGGAATAATATTAAATATTAAATCAACAGGCGAAGGCGAGCCTGGGATAAATTAATAAAAGAAATAATTAATTTCTACGAAGATTTCTAATTAATTAATCAAATTAAAATATACACTATTTACAACGAGATTGTTACAAAGGGGCTCTATTCAGGGGGACGTAAATCGCACAATGACCTGTTACCGTGGAGTCAAGGGAAGTTGACCGAGGTAAGGGTAAGTGGGGTACAGGTGTGGGATTTATCAGTCGTGGAGAGCTGTCCCTGCACAGTCAGCTGAAGGATGCCTTGTCCAAGCAGGGACTGGAGTTTTGGCGGCCTTCTGCAAGCTGCCGGTTGGAGGTGGTGGTTCAAGCCCTACCTCGGACTGCTGAAGGAGGCTTAACCCTGGGCGAGCTGCAGAGAAGAGGAGGGGGGGGGGGGGGTCTTCCGCAGACTGTAAGTGAGCTCACGAACCTTGCAGCCTGCGAGATCCAGCATCTGCTGGACCATGGGGCTGGACTTCTATTTATACGAAAATCGCCCTGTGCCAGCGATTCTCCGGGGGCCGGGGGTAGCGTAGCCTTCCAACATAGGGACTGGTTTATCTGCTGCTGGAGAGCCGCTCAAATTCTTATCTCCCCTGGTGGAGGCAGGTGGACTGTGATGTCAGAAGGTCACGGGGTGCTGCTATCTTGAGGGTTGAGTGGAACTTCTTGGCCAGGCAGGGTAGCGTAGTGTAATTCAACTAAATTATATTATATCTTTGTTGTGGTGGCTCTGGAACGTTCCTTCTCGACTGGATGTGGAAGAATATAAATTCATATGTGAAGTTCAGTTACTTAATTGACTCATTAAAGCCTGACATAGTTTCAATATTTAATTTCCAAGTCTCAGCTGCCAATGAATTTTAATTCGCCCCGCGCTTGGCGTGCTCAGATGGGACAAAGTCAGCCGTAGAGTGCGCATCTCCGTAGCGCAGAAAGCTGGCATGTGCCAATCACTAATGGTCAAGCTAAAACAGTGTCCAAAAGAACACATTCGTTATTTTGTAATTTATCATTTCGTAGGTTTCAATCTGGACGTTGTTGACAGTCACTTGTTTAGCACTCACGGCAACACATTCTTACATTAAAAGTCAAAATGTGTTTTGTATAAATTAAATGCTTAATAGGACGTAATATTTCTACAATCATCACTCGAATACTGTGAATATGTTAATAAACAAGACAATAATATAATATCCAATGACGACTTAAAATAAAACATGTGTTGCGAAATATATAAACAAAGCACTACACTTACTTGCTTTTTGAAATGTGTCTAGTGTATTTTATGAACAGTTATTTGTTTTAAAAGACTTTTAAGTATGCATTTGCACATGTGTTTCGAATGTCAAAACCAACATGGCACTGATTTTTGCTAACATCCGCTGTATACAAGATACGAAATATCAATTTACCAAATATGTCATAATGTTTGTATACAACATTGGAACACGTAATCATTTTGTCAACACAATCTACCATTTCAGACACGGCCTACGTTTACAATACAAAAAGTAATGCATTTAGAAACAAATCTTCTGAATTTTCAGTTTTCCATTAATGTTTTAATTAATTCTTAATTCCAGCGAATGGAAACAGGCAGCAAGCCTGTCATGTTTACTTTTGTTCCTAACACACCCTCGTATAAAACAAACATATTGAAACAGATCATACTTCAAAGCCGACATTTGCTATCAGAGAAGCTTATTATTTGTGAACAAATATAGTCAACATGTGCACACATGCCTTTGTCATATTGTTTTATACTTACATTACTGTAAATAACAGTTTCCCGCCAACAACACTGACTGCTCTGTACTGATTGGTTGTAGCCTCAAAATTTTTCCTCAATAAATGAAATACAACTATTTCCTTCAATGCTTAAGGAAATTCCACCAACGCACACAAGCTGGTAAGTTCCACCGGGAACCAAAACATAAGAGAATACACATTTGTTTCTTCTGCACTCATCTTAACCATAGTATAATGCTTAAATATTCCTATTGTAAACCCAGCTTTACTTCAGATGACACAGCTTACGCTGCATTACGGAGTGCAGGTGTGTTTAAACGCAGTCGAATCAAAACATTTCTCTGTTCATAGTGCACAGTCGTTACCAAGAATAACATAAATATGTATTATTAAATATCTTGACAGTGTCAAAAGTTTTTTGTGTATACTGGATGTTTGTCGTCTCCTAGCCTACTAATGGATAATGACAACAATTTACAAATACTATGTAAAAATTGGAATGATTTGTGAAAATCGGGCATTCTTATGTGTTAACTTTGTGGCATATTTAGACTATTATAATTTACTTTTCCTAAAAGTAGTTATGTTCTGTGTGCCCCATATTTTGTTAAATGAATAAATACTTTTTTCGTTAACGACCATTCATTTTGTTTGCACGACTATACCATGCTAACGAAATATATTTTATAACATGTACGATCACCTTCATAACAAGGAAGGTTAATTCATACAGCAAGTGTAGATTTGATTTGTATATCGTAGGTATTTTCTCCTTTTTACTAGCATTCCCCTACCACTTAACAATGTTAATTGAAATATGTTAGTATAATACTAGATGCATGTAATGTATCATATTTTCAAAACAGTCTTTCTTCCGATATTTAAAAAGGATTTAAGAAGTTTCTGGTGTCTAAATTCTGCGAGAGGCGTAAGTCGTTTAAGCCAGCCTTACACGATACCCAGTTTCCGCTACGTTTTGCTATACTCTTGGGCACAACAGAAGGCATACAAGTTTCTGTAGCAGAAGGGAAGAAAGAATGCATTCGTTCATACCCACACATTACCTAAAGTGCTAATAGAAACTTGTAAATGGCAGGCAAAACAACTCGCAGAGGAAAGGGGTACAAATGTAACCAAGTTTTATATGTAGGTGCTTTGTGGTGCATCCACAACGTACGACAATGGTTTCTTTTTTCCCCTGAAGACTGCATTCGTTTAGATTTTAATGTACGAGTACTATTAATGTATGGAAAATTATCAGTAACAGCAATGCTTATGTATGGAAAACAAGGTACTGTATTCACATGTATTTACGACGGACATTTACGCAACTCATTAAAACGCTGGCATATTATTTTCATGCATGCCAAATTGCTGTGCAGCGTGATTGCGTACTCTATGAGCCGACTTAGGCCCATCAGCGAGCGCTGAGAAGCTCGGGACAAACCAAAACAATGGCATATGAAATTTCCTGTGCCTACAGGGTTGATTCCATGAGCCGGGACCTCAGACATGCGCATAATCAACACAATTAATTATGCGACAGTAATGCCCACCCAGATTCCGACATGCCGTCGCCACCCCTCAACTACAAACTGTTTTACCCAACAAGCCACGGACCAGCCGACTTTGATAAGTAATTAAGATGTCCACAAAATCGCAGCACCCCTGTGCCCAGTGACACAACAGGCACCGAGCCTCGGGCAGAGGAGGTAAAACTGTCGTCAGCCTCAACCAAGGGCAATAAGAAACACACTACACCACCCACTACCAGAGATAACCAGCCCCAATGTTGTGAGGCTTGCAAGCACTGCACCACTGAGAGAGCCACCAAGATGAAATTGGGACTATACAATGAATCTTTGAAACGCTCTTGCCAAAGTTCGTCAGCTCACTGACCACAATGGTCAGCAAGCTCTCCTGGGTCTGAAAGGACCACCACCTCTCCTTCGTCTAGAACCAACTATCCCCCTTTTAACTTAGAACCAGGTCACCTACACCTGGAACCACAGTTACCTTCATCCCTCCACGGTTTGACAGGAGGTAGCACGGGTCACGTGTTCATTGAATATTCAATAAACACTCATTGTTCTCTAACTTTCTGTTTTTCATTTCCAGAGTATTTGTTTGAATTAACAGTTGAAGACAGGAATTGGAAGATTTATTTAAACCGAGTTAGCCTGACTGTGGAAACCTTTCAGGTGTCTGCACGTCAGAAGACATACATAATCGATGGCTACCTATTTCTTCCCGGTCTCACAATAGCACTAAGCCAGTGCTCATGGGGGAGAAACAGTGACGCCACAACCACTAGATACGCCTTCACATCGAGAGGGGTGACAGACTCAGGTTACTTCTCACCACTCATTCGAAGTCAGCACGTGGTGACCATAGCCTGAAGTTTTGCCGTTCAACCTAGTGCGAAGGCACAACCAGTAGAGACTTGGCGGTCCCAACAGCTCCACATCCCTGATCAGCCTGCATACTGTGGGGGATCAGTGGGGACTCTTATCGAGCTCGTGCCGGCAAGTCACTATTGGGTTACACTGTCAAACCTTCCTGTCTAAGTGCATCATGTAGGCTGTCAAACTGTTTGCCCTATGCCTCACGAGAAGAGGAGTGGTACAAAACATAGGGAACAATACCTGGCTCACTGTGCTCTCAAACCATGGATTGGACTGCCACGTCCTACGCAGGAGAGACAGGTGGAACGGAACTGTGTCGCCGAACTTAGACGTCAGGCAGTCGCGCCTGCTCTGATTATGGTAATTGACTTTCCACCTTGTATCTGCATACATCGTACGTGTCACCCTGTGGTAAAAGGGTTTTTGACCGGTACCGAAGTGCGACTTGGCTGGAACCTCAACATTTGGACCAACGAAGCACACCTGTGGAATCTCCAATCCGGCGTAGACCGAATCCATCACATCTAGATGAAACCTACCCCAACCACAATGCCCAAGAAGCTGGAGTATGTAAGTGCAAACAAACACCCCTCGCCTCATGCCGGCTATCTAAACCAAACTACCCCGCTTTCGGTCTAGCGGACGAAATCCTCAACCAACGTGCTAAGTCAGTCTAATCGGGCAGCAAACGTCAATTTTTTAATTATTTGATTTAAACTAAATTTTTGGCTCAAATTAACATTAAAGGTTTCTCTGCAGGATAAGTGCAGGTGGACCAAACATTGCACCTTAATTATCTTATTTAAACTTTGGACAGCTCGCGTCCTGAATCTTGGCAACCTTCACGGTGAGCAGGGTTGTGCTTCCTGGGAGAGAGGCACACATCATTAAGCTCACCCTGGGGGTTCATTTCCCCTCTGCCCTCCCAGCACCCTTCAGTTAGATGGAACCCTACCAAGTACTCTGACGTGAGCCAAACCCTGACCTGCCAGGCACTTCCATCAAACATAAATTACCGCTAAAGGATTTATAACTTCCAATCAGAGGGAATCGGAACTTGACAAAAAAAAATAGTAGAGAGGTGGTGCCGAAGGTATCAAGACCAAACCAGCAAAAAAAGCGAAAGTGCATCAACTATACACCCGACGTGGAGCGTACAGCTTCAAGTAAAAAAAAAAGAAAGGAGAAATGAGTGCGTCAATTGAAACGAGGGCGTAACTGGTAATGTACTGGGGGGAGGGGGGTTCATATTTCTATTTTTGAACAAAATACAAAACCTCCCTCTTTATAAATTTATAGTTACATAATTATTTATAATCAATGGATTCATGTACAGATAGAGAACCACAAAAAGATATAAACATTCTTCATGTTCAACGAAGATCACATACTCCTTGAATTAAAATAAAACAAAACTTGTAATTTTGTTTTCAAATTTTATTTTCATTTTGGTGTGGGGATATATCCCAATACCAAAATATCACTGTGTATCTTTAATGAGCATAATAATCAATCATGTACTCTCAGTAATTGAACAAGCTTTTACCGTTATAGGGGGGAAAAAAAGACAGAACTGTTATAATATTAAACTAATGGCTTTCATTTGTGCCTCTTAACATTACTCAAGCTATACAGCTAAAATTATCTACTTTAAAAACCAATCAATGTGATTAGCAAACATCCACTGCTCGTCAACTGTACTGTGCTGGTACTCGCGTATTATTACTTTTAGACAGATATTTTGAAAATAAACATTTCTAACAATAAAATAAGTTATAAATAGCCATAATGTGTCACATAAACTCGTTACCCATCGGAGATTTAAACTCTAAAATTTACAATTATGTGGGGCAGACTTGCGCACTAACTCAGTGAGCTACACAAACTACTTACAGTACACATGTGTGATAAGGTACATATAGAACATAAATCCACAGTTATTGCGTATTTTATAAAGTGGTTCTTTTTCTTTTATTATGATCATGTGAGTAATATGCAACATGTCCAGTTACTTATGCGTACATTAAGTTTCATTTTGTACATATATATGTTTTACAGAACTTGTAATATTTTCGTAGACAGGCAAATATGGCTTGAGTTAGGAACTCGGGTGTCCGCCATGTAGTCTGTCCCAGTTTGTGGGTATAGTAGACATTCAGAACACTTTCTACTGTTGCGGAGTTGGGACTGGGGTTGACAGAGATGGAGTATGAGTGAGAGAGAGAGAGAGAGAGAGAGAGAGTAGATGTCACTGTGGCAACGCCGCCAACATTCCCCACGCACACACCACGAAAATGGATTAGCGCGACGAGGTGTTCAACACACGAACTACAGATTCTTACCTGCTGGAGTGGTCAGAAAATTTAACCTAGCGAAGTCCACTCTAGGTATACCTTTACTCAATGGTACCATGAGCATGTGTATTTTCTCTCTCTTTTATAAATGTTATCAGTATCCTAGTGACCTATTCTTGTCATATCTTATATCAGATGAAAACATGGCCCTTTTGATGTATCACATTCTATAGTAAGTGGTGGTTAATGGTTACACAGTACACACATGGACGAGTCTGAATAAAGACTGCAGCTATAGGTTTATAATGAATCTTATACATACATATGACAAAACCAAACACATTTTCTCATAACCTTGGAGGGGTTGACCATCGTTAAAGGATTGTCTCAACATTAACAATATTGTACACATTAAACAATACTCACAAACGAAAATTATTTACTAAATTAATCTGTACGTGTTTATAGTGCTAATTACAGTATTTATTACTATTTTTGTTGTTAATTTAATGTGTATGCAGTGGGGATATGAGCTGGCTGATGCAAACATCAGCTGAAAGTCACATGGCAGTGTTTATTTTGATTGGTATGTGGAAAGATATATAACCAATGCGCTGAAAGCAGAAACTTTGTAGGACTTTCAAATGATCTTTATGCATTAATTTTGCACATAATTCCACAAAGAATTTACTTGCACAATAAATTGCAAACAAATATGTAATGATAAATTTTTTAAAAAATTTCACTATTTTGCATTTTGTAAAAAACAGGCATCTTAATTTTGTTGTGTATAGAGCCTAGGAAATAGTTGTACAAATTGTAGAAAAATGCAGCAATACCATGGTGCCGACAGTCCAAAATATATCTAGAGTCTCAATCTTAATAAGTTCCTTAATCAATTTCTGATCTACCTCGATCCTTACTAACTCAGCATAATTAACTGACTCCATCCATCTATGACCTCGACACAACATCAAAAAATGACAAGCATTTAAATTCAAGAATACACGTGGTGACTGTATGACACAGATATTCATCGCAATCACTGATGAGTTTCACAGAAATTCCATGCAGAAAATAACACATTCAACAGGATTACATTTAGGCAATTCTATCTCCACATCACATGGATCTTTCAAGATAATTTCTAACACCTACACAAGACAACAGAGGCATCACGTGAATGACAAGTGTACCTGAGACCGACGAGAACCATACAGAGGTTGATGAGGCGGTTGGCAAGGTGCAGGCAGCGCTGGTGACTGGTGACCGCAGCGTTCAACAAGTGGATGCCCAGGTCGCAGGCCAGACCCTGCATGTCGCTGTATGATACGCCCAGCTGCAGGGGCGACAGGTTGCAGAAGCCATTCACCAGGCACATCTGCCCGTATTTGTACACCGCACCGAGGTGCTGCATGCTACTCTTCACCTGCGCCACAACTCTGAGTATACACTCCCATTGTATTCCCTCTTCCCCTAAACCCAAACAATTTAATTAGAATAATTTGGCTGAACAGATATATATATATATATATATATATAGTCAAATCACGTTATTACGACCACCTGCTAGTATCCAGAGTAACCTACCTTCACAGCATGGACAGCAGCTAGAAGAGCTGGCAGTGACTCAGCCAAGTGCTGATAGGTCTCATCTCTACGGGTATCTGGAGCCATGCTGTCTGCAGTGCATCCCACAACTGTTGAAGGGTGCATGAAAAGAGGAGACAGACTGCAAACACGTAGATCGAGGTGGTCCCACATATGTTCAATTTAATTGAGATTGGGGCTGTTTGGAGTAAAGGGAAGAACTTTAAAGTCTTGATCTTGCTCTTCCAGCCAAGTGCGGACACTTCTAGCCATGTAGCAAGGTGCATTATCATGCTTGGAGATCCCATCCTCCCGAGGAAAGACAATCACCAAGTACAGGTGGATGTGATCACTGAGGATGGATTCATAATGAAATCAATCAAGAGTGTCTTCCACACGGATGATGGACCTTAGAGAATACCACGAGAATAGTCCCCATACCATAACACTACCCCCACCGCCTTGTGTTCGTCCAGCAATGGACGCAGAGTGATGATTCTTAGACGTTTCTTGCAGGACACGCTGACATCCATCCATTCTATTCAGCTGAAATGGTGATTCATCGGAGAAGGCTACCAGTCACCATACTGTCAAGCAAATTCCAGTGATTTCCATTGATGGAGCTGTGTTAGAATGGGGGCAGTCACCCTCCGTCTACTCCAGAGCCCCATTTGCAAAAGGATTCGCTGAACTGTTGCAGTAAACACGTGTCTGGATGTCCCCTGGTTCATTTGGATGACAAGCTGTTCCACTGTAGCCTGTCAGTCCTTCAGGCACCGTCGTAGTCGACATTAACCTCAGACATTAATGGCGCGTGGAGTTCGCACTTTCAACAACAGTTACTCCCATAAATGCCATTTGTCCACTCACGATATGCTTTTAACACAGAAGCATGTGAACAATTCACACATGTTGCTGTTTCTGAAATGCTGCCTCGCTTGGCCCAAAAGCCGATGATCATCCCTTTTTGCAACTCTGTTAAATTGCTTCCCTTGCCCATGACAGCAGGAAGTACACTGTGTACAGCCAACCTTTCGGTTGCATTACATACCCGCTTCACCAGCCCAGGTCATGGGCTACGCGTGGCAGATGGCAGTTCTAACAGGTGGTCATAATAATGTGATTCAACTGTGTATATATACACTATAGTATAGTATTGCGTTTTATGATAACCATAAAAAAAAAAAAAAAAAAAAAAATCCATACTTTGCAGAAAATCTATGAAACACAAAATACATTCAACATATTTTAAGCGACACCCTTAATTATAAGATATTGAAAACAATACACTAAATATGTACAATGGTAATTCCAAACATTTAGCACTACTTCCACAGTTTCAATGTGTTGAGGGATACGTTTGTGTACGGAAGCCATGACTCCATGCTTTTACGCCCAGTATTAAAGTCCTGTCTCGCTGAAAAAGGGGAATGAAATCAGCGCAGTGTGTATGGGGCTATGGCAGAGGTAGGATATATGAAAGTGTTTAACCAGCAGCTTCAACCAGCTTATAATTAACTTGTCTGCTCAGTTAACAAACACCCTCTTGTCATGTTAATTATTATGGCTTTATTCAGATTACCTGACAGTACAGCTCCTACCCACCTCGCGACTGTCCGGTATGACAGGGCATTATTCCCAACAGCTTCTACCAATTCCCTGTGACATTCTCTGGCAGTTCTCTCACAGAGACTGGCTATTTTGATGTACGAGCACTGTTCAACACGGGTTACATCCATTTGGCATGGCGGTCACTGGACAACTGATTTCACATTGCTCACTGCGCTCGTACAGGCCAACCCTGCGCCATTTGACATTGTCAACATGTATGTGACACATACCATTACGTGCACCGATAACAGTTTGTCACAAAATTTAATAGTTGCCATGACTTCTGCCCCAACCCCTATATATGTATAGCTTTGCTTATAATTACTTTGGTACACAATTTTAATTAAAATTATTTTAACATAAATTTGATTTGTGTTATTTTTCTTTTACATGTAGTTTAGCTTTGCTTTTATATTTAAATATCTGTAAATGCGAGGTTAGGCCATCCTTCCATTTATAGGAATAATTATATAAATTCTCTTTGGAGTTATGTTATTTATTTGGTTGCCTAGGGCAACATTTAAGCTCCTATTATGATAGGATTTAGATTTAAGTTTTAAAACACTCTTGGTCCTTACTTCAAAGAAACCAGACGTAAAAATGATTCCTTTTCTTCCTAAAGTAGAATACATTAGTATGCAGGACCACGGAATGTTTGTAAAGTTGTTACAGGATATGGATCTATGAAGAGATCCCACGAGGCAACCAAAATTTTAATTTTTTGGAGTGCATTGAATTTGCCAACATCACTGAAGGAATTAAACTTTCCTGGTGCCAGGAATGATGCCACCAACAATGCCCACCTTCCCACCCCAATATCCTGCAGAAAACTGTAAGATGACCATGTCCAGTTGCTTCAACCAGTCATTTTAACTGTCTCTCTATAAAATTATCTTTTAAAATTTATTCAAAAATTAAACTTCCCAGTGACCATTAAGAGTCCTTCAATTGCTTACACTGAAGCTGCTGTGAAAATTACGTATAGAATTATTTGAACTTTGTTCTATTCTTTTAAAGAATGCAAATTAATCAACTAGTTACAAGTTCTAACTTTGCCCTTTTCCCCTTAATCAAATTTCATAATGATGTAGATATTGCAAAAACATTTAGTTTCTTTAGACTAAATTATGTGAGCAGTATCATAATTTTATTTTATTCACAATTATTTAATATGTTCACTGTATTGTGATTGTGAATTTCATTCAATTAAAATCATTCCTATTTCTCATTGTTTTATTCCGAACAGAATACTGCTTATTTTAAAGGATTTAGTATTTGGCCAATGAGTGAAGGTCTTGTGTATTGATAGCATTTTAAAGGATTTCTGATGTTTGTACTGCCCTATACGTCATGTTACACAATGTCTGCTCTTAGTTCCCACGTATAATTTTAATTTTCATTCACATTTTTTATACACTTCCAATATTTTTATTCAACAAAGAAACAGTTTGCTATTGTACATAAATTAGAAAAAACTGCAGTACAAGAATATGAGCTTTCATGGGGAAAAGGGGTATAGGTTAATTCAGGACTATTTAGTGTTTCATTACTACAAAATTGGATGTATTACGCACAAAACAGTAACTAAAGACACTGTTGGAGATGCCTTATGTTTGATGCAAAACACAGCACTTTATTTATTGATAACAGATGTGAAGATACATATTAAAAATTAAATCACTTCTGTACTGGGGCTAGCAGCAAAAACATTGCAGTGTGCACGTAGCTGGATGAGAGCCTAGATCCTCTACAGCGCGGCCAGGCGCGGCAGCTTGTTGCTCATGCCAGAGCTGATAGGCATGGCTGGCGCGCTGCGTGGTTGGGTCACGGTTTGGTTGGCTGGCTGGTTACGAGGAGGGAGTCTTGGGTGGTGGTGGGAGGCCTCGCTTATTTGCCACCTCCCTCCCTCTCGCAGCTGTCGGTTGTTCGCTCCAAGATTACTCCAGCAAGCCGCCACCACTGCGTCGTTACAGGGCGTGTTCACTTCGTAACAGCAGCCTGGTATTCGGCAAACAGGCTGATAGATGCAATTCATGTCAATGTGTTGAATTTCTACTAAATTTAGGTGGTGCGTTGGCCTCTGCACTGGCATGATGAAGCCCAGCAATGTTTACGTGAATAAAAAAATGTATTGCGGTCTACTTGAAATATTAAGTATCCCAAATTTTTCATCAAAAACTTCTGACATCGCCAAAATATGGTAATATAGAACACATTTTATTTGAAAACACTTACCTTTATTCATATTTACACTAATTATTGATTTCGCAGGAAGAAAAACAATTCCCCCCCCCCCTTCCACCACAAAAAATTAGCACATAAACTTTAACAAAATCATTAAAAAAGACATTGAATTAAATTTGAAGTTATCATACAGACACTGATTCAGAAACTACTCTGTAATGTACAGCTGTTTTACAGCAAAAGGGGAGGGATAACGGAAGCGAAAAAAACAACAGGGAGGGTAAGACAGAGGCGACGGTATGTGACTAGGACAAAGAATTCTCACTGACCCGGCCTGCAACTTCCCCATCCCCATCTAGCATAAAATAATTTATTGCTTCACGCTGACTGGGACAACAAATGTCAAAGTCTATGAAAACAGCTTGAGAAACAGCTCCTACTGAGGTAGGAGAAAAGGTCTACAAAACAAATCCGTGCATAACTGAAACCACATTTCAAGATACCACGGATGACGAGTGGAAATGAAGTCTAGTGATACTGGCACTGTAAACCTCCGCTTATTTACCGCTGACTGCTCGGCGACTGCACTCTCTCTGCTGATGGGATGCGGCTGGTGATGGAACAGTGGCCAGCATTGGCTGCAGTGGAGCAGTACTGATACAGGCCATAGGTTCTTGAGGTCGGTGTGCAGGAATGGCAATGCATGTGTTGGGTAGGAGTTTGGGATTGAGTCCCAAGACTGTAAAGTCACAATGAACTATCAATAAGTGTTCTAAAGAAATATGTTGCCCTAAGTATGTGGGAGTTACAAATAAAGAGATTCTCATCTGACACTGGAAAAGTAGTGGTGTTGATTTCGCCTTCAAGTTTCTTTAATGTTAATTTTAATTTAAGTTTCTTGTCGCTTTAATGTTGACGAGGCATAAGGCAGTGAGTAACTCAACAGATTAAATGAACACTTCTAAATTCCCTGCGAGGGAAAGCCGGTAAATTAACAAGCAGACTAGGGTGCACTTCTAAGACCACGTCTAAGACCACCCCTGTCCCACTCGCTTAGCCGTTCGCCAGCCTAGCATAAGTTACAGGGTATGGGAAGTTCCTGTAACCGACAATACACTTAGCTGAGTTTCCACCTAGGGTCAAGTGAGGATGGTAGGTCTCCCTCCATCAGGCAGAGTAGAAAGCCACCAATTCAACTCTATTCCAAGGAAGGAATAGTATTCCTAGTGCTTTGGGCTCTACTGAAATTTATCGGTCGACCAACCTCAAGGTTGCCTCTTAAGGTGTGTGTGCACTGCCTTGTGCCGTATACACTGTGATCGGCTTTACCTCACATTAAACATTGCAAAACTCAAATTAACAGAATGAATCTCAATATCAGGAGGAAGGGGATATTCAAAGCTAAAGATGAAGACATTCCATTACACGGATATGATTGGTGTTTATTGACACGTAATAAGGAGATATTATAATGTGGCATTAATTTCACACAATAATAAAATTTCTGTGACAATTTAAATATAGAAGAATTTAATATTAAAATTGCAGAAGTGTGTGTTGTTACTACCACCCTTATGCGTCCTGGCTTAGAATGAGAGTAGTGCATGTTTAATGTATGTTATATATATTTTTTTTATTAAGAGAGATTATCCTCAATACAGAGGTTTTCCTCCAACATATACTCACAACAATTGTTTTGTACAGAACTCAACATTATTTTCTCAAAATATTTTGGTCTTGTGTATCTTCCTCTTCTGCACTAAATCTTTTCATTGTTATCTGTAAATGTTATGTTGTAAAGAATATTCACCAAATTAATGTCCAGGGTTTCATAGCTAAATTTAAGGTGGATTTGTCCAGAAAGGACCTAGGCATGTATTTGAAAACGGATCATTTACCAGAGTGGTAGAGGTGTAGACGGGTCAAGGCCTTATGGGATGTCCAGAAGGGACGACATCATCGTGACCTTCAATATCTGGTTAATGTTGCAGAAGAAGGTATTTGAGGAAGGTTAAGATGACGATAATGCTGCCCTCTGGTAGTCGATGGCAACGGGCTGGAGTAGCTGGTGGAGGCTTCAGGGGTAGAAGCCTCTGGATGGCGGCGACTAGCCGGGTGAAGAGGTTGATGACTTCTGGAGGTAAGGCTCTCCGGAGCTAGTTGGCGTCGACAACCACTGGTTCACTGCGTATTTACGTCATGGGTGAGGGACTTTGACCATACTGTTACTCCGGCCTTCGCAGCCAGGAGGAGCGGCTATCCTGTTGGTGCCCTCAGCCTTCACAGCCAGAGGGTCAGGATTCCTTCACTGCTCCACACACACTGTCTAGCCCTGAACGGGAGTGCCTTTTATAATAATTTTTCCCACTCCAGGTACTCCAAGGGGTGCGGGCGAATTAGCCCCGTCTCTCGGGGCTGGAGCTTGTGACGTCACATGCATGAACCAGGGAACCTTATCTGGTGTGGCACTCGGCGCGAGGCGTTGACATATCTTGCACTGATGCTCTTGCGCAGGCTGTGACTTTTTGTTGAGTGGCCCACCTCTCTGCAGCTACGCGAAATTCAAAGCGACTGCTGTTCTTCCAGCGGGAACGGCAAAGTCTTTCCTCGGGGAGGTGCGATGACATGACTGCTTCTTAGGTGCACTATAAAAGTAAGGAACACGTGGTAATTAGGTGTGTTGAGCCTCTGTCAATGAAGGTGGTCCACGTGTCGACTTCATTACCGTATTCAACTAGGATTTACTTGCCCATTTAATTACAGTAACTTTTGGATAGGGCAAAGTCGCTTCTGTAATAAGCATCTATTCTAGGTGTGGGATGAGTCGTGTGTGAGTGTATGTATGCACGCACGTGCGCATGCATGCGTGCGCGCACACACACACAAATCTCATTGCCAGCTATTACACATTTCTGAGTGAGATGATTAAATGTACAAGCATAAATCTAGAAACACAGTGAATTCTCGGCTTTAGTTTTTGTAGCTTGCAAAGACACTTGTTTGTATTTTCCCCTCACAATACTCATTGGGAATAAAATGCAGTATGATTGTTGCATTTATACAAAATTTTAACACCTAAAAACTGATGCCTTAAACAGCATGGTGTGTGTGGTGACATACTTCTGTGTACAGAATTTATTTTTCCTTTTGTAAACAGCAATCCACTTTACAGAAACTTCATTCTCTTTAAGAAAAGCAAAAGAATTTAACCTGTGTCCATTTTACTTTATTATAATGGTTGTTACAAACATAAACAGCACAGTTTGCCATTCACTTATCCCTAACGTACACACAACACTGATCCCGAAGTCAAAACAACACGTGTATAACTGCTGCATCTACTCGCATGCAACCAAGTTGTCATGAGGTAGGGGGTCGGGATGGTTCCCCCTTTCTCTCTTCCCACTACAAGTATGTAGCACTGCAAGAATGCAAGGGATGGGGAAACACAAGACACACCTGAGAAAACCAGCCAACCAGTGGTATCATCTAGCACAATTTCAAGTACAAAAATCTGGGAGCAACCCAATCAGGGATCAAACCCAGTTCACCATGGTGCAAGGCAAGTGCTCTAGCCGCTGTGCCAGAGAATCCATTTGACTACGATACAGTTTGTTGGACAAACTTTGAAAATTACATTGCAAAACATTTTTTTCATACTTGCTGTATAATTATGCTACACAGAGCACTGATTGTCTGTTGTGACCTTACTTGGTTCTGCACCTTAAGCTGTCATTTATATGCATGCCAGTAACACAAGAAAGAAACATACACAGTACTGTAATGGCTAAACTTAAGCCCTGGACAAAATGATACAATGTAGAAAGCTGACAAAAATCTGGGAGCACCATTCGTCAGTGGTGATCTGTAGCTGCATGTAAAGTAGGGGCTTGACTGAGTGGTACTTGTAAATCATCTACAGATTTCAGTTTGCAGTGTGTCTTATATAAAAAATGAATGATCCTGTCTACCACAATACTTATGATAATTGATGCACTTTTCAGCAGGGAACGTGGCAGTTGCTCATTACAGGGTTTCAGGCCTGTAAAGATTTGACCAATTCCTGACTACTGTTCTGCACTGCACCCAAATAACATCACTAGAGCAAACAAAGGGCCAGGTACACAAAATCCTTCCAGACAAAGTCACTCCATGTCCCATCAGGGACTGGATGGTTACGTAACCAAAGCTGCAAGCATCAGTCAACTAATGGCCACTAATTCATGCCTTAAGTGTGTTCAAGTGCCAAAAATGATTTTCAATATTTTTAGGATATTTTATAATTCTGTTATATTACATCAAATAAGTCAGTACATTGATAAAAATATGGGTGGTGGTGGTGGTGGTGGTGGTGGTGGTGGTGATGATGATGATCATCATCATCGTCATCATAAATATTAAATAAAGGTTACTACCGTACTTGTATTTACTCGTGTATAGCATGCCCTTTTTTCCCCAAAATAAAGGAAAAAATGTCTGGGGTGCGAGCTATACACAGAAAAAAAAGAGCAATGGGGAGTGGTAGCCATAAATTGTCCTGGGATGTTGAGGTAAGTGGCGGGACTGTCTGTTGTCTCATCTCTCGCTCTTACATCAATCCTCTCCCTTCTCTCTCAGCAACCCTTTAGTTATGTGTGTGTGCCACTCTAGCACGCCAAAAAAAGAGTCACTTCTAAAAGGAGAAAGGAGAAAAAAGAAAAACGAAGCCAGAAATGTTAAGTAGAAGTGTGAGGGTTCCGGATTTTTTTTTATTTTCGCTTTTTGCACACAAGTTATTTAATTAAAGTATTTTCCAAACATATCACGATCACCACGCATTAAAGTAAAAAAAAGAACAATTTGTTCCATACTTACTAACATGGCATCACAAATTTTTGGTGCAATTTTATTTTTAAAAATTTTTTCCCTGAAACTTGTTGCAAAAATCGTGGTGTGCACTATACACGAGTAAATACGGTGTTGTTTTTGCCTTACCTCATCAAGGCAATTTGCTTTTCGTGTGTCCATGACGAACACAACAAAGTCAGCTTGCACTTTACCTCGCCCGTGCACCACATCTTGTATTCTTTCACAAAGATGTACATTCAACTTGTAGTCTTGCTTCTGCAAAGAGTGTGCTTTAAACAAGGCATTCCTAACCAGCAGGAGTAACTGTTCCGACGAGGACACCAACTGTGCAACAAACAAAACATACAATCTTAGCTGTCACACCATTCCCAATTTAAAAGGCATTGCTAAAACAGACACACTCACAGGCATGAACACCTGTTCATTCTGCTAATAAGTTATTTTTGGAACACAAACCATGTAGTCAAGCCTCAGCTCTGGAACATACTGAGAATTATACTGGGTGGGTGGACTAAGGATCTGTATACTGTAGACATAGTTTAGCTATCAACCTGTGGCTTTTCCATTCCTCATTGTTACACTCTCCAGTCCCTTCCTAAATCGCCCAACCCCCTCCAACATCACCAACTCCTCCAACACATTCCAGTTCCACACAGTTCTCACCAGTAAGGACTGCCTTCCCTTTCCATCTGCTTCCAAAACCCCTGTAACTTTCTACTGTTTGTACCTTTCCCCCTGCACAGCCCCTTGGCTAAATATCCACTTAACTTCCTCACATCCTCTCACTCCAGTCACCATCCTATACATCCTGACCAGCATCTTCACTCTTCACCTGTTCCTTAGGGAGCACCACCTCAACTCCATCATTAACGATGGCCCAAAATTCCTTTCATCCTCACCTCTGCCATCTCCATTTCCCAGATTTACCCACCTTGCTGCCCTTATTTGCACCTTCTCCAGGTCCCATACCTCTTTTTCCACTTATGGGTCGCAGACTGTAGCTGCATTTTCTATTATCAGCCTAGTCACAGCTTTATAAGCTTTCTCCTTCACTTCCCCACTAATCCCCATCAAGACTCTTCCCTGCATTCCCGAAGCCCTTCTTCGCTACGATCACTGTGAATCACCACTTCTAAGTACTCATATCCTGAAGCTTCTCCTACCTCTTGCCCTGGCCATTTGTAAGTGCCATCATACCTTCCCCTCTCTCCTAGTGAACCTGTCGTCACACCTCCTCCCCCACATCTCCAAGCCTAAACCTAACACATGCATCAGGGTGTCAACAACAGCTGCACTGTTCCAGCAAGGTGCACCAATACAGACGACCCTAATGCAACTCACCCACATAGCAACAGCCACTTGTTGTCACACCTCCTCCTCCCACATCTCCAAGCTTAAACCTAACACATGCATCAGGGCATCAACAACAGCTGCACTGTTCCAGCAAGGCGCACCAATACAGACGACCCTAATGCAACTCACCCGCATAGCAACAGCCACTTGTTGTCACACCTCCTCCTCCCACATCTCCAAGCCTAAACCTAACGCATGCATCAGGGCATCAACAACAGCTGCACTGTTCCAGCAAGGCGCACCAATACAGACGACCCTAATGCAACTCACCCGCATAGCAACAGCCACTTGTTGTCACACCTCCTCCTCCCACATCTCCAAGCCTAAACCTAACGCATGCATCAGGGCATCAACAACAGCTGCACTGTTCCAGCAAGGCGCACCAATACAGACGACCCTAATGCAACTCACCCGCATAGCTACAGCCAACGGACCAGCAACCAACAGTACCGAAAGATGGCATGTACCACCTATGTCTGCAGAGCCTCCATGCTGACCACATGGGGAGTGAGAAAATAAATTCATGTTTTCACCGGTAATTTGTGACTCAGATGTGTTGTCTGGGGGGTGACATAGTAGTGCAACAAATGATCATTACATGATACGTAAAGAAACAGCATAGTGAAAGCCAAAGCAATAAGAAATAGCTATTGACATATACCAATTTAACAAACTCATGTGAGATTTCTAATAGTATTGCGCCAGGGAATAGATATCAGTAAATTAAATTGGGGCAATACAATAAAGAGGACTTCAACTATTATTGACCATCCAGCTGTTTGGTTCTATGAGTGGTTTGTGACTATTTTGAATGCACCCCGAGGTGCTTGCAAAAACACTGAGAACTAAGTGACCATAAATTAATTGTCAAAACAGCCCAGGAAAATCATTGTGTAATTAGGAAAAGGGTTAATATGTCTTTTGTAACTGTTTTAGTATAGTATTGAATGGTTTTATGCAACTCCTGTGCAGACGTGGTGGACACGAGCTCCTTCTACGTCCGCCAAGCTTCAGTATTGTCTACAGCTCCGCTGGGGCAGGAGACATGTTGCTGCAAAAGGCGTTCACCTGTTTGCCTCAACTGTTACTTAGTTTCTGTTGATACATTTGTTTTCACTTCTCATTCTACCCCAATGACCTCCTGTGTCCTGCTCAGTGCAAGGGAGCTTTAATTTTAAATTTATGGATGTTTCCGACTCTGCGAGTGTGTGATTGCCCAGCACAAGGTGAGCCACTTCAAACTTTGTGATTCTTGTGCTAATGCACGTAATGTAGTTTCTGTTTTAATTGGGCTCACAAATGAGGAGATAGTGTGCTTTATACTTTCATGTCAAGTGTAACGCTGTGCAGACTGTGTAATTTTATGGACTCAGTAAAAGTTCATCCTAGTGCAACACGGGTTTCTATTTCAGATAGTAAGTACCATTACTAGACATCGTATCACAGTGTGAGGGAGACGGCATGCACCATGGCCTAAACAGTGGTGTTAGCAGTTCGTGGGAGTAGTTGCTGTTATCCTGCCAATGTATAAGGGCCATTCCATACCAAATCAAACAATAAAAATATAATTTTTTCATCACCATCTTTGAACTTATGAAACTTGGCGAGTTAGCAGCAGTAGTGTAGTAAAGTGTACTTGCTGAGCTACAGCCCCCAGTGAGTGATACTTTTTTTGCAGCAGTGTTGCCAACTTGTGGAAAAAGTAAGATTTTTGCCACACAAGGGCGAGGAAAAAACATTAATAACTTTCCTTGTATTTAAGCTAGACTTTTGATGTAGGGCTTAATTGAAAGCTGAGAAAGTGGTTTTTAAGATAAAAATAAATTTGCTAAGTTTTAGTTCAGTTTTTGATTCAAGTTCATAAATTTTGAAAAGTTTATTTCTGGAATATATATATATATATATATATATATATATATATATCTGTAAGTGACATAAGTTCCATTTTGGGATGGCCCTCAGATCAATAACTGTAGCATACTTAATGTGGTGTACTACACAAAAAAACTAGTTTGACATTAATGGAAAACACAAAATTGTGTATGTTTGCTAATAATTGTAAGTGCAACATAACAGCGGGCTGTATTCTGCTGTGGTTAAGGAAAGACACGTGTTACAATGGTGTTTTGAGGATAGCCCATAAAGTAAATTTGTATATACCCACTAGTGACTGGCAGTACAATTCACATGGATGAATCAATTCATTTGGATCAGTTCAGTGTAACGATTTTCTCAAAAGAACTGTTAATTTTGTTCTTTTCATTCTCTCATACTGTAGTTCAGTCTCATGACTCACACACCATTTCTGGTATTCGTTTTCGGCTATGTCTACACTTACATACCTTTTATAAATGTTTTTCTTTTAGTAAAAACTATTGCTAAAGGACTTTTTATCAATTTTTGCGAAAGATTTTGTGTACAGGTATGTGAACTACGAAATACAAAGCTACTACTTGGCATTGTTGGGTGTCAAGTTACAAAATGATGCATGTGAAGGCTGTATATATTAAGAGAAATAGTAGTAACACGATACTTGTTGTGAAGGCCATCATCCTCTCTTCATGCTTTTTTTTTACAAGCTCGGATGACTTTTGACTCCAGATTCTTTTACGAACGAATCAGACTTTTACATTCTCTCATCCCCTCCACCTTTAACATTCTTTCGGCTCGTGTTTCACTTTTGAATTTAATCAAAATAATCTGTTTTTTTTTTTTTTGGTAGCAAATGAATCATAGGATTTTGTTCACTTGAAAATTAGTTCATTTTGAACTAATCCATTGTGAACGACCCACAACTAGAACTCGCAAGATCCTTCCATAGTTAAAATTTAAAAAATAATTTTGTCTTATTGGCTTAAGCTAACTCAAAATATATAAACAGACAAATCCACAAACCAATAGCATTTACAAGCACTCCATGTAATTATGTAGTTCGGTAACCTTATCTGGAAATTGTAAATAGTGCAATGAGCCACTATGATAAACTACTTCAAATAATTTTTTTTCTTTACCTAAGCTGGTCCGGATGGTAGGGTTTAATTTAGTTTTAAAAATTGTTCCCCCCTTCACATCTTATTGTAACAGATTTTTGGTAATTGTTAAAAATGCCTTTTTAAAAAATGGAGAAATAGATTTGGAACATTGTATTTTTGGATAACACATATTAACTAAGTCACTTCTGCTTGAGTGCATTTTACAAATCAGTATTACACTATTTTTAATGCACATATTTATTTGCAAACAAAGGCTCAGCTAATCACTATTCCCTTAGGTGACTGTTGAAATTTGTAGTGCAGTCTTGTAAATCAATGATTCTGACTGGAGGTCATTGGACGAGCAGAGTTTTTACAGCATTCCTGTGCAATGTACACAGGTATGAGTTTGTATCGTATGTTCTCATTTTCAATGATTTTATATATTTTTAGTAAATATAGGGTACTTTTTAAAGATACAAACTAATGCAGGCATTTCAATATGTTATAACTTTAGTAGTGATACACATTTTGGGAAGAGTAAACTGTACTGCATGCATTTGCCGCTTTTTTTGAATGTCACTGTGGAAGCATCTAAAGTGTGTGCAGGAGTAGCGAGTAATTACATTTTTTTAGTCACAATCTACGCTTGGCCTTGTCTTTTAGAGTACCTATTGTAGTAAATCACAATGGTAACTGAATTGGCCATGGGACAGTAATTCTTTTCCATTGCAACAGTCCTTTGTTCTTTTCAGAGGTACAGACCAGTCGTAATAAATAAATGCACAATGTAATGTTCTCACGAATTTTGGCCAGCCATATGGAAAGAAGAAAGTTGCCTACTACTTTAATTTGTAAATTGGCTAATAGTTGTGTAATTGAGCTGTTTGGGTTGAATAGGAAATTTTCTCCACACAACATTTTTTATGCCACCAGTGTTTTTATCACATATAATTGCTGTGGAAGTAGGTTTTTGCAATTAGTTTATTTTAGCTTTGTAACGTTCGGCACCACCACTTCTCAGAATGTATGCGATACTGAGCATGAAGAGGAAACGGATTTACCTGCTTCATATGTTTTTACATGCTTCATACATCTCATGAACTTGAATAATACAGGTAAAACCATATAAAACAGGGAAAATGGTCTGCTCTCTACAATGTATGTTCCAAAAAGTAGAGTGGTGCAGATTGTATAATAATTTACTTTTCTAGGGCCATTTGCACACATTTTTTTCAGCATATTTCAGTATTTCTTATGGTGGTATTTGCACCCCCCTTTCACCCTTTTTTTCTTTTAACAACTTTAACAACAAAATTTGTATGATCTTCATTACTCTCTCCATTATCACAATTCATAATATGTATTGCAAATATAACATTCCTGTGCGGTCATTATTTTGAATCATATTCTACTATTTTATTTTAGTTTGCAGATGCTTGTTTTATTTCCGTTTAGATATAATTTTAGTGCACATATCTAATAAAAAAAATTTCCACTAAGGGCCTGTTATGTTAGTGTACTGTAAATTGTTAAAAAAATTACATAGAAAAATGAAAGTGTAAAATTAGATTTATTATTTATTGGGATGTTTTAGATGTTTTGCTGGGTATGAGTTGCGTGGAATTAATTTTTCCTGGCATTTACGACCCACATGTATCAAATCTTTGAAAATGTTTTCAGTTTGTATGCTCTCTCGAAAATGATTGTTTAAAACTTTTGTATGGCTTACACCAAAATTACCGTTTCCCACTTGCAATTAAAATTATTTAGAAGCCACTGAAATACATAATTACTCATTCAACCAAAAAAAAAACAATCAAATCGGCATCATCACCATCAGCACTTGACGGCACTAACAGCATTAAAAAGCATAAAAGTATTAGTTGTACGCTATAACCAAATACGCCAGGTCCCAAATTTATTTTCTGTAACGCAGTCAATATGCCGCGTGAACACTATCACCATACCAAAAATGATAAACAATAAGAATTAATATTTGAATCCAAGACAGGATAAACACCATAAACCGCCATTTCTAGACCGTCCCCGTCTCGGAATTCCTTTGTTTATTTAGAAATTGAACAGTTATGAAATTTCCCTGCCAAATCTAAACTTACCGTTGACAATTGAAAGAAATGAGAATTACATTTTTTATTTTGACTTTAATTCCATGACTCTTATTAAATGAGTATTTCCAGTATTATGGTGTATTACCACCGTCTGATAAAGTCCTGAATATAACTTATCAGCAAGATAGACCATAAATGCGTATTACGACCATTGAATAAGGCCGTGTTACGTTACCCACACAACGCGAAACAATAGCAGCAAAGTAGATATTACATCATTGCACAGGCGCATCAACGCACCTACTACGTCAATCTATTTCTGACAAATCATAGGAATCATGCGCAAGGACTGGAAAATGCCAGAAACGGGCGTATTTGGGGGTTACCAACTATATGTTGGTTTATCACGAGTTGGAAGTCCCGAGAAACAGTACATTTTGCTACCAAACAATAACAGGACGTCAAACATTGTCTACAGAGAATGGTTTAGCCAATAACATATTAAATACTTCTATCTCAGAGAAATTGCATTGTAATATAATGTATATTAATATGAAAAATTATAAAAAAGTAAAAAAATATCAAATAAAAATATCAAAAAAACTATACATTATAAATTATTTAATTAATTATTAAATTATAATTTGCTTTTTTTAATGCTTTAGGGGAGTTTACACAACCTAATTAATGCCTGGTTAACCAGTTTTTAAATCTTAATTGCACCCGTGCGAAACCGGGGCGTGTCGCTAGTCTCCAATAAATTGCCATTAAGGGGTTACTGACGTTCTCAGGAGCTGCAATTATATTGCTGGGAAAAATGTTGGTTAGGATTATACAGTACCCGGGAGCCAGGCATTGTCCAGCGATTACGCTGTGATGTGGTAGAGATGACTCTGTTACCTGGTCGTGTGCTGATGACTAAAGGCGGTGATACTTCCGGCGTTGAAGTTCCTCAGTGGTTTCTAATTATAAACATATGTATGGTGCAGTGGATTCTAGATGATCCATACCATAATTTAAGTAAACCAAGACAAAACCCTAAATGCATACATAAACCACTCGAAAAACAATTGCTTGATTAAACCGTTTGGCGGGAAGGTGGGGGCCTGCGCCCTTAAGCTCCCGAAGGCGACCCGAATGTAAGTGACAAACATGTGATTGGAAATAATAAAAACGCTGTAACTAGACTAATAAGGCCTTTGGGGCTTAAAGGAAAGTTTCTTATAGTGTTGCTTATTCACATGTTACTTGCACAATATTCTCCTTCTGTTAATTTGCAGTCCGCCCTGGACCGCATAAAAGTTCTTTTTCCTCAGATTCGTGCATGCGAGTTCACTCGGTCGCATGGCCTCCCTACGATTTCCTACCTAGCAGTTCCTTGTTACACACGTGTAACTGTGGTTCAACTTTTGTGCATTGATGCGGTGAGTTCAACTTCAGTTCAAACACACCAACGAACTTCATTGGTGCACTTCGATGGGCCGGTATAGTCCGGTCTCAGCTGTGTTGCACTGATTTCTATGGTGGACAAAGGGTTTGAAGGGTGCTGTCTGTGTCAAACGCCCCCTCCTGCAATACCGTTTGCAACAGTTCCCACTTCAGTCACAGCAGGAGCACTTCTTTTGCTTCCAACGGCAATGATACAAGATGTTGAGCGAGCTGCAACTGCTTCCCCTTGTGCTGCTGTGTGGTGATTTGCCGCCTGTGGTACGCCGAGGTGTCCCCGCATGCTGCAGACGCCCTCGGTGGATGATGTTGCCGAGCTGATCGGCGAGGTGGTAGTGAACTAGCCGATTCATTCCCCCTTGCTATCTCCGTCGCTCTCCAAACTTGCTTCCCTCTTGCTCTCGCAGTTGTGTCGCCACCAGTCGCGACCCGGGTGAACGATCCCCATGGGTACCCACTCTTCTTGTGCGGTGCCCAGGGTCGGCAATGCCTGTCTCGCTGATGCCGGTCTCTCAGCTGATGCCTGGTGGCAGCGAGCAAAGTATAACCCATTGCTGTAGCTATTGCCTGAGGTGCTGCTGCTCTGTTTCCAGCTCCGTAGACCTGTGGGTGGTGCTCCATGGCGCCACACGTCAAACTCTGTAGTGCCGAACGTCAGACGTGCCCCCTCAGATTCCAATTCATCGGGCGACATCGGGTCTGTCACACTACCTGCAAGCCCTCCTAGGTGAAGTGCTGCCGCACATTCTTCTCGGCTGCCACTACCAGGGTGCCTGGCAGAGCTGACACCATCATGGGACACCTGGGTGTCCTTGCTATTTCCTTGCATTTCCACTTGCTCCTGCTCCCTGCTTGCATTCTCTACATGGCCCGCATGTTCAGGTGATAATATGCTATTTTCCTCAGGAACTAGAGCGACCACGGTGTCGAATGTTACATCTTCCAATACCCTGTTGAACACTGTCATGTTCCGTGTCAAATTTGTACCATCCCAGGTGGAGGCTCCTCTGGTGGAGGTACTGGACCACCTTCCTCCTATCTCTCTGCCTGCTGCTGGTCGTGCAGGCTGGGTCACAAAAGTGTTCGGCACATTCTCGCTTACTACCTCATCTCGTGCGATGCATATGCCATCCATATGCATCCGAACCACCAAGTATGATGTGGACTCCAGATTTCTTATGATCTTGTGTGGCCTGCTCTATTTTGGTGCTATGCCTGTGGAAATATTACAATATTACATCGTGGTGTGGATTCCAAATGCCTTCTAACGTAGACCAGATGGTCGGGTCTGATTTCAGGTGTGGGTTGTGAAGTTTCCAGTGTCCACTTACTTGCTTTCTCTGCTTGCCAGTGCTTCTGTTCCTTGTGATGGCGTCGTCACCTCTCATTCCTGTCGCTGCTCCTTTCTGTTTCACTGCAATTCGTGACTGGTGCGTACGGTTTATCACTAGGTAAGCAAATATTCTTATCATGCAGTACTTCCGCTGGCCATTTACCTGTTGCTGCATTGGTCTTTCTGCTACGTGTGGACAGTTCGGAAGGCAGGTGGTTGTACCAGTTAGTATACTGCTCGCTCACACGGAGCCGGAGTTGCACCTACAACTACTTATTACGCAGCTCCTTGGTGTTCTTGTGGGCATGGTAAACTGCAGTTGTCATGTGCCACACACCCCACACTGTACACAACTCCCACCAACTTTTGCAGGTAAATTGCTTCCCGTTGTTGGTTAAGAGCTCGTGCAAAAATCCCCACTGGTAAAATAACTCCTCTCGCAGTACTTTTGCTATTTGATTAACACATGCACTTCTTAATGTGTAGGCTTCCACCCAGCATGAGATATTAGCTGTGCCCAACAAGATGAAACATTTCCCCCCAGCTGACTTGTGGTAGAGTACCATCAGGTCAAAGCTGACAATTTCGAATGGCTTTCTTGGCTGTCTCGCCTGCTGTTCCTCTACTCCCTCAGTTCGTCTATACCAAAACTTGTAGCACATGGTGCACTGTTGTACCCATTTCCGCATGTTGAGTGTTAAGACAGGACCGTAAAAAAAGACACGTACATTCCGCATCATCTGCTCGGTGTCGGGGTGCACTGCCACTGCACTTCTGTGCAAATGGTTTAACACATTTTCCCTCATACTTTGTGGTACATACAGCCACCGCGTCGTTTTGCATAACTACATCCATGTTTGAAGCCCATGAGAGAATATCGGCGAGTTCATTTTATCGCCCGGGGATGAGCTGTACGAGAAAATCGTAAGCCTGCAGGAGCAATGCTCTCTGGGTGAGTTTACTGCGAGCCTCTCGCATCGTGTGTAACCACACGAGACTCCTGTTGTCAGTGTATAATGTGAATCTAGAGTATTCTAATTAAGCATAGTACTTTTTGACCGCATAGATTACAGCCAAGCACTCACATTCGTTATATTTTATCGTCTCTCTGTTGGGGCTATTTTGTGCTAACAAAATTAACTACTTGCTTTTTTCTTTTTTTACGTGTACTGATACAAAATTGCGCCCAGTCCCTCTTGGCTCGCTTCAGTTTGTAAAAACGAGTGGCATGCTGAGTTGTACCTTGCTAATACGGGGCATTCTCTGAATTTCGCTTTGATTTCCTGGAACAACTGCTCTGGCTTGTTACCACACAATTACCTCTTCTGTGGATATAACAGGTCCGTTAGCGGTGCAGTTGTTATTGCAAAGAATTGGATGTGCTCGCGCAGCCAGTTAATTAGCCCGAAGTATCTGTGCAGCTGCTTGCATGTACGCGGGACTGTGTAGTTCTCCATTAACCCTAGTTGTTCGGGGTTGGTTTTTTTTCCTGCCTCGCTTATTGCATGTCCCAAAAATTCCAGATTATTCTTGCCCAAGTGGCACTTATTAATCGCGCAAGTAAAACCATTCATTTCGAGCCGTTCGATTACTAATGATAAGTGGTTTACATACTTTTCCTAGGATTCTGATCTGATCACCACGTCATCGAGGTAGGCTAGTGTGAAATCGCCTTCCAAGCTGTCAAGTACTCTGACCATCATCGACTGAAACGAAGCCGGAGCACACTTTAGACCAAAGGGCATTGCACAGAATTGATAATGGATGCCATCCATGGCTGTAAAAGCAGTTTTCTCCCGATTTTCCTGGCAGACAGGGATTTGCCGGTTTCATCTGTACAAGTCTAGTGACGGCAATATATTTTCTTTGCCCATCGTGCTAAGTGAATTCTTGATGCTTATGTAGTGAGAGCACGCTACGTGTCACCTGATCTATGGGACGAAAATCTAGGGAGAAGTGCCATTTCCAATCCTTTTTCGGTGCAAGCGTAATGGCTGAATCAAATCGGCTCCTTGTTGTTTCGATTACTTCATCAGCTAACATTTCGAAAATTTTCTCTCGGATAATTTTGGCCTGGTGTTGAAGACAACTGCAGGGACTGGAATAAATCGGCCCTTCTTGCGGGAGCAGAATCTCGTGTTCTGCAATGTCTGTGCAGCACAGTGCATCGTGTTTGGCTAAGACTATTTTCCTTTCATCAAGTGCACATTGAAATGTGGCTTGATGTTCAACTGGGATATCATCCTACATTCTGTGGGCTCTTCAATGGTGTGCTGCTCGTTTAGCCAGTGCACACAAGTATCGTATTCTCTGTGATCTCTGCATATATAATTTTAGTTGTGATTGTTTCCAAGTCACGAACGCTAACTGTAACTGTCACTTGGCCTTTAACAGAATCACTCTTGTGACTAATTGCCACCCAGATCACGTGTCCCATGGGTGTTATATCTCGTGCGACCATGAACTTTGGTTGAAAAAAGGTGTGAGGCGACGGTGTCGATCAAGGCATGACATGGTACATTATTAATGAATACAAGTATTCGGATGAATTTGGTGACACTCAAACTAACCTGGCTTACCAGCGACTACTGTTGTATCAACTTCGTACTGTTCAAAAGTGGCTCTTATTCAGCACGATATTCTGCACTGGCAGATTCGGCAACCACCTCTAACACTTCCCATTCTGGAAGTTCCGGTCGGAAGCGGCGGACGAGGTGAGCTTTATGGTTGATGAAAGAGCTTAATTTATCTCCAGGTTGTTGCACCTGAAGAGTAAGCTTGCTTTGCTCTTGTATGGAGGTGAACATTCCAACAAAACATCATTGAAAAGTGTGTCGGAATTCCGTCCACGTGATCCCATAGTTGTTAATAGACCGCCACCAGTACTTGGAATCTCCCTCCAGCTGATTTACCACACAGCCTGGCCAGTCGTCATCGAACTACGTGTACGTCTGCAATCTGGTCGTGCAGTCATTAATGAAGGCAGCTAGGTCCTCATTAAGTTGGTCCGAGAGCATAGGGAGCGTTTGAAATCAGGTCGGTGTTTGCCGGTGTAAAAGTCCCAGTGGAGGGCAACTTGCACTCTGTTTTGTATTGGTGTAGTTTGCCGGAGTTGGTTGTATGGCTACTACTGGCGTTGCCGTGGGAAAATGGAGTTGACATTGGCGGTAACATTGCTGGGTAATTTGGGTAATATATAGGTGGTGGTTGTATGCGTACATTGGTAGTGAATTAGGGTGTTTGTGGTACCGTGAGAAGCAACATGGTTGGTAAGGTTGGCACTGCTGTTGTCTGCGTGTCCAGAGGGTGTGTTTCAATCGGAGCCACGTGCGTACTGTTGATGTGTGACATGCCGTTGTTATCTTGCACTATCCCCATAGAGTCCTTACATGAGAATTGCTGTTTGTCACCGCATAAGTCCCCTTCGCATTTCGTGTGATCACACATATTTACTCTCCGTAGTTCTCGGAAAAACTGTTCCCATTCGTGTGGCATGTTGTTTTGCGGTTGTGTCGACACTTTACACTGTATACACTCAATTTGCGTCTCCAATACAGATACAATATTTGCTTGATTTATGTATTCGCAGTGATATTCCATATTACACTTCTCACAGTTCAGTAGCAATGTGCTCTGGTCTGCACACTGTAAATCATTGCACCAATTTGGATTTTGGAAGTCAGTTTAATTTTGAAAGTCAGTTGAATTTTGAAAAATTTTTTTAGCTCCAAATTATTTTCATTCTCAGCATCACTCTCGCGATTAATCATGGCGCGGTTGGGTGTGCGGCTGGACTGGTTATTGCAGCGTCAGTAGTTGGTGCCGTACTTGTACTTTACGATTAAGTTTAGTTATCGCAAACAGTGCGGCCAGAGAAACTCTGGCATACTGTCATCTGTCTGGCCAGCTATGGTTGATTTAGATTGCACAATCGCAGAAACACGAAACTGAAGCGGAATTTCAGCGTTGTGCGGTGAAGAAGCGCAGAACATATGTGTTTTCCTTGAAGATCGTGGCTGTACTGCATGCCGCGAGCAGCAGTCTACGGATGTCGGACGCTCAGCTAACCACAGATGCGAAGCATGCAGATAGTGCGGGGTAGAGGAGATTTTTAATTTTCCTCGTTCCGAATGTTCTTTTCCTTCTCGTCTTCCTCTTGGCATGGGTGGAGGGAGAGGTTGGCAGAACTAACCCTGAGTCTTTGTGCTGTGGGCGGCGGGGTGGTTGCTGATTTCACAACAGTGCGATGCCTTGTTTTCTCTCTGGCTTTCTGGCGAAAAACCACGTGCTTAAATTTCGTGGTGTCTACTGGCATCGGAACAGCGTCCCAAGACTGGTGTTGAACTGATGCAATGCTTCCTGTTGATCCTATGTTGTGGGATGTTGATGAAAATGCCAGGGAACTTCTTACAAGGAAATTACAATTTTCAGAAATTTTGTAGAATTTTTCTCATTGTCATGTGAATCAGGATAAACAGTGGAAGAATAGGCACTGATTTGGGTGACATTTGATTGTAGTCAGGCTGCCGTGAAGGGGTTATTGAGGTTATCAGGAGTGGCAAATAAATTGCCAAAAAAATGTTGGTTAGAATTTGACTTGGCGCTATGGTGCCTCAGTGGGTAGAGGAAAGTTTTAAGGAGCTGTGAAATTTTGAAGGATATTTTACCAGGGGTGCCAGACATCGTGAATGATGTCGTGTGAGTCAGTAGAGACGAGATTATCTCCAGGGTCGTTCGGCCACTGACCAGTGCTATCCTGCACTGCTGCTCGTTATTAATGCACCGTACAATTATTCCAAATGAGTAGTGTGCAGTGGCCTTTTTGGTTCAGCTCACACAACCATGTTACATAATATTACAGCATACAAAAGTTCACCGATTAAGTTGACACAGTAACTTATCGGCTAGTCACATGTCTATGTTAACACACACGATACTTACACATTAACGAATAAATAAAGTTCATAATAAGATACTGGGTGAAAAATTGTGGGGGGTAGTCTATTGACACGTTCCCTGAAGAGCCTGAAAGACACAAAATATTGGCCACATAAACAGTTTTCAATGCGTAAATTATGCGGTTTATTTACCAAGTCTCTCAGACCTACACTTTACATATATAATCACACTCCATGGCTTCAACCTCCCAGTGTGATAATAGTGTAAAAATAGTGCAAAACCGATGAAAATCATGTGCAAGGTTTTAAGCTTTCCCAGGCGATGAAAGCATTGAGGAAGTGAGGGGTTGTGTCTCGGTCAGCTACAGAACAGCGGTTCTGGTGAATTAAAACTATGGAGGTTGAATGATTAAAAAACAAATTTGGAGGCTGCCCAAGTTCGCGAAACCCGGATCGTTGTAGCACACAACCTCACCCTTGAGATGCTCGTAGCTGACTGCCTGCATGCCGTGGTGTGCCTGCTGAGTTTGGCGAGCCTCGTGAATCTACTATCTTAACATTGCAAAATACATAATAACACTTTGCATTCATAAATTTGTGCTGGAACATGCCAAAATGATTCTTAAAACTTACATTTCATATGGAAAACTATTTACATTTGGGGATAATGAGGTTAGGATAACACACGTTGTGAATGATACATAATGAAACACTGAAAAACAAAATTCACTTACTCCGAAAGGCACTGGTATTGTTCCGTTGCCTAAATAATATAAACATGCGGACACCCGTGTTTACATATTACACACAAAACACTACATAAAAGATATCTCTAAAAAACAAGATCTATTTTATATTACTACTCTACAGCAGGTGCTAAAATGTGAAGTGCTCAAGTTTGCATTGTGTTGCATCCACACTTATACTGCACTGCACTTGCTGCTCTGCTCATCGAGTGCGCATCACAACTGCGCAATTCATAGCACAGCGGCTGTCAAATGGGATTCGGTCGGGATACGTGTCAAACGCCAGATTATACAATACCTGGGTGCATGCCATTATCCACCGACAGTGCTGTGATGTGGTAGAGCTGGCTCTGTTTCTCTGGGTCATGTTGCGACGACCAAAGGAGGCGATACTTCCGGCATTGAAGTTCCTCAGTGGTTTCCTATTAAAAAACATATGTATTTCGCAGCGAATTCTAAAGAAGCCATACACTATAATTTAAGTGTGTGTGTGTATATATATATTCCATTCTCCATTGGATGCAACTTTCTTGGAACCCTGCTAACTATAACTTGGAGGCCCGTTTCGTATCCTTCCGCCAAATGCAAACAAACTTTGCCATGTGACTGACATGTAGCATGTGTCAAAATCAATGTTTACTTGCCGTTGTGTGTGTAACATGTTCGTATACTTTCACTACACTTAAAAATAAACATTGAAATGTGACTTATACTTTTATACCTGTCAAATGTGTTGTTTACTGTTTACAGCTCTTCAAAGAATTCTGTCTTAGGTCTATTTGAAAAACCATTTAGGTCAGCTTTATGACGTTTTAAAAATGCCTGAATTAAAGATAGTTCTTAGGGTTACATTACATTAACATATTTGTTTTCACAACACAGAATATTAAACATAATGTACATTAATATTTTGCAGCTACTGTGTTAAACACTGTTACAACTGCGGGGTATTTAACAGTAGTATTTAACTTTTGTTATTGATATGTAGGTTTGTTTCTTTAAATGGACGGTCTTTGTTCGAATAACAAAGGAATAGACAGTTCAACGAAAAAGCGACATTAAAATCAAGCGAGCAACTTTTGTCGCTCATTTTTTGTAATAGAAACTTAAAATATAGTAGTGAACATGCATTCAAATAAGCCTACTGTAACTTTTATTTCGCTCATTTTTATATGTATTGCTACTTACTGTGTATTATGTTTATTGAGATTTATTGGGCCTGGCTATTTTGTAGGGATTGGTGGTAAATCACGTTACACGACTGTGTTTCAAACAGCCAGGGCAAAGGTACAAAGTTGTGATAAATAAACATACGTGGCTGTAATTGAATAACTTCGTCATAAAAATACTTCACAGTCACAATGTATAAATAGTTCACATCAAATATTTGAAATCACGCACACACAGATCCAGCGTAACTATCACCAAACAGCCATGCCACACTATTTCACAAGCAGCGGTTAACAAAACACACCATAACAGTATATTTATTACTGCTGTGGAAACACATATTTATCACCACATCGTAACTTGCCAACATAGTTTAAAAAATACCATGTCTACAAACATGATGTGGTAATTTGAAGTATTTTTCAGAGTGAGTATAATTTACACTTTGTTTGTTAAAAGAGCAACATGCCATGTCATGACTCACCATGTCTGCCAACTTCACTTTGTTTGTGCCCCAGTTTCATATCTAAATGTATTAAAAACTATTTAAACATTAAAATATCTTTTCAGTTGTAAATTACAAATTCCAAAATCATTATTTTGCTGTAATAAGTATGAAATATGCTACAATTGAAAACATGTTCAATATATATATATATATATATATATATATATATATATATATATATATATATATATATATATATATATTATATATATATATATATATATATATATATATATAGAGAGAGAGAGAGAGAGAGAGAGAGAGAGAGAGAGAGAGAGAGAGAGAGAGAGAGTTACGAAGCTCGCTCAGCAGACAGCTGCTTCAAAATTACTCTGTCTCGATAAAAACAACACTGTACCATTACGGCCTACTCACGATATTTTCCGCTGTTATTTTAAACTAAAAAATGAGATATGTTACCATCGGGGTTACTTAAATATTTAAATATTTCAATAGGCACCGTTTAAATTGCAAATATTATTTTAACTGTGAACTATTTCTTACCGGCCATTGCCAACATGTCGCTGCCCTCAGTGTTGTTAATTCATATTTAGAAATAAATAAATATTTCAAGTTATAGATCATATCTAGGTAAAGTTTAATTATTCAATAATACGATATTCTAAAGTTAACCATAGTGTTATATATTTGTGGAAAACATATTATTGAAAATTAGGTTAACTAGTGTTGCCTAGTGCTTTTTCAAAGGCTGATTTTCATAAGTCGTTTCTAATCGGAAATGGACTCTCTCTCTCTCTCTCTCTCTCTTTCTCTCTCTATCTATCTCTCTATCTCTCTCTCTCTCTCTCTCTCTCTCTCTCTCTCTCTCTCTATATATATATATATATATATATATATATATATACACACACTTCCCGACTAAATGAATGCATTAGTGTTGCGCCGGTACGTGCAGGGCGTCCTGACCTCTGGGCTATGTGTTCTTTGCGGTCTGGTGAGGGAAACCGTATGAGTGGTATAAGGGCCCGAGCACACCCCCGGCTCTGAGCTTCGGCAATGATGAGAATGCATTAGTGCTGTGATGTAATTGCAATTACTACTTCATTGCATGTTAGAAAATATATCATGAAAGAGATGTTATTTACACTCATGTAATTTTGCAAAGATTTAATCATCGCTTTAAACTAAGGATTAACAATCTTTTTTTACGTTTTGTTACATTTTAATAATTTTGTATTTACTCTTTATGGCTGTATTATTTACCGTCACACAACTTGCAACTTTTGGGCAGATTTATGTCCACAGAATCACTGGAAGAAAAAGGTTAAGGATTTAGAAATAATTCATATTCTTTCTAGCTTATTTTATTCTTACTGATAAGTCCTACCGAAACATTGTGAATTAAAAAATACACGTTTTGTGGCAATTGTGTGCCAATTAAACTATTTACTGAAATATTATCCACATGTCTTTTCCACTATTGGTTTGTTATTATTTTCATATGTTTTGTTAGTTCACAACAGTTCAGATTAGGCGGTTTATTTCATTCGCTGAGACCGTTTGCGAGTTCACAATAGTTCGAGAATTTTAAGGCGTGGTTTATTCTTTTCCACTGATTGAAAGTTATCAACCAAAAATATAAACAAATTTTGTGTATTGACGTGGTTCAATAGCGTGGTACTCCGATTGACCTTATCATTTGCGTTTTGGGAACTCTAGTTCCTCTTTTCAGGAACCAGGCTTTGTGACCTATTTTTGTGTCAGGGCGTTATAACTACGACTCCTTTTTGCGTATGTGCCGTCTAGAATGTTTGTGCGTTTTGTTGCATTTCGATTTTTATTTATATTAATTTGGTTGATTTTACTATTATATTTGTTTACAAACTATTTTCCGTCTGAATTTCCACAGAATTTCTGGCGGTACAATTGTAATTGTAAGGCCAATTTTTTTTTTAAATTTGATATTATGTTACCATGGTAACAGGGACAAGTACAAACAACTTAAAATAAACATGCATTGCTGACATGCTACCGTAATAATGATAGTTTTATATTTAGCATTTATACTATTCTATCAGTTTAACAATCTCTATTGCGGCGAAGTACAGCAGTATGCCGATGTGCGTGAATGTGCTTGGAATAATTACTTTAGTTCACGTGTATTGAAATGTTTGTCCTGCGATTCTTCTAAAAATTTACAGCCTACGGATGACAGTGAGTATAGCTGCTCCTTTACTTAATTTTTTTTTATCTCAAGCCAAATACTCACAAAAAATGTGTTCGAATCCAGCAGGCAAGGGACCTTGCCTGCTGCGTATTCGAAAATGCAGAGGCGGTAGTGGCTGCGCGGTTAGCTTGCTCGTCTGTCACTAAGGTGGTTTGGGGTCAATCGCAGGCTGGGTCACTCCGATATTTTCGCATTTGAGAATCGTACCGGACGATGCCGCTGGTCGGCGGGTTTTCTCCGGGATTTTCCGTTTCTCTCGCCCTTTCATTTTGGCGCTACTCCCTACTTACCTCAGTTATCACCATCGGCTCTCAAGACCTCGCTGTTCAGAGCCGGCCAAATATTTTCACTCGAAAATGCACCAAAGCATCCCCTGAAGTAAATCGGATGTTCGAAAACTACTGTTTCGGTTGATCCCGTTTGAACCAATAGATCCACCAGCAGTGTTGCCATGCATACCAGAATTCTGATGTAGCCTGTTCACGATAAAGTGAGCACTTTTGAAAGCACGGCTTGAGATCTACTTGTATGCATGCTGTGTGTTATTCCACCTTATGTGTAATTAACATTGCCATGAGGCTCATCACTTTCTTCATGCGTCGGTCAAGTGAAACAGTAAAATTATTATAAAAGTTCATATTTTAAAAATTTGCTCAATTTTACACTTCTATGCATAAAAAAAAAAAAACAGAAAGTGACATAATATAATTTAAGTTATCACTAATGGTTTTTATTTGACGTTATGATATGAAACTAATTTCATCTCTATCAATACCAAATTTACAGTGTGCATATCACACAGTTCGTCCGTTAACATATACGTAGGTAGGAGCAGTGACCTTTTTCTAAGGTTGATTTCAATGTGCTCACTTTATCGTGAATAGCCTTTAATTGTACCAGATATTCTCTCATGGTGCCAGGCACCAGACTTTTCTCATTCTAGAATGCAAATATACCAGATTTTTAATGGTTACAAAAATTTCCTGCAATTTACTCATTTAGCTAAATCTAATGATATGGTAAATTAAAATGATTTTATAAACTAAAACAAATTTGGATGTAGCTTATATGTCTTATCCCAACTTCTTTATAGTAGTAGCAGTAGTAGTAGTAGTTTATAGCCATACATATATCTTAATCATGCTAAATTGTCATAAAGACTTTTAAAATTATTTATGTATTTTTTCACCAATGACTCAATTGTTTCAAAATGACAGAGGAGCATATCCAAAATAATAAGGGATGGTCGTAATAAATATAAAAGAACTAACTTTGATTTTTAATTTTCACGCAGCTATTATTTACAACTTTAATCTATCTATTTGCACTATTCCTCTTGTTATTCATAGGGAGCGCAATATTTGACATCTATCTCAATTCTAATTGAAGGTCATATCAATGTCCCATTGGTTACAGTCATTTAATTTACACATATTATTTACACATATTCAATCTGTCTATTGCCACCATTCCAAATGTCTTACAATCGTGCATCCAATTCAGCAGTCTCACCCGTCAGCCTCTCTCTCCACTGTGCTGATACTCGCAGAGCGCAGTCTTCACTCTTGCTGGACATGCCATTGCCACCCATTGCTCTGCTGGCTCATCGCTTCGTTTTCTGTAGGGTTGTGTGCATGTGACTTTCTCTCACGAAAAGAAAATGAAAAATATGTTATGAACTTCGTGAAACTGAAATGAAAAATAATGTCAATAGACTTCAGCCATAATGAAAGATTGATGAATTTCATAACGTTTTAGGAAGTTATTAATTATAGGGCCTAACCAGTTTGTTGCAAAATCAAACAAACAAATTTAGGATAAGGAGTATTTACCACAGAGAGTCTTAACTACATTTAAATTTTATTTTCATGTAAACTTAGTTAAGTTATAAAATAATGAAAATAAACAAGATGATTTACAGGCAAAATTTTTTTTGCTGGCGCAGTAAACACCTGAAAATTTATTGAAATCAAGAATTTTCGCTGCGTTACAACTTTCGGTAGCAAAATTTCTTACTGAAACAAAAATGAAAGTTGTCATGTTTCGTTTTTGTTTTGGTATTCCGAATATTCGCACAACCCTATAATTGACTTCTAACACATGTTGCTTAATGTCTCATAATCCTCCAAACTCTGAACTCTCCTACTGTTTCGGATGCCTGTCGTGGATTTTGTAATTTTGCTGGCCTGTTATAGAAGGTTCCTCTCCCTGCACCTCAAGTCTCACTGAGAGAGAGTAGGGCAATGACCAGAACATTCTGTTAAAGATAACCCTAGAAATCCAATCCGCTGAATGTCAGAAACGCACAAGCCCCGATAGGCTTATCTGGCAGTGGTGGTATGTGCGGTGGCATGGTTTTGAAATCTCCAGTGCTGCTCAGGAAACTAGGCTTGTCTTTACACACACACTCTCACTATCAGACAATTTATTATGCAATGTAATGCTTTTTGTCATATTTTTATGTTGCCTATTTATTCTTTTATCACAGCCTTATTTCTTGACTATTCATAATCTGTAGCCATCTGGCAGACCACACTTTGTTGAGTAGTAATTAGCTTGTTGTGTGTATAATTTGGTATTTATATTTTGTCTTATGTGTAAATGAGTGTACGTGTGTAATAAGTAAAACTGTTTCTTACAGGGTTCTGAACTTTATCTTTGGAATGTTTCAGTATATAATGGGAATCATCAAGACTAAAGTAAATTTAAAAAAATAAAATTGTGTGTGTAGAAATACTGATAACAAATTATCAATATGAACTGCACATATAAAATCCTTGTAATTAAAAAAAAATTAATTGGTGTTTATAATACCTTACCATGGGTAAGTACCAAAACACTTACCTTGTCTTAGGAGCATCTGGGAAAATAGGCTGTTACAAACATAGCAATAGACAATCAAACATAAGCTTTTTAAAGTGGGAATTCTCTATCTACATGCAGAACACTTGTACACCTGGTGTAGACATAAGAAATTTATTACCACATTTAGAATAAAAGAAAGTTGAGACACATTGCATCACAACTCTGGACACATAGAAAATCAGAATTCATCATTAATTAATAATATCTATAGAAATAATTATGAATGAAATTCTGGTGACTCGATTTTATTCAGAGCAATAAGAATGATACTTCACGAAACCAATTAAGTGAAAAAAAAATTTAACGTTCTGATGACAAAATAACTCTTGAAGCAAAATTTCTCAAATAATTCATTTTATAGTGCTTGAGACAAAATTAGGTAAAGTTTAATTTCTTTCCATCTAGCTTGGGCAGTGGTAGACTCCTTTCTCATACTACTGGCAGGGTGTCTAGCAACCCGGAAAACGGGAAAACCGAGGATTGTACAGAAATTGTAGCACCCAGGAATAATCTGGAGGTGTACTAGAATTTCTTCACATATCTGGGATTAATAGCAGTCACCAGTTCTGCTGTACATAAATACTGTGAAAAGAAGTTATGGTTTGACAGCAAAGTGTGTAGCCTACTATTTTATTATTTTTTATTTTGCTAGTGTAGTTTTTTTAAATATTTCATTTTTTTGTAAAAATTTGAAAAGAAATATTATTTTTAATTCAAAGTCTTATAATTTTTGCAGTTTTAGTAGACTGATGTTTGTGAATTCTGAAATGTTTGTGTGGTAACTTACTTAAATTTTTATACGTGTGTACAGGAATTGTACATGATTTTTGTCAAGTTACAATGCTAGACACCCTGACTGGGTCTGTACAAGTCTTTCATTGTAAGCATTTTGAATTATCACAAGCACATTAAATATGAATGTAATGTTTGCTCATGACAGACACAGGTAAGTACAGTTAAAGCATAAAACATTTTATGACCATCATAATGGCTGCTGCCTTCAGCTCTTTTAGGTTGCTGCTAAAGCCTGCTTATATTTAAATAACTGGCTATGGTTCTCCTCCATCGCCCTACCCTTATAGCGGATGGTCCAAATAAAATAAAATTTTAAAGACAGACAAAAATTTAACAATCTGACCGCTGTCATGTCTGAAAAGAGAGTCCTTGGGCTTGTTTAAGTCAATCCTCCTTCCTCAACAAAATCAAAGAATTAACCATCTCATGATAAGGGAATCTTATCTACAAACATTTTAAAACTAACTATCTTTTAGGACTATAAAATTAACATTTTGCAAAGCACTAGTTTGACAAGGAGAAACCCCTAAAATAAAACAACATTAATCACTCTATATGTGACCTTAAAATTTCCAATTAATTGAAATTTCATAAATAAAAGATTGTGCATCAAAATAAAGTTGTGATAAAACTTCTACCATAATTCCCAATGTAAAGAAATAATAAATATTATACTGTTAATTGTAAACATTGCAAAGGAATCATAATATTTACCAGCATAAGTGTCAAATAAAAATTTGCAAATAAACAAGTGAAATTTTTTTCTCTTTTATCCTCGCAGACTGTCTCTCTAGTCATGTTAAACTATAAACTAAGGATGTTGTAAGTTGAACAGTACATATGAACTTGAGGATAGGAACTAAATTTTAGTTGGTCAAATATTTACATGTCTGAAAGTAAACAATGTAGAGTGTGTTGATTGTTTAATTTCAAAAGTCTATTTTACCAACATTAGAGTAAAAGAATTCTGTTCATCCTAACCAAGACAGTAATTCATGTTCACGTAACATCGTCAGCATTATTATACATCATCATTATTTGAGAAAAACATACGTGAAACAAAATTAAATCATATTACACATGTTAAGTTGACAAATTCAGTTCTGGAAAAATACAACGTCAAATGAAGCTTGTTCCTCATTGGCCACTCAGTGGCCAATACTGACTGGTCTTGTTGACATGCATTCATCATGTATTGAAACCATCCTAAATGCGTCGCCTCGTGATGTTGGTCGGTTTGTTGCAAAGTTCTGTCATGCGATAGAAGTTCTTGAAGAAAATCTGCTACTCTTTCGTCGAACAAGGAACAATATTTAGGATTATTCACTGGTAATGTAAACACAATACTGCAGAGCGTTCATAAAGTATATTTTTAGTGAAATGCATTGCAGTTTTAAACTTTAACTTTGTGTGTTCATGTGGAATGTATCGCGTATTCTTAATACAACTGTGTTGGCATCTTGTTTCAGTAGCTTTTTACCAAAATTGCATTTCTGTCCTAAACAGTGGTAATCTTAATTTATTTTAAAAGCACAGTCTTCAAGTTCTCTCCTACTATTTGTTTCACTTGGTTAGAGTGGTAGGACAATTTTACCTTCACTAGGCTGTCCCGCATGGATTGACTCTAAGGAAGGTGTGAGAGATAAATAAGGTAAACTTCTGAGTCTCTCTACCTTTCCTCCATTTTTACTCAGCCCTAGCTGCCGGAGTGTACATCACAGTGCAATGCGGCTGGTAGATCCGTGGAGCAAACGTCTTGACAAATATGGTAATAAACATCTTGACACTTACAAATACACAAAATACATAAGACAAATACCCTGGACACACAACACACAAACATAGGACCCTTTATTAAACAATTACATCATAATAACACTTGACCGTATTAAGTACAATAGCTCAAGACTTCTTACATCATGGTATTTTTCTACATATTAATAAGCAAAATGCATATTCTTGATAAGTTTGATACATCTTCTGGTCAAGCTATCAACAAGTATCATAGATTAATCACACATTCACTTTACTCAGCCTCAATGGGGTTACTTATATCTTAATCCAGGGCTTTCGGTAGGGTTTCAATTGCGTATGTTATATTTGCCCACTGAAGTACCTTCGAGAGTAGACATCTCATAACAGTTATTTGATGTTACACCTGTAACACTGTATGTATAGACCAAAAAATTAAAATAATTTCTTTGTGACGTTTTCCCAAAACGAACTGACCAGATTTTCTCTCTTTCGAAATAGGTTGTTTATCTCAAAATTGCAGAATTGACTTGTTTTGAAGTGTTTCTTGCGGTTCTCAGCAGCAGTAAACAGGTGTTTCTTTACCAGATTTTCCACTTCCTGGTGTGTCTTCTCTGGGTCTTCAGCTGTTGCACACACATCAAGTCTTGGTAGAACGTCTTTCAGATTAGTGCCGAGCGTTGACTCGTGAGTTATTGTACCAAATGAATGCACTTTCTCCTGGCATGCATTTTCAGCATGGTTTGTTTTTCCACCTGGGTCAGAAGGGAATACATTGACCCTGTCAAGTGAGGAATAAGTGGATGTTCTTATGGAACACAAGAAAGTCACCATGAAACAGACTTGGGTACAACTGTTATATTCTCTCAGCAGGAAATACACTGTACTCATTTGCAAAGTGAGAGTATAAGCAGCCTGTACGATGCTTGTTTTGTACCAAATTTTGTGTATAGTGTTAGCTATTTGAGAGGACGGGTAAGGGTCTTACATCTTCAAGGGATATTGTGAACGTGGTCTGAGTGTGACACATACTCAGTACAGGTGTACAAATGTACGAATCAGATAACAAAATTGGCTTGATCAGGCTAGTTATTTTTCTGCGTGTAGATGTCAACATGGTAGGACCTACCTACATCTTGTATAATGGTTTTTTCTTTGAGAGGAAAATCATTCAGCCTTGTTCTCACTACTCTTGTGTGTAGCAACAAGAGGATCTGTTGTGTTTTGGAGTTTTTCTTGTGAGGCAAGTGTGCTTGAAGTTTTTTCTTTTTGCAGCTTCTTGGATGCAGTCTCTACCGAATGATTCATGGTATTTAATCCTGCTTTTGTCATAGCTATTTGTGTTTCTGTCTGCTCTAATGTATGGGTAAGTTAGTTCTCTCATCCACACACATCTCTAGCTTACTGAAACTTTAGTTAAGATGCTCTACCAAATCTGCCTGTTTATTCTGGTTTTGAATTAGATTGTCAACATACATTTTGGTTCTACTCAATTATTTTATGTAGCAGCAAAATTGATATTGAGGGTTTGAATTATGAATATAGTTGAACTTTCATTTCATTTATTTGAACTTTTAAATTACTAGTACTAGTAATTTCAAACTTCTGGCTTAGTTATAGTAATTCCTGCCGTAAATTACGTGTCAGTGTATCGTTGTTTGATTTTATTTGCTCACGTAATTCTGACTGCAAATTACATGTATTGGTTTCAAACTTAATTTCCAAATTATGTGTCTAGGCTTCAATGTCCTGTTTTATTTCAAGCATTACATAAATGTTTCTATCGTTAACAGGCTACTGGTTTCATGGTGTGTAACTGGTACTGCATTTGGAATTTCAGGTATATCCACATTTTCCGTGGCACTTTCTGATATTTTGTTACCAGCAAAAATTTCAGTTGCAAAAGTATTATTGATTTCTCCCGTACTAGTTTCATTTATGTACGAGGGGGTATTGGGCACTGGACATGCTAACTGTTACAGAATTATTCTCCGCCGTCATGTGAGACATGAGACAAACAAAGTCACTAATTACTGGTTGTTGGGTACCAGGGGTGACACTGCATGTTGAGACTCAGGGTTCTCAGGGATGCTATGGGTTCTGTGTGTCCATCTCACCTTAGCGTCTTTACAAAACACTTCTGAATTACTAAACATTTATGAAAAAACTGTATAAAGTAGGAGTTTGCTGGGTTTTGACGCTACAGAGAAACATATTTTGTACCTAGAGAGAATTACTTTTATTTTACCACTTACTTACACATCGTGCCAATACTGAGTTATGGATAACTTCAGGCGTGACTAGCTAACTCCGGTGGGTGATTCCCCCAGCTCCTAATTTAACTAGCGCACTCTGTGATGGAATATTTCTCTGTGGTGCATGAGAGCACAATCTCCACAGGGTAAGGGGTCTACAGGCACTGTGATGGACTGCATATTTCACCCGGAGATGGGACATGGAGTATGAACATGAACACTAACACATGCAAATACCTAAGTCACTAACGCATACTTGTCGGGACGCGTCTCCTAACCACGTGATGTGTGGCGATGGTCTATACACTTAGAAGGCTAGGACGAAAATAATACTGCCATACAAAGTACATAAATATTAATTAAAAAACATGGGGCACGATATGAATAGGCACAATAAACATGCCGAGGTGTGAAAGCATTCTTAGATGGTGCAGATGCCGCTGGGTAAAGTTTGTAGGGGATCACACAGGTGCAGATGAAATCGCAATACTCTTTACCGATCAGAGTGGTAGTGGTGTTGGGAAAATGATTCCCCTTATGGTTCAAGCATACAAAAGCTCGTAGCGCATTCAATGGCAGAAAATCAAACATGTGCAAAGACTGTGCGGTCGTTTGCAAAAAGCATCAATTGTGGAAAAATTACAAGAACCCTTAAATGTAACACTAAATATTGCCCTGAGAAAATTGTGGCGCACATGAAATTACAAGAGAGAGCAATTTTAAGCACAAGGATGGCACAGATACGGACGTGGTGTCTGTTGGCCATATGGTCGCAAATGATGTAGCCGTAACACAATTTAACATGACAAAACCATAAAAATACATACATAGCATGATTACCCTTAATATTGCACGCAACAATTATGCAGAAATTACAATCAAAAGCCTTTAACATAGGCGGATGGTGCCTGATTCTGAAGTTACATGGGCCGCATGGTCTTTCCTCCATCTTTCCTCCTTCCCTTGATTTAAATTGAAAAAGCCACAAGGGCTGCAAAATATTTATTTAAGCAGAAGCATTATGCTGGGGATGTCTGGCAAAACATGCACAAAGCAAAGATTAACCTGTAAACTGAAGTGAACTATGGAAATCTAACTCAGTGCAAAATTATGATGTGCGTACGTGACAGTGTCTTACCTCGCCAGTTCTTCTAAGACAACTGCCCAGAGGCAGGGGTCGCGCGGACCTACCATGGCTGTCTGCGGGGTTCACACAAGCGGAGGTACTATGCACGCCAAGCAAAAATATTATTATATTAAATGAAATGACACATAAGATATTTTAATACAGAATTATCATAGCAAATTTAAATCTGAAATACTGTTATTCAATAAATGTCTTTTGAAGGCATTCTCACCTAAATATCAGTGTCCAGCTCTTCAGTGCAGCGCACATTTTGAATTTGAAAACATAAACATTGCACAACATTTGAAAATAACACTTTTTACACTTCAGAACATAGTTTTGGTCCTGGAAAAGAAAATACATGACACTGAAAATAATTATCTCGTTTTGGGAAAGTCAGTGGTCCTAGTGTCTGCACGCACATGTTTACCCACATGGCACGTTAGCTGTGAGCGTTGTTATGGTGAGACTGCCACTGTCGCTTAGTCGGCGTCACGATGTTGTGATAAATCTGTATTTCCATGGCAGTAATAAATAAACTGTTATGTGTGTCGTTAATTGCTGTGTGTGAAAGGGTGTGGTTGCTTCGTGGTCATTACGCCGGCCCAGTGTGTGTGATTGCAAATATTGGACATACAAAATTTATTCGTTTTAACCATGAACTGTTTTTATGATGAAGGTCTGTTTATTTATCATAACGTTACTTTGCCCTAGGTGTTTAATACATGATTGTGTAACGTGCTATGTTTTTGTGATCTGAATGTTTGCCAAAATCTCAACAAATGACTTAGCCCAGCTAGAAATTTTAAATAAATAATTTAATAAACCTAGTAAAAATTAAGTGCTCAATTTATCGTGAACAGCCTTTAGGAATGAGAATGTGTTATTCGTACTAGGGAAAATAGTCATCTTTACTCCATTCAATTCATACCAGATCCCATATTGGTCTAGAGAGTGTAAGTACAATGTAACCAAAACATGTTTAATTGATGTCCCTCAGAAAACTATATGAATTTAATACAGTATTGTGTTTTTGTTTCAGAATTGACATGCACTTGTAATGACAAAAGTAGGATTGTTGAGAATATCTTGGCAGACTTTCCAAAGTGTGAGTTGTGTCCAAAAGGACAAGTTCCTACCTTTGACAAGAAGGATTGCATTCCCTGTCTTCATGTTCATCTGCCATCTAATGTAACTATATGCAAACCTTGTTCGCTGCAAGAAATTGAAGGTCTGTATTATTTTTAGTAATATTTGTATTTCAATTAGCCCAAAAAATTATTTAATGAAAGCATTTTTAAAAGGTGTCAGATAATTTAGATTACAGCTATGGTATTTTTAAACATTCCAAATAATTCTCTATTTTCATTATGCAACACATTATTTAGTTCCATACCTTATTTAAGACCAGTAAGAATACACAGCAAATAAATATGAAAATTATACAAAACGGATGATGAAAATGTAAACTAAAACAATTGAAAATTATACCTAAAAATTTGCATTATTTACAAAACATCAGACTGTTAAAAGTTGTTGAATTATTTTTGTCATTTGATTGTTTTTGAATAATAAAATTTCTCTGAACATTAAAAAATACTTTTAACTTTGTCGTGGATGTAAATTGTTACACATCTTTCCACCAGCTACGCCAATGTGGAATGAAGGTGCACTGGCACAATTTCTCTGGAGACTAGGGAAATGGAGTCTCTTTAACAAGGATTTTACCTGTGCTTGTGAGGTCTTTTAGTCGGGGTTGGCAACTCAATGATCTTGTGGACCGATGATGGTGGAGCTGGGCAAAGAGCTGTTCTCATGTCATTCCTGACAGGAACGTACTCTGAGGTTGAAGTGCGAGCGGTATTCAGGTTTAACTGCCTAACTACTGGCACACCAGTTGGCAATGTAACAATTGGTAGTGACCATTTTGGGGGTGTAGGCGACTGCAGTGATAGTGGTCGAGGCACGTTGTACCACGTGTCTCTGGATACTGAGGTGATGGATACTGAGTTCCAGGTGCTGGCTGGGATACATAAGGCCCATCGCATTATGGCTGCTTCCTTTCGTTCCTGAGTGTGCACCCAGAGGGGCATCAGACCCTGGTTCACCAGATCGGGTAGCATGAAAACATGAAAACGTGAGATATTGTTGGCCTTTTCCGACCCGCTTGGGGGTGGTACATTTAGGAATAGCTGCGAGTACACAGCTATGCACAAACAGTGATGTAACATTAATTTTAGAGAATAGAAATAAAAGAAGGAATAAAGAATTACGATATTAGAGGATTTAGTGGGTGTCCTGTAGGCACAACAGGTACGACCGTAGATATGGTTACAAATTATGCAGCAGTGCAGGAGGTTCTGGTGTGGTCCATCCAGGAAGGAATCTACTCTTTCAGGGGCCGGTGCCTTGGGGTTGACCCCTGCCAGAGTCCTATTGATAGATCGGCACAGCAAAGTGGGCTTTATGATGAATGGTGTTCGGGATTGTAGCAAATAAGAGAGAGGGCTTCCTGATCCCCCTCGGTCAGAAGTTAAGTGAGCGGTGTGACCAGCTACAGACCTCAACTGCCCCTTTGGGTTCACAGTGTTCTTCACGTGAGGACCGTACGGCTCTCAGTAAGCAGCATGAACAGCTTGTAGCCTGAGAGTTGTAGTGATGTAACATGTTTGTTCTCCTCAAATCTCAGGAACCTCAGAGACAGCTTTTCTCTTTCCTTGCCACAGTGGCGCTAGATGGCAGCCTAACCAGCAAGCACTAGACACTAAACATTGACAAGAGATGTGAGCACCCTTCAGTGGGGACTTGCTTCAAATCTCTATTGCGGTGATTGTGCGTGCACCTGGAAGTAGTCCAGTGGATGAGCTCACAGAAGGTAAAGCAGGTAAGGAAGGCGAAATACTAAAGAGAACGATCAGTCCAAAAAGAGGTTAACTGGTAGATCTATGTTTTATTCTGTCTGAAGGAGTTTACAAGATATATATCTCTGACCTGTGCCCGCTAATGTCTGATGGATGAGGGGCCAAGTTTGCCCAGCTGCTTGCTGCAATGAGATATAAACTCAAGTTTGGGGTGAGAGCAACCCCAGTACAACTATGCCAGGCGCGGACGAGGTGCATTGCCAACACTCGTGACTAGGAGAAGGTTCCCCAGCAAGAGCGTCTGACTACTGTGTTGAAAACACAAGTTCTGAAAAGTTAATGTACAAGGCTAGGTTTCAACGATACTGCTAAAGGCAAGTGGTATGGCAAGCATGGTGAGATAGTGAGAGTTGCTGATAACACTCCGAAGAGAACTGCTCACAAACTGCCTTGTCTGGAGGGCATGTGGAGGAATAAATACCCTCGAGTGATGTGGCAAGTGAGAGATAGTGGGAGCAAGCCGCATGGAGGGAAACCTCCCCTGGTGCGCTTCCGGTGCCTGCAGGCCACTGCAAGGCAAGTGAGGAGGTGGGTTCACCCACTCAGACTGGAGCGTGGCTTCATACGGATTGCCGACCTCTCAGGCAGCAAGGGGTTGACTCACTTGTGGATAGGAATTGTACAGAGGCGAAATGAGCAGTGGCGTTCAGCACTACAGTTCACTAGGGGAATAACCAAAGGCTGAGGCTTGGATATGTATCTGAAAATGCTCCTGGCACGTCAGCTTATACTGACAGTGTGAAAGTGATACAGTATGCAAGAACACAGAGAGAAGCTGAAGGAAAAGATGAGCTAATAAGCAGCCTTAAGAAAAAGATATTCTTTGAGTATAATGTTAATAAGTTTATTTTGAATAAGGAGAAAACTAAGAGATTCTTTATAGCATATATAAATTAGAAAGTAAAAATGTAAAACTGTTCATTATTAAATTTGATCGTAAATTGAACTGGGTTAGCTACACAAAAAATTTATCTATTTGTTTATTGAGAGTATTATTTCTGCTCATCAAATTTTAATTTTGTACTAATGTAAACCTAGTAATTAATGCATATGTTGCTTTTTTTTTCCCAGGCACACCTTTTATATGTTGTGATATTGTAGAGAAATGCAGTTGGTGCTAAGCAGATATTTAAATGTCAAAAAATGTGATGTGGTCCACCTGTCAGCGGACTCCACATCATGATAGGCTGCATCAATGCAGCAGGGCAGGCCAACGAAACGGTTAAGTGCGTATGTCTGGGCATGCCCTCTTGCGCACATAGGTGCACAATTACCGTGATCTATATAGTCACATCTTTGATGGAACCATAGTGATCAAGATAAAAACATTACATTTACACGAGGTAGCTTACAAATTGTAGAATTTTGATGACTTTACGGTAGAACTCATACCAGGGGCTGAGAATCAATTGGCTGACGCACTATCCAGGTCCCCTTGCAAAAATGAGATTGCCAGGGATAAGAGTGAGTGGGACAATATCATGCCCCCTAGTCCCAGAGTTGACGCACTGCAACAAGTACAAGTTCACAGTGAGGCAGCTCCGACATAATAACTGTCAGCTGACCAAGTCTACCAACGAGTGCTTCTGTTGCAACATTGTGTGAAGGAAGTCCGGCAACGTCGCGAGCAGGTACTACAGTGGGATGTTATTGACAGATGCTTAGAAACTTGCTCTGCCAGGGAGAGTGACAGATAGCATTTGTACATATCTGCAAAGACACGCAACATATTTATTACTTCCGTCCACTGCCATCAACGGTTGGGACACCCAGGAGTAGCACAAATGAACAGAAACATTCTAGAGAACTATATCTGGCCTGCCCTTGCAAAACACACAAGAGAGTTTGTTCGCAGCTGCCATGTGTGCAACTGCCCGAAAATGTGCCGCGCAGACGGCACAATGCAACAGAAAGCAAGGCTGCCAACTCAACCATTCAAATTGATTGCACTCGACCTAATGGGTCCATACTCATGGACAACCAATGGGAAATGATTCATACTAGTTGCATGTTGGGTGGAAGTCTTTCCCCTCCCAAGCTCACGTATTAATAACATAGATTGCTGGAGGCAGGATTTTTCTCCTGATGATATCTGCAAAACCTCCTGACTTATAACGGGGTCCAGTTTTCAGGGAAAATATGGCGGGATGATTGCACCGAATGGCAGGTGAACCATCTTACCACAGATATCTATCACCATAGGGCCAACCCAACCGACCGTCATAACCAGGAACTAAAGGTGCAATTCCGGTTATGCGTGGGAAGTGATCACACCTCGTGGACAGAAAACGTACCAGCCACATTGTTTTGTACATGCAACCACAAAAACGAGTCCACCGGCCAATCATTTGACGAGCTACTGCATGGGGACAACTTGCCATGCCCTGGGGAATATTGGTGCCTGCGGCAGGAATTGAATGCTGGTAATGCAGATTTCGAGGTCAGGGAGAACAGGGAGCAGCGCATCAAGCTAGTGCAAGACAGAATGAAGGTCTACATACAAATATGGCTACGTACCACGAGTCAACCCCTGGCTGACATCGAGGAGGGGCAAGCGTGTACATATGAGAACACACATTATCAGCTGCGAAGGCCAATTTCTGCACTGGTTTTTCATCTCGATGGAGTGGGCCTCCCCAGGTCTGTGAGAAACTGAGTGAACCATCTTACCTGATGCAAATTAACCCATGGCAGAGAATGAATATACACAGAGATGACATGCACCTGGCAGGAGCAGCCACTACTGGTGCCCTGGAGACACCCCTGAGGAATACCACCAACCCCAATGACGCCCAACAACCACTCTCTAATGGCAGACAGATGACCGGCACCAACAGCACCTTTCGGGCTGCCAGACACCATCGGTAGGGAGAGGGGTTAAGGCAGAACTTCATCTGCTCAGTCGACGCATGAGGAGGCAGTACCATCACCTGCATTGAACATCCTTATGCACAGCGTCAAGACGCCAAGCACCCCAACGACTACTTGTGCGCCACCAGCGGCGTGCATAGGAGCAGCCAACCTCAATGGGAACCATTTGCAGGTGGAAAAGGATGACCAGCTGACGACCTTGCCCAACCTCAGCAGTACATCCAGCGCCTTGAAGCTCCAAAGGAAGTCACTATCGGGACCGTCAGTCAGTGGGATGTGCCCGAATCACTTATGACAGGCATGGAGCAACCAGCCGGATCCGAAGGTGTACTCTTGGAAGGACGTGTAATCATGCTCACCAGCTGTTCAGTTTCGGGGCGCCCATACTGCCCCCAGAGATGAAGACGGAAACGTTTTTTCTGCAGCTTTAGCGCTTTATCATCATCATCATCCTGCTGCAACAGGAGATAACTGTGTGCTGCTGCCTCTGACCGGCCACTGCCGCCCGTCATGCCAGTCCCTTGGCGCCACAATGTATGGCAGGCCAGTCGGCGCGTGCACCGCCTGCATCAACAGTGTGGCAGCTGCCAGGCAGCCACACCACTCCAATGCTCCAGCAGGCCGACACAGACGGCGCTGCCTAGTTGCTTGCATCCAACAACTGGATGGCGTGTACATCGACAACTAGTGAGGCGTCTTGTTGTTCGGATGACGCCTGCACCACCCCAGCCACCCAGAGGACTGGGCATGGCATGACGATAGTCTCCTGGAAGGGGCCGTTTGACATGGTCCATCTGTCAGTGGACTCCAGACTATGTCACGCCACACCAACGCAGCAGGTCAGGCCAATGGAATGGTGCACACAGGTGCACAAGTCCTACGACCCTTATAGTTATGTCTTTGACGTAACCACAGTGATAAAGTTAAACACGTTAAATTTACACGAGGTAGCTCACAAATCGTAGAAGTTTGATGGTGTTAATTTACTGTATTTTATTCCCCATATCTTATTTTGTATCAGGAAATGTTATCTTGGCAAACCACATAAAAACACGTTGAGATCGATAGTACGAAAACGTCACGTGGTTTCAACAAAACTTTGAATAGGAACAAGTAGCTTACTTAATAATAATAGGAGTGATTTTTAAAGGGTACTGTAATGTGTTTTAGACGTTAAATCTGTTGGACAGGTAGTTGAGCAAAATTCACTAAAGAACTATGAAACAGCTACAGCAGTTCCGGCCATTTTGCCCCACATCTGTAAAAAATACATTTACCAAATTAAAATTTACAAATGCTCAGAGAAATTAAGGAAAGCCAATTAACAGTGTAAACATGTATGTACTGTATTTTTTAAGTTTTATTGATAGTGATTTCCATGCATAAAGTTAATGTTTACTTTTATAGATGTAAATTTAAAAGGGCTAGAAAAGATTTGGAGAGACTTTCCGGTGCGGAATGACAGCACAAATAAAATTTTATTTTCATCTACCAGTACCTCATGTATCTAGTTTTAAACACAATGTATTACTTGTTTTCTAGGTCACATAAAAATATTTCCTTGTGTTTTGCACGGGAGGCAACAGTCCCCTCCGTCATTGCCTCCCAGCGCCAAGTCAGTCTGACTCAAGTGGGCAAAGGTGTTGGGCATGGTTCGTGTACCCGGTGGACTTTAGGCCGATCATAATATGTATCAATAGTTAAATTGTAAGTTACCGGAATCTTTTTGTTTTCTTTTCCCCGTGTAGACTGTACCACACCATTTTCCGTAGACTCGCCGCACCCCGGCAATGTAATTCATGACGTTAATTTCTCTCTCTCCAGTTTGACATTTTTCTTTCACATCGGCCACTGGTGGGCCATAAGCACCATGCCCGCTTAAATTGTGTTTTCCTTTCTAGCTTAAGTGAGTGATATAATTGTACCATGTTCTCCATATAAAGCAGTGAATGAGGTGTTCATGTTTTTATTTATGTAGAACCCACTTCACATAAGTATTTTGGGACATGGCTCACTACAGGTAAACTATCAGTCAATAAGTTGCCATGTTTTTTATTTAAATTACATAACACATAAGCATGAGGGGTGACTATAACAACCCTGCTCAACCTCGAATTAACTTGTGGCAGAGTAGGGGGATCTTTGCTACGTGGTCAACAGCCACACGCACAAAGCAAGAGACACTCATACTCATTCGAGCTAGTTAATAGATGAGTTGGTGCCCTCCAAATTACGTAAGTTAAGTATTTACATCACAAGAGTGTTAAGCGTGGGTAGGACACCACTACTCCATCCTCAACATTATCTCTCTCACTGCTACTACATCCCCCTTCACATCCAGAGCCATGTTAAATGCCCACCATAGGAGGATCCAAGCTTGATGTTTACGGCGCGGGGGATGGGGGACATTAATTTTAATAATAAAACATATAGTAAAAATTACTATTCTACGTGTTACAATATTTTAATTGACTTATGATACTGTTACACGCTTGGTGCTTTGCATCCCACATGAGTGAGTGGTAGTAAAGGACAGGATTATATGATAGTGGTGGTGGCACGTTAGTGTAATGTTTTGAATGGCAGGCGAGTGAACCGCATATCTGTTACAAAATGTGAGCCGACATGATAATCCCTTTTGCAGCGCAAAGCTGCTGACCCTGGGTGTATTGATTTCTGCGTTTATCTGAAGAATGCCCTGGATTACTGACCTTGTACTCTCAGCGTGACTCGTGGTGTGTTGACCCTTCCAGATGGTCAGGGTGAACACTATGTAAGTGTGACAGGCCTCCAAGCCGAGTAGTTGAAGAGTGAATGAGTGGCTGAGTTACAAGCGATAGAAGAATGAGCGGCAAGAGAAATGACCAGTGGAAGGGAAGGCTGCAACTGCGAGTAGGCCTATCAAGCAGTGAATGCTGTGGCTGGCAGGCTGGACTATTGGACTAGATGCGTGAGTGAAAGACACTATAAATGATGGCAACAGATAGACTGAACACGTGTTAATAATGAGTACAATTTAATTGACTGTAACCAAACAGAGAGAGACATTAAGAAGGATGTTAATTAGAATTGAAATAGACGTTAAATATTGCACTCACTGTTAAATAAAAAGAGTAATAGTGGAGACAGATAATTTAATTCTGTAAATAATAGCTGTGTGAATAAATTTGAAATCAAATTTAGTTCTTTTATTTTTATTAAGACTTACATCCCTCACGAACTCAGATATGCCTCTCAGGCGTCCCATGTAACACTACATTATAGGTTTCTAAATTTAATGCTTATATCACGTTCTATCAGCATACCAAATTTGGTTCAAATTGGTTTGACAGTTTCCAAAATATAATAGAAAAACTATATTTTTCAATTTCACTTTTAAAAAAAAAGGCTTACTAATAAGATTAGCACTTTCCAATTTCAATTCTTATCTTATATAGTATCAACGTACCAAATTTGGTTTAAATTGGTTAAATGGTTCCCAAGATATAATGGAAAATGTTTGTTTTCAATTAGTGCTAGCTTCCAAAATGGCAGACTACCAACATTATTGGTTTATTAATTCAATACTTACATCATGCACTGTCAATCTACCAAATTTGGTTCAAATTGGTTTTATGGTTCCCAAAATTTAATAGAATAGCTTTATTTATTCAATTTGAATTATCTTCCGAAATGTCAGACCAATAAGTTTATCTTTTTCTAATTTAAATACTTATATCATGTACTATTTAAGTACCCAATTTGGTTTAAATTGGTTAAATGGTTCTGAGGTATAATGGAAAGGTTTTTTTTTAATTTCCACTATTTAGAAAATAAGCACTCAGCATGATTGAAAACTATAAAAGTCTGACGTCCTTACTGTGGACCGAGTTTGGTTAAATTCTGCTGTCGGATTTGAAAGTTTTTAGTGGAAGGGGGGGGGGCATACAATCCAGACAGACAACTGGGTGATTGCTTAAGCTTATCTTTCCATTGGAAAGAGGCTAAAAATGGTGTGCGGAACATAGGGGATGACTGGAAAGGAGTTTGGGCAAGAAAATAGTAAAGAAAAAGAGAGTATGTGGGAAAGATCAAAAAAGAGAATGAGAAAAAAAACATTGTGAGAAAGAGAGAGGGCAAATATCAAGGGTGTGATGAGAGAGTTATGTAACATATTTAGGTGTTTGATTAAGAGTGGTGTGGAGAGATTTGGGTGGCTCTTAACATCAAGGATTTCAGAGACAGTCAGGGTGATATGAGACAAACACTGAAATGCAAGTGCAGAAGGAATGGGAGGTCCCCGAGAAAACCTGCAGATCAGCGAGATTGTCCAGCACGATTCCCACATGCGAAAATCCGGGAGCAACCCCATCTGAAATTGAACCTGGTTCATCTTAGCTGGAGGCGAGTAGTTGAACCACTACACAATCATTGTACTGATTGATTAAGAGATTTGGTCTTTAGTGCTGATATGAAGTGAGGCAAGGATGAAGCAGTGATGGAATGCAATAATGGAGAAAACCGTAGTGTCCAGATAAAACATGACCAGGAACATAGCTGCCACATTTCTCATGTTTAAAATCTGTGTTTGACCTTATTAGCAATTGAACCTGGTTTGTCCTGGTTGGAGTTTGATATTCTGATCTCTCATCACCTAGCACCTGAAAAGACGCTAAGATGCAGTGCGTGAGTGAGTGAAGAAATTTGGGTGGCATTTACCGTTGAGGTCTTGAGAGCCGATGGTAAGATGGAGACACTTAAAGATGTTTATGTGGCCACAGGCAAGAAACAGTCTGGATAATATTAATACTGATAACTTGAACAAAATCAACTAGAACGCATTATGTAATGGAAATATAAAGTAGTCTTAAAATTTTGTGAAATTACATATGAAAGTTTGGTTTTCACGTTTCATTGAATTTTTTTCTTTACTCTGTCCTTTAGGACATGCTTTGGGGCTGCAAATGATTATACTGTCAACTATTAATATAGTTATTTTCATTGAAATTTTATGTTCATGATAACAGCTGGAACGTATTTGTATCAAGGTAAGATTCTATTTAATTATATTTTACTGACCTTGCAGTGGATAGACATGAAAATGGATCTCTGAGGAAGAATAAAACCTGCATTAATTGTGGTCCAAATTCAATTCCAAGCAGTGATGGAAGGTCGTGCATCCCGTGCTCTTCTGGAACACTCACAGTATCGGGAAAAAATTGCTCCTGCCCTGCAGCGAGCCATGAAACTGTTAATGGTGTGTGTGTGGCACATACACTACTTGCAGACTGGCCAGATGACAAGACAGCTTACTTGGTGGAGACACTGTCTGTAAAGAAGGTGGAATCTTTCTTCTTGAAGAAGCACCTTCGTCTTGCAGTATATTTATGCAAGGTAGGTGGCTTAGTTGGGTTAAGCAGTTGATGTGTGTGTGTATTTACAAAAAATGGTGGCTAGCTTGAATTACAATTACTAATGAAGCTGAAGCTAGGATTGGCTTTTCATGTGTTTGTGCTCAGTTGACAGGACAAAATCCATGTTACACATGAAAAATATTTTGTTCTTGATGTTTCAAGTCACATAAATTCTTAATTGCTCATGAATTTCTTATTTAAACTTTATAAAAGAAAAATTATGAACATATAACTCAAGATTTATTTCTGGCAAAGAATTATAAACATAAACCAATTCTTCTAATAATGCCATACTTACAATATTTCAAAATTTATTTATACATGTGTGTGCAATATGTTGGAAATGGTAAACAAATTGTGCATTGTATTATATAAATGGAATAAAATAGCTATCAGAGTAGTAAGGGTAAGGCATATCTGGTGGATAATACAGCGTGTTTAGGAAATGTGTTTACAAACTCAGTCATGTAATTAGTGACCGGAAAAGAGGAAGATTGATATAGGACACCCCCCATTGTCCATCTCAAACAATAAGGGCCGGAGGGTGACAAGCATATTACGTAGGATACTAAGCAAAGTACTTGCGTTAGAGGAACACAAATTGGTATCCGGATTAATTAAACCAATATCTTGGATAAAAGGAAGGTATGGTCCGTTGTTCACACCCCCTCATGTAACTAATAGGGGTTGGCATCCTTTGATTGCCTGCAACATTTACAACATGAGGTTAAAGTGATTGTGGATACCATTGGATGCAGCAGGACATCGTAATTAGCAAATAAGTTTCCCTAGTTGCAACTCTCTAGGACCCACTGTTTCCAGTTATATCGTAAACAAAGGGTACAGTGGTAGCAATATCATGGCCTAGTGAGTAGGTAACCCTTTCTGCACCCAGAGGAATTGAGCAGGGATTCCCCACCGAATGAGTGAAGAGATTTTGACAGCTCTTAACAGCGAGGTGTTGAGAGCAGATAGGGGGGTTATTGAGGTGAGTATGGAGCAGTGGCGGAATGAAAGGGCGGGGCAAACGGGAGATTCTAGAGAAAACCCGCTAACCAGCTGCATCGTCCAGCACGACGTGTAACATTGAGCATCATACCACCAACATGTGTTTAAGCCTGGTGCAGTACGTGTGGCCTATTCACCAGGCCATGGCCTTGCTACCACTGTACCCTTCATTTGCATTTTACATGGAAATGGTGGGTCCTAGGGAGTTGCAACTAGGGGGGTTTATTTGCTAATTATGATGCGCTGCTTCATCCAATGGTATCCACAATTACTTTAGCCTCACGGTGTAAACATTGCATGCAATTAAAGGGTGCTAATCCCTATTATTTACAATATGGGGGTGTGTACGACAGACCATACCTTGCTTTTATTCAAGATATTGGTTTAATTAATCTGTATACCAATTTGTGATCCTCTAACGCAAGTACTTTGTTTAGTATCCCACGTAATATGCTTGTTGCCCTCCAGCTTTAGGGGCTTCTACAGCCCTTGTTATTTGAGATGGATAATGGGTGTCCTAAATCAATCTTCCTCTTTTCCGGTCACAAATCAGAGGCCGAGTTTGTACACATGTTTTCTAAACATGCTGTATATTTCTATGGCATGTAATTTATTAATTTTTTTGGAACTATTCCATTTCCTCAGCCTTTGAAGTGATGACCAGCCAAGCCCACCAAGAGAAATTCTGGGCCCCTGAGCAATGCATGCTGTGGGCCTCCCCAACCCCTCCCACTAAAAATTGACCATTTACAACAACATAATTAGTCGTTATCCATGCAAAAATGTTAATAAGTTTTAATTATTGAAATTGAATTTTTTCGTAATACTTTGTTTTATTAATAAACCTTTATGAATCGGTCCCCTGAGCATTGCACCCCCTTGGCGGGCCTGGCGATGACAATAGGGTTTTAATATAGCAATCTGTTCGGAAAATATACAGCATTGTTGCAATTGTTTAAAATACTGTTTTACAAAGGAATCTATTGTAAAGAGAGAGCTACTGCAATTTTTGTGGACTTTGACACTTTTTCAACACGACCATGTTGCTTGTGTTTAAATAATAAAATTTATGAATGGCCAATAAAATAGACTTTCATTTCTATCCTGAAACAATATTTACATTGAAATATTTCATAATTTTTTAGAAATTAGAACAGACACAGCTGCTTAGAGAGTTACAACTAGGGAGACAGGCCCCTTGAAGCTAACAATGTTGTGCCGACAGTCTAACCTACCAGTTTATTCTGTGCTTTCCGGAGTCTTCAATTTGTGTTGCATGTTCCTTTTGCTTATGTTACAGATGTTAAACTTTGTTTAGTGTAATAAAGGTTAATTAAAATGATATTGTCCTAGAAAAAATGGTTTCATCTTCCAAGTTATCTTGAGTCATCATGTATGTTAAGTAAAATGAAAATTAGTTTGTTCCCTCTGGTGAAAATGTCTGGTGACAGTGCATTGTGAATTGTATAGGCTGTACAATGTAAACTGAGCATTTTTGAATGCCTCTCGTGGAATTTACTTTTCTTCACATTATGTATCATTCAATTACATGAACAATTAACATTCAGGCAGCCCCCCCCCCCCCCCCCCACCACATGTGGCGGGATGGCCGGTACCATGGTACCGGGGGCTGGGGGGGCCCCGCTCCCGCCTGGCTGGGTTGGTTTTGTATTAATGGTATAAATGCAAGTTTTAAAACTTTTTCCCCAACTCGGATAGTCTAAATTATTTGAACCTAATTTCGTGCAAAATTGATTGACTGTTGATTGTTATAAAGCATACTATAGGACTATAGAAAATACATAGAACACCTACAACTTTTGAACAGTCAAAATAAATTAGTGCAAAGTAATTTTGATGATCGCTTCTGCAAGGAAGGCAGGACGGGAGGGGCAATAGGAGAGGGAACTGTAGGTTTATATTTAGCTTACATTGTTTACGCATGTGTGAAACAGGGCGACAACACATTTCTTCCACGCGCTCAAGTTCAACCTCTAGTCCTAGTCCTGCTGGCTGCTGACTGCCGTGTTGTTGATTGGTGTCGGACGCGAATGAAGTCATGGTGATGGTGTATCAGTTTTCTCTTTTATCTTAGAGTATTTGCTAACGTGTTTATTATATTGCATTCATTGAAGTGTTAATTGTGTCTTCTTTTAAACATAAATCAGGGGCACAAAAACAATCTCAAAAAGAAGCAATAGATGCAATCGGTCTGCAAAACATTACAAAATTTTTTTTAATTTTTGAGAAGCTAGTGAACAAACTATTGAACAAGTGGAAGGTGATATGCTCAAAACATCATCATACATGATGTGATGCTTGTAGAACCCTCCACGAGTGGTAGTACAGGCATGGGGTCGGGAGAAATGTTACTGCAGAAAGACATTAACATTTGTGATATTTGAAAACAGTGGTGAAACGAGTACAAAACACCAAAATAATGTTCAATTAGATACACTGTACTTAAGAGATCGTGGCACATGGCCTAATGTTATTAGTGACACTGTTCGGCAACAAATTGTGTTTTGTGCTTATAAATATGAAGAATTTGTTGAACTTTCAGCAACATTTCCGAAAGATGTTACTCTAAAACAATTTTCTGATTACTTACTAATTTCAAAATCTGTTAACAACAGAGAGTTATATCCTCCTGATTGGCTGGTTTTGGAGTACTTCAAGAGAAACACTTCATTGTCTTCCATGTATTTTGTTCAAAGAAAACATTTCTGCACCTCTTGTTTATCGTAGAAATTGAGCAAAAAGGGAAGGATTTTCTCCAAGCAAGACACCGTGGAGAAAGTTGTATATTATAATTGGTTGATTGCCCATGAAAACAGCGCTGTGCACAGAAATTGTTATTGTAAGTGGAAATCATTGCAACAAACCTTATTTTGCAAAGGAATAGTAGTGAGCTCCAAAAACAGATTTCATGTGAAGCTGATAAGTGGAAAGCTATTTTACGAAGGCTACTAGATGTTACTGTATTCTTAGCCTCAAGAGGTTTGCCTTTCCAAGGGGATAGCACAAAGATAGGAGATGTTCCCAATGGAAATTTTTTGGGAATTTTAGAATTGTTGGGAAAATATGATGAGATTACTCGAGAACATTTGGCTAAATTGAAGCACCTTCAATTACAAGAGAAAAGCATGAAAGGTCAGACACATGATTTATTTTGGATGATTCGGAATGAATTTATTTCTCTCTCCAGTGAGAAAGTTTTGAATGCCATCCTAGAAGAAAGACAAGATGCCATTTACTATGGATTAATAGTTGATGCAACTCCTGATGTTTCTCACCTAGAACAAAATGTTTTTATAGTAAGGTATGTTTGCAAGAATAAAGAAACAAGCAAATTCGAAATTTGTGAAAGATTTTTCGCTGCAAAAACTGGTGAAGATATTACTACCGAAGTACTTTCAGGTCTTGAGAAATCAAATCCCACGTGAAGACTGTCAGGTGCAAGGCTACGATAATGGTTCTAACATGTGCGGTAAAGTGAAAGGCGTTAAAACGAGAATTTTGGAGAAAAATAACCAAGCTCATTTTTCTCCATGTGGTGTGCATTCATTAAACCGTGTTGGTGTCAATGCTGCTAAAATATGCCCAGAAGTTGTGACATTTTTCGGTAAGGTGGAAAGTATGTACGTTTTTTCTCGCATAGTCCTGCAAGATGGGCCATTAAAAAATAACATGTGCCATTATTAAAAAAAAAAAAACAATCTGCAACTAAACAGAGTGAACGTGTTGAAGCTGTTCTCCCCATCGCGAAGAACTACCCAGGGATACTAAAAGTACTAGACTACATACTGCAAGAAGTGTCAACAACTTTACAATTGACGTGTGCCTGGGTTAATGGAAATGGTACAATCACAGTGGTTTTAGATTGCACAGGTCAGCTTATGTGTTCGGTTGGTGACTTTACTCAAGTGGTTGTTTCCTACTAGAAATCTTTACTCGACACGTCACCCTATGTGCAGGGATAAAGTTTATGATCGATAGGCTGGCGAGTCTGGGTCGGCCAACACCTTCTCAGTTACGGTAGGTTGAATTGCAGCAGCACTTTGATGGGAGGTGTTAGAGGTACCTGGCTTACCAAGAGAATCTTCGCCGACTGGAGGGTAGTGGTCGTCTGCTGGCTGGATGTACTGGTGCAGTCAGGTGCAGTGGAGTTGAGGACACTGTGTCGGCTAACACGTTACTGTAGGTTCCAGCTGGCCGCTTCCGTACTACAAAACTTGGGGTAGGCGATTCCTAGGTGTCACTTGATCCTGTGTACCCAACCACTTGAGACGGGGTGGTACTCTGGGTGCGTACGGGTTGGTGGTGACGTGAATATAAAGTTGTTGCACATGGGAGAGGACGGTCTCTCCTGTTGCCTAATTAAGGCAGCATGGTCACATTCCGCCTGCCGTTCTGCTGTGAGTTGAACTACTACAACCCGCTGCTTGGTAGCAAGGTGGGTACTCCTTTGTTCTTCCCTCCTCTAGCCATGCCATACCTTAAACGGCATGGAGTGGTAACCGCTGCTAGAGGGAACGAGTCGAGCATTACAGAGGCGAGATAAAGACCTAGATTAGTGTATGCCCAGTAGAGGCTGGTAGCACAAGCACAGTGCATCAGAAGGTCCTCCACCCTTGCGGGCGAACCAGAGACGTTGTAGCCGTAGGGGCCACCGCTGCTTCTACTGGGTGTGAGTTCCCAACCAAGGCCAAGCCATATCACCCAAGTAAATATCCCCGTCAACACCTAGGTGCTCCGGTAGGGATACAACTCAGATGTACTGTCTCACCAAGGTTGGAAGTATTCCTAGTGGTTGTGGCGCCTCTGTTTTATCCATCCAGCACTTAGGTATTCGGGTGAGGAAGCAACAGGCAGCCATCTAATGGGTGTGTTACAAGACTGGAGCCTCCTGAAGGAGGTCCTCAGTCGTAGCTAATTCGTAGTAAAATCCCCGATCTCGGACTCATTTCTTCCTAGCAGGCATACTCAAGATAACTCTGGAATAAGACTCATGGCTTGGAAGAGCAAATATGTGTTTATTGAAGTCATAATGAACACATGTGACTAGTATTAACTCCTACCAAGTAGTTGGGTTGCTGGAAAGTAGACCTACGTAATCCAGGTGTAGGTGACCTGGTTCTAGGCTAGTCGGGAACTTTATTTAAGACACTGGTAAATTATAAAAACAAACTAACTAGTGAACGGGTTGCCTATATGAGGTGGCAGAAGTCAAAGACCACTGCTCTAGTAGAAGGTTATGTTTAATGTCTGTGTTACCAATAGAAGAGCTTCTGGTAACCTGTGTTGGTTGACGTCAACAGAGCCTCTGGTAGCTACGGCTGCAGAAGCCTCTGGTGACAGCAATGATAGCAGCCACTGGTGGCTGCTGGTGGTGGTGGACATCAATGACGGCAGCCTCTGGTGGCTGCTGCAACCTGTTAAAATCACTGGTGGTGGCAGCCTCTGGTAACTGTTGAAGAGTTTACATTCATAGAAGACCCCAGCACGTAAGTGATGGAGCGAGCTTGAAGACTGGAGAAATAAGACTCGCGAGCCCGGCCGCGCATGGACTTATATAGTCAGAACTGCAGGGTGTGGTGGCTGGCTGCGGAGGGGGGTGAGGGGGGGCTGTGACGTCCCTCTGCTGTGAGGCCGGCATGGGAATAGAGAACCCTGTAGTCATCACTTTGCTTCGGGAATGATCGGTGGCGTTCGGCCTTGCCCCAAGGTGGCTGACAGCTTGTAGGCACCCAGCGAGGAGGGAGGGGGGAGGCGGTGTGCTCGCTGGGTTATGCAACCTTGAAAGCCACGTGTTCGGGATGCCCTCCAGGATTGTGGCGGCCTGCAACGTCGGTGTACAAGTTTGTGGGATAGACTCTCATGTGGGTTGAAGTAGGAATACTTGACGTGATTAGCAATGAGTCATAATCATATTTAATTGTGGTATAAGTAGTATGCATCACAACTAAAAATATACAGCACTGTTGTGGGCTTGAAGAAATATTTTTCTTCTTTTGAAGAACTGAATTATGGCAGTATTTTGGCATAAACTTCTGTCTTGTATTGATGAATGAAGTGTTATTATTCAAACTAAAGGAATATCTCTTGAGGGAGATCAATCTCATAAAATACCTATTGCAGGAAATTCAAAAGTTGAGAGATTCATGGGCAGATATTCTACAAGAGTCATGTTTAGTTGCACAAGAAATGGAACTGCCACCAGTTTTTTTTTGCGAGAAAAGGAACCGGCTACACAGCATAGCAACACCAGATGCAAGTGAACAGTTGGCTGCAGAAGATAAGTTCAAAGCTTGTGTGTTGTTTAAAGGGTGCTAGATTTCTTTTTACAGGAATTAGAAGTTCGATTTAAAGCAGAAAATCCCTTCTGGCTGCTTTTCAGTCCAATTCTGAAGTATAATTCTTTAAATTATAAGGAATTGAAGGTGAAGGCTGAAGATCTAGTGTGACAGTTTAAAAGTGACTTATCAGTCGTTTTATGTGATGAAATTGTGCATTTAATGCATATTTCTTCTGTCGTGTTTGAATCTAAGATTGAAGTTGACCCTTTGAAATTACTAAACTCAATATGTGAGAAAAAATTAGGAATCAGTATTCATGAACGTCTACATTGCACTCCGTCTCTTTTGCACACTTCCCCTTACTGTTGCATCAGCAGAAAAAGCATTCAGTAAACTTGGAAATGTATTCAAGACCTGGCAAAGAGCATCTATGAGCCAGCAACGCTTAAATTCACTATCTTTACGGGCTATAGAACACAGCCTGGCTTCTATGTTTGATTTCACAGATGTCATAAACGAACTCGCAAGCAAGAAAGCTAGAAAAATGTAACTTGTTAGCAAGATACAAGTATACAACATTATGAATATTAAGTGAATTTTATTTTTGTGCTTACCCATGCTTATTTATATAATTTGTGAAATGCATTATATGGTTTGTGTGTTGTTTTTTTTTTTTTTTGTTTCGTTTATTAGACATTTTACAACTTAAAGAACATTAATTTTGGCTCATATACATTTCTCTTGCTTTTGGTACAAAACAAAAACATTTCAAATGCACTATTTTTATATGTCAAGTTATTCTACCCAAAATACAAGTTAGTTTAGTATGAGTATTGGTAGCTATATTTATCCAAACTGAGCGAGACTGCAAATGAAGAAGGATACCTCATTTGTTTTGTTGGGTGGGTGGGGGGTGGCATCACCTAACCTGGTACTGAGGCCCAGAGTGCCGATGTGGGGGATCTGCATTCAGGCAGTAGTAGATTGAGTACCTCATTTGACCGTGGCTGAAGGAAAGTGCTTGCCTTCTTCAGACAGACACTGAAGAAATGCTTTGGAGATATAATTTTGGCTGTTGAAATCAGATATTGGTGTGATGTGCGATGTCTTATTGAGATGACGAGGTGCAGTATTGCTCTATTACTGGCCATGCACAAGCAATACACACTAACACATCATGCATATTTTATTAGTCGTTGAATATTTCTAAGTTTACTCTCATAGTCATCACACACTACCTTATGTACACTATTGGTCATCAGTTTAATGGGTGAAGGGGTAGTTCATTGGTTGTAACAGCAGTGACATAATAACTGTACAGAGTCCTGGGCATGTTCTTGGTGAAGGGGTTAGGCCTTGTTCCACCTTCTTAAAAAGGCATTGGTAAGCATTGGTGAGTGTTGTAAATAGTATTCTGCTTGCATAATTACGTGGGAATGGGGAAATGCAAACAACAGTCTTGTCTGGGATGTGATCATGTGTAAATTTCATATTAATGTAGTTTAAAATTTTTATAGTAAATGAAAAATGCGAGTTGGAGATTTGAAAACACAAGCTTCTTATATATTATAAATGTTCATGCAAAACAGTATCACACCTAAATTGGCAACATAATTTTCAGTTCCCTGAAAAATCAAGTTAACTTGTTTTTAATCACTGCATTTGTTTGCTGTCTGTGTGTTTCTTCAGAAAACAAAGTGCAGGGCTGGTTGTACCTTGCTCCTGCAGTTCTGATGGTTGAATACAATGTCTGGCACGACTGGTCTAGTCTCTGGAGTGATTTATGAGAGGCAGCTACATTTTCTTCCCTCCTCATGTGACTCAGTCCTGTATCATGTATCAGGCTTATTGATTGGCTATGTTGAACTTTTTTTCTCATTTAGACTAGAATGTTTATCTAGATTGGAGTTTTATCTTCAGGGGAAATAAAAGGTATCAGTTCGGAGTTGTTTTGGCACATGGGGTGAAGACTGCTTTTTATTGTGTAGGAATGAAAAAAATTAGTATTATACTTTCTCGGCCCTTATGGCACTTGTGCAAAAGTTGTATATAAATTTAAAATGTGAAGGGGTGAAGACTGCTTTTTATTGTGTAGGAATGAAAAAAATTAGTATTATACTTTCTCGGCCCTTATGGCACTTGTGCAAAAGTTGTATATAAATTTAAAATGTATTTGTCAAAGATCTCACAAAGAATGATTGTTATGTGCTGGTGTGATACAAGGTTGCAGTAGCTGTTTATCCCTGTGTACATGTTGTACAAACAATATTTTCAACTGGGGCATAACTTTACAGAAATATGGTTAAATTATTTTTGCTCAGAATTCTTTATCGGTTACAACCGTGTTACATTTACCTCTTTCTGGTTAGAAAGGTATATCTACTCTATAGACTTTTGATCACCTGCTGCCCAGCAACGACTTTGACAGTATTTTGTGGGGGCTTAGCTGTGGCTTTAATTTTGGGCAAAAACAGGGACAGATGTGTCAGAAATCAAGAGAGGACCTGAAGGTATTCTCCAGTGCTTCAGCCCCACACCATTGGCTAGTGTGCATCCAAGTCTTGCAGAACCTTCCCAGTCAAAAGTGACAGTTGTTTTATAGCCCAGAGCTCATCCCATTATGTGCGTTTTGGCAAAATGAAAACTTTCAGTAAGGACTTTAATTTCTTTACTTCAGAAAGTACAGTATGTCAGATTCAGTAGATATATTGCAAAGGTGTTACAAATTGCACAATATGGTTATAGGCTACTGCCTAGCCAAGCCACTCTGTGTCAAGATTCAGACCGTTAATTGCTTGGGTTAGCATCTTTACCTAAAATCCCAGTCCAACAGCATTGATTGAGGCTCCCATCAGCCATGTCAACTCCTCAGTATGGCCTTGCACTGTGACCTTCTGCATCATGGTCATTCACAAGATATGTACCTGACCTATGAACGCCAGAATAAAATAACTGCATTCTGAATCAAAGTTTTAAAAATGAGTGAACCCTATGGGCTCTCAGCTTCACTGTATTTACTGTACATTGCTGGCCCATGGTGAGTGCAGGGTTGGAAGAGAGAGGCCTCCGGGATTTTGATGGTGCGTATGAAGATGGACAACTGTGAAACTCTGTATTCTACTTTCCTACCATCTAGGTGGTGCTACATTGTACTGCAAAATGCTGATACATGGAGAGTTCCACACTAGTTGTCAGTATGCCCTGCCATATTCCACACCTCCTGGCTCTTACACACAGTGAGCTAGCCATGGTTATTACTTAATACTGCTTCCTACAGGGCACTTTTACCGGTGCAACTACATGATGAATAGAAGTAGTGGAGTGGATATGTAATCCTGTTACTCAGCTAGTTTTCACATCATACTGCATTATTTGTTTACACAATATAGACAGAAACAAGTTATGTACAGTATGATCATTTAATTGTGAATTCTTGTAAATTTCTCTTTTACAAGAATTAACGTAACTAACCCAAACCCACACATTGCTTTCATATTTGCTAGTAGCCTTTTGGACTGTTGTCTCCCATGCAAAGCTTTTAACACAGTGATGTGTCACTAGTGTTTTGTTTATGTGTATGTCTGTGTACATAAGCCCATGTGTGAATATTTTTTTAAATTCATAACTTCTTTTCATAATGAAAATATTGTATTTTATTTTGGCTTTGTCCTATTTTTCTGTACATGTTAAGTGTTTTTGTGTTTGTCATTCAAGGTTACTTTTTGTTTTTTTTTTCTACAACAGTTTAAAGACTTACTAGGGTTTGTTTAAGTGAAATGCTTTGAACATTCGCCTTTGCTTTACTATGTCTGAGACACGAAACAAACTCAAAAAATGAACACAAATAACAAGCCGAGAGTATCTGTAGTCAGAAAATATATAAATAGAAATGTGTAATATAGCCCACAAGGCATAAAAAAAAAAAAAAAAAAAAAAACCCACACACACACACACACACACACACACCTCAAATTAAGACAACCAAAACGAGCATGGAGACGAAGACCAAAAATTTTCCACACAACAGGATGATGGTAGCCACTGCAAGGCTAGACAACACAATGATGATGACACAGAAGAACTCAGTTGGTTTATACTCAAACAGCAAAAATTATAAAACCAAGGACAACACAACTAAGACAGCACAGACAAACACTGAGACAAAGACAAAATTTCATACAAGGATGGAAGACAACAATGATGTCACAGGAGAACACAGTAGGTTTTCTTAGATGAGTGTGTCATGATGTTTTGGGAGCTGACATTTGCTACAATCTTTCAAACAATTTACCAGGGTTTCTCAGTTCTGAAAGCCTGGTTAATAAAAGTGTGCATTTGAAACCGTATTTGTGAATGTGATAAACTTATGTTCTTGGTTATAAATTTTATTTGCTCCTATTTTGATTGCATCATGTCTCCGTCAAGTTAATAAAGTTTATTAATTATGTATAGTTCATAAATTTTGTAGTTATCATTATTTAACCATTTTTTTGATGATTTCTGTCTATAGACAAATGGATACATGTACTTGAAGTTCATTAGTCAAGTGTTGTAGTTAAGTGTAGTGTTTAATGTCGGTAGTTGAAGAATGAGAAAGCTTGCCAAGCTGTGGCAAACATGTGTACAATGGTGCTCTATCAAAACGATCAGAAGACCAGCCCCTGCCGCCTGTTCAAAGATGCAAGGCACATACCCACAACAGACAGTGGATCTTTACCATGGCTATTTTATGGAGAGGGAGATGCCCCAACGGTGCTAAATAGAAAGAAAATTGTGATGAAATACAGTCTCGACCATCATTCACAGGTATTAATGCACAATGTTAAAAAAATGCTAGACTGTAAAATTATATATAATGTGTTGAAATGTCATGATGTATAATTTTTGTGTACTCTTTAGCTATTTTCTTTAGTCCTGTGTGCATAGTTTAAAGTTTTTGCTCAAGGGAAACCAACCTTACACACTATTTTGCTATATATTTCACCATGTTCTACATATTTTGTAAATTACAGTACATTCTGGAAATATTGAGTGTTGTGACACAAACTAATGGAGTTCGTACAGTAGGTGATTACTGTTATAGATATTTTTGAATAAAACTACTAAGGAATTGTTTCTAGCTGTTATACATTTTACATCACCAGGAGTTGGGAATAATAAAGAACTAAAACTCATTTTGATATAATTTTCTGGCATGGACACTTTATGTGGTTAGTGTGATGCATATTACCATGGCACAGGGTTTTCTTGGCATTATCATGTTTCCTCTGTTTCTTTATTATTTTTTGCTGTACCCAACTTCCACCGTACCACTACTTTCAGGCTAGCCAGGAATAAAAAGTTTGTCCTTTGGGTAGGTTTGCCAGGTTCACTTAGTGCTAACTGTAATCCATTCTCCCAGTGTCAAAAATAAACTTGTGTATTGTCATATTATTTTTTTCTAATTTTTTTTTTTATGTTCAACCAGTTAAGATATTCTGTGTGTATAATTAATTTTTCTGTAAGGGGCTACAGTGATGTTGTAGTCGGACTACTCGCTCGCCGTACACCAAGGTGAAATGGGTTGAAGACTCCCAGCAGGGTTACCTGAATTTTTACATGTGGGAAACTTGGCAGACGTTTCAGTTGCCCAGCAGTTTTTCTTGTGGCACTCTCATTCTCCTCACCCCTCCCTTGCATTCTGCCGCTGTTCCATCTTCACCTCACATCATGTTCACTGGCACTTGGGACATTGCTGTTATGCTGACCAAACCCCTCTGAACTCAACTTGAATTTTTCCGTAAAACTGTTTGACCAGAGCAGCATGCTGAACCTGACAGCAGCCAGTTACGGCCCTGATGGACAGTTTATGGGCCTGCGACCACTGCCGGGGAGTTTCCTGCAGCTCTGCCCTGGCTCCCGGCATGTTGAAGACAAGGTCCTGCGGTTTGGGCTGCAGTTCAGCCACACTTGCAGCATCCCAGCCTCCCAGCTGCTCGCTGCTAGCGACACCCAGTTTCTCGATCTGTACTTGCAGTTCTGGGAGGGAACTAACTCTTTATTGTATGCATTGCCGGTGCTTGTGCTGAATTTGGTCAGTCATGGAAAACACATTAATAAGGTAATCCCCCAAAAAGTTCTTAAATTCCATTGTATGCTCAAGGTTATTACAAGTATGGAAAACTGTAAAACCTGGCAAAGTCAGGGAATTTGAAAATGGTCTGGGAGAATCTAGAAAAGACGGAGAAACTTGTTGACTTATCCTGGAAATTTAAACCTGAAAAACAGATTATGGTAACATACATATTTTATGTACAGCTAAAACATTCTCATCAGCAGCCCAATAAAGTACCTATTACCGAAAAAAAATTGTGCTTTGAGAGAAATCATCTTGGAAGCAAAGAATTTTACTCATGCTATAGACTATTTTCAAAATCAGTAAGTTCTGAATGTTTCATTTCAATGACATATTATATTTTTTTAATCAATGCTTATAAAGATTGGAAATTTTTTAATTTCCATCGGGAAAACCTGGAAAAGTCTGGGAAATAAATGTTGATATTCTGTAGCAGCCCTGACATTAAAACCTCTGCTTAATGTTTTGTTAGTTAATAACATAATTTGTTTAAGTTTTGTGTATATTTTTGTAAACTTGCATCTATTCATTCGTAATTGTTTATTGTTTAAATGCATTGCACATGCACCTACCTTATTGAATTTGACGCTGGCTAACAGCCAGCGGCACTAAAGCACATGACTGCGTTCATGTGTCACGTGTTCCGCACGTGCGCAAAGAGGCGAACAGTTTTGAACTTTCATATAAATGTTATTTTTAGTGTAAAATGTGTTATATTGTCTTTGCAATGTTTAATATGTCTTAAAATGTTTTAAAGTGTATGTACTAATTTTTAATTGTTTGGTTATAAAAATTCAAAGTGCTGTGGCACCGAGATTAAGGACATTTAATATTCCAGCATGAACGCCAGCATAAAGAGATGCTAAAATAATATTGAAATGCATAAGAAAATTATAGAAATGTAAAACAATATTTTATATAATTTGTGCCATTTTATTTTCAATACAAAATATTTTACTGGGCTTGCATAGCGTTTCCGCTTATGTGAACCCCGTAGGCGGCCATGATAGGTCCATGCGATGCTTGTATCTGGACAGTCTGTTGAGGAGAGCTGGCGAGGTAAGACACTGTTACGTACGCACTACAACTTTTGTTCACTGATTTAGGTTTCCATAGTCAATTTAGTTTAACAGTTAACCTTTGCTTGTGTACGTTTTTACCAGACATTTTCCTCAGCATTATGCTTCCACTTTATTAATTTCTTGCGCCCTTGTGGCATTTTTAACTTAATCGAGGAGGAGGAGAAAGATGTCGGAGAGGTCATGCGACCCGCACATTTTGAATCAGGCGCCATCTGCCTATGTTTATGGCATTTCATTGTAACTTCTGTATTATTGCTAAACACAATTATAAGAGCTTTATTTTTACGTATGTATTTGAGGGTAATTTTCGTGTTTGAATATTTTACGGCAACATCATGTATAACCACGTGGCCGACCAAAGTCAAGTCGTTGTATACGTCATCATTGCGTTTTAAGAGCATATTTATGTAACGTCATATGTGCAATATTTTATTTCAGGGTACTATGTCAATTTTATTCAGGGTTCAATGTATTTTTCACGTATATTGATGCTTTTTGTACTTGACCACACTGTCACGTTAATGTTGGATTTTACAGCCATCAGGCATGTTACAAGCCTGTAACCACTCTAATTGTAAAGAGAATCACTTGCTCAACACAAATAATATTTTATCTTAATTTAGTTTGCTGTTTCCACGCAAAAATATCGCTATTTCACCTGCACCACGTGGTCCACTACAAACTTCATCCGGCGGCATTTGCACCATGTAAGCTTTTTTTCACAGGTGTGTGTATATTGTGAATATTCATCTCGTGTCCCATCATATTTCATGTATCATTCAAAAGTCTATGTAATTTTGTAATTAGTGTATGGTGCAATTATTCCCGTCCTAGCCGGCTCTGTGTAAAGGCCGTCACCACACTACCCACGTGCTGGAGGGTGAGCCCTGACGAGTTTGCCTTAGTTATGCCGAGTAATCACACGTGTTAATGTGTATTAAGGGTTTTCATTTGTAATTTACCATGTCCTGTCTTCAGGGAAACTGTCAGTCCACCCTAGCGGCTGTTGGCCCTGTTCCCTTGTGAAGGCTGTGCTTTCACGCACCTTGGTGAGATCATCCATTTAGGCGTGCGCTAGGTTTATTATGGGCTGGGAAGCACCCAAGCGGAATTGGCTAGTCATGACCGAGATAATCATTTCATTGGCACGTTGATGTGTATGAATAATATCAATAAAAGCAAGTCTACAGTGAACTCAATTCTTTTATACAGTAGTGACAGTGCCCTAGCCACATATGTTTTATCCATTGTTTATTTCAGTGATGTTTATTAAAAGTTTAGTATTGCCAACATGTTTGTAAGTATGCACGGGTGAGATGGACACACAGAACCCACAACATCCCTGAGAACCCTGAGTCTCAGTAGTGCAGTGATTGGGAAGCACCGCTGGCGCCCAAATTACCAGTAAGTATTTGTGTCATCGTTCGTCTCGTGTCTCACTCGACCGCGTCAAAGTTAGTACATTGTATAATGCTGTTGCATAGTTCTGCTATATTCTATGCTGACTGGAACCTTTTGTAAGTTTGTTGGCATTAGTATACTAGTAGAGTATACTTTTAAAACACTTTGTATTTTTTTTTTTTTGGTATGGTGTTTATATATTGTGATCGTTGTTCATGTGTAAGAAGTGTACCTACTACTTACCCTTTAATTCCTCATATTACATTGACTGTTGACGCCAAGTGCCAATTCTTGAAGCTATATAGACTTCATTCCACAGTCAACCATTTTGTCACTAATTGTTCATAAATGTAATCTACTTGATGCTTTCTTGGGTATCAAAGAGTCTAAATTAAAATATTATTTGAGTAATCTATTCCCAGTCGTGTGTCTTCTGGATTTTATTGTATTGCTTTTGAAAAGAAACTGACAGCACAAGGGTCTGTTTCATTGGCTGTTGCTGCCAACGTCAGTGTTTACCATAAATATCTGACAAGTACACCTGTAGCGAGTTGAAGATTTGACAAGAGAGTCTTCAAAATTCCATTGGAATGTACAGAACTGTTGCTAGTAGCATGTGCAAGATCTTTTTCATTTGAAGGTATTGGAATATTTACTGGCAGCACCAATAGTGCTGTGCTCAGTACAGTTTTGGTTATTGAGCTTTGATTTTGAAAAAGGAGGAGGGGAGTAATTTTTACAGTTCATTCGTGTACTTCTGACACCTGTGTCATACTTGGCACCACATTGGGTCGTACTTTTTCTGTCATAGATACTATGGTTGTACTCACAGAGTTGTGTTTTTTGTAGTGTACAGGTGTAATAATAAATAAATAAATAAATTTTCCCTAGGAAAAATATGTTGGATCACTACAAACAGTATGTCAAGATAGTGTGTATAACAACATAACTCCAACTTTAATTTTACACAATAGCAACTCTAAGGGTGCAGTGATGTCCAACTTAATTACTTAACTGTGTAGGACCTGTACTTGTGTAACACAATACAACAACTATGCTTATAATATATTTAACATACACTTGTATACCAATCTCCTGAACTAAAAGTAAATTCAACCTAAGAATTTTCTTTCAATTAATTTAATAAATTCAAAGATTTTCGAAAATAAATTACACTACCTGGTTCTGCCTTGACCTATTACATAGGTATCAAAATTTCTTAAAAAGAATTAAATTTCCTAAACCACCTTTACAAAATTGCCAAAAAAAAGTGTTATCAAATTTAGACAGTTTCACTTTGTGCTGAACTAGAAAGTCCCCCCAGATAATTGACTGGTCAAAAATTTGATGCCAGCTAACAGCCAGTGGCACTAGAGCCCTTGATGCTGGTCACCACACATGTGTCATGTGAACATGCACGTGCGCAAAGAGGCCATTTTTTATTTTGCAGTGTAAAATGTGTCTTTATTTTAATTTTCTGGGTTTGATATGTCTTAAAATAGTTTAAAGTGTTTGTTGTTATTAAAAAAATTTTTGGTTATGAAATTCAAATTGCTCGCGGCACCAAGATTAAGAACACTAATATTCCGGCATGAACACTGTAATAAAGAGACACTGAATTAATACAGAAAATTATAAAATGTAAAACAATATTTAATTTAATTTATGCCACTTTTATTTCAATTATAAAATGTTTTTATCAGCGTGCATAGCACTTCCACTTATGTGAACCCCGTAGGCAGCCATGGTAGGTCCGTGCTATGCTTCCCCCTGGACATTCTGTCGAAGAGAGCTGGCGAGGTAAGAGACTGTCATGTACGCACTACAACCTTTTGGTCACTGATGTAGATTTCAATAGCACTTTTAGTATACTAGTTAACCTTTGCTTGCATACATTTTGCCACACGTTTCCCCAGCATTATGCTTCCGCTTAAATAATTTATTTCGCCCTTGGGGCATTTTCAACTTAATCAAGGAGAAGGAGGAGAAATATGTCTGAGAGAACACATGACCCGCGAAACTTGAATCAGGCGCCATGCGCTTCTGCTAAATGCGTTTCATCGTAATTTCTATATTATTGCTGCATGCAATTTGAAGGGCTTTGTTTTCATATACGTATTTGAGCGTATTTTCCATGTTTGAATATTTTATGGCAACATCACGTACAACTACGTGGCTAACCGCCGCTAAGTATATGTCTACGCCATCATTGCGTTTTGAGAGCTTACTTATTTAATATTGTGTGTCCAATGTTTTATTCAGGGTTCTATGTTAAATTTTTGTCAGGGTTCCGTGTAATTGTCACGTAAATGATGGTTTTGTGTTTGACTGTGTGGTAACTTAAATGTTTGCTTTTTCCGCCATCAGGCATGCTACACTCCTGTAACCACTGTAATGGCGAAGAGAATAATTTTCTCAACCAGAATAATATTTTTTTAAAATTTAATTTGCAGTTTTCATAAAGAAATATTGAAATTTCGCCTGCACCACGTGGTCCGCTATGACCTTCATTGAGCGACTACCGCACCATGTAAACTTGTTTTCACACATGTGTGTGTTTATTGTGAATACTTGATCTCATGCCCTATCTTGTTTCATGTATCTTTTGAGGGTTTATGTAATTTTGTAATTTGTGTATGGTGATATCACTTCCGTCCTAGCCGGCTCTGTGTACAGGCCGTCACCACACTAACCACGTGATGGAGGGCAAGCCCAGACGAGTTTGCGTTAGTGATACCAATTAATCACAAGTGTTAATATATCATCAAGTGTTTCATTTTGTAATTCACAGTGTCTTGTCTTCAGGGAAAAACTGTCAGTCCACCCTAGCGGCTGTCAGCCCTCTTCCCTTGTGAAGACTGTGCTTTCTCGCACCTTGGTGCGATCATCCATCTAGGCGTGCGCAAGATTATTTGCGGGCTGGGGAGCACCCAAGCGGAATTGGCTAGTCATGACCGAAAGTATCATAATTTTATTGGTACATTGATCTGTACGAGCAGTAATAATAAAAGGAGGTCTACAGTGAACCTACCTCTTTTATTCAGTAGTGACAGTGTCCTAGCAATATGTATTTTATTAAGTGCTTATTTTCAAAGTGATGTTTAGTAAAAGTTTAGTATTGCCTATGAGTTTGTAAGTATGCACGGGTGAGATGGACACACAGAACCCATAACATCCCTGAGAACCGTGAGTCTCAATAGTGCGGTGATTGCGATGCACCGCTGGCGCCCAAATGACCAGTTATTATTTGTGTCATCATTCGTCTCGTGTCTCACCCAATGGCATCAATTGGCATTCCTGAGTGGGGCCACGTGTGTTCATTCGCGTCGTGTCATCCGCGTGAAAATGGCAGACACCATGCCTGTTCAACAGCGAGATGCCCTCAAGACATTTGTGTCAGCAACCGTGACACCTGCGGCACCCGCGAATGTGACCGCCAATTACTTAGACATGCAGATCGATTGATGCGTGAATTGTGGGAGATTGAGTGAAATTAACTTGTTTGAGGGAAGTATGTGGGAACAACCCTTGTGTCAATGCACATCCAACAACGTCTCTACGCCATCAGAGCAAAGCCTGTGCATGTGCACCGGATGTGACGGCGTGGGAACGAAATGGCGCAGTGCCAACAGTGTAGGAAAGACTCATTTATGATGTATAAGGCCTGCGGAGTTTACCACCTACCGCGGCGGTGTTATAAACTGTGACAAGTGCTCTAAGACGAACTGTGCTGAGATTGTGCCACCAATAACACCTGAGGTGAAACCCACACCGCCAGTAGTTGTTACGTACACGCCATAGGTATTAACCAGGCCAGATCGCAATGTATTACTGCCAACTTTTGTGGGACATGACTCATAAGACCCAGGTACATTCCTAGCTGTTTGTGAGGAAAAATTGCATATGCACCGTGTGCATAGAGATGATTGGACTGAAGTAACTGCCATCCGGTTAAGGGGAACCGCTGCCACGTGGTGGAACTTGGTGAGGGACTATCAAGTTACGTGGAAAGAGTTTTGTGAGAGATTGCTAGGTCAGTTCAACACTGACGGAGATGCTATACAGGCACAAGTGCGACTGTAACACAAACAGCAGAGGAAGCGCCAAGGAATTGAGGAATTTATACAACGCATGTTAGGTTTGTATAAGCAGCTACACCCAGGACAGGGAACCCGCAGGATATTAAAGATAATTGTCACCTTGTCAACACCTGACATTATGCCTTTGTTGCACGTAGCCAGCAGGAGAGCGAGGAACTGTTTACATTTGATGCTTGTACCTATGAACAAGATAAGCAGGCGGAACGAAGAGAACAAGTGCCGGACCAACACAGTGAAACCCCGCCTGTACCCCCCGCGCTAGCTATTGATGCCACCACCGCCTGTCAGGCAGATTACACAGTCGCCACCACAGAAGGAAAACCCACCAGCTATGCGTGCAAGAGTGTTGCAAATTACTGATAATACAGTGAAAGCTCTAAGGCTCTTTGTTGAACTTGGGGGAAAAAATGTCACTGCTGTTATTGACACTGCTGCCAGCCACAATTTGATATGCGAAGGACAGATATAAGCTATAACGACTAGAGTGCCACCTCAATGTTTGTAATTCACTACCACACACCAACAGGGAGAAGCAAAAAGTGTCATGCATGTAACGGTAGGGATCCGAGAGCTGCGTACGAAGTGTGATGTTTAAATTGTGCCGGACTTGTGCGCGGAAGTGATTCTGGAACTGTCATGACTTGTTGACAATCATGCCGTTATAGAACTGCATCTGAATTGTTTGCACATGGAGGCACATGGCCAGTGGACCGTGTTCGCTGTGGGAGCAACACCGCCAACAACAACAACTGCTGTGCCACTCGCTGACTACGAGCACGAGGTGCCCGCTACACATCAGCAACATCTGCTGGACCAGTATGCCAGTGTGTTCCACTCTGAGGGGAAGCTGCAGCGCATCGACATCATGGAGTATGCAGTCATCACAACGCACGAGGACCCAGTGTACTCCAAGCCACGAGACGCAGGTATTTTCTTTTGCAGTATCATCAACCAGCAGGTATGTGAAATGCTAAACGACAGTGTAATTGAACCTACGCAGTGTCTCAATAATTCAGGTATTACTCTTGCTCCAAAGAAAGATGTTGAATGGCTATTCTGTGTTGATTTTCGCCCCCTCAATAAAATAACAGTAAACATGCTACCACCAGTCATTAATATAAAAGATACTTTGTCAACATTAGGACCAGCTACCGTTTTCATATCACTTTATTTAAAGCCCGGATATTGGCAAGTGCCTATCCGCCCACAGAACAGAAAGATAACAGTATTTACTATCCCAGATGGACGTAGATTTCAATTTGTTGCCAGGCCATTTGGTTTAAAGTGTGTCCCTGCAATGTTTCAAAACTTAATGGTTAATGCACTGGATGGATTCATTGGAGACTTTGCGCTGGCGTATTTGGATGATGTTCTTGTTTGATCTAACAGCTGGGAAGAGCACTTCCACCATTTGAGCCTTGTGTTTGAACGGCTCGAACGTAACAAACTTACCTGCAAAGTTGAAAAGTGTAAATTGGGTATGAGTCGAATGGAGTTTTTGGGACACTATGTAACAGGGGATGGGCACGAACTAGAATAGCAACACATACAGGAAATCCAAAACAAACCCACTCCTAGATCATGTAAACAAGTCAGGAAATTTTTTGACTTAATTAATTGGTTAACGGAATTTGTCCCAAACTTTTCTGTAATTACCGCACCGTTAACTGCTTTGTTGTGTGAGAAACGTAAATTTGTCTGGACACCACAAGCCGATCAAGACTTCAAAGACTTTAAAATTGCATTTCAGATCTGTAATCTGCTGTCTAGCTACAACCGAGTTACCCATTGTCGTACAAACAGATGCCAGTCAAGAAGGCAGTGGGGCAGTGTTGTATCAGGAGGAGGGAACACACAGGGAAAAACATATCATCAGTTACCACAGTGCAAAGTTCGGGGACACAAAACGTAAATATCACGTTAACGAACAGGAATGTTTGGTCATTGTACATGCATTGCTGAAGTACCGGCCGTACTTGCTAGGAAGGCAGTTTACGTTCAAAACTGATAACCGATGTCTTGTGTGGTTAGAGGGCATGCATAATGGGAAAAGTAAACTTGCCCGCTGGGCACTGTTACTTCAGGAGTATAACTTCAATGTAGAACACATAGCGGGAAAAACCAACAAGCTCGCGGATGCCTTGTCCATGAATCCTTGTCCGAACCTAATGGTAACTGATGATGCAGAGTGCGAAGATGTGCTACCACCTTGCTGTGCAATACCAACTTCAGAAACACAAACTTTTGTTGTACAAAACATTGTTGCCACACCACCCGGCAAACTTGTTTCATTGAATATACGTGATGTGTTAAGAGAGGTACACACTGCACAAGAAAATTCCCCAGATGTACAACGCCGACAACACTGCACCATGCGGTACACAGAACACTGGAGGGTAGTGGACAGAGAAATACAAATCAAACCACCTGGTAAATGTGTGCGATGGTGGACATATATGCCGAAAGATAAATGGGAACTTGTATTAAAGTATGCACGCAAGAATGGACACCTGGGATCCGAGCAAACACGAGGAAACATGCAGAAATTTTTTCACTGGCTAGGGATTTAGGGAGATGTCGGGAAACATGTACACAGCTGTATCACGTGTAACACTCGGAAGCCGCAGAGAGCAGACAGCGATGCTCCACAACAGCCAAGGTTGCCAACCAAGCCATTCAAAACAATAGCCATCGGCATCGTGGGCCCATACCCGCATACAAAAACTGGTAAAATATTTCTTGCTGTTGCCACAGGTTTGTTTACCCATTGGACAGAGGCATACCCAGTTAGTAACGCCCGTGTACATTCAGTTGCACAAGTGATGCAAAATGAGTTTTTTCCGAGATGGGGACACCCCAAGTATTTGTTGACGGACAATGGTACACAATTTGTAGGGCGAAAGTGGAAGGAATACTGTTCCAGGTGGGGAACAGAACACTGTACCATCCCAGCAGATCACCCCAGAGCTAACCCAACCGAGAGGCGTAACCAAGATCTCAAAATCCAATTACTTGTCCGGTTAGGAGATCACACTAGGTGGGCCGAATTGAACCCGGAGGTAATGTTTTGCCTAAGAAATAGAGTAAATGCGGCAACTGGGAAGACACCCACAGAGATGGTACGAGGTCGCGAACTCCGTGCCCCCGGAGCACCCTGCGAAAACCCGGCCAGTCAAATTGTCGAATACCAGGCAAAAATACATGAGGAAGACAGGGCGAATCAAATCAGCTACTGTAATGTGTGGGTACCGGAGAGCAAGAGGCAGACACCCTAACTTGTACCCGGAATGTATGCGTATGTAAGAGAAAACCCGCTGTTGGCCGTGGCGAAAAGATACTGTGCTGGACTGACACCTAGATGTACAGGTCCAGTCAGAGTGGTGGAAAAGATGGGAAATTGCATGTATTTAGTGAAGTTGGGACCAAGACATGCCACGGAACGGCACTGTGAGGACCTGTGTATAGCCCGACCACCTGTTGGGAAGAGAGGCAAGGAGACGATGTTATGCCCAGTACCTCAACGAGCTTGGGGAATTTTACCATTGAGTTCACAGGGAAATGTCAACACATACACTGAAGAGAACAACACTGACATGGGAACACCCAGCCAAAGTAATGAACTGTCATTTAAGGGTTTTGCACCGACAGAACACTCAACACCTAGTAGTGAGGAAGTAGGAGCAAGTAGTAGTGAAACATCATTTCTGGGTTTTTCTGTCAATGCTTGTAATGACACAACAAATCAGAGTGATTTTAAAGGATTTCCAAAGTGTACACGAAGAAAGTGGTAACACAAGTGCACGCGTAAATGTAAACACAACCAGTGCCAGTGAAATAAGTTTTAAGGGATTTCCCTGGGGCACAACTGAATTTGGTTGTAACAATAGTGAAAACGTAAATTTTGATACCACAAGTGAGGCTTTTCAGTTCCTGTAGGGGAGAGCTTAGTAGGGCAAGAGAGTTTGAAAAGGTTTGGGGATTATAGTAGGGCAGTGAGTGTGACGTCAAGTGTCAACAAATCGCAACACAGCACTCGCAAGAGGCGAGGCGAGTCACCACCATGTACCCACAATGTTGTTACTGCCTACACCCCTACCCGCTGCAAATGCCGCAGAAACAGAAGTCCTCCAAGGCCATGTTTTCTTTGCCCTCTACCGGCACCCAGCCGGGCAGAGCTCGTCAGAGCAATGTTGCGTTGTTCGCACCGTCTTGGCCTTCGAGGGAGGGGTTGTTTGACTCTGGCTGACAGCCAGCGGCGCTAGAGCCCACGATGGCGCTCACCACACACGTGCCATGTGTACCTGCATGTGCGCACAGAGGCCAATATTTTGATCTTTCACATAAATATTATTTTGCAGTGTAAAATGTGTTGTGTATTTTATTTTTCTGGGTTTGATGTGTATTAAAATCTTTTAAAGTGTTTGTTGTTATTTTAAAGATGTTTGGATATGAAATTCATATTGCCTGCGGCAGTGAGATTAAGAACACTAATATTCAGGCGTGAATACCGTAGTAAAGAGTCACTGAATTAATACAGAAAATTCACAAGAAAATTATAAAATGTAAAACAATATTTAATTTAACTTGTGCCACTTTTATTTCAATAATAAAATATTTTACTCGGCATGCATAGTACTTCCGCTTATGTGAACCCTGTAAGTGGCCATGGTAAGTCCGTGCGACGCTTGCCTCTGGACAGTCTGTCGAGGAGAGCTGGTGAGGTAAGAGACTGTCACGTACGCACTACAACCTTTTGGTCACTGATGTAGATTTCAATAGCACGTTTAGTATACTGGTTAACCTTTACTTGCATACGTTTTGCCAGACATTTCCCCAGCGTTATGCTTCCACTTAAATAATTTATTTCACGCTTGTGGCATTTTCAACTTAAATGGGAAGAAGAAGGAGAAAAATGTCTGAGATGTCACACGACCCGCAAAACTTGAATCAGGCGCCATGCGCTTCTGCTAAATGCGTTTCATTGTAATTTCTGTTTTATTGCTGCCTGCAATTTGAAGAGCTTTGTTTTCACATATGTATTTGAGGGTATTTTTCATGTTTGAATATTTTATGGCAGCATCACGTACAACCACGTGGCTAACCGACACCAAGTATATGTCTACGCCATCATTGCGTTTTGAGAGCCTACTTATGTAATATTGTTTGTGCAATGTTTTATTCAGACTTCTATGTTTAATTTTTGTCAGGGTTTCGTGTAATTTTCATGTACATGGATGGTTTTATGTTTGGCCATGCTGTCACTTAAATGTTTGCTTTTTGCGCCATCAGGCATGCTACACGCCTGTAACCACTGTAATTGCAAAGAGAATAATTTTCTCGACAAGAATAATATTTTGTTGGAATTTAATTTGCAATTTTCACAAAGAAATATTGCATTTCCACCTACACTACGTGGTCCGCTATGATCTTCATTTAGCGGCTACCGCGCCATGTAAACTTGTTTTCACACATGTGTGTGTTTATTGTGAATACTCATCTCGTGCCCTATCTTGTTTCATGTATCTTTTGAGGGTTTATGTAATTTTGTAATTTGTGTACCATGCAATTACTTCCGTCCTAGCTGGCTCTGTGTACAGGCCGTCACCACACTACCCACATGCTGGCAGGCGAGCCCAGACGAGTTTGCAATAGTAATGCCAAGTAATCACACGTGTTAATGTATCATCAAATGTTTCATTTTGTAGTTCACAGTGTCCTGTCTTCAGGAAAAATCCATCAGTACACCCTAACGGCTTTCGGCCCTCTTCCCTTGTGAAGGCTTTGCTTTCACGCACCTCGGTGAGATCATCCATCTAGGCGTGCGCTAGATTATTTGCGGGCTGGGGAGCACCCAAGCAGAATTGGCTAGTCATGACTGAGAGTATCATAATTTCATTGACATGTTGATCTGTACAAGTAATAATATAAGCAAGTCTACAGTGAACCTACTTCTTTTATTCAGTAGTGACAGTGTCCTAGCCACATGTATTTTATTAAGTGCTTATTTTCAAAGTGATGTTTAGTAAAAGTTTAGTATTGCCTATGAGTTTGTAAGTACGCACGGGTGTGATGGGGACACAGAATCCATAGTATCCCTGAGAACCGTGAGTCTCAATAGTGCGGTGATTGGGAAGCACCGCTAGCGCCCATATTACCAGTAAGTATTTCTGTCATTGCTCGTCTTGTGTCTCACCCGACTGTGTCAAACCTTGTTAATCTCTTAAAATGCAAATATGTTCTGTCCAGCTGCTAGTATAAGCATGAGCAATTGGATATCTTAGGGCAGTATAGTGCATTTATTACTGGCTTTGTGTCAGGACTTGCAAATAACATTCCAATTAATCTTTACTAGAAAATGTTTTCACGCAATTGTAGAAAAAAATACAAAGAGGAAAAAATATTGTATACTATACACATTACATTTGATGATATGCGGGAAAAGGATAGTTTCTTAGGATTAACGGAACGGTCTTACTCTGGAGTCTGGATGGATGTGGAGACAGTATATTTTTTTATGTATTGAAAATAATTCTCTTCATGTTTGGACCTCTTCTTATTTATTTTGCCTGCGTTGTCAGCCAAGCCATGAATCAAGAAGTGTCCTTGATAAAATTTTACAATTTACTTGATAATAGAATTGAGCTGTACTCGGGACACACCCATCTGTCACAAAAGATGAAAACATTCTATTCAAAATGTCTGGCAATTTGTCGGTTGCCATATTCAATGACAGTTCAAACTGACAGTTCGAAAATATTGAAACATTCAAACGTATTTAAATCAATTTGAAAGTACAGGTATTTTTAATTATTTTCTCGTAAACATATAATTTGGATGGCTAAAATTTTAAAAAGGAAAGGATGTACCTGTTTACATTTACTATAATAATCTTTATGACTCAAAGAAAATAGTCCCCTTCGACTTATTGTTAACTCGGTGCAAAACAGGCCTAAGTGTAGCATCTTTAGTTTAAACATATAACCTTAAAAAACAATATATACCTATAATAAACTCAAAACAATCTATCAAAATTAAGATACTTATACATTTTAGATGCTACACATGTAGTACCTAGTTCAGCCTGTGATATGTGTAATACTCTAACTGAGTTTCCTCATGGGCTGCAGTGTAGTAGTTGTCAGACTAATCTCGTCCCATACTAGTAGGATCGTCCAGATTTTCACATACATGTGGAAAACAGGGTGGACACTGTTGCTGGCCAGCAGGTTTTCTCTGAGCATTCCAGTTTCTAACCGCTGCAGCATTTTCTTCGGTGCTTGAGACCTCTCTGTTTAGTGCTGACGAAACCCTCTGAACTCAACTCATTCCGGCATTGTATTAACTGAATATCCCTTACAGCCTGAGAAATAAATATTAATGTATATACATAATTCTACAGTTTCTGTTTGAAAAAATTAAGAAAACAGTTTTTAATTATTATGTAATTATATGTTAAAAATATATAAAAGGACAGGAATCCAAGTACTTACAGGCTAGTACTTGTCGCTAGGCACAAACACAAAGTAGGATGACACATTTTTTCCATGCTTAACCAGCAAAACGTCGCAATTGTACAACAACGTGGAAAAAATGTGTTGTCCTACTTTGTGTGTGTGCCTATTGACAAGTACTAGCCTGTGAGTACTTGGATTCCTGTCTTTTATATATTTTTACTAGCCTAGCGGCTTGTTTGCAATCTTAACTAACACATAATTATAAGTTACATTTCAGTTTGTTAATAGTTCTTGATATTGCACATCATTGAAATTTATGCACCATGCACAGTTATTTCATATTTTAAGATTTTTATTCAAAAGGGTGTTTTATTTAATAAAGCTCATTGAATACAATTTTTACTGACACAAAAGAAATTTTTTGAACTTGGTTTATAACTTGCTACAATGATTAACTTAAAATATGTTGGACTGTTTTATGGGTTGGTAATAAATGCATTTCCATTTTAGGCATCAGATCAGTCACAGTGGCAGTTAGTTCGCAGGTTCTTTATGATTGACAAGCTCATTGGTGTGACGCCATACCAGAATCACCCAGCACTTGTCAGATATGTAAAGAACATACAACTCAGGTGATTATGCATTATCATTTCAGTGAAAAGAAATTAAAATTAATTTTGAGTTTTGCAGATGTAACAAAACATAATTTTAGCACGTAAGATAACAATTTGTGGAGGAAAAATTATTATTCCACAATTTTTATTTTGTTCCATTCCAATTACATGTGCTTCAGTTAAATTCTGGTACCTCGGTACCGGGCACATAAGTATGGTAGAGCCTCAACTACTAGAAAGACACACAACGAAGCATCTGGGCCAACCAAGTCAGCTAACCACTCCCTTCAGAACGTTTAAACTCGCTGGTGGCGGTGCCAGGCTTGAAAAGGACTGACAAGCACTTCTGGTTTACACTACCTAGGGGATGAACTTAGAACCTTCCTGCTCATGACTTGCAGGAGAAACACCCGGGGGACAGCTGTTGTCCTCGTTTCAAATCATCTGTGTACTCAACTCATAGCACCCTTCAGCTGCTTAACCCTGCGGGAGAGAGCGTGGCTGCCCGACACCTCTAGTGGAGCCTCACCTCACTACCCTCTCCACTAACCTCTTTGGCCCCTTGATTAGGGTTTCCGGAGCTACCCATCCTGCTGTGGAACTACTGCTCCTTGGTGTTCCACTACCACTTTGGATAGACCTGATAGGCCGACCAGCCCATCGAGATGTTACCGGCTGCAACTTTAGAGCCAGCTAGCCCTGTTCCTGCCATCACACCTGCACCAGAAGAGGGCTATTCTCTCCGCGCACCATCTTCACCAGAAGCCAGCCGAGGTGAAGCACAGTTCTCAACTGCCAGGGGAACAGGCTGCAGTGGTAAGCCAACAACCACCATTGCCCCAGCCACCCAGAGGCACCACCTCACCATCACAGATTTTGTGCCCTGCAGTCAGCCTACCGGCCCTGCCCTCTTCAAGGGACAAGTGTGAGGTCGTTGTCAAATAATACAGATGCCACCTCAGTAGAGTCCACCCTGAACTTGCAGCCTGACTTGCACAGAAATAAAACCTTCTTGATTTAACGTTTCGCTGACTTGGCCGTCACGCGTCAAAATGAAGGAATTTTGTTTTGTTATAGCTTTCTGCAACCAAATTTCTTACAGAAATGAAAATTAAAGTTGTAATTTTTCATTTTTGTTTCAGCATATTGAATAGTGTTTGTAAGTATCTAGCATATCACTCAATTGTGTGTAGTAAATATTATTTCAGTGAACAGGATATACTGGTTAAGTACTGTATTGATGCATCCAAGTGAATGTTTGGTATGGCAGTGTGCATGTGCGTGGCAGCAGTGAGGAAGGAAGGATCTACCCTCCACTAATCGTTGTGGAATATGGGGAGCTGACCAATGATGATATAAAGGCTAACAAGCTAGTGTCCTTGACATTCTCCACAGAGTACCACATGGACAATAACTTCTACTATGCCATTGAGGTAGGTACACCACCACCTGGCAACTACTGCTAATACAGTTTTTAAGTTGCTTGTCTTGTTATTCTGTAACAATTTACATGTCCTATAATGAGCTTGTGACTGTTATTTGAAGTATTTGTTTACTGTTACGTGTTTGATAATTTTAATAATGTGGTTATTGTGCAGCCATATATTAGAAAATAAGTCGACTAGAATGGTGTTTTGTCCTTACATAGCTAAAGCTGATTACGTTTTTATAATTTTAGAGTTGAATTCCTTAAGTTATTAAATTACACTTTTCTATAAATGTTTATCAATACCATCACTTTTATCTTTGTTATGGAATAAGTATCTCACCCAAATTATTGACAGAAAAATTGGAAACATTCTGTATACAGTTGTGTGGATGTGATAGCTACAGATAGGTCATGTTGTTTTCTTCTGAAATTTGTTTATGTGATCTATTTCCTGCATAATTTTTTTTCAAGCTAGTTTTAATTGTATGGCAGTATGAAATGGCTGTTGAAATTTTGTAGCATAGGCCTGTGCTGAGTTACGTAAAATGAAGATCCATTTTTTACAAGATCAAAAAAATTCAATGTAACAATATATTCAAACATGTTAATCACAAATAGTCTAAACTACAGTAAACCTTTTTTTATATAGTGGTTGTTTAAAACAGGCGGACTTTCTAGGGCAAATACGAAATTGAGAAGAATTGTTTATTTTCCTAATGATGTGATACAATGGGGCACAGCTTCACCCCCTGCACCCCTCCTGTGTACGCCTATGGTTATTAGTTGGTTGGCTGTTTCATATGATCATTTAACCTTATTAACTTAGACAGTCTAACTGGTGCGCAAAGAAGAACAGGCTGTTTTGAAGAAGATCAAAGCAGGGATTGTGTATCAAGTGCTTTGGCAGCATAGTACCACATGCCAGCTACTTGGCACAGTTTGTTAAATATGTGCCACAACACTGTATTTTTTTATTTGAATTTATTATTAAAAATAATTTGACGTGCAATGTCTTTTCAACCTATTTAAATGGACTTCACCTCATCAGTGTGAATTTTCCTGCTGCACCACAATGGCGTTTTACTGACAGTACAATCTTCCAGACACCAAGAAATTGTACTGTTGACCCAATGGTAAAAGATGCATGCTCATATCACGAAGAATAAATGAGCTACTGGCTGAGCTGCCAAGAATTCAACTCAAATTTACCTAGTACTATAGCATGCCGAGGGATGACACTAGTAGTATGAATCGTCGACTTATGCAGCAGCTGGAACTTTGGCCAGCCGGTGACATCACATGCCCAGAGGATGTCACTCCACCACCCCCCATCCACCCATACAAGGGTGAGCCGGGAGAGTATAAATCCCTGTGCACTGTCCTTGCAATGACAGTCTTTTCTGTTCCTTCACCACACTCCTGGTGCCGAAATATCTTCAACAGCAGTAAGCTCACTCCACCACCTCGTGTGCTTGGGCTTTCTTCTGCCACCCAGGTCTTCCAGATTTTCGCCCCAGTGTTCGTAGATATCTTTTGTTCCCTTCGAGAAATTCAGGTCCCTTCAGGACAACATGTAGTGTTAGTTAAATCCAGTTGTTTTAATAGCAAGTTAGCTTTCCTGCCTTGCCAGTTTAGAACCAGGTCACCTTCACTAGTTTACTGTAGCCAGCTTCCGTTCAACTCTTGTTTGATAGGAGGTAGAACAAACCACCACATTTATTTCCTTTCAGGAATAAACACGTTTTTATCCAACTTAAGGGTATAATTCCCCATAGTGCTTGTACCCTTCCCAGTAGACATCAGGTCTGCCAAGGGACAGCAGGAGACCACGGAATATTTTCTAAAACCAGGTTTCCGAACCTAGTGCAGGACTGCAAATTCTGATATTCATACATCAAAAACACACACATTATGTGGCCACCCATTCTATGCACCCTTGTGTATAGAAAGGTAGACCCACAACCACTAGGAATTCTAACTGCTCTGTTGCTAGACAATCAGTCTAGGTAATATTCTGTCCACCACGCTTCTAGTTCCAGACTATGGGATAGGGGGCAGCCCTGGTCTGTCAATTGCGGTATGCGGAAGTACACCTAGATAGGGACAAACTTCGCCTGCTCCACCTTCGCAGGGCTGGTAGTAGAGATCTTTATCCTCATGCCCTACTCCCGTCGGAGTGGTATTCAAAAGAGGGATAAAAAGGATACTCCTGCCTCTTAAGTACAAACAACAGCTAAACTCGAACCCGACTGCACTTGACAATTTAAGTCCCTGGGAGAGAGCTCAAGCCGCCCGTAGCCTGGAGAGGCTGGTTCCTCCAGCCCCCCTGCCAGTTTTGTCTGAACCACCGACTAAGACCGATGTATAAATCCACCCTATCATCCAGGCCTTCCTCAGAGGTGAGGAAGTTCCTTAGGGTATTACCAACTGCTGTATCAAGGGACACCATCTCACCGAACCATCCAGGGCGACCAGCAATGCTGACGTCAACCTGCTCATCTGTGCACCAGGTCCTGGTGCTAGCCCCAGCTCATCATCACCAGTGCCGCAGCAAGTTCAGCAGCCTCCATAGGCTACCAGTTGCCCAGGAATATGAGTGAGAGTGGTTCTACCTAGATGTAAGATTGTATTTGCCATCCCCGACTTTGTGCTCAGCCGGAAAGCCACATGACATGTTCTCTACACTGGTTGGGCTCCTGTTTCGTGCTGTAAGTAGAGTTCAAACTCACCTCGGTGTGCCCTCACACACACCAAAACCACTTAGGCAGTGACGTGCCTTCTGGTCAAAAGGACATCACACGTAACATTTTTTACTTATTCAATTATGTTAGACAAAACTTTAACAAAATTATGAGGTACTCACACCTACACAGTCACATAAGCACTCCACGAGCATGTGAGATTAAGCCAATAATCTAGACCTCAAGGGAAGAACTGCATCTGGACCTTTAAATGTCTGATGAACATTTATTTGAAGTACCACTACTTGCAAGTACTACATAACCTTTGAATAAGCTCAAATGGCCAAGTAATAAATTTATTTTATTTACTCTCGTTGTATAATTTCTATGTATGCACCTTTGCAGACCTGTTTTAGGATTGTTTTGTACCATGTACTTTTTGTTTATCTTGACAGCGGAGTCAAACTTGGTGGTCATAAATGCAGAGGATGCTTCTAGAGGTTGTACTTGACATCCTGCAACCTAGTTGCACTACCATGGTTGTATATTTGATCAACAACTGCTAAATGTGAGCCACTTGCTTAATGCAGTTCAGACAGGCTTTCCATAACCTTTCCCTCATCTCTGATCATTTGTTACTTCCATCTTCATGTCGTCTTCCTACATGTAGACATGACACCAGCTGGGTTGTTCATATACTCTTACTGTGTTTGTTGTGTTTTAATTCATAACTGAGGTGGCCATTTAAAATGCTTATGACCCTGAGCATAATACTGAGCCAGACTTGCCATGTTTGTTATGTTTGTATCTGCTCTGTGTTTTGCAAGAAGTCATGAGCATACTGCTAATGTGTGTGGACATGGCCTTTATGATGCATATGATGATAGCCTCTTCCCCACATCTTCAGGTGTCGGTGGGTGTGCTAAGTGCCCTGGCTATAGTGTGGGCGGGCCTGGAAACGTGGAGCGTGTCCCGACGCTCTGGCCAGTTCACCATTGATCTGCTGACGCTGGGGCGTGTTGCACTGTTCTCCTGCGGCCACCTGGCAAGCGTGTTCTTCTGTGTGGTGGTGTGCGCATGCACACACAGCTTCATCTTTTACAAGGGCCAGAGCACAGTTCACAGCCTCTTGCCCAGCTCATCACAGGAGCGGCTCATCACCAGCTACATCATCTCTGCATTTGTGCTCAAGGTACAGGCTTGTTTCTCTAATATAGGGACTGCAGCTTTAGTCTGAAACCTTCAGCAACAGGCTAGTCTGGGGCCCTGTTCTCTAACTTTTTATTGTCTTTATATGAAGACATTTACCACAGAACTACCTTTACAATGCTAATTTGGTTTCAGTAATTCTGTCTCATCCTTAACAATCTTTTAAACATCTTATGACTGTCTTTATGTGAAGACAGATCAACAAATTGCCTTTGTGATTGACAGTGGAAAGAAAATGGGAGACATATAGGGAAGTTAATTCAAGCAAACATGCTCCAGAGAACAAAAATTTACATTAAAATATTAGATTCTGTTATCATTTTTCAGCACAAATATAGATCGTCTGGAATACCTTTAAAAAGGATATTTTATTTTTTTCTAGTGGTAGTCTATGATGTAATCACAATTTAGACAACGGAATTGGATATGGGGTTAGTGCTTATCTCTTGTGATTTTCAGAATAAACTAGGACCATCTGAAAACATATTGTAGAGAGAAGCAAGTTTATTTTGTTCAGAAATGTATGTAGAAATAAATATAAAATTTAATTGGAAATGTTATATATTAACTTAATATGTGACACAAGACATGTAATAACAAAAAAAATGTAATTCAGATAGTGGATTGTTAGTTTCAGAATAGAGCCTGCAGCATTGCCAGACTTATATGATATCATGAAGACTGTCATAAAGAGATGCCTTACAGAATGTTGTAACACATAAAGACAATTATGAGTAACTGTATTTATAAGTTATCACAAAAAATGCTGGTAGTGAGTATTTTTAAGTAAGCTAAAGCTACAGAATAGGTCACTGGTTGTTGGTGGCTATGTTCTGCTGAGATTAAAAAGGTCTCTTAGGATTCCTTCCATTCCTGTTGTAAAATTGTGGTTTTTCAGGTGATATATTTAACTTTGGTTCTAGATATTATATATTTTTTTCTATGATTACAGAGTATTTGCTTAGGGTGACAATTCATTTAATACAATTTCTCAATTAAGCTTTATTGTGTGATGTAAACAAAGTGAAATATAATCCTTGGTTATTTTACTAGTTTATTGACATAGAGATCATGTGTAAGTTAGATTTAATTTGTTTTTAGAGGATATAAAATATTCCAATTTTTTTTTGTTATTGTTAATTTATTCCGTAGAAGGTAGTAAGCATTGAATGTTATAAAACACGTGAACGAAAGAAAATTATCCTGGTTGGCTCTCGTTTCACCATTGCTGGTTGGAGGAGAGATGTGGCATTGTCAGACAACATCCAATCAGAGAGCAGGTAACAACAGAAGTAAGGCTGAAGTAAAATCAAATGTAATTTTTCTTTAAAATTAATTATACAACCACAGTCAAGGATGGGCACGGTGGGTGCAACATAATAAAAATGTGATAATATATATTTTAATGATAATGAAATAGTTGCTGCTAGATGTTTTAAAGGTGAATACTTAATAGTGGAAGACTGATAAGATTGATGTATTATGGTTAAGAAGAGGAGGTAGTTATTTGTTAATTTGTTTGAAATGATGAACAAGGAAATAAAAAATTGAGAAGCTGTAAATTTCGACCTTCTGATTTAACATAAATGTTACACTGTACTGTTTTATTCATATTCACCCATTCTTGTACTTTCCCAGGCTGTAGCTGTTGTGCATATGATATGGAATCAGGTGTCAGTTGACATCTTCTTCATCGATTGGGAGCGTCCTCGGGCCAGGAGCTTTGTGGGCACTCTGCCGCCACGTGATGCCAGCAGCGACCCTGGCTTGCAGCCTGTAAGCATGTGGAGGACCTATTTTGTGGGAAATGAGTGGAATGAGATTCAGACAAGCAGGAAGATTAGTCTGGTGTTCCAGTTACTCTGCACCTTGTTCCTTCTTGAGGTGCGTCATAAATACTGTGAATAATGTACTTTGGTTACCTTTGCAGGTTCCAGTAGTCTTGGTAATTTTAAATTATAGTGTGTAGTATTTCATGTATCACTTCCGACTCTTAAGTTCTTTGTGAAATTAAAAATTTCTTCTTGAATGTGTGCCTAATACTGTATTTCCCCGAAAGGAAGATAAGGTTTTTTGACAGAAAAGGAATAGAAAAAATAAGAGGTCATCTACAATTCAGGGTCGTCTTCATTTAAAAACCTAGGACCACAAATACCATAAATGTGTGACCCTGCTATTTCAGTATTTAAGTTTGTATTACATGCACAACATTTCTACGGGCTTCTGTTCATAATTTTTTACTCGAGAAGCAGTTAATCCTCCAAAACTGGTTGCCATGAGACAGAGGATTTTGACAAATGGTTTTCATGCTTAAGGCCAGGCTTCACCATGCATCAGGGTATAGGGAATTTAATGCTAAATCAGGACAAAGATCTCACAGTCGTTTTTTGTGGTAGTATTTTCAAGTAAAGATTTTTGTTATAGATTGAACGCATCTAGATTTGTAAACCATTTAAATTTTTAAATTTTAAATTTACTTTTTTATTAAGTATTTATAAAATGTAAAAAATTTTATAAAAAATAAAAAAGTCCATTTATAATTAAAAATTAAAATTTGGAAGGTTTACGAATCTAAATTCCTTCATTCCCCAACAAAAAATCTTTAGTTGAAAATACTACCACAAAAAAAGACTGAGATCCTTGTCTGAATTTAGCATTTAAATCCCTATATGCCAATGCATGGTGAAGCCTGGCCTTAAATATGGTGTTTCCTATGGTTGGACGTATTTTTGTAGTGCTGAGACTGTACCTGTCAACTGTGACAAGGGTCCCCTTATTTGATGTCTCCCAGCCACAAAGAGGAAGTGCTTTGCTGGGAAGCAAAATGACTAAGTCAGGAACATAACACCCACTAAAGTTTTACAGTGTAAGAAAAATGCTGCTACCATACAGCCAGGTTAGACACACCTATTTCATTGTGATTAGCTTTTCTTTAAAAGTAAATAAAATATATCATATTATTCATATAATAACATTTCTTCTAGAAGAGTTTGTCATAAATTCATGCAAAAATACTTTTAACCTAAATCATTTTTTCATTACTTCACAGGGGTAGTCTTGAATTCAGGTTTAAATATTTTTCCCCCCAAAATATTTTTTTAGGAAGGGGTCATCTTAGATTCAGTGTTGTCTTCCTTTTGGATAAATGCGGTATTTCCTTGATTTTCAATGGCCTTTTCTTTATAGCAGATAGGTGTTCACCTTTGGAGCTGTTTTGTTAGACAAGAAGATAGATTTTCTTTGAAGTCATTGTGACATGATGTGAGAATTAATGTTAGCTATTCTTCATCTATATCCTTGAGTTGGTGGGTAGTTTTCTTTAATGACAGGTCTTTCACATAAAATGGAACTAATTAGCATATTTTCATAATTTTTGACATACCTACTTGTCATTTTGGAAAACACCCAAGTTTTTGGAAGTAATGCATTTATTTTATAGTGTAGTTGTCAGTTTAAACAGTTGTGTGGTTGAGTATTTAAACATCCTAAATTTAAAATCAGTGTTGGGTACATTGTGTGTGTTACATCAGTGGGGAAAGACTTAAATTAACGCAAAGGTGTTGCAGTCATGGTAGCTTGTATAGCTAGCTGAGAAAAGATTGGGATTTAGGAAAAAATCTAAATGCCCTGTTCTTACCAGGTTTAGGTAAAGTCTTAGAAACAAGATACTAAATTTACTGAAGCATGTCAGTGGATTCTTAACGCACATAGTACTCACCTTAGTAATATTTCATTAATTGAAAGCTGTTTACTGTAACATGTATTTATGTTAATACAAATGTGAATGAGGAGTGGGTGTTGAATGAAGAAGTAAGATGCTGTGACTCCATTATAGGATGTGGATAGTGATGTAATTTTTTTTCTGTATGTGATATTGGTTTATCTTACAGATTGTTGGACTAAAATACTGGGCAACTTCAGACCCTGAGCTCCATGTGTCTCCTCCTGTGTACATGCAACACAGTCTACACAGCACGACATGCAGATTTGCAATTGGTGTCTTGGTTTACCTTCTTGTTTACGTATTGCAGGTAAGTCTATTGCTATTTGACGTGCCACGAGCGACTTCATTCTCCATGTAGCTTCGCCACAGCCAAGGCCCCCTCCTTAGAAAAGCTGTTACGCCATACATGCCACAGAGCACCTTCCAAGCCAGGGTGCTTTGCCCGGCCGTTGCTGCCTGCTGCGTTGTAACCTGCTTTGCATCACATCACCAGTTTACCCCTCCAGCAGGGAAGTCACAGCCACTCTAAGTTACTCTTTTCTCTTCTTTGTGTTTTTCTCTCAACACCTCACAATCTCCACGCCGACCCTGTGCACCTAGTATAAATAGGACCGGCAGTCCTCACTTCAAAGCTGTCGCGCACCAGTCTTCTACGGAACGTCACTCTGCCTGGGAGCTACCAGACTCCGCGTCTCGTCTTCGCAGAACATCACACTTCCTGAGCAACGATGGGCTTTTTCCAAGTCGTCACTGCCTTCTACAGTCCTGTCGAGAATTCTACTCTGCATGACACTGCCTTGCTGTCCTATAGTACAGTATGTGATTTTATTTCATATGCTTCATTCAGTATGAATGAAAGTTTATTAAATTATTCAATATATATGTATATGTATAGTCCATTCCCCACTGGAAGAAACTGTCTTGGAAACCTGCTAAATATCTACTTGCAGGCCCATTTCGTATCATTCCGCCGTATGTAAACAATCATTGCTATGTGACTACCATTTAGCATCTGTCAAAATCAATGTTTACATTCCATTGTGTGTGTGTACATGTGTTTGTATATTTTCACTACACATAAACACAAACATTGAAGTGTGACTTCTACTTTTATACCTGTCAAATGTGTTGTTTACTGTTTAAAGCATTTCAAAGAATTCTGTCATTTTCCAAAAACCCTTCCGTATGAATATTCACAGTTTAGGCCTCTAAAATCATTTAGGTCAGCTTTATGACATTTTAAAAATGCCTGAATTGACGATAATTCTTACGGTTATGTTTAACATATTTGTTTTTCATGACATAGCACATTACATGTAATGCACGTTCATAGCACATTACATGTAATGCACATTAATATTTTGCCACAACTGTGTTTACCACTGTTACAACTATGAGGTAAAGAACTGTAGTATTTATCCTTTAGTTATTAATATGTGTTGGGTTATTTCTTTAAAATGACGTCCTCATTTGAAATAAATATTAAAACGACGGAACAACCAGTCAAACGAAAAAGGTACATTAAATTCAAGCAGGCAACTCATGTTGTATTTTTTTTGTTGTACAAACTTAAAATATAGCGGTGAACATGCACACAAATAAGCCTACGGCAAATTTTACTCTGCTCATATTTCTATGTATTGCTACTTACTGTTTATTAGGTTTATTGAAATTTATTGGGCTGGGCTTGGTATTTTTTTGGGACTGTGGTCAATCACGTTACATGACTTGTGTTTCATACACCTAGGTCAAAAGTACAACGTTGTGATAAATAAACAGACGTGGATGTAAATAATTAACTTCATCATAAAAACAGTTCACAGTTAAAAAGTATAAATAGTAGACATCATCAAATATTTGAAATCACGCACACAGGGCCACCGTAATGACCATTATGCAGCCAAGCCACACAATTTCAAATGCAGTGGTTAATGAAACACCCGTAATGGTATGTTTATTACTGCTGTGGAAACACAGATTCATCACATCATCATAACTTGCCTAAGTAGGTTTAAAAACACATGTACAAACGTGATGTATTAATTTGAAGTATTTTTTGGGGAAGAGAAATCAATACTTCGTTGAGCACATATCAACAAAATGCCTCCCCATGTCTGCCAGCCTTAAGATTTGCAAGCCACCCGCCATCACTTCTAAATACAAAATGTATTAAATTAAGTATTTAAACATTAAAATCTCTTTTCTGTTGTAAATTCCAACTTCAAATATCATTATTTTGCTGTAATAAGTATGACTTATGCTACAATTTTAAACATGTATAATTGATTGCATACTAGCGATGGGAAACTTCCCGAGTGAGAGTGACAGAGGGAGGGGGAGAGAGAGAGAGAGCAATAAGCTCCGCCCAGCTGGTCGAAAAAACCATCACCACGTCACTACAGCCTTCGCACATTATTTTGAGCTGTTATTTTAACAGTAACAATTGACACGTGCCACTCATACAACTAATCTAATACAATTAAAAGTCATCACCTAGAGTATCTCTTCCACCACTTCAGATGTGAGCAACGTGCTGCCTACTGTATAGGCAAAAGGAACTATGAGGGCTTCCTTCTCACCTGGAGGATACGCAACCAGGTAGGCATGCTGCCCCCCTACCCCGCGCTGACCCCCTACAAGCTGCCCAGACCTCGGGCAAGGCCGAGTGCCTCCGACGAGGCACGAAACAGAATCGCTGACCAAAGTATTCCCACGCCAACCAGGGCCGGAGAAAGTCACACCTCCCCTGCACCCCGCGTTGGCAGCCTACAAGCTTCCACTATATAAGTCTGGGCACTGCCGAGCTCGAGAGTCATTCTTTCGCATCTCTAGAAACCTCCTACAGCACTATACCAGTGCTTGGGATCTTCGGGGAAGTTTGTTACTTTCGAGTACGCCCCCACAGCTATTTACTACGTACATCGACGACCAGTCAACCCGATGACCAGCAAACACGATCACATATATTTTAACTTCACTTTATCTCCTCAAGACACCTTTTCCTTAGCAGTTTAACTTCAATTAATTTGCATTCGTCTTCAACCAGCTTTTTCCCGTTTTACTTAGAACCAGGTCGCCTACACCTGAAACCGCAGTTACTTTCAGCTATCCACGACTTGGTCGAAGGTAGCACTGGTCAAGTGTTTATTAAACCTTTAGTAAACACTCATTGTTCTCTACCTTTCTGTCTTTCATTTTCAGGGTATTTATTTGTATCAACTGTTGAGGATAGGATATACTGTGCATGACTGACAGGAATCAGGAGTTTTGTTAAACCGAGTTAACCTGACTGTGGAGTCCTTTCCAGGTGTCCACACATCAGTAGACATACATATTAGATGACTTGCTGTTTCTTCCCAGTTACACATCAGCATTAAGTCAGTGCTCGTGGGGGAGAAACAGTGACACCACAACCGCTAGAAACATCGGGAGGCGTGACATACTCAGGTTGCTTCTCACCATCCGCATTAAGGCAGTGCATAGTGACCATAGCTTGAAGTTTTGCAGTGCATCCTAGTGCAAACGCACAACCAATAGAGGCTTGGTGGCCCACTCGGCTCCACGTCCCTGATCAGACCGCAACTGTGGGGGATCAGTGGGGACTTATCGAGCTTGTGCCGGCAAGTCACTATTGGGTTACACTATTAACCTTCCTGTCTAAGTGCATAGTGTAGCCTGTAGAACTATTTGCCTTATGCCTCATGAGAGGAGGAGTAGTGGAAAACGCAGGGAGTGAGATCTGGCTAACTCTGTTCTCAGGCCGTGGATAGTATTACCCTGTCCTACGCAGGAAAGGCAGGTGGAATGGGACCACGCCGCCAAACTTAGACGACAAACAGTCGCACCTGCTCAAGTTCTGGTAATTGACTTTCCACCGTGTATCCGTATACATCCTACATGTCACCCAGTTGTCAAAGGACTCCTGAAGTGCGCTTAGGCTGGGATAACCTCATCTTCTGGTCTAACGAAGCACACCTGTGGAACCTCATCTCCGGCCTATACCGAATTTGTCGCACCTAATACAAACCTACTGTGACTAAAACATCAAGAAGCAGGAGTGAGTAAGTACTAGCCAACACCCCTCGCCTCACGCCAGCTATATAAACCAAACTACCCCGCTTTTGGTCTAGCGGACAAAATCTTCAACTAACGTGCCAAGTCACTCTAATTGGGCATGCGCCACAGGGAAATACGTTTCTATTGAGACTACCTGAATATTGAAATATTTCAATAGCAATATTTAATTTACAAACAGCATACCAAGAACTATGTTGAAACAATATTTGAACTGAGAACTATTTCTTACTAGCCGTTGCCAATACACCGCTGCTGTCGCTGTTTTTAATTCGTGTTTAATATAAAATAAATATTACATGTTATAGACTATATTAAGAAAAGTTTCATTTATTCAAAAATATAATACTTTTGAGTTAATCACACTGTCATGTATTTGTGGAATACAAGTTATTGAAACAACAGGTTGACATGTTACGTGTAGGGTGATTTTTCCAAGGTTCGTTGTCAAAAGTCTCTTCCAGTTGGGAATGGACGATATGTATGTATGTGTTATTGTCACCCCTACCACCTATCACCTTCAAGCAATAGCTCAGAACTCAGACGCTGGAAATTAGCTCATCAATTTATAAAAAAATCCAGGCAGCCCCTGCACCTCAACATAAGATAATCACAGTCTGAAACCGTACTCATCAGCTATACCGGCAAATTTCCAATTTTCCTGCCACACCCTAGTTCGCCACCTGACCGTTAGGTTTACTACTAACAACGCCCTGCTACCATATTGCAGTGTCCTACAACTTGCCACTGATGAAACTGGTTTAGGACAGCAAAATGTCACGATCGTGCAACCGTTTGAAAAAATGTGATGTCCTTCTTTGTGTGTGTGTGCCTGTCGACAAATACTAGATTGTGAGTACTAGAATTTCTGTTCTTTTACATATTTTTGGTAGCATAGTAGCCTACTTGTAACCTCAACCCAAATTTTTTTCTTTTAATACAGTTACCCTAATGTAAAGAAATAATATGTACAATTACATATGTTATTGTGTAAAAATTTTAAGTGATGCTAGGGTGTCCCTAAAAGTTACTACTTTGTATTGTGCAGTGGCTGTTCATGGTGGTGATATATGAAAGATACATCAAGAATGAACTACACAGCTTTGTTGACATATGTTCAATGTCCAATATTAGTGTCTTTATTATGGCATGGGAGAACTATGGATTTTACATTCATGGAAGGTTAGTTCAGTATTTCCTAAGCTTATTGGTCAATTAAAATTTAGTTCCATTACGCTTAGAGATATGCATCCATTATTCACAGCTTTCCAGAAAATAGCTGCTTAAATCACATAAATAACATTTAATTTGGTGGGTGCATATTAACAAGTATGCCTGGAAATCATAATTGTAAGTAATTATACAGTACTAATAAAAATATTTTTTCCATGACAAGAAATGAATCAGATGTACATGAAGGTATGACAATATGAAAAATATGGGTACCCGCAAATTTTTACTTTGCTGGTCTACAAAAAAAGTAAATTTGGTCAAAAATGTTTAGAAAATTTATTTCAATAGGATTTTAATTTTTGTAAAAACATACATAAAGGCTGGCGTGTGCAACCCTGAAAAATACTAATGCTCTGTGGTGGGGGCAGTGACAAACCGTGACATACAACATCTTAAGAAGAGTGCCATGAAAAGTTTGGTTATATGACAGCTGGAGTAAGAGGCATTTGTCATAGTCAATACTAAGGTTTTATTTTGTGGCGCCAGAATCTTGAGAAATATAAGGGAGATTCAATGTTTCACTTGTCCTCAGTCATTATATAATATAGCTCTGATAACCTGTCACAGTGGTACAAAATCAGGAGTCATGCTCATGGCCCTGGGAATGGGCTAACCCTTAACAAAAGGTTTACCTGGTGGTATGTGGCTGCGTTGGAGGTGCTGCCCCAGTTTAGGTGAGGGCAGGTGGCCTCCGTTGACTTCACAAGGACGCGGAGTGCTCCTGATCTGCTGGAACCCAGAGTAGGTTGATGGTCACTGGACTGCTGGCTGCAAAACCACAGGTTGGCTATCCCCAAAGGTGGTTCTTCTCCTCTGCGGATAGCCTCAACCAGTGGGTGAGGTGAACTGGCAGTCTTTATCAGTGGAAGGAAAAGTAGTGGGGGTAACTGAGGGGTTATGTCTCTCAGGCAGGCGGGCGGTAAGAACTCTGCCACGCGGTGATGTACTGGCAAGTGCAGGAGGAGGAATAGGATCAATATTCAGGATTCTCTTGGAGGCATAAGCTGCCTTTCTAGAATTCATCTGCACACCACCCTTCCGGGTGTACAACATGAGGAAAGGTGCAAATTACCGCCTCTCAAAACTGCAGTTGGCAACGCTTTCCCCCATAGTGTACTTCCAAGGACCGCAGTCGCACAGGCAAGAGTTATATTCTGTACTCTTTTCGTCCGGTCCCATAGACAGCAGTGGACAGAGTGGTGGGTTTGCTCAGGCTGCACACTTACGTAACTATGGGTGTGGTATCCACAGGAAGTCAGTTCGTCAAAACTAATTCTTACTCATTTCCGGCCCATAAAGAATGGTGGCAAAGTATGGGTTAATTTGATTTGCTGAACATCTGGTGGAGGAGTTACTAGTGATTGGGGCTGTACCGTCCTATATCTTGAGGCATAGCAAGAGTGGCCGTTTAATAGGTGTGTATTTGGATTGTGGTCAACTGGCTTCACTTTAACAGGCTGTTTCTACATGGGTTAACACTCAGTGACACTCAGAAGTTAGTACACATAATTCAGTTTAGATCACGTGTATATTCCATGAGAATAGACATGGTGGCCCTGTACTACCTGCTACAAGTAACCTGAATTGACACAGTAGTTTTAAGCTACATACAGCCAGGTGAAGGCGACCTGATTCTAAACCTGATTGGGAGAGAAGGTGTTGATGCTGCTAGGTAAGTACTTGACAACTTGGTCCTAACTATCTTCCTTTGTTGTCCTGAAGGGACAGGCAATGGGGACTACCAGAATGGTAGTGTTGAGGTTTGCTGTTACTGTCCGGTAAGGCGGAAGGGGCCTTGAAGAGAACAAACGACAACTGTTACCAGGAGGTGGTAAGGAAGAAGCTGTCAACATCTTCAGGAGCTGGTGGTGCAGTCTTCCAGAAGCTCTAGGGGGCATTGCCGCAGGCGCAGAAGAGTTTTCTGGAGGGGTTGCCATCAATGGTGTCTTCCTCCGGCCCTGTCCATCGCAGTGGAGGAAACAGACTGAAGATTTCAGGTCTCGCCGGACCTTATATACTGATTAAACTTGGGCTGGAGTAGATGAGGTGGTGAGGAAGGAGATAAGCTCCTCCCCATTCATCATCTGCGGTTGTCTGCTGGCATCGTCTGCAGCATGGAGAATCGCTGATGTTGTGGACTTCATCCTTATCTGTCCACAGGATGCGCGTTCACCCTCTCTTGACTTTCCATAGAACTATGTGACCTTGGGTGGCAGGTTCGGTGGCTCAACAGATAATACAGTCTCACTTCTGGGGGTGGGAGGGGTTGCCATGACATCTACCTCAAGTAGTGGGTGAATGGTACAAGCTGGACTGGCATGTCTGTAATATCATCCATCATTGCGAAGGAGTACCCTGTAGCCACATTTCCACCCTCTTCAAGTACTGTGGTATGGTGTGCCCAGGTGAAATGAAATAGCGTTCAGATTGGGCAAATTTGAGTGCATGTAAAATATTCGCAGTGCGTCACGCATCAAGGCAGTACTTATGTGTCAATTTATTCCCAAAACAAAATTCTATATTGAGCTTTTTATATGTAGAGCATAAGCTCAACAGTTGAAATTTTTGAATCGAATGGAAAAGTGCTGTTTACACTCAAAGTACACTTGAACAGAAAACTTACGACAGAATTTTGTGTACATTGTTAATAGTAATTCAGTTTGTCATGATGAACCATTGGATTTACCAACTAATAAACACAATATGCAACAAATATTTTTCCTTTAGCAAAATAAAGAAATGTATGCTTTTTAGTTTTATTCATTTTGTGGTGAAGTAACAGTGGTTGTGTTGCTAGGTCAGCTCATGGGTTTGCGGACACAGACATGCAGACAATGTTGCGGCAGCTACAGAGGGAGGAGGAGGACTTGTGTGGCCACAGGGGTCTGCTACCCGGGTCAGATCACCAAACCTTCGAGATGGCTGTTCCCTTTCAACTTAGGGATTATTACAGGAGGGTCATGTCACCCATTACAGAGGTGAAGCATCAGTACTGTACATCTAGCTGTTGTGAAGCTGTTTTGTAATAAAGAAGAAACTGCTAGTTTATAGAAAAATTGTAGAAGTAAATATAAAAATGTTTCAATTTCCAGGTTCGAGTGGTTTTTCTATACAACCATATGAAGACATTCCTGTAAAATAGCAACAAATAATCCACACTGTTGACGTGTGATGCCCTGAGGCAGATGGAGGAATCTCACCATGTACAAAGTGTTTTCTGGTGGGTGTTAGGTCAGGCATACCTGGTGGCAGGGTATTTGAATGATTCAGTCTTTATGAGGTACTGGAGCACGTCCAGTGTAAAGTACTGGCTTGGTAGCATTGTGGCAGGGCACGAAATCAGGTTCCTTGAATATGACTTTGTGTTTCAGTGAGTTTGCTTTAGATGGTATACCTGAGCGACGCGTAACCTGCGGAGGCTGCTTAACGTGTGTCAACCCTGGTTGGCGTGAGTTTGAATTGGTGAAGTTAGTGTGCAGGAGCTAGTAGGTAATTTTGGTCGCAGGGGTTGGTTCCGCCAGCTCAAATCCCCAAAAGTGTTGATTGGCGATCCCCAAGGACTTGTCCTGTCCACTTAAATAGGCAGCTAACATGGCGTGTGTTTCTTCTGTAAGGCAAATGGGAGCTTCAAAGAGGTCCTTGGGAATCTCTGGGGCAGACGGTCTCTGCAGGTGACGCAATGCCTTGGTTTATTCCCTCGGTGAGAGTTGCGCAAGTGTGGCCAGGAAAAGGTCTCTCAGACTCCATTCCGGCGGGAGTAGGGCATTAGAACAGATACCAAGGAGCAGGAGGTTCCTTCAGCACAAGCATGGGGTGGAGGAACAGGGCAGGCTGGTGACAATCTCCAACAAGGTATGCATTGGAGAAAATGAAGACTGGTCAAAGAGTCGCTTAGTTCCATTGGGACCTTCAGTACGAATGCGGTGAGGCCCGGAGCAGACTGACATTTAAGGGCTGCGGCCTGCTATTTATACTCTGGTTTATGTACCCCTTTGGTCAGCTGGAGAGGGGTGGTCATTGGAGAGGAGGTAGCTGTAACATAGCTTCCTTTAGGCTTGACATCACCGGTCAGCTTGGAGATCGAGATTGCGGCGGAATTTACTGGTAGAACCATCTGGCTGCATGCAGTGGTACTAAATGCCTTGGATGCATAGCCTCGGTGGCTCGGCCAGTGAATAATATAATCTTTAGGCTGGAACGTCCATTCTCGCAGTCGGTAGACAGTACAATCTGATGTCTCGTGATGTGTGCTACAAAGAAAACTCCGTAGGAATTGAGCGGCGAGGCTTGCTCACTGATGAGGCGAAGTCATTTAATCATTATTGAAAAGACATCATGTGTCAATTCGTGCCCTCTCCATTGTGACGAAGGCTCATCTGCTGTAGGAACAAGACGAGAAAGAAATTCTTTTGAGGGAATGTAGCACTGTCCCCTCAAGAACAATTTTTTTTCTCTCCAATTGGCTTCTGTAGTTGCCCCTGGTGTATGTGTTTCTCCCCTGCTCTGTGCTCAACTTTAAGCGGTGAAGTCAGCTGGCTGCTTGGATGGCGCGTGGCTGCAGGTGGCGTCTGACTCTTTTATTTGATTTCTTCTAAGTCCTGGCTGGTCTAGACATCACAGCCATCATCGCATAGCCATACAATGTGCACAGGAGAGCTGCAACTCCTGGAGTTCGCCGCACATCCACACCCAGCTATATAACTTGACGCGTGGCATACCGGGAACTTGTACTCACATGGGTCAGTTGACTCAGAGTGGCGGCTGTTAATTTTTGGTTAAGAGATGGCCAGTCTCTCTTCTTTATGTGGGTTCAGTTCTGCTGGGGTGCAGGAGCTTTGCTGGTATACAGAACTGGCCTTGTGGCTACTCTGCACGGCACGAAATCTTGACTTATTAGAGTAAGTTTACGTTTGGCAGTTATGGCAGTTGTATGGCTAGCTGGGTGATTTTCCAACAGATGTGCCACTTTGAAAGCGACACCACCCATTTTGTTGGCACTGTAAAGCATTTCATTATTTGTTGCTAAGAAATATTCTGTGTTACAATTTCATGTAACTGAACTTATAAAAATCCAGTTGTCTTATTTTTTTTTTTTTTGCTTTAACCACTTATTACTAAGAACATTTAAGTAGTAACCTATACATTTGCCTGGATACCAGAAAGAAAAGTTAAGCCATTGGTTGTTATTTTTTTTATTATGCTTAAAACTTGTTGGCATGCACTCTCACCACAACCAGATCCACGTATTTTTGTGAAATGTGTTATCTTTTCCCCTAAAGGGAATTGTGGCACAAAAGTGGTAGCAGTAGCGGTGGTTGTGTTCTGGTGTGTATGCTTATGTATACTTTTGCCTACTTGTGCATGCTTTGTGCATGTTTTGCTTTGCTTAAGCTAGGTGTGGGAATTGCATGCAAACTCTGATACACATTAGTGAGGTTATGGAATTTTGTAATTTTGAGTGCTTGTCTTACTGTTAGTGTGTGTAAGTTTTTGATTTTTGCTTTTGTGTACTGTACCCTTTGGTGTTTCTGCCCTGTCTCTTTCGTTTTACCTTGTCACTGATGTGTTACCAACCTGACAAATTTATTGCCCAATGGCAGTATGACGTGATTTGTATATTTTTGTGTTGCAGTAATTTGAGAGTACCATAAGCACATTTAGTTTTGTTTTTTCTTAAGTGTTATTTGAGTTAAATTTAATTTAATCAGTTTTGTCATTTAAGTGTGTCACACCTCCACCCATTGTGTTTACATAATTAATGAAGAATAGTTTCTGTTGATTGAATTTTGTTTGACAACGTGTGATATTTGATTTTCGTTTAGTTGGTTATGTCTTTTGTCGTTAATCGTCGAAATACATTTTTGTCGGGTGTTACTCTCGTCTTTTGCTTTGGCTCATGTGTTAATTTTGTTTTGAAAGTTTTCCTGTGTCACGAGCCACTTATTTAACTAATTTCAGTTTAATTATTTGTTATGTACATACAAGAGGTTAGGAATCTTTTTTGTTCCTGTTTTTGATCATCACCTATAATCGTACGTTATTAATGCTTTTCCTATTTGCCCTTCATTTTCTTGCATTATTCGTTACACTCGTCTTTTGTGTGAAATAATTTCTTAATGTAATGTTGTTTTGGCTCTAAGATTTTATATTGTTCTAAGAGTTAGCAGACTCTCATCAGAATTGACACTTAGTTTTTTTGTAAATAATGTTTTTTTTGTGAAACCAAAACTAACTGTCACTCTCTGGGAGATCACTGAACTCCATGTGTAAATTAGATTTTGCTTCTTTTTAAGAGAGAATTTTTTAATCTAATATTTTATTTTGTTAAATTTGTAATTTGTCACATAGTTATTGAGAGTAAATTATTAATGTTCCGTTTTAATCCAGAGTGTTACCAAGTGTGTTTATTTGTGTAGTGTCTTCTTTATAACCTCATTTACAGTCACTAATTAATCTTCTTTCCAGATTTGTTTTTCCTTTTGGTTTATCCTGTCTTTTTTGTATTTTCCTGTAGTTTGATGCTTTGTGCCCTCGTCATTGGTGGGGGGACCTTGTTAATGTGGATGACATCAGGCTAGCTCCGCCAGTGCGGTTTCAGGGGTTGGGCCACAGTGTTTTACATCTGCAGCTGCCTCTCGTGAAGTCCATACAGCGGGCCTTTCTCCTGTGTTACTGGTCGGGGCTTCCAAATTGTTTCTTCTCTTCAAAATTAAGGTAGTCTCCATTTTGTTTACTTATCTTTAGTCTTCGCTCTTTTATATAATTTTTTTTGTGCGGTTGCTTTGTTAGGTCTCACATTTGGGGGTGGTATGAGGATGCTCCTATTGTGTTGGCTTTGAGTAACCACATATGTAGTAATGAAACGTGTTTACCTTTGTTTTGTTGTATTTTCGTGTCGGGCTGATTTTAGATTTGTCGTTTGGGTTGAGGGGCTTTGGTCCCACTTCTGCCTTAGTGCTCAAGCTTTGCATGTGTTGCAAGCACATGTTGTTGCGATCCATTTGTCCCTGAGCCTGGACACAGCTGAGATTTTGTCCTTTAGTGAGTTTCTGTTTTTTTTATTCTTCTAATGTTTCTGTGAGGATATCGTAGTGGTGCGGTATGGGACACATCGGTGTGGTGTTCCTCCTTGATTTTCTCTTTCTGACTTAATTTCACTTCTTGTGTAGAATTTCATTAACTTAGTTTTAAATTTTTTGTGAGAACCTGTTGTTTTTTTTTCTTTCTTTTTTTTAATTCCCTCGTGTGACTTTTGATGTGTGATTTTTTTTTTTTGGAAATTTTGTTAGGGTTTTGTGTTTGGTTGCATTTCGGCACCTTGTGCTCGTGTTTTGCCTTGGTGGCATACACATTGTTGCATAGCCTTGCTCCAGACCTTGGGACAGTTTTGAAATTTGTTTTGTTTCGGTGAGCGTTGTGTCACAGTGCTGGTATGGGATGGTGCTGTTTGCATGGCGTCTCATCGGAGTTCGGGGAGTAAACCTAACCTCACTTTTGCCCTTTGTTTACTTTCAGTTTTGTAGGTTGTCTTTGTTCTTAAATTTTGTATGTATACTTGTGTCAGCTTCAGTGTGGAATCTGTGTAGTGTTGTTCATCTTGGTTGTGGGTGGACTGATCACCCATCTGGATTTCAATACTCTCACTAGTTACTAGCCTGGCTAGTGGCAGTCAATACCTTTTCTCGGTTTTGTGTCGGCTCCAATGGGGGTTTTGTCCTTTTGTGGGTGCCTTTTGTTTGGAGTTGTGTTTGTGGTAGTGTCCCAACACTTTAGTTTCCTCCGTTTGGCACTTGGGCATGCCCGATATTTTAGTGGGTTGTGGGATTATTCTTGACACCCTGTTTGTTGTTGAGTCTAGTGATGACTCCTTTTTTCATTTTGTTTTGTTTTCGACTGGTGGTCCTGGGATCTTGTACCTGGATTTTTGAGCTGTTTCGTGTGTTCAGTTTTGCAAGCCTTTTCGTGGTCGAACACTCTTGGTTAATTCCTTATGTCAGTTTCTTTCCTGAGTGTTGATTCTGAAGTAAGTTTTAGCCTTGATTTAATTCTGTCTTTTGTCTTTGGTGCACATTTTTGCACAGTGCATTTTATTTTGTTAACTTTCTGATTTGGTTATTTGGTCTATGGTAAGACCGGTATTAGCGCAATAAGGGAAAGTGTGTGTGCCGCTTTGAAAGAGGCACTACCCATTTTGTAGGCACTGTAAAGCATTTCATTATTATTGCTAAGAAATATTCTCTGTTACAATTTTGTATAACTTCACTTATTTTTTATATATATATATATTTTGTGTGTGTGTGTGTGTGTGTGGTGCGCGCGCGCGCGTGTGTGTGTGTGCGTGTGTGTGTGTGTGTGTGTGTGTGTGTGCGCGCGCGTGCGTGCGTGCGTGCGTGCATGTGTGTGTGTGTGAATCACTTGTTACTGTGAAAGTTTAAGTAGTAACCTATACATTTGCCTGGATATGAGAAAGAAAATTTAAGCCATTGGTTATTTTTTTATTATGCTTAAAACTTGTTGTCATGCCCTGTCACCGCAACCACATCCACATGTTTGGTGAAATGTGTCATCCTTTCCCCTAAAGGGGAGGGTGGCACACAGAGCGGAAGTGTTCTAGGGTGCAGGTTGGTGTAATGACGAGTAGCTGGGGCTGGCGAAAACAGGCTACCGCGCGAGTCTGTGCGATTTTGATGGGCCAGCCCAGCTGTTTGGCAACATTCGTGGGGGGAATGGTAACTAGGCCGGGGTCGCGACTATATAAGACTGGAACATTGGCGGCTCATGGCCATCTTGATTCAGCCACCCAAGCGACACGTTGAAGGAGGACCACCAGGCCAGTGGTCCGCGATCAACGCCATCCTCAGCCGCTGTCGAGGAGGTTTTCTCGCTGCAGACTACGAGACAATCCAGGATACGTATAACTCCCGTTAGGGTGCACTAGGTTGCTGAGACAAATGATAGGCGCTGGCATAATTGGACTTCTTCTGAGTCAGAGCACGTAAATGAGCCGTAAGCTAGCTTCTCTACCCCTTGCCATATTGAGTCTTGTTGTACAGATATTGGTTTCTTGGAGTAACCCCTATGGGCGATCTTTATATTGGTATTGTGACTTGAATAAAAGTAGTGTTTCATATAACTGAGTGCTCTTTTCTCTAGCTACTACCATCTCCCTTAAGAGTGCGTTACCTGATCCCATCAGGACAGGTCACAGCAAATGGTGGAGGCACCAACGTTTCCAACCTTCCCTTTTAGCTTGTTGCATTTACAATTACAATTAAAGATTACTATAAATCTGTAAATTTTGTAAGGCAAGAAATAGTCGAGATGCCTCTCGTTCCCCACCACCCCACAAGGTTTGCACCCCCTACCAACGTGCAGTTTAAAGTAATTCAGTCAGAGAACTTGTTTAAGCCATAGTAAACAGTAATAGCATTGAAAGTGCTTATTCGAAGCCTTCAGGATTGCTACTCAGCAAATAGCGAGCACTCGAGGACATGCACACAAGTTTGCTGCATCGCCAAATTTGCGGCTGTACAGTCACCCATTGTATTGTAGAGTAGAGTGTAGTGCTTACGCTTATAACGTAAAATTAATGCATGCTAAACCATGGCACCGCTGTTCACAGGCCTTTTGCATTTTGCCAGACGCATAGTGGAAATTCAATTTTATAAAAGCTTTGAGTGTGCATGTTAGAAATTAAGGCTCAACTACACAGTACACATACGGAAATGCGGACATGAGTAAGCCACAGAAGTCTGTGTCCAAATCAATCAGGAGATTCCTAAAAAACACAACAGTTGATTTAAGCGACGCCAAGCGTGCAATAGAAGCCAAATGTACACAAGACCCTGAGTTACCCACAGAGAACACAGACTTGATTGATTTTGAACACACTTCACCCAAACATCAAAATGCAGCATTAGACTATTCCTTTCATGACACTTGTTAACGTAGTACAAGCAGATACCTGAGACCACGTCCACTTAAAACACTTCAGTCAACTGAGCCATTTTTGATTTCAATACCCAATACCAACACAGAAGCAACAGATCACGAGTACACCAACATTGACAACACCAAACACCAATACGTGAATGACACAAACAACCCACTCGTTCAACAACCACATTATGCACAACAGCCATCACAGTATGTATTACAGCACCCAGAACCCATCCCCACATTTTCAGGGAATATAACTAAAATGTTCACGATTTTCTGGAGACTTACAATGCAGTCAGCAAAATCTATGGGTGGTGCAAAGTAAAAAAAACGCAATTGCCTTACATTTTACTAACAGGGCACTGCTTAGTGGGCGTACGAAAATGTATACTACACACACGAGGGAGAGCTAACATGGGAACTCATTGAGACAAAACTAAAATCCATTTTCACTGCCATTGATGATATTGAGAAGTGCACAAACTTGCTTTACGGTACAAAACAACAACCAGGACAAAGTTGCCAAGCACATGTGAAGAACTTGACTTTTTACAAAAACAAATGCAAACCTAACTTGCCAGAGGAAGACTTTGTAAAATGTATTTGGTTATCCCTATTACCTACTATAGCAGACAAGATAACGGCTTTGCAAAATGACACACTAGAACAACTGCTTAACAATTAAGGAATGTTGAGTTAGGAATCCACTGATATAACCAACTTATGGAAACCCACACTCAAATTGCAGAATACACAAAACTCCAGACAGAGATCAAGACACTGAAGGATCAGTTAGCCGCCCTAACAAAAGAATTTAATGACAAGAACACCAACACACCACCACACAATGAATTCCAAACACACCAAAACTGATTTCAACAACAAAACAGACACCCCACCCACGGAATCATGCAAATTCATGTTAGGGCAGAATCCAACGCACCATTACATGGGGCTCAGAACAGGGTATACTGCAGAAACCCACCCTACCAATACCAGTATGAGTATGCACACAGCAGTCAGGCAGGCCCTTTAAGGGAAGTGCGTAGTACTAAGGTGCGTCCACAGTAAAAATCTCATTGGGGAAGCCAGACACAAAGACACGTCCCAACTGAAGTAAAGGTCACACGCGTCATTAGCACATGTCAGGCACTATTTTTGAAACTATGCCAAACCGATCTTACGTGGAAATTGCACGATTCAATGCAAAAAGCAAAAATTGCACGATTCGATGCAAAAAGCGAAAATTTTGTTGAGACAAGCTAGACTAAAACCACCCGTTTATGAAAGCCTCAAACAGATAAATTTCATAACAAACTAACTTCCCATATCACATTTCAAGGATCGAAAACACTTGCAAGGCCACACGCGTCTATCAACATTGCGAGGCGTCCGTGAAACGTGACTCCCACATACACACGGAATTGACAGCCCCCAGCAAGCAGGCAGCCCGGAAGGAATGCGCTATGCAGCAAAACAGTGACGTTAGAGGCGCTCACGTGATCTTCATGGGACCCCAGTCGCAGACGGCCTTCACGTGTGCACTGTGTATGTATACAGGTCACGAAGCCGCGGCTTCCCCATTATTCCTCAATCAAAGCAAAGAATTTCAAACAGACATTGTGCCGCGGTTCCGCAACTTCAAACAGCGCTTTCCCATTGGGCAAACAAAGATCAAATTGCAGCTTGCGGGAAGTGAACTTACTCTAAACACGAACAAGGAACCAACTGGCGATGATGACAAGCGTGAGTGCAACCTGAGCCATCGGCCCCACTTATACTGTCACCACAAACAACGCACGCAGGTTGCCAATGACAAGTGCCGCGCTAATTATGTGTAAACGTCAACACCAGGCGTCCTTGTTTGGCTTGGCGGTAAGACTTACAATGCTCTGTTGGACACCGGTTGTTCGCGCTCTTGTATGGTGTCAACATTAGTCAATAAAGAGAAAAGACTTCCGGTAACAGAAACGTTTTCATTAGTAGGTGCTACACAGGACCTCGAGGCGCCACACAGGACCTCGAGGTCTTTCAATTTAAAACTAAAGTCAACATTAACATTCATGGGCATAACTTCAATCAAGAATTTTTGTTAATTTTGATAATCTCAAGTTGGACATTATCCATGGCGTAGATTTCATAAAACAATACGACGTAGTTCCTGTCCTCACCAAGGATATCATGTTTATCTATGCATCTAATAGCAACAAGGTGATAAACATACCGATCAACACAAAAACCATTGATTATGACAGAAGTAATTGTATAGAATACTATATTCACAAGATCAGCACTATGGATACGCAAACATCAAACAAAGCACATGGCAACATAAATTCTAGTTTACCTAATTACCAACAACGAGAATTGGAAACACTACTTGAACAATATAAAGACAGTTTTGCTAGTTCCATTACTGAGCTTACGGAGACTAAAGAATATGAGATCAAACTAGAGCTAACAACGGCCAAGCCTATTCATACCCGCCCTTATCGTATCAATCATAAATTAGTGAGCAGGTTCTGACCCGAATACAGCAGATGCTGGGTTCGAAAATTATAACACCATCGGATTCTCTCTACACTGCACCAAGTTTAGTAATTTCCAAGCAATAAGGCTGCATCCGATTTCTTACAGATTTTTTGACTTCTAAACCAACACCTCAAGAAAGTGCAATATCCCATACCATGACCGAGTATATTATTAACACTTTCCAGAACTCGAAATACATATCCTCTATCGATATGTTCAGTGTCTTTTACGCCATCCCTGTACATCAATAAGACAGAGAGAAACTGGCGTTTAGCATTGACTGTGTTGGTTTGTATTAGTGCTCACGTATGCCAATGGGCCTTGCAACTAGTCAGAACTATTTCCGAAATTTTGTAGACATTATGCTAGGTCCCTTGCACTGGAATACAGCAGTCACATACATTGAGGACATCTTCATTATAGGCAATACATTCACTGAACACCTCGAGAACATCAGAAAATTAATGGAAAGACTGCGCAAATATAATGTTAAGATTAATAGCAAAATGTGTAATTTTGTGCAACAGGAAATAAAGATCCTCTGCCACTACATTATGGTGATAGGGATTCAAATGGACCTCAAGAAAATTACCACCACTCAACAAATGGCGCCACCCAAGAATGTCAAACAAGTCCGCACGTTCCTTGAACTTACGTCCTATTTACGTAGATAGATATTAAAATATGCCCAACTTGCTGAACCATTAACTGAAATAACAAAGGAAACAGTACCCTTTAAGTGGTGGCAACAGGAACAAATTGCGTTGGACAAACTAAAAACTGCCCTAATGAAACCACCCAAACTCACGAAATTTAATGAACACCGCCGAACCATACTAGCATGTGACGTGTTGCAAACAGCAATAGGCGCGGTTTCTCATGCAAGAAATTCCGAACACCAAAGAGCGTCCCATCATAGTGTTCGTCTCCAAAAAGTTATCATTGAATGAAAAAAAAATTGTTGGCCACAGAACGAGAAATTTCAGCTCTAAAATATTTTGTCATCTATTTTAAGCAATACCTCAATTGCTGCAAATTCGTCATAGAGACAGATAATGCGAGCCTGCGTTATCTCAAGACTGGCCAAACACAATGTTTGCATTCAGAAATTAGCTATCGCATTAACAGAATACGATTTTGAAGCATGCGTCATCAAGGGTAAGCTCAATACACTCACTGACACCATGAGCCATATTCCAACCATAGGAGTAGATGACGCAACATGCATTAGCATTAATAACAATACTTACAAAGTGAAACCCACATTTCTAGAATGCAAATTGTTTTACAAAGCTCTAGAGGAGACTCTACTCCAAAATCTGGACAAAGACCAGGAGGTAAAGAATAACATTGTAAAATACATAAAAAATAATTGGCCAGAAATTAAAACGTTAGTTAAAGAAGATCTCCACACCACGGACAAGTCACGCATTGCGAAAATGGTGGTGAATGAGGAATACATCCCCTTGCAGGCAATTGCTAAAATCATTACCACATTATATCACGTTAACATAAAAATAATTGTGCAAAATCACGTCAGCACAATCAAAACCACATGCATCGACCCACGTTTACAATGTTGTATTCTAATTACACACAACCACCACACTGCACATTACCACCTAGTCTATATACACAAACAAGAATATATTAAGGTCAACGACGACTCCCACTTATTGCTAGCACCATTTACTGAAAATATAACGTCCCCGTTCCTCGCCGAATATGCGAATGACCCACACATACAGCAGTTGAAATTAGCGATCACTGACCCAGATCAAGCAATGGCCAAATACTGCCGCCTAGCCAGACGATACACCGTATCAGGGAACTGGGACATCTATATGAAACAGTGTACGCCCACTGGGGAAAAGAAACTTGCACTTCCCCCAAAATACTACGGCCATATTAATATTCGTGTATCAGCTCTTGAGACACTTCTTGAGAACAGATACTATATAATAAACGAATCTTGAGATTCGTTTTGAGACTAGTTTTGATGTAGCTCTCACCTGAGAGTGGTTTCACTTAAAACTCATTTCACCTACTTAGTAGTCGGCTCTTGAGACTACGTGTTATTGATAGTCACCAAAACTAGTATCAAGAGAGACAGGAAAATAAATAAATCTCGTTTCAGGTAGTTGATGTTGAGAGATGTCTGGAGAGACAATTTCTGTATGGTATTCATTTGTAGATGGTCCTATGTGTACATTTAAATATGAAAATGTATTTATTTTATATGGTTTTACGCCATATGAGGTCAAAAGGACAAATAAAAAATAAATAAATATGAAACCGGTTTGTAGTTTTTGATAAATTTGCAATTTAAATGTTGTGTACTGACCCCGATACAAAAGTAATAGATGTGTTTAAAGTAAGTGTTGTAACCATATACCTATATTTCTTAAAAAAAAAACAATAACAACATAAGGGACTATTAAGAAAATAGACAAGAGTCGTAATATTGTAGGTCACTTGAAGCTCGAATTTGTGCATGTGCACTGTATGGATATACATAATACTTATACTTGATTGCAAAAATAGGATTTGCTTCGTAATGTGGGACGTACATAATTAAAGCTCAACATGATTATAGAAACCATTTATCTGAAGTAAGGGATTGTAATGTGTGTGAAAAAACAAAATATGTTGTTGTAATTAATATAATAGCTATATTTACCTAAGATTTACATTTATTTAAAAAATATCTCACTGCATAACATCAATAAATTATTTTTGTTTAGCTTTTGGTTAGAAGCATAGCTTGTGATAAAATTAGTTCTACTGCCGTGTATTCAAAGTAACAGATAGTAATGTTTGTTTAGTATTGTTTTACGTGTCTTATTATAATACTTATCGCTACCTAGTGATTAATTTTTAAACTGTGTTAATTTTACAAATAATTCCATATTTCAAATTGATAAATACCATCTCTGAAGACTATTACCTACATTAAAGTATGGCGATATTTCATCCTACTTGTTATAAAACATTATTTATCTATTGTATTTGAACTTCACAAGTAGAATTGTTAATGTTTATAGAGCCCTGTGTAATTTGTAGTGTTTTTTTAAATGAGTTTCCACACAAGAAACAGGAAAACACTCGAATATAGCTGCAGACAAACGTGCATCAACAGCAAATAAGACCTCAATTTCTGCTTCCATGGGCCCTTAAGAAAGACGCAATAACTTGCGCCAACTTCATCAAAGATGTTATTTTACAATTTGGTTGTCCCAAAACTATCCTCACTGACAGAGGAACATCTTTCAACAATGAACTGATGGCAGAATTATTTCACAAATTGCAGAAAAAAAAAATTCAGACAACTGTATATAACCCTGCGTGCAATGGGTTAACGGAACAGGTAAATAAAATTTTATCCCAGCATTTGACCTCTTGTGCTAGCGAAGACTAGGGATGATTTTGTCGCGTACATTTTATTCAATTATAATACAATTGTAAACAGAAGTATGAAGTTCACTCCCTTCTTTCTTCTTCACAGGGTTGAAGCGGTACAACCATAACATGTAATTAGCCACACGTACTCCCCGCAAGCCAACAATTGGTGTCGTCAATTACAACAGACATGGGGACAAGCCCACGTGAACCTTATTGCTTTGCAGCAGAAGCAAAAGCAGTTATTGGACGTTAAATACCTCCCGAATGAGTTAAAAATTGGCCAATCTGTGTGGATTAAAAATCACGCATGGCAAAAGACTCTTTCTGTCAAATATCATTGCCTGTACAGAATTCATGAAATACTTGGGCTATCCACGATAGCGGTGGAAATTCGAAAGAGAGGACACAGTAAAATAGATAGTCAGTACACGTAACATAAAATTTGCTAATATTTTAAACTAATATATCCCATTTGCCATTATGTTACGGGTAGTATATATGCAGAATGGGATATTCGCCTGCTAACACGATGCTCCAGTGTGCTGTCCTATTTCTCATAGCCCTTGCGAACAGCTATCCTGCAACTAGCGCAGCACACCACTTCGGCAGCAACTTTCGTGTCCACACCACATCCGACAACATGACTGCAGTCTCTGACAGCAGAGCTACTGCCTTGTTTGGCTGAAACCTGGTGTAATCAATTGCGCGACAGTCAAACGAAAGCGCACTGCAACTTCGTCAAGGATCAATTATTGTATCAATTAAAAAGTGCAATGTGTACACCCCCTCCCCTTTTGTTGCTGCTACAGCATACGATCACGTGGACGGTGATCGAGGCCACGTGCGGCCCAGGTAAAAATGGTAATTACGATAGTGCCAACATGACCATTTACCTTTGCTAGTTGTTTTGGTCCAGTATTGTCAATGAATTTGAATGAGGAAAAATCATTTTGAAGCCACTCAATTAGCTTTAAATGAAGGTATTTCATTTTACTCAGTTAACGAGACGTTACATAATGAGTGGAAGATATTACATGCCAAACTACCCATGGTAGAATATGTATCAAACCAGCATAACTTCTTTCAGAAGCCAGTCTTTTCAAAAGTGTCACAAGAGAATTTACATTATTTTAGTTTGTCAACAATTGTAGCTCTGATTGCAGCTTTAGCGTTGCTATACTATAAATTAGTAAAAATTTCTATTTCGCTCGAAAAAGCAGTTTAATAGAGCATAAAGGGAGGCATAAACCCGCAGGTGTTTATAGATGTTTGGTTCAAGTTACAGTTAACCACAGAGAGTAATTAATTGATATTAAGTAATTGCTCTATCCAGTTACGTTCTTATATTTTTCTCAGGTGTGCAGAGTAAGTAAAAGGTGCATAGGAGTTTCCACATGGCACGTCAGGTCACGCACATTTTTCCATTACAATAAAGAGTTGGTACACCTGAAGCCTTGTTTGCCAGTCCTGACGGTGCATTCTTTTAGCTGGCAACATAATTGATTACGTGACAGACGTGCGTAGGTAATAAAATTGCAAACTCCTTCCAATAGAGTGCAGCAGCGGTCTAGGCTGTAGACTTTGTTTTCAAACATAAGCTTTAGAGAGCAGTATAGACGGGTTTACCCCGTGCGGCGAGAACACCATACACGTTACAATTTACCTTTTATGTAATTTTATTACAGGGCCCCGTGTATATAGGTATTTACTTTTCATTAATTATCAATGTTCTATGCTGCCAAACATGGCATTTACTGGTTACATCAAGATAGAAATGAAAGTATGTAGAGTACACATATATTGTAACATTTTAGTGTTCAGCAAAATAAGACTGACAGGTATTTATTTAATTTCAATGTCTCATTTTAATGTTGAAATATTTCTTTCCACGTGTTTTTATTGTCAATTAAGGTATGACATCAGTTTTCCATGAACGACAGGCTAGATCACCTTTCATGTAGCAATTTTTGGATTCATTTATCATAAATCTTGTGGCTCTATGGTGGACTGTTAACCGATAAATGGTGCACCAATTTCCAACTTTTTCCTACCTTTGCAGTCGGCGCCGGTGATAATACTTGGTTTTGCGCGACGTGTGCCGCTTATGCATCTAATCTAATATGATTACGACTCATTGCCAAGAGTACCTCTTCCATCACAACAGACGTGAATGACACATTGCCTACCCTACAGGCAGCAGGAATCTAAGCGTATTCTCTCACTTGGAGGATACACAACCTGGCAGGCCCGCCGCCCCCCCTACCCCACGCTGAGAGCCTACAAGCCACCCAGATCTCGGGCAAGGCCAAGCACCACCGACGAGGCACGAAACAGAAACGCTGACCAGAGTATTCCCATGCCAACCAGGGCAGGAGGACATCACACCTCCCCTGCACCCCGCGCCGACAGCCTACAAGCTTCCACTATATAAGTCACGATGCTGTCGAGCTCAAGAGTCATTCTTGTTCCATCTCTTGCATTTTCCCACAGCACTGCTGTCAGTGCTGGGACTGACCGAGAACTTCAAAGCATTGAGTTCGCCCCCTGCGGCTACTTCACCGTCGACGACCAGTCAACCTGTCAACCAACGAACACGCTTACCAATACGTTAAATTTACTTTGTCTCCTCAAGACATCTTTATTAGACAGCTTATAAGTATTATATATTTTCTCATTGAGCTAATTCTTTCCCATTCTTCATTAGAACCAGGTTGCCTACACCTGGCTAGCATAGTAACCTTTAGCACTCAATTGTCTGGTAGGAGGTAACACGCGTCGCATGTTTATTGGGGCTTCAATAAACATACTGTTGTTTCCTACCTCCCAGCATTTATTTCTTAGAGGCTCTGTCTGTGTGCCTGTTAGATACGGGTTGCTATGTACACCTTTGACAAGGACCGGGGAATTTATAACTACTGAATTAACTTCAGCCACGGGCGCCCGTCAGGGGTCCGTCATATGTTCACACACCCATTAGACGGCCATCTGCTGCTTTCCAAACTACCACAGCATTGCTTCCAGTGCCGGTGGAGAGGAACAGAGGAGCCACAACCACTAGTAACACCTTCGCCCAGAGAGGGGCGACAGTCTTAAGTTATTGCCTTATTCCACAGCACTGCTTCCAGTGCCGGGATAAACCGTGGCTGGAGACCTGCCGTCCATTCCTGTGTGGACGCACATCCAGTGACAGCATTGGTGACCCAAACGGCTCCACTTCTCTGATAAGCCTGCCTAGCATGGGGGATAAGTGGAGACTTTACAGAGCCTGGTCAGCAAGCCAAAACCGAACTTACACTACCACTTGAATTTAGTTTGTTTGTGTCAAGGTATACCCAGTAACCTGTGAGCAGAGACTTTATGCCTTTCAGCAAGAGACACGGCCGAAAGTTTAGCGAGCGACACGCAGTGTTCCTTGCCGCCAGACAGTTGAGTGCACATTCTCAACATACACCGGAAAGGCAGGCGGAACGGGACTGCGCCGTCCAACTCAGGCACGAGTCAGTATTGACTGCTCCTGTTGTATTATACGTATCTCTGTGCATACGTATTAACCCATTATGCCATCTTGTGGTAAGAAGATTGTTGACCGGTACGGAGGTTATATTCGATTGGGACAACATCCACTTCTGGACAAACGAATCTCACCCGTTGAATTGCAGCCATGGTGTGGACCAAGCCCTCTACGACTGGACAAAGTACACCACCAACATGGCACCCAAGAAGTAGGAGTAAGTGAGTACCCTCGCCTCCCATCGCCTATCTGAAGTCATTAAAATCTATATCTTAAAAAGCTCATGCATCAATTTAAACTGCTCAAGGTAAAAACAGATGTTGGAAGACAGTGAAATGCTATATACGCAAGATTGTGAATGTGAACTGTGATATAGAAAACCATTAGTATTAAGCCATGTACAAAATTCCATATATAGAATTAATCATGACTTTTTTTAAAAATCACTTGATTAAAATCGTGATATGAATTATACTGATTTAAATCAACCAACCCTGGCCTCACTGTCATCAGTCTTCTTGCCCAGTGTTACTCTGCCCGAGAGCAACCAGACTTCACATCGCCTTCGCAGAACATTATGCTGCCCGAAGAACTACCGACTTTTTCATGTCGCAACAGTCTTATGCTGTTCAGTCGAGAGATCTGCTCTGCACAACACTGCCGTACTGTCCATCAGCATACTGAAGCCCTGCTTCCAGCTACCTTGTAGCTTACTGTTAGTTATCATGAGTGCGAGTACCACAGTCTTGGGTTTTCCCTCGCCCCCCGCACTGCCACGTCTTCCAATACATAGATAACTAAAGCAGTTGGCAACGTAGGACCTGCCCTTCAGGCCTCAGTCAGGATACAGACTGGTTTATGTGCGTTGTTGCGCAATCAATAAAACGGCCATAAATCGAACTTAGTCGAGTTGTCTCGCCAGCACTCTGTATTCCTACACTTTGTCCTTTCTCTTTCTGGTTCATCATCTGTCCTAGTAAGACACTTCTATTGTTAGCCACAAGCCACGCCTTGCTCCTTTTTATTCCTATTGATAGCTGTCACAAAGTGCAGCTTAGGAAGCTTGCCTTCCTGGGCTTCAGTAGAGCAGTTATCTCTTGGACTACCGACCTCCCAGTATGTGCCTGGGTCAGACCACGACATTCCGTGTGCCAGGTTTCTTTCTTGGAAACGATAGCCCAACTCCCAATAGGAGTCCTGCTGTTCATTACACCTGGGTCAAACCACATTTTTGTCCGCGTCAGGCAGCTACACTGGAGCCTTAGCCATCTTGGAACTTGGATCAGACCATGATGTTCCATGCGAAGTCTCTGGGTTGAAGACCAGTATTACAGACTTCCCACCTCACCTGACCTCTATATCCCTCATTCCATCAGACTGTGTCTACCCCTTACTGGCCACTAATTTTCAACCTGATTGGTTACCCCCACAACCTTTTGCCTCAATATAGGGCTGGGCAGGGCAAAGCTGCCAAGTTAGGGTTAGCTCAGGCTGGGGCATGAAGGAAAAGCGGCCCAGTTGACAACCAGGTATACTTCTGGAAGAAAGAGGAGCCTGCATGTCAAAGACGGTCAACCAGCAACTCAGCAAGCTCCACTTCTAAAGCCTCTGGCAGGTATCACAATCTCCGTTGCCACCTATGCTGCGGAAGAAGACGCCTATCTTTGTATGGCCAGCTAACATTACCATGGTAGTCAGGGCCCTTAACGTCACACCAGTTTACATTTAAATCAGGGCACCCACTTGCCCATTGCTCACCTGCGCGCTATCCAAAGCTCAATACACAACTCGGGCACCAGGAAAAATCCAGTTAAAGCAAGGCCACTGCTTCACCGTTGTCCAGGGGGGTAAGTACCTCAGCCTTACCCTCCAGCATCAAATTCCACTAAGGGTAAGTGACAAGGCAACAACCCTTCCCCCACCTCAGGATCCTTCCTTGGCTAAGCAGACTCATTTGGGTGCTTCTGGTGCTCAAGAAATAGGCAATGTATCACAATTGTGGATCTTCTGAAACTTTTTGAACTTTTTGGGGGGAAGGATTCTCCATCATGTCAGTGGTTCGTTCCTCAATCTGTGTGTGTGGCAGGTGTGGCATCAGTGTTGGCATCTGGTATGAAAGCAGCATTTGGCTCCTCCTTGGGTATTGGTTGGACTCAACCTGTGGTATTTAGCATAGTGGAATACCATAGATGCCTATACAAAAACAAATGATATATATTGAGTAACTAGGCAGTGTTCATATCTGTTGCAACCACAGGCATTACCTGCGATACTGCCTTCCTTAATTATTGCTAATGAACATAATATAAAAAATCAATTTATTTTTTGCCTTAACTTACTGCTCAACTTGGGGCAGTCTTTTCAGTACTATGGAGATGCGCTTCTCATTTAACATGCAAATTGATCACATCACTAGATTTGCACAATAATTTTGTAACAATCTCTTTCGGTAAGAGTGGATCTTGCCCTTCCAGTTGCTGCTAGGGTTGTGCAAATGAAACTTTAACTCGTAAAATGAAAACAAAAATATGTCGGGTAGTTTTGTAAAACAAACAAGTATGAAAAATAATCTCATAAGAGCTCAGTCTTATCAAAAGTTTAACGAATTTCATAACATTTTAGGAAGTGGTTTGTTGTAGCAAAAATATCACAAAACCAAAACCAGAAAAATTAAAAATATTGAGAGTTTACCGCAGGGGTTCTTGCCTGTATTTAAATTTCCATTTTATATACCGTAGTTATATTGTAGTTTTGAAATAGTGAAAATTGACGCATGACGTCTTTTCAACAATGGTATTTACCGATTTAAGCACATCAGTCAGCATATCCATGCATCTGTTCACAACGGAGTTGCTATTGTTAACTGCCACAAGACCTCAAGAGTTTGTATTGTTCGCCGCAGAAGAATGGATGTTCCAGCCTGTGAATTTTTATTATTCACTGGCCCACCAAGACTTTGCAAAGAAGGTACAGAGTTCTGCTACACATTGCTAGATGGCTACACTAGTATGCTTCGCTGTCTCTCTCATCTCCAAGCCGGCCGGTGACATCACAAGTCCATGAAGTTATGCTATCGCCGCCTCTCTCTCTCTCCACTCCGCAACCCCTCACCCGCAAGCTTACTAGCCAATGACAGCAGAGGAAGCCTCCAGCAGAGTATAAACAGCGGGTCGCGATGCTTGCTCAGGACCAGTCTTTAGTCTTCCACTGCACTCGTTACCGGAACTGACCAGCCTGCTCAGCTACACTCCTAGCTTTACCTTCCAACCTTCATTGCACTTTTAGTGCCAAAGGGTAACCTACTCCTTGGTTTCCACTACGTTTTAGTGCCGGAACCATCCTTCTAGACCTGCTTAGTCTTCCTCGAAGATTGCAAACCGCCACATTGTCTACACACCCAGACATTGTGGCCCCTTCTGGGCAACAATTGCGTAGGGAGTTAGCATCAGTTGATGTTATCACAACTAGTCTACCCCTGCCCATTGTTAGCTATTTTCAAGGATTTTAGTTGTAAGAAGGATATACTTTGTAACTAAAGTGCTCAGACATTGTGAGACTGTAAAATTTATATTTACTGTTCAAGTCTTTTGTGTTGCATGTAGTAGTGATATTTTAATTAAAAAAGTGCTGAGATTTTAATTCTTTGTCTGACTACAAATACAGTTACTATCAGTAATTTTTCATAGTCATCAAATTTTCATAGAAGTGTGCAAGTTGTGCTTTTTCACTTTTGTTGCTACATGTGAATTTTAATTTTGTTTGCTTCTATTGCTTGTTCACAGATGAATCAGGTTAAGAAACGACTGTCATTGATTGCAGCTGGTGGGCAGAGGATGAGGATGGCGAGTAGTGATCTTGATGTCAGTGTCCAGACATACTGTAGCATGAACAAATTTCTTTCAACTTATCTTGAACATGTAAGTTGCATGCTGAACCTGTAGTGCAGGGCTGCCATGAGTCCTGAAGCTGAAATCCAGTTTCCTGTATATAAAAATCCTGTAAAATCCTAGAATCACTGGGTTAAATCCTGTAAAATCCTTGGAATTAAATAAATTGCAAAATACAATAAAAAGCTGATATGAAAAGTATTTACATATTTAATGTAGTTGTTTTGGTTTGGAATGTATAAACCATGGTAATTGTTTTCTCCACTCAAACTTCTATTTTCGTTTATATGACTGTATACTCAATAATTTTAGTTTCCTCACCATTGTGATATCAATGCCAAACGCAAAACACAGTCACCAAATTCGGATTGCATGCATACAAACTGCAATTTACGGCAAAGGTTCTTTTCAATGAAGGCCTTGGCCTTTGCATGTGAACATACATCCAGGAACATAAATATGTAGATAACTGTATACCCGCATCAGTGACTAATATTAAGCAAAATATTTTAGACATATGCTATTGAAGCAATGGTGTATGTCCAAAATATATAGCTTAATTATCCACCACCATTATAAGAACCTTCCAAAGAAACGCATAAGAGAAACTGAAGCACATCACTGGGGGCGCTAGTGTCACCACTTTGAGCAAAGTGCTAAAAAAAAAAAAAAAAATTTGTTTGGATTTTTATAGTGTGTTAAAAATCCATAAAAACTGATAAAATCCGTTAAAATGGCAAGCCTTCTGTAGTGTGAAGTCTGACGCCCGTTGAGCCAATGTGGTGATGGTACATTGGCTCAGTATATTTCTACAGACTAGGGAAACTGAGTCTCCTTAACGAGGGTTTTAAAGGAGCCGCATGGGCCGACGAGTTTGAACCGTGGAGGCAGCTGGCCCTGGTTCAACAGTGTGTGTGGGCACTGAGGATTATGTTATCGCTTTTCTGGCACACTTGGTGATTGGGCATTTAGGAATAACTGTGATTACACAGCTGTGCACAGTCAGTAATGTTACGTTAATTGTATATGGAATAAAACAAAAGAAGAGTAAAATAATTTGATGCGTGAAGCCCTGTCGACTAAGCGTACATGAGATGTAAGTGGGAGAGTACTTTTTTGTGGGTGTTAAGTCAGGCACACCCTTAATCTGGAGGGTTCGTGTTCAGTTAATCTCTATGTGAGGCCAGTGCCTTCCCTGTGTAGAGTACTGGTCTGGTAGCTTATAGGCTGGGCATTAAGTCTGGTTCTGCCAGAACAATCTTCCGTTTCAGGCTCTGAGCCTTGGGCGGGTTTACCTGGGTGACGGAGATTACTAGTGCTAGGATGAAGTTCTGGCTGGCTGACTGTACTAGAAGATGATCCTGAGATTTGAGTTGGCAGAATGTGGTACGTGGTTTGTGTTGGTGGGGACAGAGCAACAGGCGTAATATAGGCTATAGGCTCTGTTGGCAGCTGTTCCGGTTGACTGAAGTATTCCTAAAGCCACAGGTGAACTTCATTACTCAGGCATGTAGGTGGCTGGAATAAGTCTCGTGGAACTTCTGGTGTGACTGGAACGAGCAAGCATCGGAGAGTTTGAGCTTGATCCGTGGGAGTGAGACATCCTAAGGCTGCGACAAGTGCGAAGTTAGCTCTGACAAACGCCCAGAGGAAATGAGCACTTGTTTGATATTCTCCTGAATCCCACTGCGTCTGGCGTAATGCATCTAGAGTCACACACTCTCTCACATCTGTGAGGTGAAATGCAGGGTTTTGTGGTTCTCCACTGTGTAGAGCCATGTGAGTGGGTCCTCTCGAGCGGATACCCAATCTCAGTGCTCTACACTAAGATGTGGCAAGTAGAGAAAATTAGGACTCTCTGACTGTAGCTTCAGCATGGGGGTGTTGGTTTTGTCTGAGTCTTCCAAGCCTAGGGAGCACCCCCTTCCAGCAGAAAGGTGTGATGGAAAAGGCACAGCACTAGACCAACAAGCGATTCCAGAAACAGTGAACCTGTGTAGTCTCCATCGTTATACCTACCGAAGTGTTGAGAAAGGTTGGCCAGGCAAGTGCTTGTGCGTAAACAATGTGTGTATTGGTTTGTCAGAGTAACAGTTCCCAGGATCACCTGCATTTCACTCAAGGGTGAGGTCAGCTGGGCAAGGTGCTATGTCTACAGGAATATGGAACTCAAGGATAGGTTTAAGCCAATGTTTATTCCATTTTACGGGAAGTAAACACATGGGGACGTACCCCTTCCTGCATTTGTTGAGAGCTTGATGGGAAGCTAAGCTTCGCAGTCCGGGTAGAGGCGACCCGTTTCTAGTCTAGCAGGGATTGGTGAATAACAGCACTGTTAGAACAACTGAAAACTAATACTGATTCCCTAATGCATTGTTTCCCAGAAGGGGCCGCATTGTCTGGTGTATTGTAGACAATGAAGTCAGTTTATTACTTCTTTAGGCACAAAAATTACCGTATTTCGGTTTGTATCGCTGCACATGAGAAGAAAAATAAAAATAACAAATACCATATTTACTGGTGAGTAGCACACCCTTTTTTCCCAAAATAAAGGAAAAACATTCTGGGGTGCTAGCTATACATGAAAAAAAAAAGAGGAAGAGGGAGCGTAATCCATAAACGGGAAGTGGTGGACCTGTCTGTTGTCTCATCTCTCGCCTCTTACATCACTCCTTTCCCTTCCATCTCTTTCTCACTCAGCAACCCTTCAGTGTAGGTCAAAACCCCGCTCCCCTGCCCCCCAACTAATGGCATCCTGTCACGCAAAACCAGAGCTGCCAGTGTTTACGGCCCCCCACCCCCTTGTAATAACACCTAGATCTTGCCCGTTGATAATTCAATAATTCCGCCATCCCGCTTTGTTTCCATGGCAGAGGCTAGCAGCCATATTCCAGGAGGGGGAGAAGGGACGAGGAGACCCTTTTTTTTTTTTTTAGATAATTGTAGTGTGACATTCTAGCATGGCAGAAAAAAAGAAGAGCCAGTCACTTCTAAAAGGAGAAAGGAGAAATAAGAAAAATTAAGCTGGAAATGTTGAGTAAGGAGCATGAGGTTTCCGGAAATTTTTTTATTTTGGCTTTTTGCACCCAAGTTATTTAATGAAAGTATTTTCCAAACATATCACAATCACCACACATTAATGTAAAAAAGAATAATTTGTTCCATACTTACTAACAGGGCGCCACAAATTTTTGGTGCAATTTTTCCCTGGGAACTTATTACAAAAATGGTGGTGCTCGCTATACACGAGTACACACAATATATGAGTAAATACGGTATGCATCGTTAAAAATAGTTGCACCTAACATCACTTGTATTTCAAAGCAAATGGTTTCTCCTGAAAATGTTATACAAAACATTTTAACGAGGAATTATTATTTGTAAAGATGTTTTCTTTTGTGTTTAAGGGTGGTTTTATCCGGTAAGGTTGATGATTCATTGTATTTGGCGTAAAATTAACATGACTTTAAAACGTAATATTTATTTAACTCAAAGGGCAGCATCTTCGCGAATGTCCAAAATCATATACTCTACCACTTGTCAGCAAAAAATTATTTGATCATCGAGCGACTTATATTATAAGTGTTCATTTTTAGAAACTTCTTGCAGGAAATCAGAGGATTAATATTTATTTATTTCAATAGACACGCGCCTTTGAATAAACTGATAATATGTAAGTGCCTATTTGACACCTTTTACTGTTTAATAATGGGTAGGTAAGCACAGAGCCAAGTGCAGTGTAACTCAGGACAGGGAAAATTAGAGGATGTGGTTTTGAATGATTAATTATTAAAGACAGTGATGAAATCAATTATAATCACCTCATTTGTGTCTCAAAATTACAAGTTTTCTTTGCAGTAAATTATAATTAATTACTTTAAATGACAGACATTTGCCACATGTGCAAGGTGTCTTCAACAGGTAGCAGCGTGGAGAGGTCTTCCTCCCCCCTCTTCTCTCCTCTTAAACCAACAGACATGACACTGCCCGATTGATAACTTCTTTGCGTGCTCTTAGCTAATAGTGCGCTGTGGGACATTTAAAATTTGAGTTGCATTTGGTGTCATATTGTTTGCATTTTCAGAGGGTTTGAAAGTTTTTGGTCAGCTTGCATTTTGTGTTGGATTTCAATAAATTATATACAATATTTTGAGACATTATTTTATTTATTTCAATGAGTCTAGGAGAAATGTTTTTAATAAATTAACAGCAAAGTTTTTCTAAAATTCAGTGTGAAGGGCATTGGTATCAATTTATGGTATCGGGGTATCTGCATTGGTATTAGGGTATCTGTATCGGTATCGAAAAACATGGTATCAGAACAACACTAGTAATATCACTTTTCTTTTGTTTTGCACTCCCTTCCATTAGGCCGGTGATGTCACAGAGGCAAATCATACATTAGCATCCCCCGCTCAGAAACCACCCCTTGTCCTAGTGGTACAGCCAATTAGTGATGGGTAGCGGCCCCCAATGAGTATAAAAATCGAGACGGCCCATGTTGCTAGACCAGTCTTCCTTCCCAGCTCACATCACTTGGGAAGTGAAAGATTGACGCCAGTTTTTGTTTCCAGCATGCGCTGCTCAGATCCAATCAAATTTCCATTAGTCTTTTCCAGCACTAGTTGCTCGGAACTGATCTACCCCGCCTTAAGCCTAGCTTAATCATCGTTGCATGCGTTGCTCCAGCCAACACTGCCACGTCAAGTCTCTTATTGTTGCTGTCATTCCAGCATGCGCTTTTCGGAACACACCCCCTTGCCGACGGTCAACAGCAAAGCTTGCAGTAGGATAGGTCTACGTTTGTTTGGAGATTTTCCGCTATGTACCCCACAATCGTGTAACCCCCTGTCGTCACTTGTGATAACAGTGGATCCTATCCTAGTCTTTTTCAAGACTACAATCCTGCTAATCTCACACTTAGTTTCTTAAGCATGTGCCAGCGATTCAAGTTATGTAATTTCCTACAACACACATAAGCTAAGCAAGAGATCCAGTAAAGCTTGACGCACCCTTGTTCAGTCGGATGCCTCTGCCGACCAGTATATCAATAGCTTTAGAGGTATGAAGCATGCGTAGCTGACCCGGAGCTAGAGCGCTATCACCATATCTTTATTTTCTGAAAAATAAAACGTGCATGACCTTTAACTTGAGTACGTTTCATGTAGTCATAGTACCTTGTAGTTACTCTTGTCACCTACTTACAGGTATTCACAGGGGACTTAAGCCAAACAACTTCACACTTATTTTGAGCATAGTCCACACACTATCGCTAGCCTTTCCTTACTTGGTCAGTCGGCTACCAGACCACTCACCCTATTGGTGATACATGTAACATTCATACAAGCGAATATCTGCGGGTACAATACAGCTTTGTGGAGTGATTTCCAATTTCCTGATGCCTTTTGCCAAAAGGAGGAGACTGAAGGAGAAGGTAAAAGAGACTCTGTTTGTATCTGATCGAGCTCATGAATTTCAACCCTCACTAGTTAAACAGATAGCTAGTCTTCCACCCAGAGAACAGGCGCAAGCTCTCAGACACTTGCAAGAACCAAGAGAAGTCCCTGTTCCGCAGTATCTGTTTACACCTCCTACATGCTCCGGACCTGCAGCATACCCAGAGTACATCGCGAATATTTGAGAAAGCCTGAACTGCCACCTATTCCGGCCACAGCTTACCTCACACTAACGATACTCCTACCTCCATCTGTCTTCTGACCACAGGAAAGTCAGCTCACACCACCTGCTCCACCTACACCTGCACTACACTATAATTTGTTCTTGTTGAAACGTCACCCAGGTAGCAATGCATCTGCCATACCTGCGAAACGTAGACTGGCTCTGATAAGTCAAGATTTCGTGCCCTGCCGAGTAGTCATATGGCCAGTTCTTTATACCGGAAAAGCTCCAGCACCCTGGCAGAACTGAACTCCGCTTAAGAAAAGAGACTGGCTATCTCTTCTCCAAAAGTAATGATTTCTAGCTGCCATATCTAGTTAATAGACCCATGTGAGTATAAGTTTCTGGTACTTCACGCTTCAACTGCCAGGGTAGGCTGGTCAGTTCTGGCAATGTGTGCGGTGAAAGACTGAAGACTGGTCCTGAGTTGAATTCTGACTACGTATTTATACTCCGCCGAACGGTTGCTCGACGCTCATTAGCTGGCGTCTTGAAGGCGAGGGATGATAGCTGAATGGGGTTAGCAAAAAGCATAGCTCTCTTGAGTGACATCACCGGCCACTTGGAAGAAGGAGGCAGACAAATGATGAAACATACTAGTGGTGCCATCTAGATGTGATTAGCAGAACTTGTTGCTGTGAGGTGCATAGCTTCACAGAGCTGGTGAATAATAAAATCTTTGCTGTCTGGAATGTCCATTCTGGTAGGTGACGTCACATGTGGTCAACGGTATGCAAACTCCGTAGAAATCAGATGCGCAGCAGGCGATGCTGATGAGCTGAAGTTGTCTAGTTACCATTGTTGAAAATGCATCATGCATCAAATTACTATCTATAGAGGATTTAGTGGGTGCCCTGTGGGTGCAGTCACAACATAGATATAGTTAATATTACTTGACAGCATGAGGGATAGGACAGGTCCTGACATGGCCCATTCCAGGTAGGAACCTCCTCTTCCTGGGGCCTGTGCCTTCAGGTTGACCCCTGCCGAAGTCCTATTGATTGATTTGCGCTGCAAAACGCACTTCACAATGGACGGTACTAGGGCCTATAGCGACTTGGGGAGAGATCCCTCTCGGGAGAAGTTTAGCGAGCGGCGTGATCAGCTACAGACCTCAACTGCCCCTCTTGACTAACAGCATTTTCCATGCCAGGACCCTACAGCTCTCAGTAAGCGGCATGACCAGCTTGTAGCCTTAGAGTCATAGTGACCTAATATGTTTGTTTTCCCCAATCCTCAGGAGCCTCGGAGAAATGTGTTCTCTCTCCCCTTGCCACAGTGGTGCTAGAGGGTGGCATAACCAGCCAGCACTAGACACCAAACATTGACAAGAGGTGGGAGCGTCCATCAGAGGGGACTTGGTTGGATTCTCTATCATAGAGGTTGTGTGTGCACCTGGAAGTAGTCAGGTGGATATGCACATAGAAGGCAAAGTGGGAAAGGAAGGCATTAAATTAAAGAGAATGACCCGACCCCAAAGAGGTAACTGGTAGATATATGTTTTATTCCGTCTGAAGGATTTTATGAAACATTACCTCCGACCTGTGTCCAATAACATCTTATGGATGAGAGACTAAGTTTGCTAAGCTGTTTTGTTTACTGCAGGGCAGCAATGAGATTCAAACCGAAGTTTGAGGTGAGAGCAACCCTGGTACACACTATGCCTGGTATGGATAAGGCATGTAGGCCGACACTCATGGCTTTGTGCAATGCTCCGCGACAAGACCTTCTTACTACTCGTTGAGAAAACACAACTTTAAACGGAAATGGCAGCAAGATAACTATGTTCAAGTAGACACCGCTGAAGGCAAGCGTTACAGCTAGCGTGGTGAGATAGCAAGAGTTGCAGTTGTTACTCAGAAAAGAACTACTCACGAACTGCTCCATCTCGAGGGTAAGCAAGGGAATAGATATCCTCAAGATATGAGGTGATTAAAGGGTGACTGGAACAGGACGCATGGAGGAGGAAACCTCCCCTGATGGTGTGTGAGCATGCACGTTCGGTGCCGGCCAGCCAGGGCAAGGCAAGTGAGGGGGCGGGTCCACCCACTCAACTGGAGCATGGCATCGTGCAGATTGCCGGCCTATCAAGCATCAAGGTGATTCACTTGGCCTATAGAGTGGAGTGATACAGAGGAGAAATGAGCAGCAGCGCTCTGCGTTATGGTACATACATTACAAGTGTGTCTACGCAGAATGATTCTTAAGTAGTGAAAATTTATGAGGCATCTGGAGACAGATGTGGAGTGTTCAATGCACAAGTAGATGAAGTCCATGTAGTTATATTATTGGGAAACATGAGCTTTAAGTAAGCCATTTTAATGTATTCCTTTTTTAGGGATCATTTTGCCTACATCTTCATTACTGTTTTACGTCTCAAAATAATTATTATCTGTTTTTAAATTTCTGTCAGAATTATTGTAATGAATTTTATCAGTAATTTCAAAAAACAAATATCTAGTTGTCCTCTACTCTTCATTTAGCAAACACTGATGCGTGACATATCGGGAACGTATACATACTTAGGTCTGATAGTGGAAGACAGCTCTGGTGATTTTTGTCAAGGAGTTGAGTCAGGCGCTCCTCTAATGCAGAGGTTCAGTTCTGAGTAGGTACTGGTGCCTTCCTCATATACAGAACAGGCTGTGTGACTACTCATCAGGGCACGAAATCTGAGATGGCTTGTACTATATGGTGTTTTGATGGTATGACTGACATGAGGCTACCTGGGTCACGTTTCAGTACAGAAGAGTTTGACTGTGGTGTCATGACAATTGGTGTAGTCTGTGGTGTGGGTAATTCCTGAGGTGTGTGCAGAGGTACAGGGTGAAGTATGGCCGGAGTGAGGTGTGCAATGATAGATGTTGGCACTCTTTCAGGTCATCGGAGATACTCTAATATCCACTCAGGATATGCAGCATGGCCGGTACGCTCGGGTGGTGTGAAGAGATGCTGCGGCACGGGAACTTCTCCTGGTTCTTGAAGGTATCTGAGTGCTTGTGCCTGCTCTCGTGGAGACAGACTAGCTATCTGTTTGATCAATGAGGTTTGATACTCGTGCGCTCAACCTGATACAGCAAGTGTTAGTTTGAGCCTCTCTTTCAAACCTCTCCTCTGGGCAAAAGGCATCGGGAAGTGGAAATTTACCTTTATCCAACTGTACAGTGTCTGCAGGTAGTCATTTTACTGAATTGACATGTTCACCACAAGGGTGCGTGGTCCAGTCCCAGTCTTCCCTACTTAGGGGACACAACCTCCTCAGCGAAACCGCTCCAAAGAGATTGTGAACCCCAAGCCGATAAGCTGGTTCATAGACAGTGTACCTCTGTATGGCTCCTCCTTCCCTTCAATTCCTGGATTGCTGGGAAGGGTGGCTGGTACTAGTGCTTGAACTGTATAGAAAGCAGTGTGTATGGCTCGTATGAGTAGATCCCGTGATTACCTGCAAATACGTTATGCAAGGGTAACTACAATGTACAAGGCAACAAGGATGGTACTCAAATGATGATCCAACTTCACGTTTTATTTTATAAGAAAATAAAAACGTGGTGAAAGCACTCTAGCTTCAGGCCAGCGGAGCGGGCTTCAAATTTCAAAAGCTAAAGTTACGTAGGTCGGTAGAGGCGACCGACAACAAAGAATGGGAATGTGCTACTAGTGTTGATACGGAACAAACTCTTGCATTGTTGGTGTGCGTGTGTATTGCTGGAAACAACCTCACGTGATTGCCAACACAAGCTTGGAATATTAAGTAGGCTTCAAATTTCAAAAGTTAAAGTTACGTAGGTCGGTAGAGGCGACCGACAACAAAGAATGGGAATGTGCTACTAGTGTTGATACGGAACAAACTCTTGCATTGTTGGTGTGCGTGTGTATTGCTGGAAACAACCTCACGTGATTGCCAACACAAGCTTGGAATATTAAGTAGGTATGTGACAGGATGGCAGTCTTGAGAAAGACTCAGGATAGGATCCAGTGTAGCTACGGACATAACTGCAAGAAGTGTAGGGCTGCGGGGTACGGAGCGGATATCTCCTAACTGACGTAGCCTACCCTACCGCAAGCATTCTTGATGTACGGGGGTAGGTCCTGAGCAACGCATGCTAGGAACTGCGGTAACAATACAACATTTAACGGGCAAGAATGGGGAAGTGCCTGAGCTATGCGTGCTGGATACTGTTGATGAACACTTTGCTGAGTGGGGATGTGAAACAAAAGACAAGCAATAATTACTACTTGACCAATCTAGCTGGGATTAAATGAACTCACTGTTCTCTAAGCATGGTTACATTGGACCGGTGAATAAAACAATTTGCGAGGCGCAGGCAGACAGTACAATCTCATATCCTAACATAATAAATTTAACCTTCCAACTCCGTGCAAAAAACCTTAGGGATGGAGCTGAAGTAGTTAAAATTACATTATTCGAAAAGCGTCATGCGTCAACACATATGGAATTTAATTTTGTGGTGCATAACATTGTAAATATTCGGAAGCTAATGTATGCAATGTGAGTTTCTTTACTTTCTTTAGCAATGTACAGGTTTGCATACTACTGTATACATCACCATACTGCTGGTAATTACAGGTTTTTAGGAGGTGAAATTATTTATATAGTTCAGAAATTGTTTATTATCATTTTGAGGGATATTATGTTCATAATGTAGGTAACACACACACATTCATACTAATTAATTCCTTGCCACATTTCTTAGTGTTTTTAATGAAACAGCTTTGTATGGTAAAGTGAATTTAATAGTGTCTGAAAACATGAAAATATAAAAAATATTTTGGAAACCAGTGGTAATGAAAATAGCCTTTCTAGCTAAGTTTGGATTAAGCTATGTACTGGATTAATACAATTTGGGAGTCTGGATTCTTTATTAAAATAGTTTGTACAGTAATCCATTCATAGTTACTTCCTATTTGTTCTGAATCCCTGCTTAAGTTCTACTTTTAGGATATTCCGCCACCATACGCAAATAAAGCTTAATCAAGTGTAGAAAATTACCAACTTTTGAATTCATATTCATTTAAATGAAATATTATAGTTAGTTCTAGTTAAATATGTCATACGTGGGGTAATTTTTTAAAGGTTTAATTTTAAAAAGGGTGAAGAAACCATTCATATACTATACTTTTGTAATTGTTAAATTTTTATTGCAGGTTTTTAGTTTCATTTGGTTGTTAGTTCCATTCGATTTTGAATTTGACGCATATCACTCTCATGCATATTGGACATGTGCTCTCTACTTTTTGACTTCGCCCAATATCACACATTGATAACAATTAGGGACTATTCACACGCCGGCAGTCAATACATCTTGTGCCTACAGGATTGGTCCAAGCGTTACGGATGATTACATACACGTAGATAACATATTTAAATTGTACTGCCCACTCAAAAGTGGACATGCGGTCACCACCCTCACGGAAGAAATTATGTTACCCACTGAGCCACTGACATGGCCAAGCAGAAGAAGTTAGTTGGCAGGGATGCTGCAAGAGAGCAGCACCCTGTGGCTGATGTTGTCACTGCTGCTCAAGCCCTTGTGGAGAGGCAGTAAATATGTCATCAGTCTCCAGACAGGGAGATAAGAAATTGTGGCGTGGCCCATTCCCCAAATTTAAACAACCTCTGCGAAACAAGGCTAGCAACCCCTGCACCTCTGGGGCAGTCACCAATCTGAACTTTTTGTGTACAAGGAGAAGCGAAACCGCTCTTGCCAGTCGTCATCGGCCTGCCGACTTGAGTAAGGTCGGAGGGCATTCTCCAGTCTGTACAAGACTCTCCTAGGCTGCACAAGTTTTTCCAGTGTGCGAAGACTCTCCAAGTCTGCAAAAGACTCTCCTAAATCCGCACAAGGCTCTCCTGCTGCAAAGCGACCACTACTATCTCCAAGAAGCTCTCCATTTCCAACTGCTGCAGCACACGAAGAAAACCTATACAAGATTGGATTGGAATAATCTTCCATGACGCTGTCAAGACATCCACTCCAGGCAGCCAGAGGTATCTCAATGTCCCTGCACCTGTTTCCTTATTATTCAGAGTCAATCCTTCAAACTCTGCGGTAGCAGGTAGTATCATTATCCCTTCTGGACTACCACCCCTCGCCTCGCAAACCAAATTGCGATTTAGAACATTGAAATTATTTAATCATTTTTTTATCCACACATGCAGTTTTGCCCTCTCCTGCATTAACGTAATAATTATTTAGTTCAATTTATTTTTGTGTACAGAGTCAGGCATCCCCCTGCTTTTCAAAAGTATTTTAACAAATATGTTTATGTCCAAATTGAATCCACGCTATTTAATTACTTTTAACCTCAGTCATTTAATGAGTATGTGTGTATTTTGTGTCAGTAAATTTTGTGGCTCTTTAAAGCAAAACCGCTCCAGGATAGACACGAGTGGGCCAAACCATGTTGGGACTCCTGGCGCCTGAATAAGGCTATAGTTTTCATAAGACGGGGGAGCTCATGGGAGTTGTCCAGAATGCTCAAGTCTACCTAGAGATATGCTCACGACTATCCAGGCTGTCTAACCCGCTCATTATCTTGGATCGTCTGAACAAGACTGAACTCAGTAAGACTTGAGCTATGCTGGATAGACCGGGAGTGCACCATCGTAATTGAGTGTAGTAATTGTGAGCCAATAGCTATCTATTTTAATTGTTCTTAAATAATTGACGCATGCCCGGATAGACTACTAGGCACGGTGGTCAAGGATTTTGTCCGCTAGACCAAAAGCGGGATGGTCTGTCAATAGACTGCGAGAGACAAGGGGTGACTCCACATGCTGGACAGCTACAGACACAAAAATAATTAATGCAATTAATTATGAAATTATACTGTCCGCTTAGATTTTCGCATGTGGCTGCCACTCCTAAAAACAAAGATTGTTTTACTCGCCAAGTCATGGACACGCCAGAACAAATAAGGAAGTTAACAGCGACACCGTAGGATGGCAGCACCCCTGCGACCAGTTACGTTATAGCCGCCGAATCTCTAGAGGAGGCTGTAAATATGTCATCAGCCTCCATCCAGGGCAATACTGTATAAGGAGAGCCAGAAACGCTCTTGCGAGAAGAGTTCTTCGGCCTGCAGACTGCATTTCTCAACCCCTCATTCATTTAGTATAATTTACTAAAATATAATTTGTTTATGGCTCATTACTAACTACGCTACATCTACAGAGTATGGATGAGTACACTGAACACTTTAGGTTTCTAGGAGCCTGCACAAGACTTTAGTTTGGAAAGGCATACTAGGACTCCTAAGGTGTGTCCAGTACATCTGAACGTACTTGTGGAAGCGTTCCTGTACTAGTCAGCCAATCTCATGTTCAACACCTTGGAGTGACTGAGCAAGTCACTCCCCCTGAAGGCTGAACTCCCGACTGCTAGAAGACGAGCAAGCCCATCTATCGAGTTGGTAAGTGGGAAGAAGCCATTTTAAGAAATGATTATTATATTCACGATTTTCATTTTTCTATCTATTGTAATTTATTGACATAAGGGTATCTATGCCTAAAGGAGGTGGACAGCAGAGTAGCATTCACCGACTAGCCCAACGAGCTATACAAAGAGATTTACCACAGATAGAGGTTATTTCCACAGTTGAATCGGCTAGGGAGGCTATACCATACCAACCCCTGCACGAGGCAAGGTCTATCACACCCTGTAGGGAAGTCCTCGCTATTAATGAACAATAAAATAGCTATTTATATCCACTACTCGGAATCTGTTGGCCGTGGAACGATTATGATCATGAGAGTTTTCTAAGCCCACCGACGCCTACTCTGGAAGTGAGACTACCCACACCAATACAGCCCAGTGTAGTTACCTCACCTACCATGTGTAGAACACGGACTGCTGCCGGGAAGATTCTCGATATCATCATTCGTCCCAAACCGATACGTAACCCCAGACTAGCAAATCCCACCCTAGACTTTGTACCTGTTTGTAAACCTATTAGGTCAGCCCCATATAGGTGTCCCAGAAGCAAACAAGAGGCAGAGTAATGCGCTATCCAGGATCACGTCAGTCATCTCCATTTCATCCTCATTGACATCTTCATGCTCATTTGAGTTTTATTTAATTTGGACAGCTGGCTTCCCATATCTTGATGACCTTCATGCTGAGCAAGGTCAGACACTCTGGGAGGGCATCTGTCACGATCAATCTCATCCTGGGGTTTTTATACCCCTCCACATAATCAGAACCCTTCTATCAGGTGTTACTCCATCAGGAACCCCAATGTGAGCATAACCCCGACCCTCCAGGAAAGAAAAAAACCCCTTCCAGACATTCGCCTACTGCCGAAGGGCTACCTTGATTATATCCCGGAAGGAAATCAGCGCGTTTACTTGCGTCAGCTATAAGTTACAAGTAAGAGTAGGCAAGAGAGACCATTCAGGGTGTGTCAACACAAACCGACTAGGCTGGCCTCGTATAAATGCCCAGGTAGCATATGAGAGACCGAGCAGGAACTGCCGGGAGAAATATAGTTCATCTCCATTTCATGCATATAGCATACCCATTAATTCCCCTTTTAAATTAATTAATGACTGCTGGCATCACGCATCTTAGCAACCTTTACAGTGAGCAGGACCAAACTTCATGGGAGGGAAGTCTAAGCATTCAAGCTCAGCCTCTGGTTTGATTCCCCTCCTCCAACTACCAACTCTTCATCGAGCAAGTGTCCAATTAGATCTATCAATGTGGGCAGATCAACGACCCTGCCAGGCAAAGCAATTCCAAAGCACTACTACACTGTGTAAGGGTATGGTATACCCGTAAATAGAGGAGGGAATCAGCACTCTCACTAACCAGATATTATTTCATTTATCCACTAGACCTGCTAGTTAGTAGGAGCATCACCGATAGCTTGCCGGCGAGCAAGTAAATGAGAGAGAGAGAGGAGTGTGTCAAACTTGAGAGTTGGGACCAAGAAATTGAATTATTATCTTTATTCCATCAATACGTAGTGTTCATAACAAAAGAAGTTTTCTTCCCCCCATCCCATTTTTAATCCCAATCTACTGAAAATTGACTGGGAAAAGAAGACCCTACCACTGCCCAAGTGCACAAAATGACTAATTTTGGAGAATCAAAAATTAACGGAGAACTGGTTCAAGTCAAACCAACCCGTCCATAGTTTACTTGAAAGTAAATGTTTTATTTTCTGTTCTTTATCTAAGATCGTAAATGCTTCACAAAACCCTAATTCTTATGTATTTTGTGTTTTGAGTAGTGAACATACTTTTGATCTAGATTCTGCACCTCATCTTTGGCAGGAGAGGAAATATGAGATGCTATAATCACAATATTGGGTGAATAGACAGCGTGATTGTACGGATTTTCCTCTGAGTAATTTGTTTTGTGTTGTTTTTGAACATCGCAATCAGCAGGAACAATTGGCCTAAGTTTCCTAGGCAATGTAGTAACTTTTAGATTGCCAATATTTCTTGAAGGGGGATCAGGCCCCACCATCTTGGACTTTTTATTTTCGGTTACTGCCAACAAACGTGGATTTTGGATGAATTTTTTTGGACAACGTGACATAAGGCATAACTTAATGCACATTCTGAAATCTTTTTTGTTTGATTGCCTAGCTATTATGACCTCTGTAGTCGCTCCCACAAAATAATAAATTATTTTACCTTGGCTATTACGAGTTAGAAAATATTAACTGCAGAGAAGTTGTAACAATTGAAGAACAGTAAAGAAACTATTATTCATGCTTTGTTGTGCCAAAAATTGTAGTGCATGTTCTGAAATAGAATTTGTGGCGGAAAATCTATAAAAATAATTCAACATATACAATCCCCCCTTAATTACAATACTTACCCTCATAGAGTTAACAGTTTTGGCAATAGGTTGGAAATATATGATTAAATTTCTTTAGTTGTCTGGTTTTATGGTACAACAAAAGGTTTGATTTGCATATATTTTCAGGACAAATTATAATTTATTATGATAATTGTTTCATTTGATGTGTGACACATTTCTGCGCTTTTAGGAAGTACTCTCTCTTAAGCAATTTCACCCTATCTTGGAGCATACTCGTTCCTTATGAGGCAGGTCAAGCCACTTAAACAGTAATTGAGATGGGACACGTGCCTACAGGCCACATTGGCACGCTCAACTGCTACTACAAACACGTGCTCCTAGATTTTACTGTTCACCAAAATTCATCCAGAAGCCGTCACGACAACACCCCTCTCTGAAGATCCGGAATCCACTGATTCTATATAATCTTGCTAGAATCTCTCCCATCCACGTGACAGCTGGTGTCACATATTTTTTTTGACAACCTTTATGGTGAGCATAACCAAACTCCGAGGACGGGAGACGTATTTGGTTAAACTGACCCTGGGGTTTGAATCCCTTCCTCTTGTCAAGGTTACCCAGCCTAAAGGGCATAAATCCCAACCTTCCAATGTGGGAGGATCTATGACCCATCCAGGCCAGCACACTTCACATACTACTCATTTCTAAAGGGAATATTGAACCACTATACCCCATGAGGGAATTCAGTCTCCCCACCTCTTGGAATTAATCTCATTAATTCCCGAGAAAGGGAGTTACATCACCTTTGAACCACATCCAATTCATCAGGCAATAGTAAAATATGGAAATGCCCTGTAAGCCTAGACAGGCAGTGGTTAAAGCATCCCCCTCAATAAACTCCCCCCCTTCATCTTGGAGCAACACCACAACTTCCACAGCACCACTTCGCCACAGTTAATGCCGCGGCTGCTGTTCAGTTGCTACCTACAGCAGCTAGCCAGCCAGCGAGGAGAAGCATGCCCCGGCTGTACATTCAAAAGGTAACATTTCAACGAAGGGTTGTGTGTGTTACGCCAGATTTTGTTCCCGTGAGGAAACTCACTAGGCCCACATTGTATAACGGTAAGGCATCAAAGCATGATTAAGGTTCCCGTATTTTAAATTTTTAATGTCCTTCGCGATACTGGTTTCACATTGGTCGAAGACCTCCCCTGTAATAAAAACCCAGACTACTCTTAACTTCCAATTTTACACTAGTCCTAACTTTCAAGGTCCCCAGTTATATAAGCAGGACGGATGCAAGTAAGCCCCTCCATCTAAGATCTCTGTCCCAACATGGCGAACCCCCAGCGTAGCTGGTACTTGTTCTAATCCATGTATGTTAAGTGATGCCCCTCATTGAGGTCAGTGATGTCCTCCTAACCCCCTGGGCTTACATTCAACTCCGACCTGCGTTATTCTTCTAGAGTAAGTGAGAGGTTTTTGTTGTACACCACTTGGCACTTGCTGTGAAATGTAATTGTTTCTCTAACATCATAGGTTATTTACCCCTAGGTACAGTAGGATGGACGCACATGGGAACTCGACACATTATTGTTAAAACATAGAAAACCAATAAATGGAAAAAATAGTTATTTATTGTTGGTATTAATTGATCTGTTTAAATGTTCACTGCTGTTTTCAGGCATTGAAAGACATTGACTATGAAGTGACAGAGAAGATGTGTATGGAATCTCTCCTAGATATCGAATTTACAGAATCTGCTGGGAAAGGCATTTTCTATATTGGTAAGTGAATTAACTTTTCTGAGTTTTTGCTCTTCCAAGCATTTTATTAATATAGCAACAGTCATGCATATATGGTAGAAATAGTTGTTAAATCTTCTGGAATTAAAAGTTGCTAAGTGTAATAAACTGTGCTATTCCATGTTCCAACAGGTGCTGTTATATCAGAAACACACTCATAATACCACTTTCACAATTAAGACTTACATAATTTAACATGCCAAACCTAACATATAGATAACCGGTATAAATAAATAAATAAAACAGTAGTACCTATCTGTCAATGTCGAACAATTACAATTTAAGAATTCATATACTGAATAGAATGTGTGAGTAAGTAGTAGCTTTTTAACCAGTATTATGAATGTTTTTTTGTTTGAAAACAACTCATTCTGTTGTTGTAATGAAATAAAATTTTTATCGTACCTGAGTACATATGTAGGTACCTTTTTGGAAAAGAGAGAGCAAAGTTTTTGATATATGCAAAGTATGTACGACTATTTCTAGTTTGATAGTTATGTACATCAGAGTTCAAGTAAAAACTTTTTATATTATTAGCTAAGTAGGAAGGAACTTCATAAATATACTGACTTGGAAGAATAAGTATCCCTTCATCTTTAGACAATGGTCTGTATGAGTCCCTCAGTTGTTACTTACATATGAATTTAACCACTTTAAAATGTGAACCTGTTGTTCCTCTAACAAATTCAATCAAACCTAAATGTAACTTGTTGTTCATTAATTTAAATCAGTACATTATATAAGTGTAAATTTTAAAAAATATTGGACTCTTCACGTAACGCACATTGCCACAGTCACAGTCAATTTTGTAGGGTCAATTTTATACTTTGTCAAGACATTTAAAGGTGCTGAACAAAACTGGTAGGCTACATGACTCCCTCAGTGTTTTTGCTTAAGTTAGTTTGCCTTCCACTTGTAAAGTACAGTACCATTTGTTTATTAATAAATGATGGGGAAAAAATAAATAAAACTGAGTTAAATTAAAATAACAGCAAAAACAGATAAAATGCCTTTTCACTGTTAAATATTACTCGGACACAAATTCGCTGCCTAACTATGATACACCACGAGCTCTGTCTGTTACATTATTTCAGCCTTAACACCCTGGTGATCCCCCTAGTGTTCCGTAGTGCCAAACGCCGCCACTCATTTTGCCTCTGTACCATTCCTATCTACAAGCAGAGTTAACCCCTTGCCGCCTGAGAGGCCAGCAACCTGCACGATGCCACAGTTCAGTCCAGTGAGTGGCCCCACTCCCTCGCTTGCCTTGGCTTGTTCGGCAGACACCAGATGCGCATGGGCGCAGTCCATCATAGGAGGTATTCCCCTCCATGCAGCCTGCTCCAACCATCCCTCGCTCGCCATGTCTCTCGAGGGTATTTATTCCTTTGCACGCCCTCCAGACAGGGCAGTTTGCAAGTAGTTAATATCTGTTCACTAGCTGTAGCTCTTGCCATCTCACCATACTAGCCATAATTCTGGTCTTCAGCAGTGCCTACATAAACATTTTGCTGCCATAACCATTTGAAATTGTGATTCTCAACATATCAGTGTGAATCTCTTGTTGCGGAGCCTTCTCATAAGTCCCTAAGTCTCGATGTTGGCCTAAGTGCCTCGTCCATGCTGGGCGTAGTTGGTACTGTGGTCGCTCTCGCCACGAACTTTGCTTTGCATCTCCTTGCTGCCCTGCAGTAAGCAGCTAGGCAAATCTGGTCCCTCATCCATCAGACATAGTAAGCACAGGTCAGTGATATATGTCTTATAAGCTCCTTCACACAAAATAATACATATATCTACCAGTCACCTCCTTTTTTGTCTTGGCATTCTCTTTCACTTTCAGCCTTCCTTACCTGCTTTGCCTTCTGTGTGCATATTCACCTAACTACTACTTCCAGTTGCATGCACAATCTCCATGATAGTGAATCGAACTATGTCCCCACTGAAGGGCTCTTCAACCTCTTGTCAATATTTGGTGTCTAGTGCTGGTTGGTTACGCTACCCTCTAGCACCACTGTAGCAAGGGGAGAGAGCACCTTTCTCTGAAGCTCCTGAGGCTTGAGGAAAACAAATACATTAGGTCACTATGACTCTCAGGCTACAAGCTGGTCATGCTGCTAACTGAGAGCCGTAGGGTCCTTGCGTGGGGAATGCTGCGAACCCAGAGGGGCAGTTGAGGTCTGTAGCTGGTCACACCGCTCACTCAACTTCTCTCAAGAGGGATCAGGAGACCCTCTCTCCAAGTCGCTGTAATGCCAGAGTACCGTCCATCGTGAAGCGCACATTGTAGCACCGATCAATCAATAGGACTCCGGCAGGGGTTGATCCGAAGGTACCAGCCCCAGGAAGAGTAGGTTCCAACCTGGATGGGATGGAACATGCCAAAACCTGTCCTACCCCCCCCCCCCCCTTTCTCTGTGATGCTACCTAATTTTAACCACATTTACGGTCCTGCCTGCACCTAAAAATACTATATCCTCTAAAGATGATAATTATTTACACTTCTTTTGTTTTGTAATCCTGTATACAATTTAACGTAACTTCACTAATGTGCATAAGGCCTGTTGCCCCCAGGGTTTACGCCCAAGAACGAGAGGAAGCAGCCTTCTTGCGATGGGCTGCATACTCAGGACCTGGAACTCGGGACGTGCTGTTCCCACACCCTGAGACATGTGGTATTCAGTATCAAGACCACTTTCACAGCTGCTTCCAAAACCTCCTAAATGGCAACTACCCAGTATCATTCGACCTATTGGTGCGCCGGTACCTTTTCTAGAATAGCTCTCCATCCAGCTCCACCTTCCTCTGTTTGTCAAGTCATAGAAATACCATCTCAAACTGCAGGACCCAGAAAGTAAGATAAAAATTCTTGTTATGGAGACTCCGTTTCCGTGGTCTCTAGAGGATTACTGAGCCAGTGCACCTTCATCTAGGTTGGCCTAGCTGGCGTCAACTTCAAAATGCAAGAGAAGATTTTGATTTAAAAATATTTCCTTACATAGTATAAATGTTTCCAAAAATTTTCTAACCTTAAATATGTTGAGTTTTTCTACAAGGAAGTGGCAGAAACCTCTTCATTTTACACAAATTTTCTCCCATTGCAACTGTATATTTATTATTTTACTAAGAGACAAGAGTTTTCATGCAAGTTTCTTTTTGTGCCAACTCACTGTTTACATTGCAGTATTAGCACACTGTTCAGTTTATCAAAACACATAATAGTCTTCACTTTCAAACTCCAGTGAATGATTAATAACCATTATTGTTTTTGACTTTCTTAACTGATTTTATAATGTAATCAGCCGACTAAAATTACTATCCTCGCGTAACTTAATTGTTATCAAGAACCTAACCATAAAGTACTAAAGAGAATTACAATGTTGGCACCAGTAGTATTTTTTAATTTGTCTTACTTGAGACAGCTTTGCATGCTGTATATGACTTACACTAGTGCTGCGAGGGTGGTAAATGGCAGACGGTTCATGTCATTATTTTTGTGTGCTCAAACATTTTGTTCCTCCAGGGTCAGATTGTAACGGAAAAAGAATATTATCGGTTCATGATAAGTGATGCCGTATCCTTAAAATAATGCTATGTATATGTAGCAACATGCTGTTTGAGTGGTAAAAAATATGTGATTTAGTGGCAACAAGTATATTGACTGCAAGAGCTCCGGATGTTAAACTAAGATTTCTTGTGGATCGTAAATTGTATTGCCGTGTATGATATCGGGTGATTGTCTTTGTGGTGCAAGAAGTGCACAAAATTTCACATAAAGGAGCACAACAGTTCACTACTGGCAAGAGAAAATGGTCGTGGCACAAATGCCAGAGTTCCAACACACAATTTTCTGCTTTCTAGTTAGCAAAGCAGACGAAGTAAGTGAGATGTATGAAGAGTTGCTTCAAGATGAGTCGAAAGAAGGTTATTAACAAAAGAAACAAATTATTGGCAAATTTTTGGGTGTTGTGTGCTAGCCCACCAGAAAACATTAATGATGTTAGCGGGTGGCTCTGATCTCGTAGCTTGTTGAAATCGCCTCCTAGATGGTGCTGCTGTGTAAAGGTAGGCTGGGGAAGGGGTAAGAAAGGAGGCGATGCAGGCTCGGACGTATGGTGCCACACCATGCACTTGGAAAACAGTACGTTGTTGCCAAGTCATCAGCACCTGCCGATAACAGAGTATGTCCAACCACCCAGCGACAACCATGCTGTACGTTGAACGACTCGTGGATCAGCGCATTAGCAGCAAGAACTGACGCAGTCAACCACTCAACTCGCTTGTCCGTAAAAATTATTTGAAAAAAATTATGGCGCTTTCACCACTAGCCCTACGCATAATGGGGCTTCGTATAGAATTGTAAATATTCATGCACGTTCATTAGTTGACCTGTAAAAAAAATAGTAACCTAATAAATTTTTCTACTCAAAAACCTGAATTAACATGGTCCAATAAAAAGTATGCTAAAATTGTGGGTATTGGTCAAAATGCAGTATTTAAGCATCGTAAACCTGAATAAAACATGATAATGTAATATTCTGTAAAGATAACGTTTCTAGATTCAATACTTTTCACGAGGCAGCATGAAATGTTTAGGTATCGCTCTATTTTGTGGCTACACACACTGATAAAATTTAAAAAAACGTGTTCATATTTGCAAATGTGCGTATCATATAGCCTATGTGTTTAACTCCTAGTGTATATTTATGAAAATTGTTTACACTGCAAATTGTTTTGATAATCATAGTATTAATTCAGGAACACAGTTTAAAGGTTGTATTTATCAGTTTTATGATTATGTAGAACATCCAGTTGAATCAATTGCAATAAAATACACCTATATTTAACATGTATGGGCGTACTATATACTAGAGACTACCATATTATCAGTAACGAAGTTTACTTATGTTCATTTGATTAATTATTTCAATAAACATACTTTCTTTGGTAACCGCAACACAGCGTCACTAAGATGATAACCATTCCAGATGCATTTTTGATAGTGAATTGTAATAAAATCAACAAAATTGATATAAGAAATAAAGGTAAATGCGGTATTCTCACTGATTTACAATATTAATAGTCACATAAAAATGTAATCTGTTGTTTTATGTAGTTTATTTTAAAAAAATTAATGTGTTTCAAGGTAGTCTATCTTTTCTACTGCGTTTTGCAGCTAAATTTCTCTTCGTTCAGTGTTTCTCTATCTCTTCATGCCAGATGTGTCTCCAACATTTTACTATGAAAGCCCGCACGTTGTTGCATGGACGTGTTCGCGAGCCATGAAATGTGCACATTACTTTGAATGCATAGATGTAATAAGCTACTGTACATCCTCTGGAGCAGAGATGCATGTGGTGTATAATAGGAAATATTCTAGTGCTACTGCAAATTGTGCATTGTCTTGGGACGATTTTCAATATTGTATTGGATAATCACCACACCCAACCGAAATAGGCACAAAACGCAGCAATGTGAAGTAAGCTTGGGTCTCAAAAACAGGCCGCTGGCCGTGAATTCATGACACGTGAAAGACAACAACAAAGAACTAGTTAACGTATGTCGATTAACGAAGTAAGCGTAAAATAGCACACGTTATGTAGGTTTTTACGGTACATAAATAGAAAATATTCATAAGCGACACTGCCTATCATGACAAAACATTGGAGGTGGAGTACGTAAATTAAAACAGATAAACCAGCAAACATGTGATTGAGTAAAAGTTAATTTTTATTAATCTTTACTTTGTATCTACATTGCAGTACCTATTTCCACTGTACGGTGACCGCTGTAGTTGGCGCATGGAGTCACCCAAAACAAAATGCCAAGTTTGACAAAGAACAATATTTAGTAAAATTAATATGATTGCTTTTTAAAAAACCAGAAATTCAATATCAAAGTAAATTAAGGCTGCGGTCACACAGTGTACAGAACTACAGGCTTTTCACAGTAAAATGAGCACTTTTTTTACATCCTACTTCTGTATTTTGTGAGATTGTATGAACAGTGTAACATAACTATGTACATATAAATATGGGAATATAAAATTAATTTTTTGTCTATATATAAATATGTACACATAAATATGGGAATATAAAATTAATTTAAATTTCTATTTTTGCATATACACGTATCCCTACAATCATAAACAACGAATTGATATGTAATAACTTGCTATGTTTTCATCTGGGGCGAACAAGTATTTTTTTGGTTTTCTCAGCGTGCTCCCATTTTTACATATAAGTTTTATGGGTACAAGCTAGATGCTTTACTGCTAAAAGAACTGCATTTATATAGAAAAAATGACAGTTGATGTTCTGACTCCGTTATGTAAACATCAATTTCGAAGTGCTCTCTCGCTATACCACAAAGATGAATTGCGAAAACAAAGGTGTGCCTTTGACATCAACTAACATGGAGCAGCGACCTGCATCATCGCTAACTGGTTGTCTCCAGTGTCGATTCTGCGATTGAGTGTTCACCTACGGTCAAAATGCTCGACGACATGAGAAAACAGCTTGTACGGAGAGACCTTTTTGCGCGATGAAGCATTACGACAATGGTCATATCCAGCTTTTCAAGATGATACACTTAAGGAAGATAGTCAGATTTACAAGGGTTCGTCTACTGGGAGCCAGTAAGTAATGTTATTAATACCTCCTCCTGCATCGATGGGTACGCTTTCCGCAGACGATTATTATAAGAAAGTTAATGCTAAAGACGGAATGAGTGCAGTACAGTCGGTTTGTGCGGAATGTACACTAGCAAAATGTTTGCGTAAAGTCGACGAACTTCAAAATAAATGACCATCAGCTCTAAATACTGATGAACATACAACTCCTGCTGCAAAGAAAAGTAAACGTGATATTTATGATGAAGTGGGAAGTGAAGACGAACATGAAGACAGCATTGATAATGACTATGACGACAGTGATAGTGTTGAAGATGATGATTATTCCCTCGACGGACCCACACATTTCCCCAATGAGTTTCCTTCGACAATTGATGCGAAGAAGAAAGAATATGACGGTTATACTGAATATATGTTTACTGAAGATCCCAACAAACTTGTAGACAGACTTTGATCTTTGCTTGAGCTTCAAAGACGTGGGGATCAATTGACCATGAAAAAGGTGGTTTCGATCGTAAGAGAACTTAAGGCTCGGGGTTGTAGCGGATGATGTGACGAACTGCTTTCTTCTGAAAAATGTTATTACAAAATAATAATAATTTGTCATTGTAAAATAACTGTTTATCCGTTATTTTTTGTGTGTTGTATCCTCTTAACACTCACAACTTTAAAGTGGTGCTATGAGCACTTGCTTATAAACATCAAGATCTGTACATAGAATGATAATGAAGACTTAAGTATAAAAATGCCCGGTTAGTTGATTGCATACACAAACATTAATTCTGCCGACATTTACAAGTTTTGGAGACAGGAGGTGAATCGTTTTTGTTTCTTATATGTATGGACAGAGGCAGCTGACAAGTCCATTGATTTCTAGAAACTGAGTAGGATTGAAGCAGATTGAGAAAGATTGCTGAGGATTGGTGAGGATCGAGGAGAATTGAGGAGCATTGCTGAAGATTGAGGAGGATTGGTGAGGGCTGGTGAGGAGGATTGGCAAGGAAGATTGAGGAGGATTGGTAAGGATTAAGGAGGATTGGTGGGGGTTGGTGAGAAGGATTGAGGATGATTGGTGAGGATGATTGAAAAGGATTGGTGAAGATTGGTGAGAGGAGTTGTGGTGAGGAGATGGAGGCCCACCGACTAAACAGCCAATAGCAATTGGTATCAGTCGTCTGCTGGGGATGGAACGAATGTGACTAAATTGTGGTGCAGGGGTGAGTATGAGAATAATGTGCTATGTTATTTGAGTTTTTATATTTTTTAACATTTTTGTGATTTTTTTTTTGTTTTTTAGTATTAGAAGGTGGGTTGGAAAGTGGAGGGGGTGGATATTTAAGGTGTTGGGATGAGTGTGAGGTTAACGTTATATGTTCTTAGTGTTTTTTAATTTTTCTTTGTGATTTTTCTTTGTTTTGTAGTAATAGAAAGTGGATTGGTGTAGGGGTGTTGATGTTTAGGGTGGTGGGATAAGAGTGAGGTTAACGTGATTTTTTTTTCTTTCCTTCTTTTTATTTTTTTTATTTTTTAAAAGGATTTTTAAATTTTCTGTGAGTTTTTTCTTTTAATTTTCACATTTTTAAGGTCAAAGGTCAAGGTCAAAGTTCAAAGATCACTTGTACCCAAGATGGTGGTCATGTGACTTGAATGGCAGAGCAGGAAGTCCAGAATCCAATATGATGGCCGAAATCCCGAATCCCTGTTCCTACGCTCCTGCATCAGCAAAAACTATTACTTACTGCTCATCTTGTCACAGTGGCCATTATGTTTAGCAATTCAGTCCCCCGGAGTGCCATGTTTGGTTACATTTTTATCAAATAGGCTAAGTTAGCATTGTGCAGATTACTCTTTTAGTCACCCAAAGATGTGACCACAAATAAGGATGAAGCTTCCATGCATAAAACCAAGGAATATTTCATTAACTATCTACATAGTGACACCTGAGGTTACGTACACGATGAGAGCCACCCAGCATCTCAGTTAATCACAACTGACCTTACTGACTTCTCGTACCAACCATACCAGCCATTTTATAGTTCACACAAACTGCCATAATAACCCCCATACCGGCAATTCCTACAAACCATACCGACGAACCATGGCATTGATGGTATGATTCGTTGGTATGTTGATAATATGATATTTTGTGTGAACTATAGAGTGGTTGGTTTTCTTTGTATTATAGGTACTTGAGATAAGTTGTGGATAACTGAGATTCCTGGCAGCTTTCGTCGTCATTCTTAGTTGTCGAGATCTATGTCGATGAGGGCAAGATTCATATATTGTATGCATGGGGATTTCGGCCTAACGTGCAAAAACTATGAGTGATGAAATGTGTAGTTGCATGCAAAAATAAATGTATCGCAAGTTTTAGCTACGTGAAACACTTAAAACCACTCAAATATTCATAATAAAATGACAATTAAGAAAAAAACTGACAGTATTACTCATTAACTTTTTCTTAACTACACAGAACTCTTAAATCAACCCTCAAGACCTCGTTGTTTCTGAGTCGTCCAAATCTCTTAACTCAACAACAGAACTCTTAAAATGAAACGAATATATTTTTCTTAATCTAATGTCATATTAGTTTGTAAGTATTTACAGTTATATTTACTATAAAAGCAATTGTTAAGTTGCCAAGTTGGCAACTGGTTTTCCAACTATTTTTCTTGTAAATTTCTGAGTGTACTATGTATTTTTATTTTATGGTAAGTAGTGTTAGTGCACCAGTAATGCCCCTAATTTACAATTGGATCATCCCACGCTTAGTAATCCTGAGCGACGTTTTCTTTAAGTTAATGACAAAATTGTTCCCTGTCTTTCATACGCGCATCTTTTACAAAATACTTATTAAATTGGAAACGATGTGAGCAATTACTTGGTGGATCAAGCCATATTTGGTCTAACTGACTGTTGATTTTTCTTGACAAAATACAAGATAACTATCCAGATATGTATAGGGGCTTTGGATTACAATTCGGATGGTGACTTATGCTGTTTCCGCTTGATATATAGCAGTTTCCACTTGCTTGGCAACGGGGGTCGGTGCTTGGCTGAGGGATTAACTTATTGCGGAAAATCTCGTGCATACGTCAGGCATTATTTTATGTATACTAATGCATAATTTGTTTGCAATTTTTAACGAAATGCGTGAGTTTGTTTTTAACAGGAACCTTGAAAATAATTCAATAATTTTTTTTTTTCAGGCCCTTTCAGTTGTTTACTGAGCTCCGCTCCCCCCTCCACTTGGTCTTCCAGGCTTAAACATTAATGTGGACATTTATAAGAAAATGTTTTATGCAACATCATCTGTCATCAAACTCCTTAAACTATTTGTCGCTTAGTGAACAATAGCCGTACGGAATATAACTGCCTTTAGTATGAATTATCCAAAGAGGGCAGGAGGTTTCAGACTTCCTATGGATCCTTAGAATTAAGTGTATTCTAGTACCTAATTTCACGCATACAACATAGTTTGTTCATAATTTCTTGCAATTTGCATTTAAATTACATGTATGTATTGTATTACCCAAAAAAAATATCATCATCACTTCTCGTGCAGTACATCAACAAAGTAGGCCTACTCATGCTTTGTTTCATATATGGTAACTATAACTGCGCTGTTGCAGTCTCGAACATTATTTGTATGGTGCATACTTAACTAGCAAATTTAGCTACACGCACATGCTGCATTTTCCTTTTTACAGATTTCCGTTTGCTACATAACAGCAGTTGTTTCTGCGTTTTGCTTTTCCCATTGTGTATTGTTTGTCTGATAACGCACGTGGAACTGCAACACTTGCATGTGGCCATCAAATTCTTGGACCGCAGCTGGGATTACAAACGAGCACAAGCATAATTGGTCAAGGCTGCTCAGTCGGCACTATGAAAGACGTGGCTCCCCTCAAGTTGCACGCGCCGTCTAACACGTCACCCATTACTCCACAAATATTTTGTTTACGTCCTGACATATTACAGTTACGCCACCATTGTCTTTGTCAATGGTTTTGTAGTAAGGAAGTTCGCTGCTTGATTTTCAAACCATTAAACTGCATAGCCTGTAATGTGCAGCGGATTTAATATTTAAACTTGCAATATAACGTACTTTCAATAATGAAAACATTATTTTCGTCTTGCAGCACGGTCGTCGTTTTCAAAACGCGTATTATGGTTTTTGTTTAAATGCTTAATCATGTAAACTGACTGCGTAATGCGACCTACAATTTTGCATTGAAATCCCTATCTCTCGCATACTGTTCCTGTCGATCGAGCCGGCCCTTAAGGAACAGTTTGCGGCTTACGAGATTGTGTATTGCGAACTACATAAAGTGGACAGTAAATTGCTTTAAAAATAGTGAGGTTAGGTTTCCCAGGGCACTACTTATGATGCGCAAACAGCTTTTTTGCAGCAGGTGTCAATGTTGCCAGCATTGTCACTGCCTGTTTTCAGTGGTAACCGTGCAGAATGGAAGGGGTTCACAGAGTTATTCACTTCTGTGGTTGGCCATGTTTCCCACTTAACCATGGTGCAAAACTCATTATTTGTTGGGATGTCTTAGTGGTGAGGCACATGACATAGTGAGCAATGTACCGGTCACAGAAAAGAATAAATATAATGTTAGAGAAGCTGGACATACTTTTGAAGCGGTCATTTAAAATGTCACATGAAGAGGACCTCCCCTCGTACCACCAACTAATGAAGTTTCTTAACCAGAAGGTAAGGGCAGCAGAGCAAATGCAGTTGGTAACAGTTGCAGCACAGTACCCTAGTCATTCCCATAAAATTACAGGCAGCAGGTTTCCTAGTTAGACCAAGTGGCAGCCATTGAATAAGAATTGCCAGCTTGCAACAAACCTCACAATGACTATGCTTGTGTCCACTCATGACAAGTCAAACAAGCTGATGTTTTGTTTGCATGTGAGGGGTTCATGCACTGCATAAATGCTAGTGGGTCGATTAAGGATCTGTTTTTGCCCCATTGTAATAAAGACGTGACACAGGTAAGACATTTGACAGCAAAATGTGACCACCAATCCATTATGATGCGACACAGGTATGACGGCAACACCTTTTTTATGACCCCCGAATGTAGCTTCCTTCATATGTCATCATATCATAAGACATATATGTTATATACAGCAAGGTTTGAACTAGGGGAGTTTTCTATGTATTTTGCAACACTTGGCTCGCAAACACTATTATTTCCTTCTAAGAATTAATATCTAACCATTCCTTCAGATATGTGCGCTACATTCTACATGCTGCACCATTATAAGTTTATGTTTTCATAAGCAAACTAAGCTAGCCATTTAGAAACCACAGAAAACACAGTAAAATGGTTTTAAAATAAAAGTGTATTAGTTTTGCAAACTTTATTTGTAAGACGTGTCTACACTACAGTTTGGAAAAATTGTTTACAGCATGTGTGAAGGCGGCAACCTACATGCTCAGTTCAAAAATCTGGTGATTGATAGCAGGAGAAACACTCAGTTTACCACTGTCCCAACAGATAGCGGTAAAGTTGACATTGTATAAGGTAATGCATTTTAACTCCTGGAATATTATCATCTAAAGCTTTCAGTGTTGCACCAAAACTTCTAGTTTTGAGCCACAATAAACTGTACAGTAAGTCAAAGTGGGTAATCACAATAAATGTTGTAATGCTTATTAATAGTGCATGAATTTTATATTTCAATGACACAATATTTACTGTGCAGTACATTGATTATGTTGATGGTACTTTGAAGTCAAAATGAATCATATTCGGAATGGATTAAAGTAGTTAAACTACATTTTGCAGCGAAAGATTGCAATATTTTTAAATTTATTAAAATATCATTTTCTTGGTTACTAGTCAATAAGTTAAGATCCTAAGTATCAGTAGCCCCAACACACACAAATTTTATGAGGAACACACGTTATAGTAACAACGCCTTAGGTAAGACGAGGCAGTTAAGTCACTCAGAAATGTAATCACTTTTTCATTATGGCATCATAACGAGGTCATCACACGAACAATACTTCTTTAAGCAAGATGTCTTCTGCAGAAAGATCCGTAATCAATCTCCAGGTATTCCATGCAAAGTCTTTCAGATGGTTCGTGCCTTGCTACATGGGGCCTCTCAGTCCTTTATAACAGAGGCTTGCGTACAATGCCTGAGTTTCAGGCTATATCGGACTGAAGTGAACATCGCTGGTGTCGGCAACGTTGCTGTTCCATAAACATGAGGGGCAGTTTTGTGTGTGATTGGTTCTCTTCAGTTGCGAGACCTTCACATCATCAGCAGAGCTGTTATTCTGAAAAAGATTACCAGAGACATGTCTTCTGTACAGATTGCAGTTGGAGGTCTCAAGCATCTAGATGGGCTGCCACTGGCTGATCCACAGTTTGCCATACCCAGTGCAATAGACATGTTGCTGTCTGCAGAGATAGTTGCAGAGGTGCTGACATGACCCACGATCACTGGACAGCCACATGCCTTCCATACCGGGTTTGCAAGCATCAGCATTACTGGTATGTACTAATTTGTCCCTTGATGTTGCTCTGAAAAAATTCTGGGTAATTGAAGACCTCTAGGAAAACCCTCATGTCTGTTGAAGACCAATGTTGTGAACAGAACTTCCAGGTTCCCCACATGGGTGACAGTGACGGTAGGTATGTGTTGAGACTTCCTTTTGCAGCCACAGATGTCACACTTGGTTGTTCTTATAGTAGTGCACTTAAGCGACTCTAGGGACTGGAGCATAGGTTATGTACACCACAAGAGTTGCTTCAACAATACAGGCAGTTCATGAACAAGTACGAGAGCTTAAGGCACATGTCACAGGTTGGAACATTAACAGTTGATACCAATGGGAATGCTGCTGTATCCTTAACACCAAAGTTACAGAGTCAGCCAGTATACATCATCCCTCATCATGCGGTCGTTAAGGAGGAAAGTCTGTCAACTAAGGTGTGAGTTGTGTTTGATGGCTCCTTGAAGACTTGCGGTGAACCTTGTCTAAAGAGTGTGCTCCTGTCGGGGCTTGAGCTGCAAAGGGATGTGGGTGACATAGTGCTGAACTTCAGGAAATCTCCAGTTGCTGTAACAGCTGATGTATGTAAAATGTACCGCCAGGTTGTAATCAACCCTGTGGTTCAGAATTTTCACATCCTTTGGTGAAACTCTACTAGTGACCCAGTGAGTATTTTTGAACTCAATACAGTGACATATGGCCTGGCAGTTGATGAAGGTGCAAAGTATCCCTTGTCTGCTTGCACCTTATTACATGATGTGTTCGTGGATGACATTGTGACTGGGGCAGAGACTGTTTCTGAGGCACTTGAACTGAAGGTTCAGTTAGTGGCATTGCTGGGAGAAGATGATTTCCTGCTTCACACAAGCAGTGTAGTAAACAGCACTAACCAAAGTGAAGGTACTATAAATTTTGAAAGCACAAGCTCAGGGAAGGTGTTAGGAATACACTGAAACCAAGTAAATGATTAGTTCTGGTACAAGGTAAAAGTGCCAGTGGTACCAACTGCCAAACGTATCCTATCCCTGATTTCACAGTTGTGCGATTCATGTGGCTGGCTAGCCCCTGTGGTTACTGAAAATAAAATAATACTCCAGGTTAATGTGCCACGAGGCGTCCGTGGCTCGTAGTAGTCTATGCCTCTTTCACTGCCCCTGTTCTGTGCCGTTTTCACACCGTCACTATTGCTAACACGTTCGCCACATCTCTACGCCTCAACTGTGGAAGAGTGCTATGTCATCTATCAGTAGGCAGCTAACAAGCTGCTGCTGCTTGCCACTTCGGTGGGTTGGACCACCCCTCTTGCCCAAGGCTGCACTGGGCTGGCTGGTACTGTATGCCGTATCCTTGACACGCAGGAGGGTTGGCTGCCCCCTACCTCTCATTGCTCCATGCACCTCTCGCTCGCCACAAACCTCGGAGCAGTATATGGGCTGCAGACTGGCCATTCTCGGAGCACAGTTCATTGGAGTAGCTCCCCAGCCTGAGCTCTGCAACTCTAGACCTGTTGTTTTCTAAGTATCTCTGTTACCGTTACTAGGCAGTTTACTGAAGTAGCTACGCAGCCTGACCTCTGTGACGCTTGTCTAGTTGTCTTCCTTTCATGTGGCAGTTATCGCTTACTCAAGAGCTGACAGGGAGTAAGTCTCCAGCCTGAATGCCGCATTGCTAGCCAGCTTTTGTTACAGTTCCGAAGTTAAGTGTGTTCGCAGTCAGCCAGTACTCGCAACATGCCCGAGCCATTAGTCTGAGTCAAGTGCCATACTGTATGCTTGGTCCCTGCCCATCAGACTTTACTGGGCATAGGTCGGAAGTCTGTGTTCAGCATTTTACTATTAAAGGTGCTTGCTCTCAAGTTAGTCTTCTGCTTTCACAGCTTTTCTTACCTACCTCTCTCCTATATTAGACTCGTGCATGACATTGCCGTGATGCGAACCCCCTTTATATTAGGTTTGGAAGGAAGCTCCTGGTTCTTGCCAGAGTTGGGTACTAGGCTGGGCTGCTAGCAGGTTACGCTGCTCTCCTGGGCGCTCCCTTGGTAAGGGCATAGAAGGTCTTTCCCGGCCTCCCAGGTCCGAAGAGGAACCGCTCAGAGACACCAGCTGTGTGCCTGATCCGATAAGTCGGCCGCCCCTTAGACGCCACTGTAGAATTGGAGGAGGACTTAGTGTTCTTTATGAGGAAAGTCAGTACTCTCAACCTGACGGTGAGACTTGAGCTATTGTGTCGCCCTCCCCACTGCAGGCTGACAGTGGAGTAGTTTCTCGAGAAGACCACAGCAGTACTCCCCTCTGAGATTGTGTGTAGTTATCAACTCTCAACCTGACAGTAAGACTTGAATGAATGTGTCGCCCCCCCCCTTACTGCCAAACTGGCTCTAATCCCTATGGCATCAGGGAAGACCACACCTGTTTAGCGTTCCCTTCGACTACCAAATACTTTGATCACTATCCAGACATTCCTTGACCTACAGATTTCAGACAGACCCCTTAACTTAAACCTTCTGTACACATCACTACCCCCATGCCTGGTCATCGTGCTAGGAGGAAGAAGGGGGCTAAAATTGCAGTTGCACAGGCAAAGCGAGCTGTCGAGCTGGAGCCAGGCATTGCCAGAGTCTACTTTAACCTGCAAGAGGATGCTGCCCAAGTACAGGCCCCAGCCGGAGCTCCATCATCACTGTGGGCCCGGGCCACTGAAGCGACCCTTTGCAATAATACCGGCTACCAGACTGGGTGTTTTTCGGTACCCTGAGCTTTGTCCCCTCTGCCAATGAGCCCGACTAAGATACCAGCACCAGAGTTCCACCAGCCAGTCCACACACCAGCCATTCGCCACCTTGATCTGAACATCCGACCTTCTGCCAGCAGTTTCAGTGGAGTCAGGACTGAGACTGTTTGCCAAGCACCGATCAGGGCCGCAACATACCCAACTTGTAGATCTGCACATTCCAAGGTCAACCACATGGTCATTGAGATCACCGCCTGCCCGCAAAAACCGCAGTAAGAGGGGAAAGTTTTCCCAACCAGTTCTAATTAAATGCCCATTAATAGAGCACATGGCTGCTGGTGCTTTCATAACTTTCCAGTTGGTTACAAGACTAGGTGGTACCTGAGAAGACATCTGAGCTACACGGGCACACCCAGAGTTAGTGCCCAGAGTTAATGAAACAACCTCAGGGAGTCTAGATAATCACCCTGAGTCGCCCCCCTCCAATTATACTGACAATGGCCAGAGAAAACAATCCCAAAGAAATCCCTGGTGGGAGCCATGTCACTGGCCGCCCCTGCGTCATACCCGACTGTGCTGGAACCGGAGTAAGCATGGTAGAGTGTGCTTATTGTGGTGGCACCTTTCTTTTTATCTGCCTCAGTTGGGACAAGGCAGACCGAGACCTAAACGAGTTGGAATACAGACGCGCATATTGCAGTGAACGACAAGTGTGACCACTCCAGCTGCGAAGGGGTAGGATGCATCCACATTACATGCGAAAATTCGCCACACAGTTACCACCACCTATGTTTAAGGTGAGCAGACCTCGTATGGGACATAACTGGCCTAACGTATATTTGCCAGATTTGCAAAATGCCATGCCCAGAGTCAAGTGGAGATCGGGAGCACTTGCATGACCCCAGATACACTACTACAAAGCCAGGACTACTACCCGAATATGCAGGAAAGCTGCAAGAGGACCCTAGGTAATTCTTAACAGCCTGCAAAACGTAGTTTGCATTGACCCTATGCCCGAAAAACCCTATGGGTGACATGGACAAAAACTAAAATTCATTGAGAAGCCAACAAATGGTGGCAAAAGTATGGATGCTTCATATTCACATGGGAACAGTTAGAAGAGTGACTCCTGGAGTATTTCGTGGGAGGAAATTAGTATAGCCATGTTACAGGAAGAACTTTACACTCAATCCCAGAGGCCGGGGGAAGACGCGGAGTTGTGCATTTACCACAAGGCTCCGTAATATCAAAGAGTTCACCTGGGAGCAAAAGAAAAAGGAGTAGAATTGATCACCCAACTCCTGTTGCCAGACATACAGTCCCATTTAAGGGAAACAGAGCTGTGACACCCCAAAGACTTAGTCAGGAGAGCAAGAATCTGAGAACAGGATATTTTAATAAAGTAGAAGGCGCAGGCCTGCGGGAAAATCGCACCTACCACATACCTTATAACGCCCGCAGGCGACATGAAGGGACGGGATGTTGCCCGTCCTTTAAGCCGGGGATATCAGTTGCCAAAATGATGGCAGTGCCTCAAACGACACTTTCACAGAGATTGCCCTATTTACCAAGGCAAACAGGCCGCAGCCCATGGGGAAAACTCTAACAAAGCCGCTAGCAAGAAAGAGAAAAATAAGTCTGCAGCAGGCCAAAGCCATGACGAAGAGCGAGCCCAAGGCCCCGCCATAATAAACAGGGCTCCACATTTTAATGTGCTATGGGTAGCGCATGACACAGAGGTCCCCCCACGGGTTGCTATAGAAATAGGACAGGTGGTCTTAGCCGTTCTTGGCACAATGGCAAACACTAATTTTCTACACTCCTCAGCTTTGCTACGGCACATGCAGTTCCACAGAAAACCCCAGAACAGGGATGTGGTGTATATGGCCCAGGAAGGGGCAACACTAGACATAGAAGGACCAGTCACTCTAAACGTGCACATAGCCGGTGAAACTTTACCCACCAAGTTCTTGGTCGCAGCTAACCTGTGGGAAACAGCCATACTGGGACAGACATACTGGTATAGCCATGGTTGGCTAGCCTGCATGCCATAATAGATTGTAGCCAAGGTCGCATATATCTGGGAGCCACAAAACGTCGGTCACTTACCTGGAAGCAGGCTGAGTCACACGAGCCATCACAACTGAAAACCGGTGAGGAAATAAAAACCACCAATTATGGAGTGACCAAGTAACACAACTCTTTTCAGTGCTAGAAGCGCATAGTGCAGTTTTCGAACACAAAAGCACCTTGCATCAAACATCCTCCATCGCTCACGAGATCCACCTGGTGGAGTCAAGGATAATACACAATAATAAGCCTGGACACCCTTCGGAACACTGGAAACAAATCATAGAGCAGCATATAACAGACATATAGCAACAGGATATTATTGAGCCCTCTGATTCAGTATACAACATGAAAGTTGTGCTCGTACTGAAGAAAGACGGAACCCTGCGATTTTATGTGAATTATCATGACTTAAATCAGGACACAACCTGTTGCCCCGCCGGCCATTAACTTCAGCCACATTCTAAATACATTAGGGGACTGGGTTCTCAGCACTCTGGATTTGCTAAATAGATTCTGGCAGATCCCGGTACACACTTACTCATGCAAGTATATGGCTTTTACAGCACCTAATGGGGAAATTTTCCAATTTAAGGTGATGACATTCGGGCTAAATACGCCCCTGCCACTTTACAGAGACTAATGGCAGCAGTATTGCTAACTGGTTACCACGCCTATTTATACGACATATCTTTTCCAGCTCATAGGATGAACATTGAGACAACCTACAGCTGGTCTTGAGCGCTTTTCACTCCACTGCTTAACCTGCCGCGTGGAAAAATGCCATTTCGGGAAAACAAAGGTAGAATTCCTGGGGCACCTGGTCACCCCGGAAGGAAATAGGCCCCAGACAGAAATCGTGAGAGCCATTACCAAAGCTCCTACCCCGAAAAATCGCAAGCAATTAAGAAAGTGCCTGGGGATATGCAACTGGCTCCAGAACTTTATCTCAAATGTGACCAAGTACACGAGACCACTTAACGACTTGTTAAAGAAAACCCATGACTGGCACTGAACAGAGGAGAAAGAAGCCACCTTCCAAACCTTAAAAACCCAGTTTGAGACCCCCGATATATTTTACCGCCCACTTGCATGCACACAATTGATCCTACAAACTGATGCAAGCGGCATTGGCTTCTGTGCCGTTTTATACCAGGAGAGTGCAGAAAGCGCAAGACGGGTGATAATGTATCCCAGCACCCTTTTGTCAGAAACTGAAAAATATTATCACTCTAACAAATTAGAATGCCTAGCTGTAATTTGGGTGGCAAATAAATTCCACTATTATTTGAAGGATGCTCCCTTCGTGTTAAGCATGGACAACAGCGCCCTCATGTGGCTACACTCTGCTAGCGCCACTAAGTCCAAGCTGGTAAAATGGGCATTACTACTCCAGGAATTAACATTTGAGGTACAAAATTGCCTGGGGAATTTGAACAAGCTTCCAGACGCCATCTCACAGACCCTGGCAGCAGGTGAAGGGGGAGCCCACATCGACGACTGGGAGAGAGCCTTACCACCTGACTGGCAGAAGCAATCCACGAATCCTGCAGAAATCACCATCTAACAGCAAGGCTCCTTTAGCAAGGTCATAGAGAGTCTTTCCCGGCCTCCCAGGCCCGAGGGCCGAGGAAGGAAAGCTCCGAGGCTCCAGCTGTGTGCCTGACTTGAGCCGTCGGCCGCCCCTCAGACGTCACTAGAGAACCGGAGGAGAATTTAGTGTTCTTTACCAGGAAAGTGAGTACCCTCATCATGATGGCGACACCTAAGCGATTGTTTCTCCCCCCCCCCCCCCCTTACTTCTTGTTGACGGAAAAGTAAACGGGGACTAACCCCTATGGCATTGGCACCAGTGGGCATTGCCGGCCCACTGGGAAGACCCCTTAGCTTAGGTAGTTTCTGTACACATCATTACCCCACGCCTGGTCACCATGCTAGGAGGAAGAAGGTGGCTAAATTGGCCAGGCAAAGAGAGCTGTTGAGCAGGAACTAGGCATTGCCAGGGTCTACTTTCTAACCTGCGAGAGGAAGCACGGGTCCCAGCCGAAGCTCTATTCTCACCGTGAGCCCAAGCCACCAAAGCTACCATCCGGAGTAATACAGGCTACCGAACTGGTTGTTTCTTGATAACCCGAGCTCTGTCCCCTCTGCCGGCAACCCCGCCTAGGAGACGATCACCAGTGTTCCACCGTAAGTTCACACACTGGCCACTCGCTGCTCAATCTGAACCCCTGGCCTTCTGCCAGCAGTTCCATTGTAGTCAGGTCCGAGACCATTGGCCAAGCACCAATCAGAGCTACAACACGCCCAACTTTTAGACCTACACCTCCCAAGGTCAATCATACAGTCATCAATATCCCCACCCACCCGCAGAAACCGCATTAAGGGAGGAATGTCTCTCCAACCAGCCCTAAAATTAAATCCCCGTTATTATAGCACACAGCTGCCTATCTTCTAGAGGGAAAACTGATGAATCCATTTCAGAAGCTGAAGTGGTGTTAAGGTGCTGTGGACCGAGGCCTCGGTTGGGATGAGCAGGTAGGAGGGATGTGTTAAATAATTGGGAGATCTTCAAGGCTGCATTACCATTGTTTTTTCAGGTGAGTGTACGAAGACTTATTCCAGTACGAGAATCCCAAGTTAAATTCCATCGGTTTTGGGATGCAATTGAAAAAGCCTATGCTACAGTTATATATGCTTGGTGTGAGAGGGGGAATGGAGAAGTCACAGTTCATTAGTGATTGTAAAATCCAAGGTAGCTCTTGTAAAAATTATGTGAATTCCATAACTTGAGCTGTGTGAAGCACACTTGTTAAGCAAGCAGTGACAACATGTCGTGGAACGCTTCTAACCTAAGATCAAGGATACAGTATTGCATGCTTCAACAGATTCAACAGTTGGGTTAACATGGTTTAGAATGTCACCACACAGGTTGCAAACTTTTATGGCCAACAGTCACAGAAATTCAGTCAGTAGTGCCTCCAAGTGCATGGAGTCATGTTCTTTTGGAGTGTAACCTGGCTGATGCAGCTTCACGTGGATGTCTGCCTTACCAGTTGTTGGGTCATTCTAATTTGTTCTTGGGTTCTGACTGGCTGCTGCTGCAAGCAGAACACTGGCCATTACACCATGTTCAAGACCCAGGTGAAGTTCCAGAGCTGAAGCACTCATCAGCTGCAGTGTTGGTTGCATGGCAGGAAACCCACACCTCGGAAGACCAGCTGGGCCTCCTTCGGAATTGCTCGTCTCTACAGAAACTACGTTGTTGTAACGGCATGGGTTCTTTGGGCAAAGGCAGCCTTTTAGAGACAGACACTTTCATGTGAGCCAGGTTTGACATTGGAATAGCGAAAAAAAATGCCTTGGTCATTTGGGTTAAAATTGTTCAGTTGTTCTACTTCAAGGATGACTTCACTGCGTTCAAACAGGGTGAAACATGCAGCAAGAACATCCAGGCACTGGCACCATTTATTGATTTGCAAGGAATTGTCAGGGTGGGCAGCATGCTGCAGAATGCAGTGATACCTGAAACGACTAAGCATCCCATCCTGTTACCGCATCAAGAGTAAACTTTCAGAGCTAATTGTGTTCCACTATCATGTTTGCCACCTACATGCTGGACCACAAACAGCGTATCTCACTTGTTGATATTACTGGATCATCTCAGCACGAACACTTACCCATAAGTTGGTGCATAACTGTGTTGACTGCTTTAGAGCCAAACCTTGGTTAATTAACCCTGTGATGTCTGTGCTGCCAAAGGTTAGGTTGAGTCAGGTGAGAGCCTTCCGTTTAGTTGGGACTGACTTTGGTGGCCCATCCCGTGCTATACCAGCTGTGGGTCTCAAGAGGACTGCACTAAGGGTGTATATATGTATGTGTGTCTGCTTGTCCACCAAGGCAGTGCACATTGAAATTGTGACAGATTGTCACTCTGAATCATTATGTTTCCATCAGTGGCTTGCCACCAGATATCTACTTGGACAATGGCACCAACATGGTGGGGAAAAGCAATTATTTGAAAGAGGATCACCAAGAACTGTTTCAGGGTGCAAACAAGCAGCAGATAGCAGACAGTGCGACTGAACAAGGAATCAAATAGCATTTCAACCCACCTGCCAGCCCTCACTTTGGCGGTATCCGAGAGGCCGCTATAAAAAGTATCGTGCATCACATGAAACGAGTTGTAGGCAACCAGCTATTGACCTACGAAGAGTTAGTAACACTTCTCGTTCAGATATCTGCAGTACTCAACTCACGACATCTGTGCCCATTGTCAGCAAGTCCAGACAAGTTTGATGTGCTAACTCCAGGATATTTCCTTGTTGGGGAACCCCTAGTTTCTGTACCAAACCACGATCTACTGGAGTTTCCTCTTAATCGACTAAATAGGTGTGGCAAATGGTCACTCAGCTTCATCAGAGAATTTGGAAACAATGGAGTCTGGAGTATCTCCACACACTTCAACAGAGAGCAAAGTGAACCAAACCCACTCCAAATGTCAGTGTGGATCAGCTGGTCCTTGTGAAGGATCCAACACTGCAGTACATCCAGGCTATGATGGTGTAGTTCGAGTAGTTTCACTTCGGACACCTCAAGGGGAGCTTACTTGGCCTGTCACCAAGATTTATCCTTTGTTAGTGGAGTAGAACAGCAACTGAAGAACCCTGGTGATAGAGAACATTTTTGTTTTGTTTTGTTTTGTATATGTGTACGTTTCAAAGATAGTCTTCGTATAACTAGAAAATACTTATTTTCGGTCTGCGGAATGTTGGCACCAGTAACGGTTTTTAATTTGTGTAACTTGAGACAGTTTTACACGCTGTATGTGACTTACACTAGCACTGTGAGTGGTGGTAAGTGGCAGCTACGGGAAGTAATGGCAGACAGTTTGTTTAATTATTTTTGTGTGCTCAAACATACAGTCTGCATTATTTACAAATACCACTTAAATGTTTAGTGCATAATTATTACATTTACCTAACAAAAAAATTATCTGTGTTACTTCTACGTATGTATTTTCTGAATATCACAATTTTTGTCAGAATTGTTTTTTTTAAATAATAAAAGGTAATGATTCTGCCATGAACATGAAAGAATGCTTCATCTTAGCTATTCGGATTGATACATTGATTGTGCAAACTACAGTGAAACCCCTATTTTACACTTTTCAAGGGACTGGGGGGAAAATGTTGCAAAATGCAGGGAAGTGTAAAATCAGGGGATGTAATAAAGGGGTTCTGCTGTAATGATTTTAAAGTTTGTGGTTATTTTTGGAATTTGACTTTAGCTAAATGTTTAAATACAACAAAAATGTAGGATTTCCAGTGACTTGTTGACTTAGCTATATAACTTAGAACCAAAATTACTGCTGTTACACCTCACCTGGACCTCTCCCACTCTAGCTATATGTTGTAAATGGTAAAGTGAACACTTTTGAGGCCCTAGTTACTTTTTCCTTTCTGCCATTTCTTACCCATTACTCACCTTTTTAAATAAATATTGTCATGTAAGTAATACACTGTGTGTGTATTCCAATGCACTCAGAAGTTAACTCTAAGGCTGAAATAAAAAATATTTATTGACTATTGTTTCTAGAGGGCTTTCAAAAGTACTCACTTTACAGTTAATGCCGTATTTTGGCATGTATAGGCTGCATGCGTGTATAGGCCGCACCAGAAGTTTTTGATTAAAAAACTAGGGATAATTAATATTTCAAGCATAGGCCGCACTGACTTTTTGTATTTCTGTAAATATTGTTAAGTTACGATTCCGTACAAACATAGTAAATTCCGACTTTATTCATCCCCTACAAAATATTTGCGACAGAAAATTTGTATTATGTTGGAATGTTTACAAATGTACATCACGTGATTACTATTCCACATATGGTAACGTGACTTGAGAAAGCAAAACCACTGCAACATGTTACACAAAATGGCATCTTATCAATGTGCACTTGTACTGCCAGTGTGGGCGTGAAAACTACCTTGAGATATCTTTCTCGTGTACAGGAGAGAAATTATTTCCTTAAGTCAGCTTCTATGGCCAAGCTCCAACATGTTTACATTGTGTGTGTGTGGGATGAAGGTTATTTTATGAAACAAATGAAAGTTCCCCTTCCCCCTCGTATTCTCCTCCCCTTCCTTTAAGGTAAAACATTAAAATGTACTGTATGCTGTCAAATTTCTAAACATGTTTTAGGAAAAAAAAAAATTTTGCTGGCAATACCTCGTATATAAGCCGCACCCCACTTTTTGTAGTTTTTTTTTTGTAAAAAATGTGCGGTATATACACGCCAAAATACGGTAGTCTATACAGACATGAGATGACTTGGACAGAGATTGGTCTGCCCCTGTGGGCATAGATACCACCTGCCCGACTGCCAATTAATGTTTCACAACCTAGTCTAGCTTTCCCGCCACCCACTACCATTTGTCTCGCACAGCTGCTACGAAGTAGAGAGGAACAGTGTGTCACCCCTGCTCACCCCTAACCCTCAGGACATCAGCTGCACTGCTATATATTGAGTTGCAGTCCTGGAAATTGCTAGTTGTTATTCTTCAGTTTGGCCATCATGTACTTAACTTTCCTACAAGCACCGTGATACTTTGCCACTTGCCACCAATAGCCTAACTGTCCATTAAGGATGAGCAGTCTTTAGCACTAGAGTACCCTCGAAGGTGTTTGGAGACAGTGCTCGCCATGCTCTGCCTCATCATGACAAGACCTGTGAATTCAACAGTTATATCAGAGTAGGTAGCTGTAATTGTATGTGTCAGGCCATGCGATTGCCCAGATCAGACCTGACAGGGATTTTAGGAGCTTGGCGATAAAGACTCAGAACAGATAGAGATTCCCACTGGAGAATGAATATTCAGAATAAACCCTGTTTCATCTGCTTATTGGTGAAGGAATATTCCTGTTTAACTAGTCATCACCTGCCGCCCTCATCAACCCAGTAATGTATCATGCCCACAGGGACTTTTCTGCAAAGAATAAGGAAACTAAACCTTCATGCTCAGACAGTAACAAAACAATTCCTGCAGCAGGTGATTGCATCTCAAGGAGTTGGGGAAGCCTTGTCACAATTCAACGTCCAGTGCATTGGCTTTTCTGTCTGTCTTAATTGGACTCAAGTCTTTCGGACACAACGGTCAAGCACGATACCAGGAAGTCGACATTAGGTCACACTCAGGTGAATTCCAAGCTACTTGCTGCGTCATCATTCCCAGTAATCCAACGCACCACCGTGATTCACTGCTGAGTGTTGGAATTGGAGGGTCGATGTAACTGTGATACTGGCACAGACAAGCAATGGATAGACACTGAGTCTACCCATCCACCTCTGTATGTTCCACATTGATTTGCCACTGGTTGCAGAGGTTTGGGGGATGGCAAGGTGCCTACCTGATCCTGATTTTCCGTGGGAGCGGAATACTTGTACACGTCTGTGTTGCAGTCAAGTAATCCCTGTAGCATTTACACACCCCTACCCTACTAATGTCTTTCTCCAAGCGAGGGGGAGAAAGGAAGGGTAACTCGCTGCAGTACGAGAAACTCAAGAGTTGACACCCCAAGGTCCTCTAGCTCAGGTTGTTTTGTGCAAATTTTCATTTTAAAAGCAGTAAATAATTTGTGTAATACTTATTATTGGAAAGTAAATCATAAGTAACAGATATTATGTAATTGCAAAAATTATTATGTTTTGTAGTTTCTAAATGTTTGTTGCTCCCATTTACTACTTTTCAACAAAAACTGTAACTGTGCAAGGAAAATCTGATGTAAAAAACAGTGACAGTTTGATTTATTTCAGTAATTTGTGATTTGATAAAATTTTTGCAGTTGTTACAGTAAGTTAGTCATATTTTGAATATTTACATGAAAGAATGACTAATATTTTACAGTGTGCAAGAATGAGCTCCAGGTTAACACAAGGTAAATAGGCTGTTTGGCTGCAGAATTTCAAAGATTAATTTTCACCTCTGTGTAAGCTGCTATTGCATTAATATATTTGTAGTGTGTGACTCACGAATGTGATTTATGGACCAGCGTTGCTTTTTATTAAAAATTATGAATTCGCAGTGTATAGGACACATGCTGACAGTGCATGTGTTGACAGACACTGTATTTTGACTGAAAGAGATCTTCAGAAATATAAAAAGTGTTGTGATACTCCTAGCATGTCAGATAATGGACAAGGATAGCAACTACGTACTGCTACAAGTTTTTTTAATCCTCTTGGTCGTTACAAATATCCCTTCATCTCTCACTCTATGTTCATGTATACCATGCAAGACTTGACTATGCATTGACTATGCAGCAACAGTAAATAATTTGAATAATCCAGCATTTGATATAAGTAAGACATATTCACTGTTAATAAATTGCGGACAGAGTTGAAGAAATTCACGAGCGTATACCTTGTTTGTTTGTATAAATGCCTTACAGGACAACTGCCATCACTGATAAATTTCAATCATTCCACCAGTGATGCATGTTACTTTCACACAAAACTTGCAACCTACATCCCAGTTTATTGTTTCATGTACCTCTGAGTTAAAATTTAAAGAACCACTTGATGTCATGAGTGACAAGTAGGGGTGGGGAGAGAAATGGAATTAGAGAAAAGTGTGAAAGAAAGTCGGGGAGAACGAGAGAGAGTGAAAGAATGAGAGGGCAGGATTCAACAACTGTTGTGTTGTTGGGTCAGTTCTTCTGTATGTTGTTATCAAATGTTACATGCACTTATTAAATATTACATGTACTTATTTGGCTACTCTAAAGTATACTGTTCTTTTCAGAGAGTGTACTTTCATAGTAAATTTTTTAAACTTTCATTATTTAGATGTGATCTTGGAATGAGTAGTGCAAAAATCTCCTTTTCCATCTCTCTATTGTTTAGTTATTATAATTTTGTGTGATATAAGAAAAGTATTTGGAACTGTAAATTTATCACTTAAAAAAAATGTTTAGAATTTACTATTTTCTAGAGTAACATTATGCTGTAAAATATTGGTAAATTCATAAAAAATATTTGTGACAAATTTTTTTTCTATACCATACTTGCAGATTTCACTGTTAATGCCTTTTGTTTGTTATTTACCTTTGCTTTGTTAAAAAATGTTTATCTTTCTTTCAAAAATTTATTCTTTATAACGTTTTTTAAAATACAGTTTAACCTTACTAAACTGAGCCATCACAGTTTTCAGAAATATGGTCATTATAACAGGTCGTTTGCTACAGATTTTTTGGTGAATTTGGGACCAATTGACTCACCCTTGATGCCAGTACATCAAAATGTGCAGTTTTTTCTATGAAGTCCATTCAATTGTCTCTAGCGCAAAAATTACATGTTTATTTTTAAATTAAAATAGATTCGTTTTAATAAGCATAATCTTCTGAATAAAGGGATACCAGAGAGGTTTATACTTAGCCTCCCCTTGTTTACCAAAATGTTAAAAACATCTAGCAGCGCAAAGATTTACAGAGCACCGTAAGTCCATGTTCTCTCCTATCTTGTGTAAAATCAACACTTTTTTGCAGGGAATAATAATTTAATTCATTAGCCAGACGTCTTCCTAATAAAATATCACAGAGGGGTATCTGCAAACTCCTTTGTCTGCAATCAATTACAAAAACTTTTTACATTGGACACAAACTATGCAAAAAAAAATCTGACAATATTTCCACAAAATATGAATTTATAATACCAGGCTTCTTCCAAAAAAATGGTACCACAGAAGCGTGTCTGCGACCTCTCTTATCACCTATCAATTACAAAAACTGTTTGTAATGTTGAATGCTGCATACTTATTTCCACCATATTTACTAGGCATGTGCAAGAAGTACCTTTTTGGTTCGAGACAAGATCAAGACTAGATGCCTAAAAAAATTTGAGATTCAAGAAGAGAGAGAATTATGCAATTTCTGACATGCATATCAATAAAATACAACTTCGACCTTATAAAAGTTGACGTTGAGGATAGTAAGAGCTGTACATTACCTTTGAATAAAGTTTAACTAATAAACACAATAAAAATTTGAATTAAAGAAAAAGTACAATTGTAAATAATACATCAAAAAACATTTCACCAAAAATTCGAAAAAAAAAAAATTCAGAAAACCCTATACTCCTACTACTCAGCATTTACAACCCACTTGGGCCGCTTATAACATGGGAATACGAACTCCCCTGCAGCGCCCCGTAACTCTAGGTGCTAACCAGGTGCGAGGGTTCTTATCTCAAAAGCACACAGCCAGGTGCCAAGAACAGGTGGGGGGGGGCTTATTAACTTTCACTGATTACAACATTTCCGTTCAACACCAACTTACCTCGAACTGCTAGAATTAATTTCCCTTTCATTCCAGCCATTTGAATAAATATTTTTGGACATATTAAATGGAACACTTTGAGGGGGGAAACACAGTTTTGTGAATTCTCCAACTTGATGCTATGCTGTTTGTGCATGTGTGTGTGTGTGTGTATGTTTGTGTTAAAGCAACATACAAATACACACACAAACAGCATAGCACGAATCCCACATGCGAAAATCCAGGAGCGAACCAGCTGCGGATCGAACCCGGATCGTCTTGGTGCGAGGCGAGCACACTAGCCACTGTGCCACCGCTGCTCCAAGGCTGGAAGTGAGGAGGCGAGGATGTATCTTACTCTTGTCAAGTATGATGGACTGGTGTAGAGGTAGTGGCCACAATGGGAGGAAGACTTGCCATGATTTCATAGTCAAGTGTTGTATTTGTGAGCTAACTTGTAAGCTTCCATGTGGCTATGTCTGAAAAAACTAAGTGTAATAATTCTTCAACAAACTATAATCAAAACCCAATAGAAATCCAAATCGTAACAACACAAGGAAAGTGAGAAGGCAAAGGAGTGCAAACACAGGGGCAGGACAAACACTGAGGGTAGTCACATCACAGAAACATTCTGCTGCTTATGGGGTGAAGAGTGGGAATGGAATTAATAAGTATTGGCTAGTGCTGGAGTCGGTATATATTGTTTTATGATTTGGACTGACTTGTACAACCTTACCAAGATACATACAATGTGGAGTGACCAAAAAAAAAGTGAAATTAATTAATTTTCCGGCAGATTTCCTTCAAATTTTCAACTTTTGCGCCCAAACTTTTTACGGTTGCTTGAGTTTTTGTTTAAAGTTGTTTACTTTAAGTGGGGTTCATATAGAGACGTTCTGTTGTATTATGTAAATTATATAATGAGAATATCGCTTTTGTGTGTTTAATTTTTTTTTGTTTGTTTCAGATAATGGTCATTCATTTGCTAAAGTGTTATTTTATGGAAATGAATTTATGCTGGCAACATTTGACCTCATAGTATTCTCCTTTGTGGATGTAATGTGCCAGAATTTTCTGTTAGCAGCGATTGTTGTGGCTGTGGTTGAGAAGGTAAACAACTTGATTATATTTTTGCCTTGTTTCAGTGATTAGTAGTCTCTGGTTCAGAACATCTGCTGTAACATTTGTGTTTACTTTCATGCATATTTTGTTATATTTGTTAATGTAGTAAGGGATGTGCAAATATTTGGTATACAGTAACAAAAATGAGAAATGGCAATTTTCGTATTCCTTTCAGTAAGAAATTTGGTTGCTGAAAGTTGTAAAAAAATGAAAATCCTCAATTTATATAATTATTTGGGTGTTAATGAATGTTCATTTAGTACACTAGCAAAGAAAATTTTTGGTCTATAAATGATTTTGTTGGTTTCCGTAATTTTAGAACTAAAATAACTACATAAAATGGAAATTGTAATGTAGGCAATAATAACCCCTGTGGTAAATACTGCACATCCTACACTTTTGGTTTGGTTTTGCAATAAATTTTTCTAAAAAAATATTTCAGGATAAAATGTTACAAAATTTGTTAAACTTTTATTAAGACCGAGCTCTTATGAAATTATTTTTAATTTTTGTTTTAGTTTCACGAAAGTTCATTACATATTTTTAGTTTTATTTTTGTGAGAAAATGGTAGCATTCGCACAAAACCTTAAATGCAGTAAACATAATTTTTTTTACATATATACAGCAATTGAGCATACTGTAGCCATGTTGTAGACACACAGTCTGCTCGACAGCGCGTGCCTTGGTACTTGCAACACTACTGCTGTGCCATCCACGGTGAGAACCTGTTTCATCTGAAAAGAGGCCAAGACTTAATTTATTTTATTACATTTTAATTTTTATTAGCAAGCTGTGCAAAATTGTTAAATTCAGAAAGTTTACCATCTCTTGTTAGAAAAATTACTTAATAAAATTAATTTTTCACTTCGGCTAAATGAAATTGTGTGCAGTTCAGGAAACTAGAACAGTTAGCTTAACAGTATGTCTTTACACATAAAAGTATAAGATATGTTTCAATACTGTTTGGAGTTACTGTATGTATTATAACTGATCCTGGACCACATTATTTAATTAAATAGTGCAGAATTACAACAAAATAAGTGCTCTGTTGCTTAGTTTATCACCCATCACATGTTCATGGATAAAGTTTTTTTATGTAGCAAATAATGAGACATTTAAACACCAACTGTAAATAGAGTCAGCTAAACTAAGAGAGTGGTGGTTTAAACAGGGTCCAAGAATTTATTGTGGAGCTAACACATTTTTTGATGTAATCTATGTTTCTAATAATGTTTCTGTTTCTGATAATAACTGGTGTACAGTTAACTTTGCTTGTTTGATTGACAGTTAAGAATTCACTTTTGATTAACTGGGTAAATCCATCAAGCTGTTAGAACAATTTTTGTGCAGCATGGCAGTATTAGGCTTAAAGCTATTTGTTTTTATTATAAATATAGCAGATTACTAATCTGTAGCACATTTATTTTGACACGTGACGTCTGGTTGGTTAAGAGACTCATGTGCAATGAAATGTGTTTTTGTTCAGGGGTTGAATTAGGTGCTCCCTTGGAGATTGGGGTTCGTACATGGAATTTTGTCCTGCCGGGTACAGGGGCACGTCCATTGTGCAGGACAGACCTGGTAGCTTTGTGGCAGGGTACAAAGTTTGGTTCTGACAGCATGATCTTGCGTTTGAGGTTTCTAGTGTTGAGTGGTATACCTGGACAGCGAATGTGATTGTTGAAGGGTCCAGCAGTAGGTATGTTGTGTGCACGTGGTGGAGCAGCAGGTGTAGGTGGGTAGCGTTGCTGAGATGCTGGTCTGGTAATGGGAACTAGCATGACTGGTATTAGGTAGGCGATTGCCTCAGTAGGCAATTGATCTGGCTGATGGAAGTAAGCGGCCAGCAATGGATGTACTTCGGTGCCCACTTGTACTGGTTCGGGAAACAGATCCTTCGGTACCACTGGTTCGATGGGGTCCTGCAAGTGACGTATGGCTTGAGCTTGTTCCCTTGGGCCTAATTGAGCAATAGAGGTGACAAGGACAGGGGGGAGCTTGTGCAGGCGCCCACAGGCGAGTAAGGTCTGTACAATGTGCTCATTCAACCCACAGCGCTTGGAGTAGGTCATTGGAAATACACAACACCTGTCACGTTGGCAAGGCAGGTTCATTATGAGATTTACAGTGTGTCAGACCACGCGTGGGCTGCTGTTGACGAGCGTGGACATCTTATTCCAACACCAGGCATGGATGCGCAGTGCATATTGCAATTCAGGTCTTGCCATCGAGGATCACTACGTGGGTGTTAGTCTCGGCTGAGTCTACCTAGTCTAGGGAACACCTCCTTTCCTGGCAGAAATATGCAGTGGAAAGAAAGTGAGTCCCAAACCAACTGGCTGGCCCGAGAGCAGTGTTCCTGTGTGGGCTCTACTGTTCTGCCTACGGGGTAAATAGAATGGGTGGCCGTCTGAGATACGTGTGGGGCAGCAATGTGTTTTGGCTCGAATGAGTAATTTCCCAGGATCACCTGTATTGACCTTGCATCCACGAAGTCAACTGGGATAAGTGCTAGTCTACAGGAAGTGTGGTACTTAGGATTGTAGCAAAACAAGTTTTATTTTCTTATAAGGGAAATAACCAGTGATGACGTACTTCCTCCTAATGTAAGCATGAGCGTTTGCCGGGAAACAAGCTACGCAATGCCAGTAGAGGTGACCCATTCTGACTAACGAGAGGGATAGGGTAGTCTAGCGTTGTGAGAACAACTGAACTAGCTTGATGCAGTATCCTATTGTTGCCCAGAGGGGACCGCAGTGTCTAGCGTGTAGACGACGGAACTGCATAACTGGCACAGGGCTTGGTAGACTAAGCAGGATGTGGCAGGAGAACCCTCGGGTGGGGCGTAAAAGAACTGGAGTATCCTTCTGGCACAAAGGTGTAGTGAAGGAAGGAGGGTGTGCGAGAATATGCTCGAGTAACCCTAACGAAGACTGGATGTCATAGACTGATCAATGTCTGAGCAGCGAGTGCTAGACAATTGAAGGGGTGGGTCAGTTTAATCCTTCCCTAGTGGCTAGCGTGATGGGAGTAAGAAACTTGGTCCCAGTTTGATCAGTGCCCTGGCAGCATGTGTGGTGGGCAGCTGAAGACTGGTCTGGAGACGAGCTGCATCTCTCCTTTTATACTAAAATGGGCCACTGCTTGGCATTGGTTAGCTGGCATCTTGTTGGAGAGGGGGTGGTATAGTGGGGAGGTGGCGAAAAGCATAGCTCTCTGGTGTGACGTCACCGGCAGGCTGGGGAGCGAAAAAGAACAAACGAAGAAGAATCCTAGTAGAGCACTATCTTGTGGTGGATAAAAGTACTCGCTACTCTAGATGTATAATTACGGTGGGCTGGTGAATAAAACAATCTACTGTGTCTAATACGTCCATCCTAAACGGTAATGCAAACTTTGAAAACTCAAATGCAAGTCTATTCGTTGTAACGAACTGAAGTCGTCTAATCACCGTTGTTAGAAAAAGCATAATGCGTCAATTTAAAGCCTTCCATCAGAACTTTATAAAAATTTGGCTCTTAAATCTTATAATGGTTAAATGCACCTGCTTTAAATACAGTTGTTATGGAAATCTTATGCTACCAGTTTATTGTACTGCTGTGCTGTTATTTGAATTTCAGTTTTGTCATTATGTTACCTTTATAACTTGTTAAATTTTATTGACTGAGGCATTTCCTGCAACTATGCTAGTAGCTAATTAAGGCTCATTTTCTTGCAGGCCATGGTATTACTAAGAAGAGTCCTTGGAAAAAAGAACTTGGCAAAAAAGACACTCATTGATGGGAGGTTTCTTATATAGCTGGTACATTTTGCTCTGTAAATTTCATGTACCAGTTATGAATGCTGTTCTCATAGCATCATGTGTAAATCAAAAAGACAAAAAGATATTTGAACGTAAAAGATGATTTTTACAAGTCATGTCATCTCGAAGCTTGAAGATCGTGAATTTATATTATAAAATTCCAGAGAATACATAGTGATGTGAAACAGATCCACGCAGTGGAATTGGTAGTATTTAAAATCTATGTGTAGGTAGTCCTTGAAAACAGAAGAAAGTAATGCAGTTTACTAAATCTTTCATTTTGCAAAGATTTGTAAGAAATAGTACATATATTATATGTGAGTGTAAGATGATTTACAAAATTTTGAAGTGGAAAAGGTATGTAAATAAATTAACCTGACTCATTATGTAGTTCATTAATAGTTAATACCATTAAAAACTAGCACATATTGTAATTTTTTAAATAAAAATATGTGTAGTTTGACACTGGACAGTACCACACATCTGTAATGAATATAGACAGCTTCAAAGCACTTTGAGAAATAAACAGTAATATTTTGTGGAAGTAACCTGTATAAATCGGGTAACTGCATAAAAAAATGTTTATTTTAATGGTTTGTCATCGTATTAGTAATTGTTGTAATCATAGTAGTAGTTACATAGTCTCCGTTTTCCTCTTTCACCTTTATCAATCTTGCCAGCGGCTGATCAGGTTTAGGAATGTGCTTTGTAATGTTTGTGTTCTCTCCACTTGCAGGTTCCCTCACCATTTTGTTGCAAGAGGTGGCGCTGAATCTCACTGTGACCCCATGTCCAATGTTGCAGTAGGATACAATAAATAATCTTGATACTCATGGTGTCGACGGCAGGTGGTTGGTTGGAAACTAGAGAACAGTATCGACAAACAAAGAATTTATTCTGAGATAATGTAGTGCATGTGTGATGTCTTGAAACTGTGTGCAGCAAAATATGCAGTTCTTATGAACTTCGTGAAATAAGGAATTGAATTTTAATAGGCTCTATCAAATTCAAAAGTGTATTTTATTATGGTGTGAAAACAGTTAGAACTAAACTTTTATACATATATATATATATATATATATATTGTGTTGTTTTAATTCTTTTTAGAAAAAGGAATACAAAAAAATTCAATTTTTTTATTCAGTAAAAAAATTTGAATTTGTGTTAAAAATAACATAGGCAAACTAAGGGAAACACATGTATAGTTTCCTCTTCCACAAAAATTTTGTGAAAAGGTGCACAACACATTTGTGGATATACTTTAAGTGGCACTTTCTGGTGTCAAAAATAATTACAGTTGCATGAAAGATCTAAGCAAAATTTTTAGTTTGGCAAGTAGTACTATGCGTGAGCTGGAGATTGAAGTGTCAAAATTGTGGCATATTGCAATACCGACAGCCATGAGAATACTGACAACTCTCATTAACATTGTAACTTTGACGCATGATGCACAGCTGGCAATGCGCTATGTGTACAGCTACGAATTTAACTCAGCCCGTGGAAAGCCATGGTACCCTTAGTGCAGAACGAACCCGACTGCTACACCCGAGAGATGACTACTATCCACTGTTGCCAGTAGCAATGAAATATGCACATTGGTCATGTGCCTCTGTCTCGCCACCTGAACAGAGCCGACCTGCCTCTAAGGGAGCACAGTGATACTGCCCGTAACCCAGAACTACACTGCTTCAACCCTTTCCTACAGAATTCAGCAAGGGATGACACCGCCCACATAGGGAGGAGCCGGTTGGTTGAAGATTTCAGAATGAAGCAGAAGGAAGACACCAGTCTGTATTTAGAGTTAGACGAGCCCCCAGAACACTAGTTGATATTGAGTTGTCTTCGCATTGGCATCCTCTTAACTTGGCAATTCAGCGGATTGCCCTACCACTGCCATGCTAAGGCCCTATGCCGCAGCCTAACTACTGCTACTGGCAGTGAAACTTGCTTCAACCCCTGAGAAATGCACTCCACTTGGGAGTGTCACACCCTGTCCCTTCAGGACCAGACTAGGCGACAGTAGGGTTTGAGTTCTCACGATTACTTTATTAGTTGCTGTAGGTTTGCTGCTGCTTTTAACAGGCACCCTTCACCTGTTCGTAAAATAAAATTCCATCGGTTTCTTGGTAACTATGAAAGTCTAGGAGTTAGTACAGGTCGCCGTGTTTATTATCCTGAGAATAAATACGTTAATGTTGACACACTGCATTCTAATTCCAAGGGTGTTTCGTACCTCTCTCACCCCCCCCCCCCCCCTTTGTAAACACTGCCACCTAAGGGAGTGACAATTGACCAGGTACCGTATTGCCAAACCATTGCCGATACTAAGGTAGGACTGTCGGCTCCTTTAATTGGGTAGTTCGTACATCGCAAAACATCGCACAATTTTCCTGCCACCCATACCGTGGGCCCAGTGTGCAAAGGCACATGGCACACACGTATGTTACAGCCCCTACTAGGTACACTCCACAAGGAAGCAACTGGACCACCTGAGTGAGCTAACCCACTCCATCCACCGCGTGCAGTTCACTGGTTGAAGTGCCAGGCCTTACAAGGTGTGACCCGGAAGCCTCTGAGCAGGTCACGACAAAGCCTTAGCACTGCCCCAAGTCAGCTAACCTCTCAATCCACCACATGTGATTTGCCAGTTGGAGCACCAGGCCTGACGTTATCGTATCTGGGTACTCTTAGGTAGGGAATTACTGTCATCAGCCCCTTTTCTTGCTACGATGACCCTTAGTACCTAACCTAATGCCATTCTCCTGACGAGGAATTAATTGAGCCGATAAGAAGGTATCTACGGCTCCTACAGCCAACCAATTGCCAAGTAACTCATCCCAGTTGGCCTTCAGCCTTTCCTCTGCTTGTAATCGGCCACAAGCTGCCCGCCAACTGCAGGAGCCTCACTCCTGAGTCCTCCATAGTAACTTGTTCGAACCACCCCGGAAGATCACTGGTACACCGCATCCCGTTATCTGCCTGAGGTTCGGACTGCCTGTGGGACTGGGCCTCGCCATCACCATATAGTGGAAGCCAGCTCCCGCCACCGCCACTTGGAACCCAACAGGCCCTGGACCAGCCACTTTCAGCCACACACCAGCCACCCTTGGACAGAGCCCGGAGAGTCGTTCACCGCAGCCTGCTAGCTATCAGCTACAGCACCAGTCAGGTGGTAAGCCAATATCCATTGCCAACTATGCCGCCTTAGACACCTACATAGCCTGCTGCCACCCAACCAGACTAACTCTGTACACCGGCTCCCTCTGAGCTAAGGTGCACCCACAATAACCAGCCCATAAGGTCACAGAGGGTTCTTGGCCTGAAACAACTTAAAGGAGTCCCCTTTGTAGACTAGTTGATGCGCCAAGTTTCCTGGCTGTCATGTTTCAAAAAAGTATATGATAATTCTTCTTGTGATTCCCAACATTGGGCATTACATTGTTTATGAGAAAACGAAGAGAAAGCCAGACCAGCACGACCTTGAGAAGTAGCAGAGGGAACAAGCTAGTCAACCCAGAGACTTCAGGGAGTCAGGAAACATCAGTGGTGCTCGGTAAGCACCCCAGTAATGGCCGAAGCCAACCAGACCCTGAACCTAGCCAAGCTAGGGAAGAATTACACCGCAGTGTGATAGGAAGACGTCCCAGTGACCGAAAGACGCAGTGTCGACACGTACAGTGGAATGAGGCAACACGTGATATATTGTGCCCATTGTGAAAACAAATTTCACTTTACCTGCATAGGTTGGGCGGACGAGCCAATATTTGCAGACGGCCTTGAATTTAGATGCGAAGAATCCCTTACACTTCAAAATGCTTATTGTGCCTGGATAACCTGTAATGGACGAGTGGTAAACACTGTCAGGTACATAACTTGTGCCAAAAGTTTCACCACCTCTGCATTGGGTGGCCTGATGAGTGTGTAACATGCCTAGGATTAATTTACCGGTGCAAAGTATGCCATCGAGCCATAGAATACCGGCCTAGTAAGCCCGGACTACCTCAAGTAGGAGTTCGGACAGGCCCCAGTTGCCTGAATTCAGAGGTAGACTGCAAGAAGATCATGTAGCATTCATGCAAAGAATGTGAAAACAAATTTTAGGACAACGGAGTCCCCCTAAACAATGGGTCACGAAGGGCAGGAAGCAGCTAGCAGGGAAGGTGTTAGAATGATTGGAACAGGTTTGGAGAGTTCGTCACAGACCGGTCCCAGTTTTGTTTCCATTTACTGTACTGTTTTTGGGAGAAGAGGTCCGCGCTCGACTCACATCTGAATTTCACAGTAGAACACAAACCAGCGAGGAAAAAGTGGAAATCTTCATAAGGAGAAAAGCGCAAATGTACCGTAGAATTTATCCCGAAGTGAGTGAAGAGAGTGTAGTGTGCACAATATCACACATGCAGTTACCAAAGCTACATAATTTTTTACAAATTCCCTGGCCCCAGTCGGTAAAAGAACTGGTGAAGTGTGCGCAAGAGACAGAGAGAAACTACCAGGAGCAGGTGGTCTTGGAGCGTAGCAAATTGGGCAAGGGAGAAGAGGAAATGAAGCAGAAAGAGGGGCAGGCACACCCCTACTCTCCCTACTCCTCTTCCACACGCCAGCTGCCCCTACCTCCCCTATGCTCCCGAAGTTCTAGTTCAGCCTCGGGAAGCATTAAAACTATAACTGCCCTGGAAAGTCAGCTGGCTGGTAGGCAACAAAATAAGGGAGTGCGAGCGAAGAAAGCCCACGCCACCTCCGAGCTAAGGAGAATATGAATGACAGGCTCGGTATCATGTTCCAAACGTTAGTAGAGGAGCCCCGGCCGTCGGATGCATTCCGTATTAAAGTGAGGGTCAGCCAAAAAATTACCGCTGCCATGATTGACACGGCAGCCACCGGGAACTTCATTAAAAGCGACCTACTCACCCCCTACAGAAAGGCTTACCCGACACCTCAGGATGGGAAAGTGTGAATGGCACATCCTGACCGCCTCCTCCAGGTGGAAGTGAAGATAAAGCTGGCCATCAAAACTACCCAAAAATTAACCCACACGTAGTCCTTAGTGACACCCAAAATAGAGGAAACAGTAATTTTGGTGCATCTCTGGCTCCAGCAGCAGAAATACACCATAGATTGCAAGCAACACTGTGTACAGATCGGTGGGGGGATGAAACGTTTGACGCTCTAATGGAAACGAAGAGGTGACATTTCCCTGAACACAGTCCCAACAAGTAAAGTAGAGAAACCCATGCAACTACAACAGCTACAGTTGAGTCAACCCTGCTGAACCACTATCAACAGCTACACTCAGGGATGAGACAACAGGCAAGGAAACCACAACGTCACCCCGAACCACCGAATCCCGAGACACAGAATGTCACACGCCGACCCCAAGGACAGATGTGACCCTTTACCACCAGAATGGGATTCTCAGTACGTAGGGGCAGAGGTCGACACAGATGAAGAAGAGGTGGATGACTCACCAGAAGCCGAGGAAGAAGACGCAGCATGACCCCGACCCCCGAGAACATTCACCACCCCGGCCGGCAGCACCTGCGCCTTCGGCCCCCCCCAACAGACAACCCAGGCCAAACCGAGTGCAGAACGCACTGAACCCCGTAGGTGGCCATGGTAGGTCCGTGCGACACTTATCTCTGGACAGTCTGTCGAGGAGAGCTGGCGAGGTAAGACACTGTCACGTACGCACTGCAACTTTTGTTCACTGATTTAGGTTTCCATCATCAATTTAGTTTACCGGTTAACATTTGCTTGCGTACATTTTTGCCAGACATTTTCCCCAGCATTATGCTTCCACTTTATTAATTTATTGCGCTCTGTGGCATTTTTAATTTAATCGAGGAGGAGTAGAAACATATCGGAGAGCTCACGCGACCCACGCGACTTGAATCAGGCACCATCTGCCTATGTTTATGGCATTTCACTGTAACTTCTGCATTATTGCTACACGTAATTTTAAGGGCTTTGTTTTTATGTATGTATTTGATGGTATTTTTCGTGTTTGAATATTTTATGCAACATCACATATAACCAGGTGGCCGACCTATGCCAAGTCTTTGTATATGCCATTGTTGCATTTTGAGAGCTTATTTATCTAATATTGAATGTGAAATACTTTATTAAGGGTTCTAGGTTAAATTTTTGTCAGGGTTCCGTGTAATTTCACGTAAATTGATGGTTTTTGTACTTGACCACACTTTCACAGTAATATTTGATTTTACTGCCATCAGGCATGTTACAAGCCTGTAACCACTTCAATTGTAAAGGGAATAATATTCACAGTAAGAATAATATTTTGTCTGAATCTAATTTGCTGTTTCCACGCAGAAGTATTGCAATTTCACCTGCACCACGTGGTCTGCTACGAACTTCATCCAGCGGCATCCGTGCCATCTAAACTTGTTTTCACACATGTGTGTGTGTATTGTGAATACTCATCTCATGTCTCATCTTGTTTTATGTATCTTTTGAGGGTTTATGTAATTTTGTAATTTGTGTATGGTGCAATTATTCCCGTCCTAGCAGGCTCTGTGTAGGCCATCACCACACTACCCACGTGCTGGAGGGGGAGCCTCAACAAGTTTGCGTTAGTGATGCCGAGTAATCACAAGTGTTAATGTGTCAAGGGTTTCATTTGTAACTCACCATGTCCTGTCTTCAGGGAAAAACTGTCAGTCCACCCTAGCAGCTGTCGGCCCTCTTCCCGTGTGAAGGCTGTGCTTTCACGCACCTTGGTGAGATCATCCATCTAAGCGTGCGCTAGATTAATTGCGGGCTGGGGAACACCCAAACGGAGTTAGCTAGACCTGAGCGAGTGTATCATTAATTTCATGGCACGTTGATTTGTATGCATAGTAACAATAAAAACAAGTCTCACAGTGAACTTACCTCTTTTATTCAGTAGTGACAGTGTCCTAGCCACATATATTTTATTAAGTGTTTATTTCAAGTAATGTTTACTAAACATTACTTGACGGACACACAGAACCCACAGCATCCCTGAGAACCCTGAGTCTCAATAGTGCGGTGATTGGGAAGCACCATTGGCATCCATATTACCAGTAAGTATTTGTGTCATCGTTCGTCTCGTGTCTCACCCGACATCACCATCTCCTAGATATCTATTTGGTTTAATTGTGATAACAATGAAGTTTATTGGAAATATGGCTATAAAATTAATTTTTTTTGTAATTCATCTGATAACAACTGTTTATTTCTTTATGAAACTTTTGATAAAGATGATAAAGTTATGAAACATCGTCCTGATTCTGGTAAAATTAATATTCAAAATCATAAATTATGTGGCCATATAGTTGAATTCGAATCTAACACGGCCCTTGCAATTAAAGAAAAATATACAAAAATTCAAAAATACCTATTATTTTTTATTATTAGCAATTTTTAGAAAAAGAAGTTCCTGCTAAATAAAATGTTTTTAGCTTTGATATAAAAGATCAGTTTAATAATTTGCAATTTGATATGCCTGATTTTGTAATTTTAGGTTTTCAACTTAATAGGAAAAATCGTTCTGAACAAAATAAATACGCTACTATGTTTGATCATTGTAGCATAAGAAATTTTTATGTTAAAAATGGTAGAAATGAAATTTTTCCTAAAGAAAACTGCAATCTAGATATATCCATTGGTGTTTATCTTAAACAATTTCTTGCTTATAATGATTTTAGAAATTCAAAAACCAAACTAGATGCCAACTATAGAAATAATTAACTTTATTATAAACCAACTGTAAACTTTGATGGTGATATTAATTACTATTCATTTTGGGGATGAAGGCCTTTATATGTTATTGATTGTTCATACAGAAAAACAACCGTAGATAAAGAAAAACAAACATAAAAATGAGTGTTGATTTTAATAAAGATGTCGAAGCCGGTACCATTTGTAATGTTGTTTTAATTAGTCGAAGGAATCTTACTTATGATTATTTGAAAGAAATATTTACTGAAGATACATACATTTTTAATATTTTTAAATGGAGGATGTAAACGATTTTACAGAAACAAGAAACTGTTTAGATATTTTAATACAATATTTTAGATGTATTGTTTAGTTGTTTGATCGAATTAAAAAACTTTTTGTTAAACATGAATGAGCTTTTTTCTTTCTCTTAATAAAATTTTCTTTTTTAAATAAAAATGCCTGTGTTACCTTGCAGTATGACAAAGATTTTAAAGATGATTGTAAATCAACTACGCGTTCCTATAAATTAGATAATGCTTCTGACAAACTCAGAGAATTAGTTTACAAATTTAATCAAAATCTACAAAATTTTCAATCAACACTCTTCGAAACTAAGTATTAACCACATTGGATAAAAAAAACCAAAAGAAAACTAATATTATCACCCACTGCAAACAATAAATCCAAATTCCAAAGTTGGAAGATTATTTTACATAAGCAACCCAAAACTAGATTTAATGCCTACCCACTAAATAATGTGCATTATTTGGTAATATTAAAACATTTTTGAAACGTTCATAACTTGTTACACATGGAGCCTCCCCCCTTCTTGTGTTGGGCGTGCATCCATTCTTGGCACCCCAGGGGGATTTTTAAGGTGTGGCTGAATGGGCAAGTGATACACAGACTTGATTGTAAATACTGGAAATGTTGGATGTCAAATATATCATTTTAATAATAATTCTATAGGTGTTAGAAAACTGTTTCTAAAGACTGGTTTTAAGAGCCAGTGTCACTCATCGTATTGCATTATTTATTAATTTTTTCGTAATTAAAATTTAAGATGATTTATTGAAAAGTGCGACAACAGAAGCTTAGCTAATTAGTGGTTACTTTACCTATAATTACATACATAATATATGAACTACTATGCATATTTATGGAACAACTAACATATATAATTTTATATAGTAATTATTAATTCAGTTTCACTTTTAGTAACTTCCAGGGAACACCTATTAACAATCAGGTACAAAAATTTGCACAGAAACATTAAATGTAATGCTTCTATAATGAAACATTTTCGGTAATGACTCTGAATCTTCTGTTACGGCACTAAAATTAATACAGTAATTTCTGTGTAAGGGGTGATATAGCCTTTCAAGTGTCACACTGCTAATTTCTGTGAAGTGATGTACGATTATGTAAATATTAGTTGTAAATAGTAAGACTGTGATGGCCATTGGTGACGAGATTTTAAGTCTAGAGTATTTTTTTGTTGAGAGATGAAATGAAAAATTTATTTTTGGTGCTTTTATTTAATTAAGACCTCTGTCCCTTAAAGAACCTGGCTATGCCCATGGACTTTGGAAAACTGTAACATTGTGTTCGTCCAAACTTCTACACAGTATTATATTAACGGTAAGGATTTAAATAAAAAGGAATTGTCAGAAATTTGTTGGTCAAGTACTTTTATGTCAATTACATTATTGGTACATTTTTAAATTGTAATTTGAGACATAATTTTTTACTCCTATGTTACAATTTTTTGAAACATGTACAAAAAGTAAAAGTTTTTATATACAAACATTAGTGGATCCTTGGTAAGTAAAAATTTTCTTCTAGTGGCTCCTTATGTACAGTACCTACATCACATCACATTCCAAAGTTCTAGCCAAATATTATTTGTACCATAGTGATCCCTTAAATTGAATAGTGCTTAACTGAATGCATCAGTTCTTACAATGGTCCACAGGAATTTCACTTTTTAAAATACAGTTTTAAACGGTCACATCAAGAACATGGGGGAGGGACTAAATATACAAGTACAAGACTGTCACACATAGAGCAAAAATACATCTGATGATGTTCTTAACATCATTTTGCACAAAAATATATAACCTTTATCTTTAAAATTTTAAATGAGCTTAAAGTATATTGGTTGGTGCTTATATTAAATGACAAGCTCGGAGGTTTTCTGCAAGCTTTCAGTATATTGGTAACTAGTATTATAATTTTACCAGTATTCTGAACCGTATGGTGAGCGATTTCATCAGGGAGCAAATATTTAAATCTTACCAACACAGTTACTTACATAGTTTTAAGCATTTTATTTTCATGAATATATTATTAAATAATTTTTTTTGCAGAAATCAGTGTAATTTTTAACCAGACTTTCAGTAATAGTAATAGTTTGTTTTTAAATTCTGAGATATTCAAATATTAATCTTAGCGTACTTTTAAGTTGGCAGCTGTTTTTCTTGAAAATGAGATCCTACCAACTGCTTTTCAAAAGTTTTTTTTTTCAAGTGTGTTATTTGGATACATGGATAAAATAATACTTGCCTGGTGCTTGTGCTAATTTCATTGAAACTTTACTATATACACTGCATTTTCTACCAACTAGCCCCCAGTTGTTTTATACGATTTTATATTTTTGCCATAAAAATGTAGAGCAGATAAATATTTCAATTGCCATATTTCTCCATGTATAGGCCACGCATTTTTACAAAAAAAAAAACTACAAAAAGTGGGGTACGGCTTATATACGAGATAATTGCAAAGAACATTTTTTATCCCCAAAACATGTTTAGAAATTTGTCAACATCCAGTACATATTTATGATTTTACTTAGTCTCAAAGGGAAGGGAAGAAGAGAGGAAAAAAAAAAACTTTCCACTCGTGCAATTATTTGTTCACTCGTGTTAATAAAACAAATAACCTTCATCCTACACCTGTAAAATGTAAACATGTTGGAGCTCGGCCATATATGCCATACATGAGAAAATAATTTCTCTGCTGTACAAAAGAAATATATCTTGCATAGTTCGTACGCCCGCTGCCTTACTACAAATACACATTGATAAGGTGCCATTTCGTGTAACATGTTACAGTGTTATTGCTTTCTTAAGTCACATTACCATCTGTAGAATAGTAATCGTGCAATGTATATTTGTAAACATTGCAACTTAATACAAATTTACTGTCACAAATGTTTCGTTCTGGAGAAATTAAGTCGGAATTTATGTTTGTATGGAATTGTGACTTAACAATATTTTCAGGAACACAAAGATTCAGTGTGGCCTATACTTGAAATATTAATTATCCCTAATTTTTCATCAAAAACTTCTGGTGTGGCTAATACACGCGCGCTGCCTATACACACATGCGGCCTATACACACACGCTGCCTATACACGTCAAATATGGTAAAGTCACGTTCTTTGATACCATGCAATGTGCCCTGTATAAAGATTAGTTCAGTGTAGAAAATAGCTTTGAAGTTTAAACATTAGTTTGATGGGGGAGGGGGGACTACTACAAGCTGTTTCTTAAATGTGTTATTCCTCACATTAGCAAGTTTGTAGCAAGTACGTTTTGGTAAATTATTATTTGGATTACCAATAATTTTTTTAATTAACTAAATTATAGTATGTACGCCCAAAAGTTACTTGTACACACTCTGAAAATAATGGGCTTATTTTGACAAATTGATGTGTTTGTCATTAATAGCAGAGTCATCTATCTTCATAAAAATTATTACTGACCTTAACAGAATCCTACCAGGGATAGTTATGTTTTTGTTATCAAGGCATTCATTTCAGCACTATTGTATGAGATACCTTTAAACATTATTAAACTTAAGTACCTTCTAAAATATACATCTGTATGGGCAGTAATTATGTTTATGGAGTTGCATTGTATGATGCTACAATGCTTATTGATAAAACGCCTTATGTCACATCTTGGAGTATTACAGATGTGCAGTACGGTGTATGTATAGTATGCGTAGCACCTGACGTACATAGCAAATATTGTAATACACCTGAGATTGTTTAGATAATTATTATGATCCCTTTGTGTAAAATTAACATACTGCATGGCGAATGCTTGGTATTCAAAATATTTCTTCTACACAGAAACAAATGTTCGAATTTTTTTTTTTCTGTTACTTCTAAAAAATTCCGATGTTATGTCTTTTTATTTAAAAAAAAAAAGCTACTAAATGTGTGTAATGGCTAATGGTTTTTAGGTTTATTTGTGCTACAAATTACTATGACTTTGGATTTAAGAAATGTTTATGAAACATCACTAAATGAAATAACATCTTATGTGACAAAAATGGGTAAGTGTTTTAGGTGTTTGATTATGGAACTGAATTATTTAGATTTATTTTTGATTTTTTTTTACTTTCCAGATGCACTTAAATTATTTATGACACTGATGATTGGTAATAACAAATATGGGACACAATGCCCCTGGGTGAATCTACTATCAGAACCAAATGTTTTCATATGAAATGTGCACTGTTAGTTTTTCCATATCTTTTACCAATAAATAAATAAAATTATACATAGACATAGGAAGAAACAAATTTTTTTTTATTCAACATTTATATCATAAGTCATGGTTATTTTAATGGTAGCAATATATATTTAAATAAATCAAGTTTCAGTGAAATTATGCAGAAACAGGCAAAAGAGTCCTAGTACAAAATAAGTTCTGTGCACAGCATTACTGAGTTTAGAAATGTACTTGCTCCCAAGGGTATCGTGAAACAGATTTACAGAATCATTTAACATTATGGGAATGGGTATTATTGTCAAATTCATTGCCTTTCAGTTGAGGTGAAATGCTTGAGTCGTTCCTGATATTTTTTGAAGGATTAGTTTTGAATGAGTAATAACTCTTAGTGTAGTTAATAAGGCATTTATAATACTATCCTTTTTGTGATAGTACATTCTTTAGTACAGCATATAGCTGTTGAGAATAAAAGTGGACAATGAAAATGAAATAAATCTTTTAAGTATGATAGCATTTGGAAAGTAGCATAATATACACTATGGAATTGTAGTTTTTATCTTGTCATAAGTATGACTATAACATGATTGGTTACCGCTATAACCCCCATACACATTTTCAGTCAAGCTGCGAAGAAGTATTTGAATCTTTCTTGGTAGCCGAAGGAACAAATGCATCAGTTAATATCTGCTTTGATTCAGAATAACTCATATCTGTTTATGCAGTTCGGATGTCACTTATATCACTGTATTTAATGTAAGGGACTTAAATACAATGCATGATGAACTAAAAGTAAGACTTTTAGCACTGTCACACTGAATCCCTTTTGTAAGAAAATTGTGATTACAGTTGCAAGTTAATGTTTCTATTAAATGTGCATATGTATATATTCTTTTCATCTGGAGTGCAATTGGCACATGTCTTGTTTGAAAAATGCCTTGAATATGGCAGGTAGTTAGTTGTACAGTGTCGCTTAAAGATTGCTGTCAGAGTGCTGACGAAAATGTTATAAACAGCAAAACTCGTGTTCATACCAAACTTGTCTTTAATTTTAAGCAAAGTTACTAAGCCACACAGAAGCGCCTTGATGCTGTGAATGTAATGCAGGACTAACTTGAGCAGGTTAGCCTACAGGTGGGGCGATCTTCACAATGAGCAGGTTTTCCAGGTGCAAAACCCTAATCTTCTTCCCTAGCAGGTGCAAGGAATCGCTTGCACCTGTCCAAGCACTGGTTTATTTATCGGTGCAGTATGGTGTATCTCTTACACACTTAGGCAAGGCGGTAATGTTGTCATACCCCACTTTACAGGAATACAGTGGACACTCGAGCATTAACAAACCTAGAAATGTTCTACCAGAAATGCAGTTGCAAAACCTCATAATAAATTCAGTTTCTTACATTGTTTTTCTCTTACAGGATAACGTTTTTTGTAGTTTAACTTTGGCACATGAAAACATAGAAAGCTTTAAATCAGAAGAGGTCAGCACTACACTAAACACCTTTGAACTTTCAAAACTAATCTTGAAGTACTACATTTGAATCCACTGGATTAAACTGTTTGACCTAAGTGGCTGTTAAATAGTGGGTAAACGTATGAACATAGATGGCTACACTTAAAGTAAATCGTTGATTTTTGAGTAAATAATGCATGTTCTGAATGCAGTTTATACATATATGGCATACACATGTTTTCGAGCTGTTGTCTCTTGATATGCAGTTTAGTCCCGTGTGCTGCACTTCTGAAGTGTCATCATAGTTAAGCTCTAACAACAATAACAATGTATTTAAATGGAGCAGGGGCCATCTCCCTTTACATATGCTTGACTGCATTTGTTGTGTTTTGGCAGCCAGCAGTGTGGCATAACCACATACTGCCCGCGGGTGATGCCGCTACATACTTGATAGGTGGTGGTGCACCGTGGCGCAGCAGCTGTTACAGCACAAAGAGGTTCTCGCACGAGCGCGACTTGTTCATGCCGAGCAGGTGTTTGAGGATCCTCTTTCCGGTGCCGACGCGCAGGCTCTTCTGTTTTTTCTTCTTGCTGAGGCGGTTGCGACTGCGGCGTGGGTTGAGTTGCACCTGAGCCAGGATGCCGACCAGTAGCTCGTCCACGTTGTGGGCCAGCCCGCTCGACGTCTCGATGAACTTGCAGCCACAACTGTTCGCCAGCTTTCGCCCCACTGCTGACACACACAACACCCGGGTTAAAGCGATGTCCACAACATTACAGAATGTTGGTTTGTAGATATGTTTTTTCTGCCTGTAATATAGTGAAACCCTCTTAAGAAGTTACCTGCTAAGTTAATTAATTTTTACACCGTGTTTTTGCACACATGTATAATTTAATTCGTATAGTAAATTTTGGTTGTTAATAAGTGTGATTTTTTCAGCCCTTTCTGTAATGTTTTAACAGGTAAATGTAAATAAGTTGGCTTGCTAACTGCTTTGATTTCGTATCCTGCTTTTTGATGGTTTTGAAAATATTGTGCATTCAACTACAGCTGAAGTGCTTAACTTATAGTATTTTAACCTGTGGTAGACATGTTTGCCTTCCTAGAGGTTCAAAATTGTCATTCACATACAAGATGATAATTTTTTGTTTTTAGTTTCTATGCAAATGTTTTATCTAAGGATTTGAGAGTGAAACATGTTGGTGGGAGTGTTTTATTTCTATTTATGAAACAAGTTCAGTGCTGCCATAGGTGAAATTTGCCCACACGCATGAAATGTATGGTTACACAGCAGGTACTTGGGGTAGGGGTGCATGGAAATTCAGAAAAATTAAGTTTTTGGACTGATATATGGCAGTCTGTTTTTAGATGATAAGTTACAACAAAAGGTGTGTGAGAATTCCTTGCCTTCTTTAACCAAGGCAACAACTAATGGAGGGTGACCACTGCAAGGTAAAGGTTTCCATTAGGAGAAAATGCATGCATGTTAAATGACATGGATATGTTATTAATTGTAGCAGTGATCTGAATGGTTACTAATGCACACACTTGTAATAACAATTTACTATGGCTGATGTGCTGTGATCATGCCTACACGTTAAGATTACAAAATATTTCTTCATTGCAGATTTCCCTAGATGTCATGATTGATAACTTTTACATATTGCATTCATAAAATTTAACATATCTACCAAATATAATAATAATTACTTTTTTATCAGTGCTATATCAAAATCTTCCATGAGGAATCTCATTTTGTTCCCAACATGAGAAGAATAAATCTTAGCTATAGTGTGTTGATGTTCGGCCCAGCTCACCTGCCATAGGCACTTCCCTCTTGCGCTCGAGATCCGCCTTATTGCCGACGAGGATGACGCCCTTGGATGCCACGAAGTCGTTCTTCCACAGGAACAGCAGGATGTCTTCTGCCACCTTGAGCGTCTTACGCTCCACCACCGAGTACACCACTACGAACACGTCCGGGTTGTACGTCGCACAGAAGCTCTCCACCTGCAAAGTTGGCCACACTGCTTGGGTCGTGCCATGGGCTACTTCAGTGTTAAGGGATGTACACAACAAAAAACTTAAGCACTAAACAATAAGCCTCGTCTACGCGTGGAAACACATGGTTACATGATTGTGCTTTACATCTCTTCCCTTCTTCCATCTTTCTTGAGTGAGCGAAGGAGTGTCTCAAAGCCACACTAGTAACCTGAAGAATATGCGGAGATTTAAAAATGTGTGTTGTAGCGATAAGCCTATCGGGACTCGTGCTCCCGTCCTTGTTGGATATATTAAATTGCTGGTGTTATCTTTGCAAGAATGTTCTGGTCATTGTCCTAGCCTCTCTCAGCGAGGCTCGGGGTGCAAGGAACCTTCAACATTGGGCCAGCAAAACTATTTAATCGACAATGGACCTTCAAACCGACAATCTAGAGTTTGCAGAGTTGTGGCGATATGAAGCACCAGGTGTGTGAAAACAGTGAAGTGATGAGCTAGCTAAGTGATGAGTGGCGATGAGAGTAACCACTAGGAGTGAAGTCTCTGGACTGCATCGATGAAGTGGAGCGTGAGTGAGTGCGCGAGCCTGAGCGAGAGCATGAGAGTGAGTGTGTGTGGGTGAGTGTGAGTGAGTAGATATGGGCGGCTCTTAACAGCGACATCTTGAGAACCGATGAGGTCAGTATGGAGCAGTGTTGGAATGCAGGGTTGGGGGAAATGGAAGTTCCCCGAGAAAACCTGCGACCAGCGGTATTGTCCGATACAATTCCCACGTGCGAAAATCCGGTGGAGTGCGAGACTGACTGGCGGGACTGTTGAACTGGATGCATGAGTGACAGACATTTGGAATGATGACAATAGACAGACTGTGTAAATAATGAGTGTGTATTAAGTGATTAACCAAAATAAAGGCAGTTCTAGAATTGAGATAGACATTAAAGATTTCACTCGCTGAGAATAACAAGAGTAATGGTGGAGATAAGTAGTTTAATGCTGTCAATAATATTAACTATTCATTGTAAAGTGAGCACTTTTTGAAGCCCTCTTGTTTGGAATAATAGTCAATAAATATATTTTATTGTAGTCTAAGATGTTAACTTTCAAGTCGTGTGAAATTTATACACCGTGGTTATGTCTTACATGGCAATATTTATTTAAAAAAAAGTGATGCAAGGATAAAAAATGGCTGATAGGAAAAATTAACCAGGGTTTCAAAAGTGCTCACTTTACAATGAACAGCCTACAGCACAGGTCTTTTATTTTTATTATGACCTCCATCCTTCACAAACTGGTATATATTTCTGGCATCTTGTTACAATACATCTGCTTGAAAACTGTTTCATGTTGTTATCAAACCATTTTTAAATTGTTTACAAACATTTTCCAGACTGTTCCAGAACTGTTTCCATAACATTAAAATCATCTTCCACAAACACTATTTCTGTACCACGTTTCCGTATTAAAGTTCTGTACGGGATGTTGCCAGAAGTCGTCGTCGTTTTTCTTTGTGCTCTATATTTGGTTATGAACTACATGGTGGCAATTTCATTTAAAGCATCTTGCTTTTTATATTGATTTTATATTAAAAATGTTTTAATATCCCACAGAACTGTTGGAACTCAGTGAGTTTCACTTTATCATGTGTCCACGCCCTCATTTTAATAAAATTATCAATTATGAACAACAATCGGTAGCTTGCACACAAAACCTAATATTAACAGCTGAGGAGCACAAACAGTTTAGGAGCTCCAACTGATTGATATCCAAAGACTGGCTTGTTTCCCCCGCCCAGTTGCCAAAGACGTCCAGACATGCAAATATTGTTGAATGTGTTCTATGCATTTGGAAAACAAGAAACAGTGTTTCTTTATCCAAATAAACCCTAAAATTGTTAATTAATTATTTTGAAACATTTTGTAAATTGTTTCGACAGTGTTTCTGTAACATGTTTCCAAGTGTACACAAGGCTTTAAGTATTAGAACATGGGAAGTTTTACATCAACTTGGTTAAAATCTAAATATACACACTGGATTCGGAACTTCTCACTGCTTAAGTTTCACAGTACCATAAGTCAAAGTAGAAGAATCAGTTCCCAAGTCTTAAGTTTAGGTAACAACATTTAAATGACCACACATTTATATTTTGACTTTAAATAATGAACATTCAAGATCTATTTCTGTGACCTGCTGCTAAAAGGAAAGTCTACTGCAAAAATACTATTAGAGAAAAACCTATTTTTATTTTGATATCAAATAACACACTGTAAAAAGCTTTTGTATTGGTCGAACATAGGCAGTAGGATAGTTATTGTGTCAATATCATTTTGGAACCTACTGCTTACTGCTTAATTTTTTTATTGTATAAATCCCTTTAGAGAGAAGTGGAAGCCGTATGGAATCCATGACTTTTAGATCCTTTCTTAAATTTTGAGTTTTCTCAAAATGTCACTCCATTTTTCAGTTCTTTGTTAAAATTGGTAAAATATCTTTCTTTGTATAGTGTCTTAATAGGAATCAGTGGGAACAAATATTTTAGCTAGCCTTCTGCAGACAGATGATAATCTGTTAAGACTTAAAAGCAACCAGCTAACCTATTTATATCCGTTTATGAATGCCCTGTACCCACACACTCATTGGTGTCTTTAGGGCTAGCATGGATAATTTGAGAGGAGGTTTGCATCAAGTAGAGTTCTGCTAATCTACTCTAGAGATATGTCAAGTCCTATGCCAGCCTGAGGACTATTGATGGCGGGGAGGGGGAACAGGGTGAATGTAAATGCTATGAAAAGGACGACACACCAAAGAAGTTTCCATCCCATTCCTCTTATAATGATTCCCAACCGAAAAATACCAGTAGAAGAATTGGGAACTTAGCAGCAAGAGAATATTGACTAATAGTTGGAGCTACCCTTACAAGATTTTAATTTTGAAAACATCTTGAACGGAAGTTGTCTTGAAAATTGGTTAATCAATGTTTCATTCCCACATCTATTCACTTTCCATAGACACCATGTGAGGTGGCGCAATGGTGATACACGGTACTCACATTCTGGAGGGCCCAGGTTTGATTCCGGTCCGGCTATCCTGATTTTGGTTTTCCAAGGATTTCAGAAATCACTTCAAGTAAATTCTAGAATGGTTCCTTAATTGGCCCAACTACATGACGCGTGAACTGCATTACAGAATGTCTGAAATCCAGCTTTTTTTTTTATATATATATAAAAGAATTAAACGTATGTCCAATGTACTGATGTACGAAAAGGACACACACACACACACATGCACACACACATGCACGTGTGTACATGCACACACACTCTCACTCTCTCACACACTCACTCTCACACTCACTCTCACACTCACTCACTCACTCTTTCCTGTCTGTTACTTTCAAGACATTACACACATTAGGAATGCCATTTCATAGTACTCCACATAGCTAAAAACAGCTTTTTTGAAGCATTCTGTCTGAAAATATTTGCATCAGATACGTACAAAAGTGCTGAAGAGGCATGTATTGTATCTTGCTATAGAAACTCTTCACCAACAAGTGCCATAGGTGGCACACGCAGTACGACGGGGAACACTGTGAAAGCCAGTTCCGAGCAGCTCCGGATAGGCTGGAACCTTCGTACAGGTCCTGGACGATTATTTCCCCATTCTTGAATGTCTAGTGTTCCCCTACTAAGACCTTGTCGCCATTCGAGGGTATGCAAAATGCCTAATAAATTAAATAAAAATTATGTAATAAGATGGCTGATTAACTGCCATAAGGGAGGTCGGTACTTGTCAACAATAATACACTTTAGGTGCATGCTGTGCACTATTGTTAATATGCAGATTTAATTGATTTTATTCTCATTAAGAGAAAAGCGACACACGCTAATTTCCTACATGACATCACAGTAGTTTACGAATCAACTAAAGGACAACCTGAAATAGTCCTCCGAAAATATCAGCTTATCTTTAAACCATTCACCAACCTCCATGGCCACTTATAAACTCATGCTATTAAACTGCGTGTCCTGCTGTGGCATATAGTTATAACTGTAGGATTAGTAGGATGTTCTTGACATCTACGATTAATGCCACAACAGAATAATTAAAGTGATGGCTTACATGTATGATGTATTAACTATGTGATAGTTAATCTCACAAGCCCAGGGCTGGAGCTGAAAATTCCTCCCTCATCGGGCATTGATCCCATGCTGTCTGATAGGTCTAGCCAGCATTTTAGTGCCGTAGACATTACACGCATTATAAATTCTCCAAAAAACATGTTGACAATAATATTTATGTTTCTCGGAAAGCAATTTGTGTGCAGTAGTGTTTAAGTAGGTAGTTGTGAGAGAGATGACTATGGGCACAGCTCATTACACTGTAAATGCAAAATACAGATCATCTCCATATTTCCTTTAACTTTGAGTTTCGGGAACGAACAATGCAGAGTAAACTAAGCTTTCTTCGCAACTTGAACTGGTAAATTATTGTTTCTGTGGCAGTTAAGATATCGATACCACTTAGACCTATTCACTTAAATACCAAAAAAGGCTGTTAACAGTAAAGTGAGAACTTTTGAAATCAACCTGAGAAAAAAGTCACTGCCCTTGCCTGCATATATTTTAATGGGGTGCACTGAGTGACATACACCCAGTAAAGTTGGTAACGGTGGATGGACAGTTGTTTCATATCTTAACGTAGAATAAAAAGTGTTATGGTAACCATTTGTGATAACATAAATTATTTCTTTCGCTTTCTATTTTTTTAATGCACCGAAGTGTAAAAATGAGCAGATTAGTAAAGTAATTGCTTTTTTTTTAAAAAACAATTTCACAGTTTCACTTGACTGGCGCATTAATAAAGTGATGAGGCCCATGGAAAAGTTAATTTTACAAAAGGTGGAAGAATACACAACATGTATACTAGTAGATCTTAGGGCTTTCAAAAGTGCTCATTTTACCATGAAAAGCCTATAGCATGAGGTACATGTAACAGTCAGCAATATTTAGCACTCTAACATTACTAGAATCTGAACTAGTTATGCCAGATTTCTGTAAATAAAGTATTTATACTGTCACAGCATCGAATTTCATAATGTATAATGTAATCATTTAACTTTTCATGTCTAGAAAGGAAAACATAATCCTTAGATAAATTAATTAGACTAATAGGACACTTTAGGAAGTGAACTCAATTTACTTGCGTTTACTTCCAAAAGTGTCCTATTAGTCTAATTAATTTATCTAATTATTATTTGAGGAAAGTTCAACAACCGTTAAAAACTTTTGCATATTCACAGAAATATTCAAATCAATGTACTTAAAATTAATACACATTGCACCATTACATTACTTAAACATTACTCTGTTTTACTTCAATAAACAGAATAACGAATTTAAACAGTTAAAACCCTCCAACATGAGAAAACTACAGAAGCCATATTTTAACAGTGAATATCCTTTTGACATATCTGCTGCAACGTACCGACATTTCGGAAGCCGGGTGGTCCACAATCTCCAGCTCAGCCTCTTGCCCATCCAACATCACCGAGACTGTCTTCTGCCCAAACTCTTCATCTGGAAATAGCGAAATTCATGGAATGAGGTGTTTGCAACCTTCAATGTTGTATAGCCTATTCTAGTTTACAAGTTCCAACTTTTCTAAAGCTCCACTATGGCACATTCCACTACTTCCAACTTTCCTGCTAACGTACTACTTCCAGGTTATTCCTCCGCCTCATGCAAACAAAGCTTGTCTATAAAATTACACCAAAGGAACTATCCACCACAATTTTGTAGTCTCAGTTTATATACCAGTCCACGAGCTTAATGAAAGTTGCCATCGTGCGTGACTGCCTACGCTCAAGGTGCCAGTCCACGAACTTATTCAATGTGTTCATAGTGAGTGGCTGCCAGATTCAAGGCATCAGTCCATGAACTTATTGAACGTCGCCATAATGCACGTCTGTCTACACTCAAGGCATCAGTCCACAAACTTATTGAATATTGCCATAGTGTGTGTATGTGTCTACACTCAAGGCATCAGTCCACGAACTTATTGAACAGTGACATAGTGCGTGACTATCTATATTCGGGCCCTAGTCAGCTCGCAAACTTATTGACTGTGGTAGTATATTTTAACATTACTTTTTTTCATTTCAACCTGTTATCTGAAAAAGATTATACCCCCTAATACCTAAATTGACAAGATATTTTGCATGAAATACGGGTACTTCTTCACGTACAGATCGCTGTGGCATATTAAATGTAGTCTAAGGCAGAATAGTTTTCAGGAAAAATATTTCCAAAATGTAATTCTTAAATTGTAGGCAGTACTGCCAAAATTGTCATATAAGATGGAAGTTGCCATCATGTATGTCGAAAGCATAGAAATCCGTGCTATTATAAAATCAATCACATACAAAATAATTACAGTTTGTGGAATATACACAATTAGATTTTGTAATTCTAAGGATGCTGTACGTTTGAAGACGAAAAAGCACTCATGCGCTAAAAAAGAAATAAATGAAGGGAAGAGGGTTATAGGCTAAACATATCCACATAAACAGTTTTGAAATTGCTTACATAGGTCTGAAAAGGGGGGGAAATGCCAGTTGGGATCTGACTTCCCATTTATTTATTTATTTTTTTTTTTTTTTTTTTTTTTTTAAGGGAGGATCAGCGAGTGTCAAGGATAGCGGATTTGCCGTTAGTTTTATTTTAAAATGTTGACGCCATTTAGTTTTTGGTAGATGTTTGTCAACCATTTACGTTTTACATAAAGTTACCAAAGTATGCTTTTTATCAGGTCATAGCTTCACAGGTCTGCCTAAGTTGAGCTTAGTGGTTGCCTAATCGCCTTTATATTCAAGATGAAGTTGACGTGAAATCTTTTGAGATAGACTCTCATATAACAAGAGCGGAGAATGTGGCTGTCAATCTAAATAACACAGCCTGTGTAGTATATTAGTAATTAGTGTGATTGTTGCTACTTTATTTCTTTTAATGCACTTTAGATTTTTTTTTTTTTTAATTATATTACAGTAGATTTTCAAAAGTGGACACTCCTCCTCCCCTCTTCCCCAAATAACAGCACTAATTGAGGAAACATATTCTTCTCTACCCCACCCCCACTACCAACCCTTCTGAAATACCATGTCTCACCAATACGTGGTGGAAACTACAGTTACGTTATTTATTTGTTTTCAGCCCCGTCTTGTGCTTCGTATTCATTTAACCAATTCTTCACCGTCATCTCATATCAAGCACTCACGAGGCTGGCCAAAAACCTTCAAGCTACGATAGGCTATTCGTGGAAAAGAGAGCACTTTTGAAAGCCCTCACGTTTGGAATGAGAGCCAATTAATATATTATATTTTAGCCTTAGATGTTAACTTTCGAGTGCAGCGGAATAAACACACTGTGTTTATTACTTACATATATTTTAAAAGGTGGGTAAAGGATATAATTAAAAGGTGGGTAAAGGATATAATATGGCTGGAAGGGAAAAATAACTAGGGCCTCAAAAGTGCTCAGTTTACCATGAACATCCTATACTCTCGGATATGGCAACTGACCTACACTTTTAGTGGCTGACGTTGGGTCAGCACAGAGCTAAACAACGCTCTTTTTTAAATACAAACCAAAAAGTCCAAAATTATCAACATTTCTTAGCAGCCTTCCTTAAAACTACCGCAGAAAACATTTAACGCTTGACAGGCAGGACCTGTGAATAGTTTTGTGGGATTGTCTGTGTGTTTGGCGAGCCGAAACATGACTCAATTCTTAGCTTTTAACCATTAGATAGTCTCCTAAATGTCATGACTTTATACAGGCACCTCCAGCCTAATGCGATAGAGATGAATTCGGTGATGATAAGTGACGCGGAATGAAATAATGTGTGCGAGAGAGAGATCAGAAGATAAAGACAGAACGACACTCACAAACCCGTACCTTCACTGGACATGCAGCCCGGCAATAGGCATCTATAAAACCCAGAATATCATTTTGACATCAGTATTTTCACATTTAAAATCATTGTGTGCAACTGTTAAAAAACTGCATCTTCGGACAATTTACTGAGCTACGTGCTATATCTTGACAAAGTCAACCTTAGCTAAGATAAGGTTTAAAAACTGACAAAAGACAAATTTGACTTCTGCCCATTATTGACAGCGGTAAAGTAATACCTGACAGACTCATTGCTAGAGACATGCAAAATTTGCGCTATTATTCGGCATCAGGCTAAACTGCAGAGTACTATCTGTTGTGGAGCCGGCTTCGTATCTCCATTGGCTGCTGCATAGATGTGAAGCCACGCCCTTTCTGACTGAATTGCACGTGATTGAGGCACACAATTGTAAAGTGTTCATTTATTGGATCAGGGTTATCCAGAACGGGTCAGATAAATTATGCTCCAATAGCAAATGTATTGCAAAGGCAAACGTCTTTAAAGTTTATCATTCCCCAAATAATAACGCAAATTTTGTAGGTCTCTACTCATTATTGAAGATCCCTACATTGTTAGATGAGGGAAAACACGTTTTGCCATGTTTTACATGGTGTGAGATAAGCGATTAAGTTAAATAATTGTTTTTTAATCTTTTCATGCCCCCTATTTATTAAGGAGCTTTTGTTGCATACTTATGGAAATTTACAACTGAAATTGAAAGCGACGTCCATGGTTTTCCAGATTTTGAATCCGAATCATGTGATCCAAACAAAAAACTATTAGGAGTGTATAACGGGAGAAAAAGAAAGTTCCTGAATAGCAAAACTGAAAAAACAGTAAATCGTACTCTAAAAAGGTAGGTAGGTCCCCCTTCGTGCCGTCCATTGACGAGAAGGTGACCGGTTCTGACACGGCTGCTGCAATTTATTTTCTCGATGTCTTGCCGAAACTCAACAAGTTAAAGCTGTTACACAATTGAAAATGTAAGCATTTGACTTTACATTCCAGCTTTACGTTTGTTTCCCATGGAGCTTGACACAAAGAAACAGCCAAAGTTAAAATCAAGCTATTACTAAACCGATTTTCGTTGTCCAACATTGACTGTTTATAGTTTTTTTTTTTTTTTTGTAAAAGGATCAGAAACACAAAGTCAAATGCTAATACCAAATTTTTTAATTGTATAAAGCATAGGTGTAGACAGCGGGTGGTTTTGCAGGTTCCAAACCCCCCCCCCCCCCCCCCCCCCGGCTCACCATTTTTTTCCCTCTTTGAATTGTGGTGGGCACATAAAAAAAAGAAATATAGTTACTTATCAGTAAAATATGAAATTGTGTGAATAAAATGGTACCCACAATGAAACAGTAAAAACAAGGAGTAAAATATATAATACAGATGTCCACATCTACAGTTCGTTAACTGAAGAAATTTAATATATCCACAGTTTTATCAAAAACAACCCCCTCTCCCAAACTAAAGTTCTGCTTATGCCACTAGTGCAAAGGGCTTTAAGGGCTCTGCCTACCAGGTGTCAGCTGCGAAATTTAAATAAGAAATCCCACGTTAAGGACATTTTGTCTCTGTGCGTTAATTTTAAAGATAGGCATTTCAAACAAAATCTGTTCGTCACAAAATTTTTAGTAGAAGTTCCCTACAGCAGAGATGTTTCCATAACGTGTATAACCGACGTGCAAGGAAATTTTTAAACGCACGTTTTACAGAAACACTGCTTATCTATATTGAAAATACGCTCGTTCGTAGTGATCCTCTCCTAAAAAATTCAACAACAATATATTTTTTTAAAACACCTGTGTTTAAAATTAACGCACTGAGGCAAAATTTCCTTAACATGGGATTTCCTATTTAAATTTCGCAGCTGCTAGGTGGTAGGCAGTGATCAGTCCCTGCCGTCATGGAATTTTTAAATTTATGCAAGAAACCTGCATTATAGAATTTCTATTAAACTTTATGGAACGACAGAATACAGAACAATCCTTTGTACATTTTATGAACTTGGCATTGCTTGACTACAGTAGCTAGTTTAACTGCTGTAGTCGCCCGCAAGGGAAAAACATTTATTTATTTCCAGCTGTTACTGGTTAAATATTAATGAAGGAGTGAAATTCTAACTACTTCATAAAGCATGGGAATGTATTATTTATGCTATGTTATGCAAATAATTTCGCTATACCAACTTAAATGTAAGTTATGATGAAAAATGAATAAATCCAAAATGGCGGGTACTGATATCCCTTGTTCGTGTCCAGTGGCGTAGATTTGTTCATATAGTTTGTGGAATGGGGGAGGGGGGTGTGCACCATTCTTTACATAAATATGTAATTAAACAAATAACGTTGTCCTTATATACCCACATACATTTATTACAAAATCCCCCCCCCCCCGCCCCCCCCCCCATATTCTACGTCCTTGTCGCTTGTGTCTGGCGGAGCCAGGCACTCGGCAAGAGAAGATGACAGGCTTGTGGTGTTCAGCCGAAGGCAACAGCCGTATTGAGGAAGGGCGAAGACGGAGGAATAACAGAACAGAGAGAGAGCGTGATGCCTTGGAGGGAGGGCGCAAGCGGTGAAGTAAAAGGAGTTTCTCGCGAAGGGCGGCAAGGGCGCATGTGCCTTTAACATGCTGGCCCAAAGTCCCACCACCTCTACTAGATTCTTCACTCCAATATTAAACATCATGGACTCCACACCTGCTGTACTTTAGCATTTTCATTAGTGCTCCCACGAGTTTAACTCCTTTTCTATCGGTATGGGTTTTACCATGTCTATGCGGATTTTACCATACCCCTTCTTAATGTAGCTTTAACTACACTACACTTAGGGAGGTAGGCATGGCCCCAAAGTGATGGCCATGCCTACCCATTCCCTCTTGGCCGCGATGCCTGCCTCCTTTGTATTCAATTCCCCCTCCTTTAGGCGTAAAGGGCTCAGCCCTGAGATGCAATTAGAATCCGACCCTACCTTCGGACTTACACTTAACGCTTAGAATAAGGTAGTTTAGAAAAAAACGTGCGGCACGGGATGTGAGCCCTCTCCTACCTGCTGCCACCTTCACGCTGGGCAGCACTTTCCTTCCCCGCTCAGTCACTTATTCACAGTTTCTTCACACTTTTTGAACAATCCTTTGAAAATTCACCCCATGTATGACGTGTTTGCTTGTTTCGTAAATATATCATGTATCACAAGCGTTTTACACTTGTGTTAACATAAAAGTAGGTACTTTATTTTTGTTTAAATTAAACATCTACTTATATTTTACCTATGCATTATCGTATTTCATACATGATTAATATGAATAAAACTAGAGAGAAAATAGGTGTGTTGGTAATGCCTAGTACGATATAGTTCTTAAGCCCCTGTCACAGCGTCAAATATTCGCATTCAACTATATTTGACAAATACATCTGAAGACAAAATACGGCCATTCAATTTTTCCTTCCAACAAATTTGATTAAATAATCATGAATGTGTTTGAAAATATGACACACTATCAACATTTTTTTTACTGGGAGGATCTAATTTTAATTATTATTTAAAAATTATGCAGTCCACTACGCAGGAAGAAATATAAGGAATGTTGTAATTTATTTTCACTTCTTTACAAAATTCAAATATTATTTATCAGATATGTTTTCTGCACAATGAAATTTAATGCCTCCGAGTTCGTAATATTGTGTGCAATATTCACTTAAAATAGCATTCATGTCCAGATAGCCCTTACATAATTGAATTATCTTCATTACCTACTACGTTTCCAGCAATTGTTCGTTATTTTAAAGTTTCTTGGCGTCTATATAAATTACAAAATTCTGCATAAGAACTATTTCCTGCTAGGCAATACCAACACACCTGTTTTCTCACTTGTTATTCATATTAATATTAAATGAAATAATTCATAGATAAAATGTAAGTAACAGTTAAAATTAACCAAAAATAAGGCATTTGTACGTCAACGCACTGTAACGGAATGTGGTCAATCACTACAGTTTAAATTGTAAAATGTTATGTACACTTCTCATCAGAATAAATGAGCGACGGAAAAAGTTAAAGGCCTCTTCGGCGATCTTCGGCTTTTGACAAGATATATCGCCTTGGCTCTTAAGCAGTCAGCACCACAGAAATATCCGGCCAACCCTTCAGCGTTTTAACTGCGCCAAGAATCTCTTTAGCTTCTATTGGAGCATCATCCTGACATCGGTTTCTCCAAGTGAATATAACGCATTTAATTGGATGAAGCAACTCGTCCTGCGATTTATTAAGTTAATGCAAAAACCGAATATCTCACATAAACTCCTCACTGGAAGTCCGTGTTTCATGCGCAAACAGGTAACACTTAGTGGAATAAACAACCAATTATAAAGGCGAGCTGTGCTACAGTGTTGTGCAACATAGCTTGTCCCGAAATATTTCAGCGGAATTACCTCACATGAGCACACTAAATGTTCACGAGTCGTGCAAGCAGGTAACACGTAGCGGAAAGAAAACCAATCATAAAGACGAGCTGAGCTACAGTGTTGTTCAATATAGCGTGTCTAGAGGTATGTAAGCAACATTCGATGCTTCAAACAATGCAACAGTAAACATATATGAAATGTCTATAATTACAGATAACTGTAAAAGAGAAATGCGTAATTGCTCTGTTAATAATTAAAATAAACTCTATTCTATGTGAGACGTTAAGTAGTTATAATATTTGTCTTTTATTATCGATACACAGAAATGAATTTGCTGTGCTGTTGTACGTATTTGCGAAAACCGAATATCACACTTTAGCGGAATATATGGCTATATTCATCAGTAAATAAAGCCACCAAACATTAATGAAATAATCGGCACATGTTGCAGATGTAATTAGTGTATGCGCACATCAAGAATGTTTCTCTTGCAACTAGTTGCTGTCTGCATGAAAAGCCACGTCCTATCTAACAGGGCCAATTTCTACCCTGCAAAATCAAATCCTTACGTAGGTTTCGTATTATCTACTGTGGCCGGGAGACGTCTGTGCATGTCCGAGTGGGCGGAGCATGTTAAACAGAGCAAATTGCGGGGGGGGGGGGGGGGGAAGAGATGCGAATGCAGGTCTGGCCGTACTATCGGCTATTGTACTATCGGCTATTCCACTATTCCACAAACATCAGTTACGGTGGGCTCAGGTAGATATATGTAAGGCAATATAGGACGAAGGACGTTCGCAGAGGTACAGGAAATTGATCCTCAGTGTTAAAAATTTGCACTTGAGCACTTTTTTTAAATAAAACCACACACAAAAATACAACTGGAATACTACTTAATTTTTAACACTCGGTGCAATTCCATGTGAATTAACGTATACATACAGTTTATCAAAGTATAACAAAACAGTAATTTCAGGATATTGCTGTTCTTTTGAAACTATAGAAAATGTTTTATATCTTTATTTGCACAAAGTCACTAAAATGAGTGCTTTTACTCACAGTGGACTGACCCGCTTTATAAAGAATGCATACACGCAGTGTTTATAAAACAAGAAATAAAATAATAAAATTACAATCTACAGCATTATGTTTATGTACTTCACAAATTACACCCAATTAATCTGCGTGTAAGCATTCTTGTGGTACTAAACGATAGTGTATGTGAAATTGTGGTCTACATACGCCTAAGTGTTCCAAATAAAAAACTCACGAAAATCGCAGTAAACATTTAGAGTTTATTTTTTAATGTGTTAAGTATCTTGTCGGTTTATGTATTTTTTCTAGAATTCCGACTAACATGCATAATTAAAGCCACCTGTAAATGTGTTTTTCCAAATATTGCTGGCTTCAGCGGGCGGTGTAACCAATGTGGAGTGAGTGAAGAGATTTGTGCGGCTCTTAACACCGAGGTCTTGAGAACCAATGAGGGTGATTGAGGGGAGTATGGAGCAACATCGGAATGAAGGGGCGGGGGAAACAAGAGATCCCTGAGAAAACCCACCGACCAGCAGCATCGTCCTGTGCGATTGCCACATGCGAAAATCTGGAGGTGACCTCGTCGAGAATAGAACCCGGTTCTCCATGGTGGGAGGAGAGTTGTCTAACCACTACACCACCACAGCCCCAGGAATGCTTAACGTTTACTATCGGATTACAGTTGTTATGTGTTACATACGCAATGATGTCGTAACAACAAATTTGTACTAACATGCTAAAGCCAAGTGTTTTTACGTATATTAATATTGGCGCTACGTTTTAAACGGTTATGTCTGCCTAAAAGCGCTCACTTTAAAGAATATTTTATTAAAAGGAATAAAAACAATGTAGCTGAAGAAACCAGTTTAAAAGAGTAGCCAAAAACATGACTTTGCTATGTCATGAACTGAACATAACGCAGGTAAATTATCTCTAATATTTAGGCGTGGAAAATATTTTGAAATGTATCGAAGCAGCATGGACGGATATACCCCATACCAACATCCAAAGTCATTTTTCCTCTCAGAGCCGTGTTGTGTAGCGACTGTTAGTGCGGTCCCAGCTTTGCCATTTGATGCTAGGAAATTTTGTATTAAATACCAACGTCTATCTTAAACAATATGCATGTATAAGAAATGTGGCTTCTCATCACTATCAAAATTATCAGTGATTTCAGGAGTCTGATTTCCAAGGTTGTTGTTAACAGTTCCTCTAAACAGACGACTTTGTTTCACTATCGAATGGCTTAAAACATTTTTTTTTAACACTTGGTGAAAGAATTATATGTAAGTTAAGCAATGGAATGTTGAAATCAATCCTGTAGTGAGGAAACAGCCTGAATCTTCATTCTGCTAGATATTTGTGATGTAAATGACAGCTAGGTATATAGAAAACTTGTAAACTGGCACTCTTTTTTTTTTTTTTACTATATAAATATAATTGCAGAAGAATATGATGTGCCGCATTATAAACATGTGTTCTTTATTAAACATATAATTGCAACAGGATATTATAACTTCTACAATAAAAGACTTGTAGACATTAATTTTTAGTTCTATAAATTAGATCAAAACAAGTGGTTTGGTTAATTTGAGATACCTATCTTATAACACAAAAACTCGTAGGGAGGCTGCAAATATCAGTGATATTGTAATGCAAATCATCCAAAACACTAAACAAATAAGGAAATTCAAATTTTGCAAGAAAAAAATAGATTGTTTACAGAAGCAGCCAGTGTCCGATAGTTTAAAAAAATTGGCCTCGGCGAATTAATGAATTTATTATCCATTCGAGTCTTAGCTTTGTCTTATAGTGGATGTCTGCACATTCCTTGGCTAAGGTCAGTAAATCCTCTCGTCTGCGTAATCAACGTTACCTTTATTTGTTATGTTAACATCTACGCAGTAGACTTTCACGTAGTATTTTATCAATACAAAATCGTTGATTTGGATTGCTTTACAAGACTTGTGGGTCGCATAAATATCTATAAGATTTAACTTAATTACGTTTGGAGGGCGCTTGGACCCTTCATGCTTGGACACACGCCGACCCCGGGGGGTGGAACATTGCATGACTGGTACGTACGCGCGCGCTTTAGGAACACAACTAGCTCGGAGTAATGCGATGCGAACATAACGTTGTGGGAAAGCGTTGCGTGGAGCGAGAACGTAGTATAACGTCATGTTGCCGGGAAGAAATGAAAGCCCGGCTCTTGGTCTGTGAACAAAGAGAAACCCTGAGTTGTGAGAGAGATGGGCAAGTAAAATTTCCCAGAAGTGTTATGTTTATACAGTTCGTTTCCAGTAACGTAGCAACACGCACGAAGTAGCTGAGAGGAGCAAAAAAGAGAGAAAAAAAAGTAGAATTACTCTAATTACTCTGGAAGCAAGGCTACAGCTCACTGGCATTTTTTTAAGTATGTTTTTTATTAATAACTCCTTTTATTTATGCTTTCCCGCTAATGAGAAGGAGGGAGTGTACTACGTGGCAAAACCTTGACCCGCGCCTTAAAACTGCACAAAGCTCTTGCCTCGCCCAAGAGTCAAAAAGTCTTGACCACTTGCGTCTGCTGGAATAATCACTACGAACTACACTGCAGAGATCGGCAATGCACTGAATACGCCTTAAAACCAATTATTCACTTGAAACGATGGCTACAAGAGTTTCATGCGAGCAGTCTAAATATTACCCTGTTGGCACAAGAATCATGGAGATGAATGTTATGCGGTCCGCATAACATTCATCTCCACTATCCAGCCACATCCCATCTCTAAAAACATGTTGAGTGTGTGTGTGCGTGCGTACATGCGTGCGTGAGTGCATGCGTGTGAGAGAGAGCAAGAGAGTTGAACCCTGCAGCTACAGTGAATCAGACAAGCCTTTGAGAGATTCCAACCTACCACGCTTTCAGTGTTTTGTCTAGAAACATAGAAAAGGAAAGGGTAAGGAACGTTTTAGTATCAATCAGTTTCAGGGAGTTTTGTTTGAAACAACTTTAATATCTATAGAAGTGTGCAATTTATATACTGCGTGTTTATATATACATACACATACGGACGCGTGCTCACAATTACAGGATTCAAAATTTTTTAAACATTTCTAAATATTTGTCTAAAATATACTGTAACCCTCATATGAAGTAAATCTACATAGTTTATGCATTTTTTTGGAGTTACCAACTATGTTTTATTTATGTTGCACTAGTATATGTTTTACACGTTCGTAACATATGTTATTTGCATTGTTTTATATATATATATATATATATATATATATATATATATATATATATATATATATATATATATATATATATATATATATATATATATATATATATATATATATATGACACACACACACACACACACACACACTCTTTTTTTTTTTTTTTTTTCTAAGTTGCAATTAATGCATTGTTTAAGGATAGGATCTTAGGTAGCTCACTTTTTTTATGTTGATAATTTTTCTTAATTTTCGGGTCTCGTATTTGTGAATCTTTCCATATTATTATTATTTTTTTTTTTGTTTTCATTTCTGAGACCATTTTACTCTACATTTATTTTTTCGTTTGGCAGATAGGAAGTATTAAGTGGTTCGTATAAGGGGAGTATTACGTATAGGTTGTTCACGGTAAAATGAGCTCTTTTGAAAGGCCTGCTTAGGATCTACTTGTATGCACGTTGTGTATTCTTCTGCCTTATGTAAAATTAACATTGCAAGTGGCCTTATCACTTTACTTATGCGTCGGTCAAGTGAAACTGAAATTATTAGAAAAGTAAATATGTTGCATATCTGCCCATTTTCACACGTTGATGCCCTAAAAGTATAGAAAGCTAAAGAAATAATTTAGGTTATCACAAATATTCACCTAACACTTTTTATTCCACGGAAAGATATGGAACTCCTTTCCCTCCATCGTTGCCAACGTCACTGGGAGCAGGTCACTCAGTGCGCCCGTTAAAATATTTGGAAGCAGGGGCAGTGAATTTTTTCTAATGTTGATTTCAAAAGTGCTTACTATATCGTTGAACAGCCTTTATTTGCTGACTTCCTATTGGCTCCAGGTTCGAATCCTGGCTTCCCATTGGCTGAAACTTTAGGTCCCTTTTTTTTTAGTTACTTCCAGCCTAGAGAGCTAAGCTCTCTCTCTCCTCAACAGACCTCCAGAGTATACAGACATGTAAGGCTAGGGCTCGTACCTGCAGTAGGCAACGAGTAGGTTTTTATTTAGTTAGTAGAGTGTTATTAACTACTCCTTGGTTTAATTTAAGTGTTTTTCTCCTGCAAGTGTTGAGAGCCGATGTGCCCCCTTGTTTAGGATAGATTTTAGGAGTTTAGTTAGGCATGTAGCATACGAGAGACAGTACATTTCCGCTACATCCCTATACTTAAAAAGTATTAAAGTTGCATTCCCAGCCAACGCTGTTTTGTACGCATCCGTCCGACAGCTAAGAACGACGAGCAACAAGTTATCCACAGAAAGAGATAAATTTTGGGAGACTTATATTTAATTTGTGTCACACGTAGCGTCAGCCATTCCTTCTAGAACATTTATCCCCTATCGGCGACACCATTTTGAAGTTTAACGTTTTGACACCAGCTAACGACCTTTTTGCCTACGGATAACTAGAGACAGATTTTCATCTCACCGGAGCTAGGCACACAAAACAATTTAAGTTTTATAAGAAAGAAAGATGTATTAAATTTTTATTATATCTTTGAACTTCTACGAGTGATTTGAGCCTTTAAGACGTCACCGTAATTTTACCATGATAAGGGACCTTATTAAGCTGGGTACGACCACTTGTACTTAATTCAGGAATGTTACTTGTTCCTTAGCTTTTCTCTATCGCCACAGGAATTTGTCTTTTAGCTACAGTCCAGTCAGCTGATAAGTTTGAAACAGCTATTTAATGAATGATAATTTATACTTGAATAAAAACTAGACTAAGAAACTAATCCGGCTGGTGGCCAACTACATTATTTCAGTGTTTTCCCCCGTGTCATTCCAAGGTTGAATCATTATTTTAATGCTGAAAGAATTTTTCTTATCAAAGTGTGTAGTGAAATAAACGTAGACAGTGTGTGCACGCTAGCTGCAGTTCCTGCTCTACGAGGATGTGTAAGTTTTGGCAAGTGTTGGATCGCTACTTCAGCCCAGTACCGGGCCCAGGTACTTGCTGAGAAGAGAAATTTTTACTTGGTTGGGCATAGTAAAATATCAATTTTATGTTAAGACGGCATGACTAAAAATAAATTCTTTTGTCTGAAATGTTGCAGGGGAAACAAAACTGTATTACTGTCTACATACACACATCCATTACGTACTATAATAAACTGCTAACATAAATTTAGCAACCCCTTTTGTGTAGTTTTCACTAAGGCATGTGCTCTTTGGCGCAAACTGGAAGTACTTATGTGAAGTGATGTTCACAAAACATAATTTTTGATAGAAATTGTTTGCTATTAACTGAGCACTCCTGAAATCAATCATTGAAAAAAGTCACTGCTCCTACCTGCGTATGATTTTAACAGCTACGCTAACTGGTATGTGCTCAGTAACTTAAGTTGGTAACGATGGAGGGAAAGTAGTTCCATGTCTTAACGAAGTAAAAGTGTTAAGTAAATACTTTGTGAGTACTGAAATTATGTATTTTGATTTTTCTATTTTCAATGCATATAAATGTAAGATAAGTAAATTTGTAATTTCTTAATTCTCCTAACAATTTCGCAGTTTCTTTTGACCGACTCGTGAATAAAGTGATCAGGCCCACGACATGTTTATACTACAAACGAGCAGCCAATGCGTTTATCTGAAGAGCGAGGAAAAATATTATTAGTTTCTGCTATCATTTTAAAAGTAGCATTAAATGAAAAATAATTAACTAGCTGAGTGTAACGAATGTAGAATTTGCCAGGAATCGCGAATCCGGTACGCTGTTGTGGGATGCAAGTAGTATGACCACAACAACACGGCACCCTGGAGAACTTCCTACCGATATTCAGCATGGTTTTCTTATACTTACCGCGCACCCCCCTCCCCCTCGACAACACAGTCGTGAGTGCGTGCAGTGCCAGATAAATCAGGATCTGAGTTTACAAATGAAGACGGTGTTATCACACGCAAGTTCTCCTGACTAAGCGCTCACCTCCCACCGAGGAGTATCGGGCTCGATTCCCGGCGGGACCACACCTGGACTTTGGTGCGTGGGAATCGTGCCGGACGATGCCGCTGGTCGGCGCTGCGGGTTTTTTCGGGGTTCTCCCGTTTGCCCCCGCCCTTGCATTCCGGCGCCGCTCAATATCCTCCTCGCTTCACCCTCGTCAGCTCTCAAGACCCCGTTGTTAGGAGCCGCCCAAACTCCTCCACTCACCTTACAAGCTCTACAACCCCTAGTTGTTGTTCAGTGTAATTCTCAGCCAATGAGAATGCGTGTTTACTCGTGGAACATATGCTAGAGGATATTCACGGCCAAGTGAGCACTTTTGAAAGCCCTCACATGTGGAATAATAATCTATCAATATATTTTATTTTAGCCTTTTAGACGTTAACGTTCGAGTGTGATGTAATCTACACACTGTGTTTATTACTTTTATGGCAAAATTTAAAATTGCTGAAAGAAAAAAGTAAGGCCTCAAAAGTGCTCACTTTATCGTGAACAACCTATAGTACTGTGGTTACGTATACGAGCACTGATAATGGGAGAGTGAACTAGTGGAGTGGAGAGATTTGGGAGGCTCTTAACATCGAGGTCTTGAGAGCCGATGAGGATGATTGAAGTGAGTATGGAGCAGCGCCGGAATGAAGGGGTGGGGTGAAGATCCCCGAGAAAACACGCCGACCAACGGCATCGTCCGGCATGATTCCCACATGCGAAAATCCGGAGTGACCCGGCCGGGTATTGAACCCGGATCGCCATGGTGGGAGACAAGCAGGCTAACCGCTCAGCCACCGTGGCCTCGAGTGAAGTGATGTAATACGAACAATGCACGGTTGGTCATCATGCGCTTTTTAAATTTAGAAGCGTTCTGAATGCCCGGACATCCGCGCGTTTGTCGATTAAACCAAATAAAACAACTTTCGTGTTCTGTGCACCAGTTCTTTATACACGAGTGATAAGAGACGCAAAAAAACAAACGTTCGCAACATCCGCTCGACCAATCGGCGTGACCTCGATGGGAAACCCTGCAAGCCTTACATCCCGTATGTGCGGATAAAAAGCAGCACAAGGCCTGATGGAAACCTGTTTGCTTACATGGCACGACCAAAGCCCGGCCATCTGTCAAAATAATCTAATCAGAAATGATTGCACAAAACGCCAGTGATATTTGACGTGCTAGTCCTTTTGCGCGAACGATATTACATCGCTGATACCGTTTGTTGACTGATATCGATGCCTCTCTACACCCTTATGAGTCACGCTTGAAAATAACATGAACGAAATTCTACAAATCTCAACATCAATACATTTGTGACACTTTTTTTTTATCCAGTATACAATGGGTAATTTGTGTTAACTTTTATCGCCTCGCTGTTTATATCGCAACGATTCATTTCTTTGACTGCGTTACGTTATTTTGCAGCGCAAGGTTTCTTTTCGAATACGTCACATCCTCGTAAATTTTGTGTCGTTTAAGAATATCGCACTTCTGTTTTCACCACGTCTTCTTACCGAGTACACATATTACTCTTTACAAAATGTAATTGATCAACTTTGTGACAACAAGAAATTAACCTCCACAGTAAACAATAAACTTTGTAACTAAATATATTGTTACAATTTCTCTCTCTAGAAATTAAGTGGGCTATATCAAGTTCGTAAGGGATGGATGTCTTAATCAAATAAAAGAATTAATTATAATTTCCTTATTGTATTTACAATAACTACAGCAAAATTCTCTGAACTCAAATTCTCACAATAAATCGAAATCACTTACTGTTCACAAGTGACACCAATTAATAAGGTTTATAATTACGAGGGCGAGGTGGGTCTCCGATTACGGCGTGGGGCAGCTGAGTCGGTGCCAGCTGCAGCACGTAACACTGCCCCGTCCTTAAGTATGTTCGTCCCGAACAGACTCTACAGAATCAGGACCTTCGTACAGCGCCAGTCGGTCGATGTGCACAACATTAGGATTTTCTTCCCAGGAGTCCCGGTGACAGATCTGGAAGGAAGTGTCACTTACTTGCTTCAAAATCTGATAAGGGCCTTCCCAACATCCTTGGCATTGAGATGTATTCCCCTGAAGGCGTTTGCTTTCATACAACCCTACTAGCCGTCCTTCCCTGACTGCATTATCCGCAGATCTTGGACTACATCGAGTATTCCTCTTGATGCTACCAGACACTGCGCTATGCTCGTACCCTGCACCCTGGCTGTCTTCCTTCTTCCATATGTGCAGCTCCATCTGAAAACCGGACTTCTCTCGTTTCCTCGCTTGCATTTACTGCTGGGCGATTTCTTACATGGTTCGGCTGCAATATCCTTGTTCTTCTTACCACCATATGGCGATCTTTCTTTGTTCCCTCAGATAGGATGTTACCAGTTGTTTCTATGGGCCCGTGGTTTGGATGATTGTTACTGCGGCTGTCAGTTAAATTTGTTCGTGCAGCTGTCCCTTGACCGGTTCCTCGATTCCCATTCTCGTTTGAGACCTCTGGACAGCAGGTTCGTAAGTGTCCCTCCATTCCACAGTTCCAGCATTCTCAGCGCCTCCGTCGACGAGGGACAGGTGTCGCCGCCTCTACGGATTTAAAAAGTTCCTCTTCCACTGTCTCTAGTCTTCTCAACAAGCTGTCAGTCGTACTCACGTCTGGCTGCGGGTCCTGCAGTTCCTTTGCGGGCATTGGGTACTCAAGTGTCCTGTCTGTCTACATACCCAACCTTCCCGACGCTTAGGTGGCTAAAAACTGGGTTTCCTAGTACAGACTATGGCAGCAATGTCCGTCATCGTGGTCTCCAACTTTCTCAAGATATCCAGGATGCTATCTCCATCTTCATCATCGCGCAGGGCAGCTGCCTGTTCTACATGTCGGAACGTCTGCTCGTGCTTTGCTGATTCTACCTTCAATGCTCAGGCCAGGGTATCCTGCATGCTGTGTGGTGATGCCAGGCGTACAGCTCGGAGCACATCCACATCGGCAATAGCATCTACGAAAAAGTCAACTGCAATGATGTCTCGTGCCTCCTTGGAGCACCCCTCCAGAAAAAGGTGTGTCATTCTCACAATGTCCTGCCACAGCTCCTGCAGTAGTTCGCCGGGTCGCTGGATGCGGCTTCGTAGTTGGGCATGGTGGGCGTGCCGCAGATACCGGTCGCCGAATCGAAACTCTAAAGCCGACACCAACGTGGAGTATTCTAGACGATGTCGTTCCGGCAGCGACTGCAGTATGCTCAATGCTGGGCCCCTCAGTACAGTCGTCAGGTAGTACGCCCGCTGCTCTACAGTCCAGCCATTCAGGGTGGCCACGATCTCGAATTGGTGCCAGTATTCGCGCCAAGGTGTCTGTCCATCGTATGGGGCGGACTTAATTGTGACGCCTTTACCCTCCCCTGGCTGGGGCATACCCACACTGCAGAATGGCTGCGTCTCTTCTGCGATAGCTCCACTGGCGGCGATCTCTACCTTCTCGCTGCCCGCACTCGTCGTCTCGGTGGTGACCTATTTTGGCTCCTCTTCCGCCTCTGCATGTCGTCTCTCCTGCTGCTGCAAGAACTCCTGCCATTCCTTCTTGAGGGCGCTCACTTAATGTTTCATTTCTTACTCAACGCTGTTCATCCTATCATTCACACTGTCCATTCTCTCGCTCACACTGTCGATCTTCTTGTTCACACAGTCTATTTTATTGTTCACCAACTCGCTCACACCTATCTTTCTATCCGCATTTTCATTCACACTGTCTATTGTCTTATCTACTAGTTCACCAACACAAATAATTTGGCTATTTACAGATTCACTAACACTATTTATTTCACAATTTACATTTTAATTTACACTATTAACAGATTCCGTAACACTGATAATGTGAATATTTACAGTGTCTATTTTGTTATTTATCTGGCCACTTAAACTCTCGAATAAGGAGCGGAGTGCTTCCATGTCTGCCGAAATTTTCCTAGTTAGTATTCAAAAATTTCTAAATACTATCTTCGCTTATTACTCAAATATTGTGATATTTACAAATACTAATTACAACAATTTTATTATTTTATTTTTATAAAATGCCTCCATCCTACTTCTGACACGAATGCTACAATTTCTCTCTAAAAATTAAGTGGGCTATACCAAGTTCGTTAAGGGATGGAGGAATAAAATAAAATAATTAATTATAGTTTCCTTATTTTATTTACAATAACTACTGCAAAATTCTCTGAACTCAACTTATCACAATAAATTGAAATCACTTACTTTTCACAATTGACGATAATTAATAAAATTGATAATTACGACAAAGAAATCAATGAAATTAAATTATTAAATATCGGTCCCAATAGACCATATATCAAACGATTTAATTATTTTATAATTTATGCTTCCATATTTTACAGTTCGAATATGTACAATAAAATCACCATTACACATCCATTCACTCCCACCTCAGATCAGTCCATGTACCGCCAGTCGCAATGTTCTAGAGTCCTCCAAGCGCCCTCACGCACAGTAGGCTTAACTCGTCGGTTTCACACCCTCTCTTCCATTCAAGCCACGAACACCTCACTCGCCGTTGTCCCGCAATTTCCAGTCGTCGTCCACACTTCTATCTCTTTGCTTGCGCACACTCGGCCAGACGGCCTCCATCAAAGAATGCCGGCCGCTGGGTTGCGGCAGTATATATAGTGCCTTAGGCCGACACCTAGAATCTTTCCCAACTCGCGTGATGCGTCGCGGAGGCCTGAGGCGCCAGCCAGTCTCACCAGAACATTCTTGCGTCGTCGCTAAACGTATCGGAAACTGTAGCAGGCGAGAGGAGGTCTGTGACACCAGCAAGTCTCGCCACTGTCGGCATTGGCGAGATTACCAGAAGGGGGAGTCAGGAGGCCGAGAGCGCATCGTTTCAGGAAGAGGGAAGGGCGAGGTGAGTCTCCGATTACGGTGCGGGGCAGCTGAGTCGGCGTCAGCTGTAACACGTAACACTATTATCGTCTCGTGGTCTAGACGACCACGTTACTATCTGGCATCTAAATGGAACGCTCTTCTGGTGAAATTTTGCGTTAATTGGTTGTTGTTGTTGTGCAGTTTTGCACTATGCACGTTTTTCATACCATTTCAAGATGCCAGAGGGGAGTGTCCAAGTTCGCGGGGGTAGATGTTTTACTAAAAATAAAATAACTAATTTTCATTTTTGATGTATTCATAAAACTATTATTTACAGCATTAAACTGTCTATATCCACTAGTACGGTTTTTTATTTTCAGTGAGCTTAGTATTCAAAGTTTATCTCAATTCTAATTTAAGTCCTTATTAACGTCTCTATATTATTTACAGTCACTTAAATCACACTCCATTATTTACACGTATTCAATCTGTCTGTTCCCATAATTTGAATTATCTTGCACCCACGCACTCTTCACTGCACCGATGCTCGCAGTCCGTAGAATTCACTCCCGCATATCACTCTCGCCGCCACTCGACGCTCTACTGGCTTGTTGCTTCACTGTCTTCACACATCTGGCGCTCAAGGTCGTAAAACCTTCTAGACTGTCGGCTCGGAGGCTTGTCGTTGATTAAGGTGGCTATGTAGCTGTGCGTCCAAGGTCAAGAAACGAGGGAGCGATACGGGCGACAGTTACACGCACGCCTAAAGCCTCATCGCTGCTACGCGCAAGGCGTGCATTGTTTCCATCGTAACGCTGTACTGTGTTAGATCTGTAACAGTGGGGTTTTATTTCACATGGTGAAAGCTCACAGATCAAACTACGTCCGTATCTTCGTACTTTTCTCTTGTCGCTTAAGGATAATGCATAGACGAGTTTTAAAAATGCGATATTTGACCATTTCACGAATTTTTTTCCTCCAAGAACACAATTTAACAAAAGTAAAAAAAAAGGGGGCATATATATATATTATATATATATATATAATCTTTTCTGACCAAAAGTCATATTTCCAGAACTTTTATTTACCGAGATACGCGTTTACGCGCAAACAACGATTTCGCAGAGAACGTTTCAGTACATAGAACCCTCAAGTGGTCTCACTGGCTCGGTCTAGAAGGTTCCCTGCATCTCCAGTCTCGCTGAGAGAGGCCAGGGCAATGACCAGAACATTCTTTCAGAGATAAACCCAAAAATTCAATCCGCTGAAGGTCAGGAGTGCACATGTCCCGATAGAATTATCTAGCAGCGGCGGGAAGTGTCTTGAAATCACCGCGCGCTTCTCGCCTAATTACTCTGTCCTCGGCTCACTGTTTCCACTTGCTCGAGAGGACCAGCAACAGGCAACAATACCATTTGTTAACTCATATGTAAATAAACATTTTTAGTACAATAAATCGTCCATGTAATGCGAGTCAAGGCTACGCTATTCGTGACTTAAAATAGTGGCTTTTATTGTTATAGAACATTCATAGTAGGTTCAGAGATTAAAATTAATTAATTTTTTTTATAAACAGCGCTTATAACCGTCCCAGATTTCATGCCCGAAGTGTTTTAGGCCGGGTGCACACGTGCGAACAATGTCCGCGCAGCCCCGCAAAAGTGTTCCACGAGGGCTTGGCTTATATGTACCAGTGCACACGTAGCTGCGGTGCCTCCGCGGTCTGTGTCTACACGTTTGCATACGGCCTTAATGTGTCGGTATCTGACTGTGATGGGTGAGCTCTTCATCGCCTGTGTACGGACTTGTGCTCTAATTCTTTCTCGCGGTGCGGGTGGGCGGCTTTGGAATCGTTGCCGAAATAGTGCAAAATAATTTCCTAAGGTCGTTAGGTTCTTTCAGTCAACGAGTTTTCGGGTTAGAATCAGGGAGCGTCTTTTTAGACAGAAGTTTACGTTAAGGCGGTCGTCCACCTGTCGCTTGACGAACACCGAAACATATTTGAAATACGCGTAGTTTGACGAAACCATTAAACATGTTCCTGGTATTTTTATCTGCTAAAAGAAAACATACCCGAAACAAGGATGGTACGGGACCTTCAAGATGTCTTACATGCTGTAAATAGAATTTTAGAGCTTTCCGACGTCATTAGAAACTACTTTATCAGACTGTCGTAGTTTAAGACACACCTCCCGTACACGAGCGAATGTAAGCTATGCACCTGATTGAACCTTACTATAGGCTTCCCAACAATAAAATGATAGGGACACCGTTTAGGCCGGTGTCACACTATGCGTTTTTGCCGCAGCGGCAAAAACGCTCCAGTCTGACGGGATGGAAACGACTGTTGTTGTAAATGTGAAGTGTCACACTTGTGCGGCGTCGCCGCAACGACCGGACATAGCCGCATCGAGCTGCGGCAAAACCGGATAGCCGGACAGAAGGAAGGAAAGCGAAACACTTTCAGTTAAATGAGAGCTGTCACGCTGTGCGGTAGTGTCGGAGCATGTTTGGTATTCTGTAACTTTCCAATACATATTTATAATTTGTAATGATGTTTGATGTTGATAAATTTACTGAATACATTCATGAGAAGCCAACATTGTGGGGCAAGAGTGCGAAAGAGTATTCGGATCAACAGTGCCGAGGAAAGTCGTGGATCGAAATTGGGGAAATTATATGCGAGGATTGGCTGGAACTAGAATTGAGAGTGAGAGATGAGAAAGGTAGGCGAGAAAAATATATTAATCTAAAACAATATTAATGCACCATGAATCAAGGTTTTAATAAACAATCGTACATTTATTCAAAAATTTTCAATCTCTATACGTCAAAAATGTGCACAATGAATAAACTATAAGTAGGCACAATAAGTAACATTCGTTTTTAAATTTAGTGAACAATTGTTATGTTGAACTCAATTTATTGATAGATGCCAGTTTGTCTTGGCAGGGGTGATGACTCTTGATACTTCTGTGAATGATCATAAAAGTAGGGGGAGGGAGGAGCACAACGCAGTACGCATTACTTAGGAGCCCGGGATGTCTCTTGGCGTACCTGCTCGCCACACATAATCAAGGAAGCTATAGTTTAGTACATATGATTCCTTTTAAATGGCACTGCTCCAGTTCTCATGAAATAACGTGCAAAGTTGTCTCTAGCCTCAAAACCTTTTCCCATTGAACCACGTCTAAAATCGTCAACATCACAAAATGGATAGGTCTCTGTATCTTCATAGTTAGGACCGTCTCTCCTCCGAACAAAATTGAGAATGCAACAAGCTTACTCTATTTCGTAAATGTAATTTACGTAAATTACGTAATTTCGTAAATCCAGTAAACAAGTACCTGCATACAAGAAATGTTATTAGTAAGTTATACAAAACTTGATAGTAAATGTCAGGTGAGCATGGGTGCCGACCTAGTTATGGGATACATTTATGGGGGTAAAGTCGAATTCCAAAATTTCTCCGGTTTTTGACTAGCCTAACAGAGATGGATGGATAAGAATGAATACAAGAGATCATCATAGTTATATACAGTGTGCATGCATTTTTATTTTTAGGACATGGGAGAAGGGGTTTCTAGTGGCACTACACGAACGAACTTAGACAGGTATCAACATTATACTTTACTTTCTACAATGCTAACACAACATGGCAAGAATAAAGAGTGCATACCATGTCTCCACCAATATAAAACTGGAAAGGTCACTCCTGGATGCCCAGGGGTTGATGTTCGTGCTCTACTTTTACACAACAATAACATTGTCACTACACACGTCCCTACAACTTTCTAAGTACCCTGAAAACCTACTCCTGCATTCTGTGTTCATTTCTATGTTATAGAGAACGAGATGAAGAAAAAGTGGTGCCAAATAAGATACAATTATCAACAATTTTTGGACAAAGGAAAGAGTGGAGATGTGGCACAGAAAATGGAGTATGTATACGTAGAAGCACTCACGTTCCTAAAGAGTGCAGTGCAAAAAAGGAAAACCCGAGGAAACAATGCCGACGAAGAGGAAAATGTGGAGGATGATATGGTGCAAGATGACTCTGATGAAGTGATCACATTAAAAGACGCCGTCGGTGGGGATGTTGCCAGCACATTGCCATTACGTAAAGTACAACAAACTCGCCACACACCACACGGCAGGTCCTATTTAACACTATTTAAGCGATAACTGTTAAAAAGTTTAGAAAATAGCAGGAAGAAGATAACGCTAAAAATTATTTTTACTCTTACTTTTTCTGACTTCAAACATCTTAATGAAGATGGAAAAATTAGAATTTAAAATAATGATGCTCAAATTCTTTCAAATCTTCCGACAGAAAAGACATGCCAATAAACCACCTAACCTACCGAAGATCTCTCATAGTCAGTAACGTTATTCGTCCTATCCCTCCTACGAATCCCGATGTGCACCTTTGACTATGTAGGACCCATTTCATGCTGTCCACAAAGTACAATAACTGGTCAGACCACATCTCCAACGGACTCTCTCCTTTCGGTTCAATCCGTTTATTCTGGGACCGGCTTCTACGAAGCTATTGGTTTATTAGTAACTAGCTGACCCGTGCGACTTCGTTCGCATGATATTTTTGTAAAGTTATTAAAATAAAGCCCATCATAGTCTCATTAGGGTCACATGATCTTTAAAATACTATTATTTCTTCTTCAGGTTTAATTAAGTTTTTAAATTACACCCTGCCATCGCTTCACACATGTTTTATGTTAACATGATATTTAGGACTTTGAATTGATCTAGCCACTTTTTTATTGGATTCTCTAGCCACTTTTTTATTGGATTCTCTAGCCACTTTTTTACTGAGTTTATGCGGCCCCACTATTGGGTTCTCTAGCCACTGAGCTACTATGTCCCCACTATTGGGTGCTCTAGCCACTGGACTTCTGCGATCCCACTATTGGGTTCTTTACCCACTGAGTTTCTGCCGTCCACTATTGCGTTCTCTAGCCACTGAGCTACTGCGGCCCCACTATTGGGTGATCTAGCCACTGGGCTACTGCGGCCCCACTATTGGGTGATCTAGCCACTGGGCTACTGCGGCCCCACTGTTGGGTTTTCTACCCACTGAGTTTCTGCGGCCCCACTATTGGGTTCTCTATCCCCTGAGCTTCTGCGGCACCCTTATTTGGTTCTCTAGCTATTGAGCTTCTGCGGCCCTACTTGATATATATCTATCTATCCACTGTGTCACTGCGACCCCACTTGGAATAACTCTAGCCACTGGGCCACTATGGCTTTTTGGAAGTAAAAGTTTACAGCCCATAGACAAAAAAGAAAGGAGAAATAACGAAATATTTTTAACAATGCTTTTTTTATGCGGCATTCAATCCTAAGAAAAGCTTAATCCAGTACCTATTTATACCCCTGATCATCATTTTTTCCGGAACCGTTTGAGGTATCTCGCTAAAACAGAGACTAAGTTGGTCGTGGTGTTATTATCTATAGACTGTGTAAATTTGATGTCAATACGGTCAGTGGATATTTGTGTTAAATTCGTTCGGACAGACAGACACGAAAAAAAAAAAAACTTTATATATGGCTTAGTATCAATTACACTATATGAAAAAATACTTAAAAGTGAAAGATTCGAAAATCACAGACAGAAACTTCTATTTTATTTAGTAGTATAGATTATCTAAGCATCAGTTTTCAATAGATACTGTTTTCTTATGCACAGTTGTAAACTGGCAGGACTCTTAGTTTAATGTTACTTTAGCAGTGTTACCTGAATATTTAAGCTTACTATGTAAGTATCTAACTTAAGATTGTTTATTTACGATTTTAAGTCACACTACAATGTCATATAACTGTAACTTGGTTTTTGATATTGTGGAAATGTAACTGTTACCTTTTTCATTCCAGTACACTTGCTAAATTTTGAACTACGGTTACTTCCTGTACCTACCTCAGTGTGGTCTTTCATCTGCACTTATTGCGGTCCTAAACGTTGTATGTTTTTTGTGGTCCCAGTACTTCGAGGAGTTCATCGAACGAGTTTTTTGACATCCGTTAGTATCCAATAAATTTATCGTCATGATTTCAAATATTTCTATACAACTGCTGAAACCTTTCACTATACTCCCGTGCAACGTTATAAAGATGCACCCAGTGTCTGCGACGTACTGGCTCTCGCAATAATCCCTCCGCTTCAAGTACAGATACCACCGTCAATTTCGGCAACATTACTATACGACACCACCGACTGGTCAACTCACTACACTCACTGCTCGAAGCTAACTGCAAAGTTCTTGCCCCGCTATGCGTTTTGACGGGAACAGTGTGATACCACGACGTCATCCCGTCAAACCGCATCCCGTATAGCCGCAGCGAGAAAAAAACGTATAGTGTGACACCGGCCTTAAAGTTCCATACGCACGCGCAACACGAAGAAAACGCTGCACGCAGGTTCAGACCCTTGCGCTTAGAGGCGATGGCGCACTTAATGCGCGTGACAGTGTCGCCTTATCGCTCACGCGTTTCTCGGTCGCAGACGTGTAAAAAGGCTCCATGTAGGCGGGATCCTTAATGTTTACATACAGAGAGCACATGTGTTTATACAAATACTTCGAAATATGTAACGTAACACCAATATTATGTTTACTAAGTCATACTTACATGTATTTTCACGAAAGACATGTAATACTCTCTGGATTCTTAATAATATTTGAGTAAAATTACACGTTCTGTATTCGTTTTTCCAAATTACAAGACTTAAATGAAAATTCCCAGCAAATGTGTACGTGTGATTTTACAAATCTGTTTATTTTTAAACTTGATTACCTTAATAAAACAGGAAGCAAAATAAATCATTTATGCTATCACAAATGGTTATGTAACACTTTTTATTCAACGTTAATATATGGAACTACTCTCTAACCATCGTTACCAACTATAGTGAGCGCATGTCACTCAGTGCGCACGTTAAAATATATGCAGGTAGGAGCAGCAACTTTTTCTAACGTTAATTTCAAAATTGCTTACTTTACCGCGAACAGCATTCAACAAGTAATACAATATATATTGCTAATTTCAGTTGTTATAAAGATATCAATATTTTTCACCGTGATAATTAGTTTTATATTTGCCGTGGAGTACATTTAATATCCTGACAAGCATTTACGAAACAATGAAACTACGTGCATGCGAATTTAGTTTTCGGTGGGCAGTGGACATTTATAATTTAGTGAAGCCCAAGTTACACTAGTACAGTGTTCCGAGTGTGAAATGAAATATCTACTGTATTTACCTTGTTTGTGAAAATGCCACCATTATAGGCACAGTTAACTACACTCTAATTCGAAATAAGTGTTAGTTGTTAGCACATGTTGCTGCTATCTCTGCGGTTGTTGTCAAATGTAGAGAATGGTAAATTTCGCGAATTTATCTAAGGACAAGTTAAACTCCAACCATACGTACATTTGAGTTTCTGACTATCGGACCACAGCTTGTTGGAAACGCCAAGACCACTTTCAACCAATAATGAACCAGCAAGGAAAACAAGTACCGCATATCGTGCTATGCGGTGGAGAGAGAGAGAGAGAGAGAGTGTGTGTGTGTGTGTGTGTGTGCGCGCGCGTGCGTGCGTGCGTGGAGAGAGAGAGAGGAGAGAGAGAGAGAGAGAGAGAGAGAGAGAGAGAGAGAGAGAGAGAGAGAGAGAGAGAGAGAGAGAGAGAGAGAGCGAGAGAGATATTTGGGTGACTCTTAAAAACGAGGTCTTGAGAGCCGATGAAGGTTAAGCGAGGTGAGTATGGAGCAGCACTGGAATGCAAGGGTTGGGGAAACGGGAGATCCCAGAGTATACCCGTTGGTCGGCATCGTCCTGAACGATTCCCACGTACGAAAAGTAGGAGTGATCCTGTTGGGAATCGAAACCAGTTCTCCTTGGTGGAAGACCACTAGGTGACCCAACTTACATTTTATATGCACAATTTTTTTTAAGGCGTTGGACGTAGTTTTACTGGCGTGCACTGGCTTCTGATGTTCGCCTGATCCCGAATGCATATCTTAAATTATGTTGCATACTGAAATGTAAGTAAATATTTCAACTGAACTCAACTGCTACTAGGGGCCGCGGTGCCTGAGAGGTTAGCGTGCTCGCCTCCCCCAAGGCGATTCGGGTTCAATACCCTGCGGGGTCTCTCTCGGATTTTCGCATGTGGGAATCTCGTGCGGGACGATGCCGCTCGTCTACAGGCTTTCTCGGGGATCTCCCGTTTCCTCCCCCTTTTTTCATTCCGGCGCTGCTCCATACTCGCCTCAATCACCCTCAAAGGCTCGCAAGACCTTGCTGTCAAGAGCCGCTCAAATCTCTTCACTCCACTCTTCACTCAACTTCTATGTTAAGGTATGGTACAAAAGACACAGAAAAAAAGGAACTATAGCATAAATACTATCCGACCTCCCACGTCCACCACGGCTGTTGAAGCCCGTGTTGGTAAGTTAGCTTGCACAGTGGTGAGGTACCCTCCTGAAGGGGTACGGCGCCGGCCCGTAGCCAGGCTTACATCTTGGGTTGGGGGGGGGGGGGTCACCAGATAACAGGAGAGTGGGGCAATGATTTTCCTACCTGAGTGTGTGTAGAGCGAGAGAGAGAGAGTGTGTTAGTGAGAAGTAAACTATTTTAATTGGAGAGTATTTTTCACATCATGTGATTAATTAAGAGTTAATTACTAAAGGAGAATCCATCACATTTTGATGGAATATAAATTATTCAACGCATTTTATATTATGTTTATAAACATTTTTTGAGTATAAGTATTGATAGACAAAAATACACTCTTACTGGTGTAATTCCTCGCAGACCGTAGAGTTATGGGATTTGCACAGGAAATTAAATAATATATTAAATTAAACTTCAGGAGGGGCCAACAAATATTAAGGGAGGTCCCTGCCCCCTGTATACTGCCACCCTTGACTGGTACTGCGTCGCAGAATCATAATCTATCTCACACTGTGGTAAGCGCATCCTCCCCTCTGCTGGTCTTCTAGGGGCTTTGTGATCAGGTGCAGTCAGGAAAACGAGCCTGTGTACGTGATCAAAGCGACCGTTCCCTTCAGACGTGCTCCGCCTCTCCGATTGAACTTCATCACAGGCCTGATAAGGCGTGGGTCACCGGTACTGTCGGAGACATCTCCCACCCCCCCCCCCCTTCTTCCATTCGAGGATGAAGACCGCATTGTATCAGGTCTTGGTGAGGGTGTAGTCTATTCACGGTGCCCTCGCACACCTTTTTGATCGAACCTTTGAAAATTCTACACATTTATTACGTGTTTGGTTGTTTTTTTTTTTTAAATACATCACGAATTACAAGCGTTTTATACAAGTGTTAAAATAAGAATACCTAATTTTTAGTTCAACTAAACTTTTACTTATTCAGGATGTATATGAACTTCGTGTAGAAAATGAAGCCACAGTATCTGCAGGCCTACACAACAGAAAACCCTAGTAACACAACGTCCAGTAAAAGCAATATTGTATTACTAAAGCGACGTTAAAGTTAGGTGCAACAATGCCGGGAGTTGTAAATAATACAAACAAATGAATGTATTTATGACATTTTCGGAAGAAAGCCATGGTTATTCAATACAAAAAGAAAAGTAGTGTAGTAAATTCTGCACAATACATTACAATAACGTAGTAACTCATGTGCGCTTGAACCTAACTTCAAAGTCACTTTAGTCATACAAGATTATTTTTCCGAACATTTTGTTATAGGGGGTTTCTTGTTGTTTAGGCCCGCAGATGCTGTGGCTTCATTTTCTGCACGAAGTTGAGATACATCCTGTATTCTGTAGAAAAGATCTGTGTTGGTAACGCCTAGCAAGAAAGAGTTCTTTTGCAAAATATTATTAGATTAACTGCGCACGAATCCACACCTCCAGCGTATATATATATATATATATATATATATATATATATATATATATATATATATATATATATATATATATATATATATGGCAAAGCTTTGTTTGTATGAGGTGGAGGAACATTTTGGAAATAGATCTTTAGCAGGACTTCAGAAAAGTGGGAAGCAACCTTGAACAGCCTATTGACAGTTCAGGGTAAACTGAATATTTTGAACAGCCGCGCCTGCTTGGCACGCGAAGTGTTTAGCATACGTTCGGTGGGGCCTCCACGGCCCCACAGAAAAAAATAAATATCTCTAGTCACTGCACCTCCGCGGCCTCACTGAGATATCGCTCTAGCCACTGGGTCTCCGTGGCCCCACTTAAAACAAGTTCGCTCCAGCCACTGTTCCTCCGCGGCCCCACTGAAATAAGCCCTTCTAACCACTGCCCATCGGCGGCCCCACTGAAAAAAAAGTCGTGCTATTCACTGCGCCTCCATGGCCTTACTGAAAAAAAAAATCGCTCTAGTTACTGAGGTGGCTAGCGCGATTTCTTTATTTTTCAGTTGTGCCGCGGAGGCATTTTGTCTAGAGAGAAATGTTTTACAGTGGGGCCGCGGAGGCTCAGTGACTAGAGCGAACTTTTTTCAGTGGGGCCTCGGATGCTAAGTGGCATGAGCGATTTTTTTTTCAGTGGGGCCACGGACGCTCAAGACTAGAGCACCCAAAACTGGGGCCACAGTGGCTCAGTGGGTTGAGTACCCAAAATTGGGCCGCAGTGGCTCTGTTGGTAGAGGACCTCAAATGAGGCAGCAGTAGCTCAGTGGTTAGAGCACCCTTCAAGTGGGGCCACAGTGGCTCAGTGGCTGTGTAGCTCGGCATCATTAACTTCAAAAGAGTTTTTTATGCGTATGGTTAAAGATACACTCCAGTAGTAAACACAAACACTCCATCTTAAATTTAAAATAGGCTTTCTGGAAATTATTATAGTTCATATAATTAGAGATTTCCGTGGAAAGCACATAGTTGCAGAAGGTTATGTAGTCAGTCTGTGTATAGAGTGCTACTTTTATATGATCTGTCAAAACTGGAAACTCTAAGTTAAGACAGATTACATCACTGCATTTACTAGTTATTTTTTAAATAATCCTCTATGGCATAATCTGAGTAGACCAAATGTTTTATCCTCGATCAATTTATGGATCATTGGAGAATAACTTGCTGTTACTTTCTCTATAACTAATTCCCAATAAATCCTACGATTATAGACTACATCGCCGACCTCCCGTGTCGCAGTTGGTTGGTGCGCCGCCGGTCTGTGGTGCGAAAGGTTCTGGATTCGACCCAGGTTACTTTGTACGCCGTCCCCTGATAACCCTTCAGGCATAACACTGGGGGACGTTAATAAGTCCAAACCAATAGACCGCATCATCTTGTTTAATTTATAGTTAATTTTAACGCATATCTCAAAGTGTAGAATTCAAGTAGGTACTTCAATAAAACTTTACTGGTTAGATTTTTGTAGTTGCAATGTGTTTAGTTTGGTGTTTGTCGTTTCTGATTGTTTCCCATTAGATACAATAATGTTGGCTTGTAGCGAGATGTCCGTTTTTAAATTATAATATTCTAATAGCGCACCAATAAGTCCCGTTTTCTATAGTATAGATATGTAAATAGAATGCCTTATCTGCCATGTCTTAGTATTAAATGAATTGTACTAACAAAATAAATCACATAGGCTTATGTCCTAAATGCTATTCTATGTAAATTTAACATACAATAGCCAAAATAGGTTCGTTGTTTCAGTATTGTTAATATAACAATTTTTTTTCATGAGTAATTAATATGGCTATATTATCTTGATTTTCTCCAAGATCCCTCTGTCCCACTCCCAAACGCCCCACAATTACGGAAAATTTGTAACGCTATTCAAATACAAATAAACCGATAAAATATTTTTCGATTAAACTAAAACGTATATACACTAAATTAATATTATATTAAAAGTAATTATCTATACTAAAGTAATTAAGAATTGAAAAAAAATCTCTTAGTTATATATTGCATAACATATTTCATAGTAAATTAGTACACATACTAATATATTTCAGAACTAATATCAAAGAATTTGAAAACAGTTCTCAACTATTCCCGCTAATTCGTAATTTGAGACTGCCAAACATCAAAACTGTGGCAGAAAGCGGGATCCAGGCACGTCTCTTTAGTATTCTCAGATATATGGGAACAGCAAGGAGAAAAGTTGAAGTTTACAGCGATGAGATGAAAACTTGCCTCCCATACCTCTCGATAGTGTTACACTAATCTTCAACAGCTGGCGTGCATAGTGGGTATAACAACCACGATGTACCGCGTATCTTTCCGATGAGAAAATCACGTATTTCGGGTCAACTCCCTCCGACTCTTAAGGTGCTTGTTTGCACGAGGCGGTTCATGTTTTCCAGTCTATGACGCTCAACGCCTGCAGTCACTCCTACATGCAGCACAATTATGTATGGCGTTTTGTGGCCCGAAGTTGTTAAGGCGTTTGGTCTGTGCGCCAAAGAAGATTGAAGTGTTCTTGGCGACTCTTAACAGCAAGATCTTCAGAGCCGGTGAGGGTGATTGAGGTGAGTATGGAACAGCGCCAGAATAAAAGTGCGAGGGAAACAGGAGATCTCCGAGAAAACCCGCCGGCAAACGGCATCGTCAGACACGATTCTCACATGCGAAAATTCGGGAGCGACCGAGCCGGAGATTTAACCGGGTTCGCTTTGGTGGGGCACGCCAAAGAGACTTTTCAGTATTGGAGATTGATTGTGTCAGTGTAAAAGGTTGTGATTGGTCATTGATGATGTGATGAGTTTAAATTTGTTCTGGAGGCCTGGCCTTCGACTCTATACAAGGGGTTCGCGGGAGGGAGGGGTTGTAGGTCGTGTATATAAGACGCGAGGCGAGCTGTGGAAGGGGATATCGTCGCCGAGTTCTCGGGATCTCGGTCTGGGGCTAGAGGAGTATCTGCGCAGACTTCGGCTGACATGGATTCATCAGGATTAAATATGAACGGGACTCATATCTTCCCAGTTAAATCGAGAATTTTTTCCCGTCGTCAACACTTATTTTAATTCCACCCGAACGAAGTAATGAACTTAGCTTTTGGCAGCAGTAAGTCAGGACTTAGACAAATTCGGCCTTACAAATGGTCTTAGTTTTCAGCAGGAGAAAGTTTGGACTTACAAATTTTCTGCCGAAGTTCGTAGTTTCGGCAGTAGTGAATTGGGACTTTGTATTTCTTGCTGAAACTGTGGACTTAGGTTTTGGTGAAGATGTACCCAGATGCTTATAATATTCTCCTGCTTGAGTGTGGACTTAGACGAAAGGCGGTACTTAATTTTCGTTTACTAGACAGGGTGTTGGAACTAGGCAATGCTGCTCCGAAGGTACCCTGGAGGGGAAGGGGCTAAGAGGTATGGTAAGGGGAACGCCTACTTGGAAGTACAAAGCAAATGGACTCGGGAGTACGTTGTAAGTGTCTAGAGGAAGAGGCCTAGTTACAGCAGTTCCAGAGCAGAAAGGAAGATGAGCCTGTGTGATGCGTGGATGACTGATGCTGTGATTATCGTACATTGCATGCTGTGTGGGTCAGGGCGAGTACAACCTGCATTGAAAGTTGTTGGTGGGTGAGAATATACCACGGCTTTGCTCTGACTGGTGTGTTGTGGGGAAGCAATACGTGCGCCTTCGGGCGTCAGGTGCAGGGAATGCCCTCGGCTCATAGTGTAATAAGGATGCACCGGATGTATGCAAGGGAGCACTGCCAATACCTATGGTGTTAGAGGCGAGGGGGGATACACCCGGCTTTCATTGCTTGAGTGTACTGAAGGATGTTTTGTGTAGAGGACAGAAGGAAAAAGTATAATTTTTCATGGGTTAATTATCACATTTGTTGTTGTTGATGTGACAGCCTCATGTCTAAAGTCAAGGGCTTTGGCAGGTAACGTGCATTTGGTGTAGAGACATTGTTATCTAATAATAAGTGACGAGCGTTTGTTGTATTTGTGAATGATCAAATGTAGGTTGCTTGTAATTATGTAGTGTACACCAAACTAAGGGTGGCATCGTATGTGTATATATATATATAATATATATACATATATATGTTACAATTATATGTTCGGAAATAATCAAAATATATGCTGTTCATTTGTAGTTAACACCCCACTACTCTGGACGCGTGGGTGTCAAATTTCTCCTGATCCAATGAAATTTATTATGTTGAACTACTGCATCCAATCCCTTCATCTTCCGTGTTGTATTATGCAGGAGATTGGTGGATGTTGGGAAGATAAGTTAGGGTGGCTGTGATGAGGGGAAACCGCTACAGACTGATGAATTTATTCACGCGTTGGTCGAGTGAAACTGTGAAATTATCATAAAAGTAAACATTTTACATATCGTCTAATTCTTCCACTTACACGCATAAAAAATGAAATATAAGGGAATAATCTCAGTATTCGCAACATGTATACCTAATTCAGTCAAAACGTGGAACTCTTTTCCCCTCCGTCGTCGTTACCAGTTTTCCTGGGCGGAGTCTACTCAGGCCGCGATCAAGTTGGCACTTTTTTGTTTACAAAATGGTCACGTGACCCGTTTTATCTACAAAATCTGTGACGTATGTTTGTAATTTACTTTTTACGTTCTGTCAGCTTCGAAGCTGAGTGACCAAACCGCCACCATATTAGTTTTGCCTGTTTTAAACGTTAAAATACACATATTGACGATGTCAGTGGAATAAACAATATTTATCTCACAAAGAAAGTCGTTGAAACATTATTGAATTAGGTATTTTCTCATGACAAACTTTTTGTTAAGTAACAATTTCAAATCATATTGGTTTCATTTTGTTAATTTTAAATTTTAAACGGAACTTGAAAAACTTTTGGGAATAATTACCATTTATTTGAAGACTTTCATAATTTTAATTTTGGAATAATGGTAACATTAAAATAATAGCTGCATGTCGTGCTACACAGTTTAATGTCACGGTGTTCTGACTAAACCTTACAAGATGCTAATTACAAATTACGAAAACGAAACTCGAAACGAATTCGAACGCGGCCTCAGTGTTCCCGTTAGAATACAAGCAGGTAGCGGGGCAGCGACATTTTTCAAAGGTTCAGAAATGCCCAGTTAATCGTGAACAGCCTATAGTCGTGAAATGCGTTGGCGGTAAGAAAGGGCAAATAGAAAAATATCTGTGGTAGTTAAATTGAGCTCCGAACCATACGGAAAACTCGGCGCTGAACTCGTGTTCGGCATTGTCGTCACGTGCAGCGAACAGCGTCCTGCGTGCTCGATTATATTGTCATTAACCATTCATGTGAAAGAGGTATAGGAAATTCCACAAAACAAACTAGCCACAGTGATAAGCCCCCAAGTGATTGGATCTGTGGAAGCTGCAACATACCTTTCTTTTTTCGATTTATATATCTGGGCTCAAAATATTCTTTGATTTATCTTCTAAACTTCCCCAATAAATTCACAAAATACTTACAAGAATTCCTAAAAATGGTGATCACTCAAAGGCAAAACTATTATTTAATGTTACAAACTATTATAGATAAAACCTCCGCAATATTGGAAATATTGAAATTTATATATTACAAATTCAAATGTTATACTAAAAATCCGCATAAGAAAGATACATATATTTCGCTTACAACACAATGGGCACAGTCTTCACTCCACCCCACCCCAACCCCTCTTTGGAACAGAGTTCCGTGTCTTGACTGAGTCCCTTTCTGCCCCAGGACAGCTGCCACTACTTATATTTATTCCGCGTCGATCTTCGATAAGATTTCAAAACCACCTAAAAATGTAGAAGGAACTCCTCGGTGACGTCACTTAAGACACGCATTCTCCGAGCATACTGATATGTAGGTATATTCGTAGGTAGGCTGGTAGAAATGTAGGTATACAGGTTGGTAGGAAGGTAGGTGGATAGGTTGGTAGATAAATCTTAACGTCTCGTGACAAAAACATTAAGAGACGATACTTTTTAAAATTAACGGACCCAAAATGTACAGAGATGTGCTATAGACAACAATACAACAAAAAATTCGCATTTGAATAAATTGTTTAAATAACTGACTAACATACATCTTTCCAATAGATTAAGAGTACGATGGACCCCCGTAGGAACTTCGCGTCCAAGTTCAAGAAGCGAGGAAACGATACGGGCGACACTACCACGCACGCCTAGTGCTTCACCGCTCCTACGCGCAAAGAGTGCAGTGTTTCCGTCGTAACGCTGTACTGTGCAAATTAGATTTGTAACAGTGGGACTTTGTTACACGCGATGAAATCCCACAGATTAAACTACGCACGTATCTTTATATTTTTCTCTTGCCTCTTAAGGAAACTGCATAGGCAAACTTTAAAAATGCGATATTTGACCATTTTCAAGAATTTTTTCTCCGCGAATACACTTAGTATGACAAAAGTAAACAAAAAAAAATAGGGTCATAGATATTTGTTTTTATCTTTTCTGACAAAAAGTCGTATTTGCAGAACTTTTATCTGCCGAGATACGTGTATTCGCGTAAACAACTATTTCACAAAAAATGCGAGGATCCATCCTACTCTTAAATGTGAAAATAGTAAACGCTGAAGTTGCATTTTTCGCTAAGGAGTTGCTGCTATCAGAAGTTCTCGATTTTGGATTGTGTTTCCCTGACGTGGAAAAATTGTGTTCAGTATTTGTTTGTCAGGTTTTTTTTTTTTTTTTTTTTTTTTTTTTTTTTTTTTTTTTTCCCGGTAGCACCGTTGGAGCCTGCAAAATTCAGGTGACCTGACAGCTTTGTTCAGTCGTCGTTGAAATTCCGCCGCTGTATAATGTCGTAAACAATTTATACGGGAATAACCCAATTGGACGGAAGTGCGTACAGCACGCTAACCATGACAGTAATGTGTGCCCTTGCAATTCCTAGTAGCTCAAGGCACAAAAAACAACGGGAGAGTGACGTTAATCCTTTCCATACTAAAACATCGTCTCATCGTGATAAAATACTACAAATTACTCACGTCGTTTTATGCAATTCTTTATTGCCCCGACATCGTCATTTACTGTGGTTATGAACACATCTGCGACTTTTATTCTCTACTTGAACTGAATCAAATCATGTGAAGACCGTCGCCAGGAAAATTTATTAAACATTGCGGATGAACGTATCTTGTGTTAAAGTGAAGTTGAAACGTAATAACTTTTCCACAAAACACAACCTTGATCATAGTTGAATGCAACCTAGAAAAGAGTTATTTGAATTTCAGAAGTTCCCAGACACAAGGTTTTGTGTATCACAATTAATTTTAATTTTTGTACGAAATAAGATTTTGCTCAGAATGGAAAGACGAATTTTGAATGGAGTAAAATATTAATAACCGTAACGAAAAACAAACAAGATTTGAGTCACTTCGTGGTCTCTGCAGGCAGGAGAAAAAAAATACTGGAAGGAGGTCCCGGTAGAAATTGCTCCGCAGAGAAACGACGAAGACGAAGAATCGAGAATTCCGTCGAAAGTGCAATCATCTCATCACTGGAGCCAGGAAGACCTAAAGACTGAAACATCCACCAGAATGTCCAGGAACAACTGCCAAGTTTTAAAGTCCAAAATATTTTGCTATGATGCAGACGTGAATTTCTTCTATCAAGAGTACTATGGCACTGAAACACTGAGGAAAACATACAAGAATAACTAGAGGAGTAACTAAGTGTATATAAAAAAAAGTAATATTTCACCGATTCTAGTGCAGCAATTTTTCGCTAGTTTTTTGTTTAATTTCGCTGATTTTGAGCATTTGTCGCTGTTTTGATGTTACTAGGTAGAAACAGTACTTTATTTTGTATGAGATGCAACTTGTTTGGTATGAAACCCAAACTAAGAGCCCTTTGTGTAATGAAGAAAGAACCATTATCCACAAAACAACCCCAGTCTCCAGGGCAATGACACAGGCGGTTCAATACAAATACCAGTAGTATAAAAATGCCGATTCGAGCACAGCCCCCAGTTATCAGAAAACCAATGGCAAATGAAATGCTCGAGCTATTAGAAAACCATCAAATGCCGATTCGAGTGCAACCGCAAAATATTGGCTCAAAAAGTTGCGTTTGGGAGCAACAGCAAAAAAGTGACTCAATAAGTTACATTTGGGTGCAAACGCAATTGAATGGCTCAAAAAGTTGTGTTTGGTTAGATCGTAGTCCTTAGAAAAAAAAAGTTGCATTAAACTTTGCATTTGGGTGCATCAGCAAAAATACATTTGGGTGCAAACGCAATTGAATGGCTCAAAAAGTTGTGTTTGGTTAGATCGTAGTCCTTAGAAAAAAAAAGTTGCATTAAACTTTGCATTTGGGTGCATCAGCAAAAATACGTGCAAAAGGTTGCATTTGGGCGTAGTTGCAAAAAAAGAGTGGCTCAGAAAATCTGAATATGTAAAAATAAAATGATGTATGTAATAAAGATGGATCAGTTGCTAAATGTATTAAACGGAACCAAATAATTTAAGAAACTTTCCGAACTTACAATTGGACAGTCCTATCCCACAGACCATGTTGAAATAAATTATACATGGTATGGATACAAAGTGGTAATTACTTCTGGAAATTATAAAGTAACCTTGCCAGAGAGATATGTTCAGATTTTCAATGAAAAAGTTTTAAATTATGTTAATTGTGGAGGTATAAGTTTTGCATATGATGGAATGGTGGATTGTGGTGCTAAACAAATGCATTCTATTCAGTTTTGTACAGAGTAAATGATTGTCGTCGTATACTTAGACATCAGTTGATTTTTATTTGTGCTCATATCTCTATAAACTTTTAATGATTTGGATAACCGTTAAAACACCATTATCGCTCTGACTTCGGCAATGTACTACAACATAGTCTAATAAAAAATTTAGATACACATCTCCCAATTCAACATATTAAAGTAGCCGAAACATTGAATTCCTTTTTCTAAATCTTTCATTGCACTTTCTATAGAAGTATTATTCATCTTTATCACATGAAACGTTAATAGTTAAAAAAAACTATTAACGTTATTATATATAGAATATGAATACTTCCAGCCCAAAAAAATATCTACGGCCTCATCTCTAATACCACTGTTCTTTTGGACAAATTAAAGTTAATTATCTTACCTTTTTCATCCTTAATTTCAACTATTATTTCATTAACTTGATTTGTTTGCACTGGAAAAAATAATGAATAATCTGGTTCGTAATAGATCGTGTCGCCAAATCCAAATGTTTTTCTTGGTTTAAAAGTGGTAATTATGTTAGTTTCTCTATCATTATATTCATCATGTTTTAATATCATACCATTTACTATATTACAGTGTATATTTATTGTTTCAAATGGAGCAAATTTTGGAATTGTATTGCCATAATGATCCACATTTGCTTTCAGAGCTTTATTTTATACGAAACTCAGAAGTTTTCCTATTAAACCCCATTTTCCAAACAGTAATTTAAGCGTACATTTTACTTTCACTTTGTTTGTTAGTTTATCCAGCTCGAAAGATATATCATTTTCTTTCCCACCCACTATATCTACACTAAATGAAAAAATCGCTTTTATAGTTTTTTCAAGATCTTTTAAGCTATATTGACCATCTGGAATATCAATTGCTGATTCCATATCATTCTGATCCACAAAATATATCTTATTTCTCCCAGAGATAATGTTATGCATTAGATACGTAGTATAGAACTGAACTAAAGCCAATGAGTGCCCCTCTATCTCTAGAGGGTAATGTAGTCTCTTCTTCAATGCTGATTTGTTATCTGTTAGTTTGAATACTTTTCTCATTCATTATATTATTTTAAAAAATATATTAATAAATGAGCAAGAAAAACATGAAACATGTAGACTGGGATATTAAAATAAGAATACCAGACAAGACTGTATCGACAAAACGTCATGGTGAATTATTGCCTAGTAATATGAGATGTTTGATTGTGGGCCCTAGTAACTGTGGAAAAACTACACTTATGATAGATAATTTTATATATGCTCAGGGATGGTTGGACTTTGGTACTCTCTATGTATGTTCATAAAGTCTGGACCAACCAAAATATATCAATTTAAAGAAAGATATAGATGTAGCATCAAAATTATTTAATGAACCAATAGTATACTTCTTTCCAACAAATGAAGAAATGGTTGATGTAAATGAATGTCATAAAGAGTCTGTAGTTGTTTTCGATTATATACTTGAAAACCAAAATATGGTAAGGGATTACTTTACTCATGGTAGACACAAAGATATTGATTGTTTCTATTTAGCCCAGCCATACTCCAAAGTACCTAAGCAGCTTATAAGAGACAATGCCAATTTTCTTTGCATATTCAGACAAGACGATACAAATCTTAAACATATTCATAGTGATTTTGTTGGTGGTGATATGTCTTGAGAAATTTAGGGAGACTTGTTCAAAATGTTGGAATAATGAATATGGTTTTGTTACAATATATATGACCCGCAAGTTAAATCATGGTAAGTACCATAATCAAATTAAAGACTTTTTAAATTCTTAGATTATAAGTAAGTTTTGTTTTTAATGGAAACACTTCCATTAAAAACTGACATAATCTGATATTTTTAAATGTATTCATATACCATAGCTATTTCAATAAACACAGTTGTACCTTCGGGTACATTGTTGGCTTTTGGTATTTTAAAATATATCATATCATCATGGTATACTTCAAAAGTTTTATAAATGTCAATTTTTTTCCGTTAATATAAGTTGATAACACTTTTATATTTTTCTGAGTTTATTATCATTTCAACTATAGTTCCATCTCTCATTAAAAAAATTCTATTCGATTATCAAAGTAAAGTACTTTTTCATTTGGACTGTATTTTCCAACTAAACGAATAATGTTAAGTCTGTTTTTCTGATAGTACCCTAAATTGATTGCATCCATCGGTGCAACGGGATCTACCACATGTCTTAGTCTCTTTGTTCAAAATCTATATTAATATCTACTTCCAAGTAAGTAAGATAGGCTTTATCCAATGATCTTTTATTTATTGTCAGTGTGTCTATAAAGTCGTTGAACTGTGTGTTGGAAACAAAGTAATTAGGATTGATCTTCTCAGTAGTTGTATCATTGTCCGTGTGTTCTTTAATTTGATCTTCAATCCAAGAGTTCGTTAATGCATTTCCACATATATCCATTGTTTATTAATAGTGAAATAATTTTTGGAAATTTAAAATTATGTGAAAAGTGATTTAGCAGAATTACACACAAATGACCACAAGTTACTTGATTGAAATTTTGAATTCTATCATCGTTATAAAAAATATTACTTCCGAGATATGCTATTAATTGTCGCGGTGGAGTTCCGCCAAATGAATCAAAATAATATTTGTTATTTGCTTTTTTCCAATAGCATACCCAGTGTGTACCAGAGTTTGTCGAAACATCTAGATTAACAATCCCACATTCATTATCGAATGGCGTGTTAAGTAGCTCATCGATCATAAAAACACCCCAAAAATTTCTAATGTTTAATTTTTTAACCATTTGATCAATATCAAAGTTACTGAGTGGAGTTGCCTTTTTTTTTTTTTTACATTCTTACCCCACTTAACTTTCTTCAATCCCTTGCCATATTCCTCCATAGCTAAATTATGTCTGCGTTGTTCTTCCAATTCTTGGTTTTTCTTCTTAGCATTAATTACTGATGAGGCGATAGATGATGCACCACCAGCTAACACTCCTAGAGCTCCCAAAGCTGCGAAAATTAAGGGTAAAAACCCACCATTGTGAACTGTTAAACCATTTCCAGTTTTAATTTCTTTGAACATTTTCTTAAACTGTGGAACTGAAATTGTGATAGTCATCCCTCTGTCCTCCTTTAATTTCTTGTTTTTACAATCCAGTTGGTCTTTTGTTAGGAAAGAATCAATATTCAAATCCTCCAACTCACCGTTAGGAACTTGAAATACAATGTTTTTTAATTTAATTTATTATAACAAATATTTTATCATTTAATTTAAATTCCCCTACCAAGCTTACGTTTATTATGCATCGCAGTTCCAGTAATACCAGTCCACAATCTCTCACTGCGATCAGTATCTCAACTTAACAATCTTCTGAATGCTTTCTTTTCTAGTTCTTTGTCAGCTACATGTCTTTCAGCTAGATCTTTATGATGATGATAAGCTATATCATGTTCCATTGCAGTCGCATCTAGTGGATTAATGGGTTTATCACCATGCTCAATTCTCTCTTAGTCTAGTACCCGGACCTAAGTACTGATAACCGTTTGCATGCAACTCAAAAGGTAGTGAATTTATTATGTAATTGAGTAACTCTTTTCTGTGATGCCTCGACTCCCAAAAAGTATGTGATATTGTGTTTAACATTCGTATCAGATATGGTATACCTTTTGGATTATTCACAACAAAGTCACGAAACTTGAGCATATTCATTATTCCAACTTTTTCATTGTAATGGTTATCATTTCCAGCATTCTCTTCGCCATAAATAACAAGAAGTCGATCAATAAGCATCCTAACATCATCCATCCATATGTATTCTTTGGGATAGCCTGTATACTTCTCTATACCTTTCCCCTTTTTAGGTGAGGGAAGTTTCTTTTCAATAGAATCTTAAATAGGTTTAACAATAATTTTCCATTTATTCCCTTTACTCGATTTTGGCGTTCCCAAGTTTGGGTCATTGTTTTGAAAAACTGTGTTTGTATCTGCTAGGATATGACTATAGTGTTCATAGTCGGTTGAAGTGTAGTCACTTTCTGTTACTTTCTTAATAGTTAGTAATTTCATCAAACCATCAGTTCCAGTATATGTCCGACCTTTTATAGTAAATTTGTCATTGATGAATGTTACGTCGCTATCACCAATATACAATCTATCTTTATCAGCCTTTAGTCCAAAAACATTATCATTGCAGTCAATTAAGAAATCGGCCACTTTCTTATCAATAAATGTTGTTTTGTAGTTATTTAACTGTGAGATATCAGTTTTCAAATGCCCCAATGCTTCGTTATAGCATTCGTCGTCAAAGCGATCATCGTTATCGTCAATGTGTTTAACGCCATCGTCATAGAGTTCATCGTCATAGCATTTATCGTTATAGTGTTCATTGTCATCATCAATACGTTTAATGCCATCGTCATAGCATTCATAGATACCTGCTTTACCAAACAGTTTTCTTTCAAAAGATGTTTCTGTTGGTGTCTGTGGGTAGTCTAAATTCTTAACAGCAAATGGAAAAAGTTATTTTATTAAGTTCTTATTCTCATTTGTTATGTGCCCAATTTTTCGCCCCAAATCTTCTATCACATCTATCAATGGTTGATAGCGTTTTTTATTTTTATCAAATTCATCTTGGCGAAATTTTGTAAAAGTTTTAAACTTTTTAATTAGCTGTCTTCTTCTCTCTATATTCTTATCTAAGTTGTTTACTATTTTTGTTGTCTTATTTATTATATAAATAAAATGAACAATGATAACTTAAATGTATACTGTCTCAAATGTATGAAAAATACACCAAGTTCATATGAACTTAGAAATAAATACAAAGTAAGAATTAAATGTTACCAATAACTCGATATTCACTGGTGGGAGTATAAAAAACGATATTGTAAATGAAATTCATAAACCAATATGAAAAAACATCCCCAGAAGAACTGTTCTATATTTTGGTATCGATAATCTTTGGCAAGCTGATTTAGTCGAGATGAATTCTGGATATTTAAAAGGTGTACATAGAATTAACAAAGGGTTTTAATATATGTTAACCATGATAGATGTTTTTTTCCAAATATGCATGGGCAATACCAATCAAAGATAAAACGGGTGAAAAAGTTACGTTAGCATTTTAAATTATTTTGAATGATCGCAAACCCATGAATTTACAAACAGACAAAGGAAAGGAATTTTACAATAAATCATTTAAAGCATTAATGGCCAATAATAACATAACACACTATTAAACATACAGTTAAAAGAAAGCTAGTGTTGTAGAAAGGTTTAATAGAACATTGAAGGAGAAAATGTGGAAGATATTTACTATGCAGGGAAACTATAAATGGGTGGCTATATTACAGTACAATACAGTAATAAGTGAATACAGTACAATCGGAATGAAACCCACCAATGTAAATGCAAAGAATGAAAGTTCTATTCTAATCACCATGTATGGAGGAGATAGAAAATGGTCAAACCAAAATTTGCAATAGGAGATAAAGTTCATATAAGTAAAAGTAAAAATTTGTTTGAAAAAGGATATACACCAAATTGGTCCACTGAAGAATTTGAGGTGTGTGAAGTATTGCACACAAACCCCAGGACATATAGAATAAAAGATTTAAAAAATGAACTTATTAAAGGCATTTTTATGAGCCAGAGCTGCTTAAGACCAAATATGATAAAGACTACTAAGTGGAAAAAGTTTTGCGAAGAAAAGGAAATAAGCTGCTGATTAAATGGTTAGGTTTTGAAAGTAGTCATAATTCTTGGGTTGATAAGAAAAGTGTAGTTGCTTAAGAAATTTTTTTCTATATAATAAATGGATCAACAAAAAATTGAAAGTTATGAGTGTCAGTCGTTCCCACCAAACGACCAAACAAAAAATAATTCGAATGAATACAACAAGTGCATTGAGTTTGATATTCCTATTGATGATGCATTTTCACATCCGAATGAGGCTATGTATATCAACATTATAAGCTAACTAAAAGAGATAGAAATACAGATTATGAAAAAAAACTTCAACTATTAGTCTTTGCGAGAATTTCTTCCCATTCCAGTTCTCAAGAATAGAGATCTCTAAACATGGTTGTATAATCGAAAGTATTGACAACCCTGGCATCACTTCAACAATGATGCATCATAAACAAATTGTTCTTTCTGAGTTAGTGGAAGCATTTGTTTTTCATTTGTGTATACATCATCAATAGACTTTGCTTCTTCCATTAGCATTTTAACGAATACACTAGATGCATCAGATCCTTCATAAGTTACTGGTGGTTTGTAGTATCCATGTTCGTATTTTACATAGTAACAGAAGCTAATAGGCTCGTGTTTTTGGTATTGTTTTGTGTAACATTCGTCGGGATTTGGTTGGCAAGTTTCAATTTTAGTCAACAAACATTCAAAATCGGCATATATCACAAACAGAACTCTCATAGAATGGTTTTGGTTTTTAAATCTTAATATGTCATTTTTTCCTTTAGATGGTAATTCAACTCTAACACCATCGTGATCTCGACAGTTTTGTTTGTGATCTTTTAGCTTATTTACAGAGTAGAAATGTTGTAAACATCTATCGCATATAAATATTTTGCGACCATTATTTGTTACTTATGATGCAATAAGTCTCTAAAGACTTTTTATCCAGCAGTAGTGGTCGTTCTTTTTGTCTTTGATATAGAGTAGGTAAATGTGCTTATCCATCTTTTTTTTGTTGTTTTTAATGGACAGATTATACATTGCTTACCACCATCTTCTTCTTTGTATGTGTATATATTAATAGAAATTCCACTTCTTTTCTCAAAGGTTGGTATGCTATCCAATTGCATTGGAAATTCCAAAACCTTAAGTGCATCATCAAACTCATGTTCGTAAGTTTCGTATTTATTCACTCTTTGAGGGTTTCTTTGTACTTGATGCAATGCAGATAGAACAGACAAAAAAAAATTTTTGATCATCGTTCTTAACATTAATTACCACCTGCTTAGTTTTGATTTTTTCTGGGAGATCAACATAAGGACTACCCTTGAATGGTACATATTTACTTATTCGCACATCTAGTTTAAATATTCTGTTGAGTACCCACTGAGATCCTTTGCTTCAAATGTTCCCATCTCAGCTATGATTTTCGATATGCTGTTGGCATAATATTCTTCCAGATTAGTCGATACCAGTATAATTTCGTTCTTTGTTTTGAAGGAGCTTTCTATATATTCAGTATTCTCACCAATCTCCCTTTTGTACTCAGTGAAGTTTCATGTTCACTTTGAGTGATTTTAAATCTTTACTAATTAGCCCCGTGACAGTTTCTTTTACATAGTTTAGGAAATGATTTGGGTATTTGTATGCATTCACATTCTTTACAGCATAAGTCTTTATCCTACTTTGAAATGCTGTTTCGATTTATTCTACACTGAATCTGGGTGTGTACTTATGAATTTTACTTCTCAAGTGACTTCTTATGAGCGACGGTTTATAATAGTGACTACACGTTTCACATTTCACTTGTTTCTCTCGTGGAAACTTCTGTTTTGATATTAAATGTTGTGATACTTTAAAAATTTCCCATGTATTTGTTGGTTCATGTGATTTATTATGTATTGGTGTAAGACCTTTGTGCAATCTACTTTTAAGATGACTTCTTATGAGAGATGGTTTGTAAACGTGTGTACAAGTTTCACACTTAACATACTTCTCTTGAGGTTTCTTCTTCTTTCTTTTCGCAAAAACATCTTTCTTAAATTTATATTCTTTCCAAACATTACAAGTTGCATTAGCCTTTTTCATTGCCAAGGCCGATATCATATTAGGCGTCGGTTGATTTTTATTTGTGCTCATTTATTATATACAATATTATATTTTTTACGTATTCAAATTTTCTAAGCCACTTTTTTGCAACTACACCCAAACGCAACTTTTTACGCGTATTTTTGCTGATGCACCCAAATGTAAAGTTTAACGCAACTTTCTTTTTCTTTTTTCTAAAAACTAAATCTAACCAAACGCAACTTTTTGAGCGACTTTTTTGCATTTTCACCCAAACGCGTCTTATTGAGTCACTTTTTTACAACTGCTCCCAAACGCAACTTTTTGAGCCACTTTTTTTTTACGGTTGCGCTCGAATCGGCATTTGATGGTTTTCTGATGGCTCGAGCATTTCATTTACTGTTGGTTTTCTGATAACTAGGGGTTGTGCTCGAATCGGCATTTTTGTACTACTGCCAGCGAGCCAAGAACTACATTTCAAATCGATTTATTTGTGACATTCCTGTTCCTGTAAAAACAGTTTTAAGTCGGAACCAAAAATATTTTTCTAAAAACTGTATATGCCATTGCCCGGAGTCATAAAACGTTCAATGACCCTTAACCACATTTGCACACGCTGATGGCGTGGCATAGGTTGTGTCAGACGTCTCTTGTTCTGTTTTTCACTTGACAAACTTGATTGCAGTGTAAGGTAAATCATTTATATTTTATTAATTTTCAAAACTGTATCTCTCTTTTATTTTCATTTTAATTGGGCCATTTCTGGAAGTTTCGACAGTTTTTTTATAACCGCATATAAGAAATGTAACATTTAACTATACTGTGCGATTGATAATGTTCTTGTCTAAGAAAATATTTATTGTGGTCGTTAAGGGAGGAATATTGGAACAAAAATAATTAATCGAATATCTTTAATAAAATGACCACAGCCTTTGAATGGTTTATGAAGATGCTGTAAGTAGGAAGAATTTCGTGAAGAATTATGTAGTACCTGATATTCTGCAGTCAGTAAAATCAAGTTTGAAGCAAAAATTATAATGGCCATTGAGAAAAGAAAATACTGATTAATTTTTTAAATGTTCTCTGAACTGGAAATATCACGGTTAAACTAAATACAGAATTTCTCACACTTTAGAAAATTATTTATGATAAAGAACTCCTTATCATCGTGCTGCAATATATCGGAGTCAATTAATTCATTTCTCGTAAATTACTCTTTAAACAGTAGTAGGTATGATATTTAAATAATAATAATAATAATAATAAAAATCTCCTGTAGTAAAATATTCTTGAGATTATTATTTTGATTTATCCATACAATGCTTGTCATATGTGATGGAAATGAATGTTAAACAAATTTCAACCTAATTACATAAATGGGTTTATCTCTTTTAGTTGGAACCTGAGATATTACAACAGGGTAGGAAAAAATCTGCCATGAGAGTATTTGGATGCATTGCTGAACTGATACAGTTTATTGCTTCTTGTGTCAATGGAAACGCATTATTATACTTAATTTTTTCCATATGAGAATAGTTCTGCGAGCTATCCGCAGAAAAAACTTTTACAGCGCTAATTTTACTTTCTACTCCAGAAAAGTTAAAAAGACTATACACTGCATTTACATGTTTTTACTTGGTCAAAGTTTTGTTAGTTTTCCGCTTTGTAATTTAATCATCGTCCTCACTATCATGACGCAGCTACGGTTTAAGTGGTTCTAATTCGTATGCATTAAGGTTAAACCTGAAATATGATAGTCATTTGTTCGTACAAGACGATGCTCTGAAGGGTATTGCCCATCAAAATTATGTTATTGCAGTTTCTGCCGTATAATATTTGTCTGCTCTTACGACCTTCCTTGCTTATGTATCGCATCCCCGTTTTACTGTCTCTAAAATCGCAAACTCACGTTCTTTTATGCGTTTCGTGATATATAACATCATCTCTTTGGGTCCACACATGGGCAAGCAATATCTCTAGTAGTGTAGCGTCTGACCACGGTTATAATTTCTCGTTGGAGATAACAGAAACACATAAACGACATGAAATTATCCTATGGGGACATAGTTTCTAGTGTGAAATTTCATTACTCATATACGACTTGGAAAAACAACAATTTCATCTTCGTTAGGTGTAACATTTCACAACCTACCTCAAAGGAAATTCCGTCTATGATGTCATATTTCGAAATACAGACTCATTGCTAACTTTTACCAAGGAATTGCCGATAGAAGCACTAAGCTATTGTTTTGACGCTGAGATTTGGGCGGCTCTTAATATCGACGTCTTGAGAGCCGATGATGGTGAAGCGATATGAGAATGGAGCAGCGCCGAAATGAAAGGGCGGTAAAGGAGATCTCCGAGAAAACCCGCCAACCAGCGGCATCGTCCGGCATGATTCTCACATGCGAGAATCTGGGAGCGACCCCGCCGGAATCGAACCCGGTTTGCCTAGGTGGGAGGCGAGTAGTCTAACCACTACGCCATCGCGGCCCCTTCGAACACTTGCGTTTCAATCTGCATTCCTGTTATGCTTGTTTCGATTAATCAGCGACTTAATGCGCGAAGAAGTAAAAAGACCCGTTTTAAAGGACATAACCGGTATTTCACTGAAGGTGGATGTAAAATAACAAGGGAAAAGCCACACCACAAATGCAACTGTTTGGAAAAGAAAATAATTTCCCGGAACGATTGAAGCTTGCTGCTTATCGACTAAACACACTAGGTTAAATAATACTTTATCAGAACATAGTCTATTCAGCCGAAGCAGATATGTCAGAGATCAGAAGTTACTTGGCAGTCCGGGTTTGTTTTCCTGCTGTAGAAGGAATTGTTAAAACAATCTCGCGGCTGGTTAGGCCTAGGCTCAAAAATTTTGTGGGTGGCCTTCCTACTGATTGCTTCCTGTTGGACGTGTAAATATGCTGTAGAAACCTTAATTCTCTCATTTTTTTCCTTCGAATTTTTACGTTATGACGTTACATTTAATCATTTTATCAAATTATATCAAGGAACTTTACTTCAATCAGCTTCATGCGCTATAACGATTATCACAGCAAGTTCCTCACATCGAAGTAACTGTTGTACGAAATTCTGGATTTATTCATAAGGGAATTGATTTAATGTTGTTGGCAACGTGAAACTTTCAAAGAGAAGCTCTTAAACATACAATCGAAGAAGACTTTGTAGACATGAATGAAGTCCGAGTTTACCTCGACTGTCTTGAGCCTTTGTTAACGAGACTACGAATTCCATAGTCTACTCAGGTGAGGCACTGGAATTCGGCTTATCTGCGCATTTGCTGGTCATCAGGTTCTACGCTTCTTAAGGCATTCGTCGACCGCGAAGCGAAATGTCTTATTTTAGTTTATGAATGCTTCGTACACGGAACATTGATAAAAAAAAGTTACTTTAAATTTGTCTTGCTGCTTGACCATAAAATCTGAAGTTAAAAAGAAGTACGAAAACCGTGTAAGGGAACTTCTTGTATATCTTCTTGCGTGGCTCTTCTTTTAACTAACGTTTCAGTCCCATTTCGACACTGCTGAACGTCATAATGCTTTACAATATTTTGCCTTGACCGCAATCAAGGATATGGTGTTCCTATCGATGTCCGGGTGTGATCAGAAAATTGTTAGTATACTTTAAACTTTGAATGAAATAGCAATACATTTCTTTCGTTACCTGAAGATACCATCGTATTGTGTGTTGACAAGCTCATAATAGTTTTCAAAAATTCTTATTTAAACCGCTTTGCAAGGATAACAAAACAAATCTCGTACGATTTTTAAAAATAATACCGCCTTCTTTATGTTTCTTAAAATGAATGTACATACATGCTATAGCTACATAAAATTAGTTCAAATACATAAAAATATACATAAATAAAATTAGTAGTTCACTGAGAAACGTAAACAAGTTAAATGAACACACTAATATAAATTAAAAAACAAATATCTTTAATAATGCTTTTCATTGCAATGTTAATGCATTTTGAGTTATACTAGATACTGGGGTAGAAATATCATTGGCTTCAACTGTTTGATGCTGAAATGTATTATGCAAACACATTTGACCAAGAATTAGTTCGTCTTTCAACATAAATTACAAACGTTAATCACAATATTGTATTTCTAAATAATTTTCTGTTTAAACAGGATAATAGAGAGGCTGTTTGCAAGGATTTGTTAGTACGAAGCCGTATTTGGACAGTGGTTCGTTAAAATGATTAGGACTTAGCAACTTGGTATCATTTTCGTAAAAGGCTGCTAGTTATATCTTCTGCCTGTATTTGCTTAAGAATATGTCAAGCAGGGGAACAATACATTATGTGCATATTTATTTGCTAAAATAGAGTATTTTCTAATATTTCATTAATGAATTATATAAATTCAGAGTGCAGTTCGGTTCATATTTCATTCGAAGTTCATTAATTTCTATCGTGTTTGTACCTAATTTAATACATTTATGAAGATAGTTGTAACTAAGCCATTTTTAAATTGCGCAAGCGATTATTCCCAAGATTTTCAAATAAAATGTAGAGCTTCTAAACAACTGCAGGAGTCAGGCATTTATCAAGTCTAAACGGTTCGAGAACAACTTGGCGTGTTATTTTCTTCGCCTCTCAACAGCGTTTGTGCAAATGCAATGCACATTTCAGTGCGCGGAAGCTCCCGACCTAGTCATCTGCTCCTGTGAAAGGACGCAATGTACTGTAGAATTGTCTAACGGTTTATACTGTTGAAGATAGACAGGGGAACGTCAACAGCACACGAGTTGGCTTATACCCGCAGCATGGGAAACATTCAAGCGAAGCATAAACGTCTCCGGTAGGAGAATGGAAAACAGATTTTGAGGGGGGGGGGGGGGGGGGGCAGGACCACACTAGAGAACTATTACAGAACAGGTAACTACAAAAATATATTCGCGGTTTCTTCGCACTTTTTGAATCAAACTTTTGAAAAATCACCCCAGGTATGACATACTTGGTTTTTATAAAATATCATCAACCACGAGTGTTTTAAACTTTGGTTATATAGTACTTTTAATTATATTTTATATATAAATTATGATACTAGTATAGCAAGGCCGGTTATATATAAAAAAATTAAGATTTTCGAAAGGAAGGTAACTAAAAAAGGGTACAATTTCCCCCTCAAAAATTCAAAATTTTGAAAAATCTTCAGGTGGTTTTAAATTGTGTTGTCTATTTATGTCTTATGTCTTAAATCTTACATCTTAACCCTTAAATTTTTATAGTCATATGTGCTCTTATATGCATATTTAAATTATCGAATTTTTGAATTTTGATTTCGCAAATGTTATTCGATCATCTCTGTCATTGGCCTACTTAAATCTCGTTCCGATATTTAAAAAAAAAAAAAATTACAACTTCTTTTTAAAACGTTTTAACAGCTTGTAGTTACAACTGAAGGAATCGTGTAGGTTCAATTATGTTTCATTTTCAGAGCTGCAGGGAAGCGTTGCTTCCCTGTTGAGGGCGTAGTTAAGTCTAACAGATGGAGGGTGTGAATTATTCGAGTTAGCATGCACCTGCTTCTTAGCATGGGATCGTGCCATGAGCTAATCTTGTCGATCGTGTAACCTATAGCTCCTTCAAAATAGAGCGAGACATTGTCTCTGAATGAATGTTAATACAATAAACTTCATTACAACTGACTTTCTCACAAATGTAAAAAAAAAACTCATTGAACTGTCAGGGGAAAAAAATTATTTTTAATTTTTTTACTTATTGTGGTAAGGGGAGAGAACGCTTAAGAAATTTCTAGGTAATGTTCTCGGATATGATTCGTGCATGCATTGTTAGGATCGATCTGATTGGTTTACACTGGCTAAGGGAAAGTATTGGAGAAAGGGGGGAAGGAAGTCATAATATACCATTCGTGGTGTGCATGATTTTAGTTCGCCGTGAAGTTTCATCGCATTCGCAACTGCATGCACACAGTATATCTGAGAACATGTCGTTTCTGTCTGAAGTCGATGACTCGACATCTGATGGATCGATGTTGTTAGCTTGGCATGTCGGGAGACGTGTTCTATGTAGAACGAGGAAATGGAAGCATAGCGTACTATATTCCTTGGTTCGTGCCAACATTTTGAAACTTACCACTTTCGATTAGGTTCGAGGAATGCTGTGATGGTAAAATAAACGTGCGATTGCCAATTTGACACGCAACATAAATACTGTCTGTTGTCGTGGGAATGTACTCCTTTCTGCGAGGTTGCAAAATCAACTGTGGAAGACTTATTAGAGGTAGAGTATTCATCAACTACAGCAGTGGCGTCATCATCTGCACAGTCGTCATCATCATTATCTGCAGCAACTAATTAGCAGCAGCAGCAGTAACAGTATGGACGAGCAGAATTGCAATATTACCAAGAGTTTTATGATGAAAATTTTCACATTCGCATCGGTTTGGATCACTCACCTGGCGTGGACAACATCGAAGACTGGAAGTGTACTGAGCTGTTAACTTGCACGTGACAGTTACGTAACACGTACAAAAAAAATTTTCTGTGCACAATTCGGTGCGTAGTGTTCAAGGCGAAAAAATGGCTGCCCTCGAAGATAATGTTTTAATGTTAATTGTTATAAATCCACGTGAAGTAAAGGCGATATTTCTTTTACACGTCGATACATCGGGTGGGGGGGGGGGGAATATGAAAAGATATATAAACAGATATATAAACAGTATGAAAAAAAAGGAAGTCTCAGAACCTTCATATCACAGCTAATATTAAAAGGCACGAAAGCTCGCTTCCTTTGCTGGCAAACCAAGCAAAGCTTGGAATTCTGATGATGTGTGAATATGTGCCGTTGAAATACCCGCAGGTCGCTCTGTCTGGTCGGTGCGATCTACGAACGTGGGAACTTACCTTAATTGGGTCTCGACTACCGCTACATAAACTTCTGAGGCTGTGTCTCTATTGGCCCAGAGAGTGCTCTCTCGTGCTCTTGACTTCGCGACCACGTCGTTATGACGTCAGCGGGAACGTTCTCTGGACGTCTCAATTCGCTAGAGAGGGGGAGGGGGGGGGGGGGGAGGGGGGGGAGGGGGAGAGAGAGAGAGAGCACGAAGTTGTGTACTCGCTGGCGCTCTCCCGCACTCTCTGACCACGCGTCATATTTGTTTACATAGTTTCAGTGTTTGCATAAGGTTATAGCAGCTTTCTGGGCCAAAACCACGTCGCATTGTACCTGCCAGTGAATACTTCTAACTGTTTTAGTCAACTAAATAACTTACGTAACACGTTTCTATAAAAACAATAATTAAGAATTTATTTCTGACAATCTCGTGATTTTTGACACTATGCTGCGACATAGCAGTAATATATAGGAGGTATCTAAATTCGACCGACAAACTTCGGGTGTGGGTTAATCACGAAAGAAGAAGTTGAAAATATGTATACGACATATGGTCTAAAATAAATTCTAAACGAGGTAGGCTACACATTTTTGTAGCTGTAGTAGAAGAAAAATTTTACTATAGTACCACTGTAACTTACCTCTCTCTGGAGTCTTCCCCTCCCTTTAACAGCAGGAAAGGAGTGTGTTTAGGTATTGTGCGTGCCCCACCTGCCAGGTATTGGTAAATATTATTTTGAAAGTAACATGAATTACTCGAAAACTGTGAGGTTTAGGGTGTATACACAAGGTAACATTTTTATTAATTGTTACACGAGAATCAATAATCCATCCTTTAAATCCCGAATATCCTATCGCGACATGAATGTTGGTTTGAAGCAGGGATAGAAACAGTGGTTATTTACATGGACTAATGTGATGATAGCTACAAGTGTTGTGGTGTTTGAAGATCTTTGTTCAGTTGACCATTATCCAGACAATCGGTGTTCCATCTTAAATATTATCTCCAACACTTGCAATAAACAAGAGTTCCTGGTCCAACTTCAAAGGTGTGTACCATCCTTAGTATTTACTTTAGACCATAGGTTGTATATATATATATATATATATATATATGTGTGTTTGCAACTTATTTTTCGTGATTAATCTACAGCCGAAATTTGTCGGTGGAATCCAGATACATCCTCTATAAAACAAAATGCATACAATTTCATGCAATAACAATTATTCCTGTGGTGCTATAATTATTTAAGATTTTTTTTTCAACATATACAAATTACTTCCAATAGCCATGACCGTAATTTTAGCATAACATTATTTCTCGCCTTTTAGCATCGGCTGTCTGCGACGTCATAAAGAAAGGAGTGTGTGGCTGTCTCAGTATCACAGAGCGAGAGCGTGAGAGAGCGCGAAGCAGTGCTCTCGCCAGGTTGTGCTCGGTCGGAAGAGTATTCTTTAAACTGAGGCCGTGTCCAAAATGCAAAATTTGTTATTTTGTCATTTGTCATTTCGTAAGTTTCAATTCAGACATTGTCGACAGCAACTTGTTTAGCGCTCATGGCAACGCAGGTTTACATTTACAGTGAAACATATTTTTACCTAAATTGAATGCTGAGAACGGATGTAATATTTTTATAATCATCACTGCAATGCTACGAATATGGTTATAAAAACGATAATAATAAATGTTCCAATAACGACTTTTAAAAAATTGTTGCGGAATATATAAATAAAGCACAACACTCACATGCTTTTTAAAACATGCCTAGTGTAGGCCCTATTTAATGAACAGTTAGTTGTTTTATAAAACGTTTTAATTACTCATTTGCATATATGTTTTGAATTTAAAATCAAACATGGCGCAAATCTTGTAATTTTTGTATTTTTGCTAACATCCTCTAGATACGAAACACCAAATTACCAAATACGTCACCATTTTTTTTTTTTTTTTTTTTTTTTACAATATCAGGTCACGTGATCGTTTTGGTAGACAAAATCTGCCATTTCGAACACGGCCTGAGACATGGTCTCCCGGACACAACGAGCGAGTGCGGCATGCAAGGTGAAGCATAATATGTTCACGTTAAAATGAGTACGTTTGAAAGCCTTGCTTAAGATCTGCCTGTATGCACGTTGCGTATTCTTCCGCCTTATGTAAAAATGGCATTGCTAAGGGCCTCATTACTTTATTCGTGCGTCGGTCAAGTGAAACTGTGAAATTATTATAAAATTAAAACTATGCTCCTTTTTACGCTTCGGTGTCAAAAAAAAAAAAAAAAAAAAAAAAAAAAAAAAAAAAAAAAAAAAAAAAAAAAAAAAAAAAAAAAAAAAAAACAACAGAAAGCAAAATAAATAATTTATGTTATCACAAACTGTGATCTAACACTTTTTATTCTAAGTTTTAAGATATGGAACTACTTTCCCCTTCAGCGTTACCAACTTTACTGGGCACATGTCACTTAGCGCGCCCATTAAAATATATGCGCAGGTAGGAGCAGGGGCTTTTTCCTAAGGTCAATTTCTAAAGTGCTTATTTTATCGTGAACAGACTTAAGCAGAGGAGTGGGCACGAACCCAGCGACGTGTCGTATGCGCAAATGTACTCGGAGGTGGTGAACTGGCACGTGAGGGCGGTCTTGCCCACTCCCGACGCCCCCAGCATGGCGACCTTGAACTTGGGCACCTGCCCCGGCGGGTCTTCCACGTCCAGAGCGCTGCACTGCGACGTCGCGCTGCCAACACACACAACCACGACAAAGTAATTACTCCTGCGTTTCACTGTTGCCAAGTTGTGTGTGCTTATTACGCAATACATGGGAATACATCAGCACAGAAAAAACACAACTTGACTACTACAGAAAGAAACTAATAACATTGTCAGAAAAATACAATTGCATAGGATAAAAGTGCACGTGTATAAATGTGTACATAAAGGGCTAAGCCTTATCGAAAGTTGAAGGAATTTCATAACATTTTAGCAAGTTATTCGCTATATCAAACGCAATTCAAAACTATACTAAAAAGATGGATGTTATGAGTGTTTACCACGGGGATGATTCTAGTCTATAATATTTCCATTTTATGCTGCTATTTTAGTTATAACATAATGAAAACAAACAAGATGATTTACAGACAAAAATTTCCTTTGCTGGTGCACTAGTTGGGCTTTCTTTAAACACTCGAATACTCAACGAAATCAAAGATTTTAGTTTCGTTACAACTTTCGGTAACCAAATTTCTTACCGAAACGAAAATGAAAGTAGTAAATTTTTTGTTTTCAATTTTGGCATACCAAATATTCACACAGCCCTACAAATGACCAATTCCAGAGTTAAAAGACTTGTCAGCAGGAGTGTGCCACGGGTTACGGCGTGAGTGAGTGAGTGAAGAGATTTGGGCCGCTCTTAACAGCGAGGTCTTGAGAGTCGATGAGGGTGATAGAAAGGAAAATGGAGCGGCGCCGGAATAAAGGGGCGGGGGAAACGGCAGATCCCCGAGAAAACCCGCCAACCAATGACATCGTCCGGAACGATTCCCACTTGCGAAAATCCGATGACCCGGTCGGGAATGGTTACGACGTGTTCCGCGAGTGCATATCAAAACAAACTTGCACACGTGACCGCTGGATGGCAACGAAAGCTGCGTCACAGAGTACTTGAGAGTACAGGAGCGAAACAGCTGCACGCGCTAGCAAAATGGCGTCACTGGCCAGCGACACGCCGGATGGCCGTTCGCCGATCAGCCCCCGGTAACCTCGCTCGCCAGCCGACGCGGGAACCTTTCTCAGCGTACGGTAGCCTATCAGAAGCAAGACCCGTTCCCAGAGCCTCGCGTAGCCAGAGAACGGGCACGCACACATCAAAAGAACCGCCCCGCCGTTTCGCCCCTGTAGTGTACTTAATGCACTCGGTGGCTACGTGAGGAAAGACCTGAGGATGACGACGGCCAAGGAGCTATGAATAGGCAAGAGATGGCCTGCTGTAACGTAGTAGAAGGTACATTAATACTTATCGCCATGTTGTGGCGCCCAAAATAGAGACAATATAGTTGTTTGTCTATGTATCAAATATATTTTAATTGCGGCAGCTTATCCTATGTAATAAGTAGACGATCTCTGTCTGTCTGTCCGCCTTTAATAACTCTAAGTCCTTGAAACTACACAGAAGTTCTTCACATTTTGCAGAGCGAATCCTCAGGGTAAAATACAGGTCAAGTTCGAATGTCAGCAATTTTGCCCAAAAAAACTCATTTTTTAATTACTTTTTCCCTATGAAAAGTTTTGTATTAATGCATAGAGAATATTGCATAGAGATATGAAGGTAATGAGACATCATTTTTGTTTAATTTTAATTTCTCGCTTCAATGTTGAGTTAATTAAGTGTGGCCACAGTGGCTCAGTGGATAGAGCGATTCCAAGTGGGGCCTTAGTGGCTAAGTGTATAGAGAGATTCCAAGTGGGGTCGCAGTGGCTCAGTGGATATAACCATGTTAAGTGGGGCTGCTGTTGCCAAGTGGATAGAAAAATATTAAAGGAGACCGCAGTCGCTTCAATGTTGAGTTAATTTCACATCATTTCATTATTACCTACATATATCCATGCAATACAAAAAGAAAGGTCACGGGCTAACCCCTAGTACGTTAATAAAGATCTGCCATAGCCTAACTATTAAGCAGAACATTAATACGCTCTGAAAATAAAAGCCACATAGAAATATTGCCGTTTAAAATTTCAAAGCTCTGGGCGTCACAACATGACGATGGCGAAGAAACAATCTTCGCCGTTTCTCTCTATTGTTACGTGCAGCAGCAGGATATGGTAGCCTGATTGCGGTAGCACAAACATATTGCGAAGAAGTGGACCGAAGCCTTGAGCGCTTCTAAACAAACCCCGCCAAGCAGGCCGAGTGCGTCGATTATTATGGCTGGAAAAACGGCGAACGAGATCTTTGTCGTCGTGACACTGCGCCAGCAAGACGGGGGCGTGCCGTCCGCCGACATGCGTCTAGTGTTCAGCCTACGGCATCATGGACGAGGTGAAGTCGGACCATAGAAAACTAGTCAGAGTGGCCTTATATATAAAAAAGTAATTTAATATCAAATCATACTAATATCCAACACAATGTAATCAAGTAAGCTTAACGAGAGTTCCTCCGATTTAACGAGTAACTAATATTTTGTAACGAGTTGTAAAATAAATGCAATGATATGTAATTTGATATTGATTTCAGTACAGAAATTATGATGAATTTAGAATGTGTTCACTTTGAGTACGCCTAACCCCAACATGTACGTTTAATATAAACTATAATTATCCACTTTAAGGCCAGGCTTCACCATGCATGGGTGTATAGGGAATCAAAGGCTAAATCGGACAAATTTCTCTCTGTCATATTTTTGTGATAGTATTTTCAACTAAAGCTATTTTGTTTAATATTGAACACATCTACATTTGTAAAATTCAAATTTTAATCTTTAAATTTCAAATGCACTTTTCAATAATTTTAGAATTTTTCAATTTTATAAATAATTTAAACGTACATTTGAAATAAAAAAAATTGACATTTGGAAGGTTTACAAATTTAGATGATCTCAGTCTCTAACAAAAAATCTCTATTTGGAAATACTATCACAAAAAAACGACTGAAAGATCTTTCTCCGAATTTAGCCTTTGATTCCCTATATGCCCAAGCATGATGAAGCCTGGCCTTAAGTCACGTAACACTATGTAACTATGGCCGGCCGATGACGAAGGCACACGCGCTGTGAGGGTGGGTGTCTGTGCGGAGTATGGACTATCTGTACAGTTTCTGGCGAAGACGGAGCACCGTTCTGTCGACAGCCTGCGTGTTTGCAGGACGAAGGGAGACTGGCCTCATGAATAATGGCTATGCAAATGACGGTGCGCCCACTGCCGACCTAGCGCGCGGACACTACCCTGTGTGCAGTCAGACCCAGGCCTCACCCAGGCCGTGTTCCAATTGGCACTTTTTGTTAACCCGTTCGGTCACGCGATGATTTCTGAGTTCAAGTGTTGTAATCACGAAATTTTTTGGTACGCGCTGTACTTATATTCAGCACTTTTCTCGCAGCCAGTGAACAAAGTACTGCGTGCTCGATGATAGTGGAACTACCCTTTCATGTCAAAGAGGTGCAGAAAATTCCACATTTCAGACTGGCTAAAAGTAGACGCTCAAAGTAACTGGGAAGTGCTGTGTACAGTGCCGGTCATAATTTACATTCATTTACAGCGTGTCCACGATCATGAACACGATGACTGAACGCGATAAAGTGGCCGCCCGGGTAGGCCGCCGAACGGTGCGAACAGGTCCAGCAGAAAACGTTTAATTAACAAACCGTCCAATGTGTGTGAATGACGTCTGCTTACTAATTAGCATTTAAGAAACGTTACGCGTTAGTGTACGTTTTCAGTCCCTCCATTTATCTTTATTCAACCCATGTTTTTTGTGATAGTGCGTATGGCTCCAACGGGTGTTTTCACGGTCATTTTTAGGTATAAACATTCCGGTACAGAACATTAAAAAAGGAATAAGGACGTGCATCAAACCTTTACTATCTATAGAGAGGCAACAAGGCTTGTAATTGATAGATATTATAAATAATGAAGTTGAAAATTCTTCGGGGGTGAAAATCCATATTCACGAGAGACAATCAACAGGAGTAGTAGAAAAATGACGACTTTAGCCAAGGGGACTGGGTAACGGAGCGCCGGAGCTGTTCATGCTCTGTCACTCCGGTCTCCAAGTTGCCATCTTGTGTGCTATGTTGGAAGTCTGCGACCTTGACTTAACCTTTGACTTTGATCCAGTTACCTTTGACCTTGAAAATTCCTAAACACACCCCCCCCCCCCAAAATCCCAAAATATTCTAAAAATTATATTTTTGAAATTAATTAAAATTTATAAAATAATAAAATTTTGTTAAAAAATTTCTAGAGAGTTATTTTAAAATATTAAAAAATTAACATTTCTAATATTTGGGCATAGAGGGGAGTAGTAGAAAATAGAGAAGCCAGGCACAACAAATTCCGTATTCGGAGCTCGGAGTTGTGGATTCGCCATTTTGTATGATTTCCTTTTTCTCCCTTTTTTAACTTAAAATTTCCCCTTTCCCGTAAAAATGTCTCTTTTTTCCTTAAAAATGTATTGTTTTTCCCCATTTGCAAAAAAAGACCCCAGAAAATGCCCATTTTCCCCGGAGCAGGTGACCAGGATTTGTCAGTCAGGGTCAGGAGAGAAATAATCAGGACCTTTGACCCCAAACTCCCAAAGAAATTTTTTAGAAAAAAAAAAGTTATTAAAAATAATAATTATTAAGAATTATTTTAAAAGGTATTAAAATTATTTTTTATTTACTGTTCCTCCAGCAGCTATTTTTTCTAACAATTTCTCTTTTATCCCTAAAAGTTCCCAATTTTCCCTAAAAATTTTCCTTTTCTCCCCTGGATATTTTCTTTAAAATTTCTCTTTTTTTTCCTGAAATTATAATTTTTCCTTAAAAAATTACAATAAATCGCAAAATATTCATAAAAGTTAACAAGCATATTGTGTTACTGACTACTACCACCATATTGGATGCAAATAGCCTTGACTTTGACCCCATGACTTTGAATGACCTTGAAAACAAAAACTCTAGAAAAAAAGTAAAATAATTCAGCAAGCATATTACGTTACTGACCACTACTACCATATTGGATGCAGATGACCTTGAACCCATGGCCATGAATGATGTTGAAAACAAAAACTCGAGATAAAGTAATAAAAGCCAGAAAGCATATTACATAACTGATTACAACCATTATATGATGCAGGTATCCTTGACCCTAACCGACCTTGAAAATAAGAACTCGAGAAAAAATGCATAAAAGTCACCAAGCATATTATGTTACTGACTACTACCACCATATTGGATGCGGGTGACCTTGACCCCACGACCTTAAACATAACAAATAAAAAACTTAAAACATCCCAATATATGCATTTCAATACATGCAAATTTATTGAAGGTTATACACTTTTATGCATCTCGTTATTCACACTCGTGTTGTCCTGGTGCGAAAATATCGTAACATTTATTTGACCGACACGTTGTGCAGGGCGGATTATGTAAATAAATACACTTTTGAGGACATGTACCGAAGTCACAAGAGCTCTGCTTGCAGTCAGTGGCATGTAGTGAGTTTTTTTACAAGGTAAGTAATTTATACTGGCAAATGCAACTTCCAACTTCACTTACCCTCCACATGTATTTATTTACTTATTTCAGGGACAAAAATAATTTTTTTTTAGGGAAAAAGAGAAAATTTCTAGGGAAATTTAGTCAATTTTGAGGAAAAAAGGAAAATTTTGAAGAGAAAAGGGAAAGGAGGGAAATTCCAAGATGGCGGACCCCCAGCTACAATCTCTGAATCCAGAATCCGTTATGCCTGACTTCTCTATTTTCTACTACTGAGGGGGCTTGGGAAAGCACCCGAGGCGCCAACCAGTCGCCATGTTATTACGTCATCCATCCGCCATGTTGTACTTCCGTAACCTTGGCCTGTAGATTTCATTTAGTATACAATAACTGTATTCAAGAAAGAACTGTCGTACCCGTTTCATTACTGTAGTGAAAAATAAAAAGCAGATCAAATATCTACAATATTATAATTTATATCTTGTTGGTGAAAACATAATTAGACAAAAATTATTTGCAACATCAGAGCTGTGGCTGTAAACTGGAAATGTTAAATTCTTCACGAATATTTGCCTGACCAAAGCAAATTTATTACGTTTTAATTCGCACAGGCGTGTTGACAGTTACATTTTTATAGTAGTGGGCTGTCCTACTAACTGATGAACTCGAAGCATTATCACATATGGAGACAGGGGCCTAGCTTTATAGTACTTTCTTTTCACAGGTGCAGTTTTTCTTGCAAAATTGATTTTATTTTTTGTTTTATGTTTCAACTGTCTCGTGTTATAAATTACACAATGTTCGTAGTATTTATATCACTTTTTATGTACTAACTGTGTTTAAACGAGTTTTTATCGATAGTTACAATGCCGTTATATTTTGATGTGTGGTAACAGACCATAGGGTTTACTGTCCTGTATTTATTATATTTAAATTAAACCACAATGAAGTGTATATTTTCGAGTTTTCTAAATCACGCAGTGGTGTTAATGGACAAATCTATAAGAGAAATAACGATTCCGACAGCTGCCTTGCTTTTAGATTAATTTTGACACTTCACGTCTGGATTCCGTTGAGAAATTCCGCTATCGAGTGTTCGAAAATTGGCTTTAAGCATTTCGATAGCGGAATGACATCATTCCTCTAGAGGAATTATTCCCATAGTTTCAATAACTAGGCCCCAGGACAGCTTCATACGTACCATCGCCAAATTTTTCTCATTAGTTACACTGTAATTAAGGACTACGAAACGTCTATCTATGCATGCATTTCCTAAATATAAAAAATAAGAACGTAATCCAAGCAACCGAATTTATTTCGAAGGAGTCAATTTTATTCACTATATACCTACTTGAATTATAAAAACCATTACAATACCGCAATAGTTGATACAATGTGTAGTTTTCGAATAAAAAATTGTAGAATGTTGTTTCTTATAATAACGTATGGAAACCACAAAATCAGTAAATAAGTAAAGGTAATGATATTAACATTTACAAAATCTCATTGTGTTGAACTACATAATAACCACATTAAAATAAACTTTTTATTTTAATCGAATTTCATTATTTAAAAGCTTGCGTTGTAGATTTTTGTTAAAGAAGTAATATTCCTTCAATATAATAGAGCTGTGGTTATTATAATTATACTTAAGACAATGGTTTTTTGGCGTATTTGGTAATTTTGTGCTTTATGTTCTTAATTTCCAGCAAAAGATAGCAATTTTAACATTTAATGCTATAGACTGTATTAAACTATTGTTAGAGCTCGGGAATTTCTCGGATTGAGTTGGCAACACGCTAGGCTGGATAGTCATCTATACACTCGAGACAGTATGGTTTGCTTATTGGTTGCTGTGATCAAGTGAGGCTCTGTACAGGACTGTTAAACACTCACTCGCACTACAGCTTCCTGCTTGTTACTGGCTCACAGTTGAACGGGGCGTGTCAAAATAGCTGTCGTCCAATCACAACAGTAGGAGAAAAGTACAATTGTCTGGAGTCTCTCTCGCCTCCGAATGAATTCGCGAAATACTCATGGTTCTAACTATTACTGTATATAACAGCTACCAGCATTCAAATATCATGCCAATAACTCTACTTGCATCGACATACTAACTAGTTTTAATTCTGTTCTTGATTGAATGTTTCGGGAATTCGTGCACTACTAGATTAAATGTAGTTCCAATACGCATAATTTAAGATATACGTAATAAATGTCCAAGTAATCTAAATTATATTTATTTGTATATGCATTTTGAGTTTTTCATTCAATATCACAAATTATTTAATTAAATAAAGGAATATTAATAAAAACGCAAAGTTGGAAAAAAATTCAATTTCTTAATTTTAGAGAAAGTTTTTAAAAACAATATTTACTTTCTTCAGCTAAATACCCCCCCCCCGCCTTTTTTTTTTTTCTCACCTTTCCTTCCATATTATTTGCAGGAATGAAAATGTCCACGATGCGTAGAATTTTCCTACCATGCAATTATGTTTCATTAATTCTATTACACAATACTAAAAAAAATTTAAGCTAACTAGAAGAGACCCAGAAATTTCGCGGTTTCTGTGACAGCAAGCTAGGCTCCACGATACTTAGTACACTCGAACATCAGTTAGGTGTACATTGGCTTTCGCTCCAGTTTACCCCAGACCAGGTAGCAGAGGATTCGGTTCTTATTTTCTTGCAGGTTAGTTACTGGCTCGAATTCGTCTAGGGCGTGACTTACAAGCTGCGACCCATTGGAAAAGTATTTCAAGATTACGCGTGTTGGAAGTCTAGCATGTCCTCAAATTAATTCGTGAAATTTCCGAGTCTTTAGATGTGACCTTTGAAAAAAAAAAAAAAAGATTATTAGTGGTCGGGTGACCTTGAATATAACTTCAGCTGAAAATAAGAAATTCCTCCGAAAGTGATTAAAATATGATAATTATCAAGTAAATAAATACGTATCACAATTTTTTTCTTTTGTATTTAGCACTTCCACGGGGTCACTGCTTAGTGGGAAATTACGAAAACGCAAAGCGCGGGGAAGGAAGTTAAGCTAACGATAAACTCCAAGTAATCAAAGGGGCTACTGTTCTAGTTCTATAAGCTATCTCTTAAACTCTTGAGTAGAGTTGAATCTGTAGCGTTGTCCGTACTGACAGAACAGTTCGTCATGCGTAGCCAGGGACTACAGAGAAGCTAGCTGTCGTTACTAATGAAGAAAATATTATTTTTCTGACAGTAACTTTTGTTTCAGGTTCATTTATAATTAGTACATTTAATAGTAACTATAGCTTTATCCCACGGCTTAGCATGCCCGGTATGAGTTACTGTGCTCAAATGAAATAGAGAACTAAGGATGTGGCTTCACCATATAGGAATTTCAATTTATCAGGGCCTATTAAAATTTGTGTTTTGCAAATAATCAATATTTATTCCCGACAGCTAGGTCCACCAAGAATTTCAATTTGTCATTTAATTTTGTGCCTGGAAAATGTAATCACCTATGTATTCCGAACACTTATACTGGCATATTTAAAGGCATTGTACTATTTAACATCAACAGGAACTAACTAGTACATAAACTATAATGATATAAATAATAATCATTTGATCATTACTGATACAACGTGATTACACACACATCAGTTTTAAATCCAACATTATCATGTAGCAATAATATATCAACGCAAGTTGATTTCGGGCAACAAAGGTACCGGCATAAAAAATCCGATCTAGATAGAGATAATTCTAGAGCAAAACTACTTCTACTTCTTACTTCCTTGCTGAACCAATATTATGGTCAAACTTCATGTTGATTGAAGCTCTACCTTGCAGTTAAATTTTAATACACATCCGTACAGTCGATTCTGCACGATGCGAGAACAAAGCAACATGTATACACTTAAACATTTCAAATGTTCTGGGGGCTCTGAATACACAGTGACAAACACTTCCTCAAACATTTCTGTGATGTGCAGAGGTAGCACTTTAAATAATTTTATTATTATTAAAATAGGTTTAAATTTGAAGAGTTGTTACGCTAGTTTTTCCGAGGTTCAATAGTAACATATTATTTTAAAAAAGAATTATTTAAAAAAAGAATAGATTCTTAGCTACCAAAAAATGAGAAAGAAATGAGAAAGCTAGAAAGTGGGAAATACATAGCCTGAAGGCAGGGGCTGTATAACGTTAAGACATTTTTTTTTTTTTTTTTCAAGATTTTATAAGGAGGGAAGGAAAGCACTTCTAATATTTCGTGCAGCCGCACTAATAAAACAGTAACTTTTAATTATCTATCACGCCGTTGCCAGACACGAAGTTTTAAATCACGGAATTGCTGAAATATTTCCGGTGCACGAAAATCACAACATGGTCTAATTAAAAAAAAAAAAAAAAAAGTTGTCTAATTTTCGCGAAGCACTGCCATCGAATATATCAGGTACTCCCAGCCTGACCAAGCGTGGCTGACAGGGCTTAACATCTGCACGTCGGCACGTTGAGAGTCCGTCCGGTTGAAATTAATCAAAACCCCGCCGCACTGTTCCCTTTGAATGGTAACGCGTTGTTAATATTTCCCCACCCCCGGGGGCCACGTGATATCTCGCTCTCGGAACACCACACACTGTTTTAATTATTAATTCGGTGTACTTGACCGGGTGGTTACCGTCAAAAGGGGTTGGGGAGGGAGAGCGGGGGAGGAATGGAGGGGAGTGGAAGGGGAAAGGCGACCCGGCATTCACTGCCAATCGGTCCGCACCTGCGCTAAGGTTTATTCTATCTCAGCAGTGGAAATTTGTTTTGTCCCTAACCTATGTGCGCTGTGTTCCACAAGGTAATTTTAAGCTGCGTAAATAATAAGATTTTACTCAGTTACGAAGTTATTTTAGGTTTGATTTATGATTATTCCAACTATCCTGCTTTTAGCGTAGAAAATAGAGAAAAAATCTGGTACACACGCGACACTAGCGCTTACCTAGTGGCGACAATTTTTGGTTGCCAAACTTTTAACATCGATCTTCCCAACCTGTAGTGGAAGCAACTTTAGCTTAGTGCTCAAGCAGCGCAGTAGCGCCTAACATAGCAAGTGGATGGTGATTGTAGACGGTTCGCCAGGCTCTCGTAGTTCGAATAGGGAAAACGAAACCTTACCGAAGATACCCGAAGACTTTCCGAAGTAGATGTTTCACGGTCTTACAATGTCGGCATTAAAAAAAAATACGTATTTAAACAAACTATATAATTGTATTCACATAATAAGCAATCACGTAGTTTCTCTCTTTAGATTTGTATAAACTCATGACTAGGGACACCCGAATTTCGCGAAAAGATATCCGTACAAGCTAGATTTCAATACCCTACGAGCGTACTAGCTGTTTCCTTTTGCTTGTTGGCAGCGTGTGCCTGGGAGAAGATATTATTTTAGTTGCCCGCTTAATCAGAATTAAACGACTCCGATACTGTACATCGCTGATTCATGGGCAGAAGTAACATATCGATCACTCAATCACTAAAGTGGTTCTGAACTGAAGTGTTATGAAATACAACTGGTCCTGAAATATTTTCGCACAATTCGGGTGTCGCACAATTTGTGATATGAAATAACTGTGGATACGAGGCACATCAATAATTTTGCACAACGTAGGCCAATCGCAATAAAAAAATATTAGCTGGTGAGGTCTCTACAATACCACCAACAATATAAAGTGAGAATATGTATTTCGCCCTTTTTTCTATAGTTGGCAGTACCGTAGAACCTATGTACTTCTGCTTGATTCGGCAAACAAATTAATAGGCTAAGGATCTCTCCTAATACCTTTGAGTTGCAGCTCTCTAAAGGCTGTTCACGATAAAGCGAGCACTTTTGAAATGAACTTTTGAAAAATGTCACTGCCCCTGCTTGCGTATATTTTAACGGGCGCACCGAGTGACATCCGCCCAATAAAATTGGTAACGATGGATGGGAAGAAGTTCCATATCTTAACGTCGAATAAAAAGGGTTAGGTAAACATTTATGACAAATTAAATTATTTCTTTCGCTTTCTTTTTTTTTAAAGCATCACAGTGTAAAATTGAACATATTTTAAAATATTTTTCTCATAATTTATCCGTTTCACTTGACAGACGCATGAATAAAGTGATGAGGCCCATGGCAATGTAAATCTTACATAAGGCGGAAGAACACTGTACGTGCATACAAGTATATTATAAGCAGGGTTTGTTAAAGTGCTCATTTTACCGTGAACAGCCTATACTTGTATGCTCCCTGCTGTTTACGGCGTAGTCACAGAGTAAATAACTACACAGAGACGAAATAGCGTGGCGATTCCTTCGATGTGCGCTTACCCATTCTCTGATTGGCTGCGTGAGTCTCTGGCAAGCGGCCTTGTGCATGATTGGCTACCGCGTTTAATATTCCCTGTTGGCCGCTCTGACGGCTGGCGAGTGCGTTACCAGGCGCTGATTGGCGGACGGCATTCCGACGTGTCGCCATATTGCCGGCGTGTGCAACTGGATATCGTGGAATAAGCGCCTAACTCAGAATTCTTGGAATACTCTTGTGATGCAGTGAGTACTTTTTAAATCAAGTGAGTGAAGAGATTTGGACGGCTCTTAACATCGAGGTCTTGAGAGCCGATGAGGTTGATTGAGGTGAGTATGGAGTAGCGCCAGAATGAAACGGGAGATCCACGAGAAAACCCGCCGACCAACGGCATCGTCTGGCACGATTCCCACATGCGAAAATCAGGAGTAACCCGGCCGGGGATTGAACCCAGATCGCCTTGATGGGAGGCGAGCAGACTAACAGCTCAGCCACCGTGGACCCTTTTGAAATCAACCTTTGAAATTAAATATCACTGCCCGTTATATTTTTATACGCTAACGTACAAACGGACTTGCAGGCTTTTAGTTAAGTTGGCCGCAAATTTAGTCAAATAGTTCTAGGGCCCCTGTCACGCTATCAGACTGCTTTCAATAAGTTTGGTCAAATATAGTTCGACAGTTGTGACGTCAGCGAAACGTCATAAACGTCGCCATATATTGTCTGAAAACGTTGGATGGCTCCAGTTTCGATCAAAATTGTCGTTATTGGAACGGCTCTAACATTTCTCAAATGTTTGATTGGTTAAACCAATCAGAATCATGCATTACAAATATGGCCGTTTCCGACGTCACGAAACTTTGAAATGGCGAACGATTCCTGGAAACGAAATAAGGTTATGAAGGTAATTAATTTATATAGAAGCTGTCTAAGCATGCACGCTATTCTAGGTGAATATTGAGCATAATACTAAGAACTCTGAGGCATTTAATTCCATTGCGTAGGAAATATCTGTGATGAATATAATTTGTAGTTAGTAAAGAGGTGCAAATGAATCACATAATTCGTTAAATTTCTTCTTGTTGTTGACTGCAAGGTAACATAACAGAGGTATCTCACTTCGAAAATAATTTTAAAATAAAAAAATTCCGACTAAGTTCTCCCAATAAGAAAATTTGACAATGTGACACATTTTGAAACACATTCAGAACTACCTGCTAAGATAATATATGTTGGCAGGAAAAAATTCAATGGCCGTATTTCGTCTTCATATTTTATTGATAAAAAATACTTGAAGCCGAAAATTTAACAGTGTGACAGGGACTCAAGACTATGTTGTGTTGTGAGCGTGGTGGTAAAGTTCATAGCCAATCAGGTTGGTGTACTATGTTCAACTACATATACATTCATACAAATGGCTATAGCTGTTCACGGTTCATTCAGTACTTTTGAAATCAACGTTTGAAAAATTTTCCTAGCGGCATATATTTTAACAGGCACACTGAGTGGAATGCACCCAGTAAAGATGGTAATGATGAAGGGAAATTAGTACCATGTCTCAACTTTGAATTAAACGTGTTACGTAAAAATTTGCGAATACCGGCACTCGGACAATTATTCTTTTGGTGTCTGTTTCCTAAAGAAATTTTCAAGAATAAGCAAATTTGTTAAATATTTACTTCTAATAATTTCACAATTAAACTAGAACAACGCATTAATAAAGTGGTTAATTTGACATTCGACTGGAGAATACGCAATGTGCACACAAGTATATTAGATCTTCAGCAGGGCTTTCAGAAGTGCTCAGTTTACCCTGAACTGCCTATATAACGGGAACAGCTGAACCAACGTGATTAATATGATGTTGGACCACCATTGGCCTGCCACGCAGCAGAAATTCGTCGCGGAAGGGATGCACACAGCTCGCGAACTGCATGTTTCCAGACGATTTTTGTCCCATTAGTCACGCATTGTAGCACTCAGGTGGAGCACATCTGGACCAGGTTCTCTTCTATAAAACAGACCGCAGATGCTCGGTAGTGTTTAAGTTAGGTGACTTGTGTACGTTGTCATTACATTGGACACTGTTGTTCTGTATACACCCAACGCACTCTCAATCTTCGATGCATCTGCTCTAACTAACTGCGCTCCAAACGTCAGCCCTCGTCGAAAATCAGAGAGGTATGCCATTTTGCCTCACCCACGTCTGGCCGATTGCATGCACGAATACCAGTGGCGTAGGTTGAAGTGTTGCAGGGTAAGCTGGTGCTTGCCCAATGCTGTACATTCTCGGTGCACGCAGCAGGAACCAGTAACCACCGTGCAGCCTAGGGAAACAATGTATTCCGACCACTCACAAGCGAGCAGCAAGGGACCCATTACACACGTCCTGTGGCGTCAGCTGCCGAGCTACGTTTTGGCGGTGGAAGTGTGAACTAGCAAGTAACAGGGTACGGCACACAGCTAACGCCAGCTTACCTCGCAACAGTTCACCACACGCCACTAACGAATACGCACTACACCGCACAGCGTACTATAGACTAACGTCCTTTGCTACAATAACAAACGACAATCACAGCGCACGAATGATCTGAGTTACCACCTCACAAAGATGTTGGGTTCCAGAACAATGGTGTTTCCATTACTTTGATAAACATATATGCAAGGTGTTTTTGAATAGCATGTAGAAATTCAAACCACAGCTTCCAAGGACTAATATAACCAACAATTCCTTGTGGCAAAGTGTTCGGAAAATTTATATAACATTTCCTAATTTAATTTGTAGTTAGGCATAACAGCACCGGGAGTCCGCAGCTTCACGTACTTGCGTGAAAAAAAGTTGCATATCACGTAGGCGTACGTAATAGGTACGATGATATACATGCAAAAATATATTTCAATAGTAGCTATAGGCTGTACACGGTAAAGTGAGCCATTTTTAAAGCCCTCCCAACAGGCTTGACCACTAAAAAATATAACTTTTTGCAATCTCAGGCATTAAATGTTGAAGGTGGTGACGTATACACTGTGTTTATTCGTCACATTGCAATGTTTACATTAAAAAGCATGGAAAAAGGATGAAAGGAAAAATTTAGAAGGGCCTTAAAAAGTGCTCACTTTACCGTTAACAGCCTATAATGATTAGAGACATGCAAAATCCGCGTTATTATTCGGCATCAGGCAAAATTCCACAGTACTGTCTGTAGTGGAGCCGGCGTCGGTTTGCCATTGGCTGCTGCATAAATGTGAAGCCAGGCGCTTTCTGACTGAATTGCACGTGATTGGGGCACACAATTGTAAAGTGTTCATTTATAGGATATGGTTAGCCAGAACGTGTCAGACAAATTATGCGCCATTGGAAAACGTATTTCAAAGGTAAACGTGTTTAAAGTTTAACATTTCCCAAAATAATAACGCGAATTTTGCAGGTCTCTATAAAGATTCCGTTCGCCCTCGTGATTGCAAATTGCTGTGCACGCAGGTACGTGAAGCTGTGGACTCCCGACGCTATTATGACAAGCTTCAAATTAAATTTAATAAATATTAGATTAAATTTCCGAACGTTTTGCTACTTGAATTTGTTGTTTATATGAATACATAGATGCGGTGGTCTGAATTACGACATGTTATTCCAAAACAGCTTGCATAAACACGCACAACTGTGAATCAGTGAATTAAAAAGTAATGACAATTTTGAGATTTTACTATAACTTGTAAAACAATAAATCTGGCTAAACCAATACTGTAGCTGAGTTAGCATTCTGTTTGGATTTCTATTGCCTACAATGACTACGAGAAGGTCATTGTAGGCAATGGAGATCAAATTAAAATCCGATTTCAGTTTCACCACACCATTGCCATTAAACTTTAAAAATAAAAAAATAACTTCAATACTGTAGCGTACATATCAGGGGCACGAAAATAACATTCCGGACACATCTAAGAACAGATATTTCAGCAGTGAGAAGATACAAATACTGTTCGCTCCAAAAACTTCGAGATAAAAATAAAACTTAAGAATAGGATATTCATTTTGTATGTACACCTACATTATTCTTGTTTTATGCTAATGTAAACAAGGAAAATTAGGAATATCCTGACTATAAGGCACATGGGTTTTTTTTTTTCCAACATTCTTTTTTTACTGTAGTCAGTAAACCGACCCTTAAAATAACATGGCAACAAAT